>CM033472.1:33585156-35062193 GCA_019447015.1 Hymenochirus boettgeri | reverse complement strand
AAAACACAATAGGCTACGGATGGACGGTCAAAAAGAAAGCAAGGAAACGATCGGAACATAAGGTGGGGGTCTATCATGGATGAACGTCGAAACTAGCTAGCCACGCAAGTACAAGCGGGAAAGGGGAGACGAATGGAAGAGAGAAAGGAAGGAGAGGGAAGGGAAGAAGCGAAAAGGAAGAGACTAGGGAAGGTAAAGACTGCCAAATGGGGCTTGGCTAGTTCCGTGATCGGGCAAATTATGCCCCAACCATTATCTATAGCAGGAATGCCAAACTTGCATTCTTTATGGTTATTTATTTTATTAATTAACATCAGTCTGTCATGGCTGAAAATTTGTTCTGATATTTTGTCCGATTTACCACATTTTCGGTCACAACGGTTCCATCAGGCCCGGCAGTAATTTCGGCCAATTGTGTGGTCCTCATAGACTGCAAAATGGTTGCACTGAAATTTTACCCATGGTCAATTCACAGGTCGATATCCTTCTGTTGGGTCAAAATACCCAGGTAAGGCCCTCCACATTTAGATTATTGGTGGCTGAATCGGCAACAATGATTTATTTCGACGCCATTCTAACATGTGTGTAAAGGGGTAGGGGGGAGATGGAGGAACTTCGTGTGTACATAGTTGTAGTCCTCCTAATATAGTCCTGAGGGGCACCTAGAACATAAAATCAGGTATACAACATTGGATGATTTGCAGGAGAAGATTCCCTTTATTTCAAACCTATGTTGGGTTCCTGGTATTGGTATACTGTTTCCAGTGTGGATGTGACCATGAAATAGTGGTGTTTGGACTTTGTTATCGAAAGTGCGCTTGGTTAACAAAGACTTTAATTTCGGGAAGGCAAATTTTCCCAGGTAAAAGCAGCTCTTCAGAATGTAACTAGGAAATGTATTATCAGGAAAGGTACTGAACAGAAGTGGAAGGGGATTTTAAGCCAGTTCACATCAAAATTTATACCCTTGGGAAAAAATGTGTAAAAAAAATAAATCCGCTCCATGTAGCTGAATTCTGATGTAAAGAGGAAAATGGAAAGGAAGAAAAAGCATTTAAAACCTTTAAGGCAGAGGGAAAGGAAAGGGCCTTGAGGGATTACAAAAACTGTCACAAGGAGTGTATGAAAGCAATCAAATTAGCTAAAATTAATAATGAAGTAGGATAGCTGAACAAAGCATCACTAAGCCTAAAAGTATATTAATAGTAAGAAGATGAGGACTGAGAATGTTGCACCATTAATTAATGGGGATAAGTTATACAGAGGATGGCGATAAAGCAAATGTCTTGAATACTTTTTTCCCCTCTGTATATACTATAGAAGTACAAGTACAGAATCACAGAGTATATAAGTGCACTTTGGTAACCGAGGCTATGGTACAGAAAGAACTAAATATGGTTAATTTAATAAATCTCCTGGACTGAATAAAATACATCCTTGGGTACTAGGGAGCTAAGTTCAGTTTATCTAGGCCATGTTTTCTTATTTTTGCAGATTCCCTCATATCCAGTGGTGTGCCTCTGGATTGGAAAAAGGCTGCGTTATGTTATCCAATATTCAAAAAGGGTAGTCATTCAGAGCCGTGTAATTACGGTGTAAGTTAAAGGGCATGTCCACCCAAAACATAATCCCCCCCCTACGGCCCCATTGTGTAGTGTAGTTTAATCCCTTACCTCACATCCCAGCTCCATATGGTTCTCTGTAGTCCCCCCCCAAAGTCCCAAAAACTGCCCACCAGGAGGATAGCAGAGTCCATAAAGAACTCTGCCTATCTGGCCTCCGGGAGAAGTTTGGCATGCGTACTGCAGTCCTTCTCCCCCTCCCTCCCCCTCCCTCTCCCTCCCTCTCCCTCCCGATTAGGATTCCCTCCCCTAGTGTAAAAATCTTTTTACATAACATTCCCGCTGTCCCCCAGCCCAAACGCTATTTGATTATCAGAAAATGCCCAAAACTTACTTACCTTCCTCTTTCCTCCGCCGCACTGAACTCCCGGCAGCCGCGTCCGTGATTGGCTGCCGCTCGCCAATCACAGACACGACTGCCGGTACCGCTCCTCTGCTTGCATTTTCTCGCAAGCAGAGGGCCTGGAGCGCGGCGGAGGAAAGAGGGAAGGTAAGTAATGTTTTGGCATTTTCTGATAATACAAATATAGCGGTTGGGGCTGGGGGGCAGGGGGAATGTTTGTAAAATAAATTTAGAAGGGTGGACATACCCTTTAACTTCAGTGGTGGGAAGATCTTGGAAAGTTTAATAAGGGAACATGTTCTAGAGTATGTTTCAAGGACTGACATTATAAGTGGTAACCAGCCATGGATTTAGGAGGAATAGATCAGATAGGTCAAACTAACCTGCTTGGCTTTTATGAGGAAGTAAGTAGAAATTTAGACTCTGGCATAGCAGTAGATGAAGTTTACTTGGATTTTGCAAAGGCTTTGATACAGTCCCCCATGGGCGACTAATGTATAGCTGAGGTTGTTGGTCTGGGGGAGTCACATGTACATGGATATAAATTGGTTAATGAATAGGAGGCAGAGAGTCGTTGTAAATGGGGCTTCATCATTATGGACTAAAGTGTTAAGTGGGGTGCCACAGGGTTCTGTGTTGGGGCCACTTCTATTTAATCTATTTATTAATGATTTGGAAGTGGGTATTGTCAGCAAGGTTTCTGTGTTTGCTGACGACACAAAACTTTGTTGACCATTAAAAACTTCAGAGGATTTGCAATCGTTTCAGGGGGATCTAGTAGATTGTCACAATGGGCTGCTAAGTGGCAGATTAGATTCATGTTGATAAATTTAAGGTGATGCATTTTGGACTTAAAAATCCTGTGTACTTATACTATAAATGGCTCTGTGTTAAGTGAATCCCTGTTGGAAAGGGATCTTGGAGTTTTGGAGGGTAACAAACTTAAAGGTAGCAAGCAGTGCCAGGCGGCAACAGTCAGAGCCGGCATGTATAAAGAGAGGTATGGATTCAAGGAGGAAAATTTAATTCTCCCTCTTTACAAACCATTGGTAAAGACTCATTTGGAATATGCAGTGCAATTTTGGAATCCTGTGTACAAAAATACATCTTTGAAATGGAAAGGGTTCAGAGAAGGGCAAATAAATGAATAAGGGGATTGGGGAGCTTGAATATGAAGAGAGACTGGAAAAGTTACAATAATGTACACTGGAGAAAAGTGCTTGCATGGGGATATGATTACTGTGTATAAATACATTAAGGGCCATACAATAAACTATCTGGGGCATTGTTCACCAATAGACATGTCAGAGGACACAAGGACATCCCTTAAGACTTGAAGAAAAAAGGTTTAGGCTTCAAGCCGGAAAGGGTTTTCACTGTGAGAATGGTAAAGCTATGGAACTGTCTTCCAGTGGACGTTGTTATGGCAGGTTCATTGGTCAGTTTAAAAAAAAAAATCTGGATGAGTTTCTGCAAACAAGGAATGTAACAAGTTACTGGTATTGATAAAAGTAGAGTTGATCCAGGGAAATTTCCGATTGCCACTTGGGTCAGGAAGGAATTTTTTCCCCCTTCATAAATTTGGTGGTTTTTTTTTGCCTTCCTTGAATAAATAGTTAGGTGGAATGAGGATATTGCTAGATGGGTTGGACGGATGGACGTATGTCTTTATTCAACCTCAAATACTATAGAACTGTCTTCCAGCAGATGTGGTAATGGAAAGTTCATTGAATAGCTTTAAAAAGGCCTGGATAAGTTTTAAAACTAAAAAAATTGAGAATTACTGGTATTAATGCATATAGATCTGGGTGATCCAGGGATACTTTCCGATTGCCGTTTGGAGTCAGGAAGAAATCACCCCCCCCCCCCTTTATAGCTGGTCTTATTTGCCTTCCTCTGGATCAACTGTTAGGTAGGGTTCTAAAAAAAAAAAAGAGAGTGAATAGATTAGACCTGATGGAAGTATGAAGGTAGTCCTGGGATCAACCAACCCCCTGGATTTCATGTTATCTGTCTCTCTGTCTGTAACTGTCTGTCTGTCTGTCTTTCTACGGCAGTAGGAGAAAGTCCTTGGGTGTGTACAAGCACTGGACTCAGTGATCCAGGACCTGTATGATGGGAACTTGCTCTGTGTTTACTGGCGCCTGGTTCATTATCTTCCTTTGCATGCTGAAGGGCATTCATAGATTTGGTAAGGTAAGAAATCTACCAACTACCCATGTTCTACACCCCCTGTAAAACACCTCAGGTGGAATGTCTAGAGTAGACATGTTGGAATCTACTGTAATGGTCAATCTTCAGTGGACAAAACGTTTGTTGGGTATTAAGACTTGTTCCACTTTAAGGCAGTTTAATTAACAGGTTTCCCATTACTGCCATTATATCTGCCTTAAGGACAGTACCACAAAAAGGGAGATAAGGCATGGATGTTGGACATTGGGATGGTCTCCGTCCCTCACTGGACTCCAGTAAGATGTAGGAGATGAAGTTCAGATTTCCACCTAATTACCATCTGTTTAAGGTTGTCTATTTTACAGACACGTTCCCTATTTGTCATTATTGTTCTCATCATTAGAGGTGGTAACACTGGAAGGGTCCATAGATGGGTGTGAGGTTCTACCTGACAGCCACTGGTAAAGACTACAGAGTGCCCATGTAAGCAATTCTCAGCTTGTAAGTACTCACATTATAAGTACTCCATGAGTACCTCCTACACATCATATAATATTGGATATGTTATGCATAAACCCCGTCTTGCTCTCAGGTATGGAACGATGCAGCATCCAGATCTTCTACTCCCTTGGATTGGATTGGTGGGCTACTTTCCATGGCTTAAACAATAAGTCTGATAACAATGTGATACGGTGGGTGTTTTCGTGGACAGTATATGCATGATCCTGTCTATCATTTTTCAAGGATCGGGCTACACACAGTCCTGAGCGCTCCCCCTATGCACAGCATATACACAGATAGGGAGACGCTCAGGACTCTGCATTTCCCTTGGCTGCGGCGCCAACTCCCCTATAGGGAGTCTACTGCGGCGAGGGAAAAAGCAATCCGGATCCGACAGTATCGGGGCTTTATCGGTACTGTGTGTACCAGACTTTGTCTAAATTCCAATAAAATCATCAAGGAATTGACCAAAAGTTAGAAAAATATAATGGCCAAGTAGGAATAGAAATTAAGGTAAATTTGAGAATTTTCCAGTTGCCAGTATTGTGTAAATTGTTTAATGTTTAGAAAGTAAACTCCCCAATTGTTTGCCCCTACGGGACACTTTGGTCATTGCTATTGGAAACTGTTCGACCAGCTTTTTCGCTGGGTTTGCAATTTTCTCCATTCTGGGTCAATTTCGTGGAAGAAGGGCGTGCCCATAGGTCAGGTGGCAGATTCCGGTAAGACATCTTTTTTATTAAACAAGTGCACTCTCTTTAATGCCCATATCTCTTACCTGTGTCCAATAAGGGTCCTGAATCATTCACTAGGGTCAGTTTGAGGGAGGGGGGAATCGACGGTCAGACTGGCCCACCAGAAACCAATATGGCCCCACATCCAATTAACCCATAAAAACATGGAAATGTTCAAATGTAGATACTGAGACGAAGGGACAGTAAGAAATATTAGTATACATAAAAAGCGAATAAGGACAAAAAATGTTGGACTGGGTCCTTTAATGCTTTTCTGGTGGGCTCCTGGTCTTATATTTCCTGGTGGGCCCCAATCTTCAGTACCTCACTGATCCTAATGTTCCTTTTCGTTGTGTGCCTTATCCTTATAGGCCCGGGACTGGCTTTTTGTCGCTTACCCAGATGCCCTTGCTCTTCTTCCAGGCTCTGTGTTTTGTTCAATCCCCTTTTCCTGATGTGTTATCTTGGGAGTGGATCCTCCTATGAAATGACTGGTCTTTGTTTTGATTATTAATGGACTCTATCAAGAGTCAATACACATGCCTGGGTGTTTTTGCTGTGCGTTATGTTGTGTGAATACCCCTTAGGGGATAATTGTTGTAAAGGGGCTATTGGTCACAAACTGACATATAACTCTACATGTTGGCTATTACCAGAATTACTCTACCCCATAGTGCCTTCTCCTATGTCTGGTTCTCTCTTTTGCCCACAGTTCGGGAACAGGCTGTGCATATGAGCTGCCCTACCTGTGAGACTGGAGGTGGAAGACCATCTTCTGGGATCTCTCTTGCTTTGTGCTTTGCTAGCTTTGTGTTTTATACTCTGCAGCTTCTCCTTATTACTGATGTAAGGTGGGGGTTATTGGGGCAGGGGATTTTACAACCTTTCTGTCTGTTACCAGGACAGTGTTCCTATAGGAAGGACAATAGGGACACTAAATACCATGAGTATCTTTAATTCACTGAAGGAGTAGGGGAGTTTAATCCTACCTACCTGTGCGCATCTTTCACTATAGACACCACACACATGCCACCAATTAGCTGTTAGAAACGAGATGCCCTGGCATTTACTTAAGAATGGCTTACTGTCCCTTTAATAAACCTGATTGCAGTGTGGGGGCTCTAAACCATAAAGTGTAGCCCTTGTCCCCCTGTTACATTGTCATTCTCCTTATACCAACAGGGAGGAATCTACTGGTTCCCCTGACTCCTACAGCACCAGCTTTGGTCTTATCATCATCACCCTTTATGTGTATATCGGTATCGCTTTCTTCTACAGTAAGTCTGTTTATTAATCCTCATACTGACTGTCTAAAAGAAACAATATGGCCGCTCCCAAATATGCATACACAAGGAATATAATCTTGTAGAGGGAAGTAAATCTTGTTTCTTATCCCAGTAGAAAGTAATCAGTTGATACCATACACAGTACAATTCCTCCAAATACCTGGGGTATCTATTGATTATCAGTGAGCAGTATAACCAGCGGTTATAATCCATTGTATTATCAGTGAGCGGTATAACCAGCGGTTATAATATCATTGTATTATCAGTGAGCGGTATAACAGCGGTTATAATATCTATTGTATTATCAGTGAGCGGTATAACCAGCGGTTATAATATCTATTGTATTATCAGTGAGCGGTGTAAACCACGGTACAATATCCATTGTATTATCAGTGAGCGGTATAAACCAGCGGTTATAATATCTATTGTATTATCAGTGAGCGTATAACCAGCGGTTATAATATCTATTGTATTATCAGTGAGCGGGTTATAACCAGCGGTTATATATCTATTGTATATCAGTGAGCGTATAAACCAGCGTTATAATATTATCGTATGTTTATCAGTGAGCGGTAGAAAAAGCAGGTTATATATCTATTGTATTATCAGTGAGCGGTATAACCAGCGGTTATAATATCTATGTATTATGTGAGCGGTATAACCACGCGGTTATAATATCTATGTATTATCAGTGAGCGGTATAACCAGCGGTTTTAATATCTATTGTATATCAGTGAGGGTATAACCAGCGGTATATATATTGTATTATCAGTGAGCGGTTAAACCAGCGGTATTTAATATCTATTGTATTATCAGTGAGCGGTATAACAGCGGTTATAATATCTTGATTATCAGTGAGCGGTATAACCAGCGGTTATAAATCTATTGTATTATCAGTGAGCGGTATAACCAGCAGTTATAAATCCATTGTATTATCAGTGAGCGGTATAACCAGCGGTTAAATATCATTGTATTATCAGTGAGCGAGTATAAACCAGCGGTTATAATATCTATTGTATTATCAGTGAGCGTAGTATAACCAGAGGTTATAATATCCATTGTATTATCAGTGAGCGGTATAACCAGCGGTTATAATATCCATTGTATTATCAGTGAGCAGTATAACCAGCGGTTATAATATCTATTGTATTATCAGTGAGCGGTATAACCAACGGTTATAATATCTATTGTATTATCAGTGAGCAGTAAAACCAGCGGTTATTAATATATTGTATTATCAGTGAGCGGTATAACAGCGGTTATAATATCTATTTTATTATCAGTGAGCGTATAACCAGCGGTTATATAATCTATTGTATTATCAGTGAGCGGTTATACATATAACAGCGTTATAATATCTATTGTATTATCAGTGAGCGTATAACCAGCGGTTATAAATCTATTGTATTATCGTGAGCATAAACCAGCGGTTATAATATCTTTGTATATCAGTGAGCGGTATAACCAGCAGTTATAATATCTATTGTATTATCAGTGAGCAGTATAACCAGCGGTATAATATCTATTGTATATCAGTGAGCCCTATAACCAGCAGTTATAATATCATTGTATTATCAGTGAGCAGTATAACCAGCGGTTATAATATCCATTGTATTATCAGTGGCGGTATAACCAGCAGTTTAATATCTATTGTATTATCAGTGAGCAGTATAACCAGCGGTTATAATATCATTGTATTATCAGTGAGCGGTATAACCAGCAGTTATAATATCTATTGTATTATCAGTGAGCAGTATAAACCAACGGTTATAATATCTATTGTATTATCAGTGAGCCCTATAACCAGCAGTTATAATATCATTGTATTATCAGTGAGCGTATAAACAGAGTATATACTACTAGTATTATCAGTGAGCGGTATAACCACGGTTATAATATCATTGTATTATCAGTGAGCGTAAACCAGCGGTTAATATCTATGTATTATCAGTGAGCCGTATAACCAGCGTTTATAATATCTATTGATTTATCAGTGAGCCGTTATAACCAGCGGTTATAATATCTATCGTATTATCAGTGAGCGGTAAACCAGCGGTTATATCTATTGTATTATCAGTGAGCCTATAAACAGCAGTATAATATCTATTGTATTATCAGTGAGCCGTATAAACCAGCAGTTATAATATCTATCGTATTATCAGTGGCGGTATAACCAGCAGTTTTAATAATCTATCGTATTATCAGTGAGCGGTATAACCAGCGGTAATATATATCTATCGTATTACAGTGAGTGGTATAACCAGCGGTATAATATCTATGATTATCAGTGAGCGGTCTAACCAGCGGTTATAATATCTATTGTATTATCAGTGAGCGGTATAACCAGCAGGTATAATATCTATTGTATTATCAGTGAGCGGTATAACCGCAGTTATAATATCTATGTATTATCAGTGAGCGGTATAACCAGCAGTTATAATATCCATTGTATTATTAGTGAGTTGTATAACCAGCAGTTATAATATCTATTGTATATCAGTGTGCAGTATAATCAGCGGTTATAATATCCATTGTATTATAGTGAGCGGTATACAAGCGTTATAATATCTATTGTATATAGTGAGTGGTATAACCAGCAGTTATTATTCTATTGTATTATCGTGTGCAGTATAATCAGCGATTATAATATCACTGATTATTAGTGAGCGTATAACCAGCGGTTATAATAATCTTGTATTATCAGTGAGCGGTATAACCAGCGGTTATAATATATTTGATTTCAGTGTGCAGTATAATCAGCAGTTATAATATCCATTGTATATTAGTGAGCGGTATAACCAGCGGTTATAATAATATTGTATTATCAGTGAGGTGTATTTATACCAGCGTTATAATACCATTGTATTAGTGTGCAGTATAATCAGCGGTTATAATATCTATTGTTTATCAGTGAGCGGTAACCAGTGGTTATTTCTTATTATAACCGCTGGTTATACCGCTCACTAATAATACAATGGATATTATAACCACTGGTTATACCGCTCACTGATAATACAATAGATATTATAAACCGCGGTTAGACCGCTCACTGTAATACAATAGTATTATAAACCGCTGGTTATAACGCTCACTGATAATACATAGATATTATAACGCTGGTTAACCGCTCACCTGATAATACGATAGAGATATTTTAACTGCTGGTTATACCGCTCACTGATAATACGATAGATATTATAACTGCTGGTTATAGCTCACTGATAATACAAAAGATATTATAACTGCTGGTTATAGCTCACTGATAATACAATAGATAGAAACGCTGGTTATACCGCTCACTGATAATACAATAGATATTATAACCGCTGATTATACTGCACACTAATAATACAATGGATATTATAACCGCTGGTTATACCGCTCACTGATAATACAATAGCTATTATAACCGCTGGTTATACCGCTCACTAATAATACAATGGATATTATAACTGCTGATTATACTGCACACTGATAATACAATAGATATTATAACCGCTGGTTATACCGCTCACTGATAATACAATAGATATTATAACCGCTGGTTATACTGCTCACTAATAATACAATGGATATTATAATCGCTGATTATACTGCACACTGATAATACAATAGATATTATAACTGCTGGTTATACAACTCACTAATAATACAATAGATATTATAACCGCTGGTTATACCGCTCACTAATAATACAATGGATATTATAACCGCTGATTATACTGCACACTGATAATACAATAGATATTATAACTGCTGGTTATACAACTCACTAATAATACAATGGATATTATAACTGCTGGTTATACCGCTCACTGATAATACAATAGATATTATAACTGCTGGTTATACCGCTCACTGATAATACAATAGATATTATAACTGCTGGTTATACCGCTCACTGATAATACAATAGATATTATAACCGCTGGTTAGACCGCTCACTGATAATACGATAGATATTATAACTGCTGGTTATACCGCTCACTGATAATACGATAGATATTATAACCGCTGGTTATACCGCTCACTGATAATACGATAGATATTATAACTGCTGGTTATACCGCTCACTGATAACACGATAGATATTATAACTGCTGGTTATACCGCTCACTGATAATACGATAGATATTATAACTGCTGGTTATACGGCTCACTGATAATACAATAGATATTATAACTGCTGGTTATAGGGCTCACTGATAATACAATAGATATAACCGCTGGTTATACCGCTCACTGATAATACGATAGATATTATAACCGCTGGTTATACGGCTCACTGATAATACAATAGATATTATAACCGCTGGTTATACGGCTCACTGATAATACAATAGATATTAAAACCGCTGGTTATACCGCTCACTGATAATACAATGGATATTATAACCGCTGGTTATACCGCTCACTGATAATACGATAGATATTATAACTGCTGGTTATACGGCTCACTGATAATACAATAGATATTATAACTGCTGGTTATAGGGCTCACTGATAATACAATAGATATTATAACCGTTGGTTATACTGCTCACTGATAATACAATAGATATTATAACTGCTGGTTATACCGCTCACTGATAATACAATGGATATTATAACCGCTGGTTATACTGCTCACTGATAATACAATAGATATTATAACTGCTGGTTATAGGGCTCACTGATAATACAATAGATATTATAACCGCTGGTTATACTGCTCACTGATAATACAATAGATATTATAACTGCTGGTTATACCGCTCACTGATAATACAATAGATATTATAACCGCTGGTTATACTGCTCACAGATAATACAATAGATATTATAACCGCTGGTTATACCGCTCACTGATAATACAATAGATATTATAACCGCTGGTTATACTGCTCACTGATAATACAATAGATATTATAACCGCTGGTTATACCGCTCACTGATAATACAATAGATATTATAACCGCTGGTTATACTGCTCACTGATAATACAATAGATATTATAACCGTTGGTTATACCGCTCACTGATAATACAATAGATATTATAACCGCTGGTTATACTGCTCACTGATAATACAATGGATATTATAACCGCTGGTTATACCGCTCACTGATAATACAATGGATATTATAACCGCTGGTTATACCGCTCACTGATAATACAATAGATACCTCCAGGTATTTGGAGGGAATTGTACTGTGATATGGTATCAACTGATTACTTTCTACTGGGATAAGAACAAAGATTTACTTCCCTCTACAAGATTATATTCCTTGTGTATGCATATTGTTGGGAGCGGCCATATTGTTTCCTTTAGACAGTACAGTATGAGGATATATAAACAGACTTACTGTAGAAGAAAGCGATACCGATACACATAAAGAGGGTGATGATGATAAGACCAAAGCTGGTGCTGTAGGAGTCAGGGTGAACCAGTAGATTCTTCCCTGTTGGTATAAGGAGAATGACAATGTAACAGGGGGTACAAGGGGCTACACTTTATGGTTTAGAGCCCCCAACCTGCAATCAGGTTTATTAAAGGGACAGTAAGCCATTCTTAAGTAAATGCCAGGGGCATCTCTGTTTCTAACAGCTAATTGGTGGGCATGTGTGCGGTGTCTATAGTGAAAGATGCGCACAGGTAGGTAGGATTAAACTCCCCTACTCCTTCAGTGAATTAAAGATACTCATGGTATTTAGTGTCCCTATTGTCCTTCCTATAGGAACACTGTCCTGGTAACAGACAGAAAGGTGTAAAATCCCCTGCCCCAATAACCCCCACTCTTACATCAGTAATAAGGAGAAGCTGCAGTAGATAAAACACAAAGCTAGCAAAGCACAAAGCAAGAGAGATCCCAGAAGATGGTCTTCCACCTCCAGTCTCACAGGTAGGGCAGCTCATATAGCACAGCCATGTTCCCGAACTGTGGGCAAAAGAGAGAACCAGACATAGAGAGAGGGCACTATGGGGTATGAGTAATTCTGGTAATACCCAATCAGTAGAGTTGTATGTCAGTTTGTGACCAATAGCCCCTTAGAACAACAATTAATCCCCTAAGGGGTTATTCACACAACATAACGCACAGCAAAAACACCCATGCATGTGTATTGACTCTTGATAGAGTCCATTAATAATCAAAACAAAGACCAGTCATTTCATAGGAGGATCCACTCCCAAGATGAACAACATCAGGAAAAGGGGATTGAACAAAACACAGAGCCTGGAAGAAGAGCAAGGGCATCTGGGTAAGCGACAAAAGCCAGTCCCGGGCCTATAAGGATAAGGCACACAACGAAAAGGAACATTAGGATCAGTGAGGTACTGAAGAATTGGGGCCCACCAGGAAATATAAGACCAGGAGCCCACCAGAAAGCATTAAAGGACCCAGTCCACATTTTATTGTCCTTATTCGCTTTTTATGTATACTAATATTTCTTACTGTCCCTTCGTCTCAGTATCTACATTTGAACATTTTCCATGTTTTTATGGGTTAATTGGATGTGGGGCCATATTGGATTTCTGGTGGGCCAGTCTGACCCTGTCAGTTCCCCCTCCCTCAACATGACCCTAGTGAATGATTCAGGACCCTTATTGGACACAGGTAAGAGATAATGGGCATTAAAGAGAGTGCACTTGTTTAATAAAAAAGATGTCTTACCGGAATCTGCCACCTGACCTATGGGCACGCCCTTCTTCCATGAAATGTGACCCAGAATGGAGAAAATTGCAAACCCAGCGAAAAAGCTGGTCGAACAGTTTCCAATAGCAATGACCAAAGTGTCCCCGTAGGGGGCAAACAATTGGGTAGAGTTTACTTTCTAAACATTAAACAATTTACACAATACTGGCAACTGGAAAATTCTCAAATTTTACCTTAATTTCTATTCCTACTTGGCCATTATATTTTCTAACTTTTTGGTCAATTCCTTGATGATTTTATTGGAATTTATGACTAAAGCTGGGTACACACAGTACCGATAAAGCCCCGATACTGTCGGATCCGGATTGCTTTTTCCCTCGCCCGCAGTAGACTCCCTATAGGGGAGTTGGCGCCGCAGCCAAGGGAAATGCAGAGTCCTGAGCGTTCTCCCTATGCTGTGTATATGCTGTGCATAGGGGGAGCGCTCAGGACTGTGTGTAGCCCGATCCTTGAAAAATGATAGACAGGATCATGCATATACTGTCCACGAAAACACCCACCGTATCACATTGTTATCAGACTTATTGTTTAAGGCCATGGAAAGTAGCCCACCAAATCCAATCCCAAGGGAGTAGAAGATCTGGGATGCTGCATCGTTCCATACCTGGAGAGCAAGACGGGGTTTATGCATAACATATCCAATATTTATATGATGTGTAGGAGGTACTCATGGAGTACTTATAAGGTGATGTACTTACAAGCTGAGAATTGCTTACATGGGCACTCTGTAGTCTTTACCAGTCGGCTGTCAGGTAGAACCTCACACCATCTATGGACCCTTCCAGTGTTACCACTCTAATGATGAGAACAATAATGACAAAGTAGGGGAACGTGTCTGTAAAATAGACAACCTGTAAACAGATGGTAATTAGGTGGAAATCTGAACTTCATCTCCTACATCTTACTGGAGTCCAGTGAGGGACGGAGACCAATCCCAATGTCCAACATCCATGCCTTATCTCCCTTTTTGTGGTTAACTGATCCCTTAAGGCAGATATAATGGCAGTAATGGGAAACCTGTTAAACTGCCTTAAAGTGGACAAGGTCTTAAATACCCAACAAACGGTTTTGTCCACTGAAGATTGACCATTACAGTAGATTCCAACATGTCTACTCTAGACATTCCACCTGAGGTGTTTTACAGGGGGTGTAGGAACATGGGTAGTTGGTAGATTTCTTACCTTACCAAATCTATGAATGCCCTTCAGCATGCAAAGGAAGATAATGAACCAGGCGGCCAGTAAACACAGAGCAAGTTCCCATCATACAGGTCCTGGATCACTGAGTCCAGTGCGGTGTACAACCCCAAGGACTTTCTCACTGCCAGTTAGAAAGACAGACAGACAGACAGTTACAGACAGAGAGACAGATAACATGAAATCCAGGGGGTTGGTTGATCCCAGGACTACCTTCATACTTCCATCAGGTCTAATCTATTCACTCTCTTTTTTTTTTTTTAGAACCCTACCTAACAGTTGATCCAGAGGAAGGCAAATAAGACCAGCTATAAAGGGGGGGGGGATTTCTTCCTGACTCCAAACGGCAATCGGAAAGTATCCCTGGATCAACCAGATCTATATGCATTAATACCAGTAATTCTCAATATTTTTTAGTTTTAGAAACTTATCCAGGCCTTTTTTAAAGCTATTCAATGAACTTTCCATTACCACATCTGCTGGAAGACAGTTCTATAGTATTTGAGGTTGAATAAAGACATACGTCCATCCAGTCCAACCCATCTAGCAATATCCTCATTTCCTACCTAACTATTTATTCAGAGGAAGGCAAAAAAAACCACCAAATTTATGAAGGGGGAAAAAATTCCTTCCTGACTCCAAGTGGCAATCGGAAATTTCCCTGGATCAACTCTACTTTATGTATCAATACCAGTAACTTGTTACATTCCTTGTTTGCAGAAACTCATCCAGATTTTTTTTTTTAAACTGACCAATGAACCTGCCATAACAACGTCCACTGGAAGACAGTTCCATAGCTTTACCATTCTCACAGTGAAAAACCCTTTCCGAGCTTGAAGCCTAAACCTTTTTTCTTCAAGTCTTAAGGGATGTCCTTGTGTCCTCTGACATGTTCTATTGGTGAACAATGCCCCAGATAGTTTATTGTATGGCCCGTTAATGTATTTATACACAGTAATCATATCCCCATGCAAGCACCTTTTCTCCAGTGTACATTATTGTAACTTTTCCAGTCTCTCTTCATATTCAAGCTCCCCCAATCCCCTTATTCATTTAGTTGCCCTTCTCTGAACCCTTTCCATTTCAAAGATGTAATTTTTGTACACAGGATTCCAAAATTGCACTGCATATTCCAAATGAGTCTTTACCAATGGTTTGTAAAGAGGGAGAATTAAATTTTCCTCCCTTGAATCCATACCTCTCTTTATACATGCCGGCTCTGACTGTTGCCGCCTGGCACTGCTTGCTACCTTTAAGTTTGTTACCCTCCAAAACTCCAAGATCCCTTTCCAACAGGGATTCACTTAACACAGAGCCATTTATAGTATAAGTAGCACAAGGATTTTTAAGTCCAAAATGCATCACCTTAAATTTATCAACAATGAATCTAATCTGCCACTTAGCAGCCCAATGTGACAATCTATCTAGATCCCCCTGAATCGATTGCACATCCTCTGAAGTTTTTAATGGTCAACAAAGTTTTGTGTCGTCAGCAAACACAGAAACCTTGCTGACAATACCCACTTCCAAATCATTAATAAATAGATTAAATAGAAGCGGCCCCAACACAGAACCCTGTGGCACCCCACTTAACACTTTAGTCCATAATGATGAAGCCCCATTTACAACGACTCTCTGCCTCCTATTCATTAACCAATTTTATATCCATGTACAAATGTGACTCCCCAGACCAACAGACCTCAGCTTATACATTAGTCGCCCATGGGGGACTGTATCAAAAGCCTTTGCAAAATCCAAGTAAACTTCATCTACTGCTATGCCAGAGTCTAAATTTCTACTTACTTCCTCATAAAAGCCAAGCAGGTTAGTTTGACCTATCTGATCTATTCCTCCTAAATCCATGCTGGTTACCACTTATAATGTCAGTCCTTGAAACATACTCTAGAACATGTTCCCTTATTAAACTTTCCAAGATCTTCCCCACCACTGAAGTTAAAGGGTATGTCCACCCTTCTAAAATTTATTTTACAAACATTCCCCCGCCCCCCAGCCCCAACCGCTATATTTGTATTATCAGAAAATGCCCAAAACATTACTTCCTTCCCTCTCCTCTTCCTCCCTCTTCCTCCGCGCGCTTCAGCCCTCTGCTTGCGAGAAAATGCAAGCAGAGGAGCGGTACCGGCAGTCGTGTCTGTAGTGGCTGAGCGGCAGCCAATCACGGACGCGGCTGCCGGGAGTTCATGCGGCGGAGGAAAGAGGGAAGGTAAGTAATGTTTTGGGCATTTCATAATAATATAGCGGTTGGGCTGGGGGACAGCGGGAATGTTATGTAAAAAGATTTTTACCATAGGGGAGGGAATCCTAATCGGGAGGGAGGAGGAGGGAGAGGGGGGGGAGGGAGGGGGAGAAGGACTGCAGTACCATGCCAAACTTCTCCCGGACCAGATAGGAGGCAGAGTTCTTTTGGACTCTGCTATCCTCCTGGTGGGCAGTTTTTGGGACTTTGGGGGGGGACTACAGGAGAACCAATGGAGCTGGGATGTGAGGTAAGGATTAAACTACACTACACAATGGGGCCAGTAGTGGGGGGGATTATAGTTTTGGGGGTGGACATGCCCTTTAAACTTACAGGCCTGTAATTACACGGCTCTGAATGACTACCCTTTTTGAATATTGGAATAACATCAGCCTTTTTCCAATCCAGGGCACACCACTGGATATGAGGGAATCTGCAAAATATAGAAACAATGGCCTAGATAAAACTGAACTTAGCTCCCTAAGTACCCAAGGATGTATTTTATTCAGTCCAGGAGATTTATTAATATTAACCATATTTAGTTCTTTCTGTACCATAGCCTCGGTTGACCAAAGTGCACTTATATACTCTGTGATATCTGTACTTGTATCTTCTATAGTATATACAGAGGGGAAAAAAGTATTCAAGACATTTGCTTTATCGCCATCCTCTGTAATTAACTTATCCCCATTAATTAATGGTGCAACATTCTCAGTCCTCATCTTCTTACTATTAATATACTTTTAGGCTTAGTGATGCTTTGTTCAGCTATACCTACTTCATATTATTTTAGCTAATTTGATTGCTTTCATACACCCTTTGACAGTTTTTGTAATCCCTCAAGGCCCTTTCCTTTCCCTCTGCCTTAAAGGTTTTAAATGCCTTTTTCTTCCTTTCCATTTTCCTCTTTACATCAGAATTCAGCTACATGGGAGCGGATTTATTTTTTTTACATTTATTTCCCAAGGGTATAAATTTTGATGTGAACTGGCTTAAAATCCCCTTCCACTTCTGTTCAGTACCTTTCCTGATAATACATTATCTATTGATCATCTGAAGAGCTCTTTTACCTGGGAAAATTTGCCTTCCCGAAATTAAAAGTCTTTGTTAACCAAGCGCACTTTCGATAACAAAGTCCAAACACCACTATTTCATGGTCATACATCCACACTGGAAACAGTATACCAATACCAGGAACCCAACATAGGTTTGAAATAAAGGGAATCTTCTCCTGCAAATCATCCAATGTTGTATACCTGATTTTATGTTCTAGGTGCCCCTCAGGACTATATGTAGGAGAGACTACAACTATGTACACACATGAAGGTTCCTCCATCTCCCCCCTACCCCCTTTACACACATGTTAGAATGGCGTCTGAAATAATCATTGTTGCCCGATTCAGCCACCAATAATCTAAATGTGGACGGGCCTTTAGCCTGGGTATTTTGACCCAACAGAAGGATATCGACCTGTGAATTGACCATGGGTAAAATTTCAGTGCAACCATTTTGCAGTCTATTGAGGACCACACAATTGGCCGAAAATTACTGCCGGGCCTGATGGAACCGTTGTGACCGAAAATGTGGTAAATCGGACAAAATATCAGAACAAATTTTCAGCCATGACAGACTTGTGAATTATATAAAAATACCATAAAGAATGCAAGTTTGGCATTCCTGCTATAGATAATGGTTGGGAATTAATTCTGAAAGATAAAGGAGAAATAGCAAAGCAAATCTGGTGGTACTGTACCTTTAAAGATGGGGCAACATTTCCACACAGTGATGGGGCAGGCAGCTCTGTACTGACCCAGACTCAGCTACATTAGCAATAGTGGAAGACCCGTAAAGAAGAGCATAATGGAATATGGGATGAGGAAGGCTCCTGGAGAAGGAAAACAGGATGTCGTGGTATTGAAATTGGTGGAAGTCACACAGAAACCATAAACTTATCAACTGCTTCATTTGATCACCAACAGATTCCAGAAATAAAAAGCTCACTGGGTTAATAAATAAAACAGGAACTTTATTGTTTAACAAAGATGCACAGCGCACAGTCCAACCAAACTCATTCAGAGTTTTCTACAATTGTTAATATGGAGCAGTGTAATGTCACTTTCTATTATAGACCATTAGTAGCACGACTGCATGTGGTGTGTGCCCTCCCTTCTTTAGAATTATTTATCAACAGATTCCAATGTTATCTTCTGTTTATAGACAGGTTGTCACCTACCAGGCTATAAATAATGGCTTGTGAGAATGTCATAGGCAGAACTTAGGAACACACGGGGTTATTCAATAAAAGGTCTTATTGTTTAAAATGGTTAATTTTGCCCCAACCAATCATATGACAGCTTTCAAATGTTAAATAAGATCTGATTGGTTGGGTCAAAATTAGCACCATTTTAAACGATAAGACCTTTTATTGAATATCCCTGTTGGACTAAAATGTTAAGTTGTCTGACAGGAACCAGCGTGTATTTACTAGCTGGACTGGTTACATACTGTCCTGTTGGATCCTTTTCCAATATAACCCTTTACCACTCCAGACATGCCCACAGGGACCAGCCACCTCCAAGCCCGTACACTAGGGTCTTTTCAGTCCAATACTGAACAGGGTGGGGTGCATGTGTAGCGCTCCCCGGCGTGGTATTGGTGGTGGGGCTTAGATTGGGCATGGCTTAAATTGGGAGTGGCTTATAAGAAAGCTTAAAGCAGACTGCATAAATGTAATAAGTGTATGTATAAAAAATTTAGAAAAATTAAAATGACTCAAGTATTGTTTATTGTCAACCCCCATCCTGTTTTTCCTGCCATCTATAGTACCAATTGTTTCTAAAAGTAAACAAATGGTTAAAAGTTGTTGCAGAATTGTTGGCAGACATGTATATTTAAAGAAGGGTTAACAATACCAGTTACTGGCCTCCTCAGTTACTGAATCAATTTTTTTGGAATTCCACGTGAAAGACCAATACAAAGTGGTGTACACGTGAGAAGTGGAACGAAAATCATACATGATTCCAAACATTTTTAACAAATCAATAACTGCAAAGTAGGGTGTGCGTAATAATTCAGCCCGTTTGGTCTGAGTGCAGTCATGGCCCATGACATTGCCTGATGAGTGCTTGACTAAATAGAGTGCACCTGTGTGTATCTAATGTCAGTAAAAATACAGCTGCTCTGTGATGGCCTCAGAGGTTGTCTAAGAGACTCTTGGGAGCAACAACACCATGAAGTCCAAAGAACACAGAAATGGAAGGAGTATGGCACAACTGTAAACCTACCGAGACAAGGCCGTCCACCTAAACTTACAGGCCGAACAAGACGAGCACTGATCAGAAATCCGTCAAGAGGCCCATGGTGACTCGGACGAGCTACAGAGATCTACAGTTCAGGTGGGGGAATAGGACAACTATAGTCATGCACTGCACAAGTTCCCTTTATGGAGATGGCAAGAGAAAGCCATTGTTAACAGAAAATCAAGAAGTCCCGTTTGCAGTTTGCCACAAGCCATGTGGGGGACACAGCAAACATGTGGAAGAAGGTGCTCTGTTCAGATGTGACCAAAATGGAACTTTTTGGCCAAAATGTAAAACGCTATGTGTGGCGAAAAACTAACACTACCCCACTGTCAAATATGGTGGTGGCAGCATCGTGCTCTGGGGGTGCTTCTCTTCAGCAGGGACAGAGCTGGTCAGAGTTAATGGGAATGGATGGGCCAAATACAGGGCAAACTTGGAAGAAAACCCTTGGAGTCAGCAAAAGACTTGAGACTGGGGCGGAGGTTCACCTTCCAGCAGGACAAAGACCCTAAACAAAGCCAGGCCCAACTGGAATAGTTTAACAAACATATCCATGGCAAGTACGTAGGTTAGGACCTAGTAAAGAAAGCAACCTTGACGTGGTGACTGGGCTTATTTGCTTTTATTTATCCAGGGTTTAGCAGGCTGTTTGTAGTAGCAACCTT
Source organism: Hymenochirus boettgeri (assembly GCA_019447015.1). NCBI lineage: Eukaryota > Metazoa > Chordata > Amphibia > Anura > Pipidae > Hymenochirus > Hymenochirus boettgeri. The sequence continues at coordinate 35,041,421 of CM033472.1, read as the reverse complement.
ATGGAGGTAGCCAATATGCAATTAGAATTGTTTGTGCACTAGAATTCTGTTTTTTGTATGTATTATATTTTTGGTCTCTAGTTGCACTTTAATATGGATGTACAACAGCCCAATTTTCTATATATTGTGTGTTACATTGAAGGTTTGACCAAGCCTTCTGGGTAATTGTAATCCAACCTGAGTTAGGTCATGTGCTTGTTTGAGCAAAGTACTTGTAAACTAGAGAGTCAGCTTCAAGCATCCAGGCCACACAGGAGAAGCTGTCAGTTCATGCAGCCAAAAAGGCAAGTACCAGTAGGGTAGGACCCAGTTAAAGAAAGCAACCTTGACATGGTGACTGGGCTTAAAATAATTTGGCCAACTTATTGAACTAATTGCTTTTATTTATCCAGGGTTTAGCAGACTGTTTGTAGTAGCAACCTTATGGAGGTAGCCAATATGCAATTAGAATTGTTTGTGCACTAGAATTCTGTTTTTTGTATGTATTATATTTTGCTCTCTAGTTGCACTTTAATATGGACAGCCCAATTTTCTATATATTGTGTAAAACATATCCATGCGTTAGAATGGCCCAGTCAAAGTTCAGATCTAAATCCAATCGAGAGTCTGTGGCAAGATCTGAAAACTGCTGTTCAGAAACGCTGTCCATCTAATCTGACTGAGCTGGAGCTGTTTTGCAAAGAAGAATAGGCTTTCAGTCTCTAATGTGCAAAGCTGGTAGAGACATACCCTAAAAGACTGGCAGCTGTAATTGCAGCAAAAGGTGGTTTTACAAAGTATTGACTCGGGGAATAATTACGCACATGCCACTTTGCAGTTATTGATTTGTTAAAAATGTTTGGAATCATGTATGATTTTCGTTCCACTTCTCACGTGTACACCACTTTGTATTGGTCTTTCTCGTGGAATTTCAATAAAATTGATTCATGTTTGTGGCAGTAATGTGACAAAATGTGGAAAACTTCAAGGGGGCCGAATACTTTTGCCAACCACTGTATTGTATCCTATCTCTCATTATCTATCTTGTAACTATCTGTCTTTCTATCTATCTGTATGTCTATTTAATCTGTCTGTCTGTCTGTCTGTCTATCTATTTTTGTAAGTACAGTATATACTTGAATATTGTCATGTGCCTGGACGTTCTGGAACCTGGGTCATCTGGGTCTGCAGCCTTCCCTGATGAGCACAAGGCAGCTCTGGAGTCTAGGGAACAGACCTTAGCTTAGTGAATCATTTCTCATCTGTTTCGCTCCACCTGCTGCCACCTGTGGACAATTTGCAATTTCCCAGCATTTAGGCTATGGCCCCACTACAACGCACTAAATCGCGCATGCAATCGTGAGCGCTATCGCACGCGGTTGTGTGCATCATTCTTGTGCGTTTTCCGTTTGCACGTACGTTTTGCGCATGCGATTTTGCCATTTTCCGTTATGGCAACGCATGCGTTAACGCACCAAAAATGGTGAATGCATGCGCCACCAAAACGGAAACGGATGCGCAATCGCATGCGCATGGGAAATCGCGGGGATTTTTTTGCTCCCACGATTTCCATTATAACCAAATCGCATGCGCTTTTGCGGACGCAAAACGTGTGCACAAACGCTTAAAAAACACGTAAGTGGGGCCTAGCCCTTAAATAACAGCATTTCCTGGGACCTAACGCCCATTTGTGTGGTTTTGTTCCTGAATTGGTTTGCTTCTTAGCTCTTGGACTGCCGTCTGTGCTTAGTAACTTTGCTTGAGTTTTTGTCTACTCTCCTGTCTCCTGATCATGTACCTCCCCACTGCCTGTGTCTACCTTCTATCCTTGGATTTTGTCTGTTGAACTTCTCTGCCTTGTTTATTGCTAAACAGACCTTCCTACCTCGACTTCTCCTGCATCCTCAGCATTCACTTCCACTTCCGACTTCGCCTACTACAGGTATCTAACAAATATAAGCTGATCCAAGTATAAGTCGAGGTAACCATTTTTACATGAAAAAGAAGTAATGTGATTGACTCGAGTATAAGCCGAGGGTAGAAATGATGACCACTACTGCCTGTTGGATAACTCCATTTAAAGCACAACTAATGTCTAAAAACACAGATCAGGAGGATGGTATGTATTGAGAAAGATTCCCTTCTGATTCTGTTTTGAGGTTTTAGTTGCCCTTTAAATGGAATTCCGCTGTCCATTTAAAGGGCAACTAAAACCTCAAAACAGAATCAGAAGGGAATCTTTCTCAAAACATACCATCCTCCTGATTATGTGTTTTCAGACATTAGTTGCCCTATAAATGGAGTTATCCAACAGTTACCCCCAATTCCTTGCCACTCCAGATGTTTGGAAACTACAACTTCCAGCATGCTTTCATTGCTGGGAGTTGTAGTTTCCAAACATCTGCAGCAAATCACTGCACCCCCCCTCCCCCCAGTTCAGTGGGGAGGACTTGCCTGTGTGATCAGAGAATCCAGCAATCAGAAATCCAGCTCTGCATTCACTCCTTCTGGCACCCGATGTTCACTACTCCCGGCCGGTAAGTTAGACCGGTGCCGAGTCGTGACATCAGCCGCCAGAAGGGGATGCAGAAGCGAGCGGCAGCCTAAAAACCTCGACTTATACTCAAGTATTTATGGTATCTATACAATTATTACAGCTAGTATATAGTAATAGTACTACTTACAGAAATTATCAGGACAGCACACTCGGACTTTTGTCACTGACTCAGACTGGCAGAACATTTTAGATGGAGATGGATCCGATGGAGATCAGAGACACTTAGAGAAGGCTGCAGAGAAAACAAGCACCACAGAGGCAAGCCTACCAGTCTGAGATGGACAGCAATTAGCCGCTAAATGTCATGTGCAGTGACCTAACTTGCACTCTTCCGACCCTTTTCCTCTCTCATTGGACACAGCCAGGGCATAGCTAGAAATCATTGGGCCCCATAGCAAAATTTTAGATGGGAACCCCCAACCCAGAAGTAAAAAAAAGTTTGCACAAATTAGCTACAACCAGGGGTGTCCCTAGGGTTTTTGGCACATGAAAACCCCTGGGCTTGGCTTCTTTGCTGGGTGTGGCAAAACTTGATTATTTTAGATTTGAATACACATTTATAAAGTTTCAATTGTTATGACACATAAAAACATGGTAGTACAATACATTAGAAATCCTTACCATACTTTATGTACAATAAAAGATGTTGTCCAATTTATTCGTGAGCCTGCCACCACCTCAAGCTACATTCTTGCTTAAATATCCAACGTGTCTGGTGGTGCAAACATTACTATTGATAAGGACAGAAGGTGTCAGAACCTTAAACGTAGCGTTTCAGCCACGCTCCGGGCTGGCGTCATGGTCTTGGTTCTCTTTTAATCTTCTACTTTACAGTGTCAGACACTCCCAACATAGGGTAACCCTGTGATAGTGATACATCACCAGAGTAAACCGTAGGAAATGCTGATTTATACTAGGAGGGCCCAGCAGAAAAAAGGGCCCTGCACACCAGAGGGGCCCTGGGGAGTTCCCTGCAACCAGGGGGGCTGGAGACCAAAGGGGCCCTTCAGAACAGGGGGGCTCTGTAAAAACAGCGAAAACCCTGCAGACCGGACGCCACTCTTGTCTATCTATCATCTATCTCCATCGATCATCTATCTCCGTCTATCATCTATCTCCATCTATCTATCTATCTATCTATCTATCTATCTATCTATCTCTGTTATCTATCTATCTATCTATCTATCTATCTATCTATCTCTGTTATCTATCTATCTATCTATCTATAATCTATCTATCTTAATCTATCTATCTATCTGTTTCTATCTATCTCTCTATCTATCTATCTATCTATCTATCTATCTATCTATCTATCTATATCTATCTATCTATCTCTGCATTCTATCTAGCTATCTATCTCTGCTATCTATCTATCTTTTGCTATCTATCTATCTACTGCTATCTATCTATCTATCTATCTATCTATCTATCTATCTATCTCTATCTATATCTATCTCTATCTACTGCTATCTATCTATCTATCTATCTATCTATCTATCTATCTATCTATCTACTAGCTATCTATCATCTCTGCTATCTATGCTATCTCTGCTATCTACTATCTCTATCTATTCTATCTTCATCTTCTATCTTCTACTGCTATCTATCTATCTCTGCTATGCTATCTTATCTCTAGCTATCTATCTATCTATATCTATCTATCTATCTATCTATCTATCTATCTATACTATCTATCTATCCTATCTATCTATCTCTATCTATCCTATCTACCTGCTATCTATCTATCTGCTATCTATCTTTCCTATCTATCTATCTATATCTACTATCTACTAATCTGCTATCTATCTATCTATCTATCTATCTATCTATCTATCTATCTATCTCTGCTATCTATCTAGCTCTCTATCTATCTCTGCTATCTATCTATCTCTGCTATCTATCTATCTATCTATCTATCTATCTATCTATCTATCTATCATTATAAAATACAAACAGGGTAAGTCCATGCCATTATACAGATAAATTATATTTACATAAATAAAGTTTCATAGGTTGAATAAATACATACTGTATATAATATATAAGTGGCCTGCTTTTCAATAGAAGCAACAGTGGAATATATCCTTCTAAAAATCGCTCAACTACGTATTTTATAATAATATCTACCACTGCTGACAACTTCCTCTGCTCTCTCTGCTTAACTTCAACCATACGGCTGACAGGATTTAAAAGGTACCGGGTCAGAAACGATTTTACATTATAGACTGAGAGAAAGATTTCCTCCACAAGTAAAGGTTTATTGCAGGGTTTGACTGGGAAGGTGCTGGTTAAAGGGGAAGGAGGATGGAATGTAAAGGGACCAGGAAAATTTCAGAGGAAAGGATCTCCATTAAGAAGTTAAATTCTGGTATGTATTCATTAATTTATTTTATTGCAGGGAAGACAGGGGGTTAACTTATATTTAGTTTAGTAATTTAGTGAAGGGATAACGGCTCATTGGGGATTTAGTAAAGAGACTAGCCACAAATTAATTTTTTTTAAACTTAACTATATTAGTAACTTTATAAGGAATAATACGCCCCATTACAGTGTAATATAAGGTTTATAAAGTCAACTCGGAGTTCCCTGCCCCATATAAAAGCACTCTGCCTGCGGCTTTGTGCTTTTATATGGTCAGGGAACTCCCCGGTGAGTTTATATCTTTATATTATACTGTAGGGGGTGTATATGTATGTATTTCTATAAAATTAGTGTGGTGTGCATTGCCATATTAGGAATAAGATCACTGAGAGCTTACAGAGCTTACAATCTAAGTGAGAGTGACAACATACAGATACAAGTGGGGCTCAGACAGCTAACAATCATTAATAGTGCTTGTTTTCAAAAATGTAGGATAACAGTTAGATTTAAAAGGGCTAAAGGATGTCACCTGGCGAAGTGAAAGAGGAGAGAGGTAGGAAGCAGCAAGCGAGAGACAGTAGGGAGCAGCAAGCGAGAGACAGTAGGGAGCAGCAAGCGAGAGACAGAAGGGAGCAGCAAGTGGGAGACAGTAGGGAGCAGCAAGCGAGAGACAGTAGGAGCAGCAAGCGCGAGGACGTAGGGAGCAGCAAGCGAGAGACAGTAGGGAGCAGCAAGCGAGAGACAGTAGGGAGCACTAACTATTACACATGGACAATATTAGACAAAACATAATCGGACCAGGTTAAATTTGCAGATTATTTGCCATTTCTATGGCATGAAAACAACCGACTCTGCAGCCAATAACCCATTTCCGTTATCTCTGGTTATGAGCTATAACTGCTTTTGTGGCAACCTGTACAAAACTCCCTATGTAGAGCATAGGGGACAGGGCAGCAGAGGATTCTGTGGGTGCAGCCCTCCTGTATCAGCCACACATTATTAGCTTACTAAATAGCCATTTATTTAAATTAAATTAAATGCAAATTAACCTTGCAACATGTATATAACACGCGTTAAATGGGTAGTAACACCCCTAATGAAGATGACGAGATTTCATTGTCAACATTTAATATTAATAATATAAATAACTAGCAAACCATCAAGTTCTGTAAAGAAGCATTTATCCCAATTTTTCTTTCTAGTGCCAATCACTGAGAGAATATTAATAAACCAATAAGGAATTCCAACAAAACCCCTAGCCTTAGTTTACCTATGTACAGCATAACAAATCACATTAAGCATGTGCACAGTCAATGAGTCAGGTAGGGTGTTGTCTTAAATCAGCAAGTTGGTGACCTCTAGTGGCCATGAATCTTCACTGTCATATTCCAAAATATCACAAAGTCCAGCGCAAACTAACAACCCCATGGAAGATGTAGGTGCATTTGCAGGATATGCAGGCGGGAGGTTTGATAAGACCTCCAGTGCCCTAATTGTACCACAGTAAGGATCAAGCAATAGTAGGGAGGAATTAATAAACAGGACAATTAATCTCCTGATAATTCTTTATGTAGTTAATGTTGTTCATGTCTATCCTTCCTTTCTATCACTGGGCACCGGTGTCAATTACAATTAGACAACTTACAACCAGTAAGAGATACAAGACGGAACCTTAACAATCTCTCATGGCCGATATTTCTAGACCAGCGAGAGTCATAAAATGCTGGGTTATGTTCCCGGCCTAAAGGCTCCATGGAAAAGTAAATCTGAGGAGTGGCCATTGTTGACATAATGCTGTTTTAGGGTTTAGTGCAGAACGTAAACCATCTAGTAAATGCCAAACCTCAGCCACTCCCCAGGTGTCAATCAGTATCAGTTACCATCTGTGTCTCTCCATCTCCACCCCACAGTAAAGAATAGACTACAGGATCTAGTCAGTCAAGGGGAAGTTCTGGTTTTGTCTGATTGTTCCAATTTGATTCCCAGATTGAATGAAAGTCACTGAGATGCTATGGATGTGACTAGAACACAGGAAATGTATTTAAATGATAAACCCTAAATCCATCCAATTTTGCTGATGTCAAGGGCCTTGCTGACCACCTTGTATGAGGGATCAACCTGTCTCATGGGGCCTTACCTCCTCCATTGCCATAACAGAGATAGGGGAGCCTCCACACATTGCCCAGCCCCACACAGTAGCCGATGCAGGAGGTGCAGGAACTCGCACTTGCCCCCCCATGTCTCCCGAGCCGGGTGAGATGATGGCACAGAGGGGATTCCAGATGGTGGTGGAAGTCGGGGTCCATCCTGGGAGACAATGGACTCTGTTCATGTGACACCCTGAAAGAAAATGTAAAAATGTACGTTATAGGTGAGCACCAACCCCTGGTGTAATTACCAACCTACCGATGTATCCCACAATTCCGAATCCAGTACCAACCTACTGATATATGCCGGAATTCCAAATCCAGTACCAACCTACTGAAATATCCCAGAATTCTAAATCCAGTACCAACCTACTGATGTATCCCACAATTCTGAATCCAGTACCAACCCCTAGAGACACAGCTTAAAGTAGATTTGTTGGCATTTATAGAAACAAGGCCTGATGGGCGGCTACACGGTGCAGCCCTGATAATCAAATGAAGTGGCACCGTGAAAGGAAAGGGGAAGTTAACTCCTACCAATTTTATATAACAACCTATCAATAGACATGAGGATGAGATAATAACGATAAAATGTCACGCAGGCTCAGTAGCATATGGGATGGACTATGTCATCTTTATTATCTGTATACTAATAGATTTGTCATACTAAATAATCCTTATTCAGCAATAAGCTAGCTGAAATTACTGGTTTTGATGATAATATTTTGCTCCGGGGCCCTCATCCTGAAACTGACACCATTTTATCACCAAAACCAAAATTCTGTGTTGAAATTTCTGGTTTTGCTATTGAAATGTGGCTACCAAAACCAAGATTTTGAGGCAGAACCCTTAGTTTTGTGCAAAACCGCTGGTGGAATAAAGCTTGACAGGTTCAATCATCGCTATTCAGCAGCAAATTAATTGTGCAGTAAAATATGGCCTGCACCTCCTCCATGTGATGGAGGAGGTAGAAAAACAGGCGCTTAATACCTTAAAGGGCATAGCACCCAGCCACTGGTTCAGATATGTGGATGACACCTGGGTTAAAATCCACCAGAAGGAAGTACAAGCTTTCACAGAACACATCAATGCGGTAGACCAAAACATCAAATTTACAAGGGAAGAGGTACAAAACAACAAACTGGCTTTCTTGGACTGCTTGGTAGAAGTTAAAGAAAATGGTAAACTGGAAGTAGAGGTTTACAGAAAACCAACCCACACAGATCAGTATTTGCTGTTTGACTCCCACCACCCTTTAGATCACAAGCTGGGTGTCATCAGAACCCTGCAACAGAGCTGAGAACATCCCCACTAGCACAGAGGCGAAGGCTAAAGAAATGAAACATCTCAGAGGAGCCCTTAAAATTAAGAAGGGGGACAGAATCTGTGCCTATGTGTTGATGGTGGAGAAGAGAGCAGGAAGGGAAATGGGTGGACAGATAATACTCCAGGTTTACAGCTGATGCCTTAAAACACACATGTCAAACACAAGACCCATAGGCGAATCCGTCCCATTTTTTATGGCCCCGGGTGACTGACAGCATCCAAGACTTACACTGCTATCCTTTTGTGCAGTGGCATAACTATAGATCTGCCTGCTAGATACCGTGATCAGCTGTTTTTAAACAGCTGACCGCACTCACCTTTACTAAGATACACATAATCAGCTGTTTGAAAACTCCAGATCTTCTTCCTATTGGACAGATCCCAGGTTGATGTGGGGCAGAGCTTGGACACAATAGTTGTTCACCCGAGCGCCAAGCCCCGGCCGACCCCCGAGCCTGACGAAAACCTGCGTTGAACTGCCGCAATGGCCGATAGTCACGCGTGTGTATGTGTTCGGTAGTGAGTTGTTTGGCGATCCGCCCCACGAACACCCACGACGAACGGCTGAAACGGCCAATAGTTGCGTATGTGTATGCGTTCGGTCGGGGGTCGTTCGGCGATCCACACACACACGCGTGACTATCGGCCGTTCAACGCGAGTGTTTGCCGGGCTCAGGGGTAGGTCGGGGCTCCGCACTTGGGTGAACATCGCCTTTACTAATTGTGTGAGATTAAAATGCGTAGATCATTGATGCCCAATATGCGGCCCGGCTGCATTTTTTCGTGGCCCACATGGAGCTACGGGTGGACATGGAAAGGGGCACATTGTGGGCCTTCCGGGAGTATAACGGGCAGTTCTGGGGTGGAGCTACTCCCTGTGACCCAGTGCTTAGTGTCGCTAGTGAGGCCTCCCAACGTAGGCTGGGTTGGGCACCCCTGGCGTAGATTGTAAGCTCCAGGACAGGGCTGTGTAATAGCTGTGTAATATGCTCATCACTTTATAAGATAATAAATACAAATGGTTGCGTTTTTACTCTTTGTTCTGTCCATGGAGAGAGGATGGATGGGCCTTGTCCTGTTGGACATCTATAAAGGGCAACTTTTAACTTGAATTTGTAACATTCCTATAAAGATGTTTTTAATTCTGCCTTTGTGTTGTGTTCTTTCCCCTTGAATACTCTATATCTATCCATTAATCCTTTCCCGACAGAACTGGCAGGTATAGCATTATATTTCTATTTGGAGTGGAGCCGTGTAAGAATTCTAAAGAGCGGCGCTGCCTACCAAGCAGTTTATTGAAAGGTTTCACTTGTGAATTAACCTTAGGATCAGGCCTATTGAAAGGTTCAGCTGTGGAGCCGCAGCTTAGAAACTTCTAATCTAAAATTCAAAAACTCTTATTTTTCTCATTACGGAACAAAACGTTTGTTCGGCTGCAACAAATGTCAAGCAGCTCGATCATATTCTGTTAGAGATTCCCGGTCTACCAGCGCTGATCACCTAGGGAACATTGTGCCAGTAGGAATAAAACGAGGACAGCGTATGGCAGGTACCAAAGGTTTAGAGGAATCCACCAAAGTGATTATTTTAAAGTTTTTTTGCCAAAAGAAACACATCCTGCTGATACTTGTCTTACTTCTGCTTTAAAGTGATTCCTCACAGCAATGCAGCATTTTAAAAATAGTAAAAATACCCTCTTCAAGTTCCCTGGATGAAGATCCAAACTGGGTTCATAGAAGGGCCACTAAAATAATAAAGGGAATGGGGGAGCTTGAATATGAAGATTGGATAAGTTACTATCTGGGGCCTTGTTCACCAATGGAACATGTCAGAGGACACATGGACATCCCTTAAGACTGAAAGAAACGAAGTTTGGTCTACAAGGTTGGAAAGGGTTTTTCACTGTAAAAAGGTAAAACTATGGAACTGTCTTCCTTTGGTTATGGCAGGTTCATTGGATAGTTTCAAAAAGAAGCTGGACGAGTTTCTTAAAATAAAGAATGTTGTATGTTACAGGCAGGGGAGTCTCTATAGTCTGAGAAGATCAGGGGGCACTTTTGGGCACCTAAAAAATTAGGCCATGCCCCTTCTCCCTGACCCAATTAAGCCATGCCCACTATGTCGTTAATAAAGATGGGCAGATAGCCAGAGAGACAAACATAGACAAACCGAGAGATATCCAGACACAGCCAGAAAGTGATAAATAGACAGAAAGACAGAGAAATAGACAGACAGAGATAAGGAGTAGATAGAAATACACAAATAAATGGCTCAGAGGCCAGGTAGCAACCTGGGAATTTCAGCACATACTGGTAGCAAACTGGAAATGTTATTATATAATGGTAGAAAATTGGGAATTTTATTAAATACTGGTAGGAAACTGGGAATTTCATTAAATACTGGTAGGAAACTGGGAATTTCATTAAATACTGGTAGCAACCTGGGAATTTCACTAAATACTTGTAGCAAATTGGGAATTTCATCACATACTGCAGAAGGCTATTACTTACCCCATGTGCAGGGCAATCCACTTACTATAACAAGACAGGCAGTGGCAGCATTTGACAAGTGCAAAAAGATTGTGTAATGATGTTTTACATCTTTTTTTGGCTAACCAATCTTAGCTGAGCTTCTCAATTTCACTTTATTAATTTGATTTTCCTTCTCTGGATTTTAAACCATTTTTTAGGCATTTGTCAACGATTTTATTCTATAAAACATGGGTTGAAACTCTTTATTAAGTCTGCATTGAAAAAAACGTAAAACCCCAAAACACAAACAGCACTGCACTTTTACCAGTAGTAGAACCATCTCTTATCTTAGGGCCAGGGGTGCCCCTACCATGAGACAAACTGAAATATTTGCTCAGGGCGCACCCCTGCAGAACACTTAAAAGGCGGCAGTTAAAAGGAATCTTCCTTCCTGCAATATTGCTTTTCAGCACCAATACACCAATCAGTGTAAAGCCAGCCCTCCAGTCCACCAGTCAGTGTTAGTCAGTTCACCACACCCACCTCCACAAGCCACATCTATGTTCCCTGATGAAGCCACGCTCGTTTCACGTGACGCTACACGTCTGCCCATAGGCGGCATGGTTTCAAAAACCCTAGGAACACCCCTGCTTAGGGAGGTTCTTTTGTGCAGAGGAGCAACTAAGTCATGCATTTTACATCTTTTTAAAGGGCACACTCATCGCTCCTAAAAAAATTGGTGCAAAACTAAATCCCCCCCCAAAACCTCAATAATTATATTGCTGAAAGATTAGGAAATAAGATTCTATTCACAACAATGTTCTCCTCCCTCTCTTACTGCCTCATCTCCCGGTTCCTCTGGGTAGCAGCAGTCATTTATGGCTGTTTCAGATGATTTTACGGTTACTGTCGTTCCTGATTCACCTGTATTGTGCATATGAGCTGAAGGCAGTGAAAGGGGGGAATAGCAGCTGAATGCTTAATCTTTTAGTAACTATCATGGTTTGAGGGCTTACCAGTCTTTGTTGTGTGTACTTATTGTTACTAGTCTTTGTTGTGGGCACTTATATTTACCAGTTCACCAGTCAGTGTTAAGTCAGCTCTCCAGTTCCCCGGTCCAACTTTCCTTCCATTTCCATGGCAACCATACATAAACCACCAAATAAGTAAGTTTAATGGTCTAAAATGGAAAAACATATCCCCTAACACCACACAGACACAGGTAAACACACCTACTGATTCACCCTTCCAACCCAACCTACACTTCCATTTTGTTCCTCTCTATTCCGCAGTTTTGTGCATTTCTGCCATTTCCCAAACGCCAGGCTTTGCTATTTCAAATAGTTTAACACCCCCCTAGACCCATATCAGTATTGGGAAACCCACCTTAATGTACTGACAGCTTTCAGGGACCCATTTCCAGGCTATAAAGATGGGCACTAATGCATTTTCACAACCTCAGACTTCGAGATTTTTAAAGTATATATATATATGTATAATTTATACATATGCCCCTGAGTCATGTCTGTATCCAACTGACAGTCAGAAAGACTGACCGCGCGACTGTTTCCTTTGCAAGGTTAACAGGTAATAAGGTCATCAGAAATGAAATCAGATGTTTCTGCCTTTCGGTTGACTTTTTGCTTTGCATCAAGAAGCTTATATCTGATCAACCTTTTTATTGAAAATAGTAAATTTCTGACAGTTAAGATTATTAACATTTTATTTTCACAGTCTCTCTAGGTTTGTAAGCAAAAATATTGACATTGGTTTAAACTGTCTCTTACCTGTTGATAATGCTCTCACCTTTAAAGGGCAAGTCCACCCCTAAAACTAAAATTTAATTCAATACTGGCCTCACTGTGTAGTTTTAAAAAATCCTTACCTTACATTGCTGCCCCCTATGGTTCTCATTTATGCCTCCTCCTTATCCTCCGAAGGGAACTGTGACATGCGCAGGACTGCCCCTTCTCTCCCTCCCTCCCACACTCTGGATCCCTCCATGGCTGGCCTCACCCCCTACCTTTAAATGTTATTTCCTGTAGTGTAGGGTACTATTGCCCACCACCATCCACCATGTTATATCACTTAAAAAAGTACAAACATACCAAACAGAAGCGGCTGCCAGTCCAGCCCCTGTTTGCAGCTTCCAGCAAACAGAGGACCGGGCAGAGACAGCTGTGGGAGAGAACCAATGTAAGTATGTTTGTGCTGCTTTTTTAGTAATCTAACATGGCGGCTGGGGGTGGGCAGGGGTGCCCTACAATTTAACGAAAGACTGGAGTTTAAAATAAGAAATTATAATCAATGCACATTCCAAGGTCCCATACAATAACAACCATGCTAGATTGTGCAGATGCTACATGGATCTTTGGGATGTATATTAATCATCTTTTCCTTGGTTGTATGATTTTTTTGGGCAGATCAATAGCACTTTCATAATATTTAAAAGGTAAGTCCAGCCCTCAAATAAAAATAGTTTGAAATGGAAATATATAAGGCTAACCTGAAATCCTGCACAATGTCCTGTTTCCCTGTTTCTGTTTCCTGGTTCTTCCAGTTAGCAACTGTCAGTCATGAATGCAATGATTATGTGAGATATCTTCACCAGAGATAAGTTTGGGGATCACCACCACTCTCACTCTATGGTAACAAGAGTACTAAAGAGTGTTTTAGAGTCAGAGGCATGCATACTCATTGGTTTTTCTAAGTAGATGTATCAGAAATGTTATTCTTATATAGCTGGCTTTATTTTTTGGGATTTTTTAGCGGTGGTGTACCTCCCTGAAATAAGTTTTCTGCATGGTGGGAGATCTGCTGTTTTGTATTCAAGAGAGAGCGGTAGGTTGAAGAGCGGTAGGTTGAAGAGATGGCTTATCTTCCGTGATTCACAACTGACAGTTCCACTCTAAGGATCTGCCCTCTCCCTGCATTGTAGGCATGCAATGTTGCTTTTTTCACATAATCTGGAAGCAAAAGCGCATGGCTGTGCCACCGGAAGAGGAGTAGTGCTGACCTGTCAGTGACAACCCCAGAGGAAGAACCAGCCACATTAGTCTTCAGTCCTCCTGATCTTCTATAATCTTGGAAACAGTCAGAAAATGATGGATTAATTTGCATGCAAGACAAAATACTTTATTCTGAAAGTCCTTAATTTTATTATTATTATTGCAGTTAACCTTTAACTCCAATGGTCCCTCTAATTGTATGTAATTTATCAGGAGGTTAAATCAAGCTTCTATATGGTAGAAGCGCCTTTAATCCAGCCCTATAATTGGAGGTCTAATGCCTTTACTATAAATAATTGAATTGAAAGCCATCTACAAAAAGACAGTGGAGAATGGATAACCAAAACCCATGGCCACCACACCCATGAGGCCCCTACCTCCCCATAGCTGTCAATTACAGCCTGGCCTGCTGTGGTGTTAATACAGATGACCAATAGATGTCACTGTGCACATAAGTCACACTGTGTATACACAGTACTTTCTATACTGTTTAAGGGACTATAGATTATGGTACAGTTCTATAAGACATGCATGAATCTGGTAATAAAGGTACTGTTGGAAGGCTTTTCACTTGTATGCATAAAATTGTAATTAAATCCCCCCATGTTTTTACTGTTTGCACTAGCACAGATATTATGATAGTATATGGGGCCCAGGAATGTGCATTGGTCATCTGTTTTCTTGTTTGTAGTAAAGGTACTGTTATAATGTGCCCATTCTTGGCCTCAGTACACAACACCTGCCTGTGACCTCTCAGTAATTTAGATTGTTCAGTCAGAAAACCAATTGTAACTCACTAGGAAGGAGAGCTGCAATCATTTGTAATTTTGTAATAAGTCCATGAAAATGTAAAATGAAAACTTTAAGATGCGCATCGCTTACTCCATTACCGTGAAGCTTTTGTTGATCACAGAGAAATATCTTTTTGGCTAGACAGCACTATAGTTAGCATTAGCTATGACTGTTTAACTACAGTTCATTGCAAATCATTATTAGTGGAACGTCTCGTGGAAACTGGAAGAAGCGCATGTGTGTTACGCCCGTTTGTTTTTGCTGTTTCCCAAGCACGGAAATGTTTCCCAGACCATCTCCGAGGTCCCAGAGGCCTGTAAGGTAAGTTTATACTGCAAAGTTCATTCGAAATTACCGAACTATTTACCCCCCATTGACTTTAATGGGTCCGTTTTCAAACTTATTTAAAAGTTCGATCCGAACTTTATGAAGTTCGCCATCTCTATTCAAAAGGGAGCGTTATTCATGTACTGTAAATTCTAGGAGCAACACAAAAAATGTAGACTATATGTGTGAGTGGCTTTGAAAGAGGGTGTGGCTAAAATATTATGCACTGGGCTCACCACTGTCCCTGATAACCATTTTAGGAATCCCTCCCTTGAAAATCTAGCATTTATTTGCCCTTGGGTACCAATCCGTTTACAGACAGAAAATGCTATTTTTTTGACATGGAAGTACATTTTACAGCTGTAGGGTTAATTTACATCTGAACCCACCTCTGTCCTCTTTACCCACTAATACCACCTGAATCCACTGTCCAATCAAATAATTCTGCGCACCTCCGATGTGACCTGGGCCTCTAGATCCCAGTAACTCATTTGCTAACCAATCCCTAAAGATAACAATAGTTTCTGGTGATAAATTATTATGGAAACATTGATGCAGTAACTACTTTTTATGCTTTTACTATTAAAAAATGCTTAGAAAATGTACAGAGAGACTATGTCCATGTTAAACAATGGACCAAGCGTTAACTAGAGATGGCCGAACTTACTAAAAAGTTTGGAAACGAACCCATTGAATAGGTTGGACTTGATGGACTTGATGTCTTTATTCAACCTCAATTACTATGTTACTATGTAAAATCAATGGGGAGCTAATAGTTTGAAAAGTTTGCATCAATAAATTATAAAATATCAACAGTAACTTACTGTAAATGGCTGTGGCACCTAAGAACTTTCTGGGGAACATGTCACTGTCACCAAAACCTGTTAAACATTTCTATCCCCATGATCAGGCAATTGAGCTACATTTGAGGGTTACAGGCAATTCGAGGGTTACCGAAAATAGAAGTAAACATTCCAGGTTTATCGAAATCGAAAGGATACATTTGAGGGTTAGCGAAAACTAATATTACATTTGAGTTACCGAAAGTAGAAGGCTACATTCAAGGGTTAGGGAAAACGAACATTACATTTGAGTTACTGAAAGTCGAAGGCTACATTCAAGGGTTAGGGAAAACGAACATTACATTCGAGTTACTGAAAGTCGAAGGCTACATTCAAGGGTTAGGGAAAAACGAACATTACATTCAAGTTACCGAAAGTAGAAGGCTACATTTGAGGGTTAGCGAAAACTAATATTACATTTGAGTTACTAAAAGTAGAAGGCTACATTCAAGGGTTAGGGAAAATGAACATTACATTCGAGTTACCGAAGGAAGGCTACATTGATTACCGAAAGTAGAAGGCTACATTGGAGTTACACGAAAGTAGAAGGCTACATTGGAGTTACCGAAAGTAGAAGGCTACATTGGAGTTACCGAAAGTAGAAGGCTACATGGAGGTACCGAAAGTAGAAGGCTACATTCAAGGGTTAGGGAAAATGAAATACATTCGAGTTACCGAAAGTAGAAGGCTACATTGGAGTTACCGAAGTAGAAGGCTACATTGGAGTTACCGAAGTAGAAGGCTACATCAAGGGTTAGGGAAAATGAACATTACATTCGAGGTACCGAAAGTAGAAGGCTACATTGGAGTTACCGAAAGTAGAAGGCTACATTGGAGTTACCGAAGTAGAAGGCTACATTCAAGGGTTAGGGAAAATGAACATTACATTGAGTTACCGAAATAGAAGGCTACATTGGAGTTACCGAAAGTAGAAGGTACATTGGAGTTACCGAAAGGAGAAGGCTACATCGAGGGGTTGCAAAAAAGGACATTACATTCGAAAGTTACCAAAATAGAAGTATACATTCGAGGGTTAACGAGAAGTCGAAGGCTACATTGAGGGTTAGGGGAAAACGAACATTACATTCGAGCGTTACCGAATGATACATTCTAGGGTTAGTGAATGGCTCGTAATTTGCTTATTATGGAAAATACAGCCGTGAGTTCGGAAAACCAAACTAGTTTGAACCCGAACTGGTTTGAATAGTTTGAGTTCATCCAAATCATAAAGTTCGCCTGAAAATGGGTTTGAGTTGGGGTCCATCATTAGCGTTAACATGACTTTAAGTCACAACTAATGGCAGTTGCAACGTTACGCAAAACCAATGTACCGAGCCGGTAATGGCACTTTAAGACTTAATCGCAGATAGCTGGCGTTAAAAATTTGCAAAAGGCAAACTCCATTTGCAATGCACTGAGAGACACTGTTGGCTTGATGCATTGCCTAAAGGGGGCAATAAAGAGCGATTCTGGTACATGACAACAAAGTCAGTGTTATCCTTTCGTGCTCCTGGCAAAGCAGCAGGGTTTTGCAGGGAGAAGGGAGTAGCCATATTTGATAGAGGCTGGTAAATATGGATATCATTACCAGTCACCAAACCCCACACGCTGGAACAAGCTTTCAACACACATTTTTCCTTTATAGACTGATTCATTGGAAATATAAAAAAGATGGTAAGGAAAGTAAGACTCCTAGACATTAATAACAGAGTCACCGAGGTGTATGGAAAATGGTTTTACAGGATCCCCATCAAAGTCTGCAATACATTTCTCTCCCTCCTACGCAGGGATCGCTAATGTGTGCAGTTATGCTGTAAATGAGCTAGCTAGAACGGATCGTTTGACGAAGTGCTGCCTAATTTCCCTTGTGAGTGAATATACTGACCTAACCCCAACTCTGCATAGTTAAAAAAAAAAGAAAATAATCTTTAATGCTGTCAGGCTGATTGGTCCATAGACTTTATAAGAGCAAAACTCTTATAAGAATTCATCTGGTCTTTTCTGTGTTGCGTTTAATGCCAGTTGTAGGCCAGACATGTAAATCCAGGAACGACCTCAGACTCACGGTCATGTGCAAACAGAATCCAATATGGGAACTTTCCTGGAAAGAGATTTTTCATATAAAATTTCAATGAAGGGCCCAGATATAATTATAGATTCCCTGGATTAGCTGATTTAGTGAATGTGCCCATATGATCTGCTCAGTGTAGACACAGCTTCTTTCAATAGATTGTTACTTTGGGGACTTAACTTTGTATTATAACAGAATTAAAACGTTCAATGTGATAAAATTGACAATCTGTACATTTTTTAATGAATTGTGAGACCGCGTCATTTTGTTGTGGTGCTTGTTAGGTTGTGTTTGTAGAATTTATTGGGTATCTTGAGCCTGTGCAGTTAAAGGAGATAAGCCTTATTTGTGTGTGCTGTACCCAGGAATGCCACCTAATCTGCATTAGTGATTTTTCTTAAAGGAATAATTCACTGCAAAAGTGAACTATTCCTTTAATGCATTGTTTGAAGACCTGATTAAATTATTATTACCCATAATAAAGGGACTAGAGAAGCTTGAATATAAAGACATTGGATAAGTTACAATTATGTACACTAGAGAAAAGGCGCTTGCGTGGGGATATGATTACTGTGTATAAATACATTAACAAGCCATACAATAAACTATCTGGGGCATTGTTCACCAATAGAACATGTCAAAGGACACGTGGACATCCCTTAAGACTTGAAGAAAAGTAGTTTAGTCTTGAAGTTCAGAAAGGTTTTTTCACTGTGAGAACGGTAAAGCTATGGAACTGTCTTCCACTGTACATGTGATGGCAGGTTCATTGAATAGAAAAACAAAGCTGGATGAGTTTCTAAAACAAGGAATGTTGCATGTTACTGGCAATAATACATAAAGGAGAGTTGATCCAGGGATATTTCCGATTGCAACTAGGGTTTAGTTTTGAAAGGAAGAGACAGCAACCCTAGTTATAGTACAAGAAACAAAATATTGTCTTAAACTGAGAGATATACAGTACTTACTTCTCTGACCCACTAATTCTGTGCTAAAACATGGCACAATTCAAAAAGCCACTAACGGTGATTTAAATTGCAAGCAGTGTTTTTCTGAAAGCAATTATTTAGAAAATGAATTCCACCAGTTTAATCATCGGTCTCTCCAGACCCTTTACTAGACAGCAAATTAGCTGAAAGATATTAGCTTGTTAGAATAACACTGAACTTCCCTAATAGCAACCTCCTTAAGGTCAACAGAAGAAGAAAGTTTAAATTGCACTTTTACATCTTTCCAGTGTTTTTCCCCATTTACTTTTAATGGTGTCCCCCTACCCCCAGAAAAATAACTTTAATGAGATTATTGTGTTTTTAACTGCACCATACAGTATAAGGATATATAGCAAAGCAATAAAATATTAATTAAAGGAGAGTCACTGCTCATGTTATTGATAGTAAAATGTTAAAGGATAGTAAAAAAGTTTACTAATCCTATTCCTCATTCATTAAAGAACGGGAGGTAAAGGAACTATGTCTTACCCCCTGTTCCTCAATTAAAATAACAGGAGCCGAGAATGAATATTGTAAAACATCACCCCTATCGCGCGCCGTCACTGAGTCACCTAACAGGTCCCGACTGCTTCCAGCTAATATTATACTGGGTTTAATGATTACAATCTTCATTCCTGGCTCCTGTTACATTAATTGAAGAACAGGAAGTAAGGCATAGCTCTTTTAGCTCCCATAGTTCAACTAAAGGGTAACTCCTAACAGAAAAACTACCTTTCAAAAATCGATTCTACAATTTAGTGTGAGATTCACTAGCTGCCATCTCCCAATTCAATTTACAAGCTGAAATCTGCCTGTTTTTATTCCCCCGGCTTTGCATCCAGCTGCTTTTAACAGTTGCTTCTGATACAGCGTAAGGTGGGTAAAAGGGAAGGTTGGGCCTCTGATACAGCGTATGGCCAACCACCATGAACCACCTAGATATACACACCTGCGGACCACCATGGTATATGTAGTAGAAGGAGGTAAAGTAGTTAAACTCCTATCTGGTACAAGATGATGTATGTGAACATGCTTGTGATGTGTACCAATTTGTACATCAGTATATATATAACATTTGTCCTTATGCACCTTTATTTGCTCCGTTAGTAAGTAGGAGTTGCATGTAAGTTAGATGTTTGTAACCTGTGGACTGCCTGTAGGTATAATCAGGGCATAGGGGCTGACCAGTAATTTATAGCTGTATTTCTACTTATTACTACTATGTATTACTACTTATTACTACTATTCTGTGTGTTTAAAAAATAATGGATAATGTACCATCTGCACACTTCCACCTTTAACACCAATCCAGGATCATGTTAGCTTCAATCTAACCAACTTACAGTATATAAAGTGTGGTGCTTCATGCTTACACTGTGAGCTGTGACATAACCCGCACCATTACTCTGTAGAGATGTACTGTGGGTTCGAATAGAACCCAGTTTCGAATTGAATCCGAGGGTTTCGAAGTCCCGACGAAACTTTCGAGAACCCCCGGATTTCACGAAACCCGAATTTTTAGAGTTTTCGTTTTTCTTATTAAAAACTCGATAATTATCTAATTTACGGGCTGTTCGGTAACCTCCCTCAAATCTACCATTCGTTTTTGCTAACCCTCGAATGTAGCGTTCGCTAACCCGTTAGGATCGTTCGTTCGTTCGATAATCATCGGATGTACCGTTCGCTAACCCTAGGAAGGATTGTTCGTTCATTTGTTTTTGTAAGCCTTCGAATGTACCGTTCACTAACCCTAGGAAGGATCGTTCGTTCGCTCGATAATCTTCGAATGTACCGTTCGCTAACCCTAGGAAGGATCGTTCGTTCATTCACTAATCCTCGAATGTACCATTCGCTAAACCTAGGAAGGATCGTACGTTCATTCATTTTCGCAAGCCTTCGAATGTACCGTTCGCTAACCCTAGGAAGGATCGTTCGTTCATTGGAAACGATCCTTCCTAGGGTTAGCGAACGGTACATTCGAAGATTATCGAGCGAACGAACGATCCTCCTAGGGTTAGTGACGGTACAATTCGAAGGCTTAAAAAAAATGAACGAACAATCTTCCTAGGGTTAGCGAACGGTACATCCGATGATTATCGAACGAACGAACGATCCTAACGGGTAGCGAACCGTACATCGAGGGTTAGCAAAAACGAATGGTAGATTTGAGGGAGGTTACCGAACAGCCCGTAAATTAGATAATTATCGAGTTTTTAATAAGAAAAACGAAAACTCTAAAAATTCGGGTTTCGTGAAATCCGGGGGTTCTCGAAAGTTTCGTCGGGACTTCGAAACCCTCGGATTCAATTCGAACTGGGTTCTATTCGAACCCACAGTACATCTCTACAGAGTAATGGTGCGGGTTATGTCACAGCTCACAGTGTAAGACATGAAGCACCACACTTTATATACTGTAAGTTGGTTAGATTGAAGCTAACATGATCCTGGATGGTGTTAAAGGTGGAAGTGTGCAGATGGTACATTATCCATTATTTTTTAAACACACAGAATAGTAGTAATAAGTAGATACATAGTAGTAATAAGTAGAATACAGCTATAAATTACTGGTCAGCCTATGCCCTGATTATACCTACAGGCAGTCCACAGGTTACAAACATCTAATTACATGCAACTCCTACTTACTAACGGAGCAAAAAAGGTGCATAAGGACAAATGTTATATATATACTGATGTACAAATTGGTACACATCACAAGCATGTTCACATACATATCTTGTACCAGATAGGAGTTTAACTACTTTACCTCCTTCTACATACATATACCATGGTGGTCCGCAGGTGTGTATATCTAGGTGGTTCATGGTGGTGGCCATACGCTGTATCAGAGGCCCAACCTTCCCTTTTACCACCTTACGCTGTATCAGAAGCAACTGTTAAAAGCAGCTGGATGCAAAGCCGGGGGAATAAAACAGGCAGATTTCAGCTTGTAAATTGAATTGGGAGATGGCAGCTAGTGAATGTCACACTAAATTGTAGAATCGATTTGAAAGGTAGTTTTCTGTTAGGAGTTACCCTTTAGTTGAACTTGGGAGCTAAAAGAGCTATGCCTACTTCCTGTTCTTCAATTATGTACAGGAGCCAGGAATGAAGATTGTAATCATTAAACCAGTATAATATTAGCTGGAAGCAGTCGGGACGTGTAGGTGACTCGTGACGGCGCGCAATAGGGGTGATGTTTTACATATTCATTCTCGGCTCCTGTTATTTTAATTGAGGAACAGGGGTAAGACATAGTTCCTTTACCTCCCGTTCTTTAATGAATGAGGAATAGGATTAGTAAACTTTTACATCCTAACATTTTACTATCAATAACATGAGCAGTGACTCTCCTTAATTAATATTTTATTGCTTTGCTATATATCCTTATACTGTATGGTGCAGTTAAAAACACAATAATCTCATTAAAGTTATTTTTCTGGGGGTAGGGGGACACCATTAAAAGTAAATGGGGAAAAACACTGGAAAGATGTAAAAGTGCAATTTAAACTTTCTTCTTCTGTTGACCTTAAGGAGGTTGCTATTAGGGAAGTTCAGTGTTTTTTTTTAACAAGCTAATATCTTTCAGCTAATTTGCTGTCTAGTAAAGGGTCTGGAGAGACCGATGATAAACTGGTGGAATCATTTTCTAAATAATGTGCTTTCAGAAAAACACTGCGTGCAATTTAAATGACCGTTAGTGGCTTTTTGAATTGTGCCATGTTTTAGCACAGAATTAGTGGGTCAGAGAGGTAAGTACTGCATATCTCTCAGTTTAAGACAATATTTTGTTTCTTGTACTTAACTAGGGTTGCTGTCTTCCTTTCAAAACTAAACAGTTGCAATCGGAAATTCCCGGATCAACTCTCCTTTAGTATTATTGCCAGTAACATGCAACATTCCTTGTTTTAGAAACTCATCCAGCTTGTTTTTCTATTCAATGAACCTGCCATCACCATGTACAGTGGAAGACAGTTCCATAGCTTTACCGTTCTCACAGTGAAAAAACCTTTCTAAACTTCAAGACTAAACTACTTTTCTTCAAGTCTTAAGGGATGTCCACGTGTCCTTGATTGTTCTATTGGTGAACAATGCCCCAGATAGTTGTATGTGGCTTGTTAATGTATTTATACACAGTAATCATATCCCACGCAAGCGCCTTTTCTCTAGTGTAAATAATTGTAAATTATCCAATGTCTTTATATTCAAGCTTCTCTAGTCCCTTTATTATGGGTAATAATAATTTAATCAGGTCTTCAAACAATGCATTAAAGGAATAGTTCATTTTGCAGTGAAATTATCTTAAGAAAAATCACTAATGCAGATTAGGTGGCATTCCTGGGTACAGCCACACAAATAAGGCTTATTCCTTTAACTGACAGGCTCAAGATACCCAATAAATTCTACAAACACAACCTAACACAACCACAACAAAATGACGCGGTCTCACATTCATTAAAAAATGATAGATTGTCAATTTCACATTGAACGTTTTAATTCTGTTATAATACAAAGTTAGTCCCCAAAGTAACAATCATTGAAAGAAGCTGTGTCTACACTGAGACGATCATATGGGACATTCACAAATCAGCTAATCCAGGGAATCTATAATTATACTGGGCCCTTCATTGAAATTTTAATGAAAATCTCTTTCAGGAAAGTTCCCCTATTGGATTCTGTTGCACATGACCGTGAGTCTGAGGTCGTTCCTGGATTACAGTGGCCTACAACTGGCATTAAACGCAACACAGAAAAGACCAGATGAATTCTTATAAGAGTTTGCTCTTATAAAGTCTATGACCAATCAGCCTGACAGCATTAAAGATTATTTTCTTTTTTTTTTTAACTATGCGAGTTGGGGTTAGGTCAGTATATTCACCAAAGGGAAATTAGGCAGACACTTCGTCAAACGATCCGTTCTAGCTAGCTCATTTACAGCATAACTGCACACATTAGCGATCCCTGCGTAGGAGGGAGAGAAATGTATTGCAGACTTTGATGGGGATCCTGTAAACCATTTTCCATACAACTCGGTGACTCTGTATTAATGTCTAGGAGTCTTACTTTCCTTACCATCTTTTATATTTCCAATAAATCAGTCATAAAGGAAAAATGTGTGTTGAAGCTTGTTCCAGCGTGTGTGGTTGGTGACTGGTAATGATATCCATATTTACCAGCCTCTATCAAATATGGCTACTCCCCTTCTCCCTGCAAAACCCTGCTGCTTTGCCAGGAGCACGAAAGGATAACAGACTTTGTTGTCAGTACAGAATCGCTCTTTATTGCCCCCTTTAGGCAATGCATCAAGCAACAGTGTCTCTCAGTGCATTGCAAATGGAGTTTGCCTTTTGCAAATTTTTAACGCCAGCTATCTGCGATTAAGTCTTAAAGTGCCATTACGGCTCGGTACATTGGTTTTGCGTAAGTTGCAACTGCCATTAGTTGTGACTTAAAGTCAGTTAACGCTAATGATGGACCCCAACTCAAACCCATTTTCCAGGCGAACTTTATGATTTGGATGAACTCAAACTATTCAAACCAGTTCGGGTTCAAACTAGTTTGGTTTTCCGAACTCACGGCTGTATTTTCCATAATAAGCAAATTACGAGCCATTCACTAACCCTAGAATGTATCATTCGGTAACGCTCGAATGTAATGTTCGTTTTCGCTAACCCTCAAATGTAGCCTTCGACTTTCGGTAACCCTCGAATGTATACTTCTATTTTTGGTAACACTCGAATGTAATGTCCTTTTTTGCAAACCCTTGAATGTAGCCTTCTACTTTCGGTAACTCCATGTAGCTTCTACTTCGGTACTCCAATGTAGCTTCTACTTTCGGTAACTCGAATGTAATGTTCATTTTCCTAACCCTTGAATTAGCCTCTACTTTCGGTAACTCCAATGTAGCCTTCTACTTTCGGTAACTCCAATGTAGCCTTCTACTTTCGGTAACTCGAATGTAATGTTCATTTTCCCTAACCCTTGAATGTAGCCTTCTACTTTCGGTAACTCCAATGTAGCCTTCTACTTTCGGTAACTCCAATGTAGCCTTCTACTTTCGGTAACTCGATGTAAGTTCATTTCCCTAACCCTTGAATGTAGCCTTTACTTTCGGTAACCTCAAGTGAGCCTTCTACTTTCGGTAACTCCAATGTAGCCTTCTACTTTCGGTAACTCCAATGTAGCCTTCTACTTTCGGTAACTCCAATGTAGCCTTCTACTTTCGGTAACTCCAATGTAGCCTTCTACTTTCGGTAACTCGAATGTAATGTTCATTTCCTCAACCTTGAATGTAGCCTTCTACTTTTAGTAACTCAAATGTAATATTAGTTTTCGCTAACCCTCAAATGTAGCCTTCTACTTTCGGTAACTTGAATGTAATGTTCGTTTTTCCCTAACCCTTAATGTAGCCTTCGACTTCAGTAACTCGAATGTAATGTTCGTTTTCCCTAACCCTTGAATGTAGCCTTCGACTTTCAGTAACTCAAATGTAATGTTCGTTTTCCCTAACCCTTGAATGTAGCCTTCTACTTTCGGTAACTAAATGTAATATTAGTTTTCACTAACCCAAATGTAGCCTTTCAATTTCGTAAACCTGGAATGTTTACTTCATTTTCGGTAACCCTCGAATTGCTGTAACCCTCAAATGAGCTCAATTGCCTGATCATGGGGATAGAAATGTTTAACAGGTTTTGGTGACAGTGACATGTTCCCCAGAGAAGTTCTTAGGTGCCACAGCCATTTACAGTAAGTTACTGTGATATTTTATAATTTATTGATGCAAACTTTTCAAACTATTAGCTCCCCATTGATTTACATAGTACATAGTATTGAGGTTGAATAAAGAATCAAGTCCATCAAGTCCAACCTATTCAATGGGTTCGTTTCCAAACTTTTAGTAAGTTCGGCCATCTCTAGTAACGCTTGGTCCATTGTTTAACATGGACATAGTCTCTCGTTACATTTTCTAAGCATTTTTAATAGTAAAAGCATAAAAAGTAGTTACTGCATCAATGTTTCCATAATAATTTACACCAGAAACTATTGTTATCTTTAGGGATTGGTTAGCAAATGAGTTATCTGGGATCTAGAGGCCCAGGTCACATCGGAGGTGCGCAGAATATTTGATTGGACAGTGGATTCAGGTGGTATTAGTGGGTAAGAGGACAAGGTGGGTTCAGATGTAAATTAACCCTACAGCTGTAAATGTACTTCCATGTCAAAAAAATAGCATTTTCTGTCTGTAAACGGATTGGTACCCAAGGGCAAATAAATGCTAGATTTTCAAGGGAGGGATTCCTAAAATGGTTATCAGGGACAGTGGTGAGCTCAGTGCATAATATTTTAGCCACACCCTTTTCAAAGCCACTCACACTATAGTCTACATTTTTTGTGTTGCTCCTAGAATTTACAGTACATGAATAAACGCTCCCTTGAATAGAGATGGCGAACTTCATAAAGTTCGGATCGAACTTTTAAATAAGTTTGAAAACGGACCATAAAGTCAATGGGGGGTAAATAGTTCGGTAATTTCGAATGAACTTTGCAGATAAACTTACCTACAGCCTCTGGGACCTCGGAGATGGTCTGGGAAACATTTCCGTGCTTGGGAAACAGCAAAAACAAACGGGCGTAACACACATGCGCTTCTTCAGTTTCCACGAGACGTTCCACTAATATGATTTGCAATGAACTGTAGTTAAACAGTCATAGCTAATGCTAACTATAGTGCTGTCTAGCCAAAAAGATATTTCTCTGTGATCAACAAAAGCTTACGGTATGGAGTAAGCGATGCGCATTTAAAGTTTTCTTTACATTTTCATGGACTTATTACAAAATTACAAATGTGCAGCTCTCCTTCCTAGTGAGTTACAATGGTTTTCTGACTGAACAATCTAAATTACTGAGAGGTCACAGGCAGGTGTTGTGTACTGAGGCCAAGAATGGGCACATTATAACAGTACCTTTACTACAAACAAGAAAACGATGACCAATGCACATTCCTGGGCCCCATTACTATCATAATATCTGTGCTAGTGCAAACAGTAAAAACATGGGGGGATTTAATTACAATTTTATGCATACAAGTGAAAAGCCTTCCAACCAGTACCTTTATTACCCGATTCATGCAGGTCTTATAGAACTGTACCATAATCTATAGTCCCTTAAACAGTATAGAAAGTACTGTGTATACACAGTGTGACTTATGTGCACAGTGACATCTATTGGTCATCTGTATAAACCCCACAGCAGGCAGGCTGTAATTGACCAGTCACATGCGTATGGGGACCTCTATGGTAGGGGCCTCATGGTGTGGTGGCCATGGGTTTGTTATCCATTCTCCACTGTCGTTTTTGTAGCATGGCCTCTGCAACATTCACATTATTACATATAGCACTAATCCTCGAATGTACCATTCGCTAACCCTAGGAAGGATCGTACGTTCATTAGTTTTCGCAAGCCTTCAAATGTACCATCATTCGCTAACCCTAGGAAGGATCATTCGTTCATTCGATAATCTTCGAATGTACCGTTCGCTAACCCTAGGAAGGATCATTCGTTCATTCGATAACCTTCGAATGTACCGTACGCTAACCCTAGGAAGGATCGTTCGTTCGCTAATCCCCGTATGTAACGTCGAATGTAGCTTGTGCAAAACCCGACAATTGCCAGCCTGACTTCAGGAAGTGTTTTAACAAGTTTTGTTGCCCAGACCATTTCCCAGGTGCCACACCCATTTACAGTAAGTTACCACTGTTAGTTTAGCTGCACTAAGCCAGGAAGGATTGTTTGTTCGTTCGATAATCCTCGAATGTACCGTTCGCTAACCCTACTAATATAATAACCATATAATAACCTAGTAATATAATAACCATATAATAACCTAGTTATATAACAAACATATAATAACCTAGTAATAAAATAACCATATAATAAACCTAGTCATATAATAACCATATAATAAACCTAGTCATATAATAACCATATAATAACCTAGTAATATAATAACCATATAATAACCTAATCATATCATAACCATATAATAACCTAGTCATATAATAACCATATAACAACCTAGTAATATAATAACCATATAATAACCTAGTCATATAATAACCATTTAATAACCTAGTAATATAATAACCATATAATAACCTAGTCATATAATAACCCAGTAATATAATAACCATATAATAACCACATAGTCCGAGCCGAACTTACCCTCAAATGCACCATTCGCTAACCCAGGAAGGAACGTTCGTTCGTTCGTTCGATAATCCGTTCGCTAACACAGGAAGAATCGTTTGTTAATCCTAAAATGTACCATTCGCTAACACAGGAAGGTTTGTTCATTCGTTCGAGAATCCTCGAATGTAGCTTGCGCAAAACCCGACAATTGCCCGTCTGACTTCAGGAAGTGTTTTAAGAAGTTTTGGTGACAGTGACATGTTGCCCAGACCATTTCCCAGGTGCCACAGCCATTTACAGTAAGTTACCACTGTTAGTTTAGCTATAAATTACCCAGACTTTTCGAACTATCACTCTCCCATAGACTTAAATGGGTCCGAATTCGAACTTTCGAACTTTCTGAAAATTCTGAAAGTTCGAAAACAAAACGAAACTCAATAGTTTCGAACATCTCTATTACTCTGTCTTATTTCTGCTGGCTTGAGCATGCCCATTTGTATCTTACTGCTGGGACAGAGCATCATCAGCTGCATCATAAGCTATGCCCTAAACTTCTTAATCAATTGTATAGCTAGCCACAAGCCTAATGTGGCCATAAGCAGAGAAAAAGACAAGGAATGGTTGCAGGTCTGTTACTAGCTTTATAAAAGATCGATATTCTGGGGATGCGGTTTATTACACAGCTCATAATATGCTTGTCACAGAGACTTTACAATGCAATTTTACATGTCAAAAATAGAGATGGCCGAACTATATAAAGTTTGGTCCTTTTCGAACTTTCAAACTTCAGAGATAGAGGGATAGTTAGAAAAGTCCAAGTGATTTATAGCTAAACTAAAGTGGTAACTTACTGTAAATGGCTGTGACACCTGGGAAATGGTCTGGGGAACATGTCACTGTCACCAAAACTTCTTAAGACACTTCCTGAAGTCAGACGGGCAATTGTCGGGTTTTGCGCAAGCTACATTCAACGATACATTCGAGGATTATCGAACAAATGAATGATCCTTCCTGTTAGCGAACGGTCCTTCCTAGGCTTAGCGAATGGTACATTCGGGGGTTGGATAGTGTACTGGTTAAAGGCACTGCCTTTAACATGGGAGACCAGGGTTCGAAACCTGGCTAGGGGCAGCTATACAAATGTTTGGATTATTATAATAAAACCCAAACATTTGTATAGCTGCCCCTTGCCAGGATTCGAACTCTGGTCTCCCATGTCAAAGGCGATGACTTTAACCAGTACACTATCCAGTACATTCAATAATTAATGAATTTACGATCGAAAGTCCGGAAACAACGAAAGTCCGAGATATCCGGGTTTGGGATAGTTCGGGAAGTCCGAGTCCGTTCGAACTCATAAAGTTCGGCTCAAACTTGGGCTCAAGTTCTAGTCCATCTCTAGTCAAAAACTAAAAGTTCACAGCAGCCATCATCTTAGGCTTGGTTGAAAAGTATCAGAGAGATCTTTCCAATGGTCATTCTATTGACGGCACTTGCATGGAGACCACAGATCCCCATTAAATGGCATGTATATCCTCACCACTTTATATTTTCACTAGTGATGGCCGAACTTGCGAAAAAAATTTTGCTCGGTGTGGGCATATTACACTGACCAGTCTGTGTGGGCATCGTATATTGACCAATCTGTATGGGTATGTTATATTGACCAGTCTGTGTGGGCATGTTATATTGACCAGTCTGAGTGGGAATCTTTTATTGGCCAGTCTGTGTGGGTATGTTATATTGACCAGTCTGTGTGGGCATGTTATATTGACCAGTCTGAGTGGGAATCTTATATTGGCCAGTCTGTGTGGGTATGTTATATTGACCAGTCTGTGTGGGCATCTTATATTGACCATTCTGTGTGGGCATGTTATATTGACCAGCACATCTTTCTTTCTATTCATAGGCGACCTAGCAAACTGATAGGGCACCATTCAAAGATGGAGGGCCCTGTTCAAAGTTTTTGGTTTTTAAAAGACAGTTATCCTTACAATCATAGAGTAACAAGCTCTTACCAATCTAGGTAGTCTCTCTGTTTGCATACCATATAATCATATAAATCATATATGTTCCACACTATAAAGATTATATAAGACTAAATCAAGAGGTGGTTGGGGAAGTTTCATTTTGGAAGGGGGCACCAGGGAGACGCATTAACCAAAATGTCTGGAGCTGGTCCTGTCTGCGAGACCTGTCAAATAGGGAGCGTGCGTTCCGGGGTCAGGTTCAGTACTCAGGCTGGCCCCTAAAAACAGTCAAAACAGGATGGTTGGGAAATACATACCAGAAGTCATTGTTCCCAGTTCAGATTCTGGTCTAAATTCACTGTCCCTGCCAGCATTTAGATTCTATTTAAAAATGAAACCGCCACCAGTAGCCTCCTATGTGTAGGTTGGTACTATCAATAGATGAGGAACAATAGTAAAATGTACAGGAAAATGCCCAAGGAATGGGATTGGTTTCCCTGAACTGTTGTATATGATGGTTAATAAAAGTTATTT
Organism: Hymenochirus boettgeri; assembly: GCA_019447015.1. Classification (NCBI taxonomy): domain Eukaryota; kingdom Metazoa; phylum Chordata; class Amphibia; order Anura; family Pipidae; genus Hymenochirus; species Hymenochirus boettgeri. The sequence goes on along the minus strand of CM033472.1, from coordinate 35,010,861 downwards.
TGTGTATTGGAACAACAATATAAAGATATAAACACAGCAAACATAGACACAGGACTATCCTTCAGCACCTTGGACAGTGCACATGTCTAGCGGGGCTATTACCAAGTTATCCCACATTCAGACAAGTTTTCCACAGACCCACAGCAAGGGGAGACTAAGACCCTTGTTAATACTGTACAATTCTCTAAATATAAAATTAGGGATTGTTTTCTGAATCATATCTAGGAAAAGTATTAGGAAATAATATTGGGCTCATTTATCCAGGGGTGCTGGGAAGTAAACGATTTGATATCTTTAAAACGTTTACAGCACATTATATTAATAATAACTAGCAAACCCCTGATTCTGTAAAGAATCGTCAACCCCACGGCACGCACCCACCCCTGCCTCACCACACTTCACTTGCCCCAGACCCACCCGTCAGTTAGATGATGTCATGTGCGCAAAGCTGATGGATCCGTTGTCCATGCATATTCAAACCTCTGGACTAGTATATAGGATACTAAGAATAATAAATACAAATATCAAGTCATCTAGACATCTAGACATGGAACATGAAAGTCCTACTGAAAAGGGCGGATTAACACCTTAAAGGGCATGTCCACCCTTTAAAACAACTTTCCATATATTATAGGTATTGCTTCCCTAGCCCCAAGCTATAATCATATTAGCAGTTACTCACCTTACCTCTCTCCTCCGCCGCACTGCCCCGAACCTCTGCTTGCAGGGGGCCGGACCGGCAGCTGCGCCTGTGATTGGCTGAGAGGCAGCCAATCACGGACGCGGCTGCCAGCAGTTTAGAACAGTGGAGGAATGGGATAAGGTAAGTAACTATTGGGGGACTTTCTGCTAATATGATTATAGTGGTTGGGGCTGGGAAAGCAATACCTATAATATATTGAAAGGGTTTAACACTAGGGGGAGGGAGACCAAATGGGGTGGGAGAGGGAGGGAGTGGGAGGGGGGGAGGCCTGCAGTGCGCATGCCAAACTTCTCCCGGAAGAGGAGGGACAGGAGGCAGAGTCCTATAAGGACTCTGCTATCCTCCTGGTGGACAGTTTTTTGGACTTTGGGGGAGGATTACAGGAGAACCATTTGGTGCTGGGATGTAAGGTAAGGATTTTATTACACTACACATTGGGGTCAGTAGTGGGTGAAATTATAGTTTTGGGGGTGGACATGCCCTTTAAGTTTTGTTTTAGATTTACGGATCTTGGAAATAATCCAAAAATCAAAAAATGGAATGTACTTTCTAGGGTTCCGAACATATTTTTGAGGGTTACCCAAAGTATGCCATTATTTTCGGCAACCCTCAAAAATAACATTTTATAAATACGTTTGATAACCCTCGATCGCCTCCAGCAGAATATTTGGATTTTGGAACCGATCTGTATCAGATTCGGGTCCCATCTCTACTCAGGAGCCTGTAGCCACAACAACCCCCCCTTAGCCCCACCACTAAACACAGACCACACCCCTAAACCACACCCATTTTTCTTTTTTGGGATGGGGAAGGATTGAAAGTCATCCCTCCAACCACGGGCGCTTTAATACCACTAAACTGTCTTAATGGGCGAACATATCTTCTCACATGAATAATAGGGGATTTAGGGAACTATTTATAAACCCTCAAACAAACCTAGAAAGTAATACAAGTAATTTATACAGAAGAAGTTTTATTAATCAGTGCTGCTCTGTATTGGTCAGTAAAAAGCGTGGGGAGAGTTATTGGGGGTTATCTCCTGGAAATGGATATATGCAGGGAGGAATGTCTGCAGATGGGACAAGGTAACGTTGTCATTCCCCTCCATACACAAATAAATGTCCCAAAATTAAAAAAATATATAATAAAAATGCTAGGAAATAAAATATAGGTAACTTACTGTGTTCTACATTGTGAATCCACAGCCCTGTGTTTGAGCTCTCTTCCTTTGTCCCTGCAAAATATACTTGGGTGGTAGGAGTCAGTTTTCTACCTCCCAATTTTATTTCATACGATCACTAATCATTTTTCTGACATTGCACTTTGATTAAAAATGGTATTTCTTTATTGCTACAAGGGGCCATATTTATAAACCCCTGGTATCACTTTTTAGTTAGTTAGTTAATGTATGATTGCGATCGTACAATTACGACCGAACGTTCTGTAATTAACGAACGCTTGTTAATTACCGAACGTTCGGTCGTAGAATAACATGCGGTAGTAAACTACTGCAATGGTATTCTATGGGGATCATAAATCTACAAATTCGTTTTCGTAGATTTACGATCGGTATTGGCAATTTCTGATCGTATAGTAAATTTACTTTAACGATCGGAAATTAATGATACCGCGGCTTTATAAATATGGCCCCTACCATGCCTTTAACGATACTGAACGTAAATCTACGATAACGAAATCGTAGATTTAGGATCCCCATAGAATACCATTGCGGTAGTTTACTACAGCATGGTATTCTATGATTGAATGTTCGTTAATTAACAAACATTCCGTCGTAAATTAACTAACCCGCGGTACCGCTAAAAAGCAATACTGCGGCTTTATAAATATGGCCCCAGGAATCTTATTCCAAGGAAGTGTAAACATGGTCCACTTCGCATGCCAGAATCCTTTTTAGAGGAGCAGGAAGAGACAGATACCGGTTTACACACAGACAAGCTCCTGCTCTTTTTTTGGACTTTCATCAGACCTTTCAGGACAACCATATGGTGCAGAAGAGAATGGTAGGGATCTTTTAACAGTACACAGTGGGGCCAGCAGTGGGCACATTTTAGTTGGGTGGTGGACAAAAGGACAATCACTCGCCATGTGTCCTCAAAATTAATTATTCGGAATTTCTGTAGGTCACATTTTATTTTTAATAACACATCATGGCCGTCTGTTACACAAAGGACAAAGGGAACAAGCTGCAATCAATATAAATAACTGGACTAAAAGCATTCAAGGGTAGAGAAAGGCGAATGGGGACGTGTTATTATTTGGGCTAAAATGGGATTTCTTTCATTTAAATTGCTCCTTTTTACAGGAAGGATGTGCATAATGTGTCTGACACACAGGCAGTGAGACACAATTGCCTACGTTTAGCTCGTACTGTGCCATTTCTAAAATCTCACTGCAAATTCTAAACCTTTCCATGAGGCCGAATTAGCGGATTTTTTTTCCAAACAGATCTTAAACCTGCAGGACAATAAAAAATAGAGCGCTCGATATCTACAGAGCAACAAATGCACAGATTATTAACAGATAACTGAATGTCAGCAGTGTCCTTATGTATGTCTACATTATCTGCTGCGAGTGGTAATGCACAGTGCTTAGTGCAAAGCAGCTTTGCATTTTAATAGAACAGGCAGTCAGTGTAGGTGTAGCATTTATATGTTTGCAACTGCAGCCAGTGAATTCTGGGAGTTGTTGTCTGCAAACATCTAAATGCTACTCCTGCACTGACCGCTACATCTGCACTTCCTGCTATACCTGCATTGACCTGCACTGCCTGCTACACCTGCACTGCCTGCTATACCTGCACTAACCGCTTCACCTGCACTGACCTCTACACCTGCAATGACCACTACATCTCCACTGACTGCTACACCTGCACTGACCTCTACACCTGCAATGACCACTACATCTCCACTGACTGCTACACCTGCAATGACATGCACTGACCGCTACACCTGCACTGCACTGCACTGACCGCTACACCTGCAATGACATGCACTGACCGCTACACCTGCACTGCCTGCTATACCTGCATTGACCTGCACTGCCTGCTATACCTGCACTGTTACACCTGCACTGACCTCTACACCTGCACTGACCTCCTCTACACCTGCACTGCCTGCTATACCTGCACTGACCGCCACACCTGCAATGACCTGCACTGACCGCTACACCTGCACTGACTGCTACATCTGCCCTGACTGCTCCACCTGTCCTGCACTGACCACTACACCTGCATTGACCTGCACTGACCGCTACACTTGCACTGCCTGATTTACCTGCACTGACCTGCACTAACCTGCTAGACTGACTACTAGACCTACACTGACTGCTAGACCTGCACTGACTGCCCTGCTATACCTGCACTGACCAATACACCTTCACTTACCTGCACTTACAGCGTTCAATGTTTGCAAACAACAAATCCCACCATTCGTTGGCTTGGGAGTTGTAGTTTGTGAGCATGGAGGGCTGCAGGCTAGACATACATGATTTAGGCCTTATTTGAAATTCTGTGGATGTGGACTCTGTATTAAGGGGTAGTTGAATAGAGAGGAACAAAACTTGCCAGCCCTCCATGCTCTTGAACTACACTGGTGTAGCGGTCAGTGCAGGTGTAGTGGTCAGTGCAGGTCAGTGCAGGTATAGCGGTCAGTGCAGGTGTAGCGGTCAGTGCAGGTGTAGCAATAAAATGCAAAACTGCTTTCCACTAAGCACTAATCTGATTCAAACCCAGTTGAGTTGGACTTTTCGAGTATTCAAAGTTATTTTTGAGGTTAAAAGATTTCAGAAAATCCACCGGAATCGAAACCAGGTTTGTTCCGGGACTGGGATTCATCACACAAGTTGAATAGTTTGATGTGTGTTACTGTTACTCTGTATATAATGTGTGTATGAAGGGTTTATTTACCCTTTATTAATTCCCAGAAAAGACAATGAAGGATGTGTCCAGATCTTATTACGTGTGTACTTTGTATGATAAATGATATGGTAGTTCCCATGGATGTGTTCACTGCAAAGGCTGAGAGGAAACCTTATATGCAGCCCTAATTATTTGTAGAGAACATTAACGTGTCAGTTCCCATATTTCACACAAGTTGTTTCACATAGAATTAACATGTAATTTCAAAGGAGAACTAAAGTTGAAAGTTAATGTAGATTGCTATATTTAAAACAAAACAAACTACCGGTATCTGTCCTCTAGGGGCTTCATTAATATTTTGCACTGTATATCTTGTCAGATGCTCGTCTTATCGCTGCCTTACGTAACCTACAAGCGGATCCTGTATTCTGTTTTCCTCCATAACTTGTGACATCATCCCTAAGCGTCTCGTTTTGATGTTTGCCTTATGGCCATACATTCAAGAAGGCCAATTCTGACGATATCAGGATATCCCAATATTGTATGACGGTCTGATCATGTGTGGCCAGTTTTATGCTGATTGGGCAGATTTTTACTTTATCAGACTAATATATATAGTACAATATTAGCATTGTATGATATGTATCTTTGGGTGAATGGCATCCAAAATGTAATATACTGTATCCCCTGTAATATACTGTATTATAATATAATATACTGCATCTCCTGTAATTTATTGATAGGACCAAAATGTAATATACTGTAACCCCTTTAATATACTGTATTATACTGTAATATACCGTATCACTTGTAATATACTGATAGGACCAAAATGTAATATATTGTATCCCCTGTAATATACTGTAATATACTGTATCCCATGTAATATACTGCATTATACTGTAATATGCAGTAATATACCATATCACCTGTAATATACTGATAAGGCCAAAATGTAATATAGTGTATCCCCTGTAATATACTGTATTATACTGTAATATACCATATCACCTGTAATATACGGATAGGACCAAAATGTAATATACTGTATCCCCTGTAATATACTGTATTATACTGTAATATACTGTATCCCCTGTAATATACTGTATTATACTGTAATATACCATATCACCTGTAATATACGGATAGGACCAAAATGTAATATATTGTATCCCCTGTAATATACTGTAATATACTGTATCCCATGTAATATACTGTATTATACTGTAATATACAGTAATATACCATATCACCTGTAATATAATGATAGGGCCAAAATGTAATATACTGTATCCCATGTAATATACTGTATTGTACTGTAATATACAGTAATATACCATATCACCGGTAATATACTGATTGGACCAAAATCATTTATTATTTACCCAGCTGGCAGGTAGCAGGTTGTCTTGTTTAGAGGTATGGTAGACTGGAGTAAAGGAACCTGGGACTAAGTATGTTACATTTCCACTCCCAGAATAAAAATCTACACGTACAGTACCTTCTCTACCCTCAAACCCTGAGATTGTTATAATTACCCACCTACCTGTCACTAAACCCCAGAATTCTGACCTATTCTTGTCACAAAAAGGCGGAATCTTTTTGCAACTTTTTTGCTAGACACCTGCTTTCTTCTGGAATGCTCATGACGTTTAGGTTTTTATTCTGTGGGTGGACATCCCATTTAAATGTTGGACAGAAAGTAGCCAAAAGTGCTTTTAATAAACTATGGCTAAATGCTTGTGAAGGTTCTTATTCATCCAGGCCATGGAATATCTGTTGTTGTATTCAGTTAGATCAACATCAACTGGCTCTCTCAATTCAGAATGACTTGTACTAATTGGGCCAATTCAGCCAGACCATCTCCACACTTCATTTTTCTAAATTGTAAACATCCCTGCTAAATCAGCTTTTGCTTTAACTTGCCTTTTTCAAGAGGAATATTTAGCTATGGATGACTAGATTGCTTAAAGGGACATTCCAACCCAAGACACAATTTCACTCTAAAGCAATACTGAACTGTGTTCTAGTGGAGATTTCTTTGTTGTTGCTGGTTCTAACATGACTGTGACTAACAGCAGCTAGAATATTTCCTAAGATGGCATTTACTTTTTATTGCTATCAATATATATATTTTTTAATAGACGTCACTTTGATTAAAAATAAATGGACATTTTTTTATGGCTGGATTAGGAAATGATTCCTAGTTTGTCTGAGGTGCTGATCTATGAACCTTGTTAAAGGTCTTTCAATTATTCAGGGGGAAGAAAGGAGTGTCTGGAAATAATTTAGAATATGCTGAGGTCAGATCTACCAACAGCCAAACTGCCAAAGACCAGACTTAATGTCAGAAATAAATTGATAAAATTACCTGGGTTCACAAAAAACAACGAGGATAGTGAGATTAAATTTAAGGCAAATATTACAATTACGAATCCTGCTCGAGTGGCCACGTACTGGGAATTATGTTGCAAACCACATTTTTCTTCCCAAAGCACTGAATACATTAGTGCACCCAAAGACGTAGATTAGCATATGGATATTTGTGTGTGTACTATATAGCTCAGTCAGGCAATATATGTCCTATTATTATCCCATAGACCATAGTTATAAATAACAAATCCACAGGAGGGAATATCTGGCAACACTTAGTACTGTACCATGAGAGGGTTTAATTAAATCTTAGTATAGGAAAACAAAAATAAGCATATTTATATGTGAGCTTAGCTGGAGAATCTTGAGTGTCAGTCAAATTTGCTAAGGTTCAATAAATACCAAATTGTACAGGGGGTCACACACAGCAATCAACTTCTTGATGAACAAGCCGGCGGGTTTCTTTTTGACGAATTTCCGCAGAACCTAAAATTATAATCAAACCCAATTGAAGTGCATGGAGAAATACAGTAAAAAGTTTGATAGGGCACTAGTGTAGATCAGATATCAAATAACCCAATAAGTACAGAGGGGAGGTATCAGACATAAAATACTGTAAGTATACTCTTACAACTAAGAAAAAAGAATCCCATAGAAATCTCTGCACACACAATATTTGAATATTTGGATACTTTTCTTCGATCAGAATTCAGAAGTTTTTGATACCATGTGCATAGAATTTTTAACCATATTTCCACAGTTCCAGGTTTTCTACCCTTCATCAGGTACAAGGGTTAAATCAATTAAAGAAACACAGGCTGGTGGCTCAAGAAAAAATAGCTTTATGTGTATTGGTGCAGTACTGCATCCTTTTACTTCCCTGTATCCCTGTTGTTAGCAGAAAGATGTTTGCTGTCCATTTGAATGGAAGAATGTGTTTTTATAGGCTGGACCACTGACTAAGGGAAGGAGCGCCTTTAACGATTGGCAAAAAACAATTGTTAATTTACGATCAGCATAACGATCGTTAATTTACGATCGTTATCGTAAATTTACGATCGTAAATTTACGATCGTAAATCTACGATAACAAAATTGTAGATTTATGATCCCCATAGAATACCATTGCTGTAGTTTACTACTGCATGGTATTCTACGACCAAATGTTCGGTCGGAAATGTACAATCCTAATCGTAAATTCATGACCGTGATAGTAAACTAACTAATATCGTGGTTATTATTCAGTGTTTTGTCAATTAGAGATGGGATAAGGGTCTGACTTGGTTTGGATTTCAGGATTTGGATCGCATTTTTGTTGATTATCGAACGTTCGAGGCTATTTTCGATTTTCCCTGAAAACTGCCTTGAATGTTCGATAACCATCGAAAATGTGTTCCAATGTCCCTAAAGTATGTTCCGTTTTCAGATCTTTGGGATTTTCCTGAGATCCGTAAATCGAAAACAGAACAGACCTTACCAATTTGCCCATCTCTAATTGTTACTCACCAGGAAAAATGACTGCAGGAACCAGAAAATGGCGAAAACCTGCAGAATCCCAGAGGATTTTTCACAATTACTGATTTCGGAGGTAACAGTTACCGTAACTGCGGGTTAGGAATTATAGAGTTCATTCAGGCTCATTTACATTGTATCTTTAGTTAAACAAGCCCACAACATTATTAAGTACAAATGCATTCTATTCTACTTGGGGAGGGGGGTTATGGAAATAACACATTAATACTAAGAGATGGCGCATTAGATCAGCGGGATTGTTAACCAATGATAAGGCCAGTCTTAAAATTGGTTTCATTTATAGATTTTAGCTCAATGAGTAAACAGCTCATACAAAGAGAACAATTTCTCAATGGAAATCCCTTCCCCAACATTACTGACTTTTCAATTTACAGTGGTACAAACCTCTATTTTCCTCTACATGGGATTTCTGTGTGTTGCAGCCCCAGTAAACAATAGATTTTCTGATGCACACTCATGGATAGCACATACAATTGCAATAAGCTTTTATTTTTAGAATTCACAATATTCTTCCTTATATTGAAACAGGGGGATCGGATCAGATAATAAAATGTAATTAAATGTATTTATATGTAGAAATCAGGGGGGTTGAGGTCAATGAATATAAATCAGAAAATAAACCTTGTAAACATTTTTAATCCTTTAATGACTGACAAAAATATACAAGCACACAAAAGCCTGTAACGTTATACATTCCAAGCTCACTATCCAATCAAAAGACTAATGTTGACTAATATTGCTGGAAGTTCCTTATATCTAATCCGTTCTGGCATAGTGTATAGAAACCATAATCCGCTGATAATGTTGACATCCTTAGAATAGAAAGTACAGAATAATAAGCATATACATTGGAAGCTCTGTATTCTGAGGCCTTTTTAAATCCTGGATATATTTCTAGATATGTAATGCAAAAGAACCACAAATATTGTGTAAATTATATCCCGAAAACTGGCTGAAATGAGTACATTATAGAAAATAACCAAAATTTTCTATATTACAGAACTATAGTCAACTTTTCCCTTTGGACTTATAAGCAACAAACTGACAATTTCAACAATATATATTGCTCTTTTTCCAAGCAAGCAATACCACAGTTTTCTATATATTCTATACTTACCAGCCTTACTACTCCCTTCTCCCAATGGGACAGACATGCTCATCAGTTTGCCTTATGTATTAGAAAGTGTCCAATAAGATACTTAAGGTATATTTCTGTGCTATGATCAGCTCTTTTCAACTACTGCCGGGGTTTTTTGTAAGTTTGGCAGACTTGAGGTTCTCAGTAGACATTTGTTATGGGGGTGAATATGTCCCTTAATTGTCTGCAGAATTGTAATAATTTAGTTCATTTTAGTTTCTGCTTTATTGTTTAGTATAAATAGGTGTATGGGAAATGGACTGATTACTATAAACACTATCAGGGCGATGCACCAACGGGTGCATCGCTCCTGATTTGGAGTTAAAGTTGCGCTAACCGATGTTATATCGGTTAGCGTGACTTTAACTCCTTCCTTGCGGCAGCTGCGTGGCTAACGCGAAAGTTAACAGCGCAGCCGCCGCAAGTGATGTTATATGCCGAAATCGGCATTTTATTGCGGCACTTTCAACGCCAGCTAATAGCTGGCGTTGAAAGTGCCGGAATAGAACAGCGCCAAGTAGCGATGTTCCGAGCGCCGCTATCGGCATATAACATCGCCGGGCTGTTTGCACCGGTTGCCGATAGTTGCACCGGTTGCCGATAGCGGCGCTCGGTGCATCGCCCTGCATGTTTATTGCTGTGCAGTATATTAAACTTTGGCTAAGCCAGTGATCCTAAACCTGTACTTTTTTTTGGCTGTAATACAGGTCACATAAGCATTTTATTCTATTCATTCTCTGATATTGCTAGAAAGGAAAATTACAGACTTTTAATTCCCTCCGGTTAAATATGCTTGGCACAGAAATATGCAGATCAAGGTATAACTGGTATTCTGGAAGTTAGCCCTCCGAGCAATCAAAGGCAGTGCAGTTTAAGAAGGAATCTAAGACAACAGCTCCTGGGGCTTTATGAGTATGTTATGCTAATATCTAGTATAAAAAAGAAAAAAAAAAGAAAGTAGCACATTCTGTAGCAGAAATGCTTAAAACTATTTAAAAATGGAAAGTACTTGGGACAGGGAGGTCGGATTGATTATTTCTACCTCACAATATTGTTTTGTTGAGGAGCTACAGCACTAAAAGTTTTCATTTGTCAGGTTAGTCCTGGACTATTCCTGTATTAAAGGGGAACTGTGGTCTCCAAACAAGTTTGAGTTTAAATGAAAGGCCAGTTTCCTACCTTTAAAACGAGCCATCAACCACCTCTCTACGTGCTCCACAGCCCAAGATATAAAGAAATGACTGACCAGAAAGTTAATGGGTGGGAGGCTGACATGTGACATTCCTAAGGCCGGGTACACACAGCTGGACTATTTGTCCGTTGGTTGTGGCAAATTCGGCCGTGGCCGAATTGTGCTGTCCCATAGGGAACCGCACGATCAATCGGAATTTTTCTACGCATTTGATCGTTCGTTTGTCCGATCCAGGCGAACAAACGATTGATGACAGTTGCGGCTGGCCGCCCCACACCAGCCGATATTTTTGGCTGACGCCACTTTCGGTTGGTCAGCCGAAAATATCGGCTGGTGTGCCTAAGGCTGCTCCCCCCCTCGCCGCCGGCGAGCACAGCCTCAGACTTCAGTGACAGGAGACAGGAAGTCCCTCCCCCTCCCTGCTGTGTGAAGATCCCCACAGAGAAGGTAAAGGTGTCCATACATATTCCCGATTATATTTACCCGACCGAGCGTTCACGCGACGTTTGTTTTTGATCCTGGCGGAACTGCTTTCCCCGATCTTGTATGCGACCGACATGCGATAGCAAAATCCCATTCATTTTGCGATCGCATGTCGGTCGCATACAAGATCGGAAGAAGCAGTTCCGCCAGGATGATTGCTCGGTCGGGTGAGTATTATCAGGAATATGTATGGCCACCTTTAGGGAATCTACAGCCCCACTCTCCCACTATGTGAAAATGTTCTCACTCTGTGCACTCTGCCTGAAAACGCTGTTTTCACAATCACACAGTGTTCTGTAGGGGTGGAGTGGGGCGGGGCTAAGGCATCTGTGGGTGAGCGGGGCTAAGGCAACTGCGGGTCGGCCACATGGGGCTGTAAGGGAAGGGGCCAATGGGGGGCCTGCAAATGGAGGGGCCATGTGGTCCATGAGTGAGAGGGAACAGGGGGGCTTGCAAGAGGAGAGGGGCTGCTAGGGTGGGAGGAGACACAGGGCAGATTGACTGTCATATGGTTTCAGAGCAGGAGGCAGGAAGTGCAGGGGACCTGGAGATGCTGCTGCCTTATCACACACAAAATGTGAATATCTTCAAAACTATGCAAAATAAACAATGAAAATAAATTGCAAAAATTATCAGGAGAGCAATTCCTATCAATTTACCTAAAGTCAATTTACCTAAAGTGAAGACAGGAGGAAAACTGTCAGAATCCATTTTTTTGGACTGGTGCTCCTCACATAAACAATATTGGGAGGTAGGAATTACCAATCCTCTATCCCGGTCCCAAGAACTTTTAATTTGGTATGGATGAGCATGGCTATGACTGACAGTCCATGCCTGGAAAAACCGGTTACAGGTGAGGGATTGACTGTAGTTAAAGTAAATATATCTTAGCGTGGGAGCGTTGGATCAAGATTAGAAAAAGTTCAGAAGTTCGAAAATAAACCCATTAAATTCAATGTGGAGAAATAATTTGAAAAGTTCAGACTAAATACAATTAAAATAGCAATGGTAACTTACTGTATATGGCTCTGGCACCTGGGAAATGGTCTGGGGAACACGTCCATTTCACCAAAACTTGTTTAAACGCTAACTTCCCCCATAATCGGGCAATTGTTGGGTTTCCGCATGCTACATTCGAGGGTTATAGCAAATTCGAGGGTTACCGAACGATCCATTTGAGGGTTACCGAACAATCCATTCGAGGGTTACAGAAATTAATTATGAAAAACTGTTTTAGTGCAGTTAGAAATATTGCTTAGAATTCTATTGGCCTCGCATTGTGTGCACCTGCTGGAGCTTTTGGTTACCTGACTCAGGGGCAGTCCCTTGTCATTACAATTTCTCATCAAGTTTACATCGATCAGATACTGACAGCGATTTGATGGTGTTCTATATCAATAGAGAAGCCATATGAAAAGCATTGACAGTTTATAAATGGGCGAATTCTACAGGGACGGAAATAACTGATGAATTAATTTCAACAACTAATAGGATCCATAATGTTTTTTGATGTATGTTATATCTATGTTTATTCTTGGAAAGCACATTTTACTTTACTAAGAACATTGGCTTTAAACTGGGATAATAAATTCTCAGGTATAAGGCTGGGTATACACGGAGGGATTATTTGTCCTGACCGAGCGATCGGGACAAATGTCCATCGGGCCGTGGCCGATCGATCGGAATTTACAGACATGTGCGATCGTTTGTTAGTACGATCCGGACTAACGGACGATCGAGGTCTGTCGTGGCCAGCCGCCCCACACCAGCAGATATTTTCAGGCGACCGACTGAAGTGCCGCGAATCGGTTGGTCGTCAGAAAATATCTGCTGGTGTTGATGGGCCGTTCAAGCTGAAATATGGCAAATTGTACGTCATTTCCAATAATCACAATTTAACGCCTTCTCAAAATTATACACAAATTTTGTGATCAAATTATGTTGACTTTAGTCAAAATATTTAAAGCCTTTAGCCTTAATCAATCTTAACTCTAGCAATAAGGATTCTCAGTGATGCAGAGGCCACAGGTAAGAGGGAGCAGGGAGGCAATAGGGTTGTAAAGTTTCAACTTTATGCTTTCAGTATTCTGAGACACTTGTAAGTAGTGAGTACAGCTAAGCCCCTCCCATAATTTATATAGTCCGTGTGAAAGTCTGCATGTGAGTAACAATCCTTGGAACGGTTCTAGAGCAACAGACTGATTAACCCTTTAATGCCATATAAAGTAAAGGAGAATGCAAGTGGAGTTTACAAAGTTTCTTCTGGTAGCTCTGACCTGCAGCGGTGCTCCCCGCAAGGATGCTGGGAGTTGTAGTCCGGCGCCCGGCCCTGCCTTCCCTGGGCAAGTTGAGAAGTTCTGGTCGTGGCCGAGCGTGTGACGTCATCACCTCACGACGCGCTCGTGGATTGGTCGCGGCTGAGCTTGTGAGAGCCGGGAGGGTGACGTGAGTGGTGACGTCACTGCCGGTATAAAAGGGGCAGGCCACGAGGCAGCAAGCGCCATTTTGTTGAATTGCTAGCAGGAGGAGGATCTCCCCACACTCCCTCCCTATATTTATGAGAGGATATTGTTTTATTGTAAAAAAAATGTTGGACTCACAGCGGCGGGGGCATCCTTGCAGAGGTTATGTTGGAGACGTTACATGCCCTTTGGGGATCCAGAGGCTTGGCATTTAGCACTGGCTACGGCTAGTTGGGTTTTACATCTAATTAATATGCAAGGATGCATAAATTAAAAATTTGGCTAATTAATTGATCACATGATGTTATAATGTGTCAATAAAGCTGTGGCTATTTGTTCACCCAAAGGATTGTGTTTCTGCTTGTTCATTTCCATCAAAACGATTACTGGTAAAAAGGGTAAAGTTATGTTTAAGCAGTCAAGTATTTCAGCAGCAGGTCTTTATCCTGCTAACAAACTGTGTATGTGAGTGGGACTTACCAAGTAAATAAAAATTGCGACACCTATAATTCCTGCCATTTATAGTTGAACTACAACACTACTGCCCAGTTCTAGCCTTCTTATGTTGGACATTTTCTGTGCTAGTGACTAGACTTTCGTGTTAATAAATAACATTTATTTCCTTATTTGCCATTGTTACACACACTACAGCGCGTAGTAGTGGACCACAAACGTTGCGCAATTGAAGCGCATTCGATTGGGCAAAAAAAGCTAATTGCATGTGGTCCGATTAGCGGATCGCAGGGCAGCCCACCTACTGAGGCAACTCCTATTGGTCAACACTAGTGTGCATTTAATAATGCATGTTCGGATTGCGTGTTAAAACGTGGCAGTGTGGCCTGGCCCTGAATGACCCCCTTTATAGCTGGCCAAGCTGAACAGAAGCCATTTACATATAAGGATTGTCTTAATGTTCTAAGGCAGCAATAATCAATGTAGTATAAAACAGAAAACGAGTTGTTTGTAAACCCCAAAATGTCTTAATTTATCATCAGTGAAAAATATTAGTTGTCCCTTTAAGAAAAGGTAATGTATCGGCTATATTAACATGTTAACATGAACAGTTTACTTCCTGCAGAAGCATTTAATGGTCTTTAAAGACAAGTATACTCACCTCACCCTCGCTCCTCTTCCTCCATAGCGCGCATAGTACCCAGGGTGAGGACCTAAATCGCTAACGTAAGTCTCACCCTGGGTTCTTTCTCTAACTCCTGCACTACTTACCCCAAATCTGCTTCGCCGATCGCTCCGTTCCTCCGCTCTTCCTGCTTCAATGACAGACGCAAGGCAGCCAATAGGAAGATACGCTCTGCAAGGAGGCGTGTCTTCAATTGGCTGCCTCGCGACTGTCACTGACAGTAGGAGAGAGGTGGAACAGTCTGGATCGCCGAAGCAGATTTGCGGTAAGTAGTACAGGAGTTAGAGAAAGAACCCAGGGTGAGGACTTAGCGATTTTAGGTCCTCACCCTGGGTACTATGCTGCAGTGGATCGGGGAAAAGGTGAGTATAATTGTCCTTTAAACTAGTTCCGGCATTCCCCACAGAACCGGATTTTTTGAATTTTCATCATCGAAATTCAACACCAATTTCCAATGCCAAATTTACTCGAATTACTTTCAATGACACATTTTCGCCACTGAATTCCACAAAGTTCTGCTCGACAAAATATCGAAAGTTCTGCTGAATCTGTGAAATTTTGAAACTGGAAATTCCGCCTTGAATTTGTTTTGAAACGAAGCCTCATCACTACCTTTAAATTTGTCTGTTTCCCCATAAAATTTCCTTTAAGGGCTTAGCAACAGTAGCACAATTTGAATTGCTTTTGACTATCTGATCATGCTAGCAATTGAGCAGACCTATAGAACCCCATGGGAGTGTCCCCACTACATGTTCCACTCCCTGAGACGTTATAGGAGCCCATGCAATCACCATTTTTGGTGTGCATTGCATGCGCACCGATAGGCTTCAATACAGGAAGGCAGTTAAGTGCGCACAATCACGCGGCATTGCGACCATGCAGCGACTGTGCGTCCTAGCGGGACCTAGCCCTGAATGTTTTAGATATAAACTCCTTTAAAAAGGACCTTCAAATTGGACATTTCTGTGGACATTTTCCCTAAATCACAGTTATATTTTGATTTATATATTTTTGCAAGGAATTGTTTTAGCTTCTAAAGGAATAATCTGTATTAAGCTTAAAGGGGAACAGTGGTCTCCATACAAGTTGCCTTTATTTAAAAGGGCACATGCCTATCTTTACAATGACTCCAGGACCATGCTTCTAGCTTCAGTCTGTCCAAAGCAGTTATGCAGTATAAAGGGTATTTTTCTTGCTAGTACTGTGATACAGAATTTTGGGGTCTGTCTCCCTGTCCCTAAACTTTTGGTTTTGGAAAGACCCCCCCCCCCATGTGCCCATAGGTAGAGGAAAGGATAAAGTATAGTTGCAGGTTTGTTACTAACTTCAGAAACGATTGATTTTTGGGGGTGGGGCTTCCTACACAAAATACAATGTGACCGTGGACAGACCAGGAACTGTAACTTTACAAGCCTATAACTTAAGATCCAGAGAAGCTAGAGACTTCACAATAGGTTTGTTTGAAAAGGAAGAACTCTGTTAAATAGAGAGCACTTGTATGGATACCACAGTTACCCTTTTAAGGACCATTATACCCAAAATAGCCCCTCAACTGATAGTACCCAGGGTGAAGAGTCGGACTAGGTAATCATCCCTAGGACCCCTCTATTTTCAGAACTGGGAAGACGTACTATGCAAGGATCAAGTTTCTCCATTGGAACACTATGGAAATAGTCCTGGTCTGTGGAAACAGGGAGTGGGACAAGAGGACTTTTCATTAACTTTTCATTATAGTGCCTATTAGTGTGAACCTACAAGTTTAGGTCCTCTTGCTGTGTGTGTGTGTGTGTGTTAGTTAGGGTTTAATTGTCCTTTAATTCTGCCTTTAATTCTCCACTTCTTCTTTACTGCCTCTTTTTATATGTTGGTAAGGCTGAGGCCACACTAAGAGGGACGGCAGCATGTGTGCATTGGTGCGCATTTTACAAGCAATACTGGTCATTTGTGCTGCGATCTACACAATAGAAGCACATGCGATCCTCAAAAAAAATTGGTGCACTAACAAATTACAAGGTGCTCGTTACCGAATGAGAAATCGTGCTGGTGTGGCCTAGACCTTAAGCTGTTAAATCAGCCCTTTTAAATGTCAGAAGTACAGTATATTAAAACAAGAACAGGATTAAATGGTATCCAAATGTTCTTCTACAATCAAAATTTGTACATGAGTAATTTGATCTTAATGCGGTAATAAATTTAATATTAATATCGCTGGCAGGTACAATCTATTCCTTGTACCATTTAAATGGGTACACGCCATATGGAGAGCTTTACGGAGATGGAAACATAAAAACAAACTATACGTATGAGGGGACGAAATTTATCATGTGTCAGGTCACGGGCTGATTGTCGAGGTGTTTGATTTGTACAATGAGCTATGGTTATCACATTGACATTTTGCTATAAAACAGCTTCTACTGAGAGAGGAATATTAAACTTTCACTCTGCGGCAGAGCAATAGATTGAAAGGGCCGGGGGAGTGATAGGAGATCTAGGTGGAGATTTTGATAAATGACAAGAAATAGAATTTCCAGAATATTGTAAAATATGGAGGCAGACTTTAAAGAAAAAGGCACTCGGCTTCAAAGTAGGATTTAGGCCGAGGCCACACTAATGTGCGTGCTTCGTATGCATTGTGTCATGTTCAGGGAACAGAGCACATGCGAATCACACCACAAATGGTGGTTCCATCCACTCTGATCAGCAGGATCGCAGCTCAACGGTCAAAGCAGCCACTTCAATTGGGCCACACTAGTGCGCACTTCTTAACACGCAGTCGTATGGCGTGTTAAAACAGCCCGATGCTGCCTAGCCCTTATACAATGGTCACTTTTTTAGAGCCATAATAAAATTGTAATATTACATCATAGGCAAATCTTCCCATAGTGTGCATTTGATTTTATTAGGGACAGAAGCTGCCATGCTGATTTGTCCAGCACATTAGGAAATATGATCTGTAAATAAGGCTGATTTGCGCTTGACCTTGACAGGAAATATCTGTTGACACCAAGTAAAAAAGTATTGAATTCCAGCCAACACAATGTAAACATTGCGATTTATAAGATTGTACAATTTTAAAGGGGTAGTTCAGTGTAAATACATATGCTTTCAAGAAAAA
Organism: Hymenochirus boettgeri; assembly: GCA_019447015.1. Lineage (NCBI taxonomy): Eukaryota > Metazoa > Chordata > Amphibia > Anura > Pipidae > Hymenochirus > Hymenochirus boettgeri. The sequence continues at coordinate 34,992,848 of CM033472.1, read as the reverse complement.
AAGCTGAATTTTTCCATCCCAATGATCTTAACTTGCCCATTCAGCATTTTGTCTGTACATAATTAAATGCTTCTGAAATACCGACCTTGGCCCACCAAGCAGCTAATTACTAGACACTGGACATTCCAAATAAGTGGTGGTGCTTCCTGGGAATAATAAAGATCATTATTATTATTTTGGATTTATATAGCGCCAACATCTTCCGTAGCGCTTTACAATGTAAGGCCCTGCCCCGAAGAGCTTACAATCTAAACCATTTCAGAACCTCTTTAATGACCTCTTTAATGACATGAAATCAACTAATTTTTTAAAATGGAAGAGAAAACGTAAAATATAAACAGGGAGTAACTATAACAGGGAGATTCCATAAAAGTTCTTATTGTTACAAATTGTGCTAAATTTGCCCCAACCAATCAGATGTCAGCTTTCAAATGTTAAATAAGATCTGATTGGCTGGGGCAAAATGACCACAATTTTTAAAAATAAGTATATTTTCCCCTGAACTTTCCCTCTAAGTAAACCTTTAAACTAAATCACATTTTATCTGCCCAAAAACTGCTGTTAAAAGTTTTACTTCACAGAAATACAGAGTTAGGAATACACGGATATTGTTTACTAATGTAAACAGTCCACCTTTTCATAGAGGGATACAAAGTAGCCAATGGGAGAGCTTCTCTCTCTCCCTGAGAGATGCAAACTGAGCATGTCTGAGCCATTAAACAAGGAAAGTGACAGACACCAGGGGATTTGTCTACTTGAAAGGAAATTAAACTTTATTATGCTGTATTTCTGCAAAGAAACCACTTAGAAAGGCAAATGATGCTTCAGGTAAATGAGTATTTTCTGGGGTTTAAATTAAGTCAAGAAAGAAAAAACAATTTTTGCATTAAGATATTCTTTTATAGTGAAAGCTCCTTAGCAAAACGATTCCACCATTTCCATCCATACAGAGCTTACGGCTTTGTTATAAACTTCTTTATCTTTAGGTAAAGATTTAAAAGTAGCTGGCCATTATTCCAGCCATGGTATTTTAGTATCCAGAAGTGCTTTATCCTGTCAGGGAACCTTAGTCCGCACACACACAAATTATCCTTGAAAACTGCTTTCAAGACCAGTTTGGCTGAAAAGATCCAATCTGTCAAGTTTGAAGAAAGTCCGCAGGGGGGTGGAATGGAGGGTGAACGCGTCGACATATAGCTGATAATGTGAGCAGATGAACTGGATCAAAGTCCTTAGTGGCAGATAAACCCCTTAGAGAGTCTATGCCCTTTCCCCATAAAACTCCAGCTATGCCTTTCTAAAGAAACAGTCCAGGTAAAACCATTATACGCATGACTTATTGAAGAGATTCGCGAATACATTTAGCCAGCTGCTTTGAACAAATGCAAAATGCTGCAGAGTTTCTCCTTGCCCGTTCCTTTGGCTTTATATCAAATTCTCTTTTTCTTTTTAAAACTTCTTTATCAAGCAGAAAAACGTTGTATAGAGCTTTACTGTTCTTATAAAGCTTTCTATAAAGTTACAAGAACGCTGGATTAAATAGAAAGAGACTTCATGTGCCTGATGTCTAGTGTAATTCCAAATAAATATAACAGCAGTTTTTATTTTATTTTCAATCATCAAAGGGGAAGCTAATGTTGAAAGAAATGCAATAATGTAGAATTATTATTGAGGATTTATATAGCGCCAACATCTTCGGTATCGCTTTACAATTACATGTATACATTCATATCAGGCCCTGCCCAGAAGAGCTTACAATCTACGCACATTTATTTGACACATACAACCTATCAGTACGTCATTATGATTGTGTGGAAAACTGGAGTGCCTGGTGGAAACCCACACAAGCACAGGACGGACGGGCGTAACTAGAGGGGAGCAGGGAGAGCAACCACAGGGGGGCCTGTGAGCCAAGTGGGCCCCATCTTCTAATTTTTTATTATGAGAGATATAGCTTCCTCCCAGAAAACCACTGTGGATGAAGCACGAATAGGGGCCCCATCATAGTTTTGCTGGGGGGCCCAGTGATTCCTAGTTACGCCACTGGATATATCCAAGGATGGATTCGAACTCAGGACTTCAGCACTGAGTCACCATGAATAAAAAATCTTAATAAATAAATAAATTTATACGATGATAATGTACAGTATAAAATAAACCTAAGCCCAGTACACACAGGTTTATTGGAACCGGCAGGTTACTAACCAGACCCCAGTTCTCTGGTTGCAGTATAACAGAGCTTTGTGTTTTGCTCCAATACTGCAGTTGACAGCTGGACTTTTTCCTCTTTTCTGATGAATTTCAGCTCTGCACAGATGCACTTACCTTTGTGGGAGTTGCATGTTACTGCCTAAGACCATTTCCCTGCTATCCTATTGGCTGTTTTGTGGAGGAGAATGTGGGAAAAATAGTAGGGTGTGGCACTAAGCTTTTGCACCTGGCAGTCCCTAGTAGGGATGAGTCTAATTTTGACAGTCTAAACTGGCGCTGATATTTTGACACAAAATTAGAAATGTTGACAGTTTTTTTGTTCCACAAACCAGCAGAATAAAAGTGATCAGGGCTTGAAAAATCTTTCGGAGGTTGAGCATAGTGATGTCCATACATTAGCATTCCTGCAATATTCGGACAATTACCTCGTCCAATCATTTTGCAATTGACTTTCAATCACAAAATTAATGGGCCAGAGTGAGGTACAGCTGCAGTAATAGATATTAGATTGATTTAATGATCGAATCTTGGCTTAAAGGGCAAGTCCACCCCTCTAATAAAAAATTTAAGGTAGGTAAACAAAAATTCAATAGTTAGAAAGCTGAAGGTATAACACTAAACTGAAATGCTGCACAATGTCACCCCTGTTCGTTACCAAGATCTTCCAGTTAACTACTGTCAGTCATGGATTGCATGGATTGAATGTTTTACCCTAGCTGTCTCCTCTGACCATGTGCAAGCTCTAAAGAAGCTCAGAAAGCTTGGAGGAGAGTAGGTGGAAACTCTTTTAGAGGCAGAGGTAGAAAAACATTTTGCTACATGACAGGCTAATCCTTTTCTCTCTGTCTTAGATGTTGAACATTAAATATGACAAGAGATAATATGATCTCATAACATTATTTGAGAACGGTACAGTCTGGAACCATCTCTAACAGCATAAAAATTGTTAGTGGGTTAATGGCCCTAAGATCACATACCTTCTGTAGGAGCCACACAATGCAAAAAAAAGTTTTCACTAGAATTTCAGGGCAAGAATTTGTCACAAACATAGTAATTGAGGTTGAATAAAGATATACGTCCATCAAGTCCAACCTTTTCAGCCTCCTTTTTAACCCTACCTAACAGTTGCTCCAGATGAAGGCAAAAAACCCCGCTAAAAAGGGGAGGGGGAATTCCTTCTTGACTCCAAACAATCAGAAAGTATCCCTGGATCAACCACAACTACAGTATATGTATTAATACCAGCAATTCTCAATATTATATAGTATCCCTGTACCAACCAGAACTACAGTATATGTATTAATACCAGTAATTCTCAATATTATATGGTATCCCTGTACCAACCAGAACTACAGTATATGTATTTACCAGTAATTCTCAATATTATATAGTATCCCTGTACCAACCAGAACTACAGTATATGTATTAATACCAGTAATTCTCAATATTTTTTAGTTTTTAAAAACTTCTCTAGGCCACTTTTAAAGCTATTCAGTGAACTTGCCATTACCACATCTGCTGGAAGACAGTTCCACAGATTCACTGTTCTCACTGTAAAGAAACCTTTCCTAACTTGAAAGATTAAACTTCTTTTCTTCCAATCTTAAAGGATGTCCACGAGTCCTCTGATATGACCTATTAGTGATCAATGCACCAGAGAGTTCATTGTATGGCCCATTAATATATTTGTATAAAGTGATCATATCCCCATGCAAACGTCACTTCTCCAATGTAAACAGCACTAACTTGTTTAATCTGCCTGCATAGTCAAGCCCCTTTATTATTTTAGTTGCCCTTCTCAAAGTTGGTTTAATGTCAAAAAGACCGCAATCTCTACTGGGAAGTGATATCACTTAGCTCTGTGTGGAAGTACCTATCATCTTTCTCATTGTGGTGGCAGCAGGGGGAGCTAGACTGGGCATGCGCCATCTATGCATGTTTACTAATGACCCTTAAATCATAGGAAGTGCTCCTGGATCTAGATGGGTAACCTCTCTCTTATAGGGCAGCAATCCATGTTGATGGACATTTGCCTTTTCCTATGCAATATTTCGTTCCCCTTAGAGTTTTATTTGTTTTCTTAAAATTATTTTTTATATCTGCCTCTGCTGACTTAGCCTTTGAAGTTCGTTCCCAGTTTATGCATTTTAATTTCAATCATTCGGAGAATATATTATATAGAGTTTGTCATAAGGAGAAGTTTGTTTCAGGTAGGCTGATTTAATCTACTATTTTATGGAGTCATAGCAAGTATCTGGGCGTCTTGCAATTTCAATCTCATTAAAAAATAACGGCGCAAGCACTTTCCTGTTTATTTCAGCTTGGAAGCATCTTTTTTGTCCCACATGGCAGGGAAAGTGCTTTTTACTGTAAAACCAAAATTATGTTTTACGGAGGTGTCATTTCAAGGAATCTGTCCTGTATTTCCATAGAATGTAGATGAGGTCTACGTGTCTCTTCTTCTTTCCAGTGAGTGCAGGCAGGGCATGCTGGTAGTTGTAGTTCTCAAAAAATTATTGCAGCCTACATCTTGTGTAGGAATTAATCTTACTTACGCATCTTCTTCATACCCTCTAACATGATTGACAGCGAGTTTGCATACACACTGACACATTAGACCTTTGATTTTCCCAGAGAGCACCAGACAGACATATCAATGAAAGTAGCTTTAGTATTTCATGAACTGAATAAAATTTTTGATCTACGCCTTGTAATTGTAAAGGTTTATGGGGTTCCTTGGTGACTTGTGTCTTTATTTTCACTGTACACACCCATTGGGCCATATTTACCAGCGGGTACCGGTAATTTACGGCTGGCTGTTCTTTTACGCCCACTTCTGTACATTTACGAGCGCAGACGTTCAATACCACCACGGTCAACTTAGTAGCAATATAAATTTGTAACTGCGGTGCAAATAAAGAACGCACTGTAAACTGACAATAATTATCGATAGGTTACCATATCAGTCTATGCGTGGTCTCAGAAATCTGCAATACCATTTCTTAACTACCATCTTGATTTTTCCTGTTTGGTATATTTAGCAAATAATGTTATCGTTTTATTATGATTGCCGTAAAATAACGATCGGGGTGTTCTACGATACCGATCGTTATTTTACCAGATCAATCGTAATTCTATGATATAGCCATCGTAAATCTACGGTACCGATATTGTAGAATAACGATCGTTATCGTAGAACACCGATCATTATTTTATGGCGATTGTAAAAAAAATATAACAATATTTGATAAATAAGACCCCAGGTTCCTTAACAAGGTTGGAGTCTTTCCATTTAATTTGTTCGTATAGAGTATTACCAGCTGTTCATTTAATGAGAACGAAGTGTATAAACTGCAACGTAACAGGAGTTAGTGTTCTGTTTACTTCTCCATTTATTGCAGAATAATGTCATAAACTCCAAAAACCTTGTAAGATCATTGACCAAGAATAGCATTTAGCCATTAACATTTGAACCACTCTGGTAGCACAGCACAGATCAATGACTCCTGTTTAGATGATGAACAAAGAGAAATAAATCTTTCTTAACAGGCCCATGCATCAACTAATAAAAATTAAGAATATGGTCATTAAACATAAAAATAAACAATTAAAATGCTAAATATAGCAATCCGGTGAATTAAAATGACTTAAAGTAAATAATTAATACAATGCAAAGGTGCGAACAGGAAAAAATTCCTTTGGCTTGTGCTTGCTTTCCAACTTTTTTATTTAAAACCATGTTGTGAATTTCATGTTCTGCAAACAAAATAAATGAGGGGTTCACATCTTTAGTTTTAGAGATGAAAGACCTAAATCTATTCATGTCAATCTTACCTCAACCATAGACAAATTTGCACATACAGAGTGTCTGCTCATGGATGGGTGACTACCAACAAGATGGCATCCAGCAGGGTGACTTCTTTTACAAAAAGCAATCCTTTAGAGTAACATGGTATCTTCAATGTAAGTAGAACTTAAACAGTTAGGTCAAGGATAAAACTTTATGTCAATATTACGAGTAATAATTACAGAAACCCAGGCGTCACAAGTGAATTCAAAATTATTTTTCCATAACCCATCTGTAAAACAAAGCTTGCTATTGATATGTCTATTCATAATTGAAAGCGACTAAAATAAATGTATTAAAGATGCCCTGTCAAGGAAAATTCAATTTATATTCAACACTTGTCTGACCCCTCGGGTGAGCGCATGTTGTCCTTGTCTTTACAAGATGCCAAAAATATACATTTCGATCTGCAGAGAATTTGATTAACCTGACTAAAGCAGAATAGGAATACATAACTTTATAACTTTCAACATAAATCACCTGCAATATTTCTAGATTGTTATACTGTCTGCTGTACATCTATTTCCTTAGTCGGACCACTGATTAGAAAGAAGCCTTTGCAAATTTATATTTGTAAAAATAAAGAATCATTTGTTTTGACATTTATTTACTTCTCTGAAATTTCACTGCCTATTTTTTTAAATAAAATGGCTGCCTAATTCAAGACGGCACGGTTCAAAAATGGTCCAGTGTTACATATGTCGAATGAACCAACCAAGAAAAGTTCTGGTGAGGCGAGTCTCTTTATGTAAGAAGGTAAAATTCACTGTTGGATGAAGGGAAGAGTTAAAGTTGCAACAATAAAGATTTCTTAGGACAAATGAGTATAATGACTGATCATTGCTTTGTCTACTGTAGTCACAAATGCTTAACAGATTTAAATGGCAACAATGCATAGGCAGAAACCATAAAAATGTCCGAAATGACACCTCTATTTAGGCTTGGTTTCTTTATTTTCACATAAATGGCCTCCTTGACACCTCTCTTAAACCAGTCACGTTCATTTGCCCTTAAAGAAACCAAGCCTAAATAGAGGTCTGCCATGTACAATGCTGTTTTGACACCTTACTCTGGGTATTCCTATAACACCTCTTAGCCACTATGCAATCACGCCCTTAACACCCGGCTGTGATATTCTAATTGGGATTTTCCAGGGTACATAATTGCCACAGATTCTTGTACATTCTGAATTGAGAAAGCCAGTCAGATGACTAGCAAAATGTCTTCAAGAACGAAACTTGATCTTCAGTTGATCTAATTGAATACAACAGATATACCATTACCTGGATGAATGAGAACCTTCACAAGGATATTCACAATTGTGAAATTAAATGTTATTAAAGACACAGTAACCTTGGAAATAAAAATCCAAAAATGAATACAGTTGAGTGTTGCACTTCAATAAAGTATTATATTTTATTTGTGACCACGCATCATATCACACAACGTTTGGGGGGAAATGACGTGCCTGAAGAACGGGGCACATTATTTCCCCCCGAAACGTTGTGTGATATGATGCGTGGTCACAAATAAAATATAATTCTTTATTGGAGTGCAACCCTCAATTGTATTCATTTTAGAACTCTATGATCCACCAAGTGTTGGATTTAGAGGTGTGAGCACCCAGGCTTGGATAGAGTGCAGAGGACTGTATATTTTCTGGATTGCATTAACCCTGGGAATAAACATATTACATTTTCATTAGATTCAGAGCTTGATGGAAGAATCTTATATTTGAAAACACTGGCAATATTTCCTCTTGATGTTCCCTGTGCCTCTTTTATTTTGTGATCTAATATAGAACACAAAGAATGTCAGGAGGTAAGTTTCCTAATGAATGGTCAAAAAAATAATATATCGTATATTTAAGACCACATGATCAGTCAAAATTTACACTTTCTCGGGTGCTCACTCGAAGATCCGTCCCACCAGAACGGATATAATATCACACGGGTTTATTGAAAAATTGACGTGTCTGTACCAGGCCTTAAGGTACGTACACACCTGTGATCGCGTGTGCCAACCTGTGATGCACGATGTGTATGAACGCCCGTTTTGGCCGATAATCATGACATTTATGGGCACTTTCTCGGGTGCTCACTCGAAAATCCGTCCGGCCAGTCGGGCCGACGGCTGAGAAAGTGACCATACACATCACAATTATTTGCCAAAGCGGCCGTTCATACACTGTACGAACCTTTATGCTTTATGGCAAACCTATAGAATTCTTATCCTACCCTAAATAACAGTTCAGGTTACTAATGGTATATCAACCTCTTAAAGATCAACAATCACATGAGCCTTGTGAGCCTGTTTTTCTGGTGGCTCCATCCACTTTTGCAGTTCTGTCTCTCCCATGGGCCTAATTTTGAGACAAGCTTAGACTTTGCAGCAGTGGTTAGCACATTCAACACTACAGAAATTTTGTTGAACAGAAAATTTTTCAGTTGAACTTATCTACTCCAATGTAATGTAAATAAATGTTTGGCAAGTCTATATAATTGCTATATCTTCTATATATCATATCGATATCCGCTATCTCTATCGCGCGAGAGAGCGCGCGAGAGAGCAGAGCGAGCGAGAGAGAGAGCGAGCGAGAGAGGGGGGGGGGCTATACGAAAAGACGCGGTATTGCTATTTTGTTTCCTTCTACTTTATAGTTATCTCAATATTGCTGATGCAAAAAAAAAAAACTAAGCCTTTATTCTGCCTTTAGGCTGGGTACACACCAGCAGATATTTTCTGGTGTGGGGATCGGACGAACAGATACGCGATCGATTGTTCGCACTTTCACCTGCGGGCAAATTTCCCGCAACTGACGGACATTTGTCCCGGGACAAATAGTTGCTCGCTCGGGACAAATAGTCCCTTCGTGTGTGAACCCGGCCTTAATCTGCCTGAATATTTCCTTAAGGTGTCTCTTGATCCAAGCTCTTATATTTTGGTTTTAATTTTTTGTTTTTCCACCTATTTAGCACCCTGTAAAAATGCAGCTATGATAAAAAGTATAAAATTCCGTTAACTTTGTTTCATAGTTTTTCTGGCATCAAAACCAGCAAACCGAGCCAGTGTAAAATAACGCTGGAGCCTGACAGCAAGGGAATAATGTATTCTACATTTAGTCCTAGGCTCGTGGAACGTTCTGTCAGCATATACATATTGGAAATCTAGAGCAGCCATTTTAAGAGACAAGGATGACAAATGCTACCAAGGGACTATAACAGTTCAGAGAGATTTTCTTTAATAAGCAAAGGGCTGCAACAGCCTATTTACTGTGCCAAAATAACTAGAGAGAGGTGCAAAAAAAAAAAAAAAAAAGAAGAAAATGAAAAAGTTCATAAATAAAACTTTACTTTGTTAACCGTTTCCTGAAACCCTTGGTCCAAAAAATACTGGTAATTCGACCATTAATCCACAAGGGACAGGGTAAGATCATTTTTAATATTACAAATTTGAAAGGGCTAGAACACAAATAAAAATGTGTGCCTCTTTCATCTGAAAAAAATCACTTGCACTTGCAATATAAGGAAATTGGAAGTTTTGGAAGAGTTCTACGTCCATATAAAAACACAAGGCTGAAGATCAATGGCTTTCATAAATGTCATGGAATCCAAAGTTTTAGGTGTGTTAGGAATGAGGACAAGTCAGAGATAATAGTTTGAGCTCACTCAGAGCTCACAAAGCCGTAAAGGACACAGCAGAGAGCAGGGAGAGAGAAGAGGACTTCAAGGTAAGATATCTGGTCTCAGGAGCACGGAAGTATTACAAAAACTGGGTTGGGGGGAATGTGTTGATTACGCTATATTTTAAAGGTTTTTTTTAGGGGGTTAACATGCTCTTTAAACAAAGAGAAAAGCGACCATTATGATGCCAATTTTAAATCGCACCCAATAAAATACTTTGCTCAGTGATTAAGAATCCGATACTCTCCCTAACAAAAAATAATAAAATAAATGGGAACAATGTGGCATGATCAGGCTCCATTTTAAATGTCTTAGGCAGCATAATGTTGGTACACATTTAAAGGGCATCTTAACGCTAATAAAAAATACAAGATCACACTACTCCAAAACTTTTTTCAGATTTCAAATTTGAGCTGTAGATTCAGAGGATCATTTGAAATCACATTGTTTACAAGGAAATTATACATAATTATAATATCCCCCCCCCTGTCCTATTACTAGGATCTTTGGCTGCCTGCCTGCCAGCACACTTTCTGCTACAATGAAGAGAATCAGCAGAGAAAAAAAAGAAGGGGAAAGGAGGGGTTGATGTGTAAGCAGAGCAGTGTCTATGGTGAGGCTGTGCAGAAGCTATTAGTGTCGCAGACACTACAAGAAGGCAGTGAGTAGTAGAGGGGGAGGGTGGGGGCAATAAGGAGCACTCACTAAACATTAATAATTTAATAACAATGTAAGCATAGATAAATATGTGAGTACCATCATTTTACTTCTCTCAAATTGTAGTTTCAGATGTTAAGTTGTTTGAGTGAGTATAGTGACCCTTCAATTAGTCATGTTATTGCTAGATATAGAATATCGTGTCATCAATTTGCAATCCCTAAATACCAAAGAACTTTCCCAATACATGTCTAGAGAATCCTAATTAGTTTTCCTGGAGTTTAAAATGCGAAGGTAAAACCTAAATACAGGGATAAACAATGTTGATTTAGTAAGTCCATTCAAGTGTGTCTTTTTTTTCTTTTTGGGAGGTTAATTTGTTCTTAAATTGTGTAAATGGATGCCATAATTTTTCTTTTCATTAATGAAGATAGCAATGGAAATGTAGTTAAAATATTTCACGTTAAGCACATCTAAAAGCCGGTTACTGTGAACAGACAAAGTGAGACAATTTCTAGAAGGAATTAACTGTTGCCATTTTTTTCTTTAATTGGCATTTTTTGATTATTCTAAATTAAGCATTGTCTGAGCCATGGAGCATTGCAGACTTTATTTCGGCGGAGAGATGTTTGTAAGTGGATGTATTGTATCTAGAAAGCACAGGAATACATCATTAAGACGTTCTATTAGGCATTTGGTTTCTCTTTTTAGAAATGAAATAACTAAACATATGTATGGACTAACAGGTTGAATATATGGACTTTTGACTTTGCTTTTTCCTGAATTAATGGTCCATCTTATTTTCTTTATTGGCTCTGTATGCAGACACAAAAAAAATTTTTTGGGCAGTAGATGCCCCAAAGTAATGCTAAACCAATTTGTGGCAAATTAATAAGGATTAGTGTGACTGTTAATGGGCACTTTTGTGTATTATTTGATATTTTAAATGGCATATCCACCAAGCAGATAAAAATGTATGGTTACCTTCCTCATCCCCTTAAATCCCAAGACCTTAAAACTTACCCAGCTGTAGGACATTCCTCAAGGCAGATCTGCATATTGATGTTAGCTGCCCGCTTCAACAAGGGTTTCTGTCTCCTATTATATCTGTACGAACTCTTTAAATATAATGACTCACAGCTGTTAACCAGAATCACCTGGAAGAAGAAAGAATAGGGCAGCAAACATAATAGTGAAAGCTGCCTTAGGAAATGTTCTAGAGCTGGGCGAGTATTGTGTCCTTGCCATCTTGGGGTTGGGGGAATGTATGTGGGGATGAGGAAGGTAAATATAAATTGTCCTCTGGGGAGTGAACATGCTTTTTAAAGCCTGTAAATATCAGGTCTTGAACTGAACTTGAACTTGATGCACAAAATGAAAATCCAAATGTAATATACATCGCTTGGACCTGGGAGGGTAAATAGTGCTACATGCTACAAAAACAATATAACACCAGAATGCCTCTTGTGCTTTTTTTTATATATATATTTTCCAGGTTAGTCTATTTAAGAGAATCGGTTATAGGATTAAAATATGGGCCATAATTATCTATGTGATCAATTTCTCTTGACTGATTTTTAGACAAAAGAAGTAGGCCTGAGCAAATGGTCCTGTTAGTAAATTATTGGTGATTAAATGGACATCTTGGGCTGAAACACAAGTGTCATGAATGCCATTTCATTGGGCACATGATCTGACCAATCAATTGGTAATTCGCTTCCACCACCCCAAGTTTAAGGCCTTGGGGGCACCGCACAATCAGTCTTGACTCTCACTGGCTATGCACACCCCAGTCTTGGCAGCTAAATGGTTATCACCACTCACTTCAGCAATGAAAAGGTTAATCAGCAACAGACATTCACAGCAGTCTCAGAGTTAATTAATATTTACAAACAAATGCACGCTTAAAGAATATCCAAACACATTTAACTTTATCAGAGTGTACTTGAGTTCTTTTAGAGCATCAAAGACAAAACATATTACATTTTATATTTAATATTCCAAAAGGTGGAAGTGCATATACTACCAAAAATAATATAAAAATGATGTTACAAATAAAGATGGACGATAAAGGTACAAAACAGTTACAAAATGAAAAGGAGAAAATACCAGAGATTACAGAATTCTGGTTCCAGAGGCAGGAAGAAATATTATAACCCCAATCAGACGGGGCCTTAAAGTATGACACCAGACCTTAGAAAGTTTCCTATCTTTGAAAGTCTCCACAGAGAATTCCCCTTCCCATTTGCATGAGGGTGGGAGTATAACTTTACGACATGTTCAAAACCTTCCTTTAATCCTCAATGAACACAGTCCTCTTTATAATTCCACATGATTTATCCTAACAATCAATACTAAACGTGATTGGCCCCAGACACAAATTATCAGAGATATTAATATCTCCTACAGGGTTATAAGTAGATGTGTATATTGGTGTGTGGTATTGGTTTGATGGGGTTATCCTCCCATTTATAAATACTTTATTGGTATATGAATATCACATTCCCATACGCTAATATTCTTATGATTAATCTACTATTGGCCCATCTGTGACATAAATGGTAACTGCCTAACCTCTAGACCATCTTCACTGATGTATACCAGGCCCATGTTCTGGATTGAGGAAAGGTTAATGGCTTTGAAATGGCTAGGGTCCATTAACTTGGCTTCAAGAGGTGGAATGTGGCTTTAATGTTCCAGAAAAGCAGAACTATTTATGACCATACTGCTCACCCTTCCCAGCCTCACTATGAGGCTTAAACATGATTCTGTCATCACAACAAGTAATTCAATTCTGAATCATCAGACTATCAATAGGTTTAGCAATCAGTGGGTCTATCGGCAGGAGTATCAGGCTTTGGTCTTAGCATGTGTCCACAGCCACACACGTTACTTAATAAATTTGTATATCCAGGAATTATTTTGTGATTTATACTGTTACCAATAGGGGGTTCTCTACAATGGCACAAGATTAAACCATTTTCATCATATGGAACATTTTAAATATTGTGTGATTTTGTGTACGACTCCAGCTCATGTCTGCCCCACCCTCTGCCCAATACAAGATCCCATTGATCATAAGTAATTTGAAGGTAAATCCATTAATCAGATTTACTCTATGCACACTGGCACCTTGAATATAATGACTTGTTTGTTGAGGGTCCCAGAGCCTTGTACTGCCTAGAACAATATTTAAAAGGGATTAGCAGCTCCATTCAGTAGACATGTTAAGGATAATTCCAACTAAGCAAGTACAGGGTGGCTCATCAATTTTCCTAAAGAGTTCAGGCTTCTGTTTGGTTATCATGTCCTTGTGATCGGGTAGTGATTTATTTCCTATAAGTCTTAAGGAACTAAATGGAGATAAAGTTCTTATTAGCATGCCAACCCTTTTAATTTGACGTCCCAGTTAACTTTTATGTACTGGACCTAATCATCCTAGAGAGGACCAGACTGGACCACATTAAGGCTGATGCAATAAAGGATTCTAAAGTTTGCCTGTGCTATGATGTTATCTAACTAAAGTAACTCAGTAAAAATTTAACATCTAATTGGTTGCTGCATATAAATAGCACAAGCTTTTGCACCTCTTGTTGTATCAGCTATGGATGGTATTATACCCCCAATCTACAGCCCGAGCCTTGGGATTCATTACTAATAAGCAGGGGATCACCCCAGTGACAAAAGGGCATTTGGGTAGTTTAGCACTTGTTTATGGATGTACAAATACAAGTGTCTAATATTCCCCTAAGATGTCAGATAACATGTGTAGGAAACTGTTAAACTAGTTTCCCTTGAGTCTTCTTGTTATAGAAGGATATAGTAAAATGGGGATACTTAATTTGCTCCAGAGGCTGAAAGCCTTATCCACGGAATTTAAAACTTTATTTAAAGTTTGTCCACCCCCAAACCAAAATTTAACCCACTACTGTTCTCACTGATTGCACTACATTGTTCAACCAAATATATACTTTTCTGAAGATGTTATTTTTTCATATTTTCTTTACTAAATGTATTAGAAATTGTTAAAAGACATTTCATTCAGTTAGATTAGCTTTAGATAGTTTGTTAAGTTAGGCTAGGTTAGACTAGTTAGGTAAGTTAAAAGAGTCTACCTGACGTGGTTGCAGGCTCTTTTTGGCAAAATTCTTTATTCTTCTAGAATTATGGTGTGGATAAATGTCTATTTAAAGAAACTGCACAAATAAATTATGTCAAAATGCCAAAAAGGCTAGCTGTGCTCCCACCCACAAATCACGCCCACACACAAGCCACCCACAAATCTCACCCACACACAAGCCACCCACAAATCATGCCCACACAAAAGCCACACCCACCATGTTTAACTAGTGGCATGGTACATGCGCCACATAAAGGCGTCACTCAAAGTTTGGCTCAGAAAACTCTAGAGACACCCTTGCAGGCGCCCTAGTTCAACACTGGGTGCCCTAGCTCTTTGCCTATGTGGCCTATGCCTAAAAACAGCCCTAGATGGTTTAATATATTTAATATATTCAAGAAAAAAATGTCCCAAATTTGATGGATAATGCTTACAATGATTCCGTAGCTAGATGGTTACACACTTCTTCTATGTGTCCCACGTATCTGTACCGAATTACATGTCTCTAGTTTCAAAACTGCCGGAGAAGATACATACAAAAAAATTGAAAGAATAAAAGGGAAGAAGAAATAGAAAGAACAGGAATTTGTCTCTTCATGCCAAATTAATAAATAAAAATGTCACCTTAGTTTCTTGTTGTTTTTATATTGCTTTTGTGTTTGTTTGATTCTGCTAATAATAATTCATGATTGTTTAATTTTAATTTGAAAGAAATTTACAGATACATTATATGCAATAATGCATACTGCAGTGATGATGTCATACAGCATGACAATATTGTGATGTCACAAATGATGCAGACAGATCAAATACTAGCTAGAAACTAAAGATAACCTGTCATTTTATTTGGCATTTCTAGACATGCAGATGAAAATGGATTTTCTCTTGATAAAAATAATATTCCTAATTCTATGTGGAGTTTCTGCATTTGGATTTCCTGTTGTAACCACTGAAGGTAAGATATATAGAAAATGTGTGCAGTGTTAGGGGGAATGCTTTGTGTTTGTGACCATAAAAGAAAGATGTCTTTCCTGTGGTCCAACTCTGAACATTTACACACAGTTGCACAATTCTGTTGTTTGTTTGTGTGTGTTTGTGTCAGTGTGTAGTTAGTGTAGCCTGAGACTCATTTCACACAGAAAGTAACAGTTGGGGTTTAATCACATGACCCTGTGATGTCACAACCGATGGAGACAGATAATACTGGCTAGAAACTAAAGATTAACTGCCATTCCATTAAGCATTCGAGACATGCAGATGAAAATGGCTTTTCTCTTGATAAAAATATTTTTCCTAATTCTATGCAACGTTTTTGCATTTGGATTTCCTGTTGTAACAACAGAAGGTAAGAAAAGTAGGGAAATCTTTAGATGTCTACAGTATTTTATACATGAACAGATATTTTTTTCCTAGTGATGCTTCCAGCCAGATATATAGATAAGTTTTCATACCTGGAGGCTTTATTTTGAGGACATTTTGGGGTTTTTAATATCCAATCTGAAAATTCAAGTAATATTAACTGCAGGATAGAAATTGTTACTAATCTGCTTTAATTTTCTCCATTTAACAGGATCAGACATTAGTGTCCTCAGTGCTACAATCAACACCTATGACCAGTTTTCAAATGAAAGTCAAACATGGCTGAACAAGTTTATGAACAAAACCATTGAAATCACCTCTGTAGTGTATAAGTACATGATATACGCTATTGGTGGCAGCATTGGTGTTTATGGGTATGTTATTTAAAGCAATATACACCATATTACCGTTATTGTTACATTTAAATGATTTTTAAAAGAAATCTAACTTTACATTTATTTCTTGTTTGCCTTGCGTAGGGTCATAGGAATAAGCGTGAAGATATTTAAAAAGCTAAAGGTGATGATTAGGAAGAAGGAAGAAGACGATGATTTAAAGGAAGTTGTAGTCGTTTCTGAAGGTAAATCAGGGATGTCTAGAAATGTTACCATTTTAAATTGAGTCTGATGCAGCTGCTGTTTTACAACAGATTAAAGGAGAACAATTATAGAATATTATACTACAGAATCTGGAAGCAAATTCTATAATTTCTCTTTTAACAAAATAGAACGACCAGGTGTTTAAAAACTAAAGTGATTTGCTTTATTTGTATCTTTCAGGATTGTCAAAGACCATCAACAAACAGGGAGAGAAAGTAAAACAGCAACATGGTAAAGAAGGAACAGACAGCAAAACCCTCTGCACCTATAAAGAAAACACCTCACCTGAAGCAGAAGCCTCACCTAAAGCGGAAACATCGTCTAAAGTGGAGACATCGTCTAAAGCGGAAACATCGTCTAAAGCGGAAACATCGTCTAAAGTGGAGACATCGTCTAAAGCGGAAACATCGTCTAAAGCGGAAACATCGTCTAAAGCGGAAACATCGTCTAAAGTGGAAACATCGTCTAAAGTGGAAACCTCACTTAAAGTGGAAGATTTGATTCAAAGTCACAAGGAATAAGAAGATCTAACGGTATCGGAACAGACAACAAAACCCTCTGCACCTATAAAGAAAATATCTCACCTGAAGTGGAAACCTATAGTTGACTAGGGGTGTAGGGCTAGTTTAATCTTTTAATCCTCATTTGACTGCAATACTAAACCTGTTTATTTTGATGGTACAGCAGATGGTCCTTTATCACCGTTATGACCAGGTATTGTTCCTAAATCTATTGTTTTCAGTAGTGATAAAGGATTGTTATTGAAGATCAGGACCCATTATAAACACAGCCCTTAATGATCTGTATGACAGCTCTTAAGGTTCGTACACACGTGTGATCGCGGTCGTTCATTCGGGGATCTTTGCACGAGCGACATGGTGGATCTCTGAACCAATGACCATTTCGGCCAATAAAGTGTGTACACACGGGCCGATTATCGGCCGAAATGTTCGTTTGTACACATAATGCGTCTCAGGTCAGGAATCGCAATCACACGTGTGTACGAACCATTAGTCTGTATTCTGGTATCTCTTGATGGCCACTGGACTGTTCCTCAAGTAATTTTGGAGCCATGGACAGATAGCAATGTACATACTGAACTGTCCGTACAATTTGTTTAGTTTCTTTACAGTAATGCTGCAAAGTATTAACACTTCTATATAAAAGTCCTTTATGTTAGAACCGTTGCCCTTTAATATTTCAGTGAATATTCACACCTATTTATTGTTTTTAAACCCTTTAATTGCCAGCAGAATTAATGCGGGAGGGTAGAGCAGGGCCCTGGCTGCTGGAGGGCAAAACCTCAGACTATCGGCAAAGTATCAGGGCTGAAAATTTCCCATTGGTTTTTAACATCTCTGTTAGAGGGAGCTGATTTGATTGGGTGTTGTCAGGGCGGTGTATGCTGTTACCACCGCATGTTGCTGTAGGTGTACATACGACTGACTTTACATGTGTATGGCTATCTTTACATACTTTATACTCCTTTGACTGCATAACATGTTTAGGGAAAAAAAGGCCCAAAAGGCCATTAATAATGAATTTTCTGGAGCTTTATAAAGATTTTGTGAAAAATGTCAAATAAAAATGTCATTTAAAAAATTTTAATGACCCTTATCAGTTTTTATTTATAGAAAAGTTTAAGCTAAACAATTGTATAGATCCTAAATGTGCAGATTCTCTGAAGTGCAATGATACCAGATATATGTAGGAACCCCACATATCCTGTCCAGGAGACACCTCAAAACTAACACTAATTTACAAAAAACTAAAAGTCTTTCTGATAGTTGTATATATTTACATGTTTATAAAAAAACATGTCACTTGGGAATGCAGTGCTGCACTGTGCATTAAACATTTAAAATAAAAAAATAAAATGTTCAGTACAACACTTCCCTATGCTAATAATTTGCAGCAACCAATGAAATATTAACTTTTTACTGGGTTCCTGCATTTAAATGATTTTCCAGACCTGCACCCAACCAGCAAAATTGCTACCTGGACCTGACTCGAGAAAGGGTCCAAAACATGTATGTTTAAAGGGCATGTCCACTCCCCAAACTAAAATTGAACCCACTACTTGCCCCACCGTGTAGTTTAAAAAAGCCCTTACCTTACATCTCTGCTCCTTATGGTTTTCCTGCTGTCCATGTCCAAAGTCCAAGACACGGGTTTAATCTTGCACAAAAGCGTAAAAACAGCAACTTCTTTTGACATTTCTTTTACATTAAAGGGCATGTCCACCCTAAATTAAAAGTTTTGCTATATTGTTCCTCTCCCCTGCCCACCCCCAACCGCCTTGTTAGATCTGTAATAAAACTTTCCCAATTATAGTTACATTCCTACATTCCTGCAGTTGTAGAAGGAAGCAGTCGCGTCTGTGATTCGCTGCCAGTCAGCCAATCACAGATGCGGCTGCCGGCTAAGAAGACAGCCATGGGATCGAAGAGAAGTAAGTATGGTTGGTAAACCGTGCCTTTTACGTGCATAAGGGGCTCGACTGGCATTCGCTCCTGTGATTGGCGAAGCCTTAGCCAATTACAGGAGCAGGTGCCGGTCAAGCCCCTTCTGCTTGTCTTCCATGCATGGAAGACAGGCTGGTAAGTACATTTGGGGACAGGTTTCTAAGGCTGGGTACATACGGTAAGATATTTTAGGGCGACCGGCTGATGTGACCGGGCCGTGTATCGGTCGGGAGCTCACGATTGGTCGCATGAACTGTTGCCCATGGCCACTGTTGCCGCGACCAACAGTTATTTGTCCTGACTGAATGATTGCTAGTAGCAGATGCTCTGCCGGGACAAATAATTTCTCTGTGTGTACGCAGCCTAAGATGAGTGTTAAAGTGACAAATTTTGTATTCACACAGACATGTTATGCCAAATAGCCGACTCTCTCTTACCTCCAAGGAAATCAAAGGTTCTACCTTAATTGCATTGTAATCCCTCAATGTGCCATATTAATGATCCCTTAAATCCCTTATATAAGGACCGTTTGTCATGTTGTCAATTTACTACTGTGATTTTATTGCTAAATAGTGACGTTTCAGGTTTATTAACCCTTCTTCAGGTGTGTCTGACACAATCACATAAATGAATAAGAACCTATTGAAACATTGTCCTCCTTGGGTGATTTCATTTTAGGTTTATTTCTCCTTTAAGTTAAGATTCAATTTTGCAACAAAACATATTATACAAATAATTATCTTGTGAACTTTACACTTACACAGAATAAATAAACAGATTTCCCTCCTGTCAAGGAATTTGCCAGTGTATCAGCTGAAATTTGCTGCCAAGAGAGTAGATAAAGCGCATTGACAGAGCTGTCAACTCACGTCAGGTCAACAGACAGATAATTCCAAGTCATTTTCTATTCTTAATCATTTGTATCTAAGTTTAATGATTGGAAAGTGGAATATTAAAGCTCTGGATGTTAAGGAGCCGAGCTGGAGGATGAATTTCTCTGTAATTTTATAGTTTCTTTCACACTTTCAGGACAGGTTTTAATCAATTAAAATGAAATTGATTTAGACAAACAGCTCGTAAATATCTTGGAAATTCTTGTAATTAAGAGTCTCTGATTTTAACTGTCTAGAAAACAGCAGGCCATATAGAAAGCAGTAGCAGTTATATACCCCGTCTATTACATAACACAAAGAGTCATTTACTAATGCTGGCCTGACACTTGCAAAATATTTGACATAAACATGGAGTAAATTGAAATATCAGACAGTTCCCCAGCCTGGACTACAGATGTTCAACACGAGTTACATTCTGAAAAATGGATTTTTGAAAAAGTTTGAAAAACCGAAAATGGACCCCTTGATGTCAATGGGAATATTAAATTATTGTAAATGGCTCTGGGAAATGGGGGAACTTACAAAAAACCCCTAGAATTCTTTATGCACAAGCTATTTCCCAGTTTCTGCATCACATTTTCGATAATTTTCGAGGGCTCGCATATACTGAATGGAGGGTGTACTTATTGTAACCGAGGGTTCATGTATTCAATATTTTTTTGAAATTAGCCTGCATATTTAATAATTTCTGAATATTTGAGTTCTGCTGGAACTTTGGAACCTGATTGAACTTGGAACCAGGATTCATCCCTAGCCTGGACCTGTCGTTTTCAACTGTCATTAAGGCATAATGTCAATCACAAGATTAACAACTCAGGCGGATGTTGGGATGTCAGGTATGTAAGGTAAATCTAATAATGTAGGGCCTCCATGAGAAGTACATTTAAGGACAATATTAGTTCATCAAACTTAAAGCATCTGAATGAATTATAATCTGTGAATGCAGATACAAGCATTAAACCGAGAACACGCATGATGGGAACTGCGGACAGCCTCCTGTGATGTAATAGCGTCTAATTGGACCGTCACTATTGAAAGGCATTGAAGTAAGAGAGAATCACCGATCTACAAGAACATGTAAGTATTTGACTTGTAGAGATTTTATCTTTTTTTTCTTCCTCCATCAAGCGTAGCAGTGATCTTCTCATTATCATTTTGCAATTTTCCTCTGCAGTGTGATATCAGCCACACAAGAGCTGGTGGCCAATAAAGATTTAGAGGACAGAGGTTCAGTGGCAGCATATTTTAGGTAAATAAACATACTGTAGCAGTTAGGACTCTTTATTGTATAAGGAATCACCTGAACATCAGTATGTATAAATTAAAACACTGGGTAGAATTTCAATGCTACCCACTATTTAGAACCTGCATTTCTAGATCTCTGTAAACACTTGAAGGGAAAGAACAAAAAGTTGAAAACTTCCCAAAGCAATGTTCCCAGATGACATTAAAGGGAAAGTTTAGTGGAAAATATCATTATTTTTAAAATTAATTTTTTGTTTATAGATATATAACTTCTTTGTAATTTGAAAATCTTAATTGTTTTCAAAAGAAACAGCCCCAAAACTTCGAAATACCCCCCACAAACTATATATTTCATACTGTATTATATAACATATACTGGTGTCTTCTTTCTTCCATCCGGCGACACAAGTTCTGCTGAGGCCACCAACCCCGAGAAGTACCCCTGTGCGAGTGCCCTGGGTGTTGCTTTTTCTCTTTAGCCTTTAAAGTCATTATTTCCACCAGCGGCATCATGGATCGGGCCGTAATGCAAGGACATTGATAGGGTTGTGCGGTTCTCTTATATTGCAATACTTAATTATTCTACATATTCTCTCTCATTTTGAAAAATCAGATGAATTTATACCCCTTGCTGCCCCCTGCTGTTGACATTAGTGAGCTGCCATTTCAGGTTCTAACGGTCCTTCTTCTTCCCAGGATGCACCACTTCCTCCTAACAGTAATTTCTACTGATCGGCTATTGGATGGATCAAAGATGATCAGATCTCTACTGAGCAACTGAATCAACCCAGGCGCTGGGTCAAGGGCAAGACCATAACGGTCTCAATCAGGGGTATTTTTCTATTAGTCATTACTTTGGGAGCATTTATTTATACACAAAAAAATGCTAAATGGTCAGTTTAAGGTCATTAGGATGGAAAAATACTGCTCTATTTTTCTAAAAGTATATGTATTTGCACTGAACTTCCCCTTTATTGTGTATACATATATCCTATTAATAACATTTATGCATATAATATATATTTTGCAGTTTATACAGTATTACATTAGTTGTACAGTATGACCTATCTATTCTACAGTATTGGATCACAGCAAAAGGCTGCTGCTGTACATTTGTTTAATACCAAAGTGTAGGATATTGACCAGTCTGTATATTACACTACTTTAGATGTATCTTGATTATTCGATGGCTGATTGGATTCTGGTTAATAATACTACATTTGTGTTTTCATATGTGACTAATGTCCCTCTGATGATCTAAAGTAGTTTAGTATTTCCTATTGTGTGTGGTCTGTTGTGCTTTTTACCAAAGCTATTTTTCAAGAAAATGGTTTTACAGCATCCCTTGTTTCTCTGTGCACACATGGGCCAATATTCCCATCAGACATACAACCGATTGTTAAAGGATATGTACAGTACACTGTATAATAATTTTTTTTGGAAACTATAATTCTTCCCAACTATCTATGTACCATTTTTTGAGTGTACAATTCCTTTAAACCTGATCAGCAGTCTGTCTAGTGGAAATATTCTGCCCCAACCAATCACGTGCCATTTAAAACCAGACATTCAGGTGAAAAATTCTGCTGCGTCCAATATTTTAGTCCACAGCCTTAGACAAATTCTCTAACCCAAGACCATTATACAAGAAACAGACCTGTGTTACTTGCATTGCTCATTTTAGCATCGAAAGGTATTGCTTAATTAGCAACCAAAAAAAACACATCTTAATGTGAAGAGCCCCTTGATACATGGCAGGTGTTAATTAATTATATCTTTTTATTTCTCTCCTGGTCAACGCATATAATTAATCATGCTTTATTATGCTTCACCTAGAAAACAATGCCTATTAAACACATTCTCCTCCCTTGGCACAATAATCTAAAAGACTATTCATCTTTATTAAGGATACAATAGGTAGCTATAGTTGAAATAGCAAAAGATAGGTCTAGGAACATAATGCAAATCTATCCATCAAAGGGATGTCATGTAAAGTGCAATATACATTCAGGGATATTCCAGGTGAATCTCACCCTCACGGAAGTCTTTAACGCCAGCTATCTGCAAAGGGAGCAGCACAGACTCTGGTAAATAGACTTTGCTGTGGCTGCAGGAGTGTTTCTTCCAAAGTTCCAATACTCGTGCAGCTGCTGCAACCCTGTGGGAGGGTGGTCTGTAATACCAAACAATGCCCAACTTCTTCTTCCCCTGTCCTCCTCTTCCTCTTCAGAAGTAGCAAAAATCTGATTTAGCACCAACCTTATAAATCGCTCTGATGTCATCAGCTTCAGAGAATTTTAGGAAAAAGAAATGAATTGTTACTTTGTTTGGTAAATATGAGCATTTTTTGAAATGTTTTTTTTATTGCGTTATAGGTTTCTGTTGCATCTCCTGGACTTAGTATTTTTGCCAATATTTCTCCTTAAAGTCGTAATGTTTTTATCAAATTAATAAAGTCTGTATCTATGGAACTAACACCAATCATAGGGATTCTTGACACATAACATGATGTCGTAATTGTTCATAAGCACACAGTAGTCACCTGAGACAAATGTATGAACGAGCCCTGACACCACTCTAGAGTAATAAAAGATAGATCCGTCACCACGGCACACCAGGCATTTTGATGAGTGTAATTTCCCCTGAGCACATTTGAGGTAATAAAATGCAAACAATTGCTGCAGAAATTTCCCATAATGCCCCAGGTGAAAGGAAAAGATTAAGGAAAGAAATGAATTGTCAATTACAAGTAATGATCAATTCAGTTCCCCTTGCACATCATATGCAGAGGATAATGCACATTCAACGATTATGACAGGACCAAATAGTAATTAATCTACAAATTTCTAACGAGAATAATCTTTTTTTGCTTTAATTGGATTCACTAAATAGTTAATTTGGAAATTTAATTAAAAATACTTGGAGAATGTTTTAGATAGTGACAACAGAGCAGAAGTTTATTGTGTCTTGGTAAAGAGGAGATTGATATTAGGAGCAGTGGTGGATTCAGCCCTGGTACACACAAGCCAATATTTTAGCTCAATTGATCCACCAGCCTGATATTTGTTTCCAGATCGGTCAATGAATTTTAATGTAATTTCCAAAATGGCTGATCATTCCTGACCTATTTTCAAGATGATGTCTGTCTATGTAGATCGGATGCTGTTTGATACACTGACGTGGCCTTTTTTGAAGGAGGAGATCTCTTGACTAAGGTGAGAATGAGAGGTAGTAGGTGTGTCTACTAACACCTTGTTTTTGTTTTAAATTACCACCTTGCACCGTCTAGAGCATGGCTGCTGGTGGGATTGTTTGATAGACTGGTGGAGATCATCATCTATCCAATAGAATTCATGCATGAGTCAAAAGAAAAAAGATTGCAGTTTCTGGTATTGAAATCCATATCTTAAAGGGACACTAAACTCCCCTAAAGCCAGAAAAATAACTATTTGGCGTCCGTTTGTATTATTCACAGGGAGGTGAGAGCGCTTTTTCTTACCTCCCTGTGAATAATATTACGCCCGGGGGACCTGGAACTTACCTTACAGGCGATCCACTCTACTTCACTGACAGCCACTCTGTCCCGACCGCGCGCTCTATCTTAGGCGCATGCGCGCCAATACAAAAGATAGGGCGCACGATCGGGAAAGAATAGCTGTTCAGTGAAGGAGCGGCTGCGAGTGGAGCGTGGTAAGGTAAGTTCCAGGTCCTCCGAGCATAATATAATTCCCAGGGAGGTGGGAATAAGCGTTCCCACCTCCCTGTGAATAATACAAACGGACGCCAAATAGTTATTTTTCTGGCTTTAGTGTTCCTTTAACATCCTAGATCATGGTCCTAACTGATTATTCTGTATCAAAGAAGTAAACCCTGTAGGGATTCCGAATCCAGCTCCCATAATGCTCTAAAAACCTAACAGATGGCATCCTACAAAAGAGACATAATTTCCCAAAAAAATCTTTATTGTGAGGCTTATTTGCTTGTGGGGCAAAAGACTGAATACAGAAATCCTCCCTATTAGTGGTGAGTCCCAGTTTTGGACCAAACCTTTGAGTTTTGAGGCGTAAATGTGGCTCTCCATAATTCTTGGATCTGTTGGAACTTTCAGAATTCTGAAGGGCAGAACTTTAAATATCCGATGACAACATTTTTAAAATGCGATAACAAATATCCCAAATGCATTGATGAAATTTCTAAATGTGGTTGAAATTACAAATGCGCTGGTGAAAATGTGAAACGCAAAGAATTCTAAATTTGGTGTCAAAATTCAATGTTAAAAATTTCTAAATTCAGCTTGCTGTGATTTTTTTGATTACCTTCTCTACTACTCCTCATCTGATATGAAATTAATGCAAGGTGGAATTATTATTATATTGTTAAAGCTTACCTAATCCCCTCTTTGTCTTACATTTCCAATGTCTAAAACCTACATGTTATATATTTTTGCAAGGAATTAAATTTGTTGACTTTTTTCACCCTTTCCATTTAATAAAAAAAATGACTTAAGGTGGAGATAAAGACTGCAATTAAATAGGAACATTGCGCTGACTTTGAAAATTACCTAACACAGGATGTCAAGGTTCTACGGGGCTCTGTTTTGTGTTACCATCTCTGGGTTCCATTTTAGTTTTACTTTTCTGAAATAGGATTCCACTTACATCTCGGGAAAATCATCCTGCCCCATTGTCTGCTATTTTATTTTTCTCTCCCCTGCTCTTGGCATGTTTGTCCACATAGATTTCTGCTAAGCTCAGTCCCCTCCAAGCTAATAACGTATTGATCTTTCTCTAAAGTTGGATGTTATTT
Organism: Hymenochirus boettgeri; assembly: GCA_019447015.1. NCBI lineage: Eukaryota > Metazoa > Chordata > Amphibia > Anura > Pipidae > Hymenochirus > Hymenochirus boettgeri. Next base: position 34,966,963 of record CM033472.1, on the reverse strand, counting down.
GCTGAAAATCTAGATCTAATAAACTATTAATTCCTTGTGTTTAATCGTTAGTTTGAAAATAGAAATTATATCACAAAAATATATAGGGCCGTATTCATAAAGCATCAAGGTTGGTAATTACCTATCCTTCTTTGCGGTCAAACAATACCTATCTGAAAAAATACCGTCATTACAATACCAGTTTATGAGCAGCCTCAGGCGTTGGTTTATGATGTGGTCTTAAAATAACACTGGTGGTAATATACTGATAGCCATCGGCTCATGAACACAGGGAAAGTAGAATGAACATCCTAATGAGGAGTATTTTTGGGATCTCCAGGAATGTTCTAAACCTAGAAGGCTAACAGGAGGAGACGGTGAAGTCACCCTTTGTATTAGAATAAAAGGCGACAGAGTTTAGACTGGATCACTGACACTTTAAAATGCTGAAAAATCAAATGATATGGCTTTTTCAGTGCTGTGGATCATTGTTTTTACATTATACGAATGCGTGTAGGGGGATAGGATGTGTGTGAGGGGGACAGGAGAATAACAAAATAGAATAATAAAGAGTAAAATAATGAAAAAGGATGGAGTCACTTCTCCAAGCTGCCATTGTGTTTTCATACAATTTTTGAGCTATTGTTTGCAAAATTAACATTTTTCATAGATTTGACACCTGGATTTTTTTCCTACATTTTATATGATTCATACCTTGCAATAAATTATATCTTTTTATTTCATCTTGTTTAAATGGAATTTTTTAATGATTTTATTTGCACAAACCAATGTTATTGCATGTCTATGAGTAGACTTCTTTATAGTACATGACTGGAGAGACCCAATCCTATATTAAAGGTTCATAAATGTGCGATTGTGGGCGCCAACCCGCGACGCATGTGTACGAACGGATGTTTTGGGCAATTGTCCCGTGTATGGGCACTCTCGGCCGTTCAGACGGGGATCTTTGCCCAATCCGCTGGGTGGATCTCCGAACGAGAGGCCGCTTCAGTCGAAAAAAGTGCCCATACAAGGACCGATTATTGGCTGAAACGGCCGTTCATACACATCGTGCGGCACAGGTCAGCACCCGCAATCGCACGTGTGTACGAACTTTTAGACTCTACCATTATCTTTTAAAGGGGGGATAGTGATAAGTAGTCCTTACATAAAGATTACCTGGGCTTATATTGTGTTTGAGTATCAGATCAATTGATTATTACACTTTTATTGTCCAGTTACCAGTAACAAAACAACATAACTAAGGGGCACTAAATCCCAAAAATTATGGAATCCCCTCTAGTCAAGGCATTTGCAGTCCTGGTGTCTTCTTTACGCATCTGTTGTGGGACCAATGAATGAACTTCTGTTCCATCTGTGCACCTGCATCAGTAGAATGAAGGTAGCTAATATCTTTTGGGAAGTTACTGCAAGGCAGCAATCCTGAGTGTGAGATCGCTGCCTAATTTAATATTTCTTTTCTTTTTTTCTCATTTATAGTCCCTTTTCTTGGACTGTAAATCTTCTATTTCTGCAATTTAAACCCATAAATTATAAGCTCTCTTATAAATATTTTCATCTCCTCTGCTTTTTCTGGCTTGGCATTAGACACAATCATTTATCCATATCTGCTTATAACTATTTCCTCTTATTAAAATGATGCTCTATTTACTTATTACGTTCGATGTGTTACACAGTTGGCTATAAAACTGAAAGACCAAACAGGAAACCAATGACTCATTTTGTGGCAAAATGCAATTAAAACCCATTTCAGCCGTGTTTCCAATTCATTTCAGTGCTAATTACTATGTACTGTAAAGCAAACCTGAAAATGAGCACTTTATTATGCTAATTTCCTAAATCGTGTTCGAAATCTGACAGTTTGAAAAAAAATCCTAAATGGTTGGTACCCAAATTACAGGAGTTTCACTTACAGAAATGACAAGTTGTTTATTTTGCTTAAGGACTTCAACTGCCTCCAATCATACGCCTACAAGTTCTTTTTAAGGAGAACTCAAGTTAAATAATAATTAAAGGGACACGATACTGAAAAAATGACTTTGGATATTGGATATCTAAAGAAATAGGGGGCAGATCAACAAATAAATGATACCGTGGTGGTTGGGAAGAATTATAGTTTCCAGTTATGGTCAATTTAAAATAACATTTTTTTCGGTATAGATGCCCTTTAATAAATTTAATATTAACAGCCATGTATCTTACCTAGTGAAGAATTTATTTTTCTACATATTTCGAAACCTTCACATGCTCAGTGATTACTCTAATGCTGGCGATTGACACTAAGGGCATAAATTCAGGTATCCCACCCCTCCTGGCAGTCCCAACCGCAAGGACCAGTGACCTCCATCACTAGAATGCCCCTTACGTTGCTGCCCTGCCCCATAGAACGCCTCAAACTCCACCTCCACCCTACCCCCTATATGATGCTGCATGCCCCTTCCCCCACCCTGCCTGGAAGTCACATTTGGCAGGGTGGAATGTCTGTAAAGTTGATCACAATATGTTTGGCCCAGATGGTTTCCATAATGTTGGAAGACATCAAGCATAATATATGGCCAGCATTAACCCCTTACCTTGACAGGAGTATTACTATTACTACTGGATGACCTGCTCATGACCTCTCTCTTGCTCAAAAAGTATGAGCACTCAAGAAAACTTGAGAAACTACAGGTTGGCTATAGACATGGAGCTAATATTTTATATTATTTATATTTTAGCTGCATCATCATTTTTTAATCAAGTTCAACCCTTCCCTAAAAAACCCAATATCACCAGTTTCACATAAAAGCAGCTTTATTCACAGTCCATGTCCATTCTCCACCCCTTCCAAATACACCAACTTGCAAAAGGACATAAACAATGACATAGCTACCCCTATAGGTACCATACATAGTCTGTCTTTCCAATACATCATTCAGGATTCAGCCAAACAATATTTCCAGGCAGAACAATCCACAACCTTACTGCCCTCACAGTGAAGATTCACTTACTTTGCTTAAGTTGAAAAATATTGGAGAGACCTGATGTCTTTTATTCATCCCTGTGATAAGAAAGATCCCCTGCCATTGGCTGTAATTCCCTCATATTTCCCTCATACATATTTGTATAGGGTTATCATATCCCATCGCAAACACCTCTTATCTAGGGAAAATAAACCTTACTTTTATAATCTTTATAGCACAAAATCGGGGCAGCATGGTGATTAAGTTTTTAACACTGATGCCTTGCAGTGCTAAAGTCCTGGTTCCATTCCACCCTTGGACACATCTGCAAGGAGTTTGTATGCTCTCCCCGTGCTTGTGTGTGTTTCCCCTGGCACCCCGGTTTCCCCACAAAGGACTACCCTGATAAGTTGTATGTGTCAAATACATGGCTAAGATTTAAGCTCTTGCCTGATGTGTATGTATACATGTAATTGTAAAGCGCTACAGAAGATGTTGGCTCTCTATAAATCCACAATAATAATAATAAATTCTCCATTCCTCTGCCCTGTTTAGTCTCCCATCTCTGTAACCTTTCTAATTTGTTAAAATTCTATTTCCCTTTCAGATGAACACTGACACTCTATAGTATAGCATAGTAAAGTATTTGAGGTTGAATAAAGACATACGTCCATCCAGTCTAATCTACTCAACAATACCCACATCTCCTGCCTAACAGTTTAAGGCAAAAAAAAGTATGAAGGGGAAAAAACATACTTCTTGTAATAGGAAATAACCCTGGATCAACTCCTACATTATTTATCAATACTAGTAAGTTTGTTATCCACCAAAACTCCAAGATCCCTTTCCAACAGGGATTCACTGGACACAGTCCACATCCATTTATATGCATCACCTTACATTTATCAACATTGAATCTTATCTGCCACTGAGAATCTATCTAGATGCCCCTGCAACAATTGTACACATCCGCAAACATGGAGACCTTGCTGACAATACCCAAATCATTCATAACAATATCACCAGTTTCACATAAAAGCAGCTTTATTCACAGTCCATGTAATTGTAAAGCGCTACAGAAGATGTTGGCTCTCTATAAATCCACAATAATAATAATAAATTCTCCATTCCTCTGCCCTGTTTAGTCTCCCATCTCTGTAACCTTTCTAATTTGTTAAAATTCTATTTCCCTTTCAGATGAACACTGACACTCTATAGTATAGCATAGTAAAGTATTTGAGGTTGAATAAAGACATACGTCCATCCAGTCTAATCTACTCAACAATACCCACATCTCCTGCCTAACAGTTTAAGGCAAAAAAAAGTATGAAGGGGAAAAAACATACTTCTTGTAATAGGAAATAACCCTGGATCAACTCCTACATTATTTATCAATACTAGTAAGTTTGTTATCCACCAAAACTCCAAGATCCCTTTCCAACAGGGATTCATTGGACACAGTCCACATCCATTTATATGCATCACCTTACATTTATCAACATTGAATCTTATCTGCCACTGAGAACCTATCTAGATGCCCCTGCAACAATTGTACACATTATCTGTAATCCGCAAACATGGAGACCTTGCTGACAATACCCAAATCATTCATAAACAGATTAAATAGAAGTGGCCCCAACACAGAACCCTGTGGCACCCCACTTAGAACATTAGTCCACATTGTCAAAGCCCCTTTAACAACTACTGTCTGTATTGGAACCATCAATTAATCTTCTATTCATGTACAAATGTGTCGCCCAAGCCCAACAGACCTTAGCTTATACATTAGTTGCCTGTGGGGGTCTGAATCGAAAAACTTAGCAAAATCGACATCTACTGCTATGTGCGAGAGTCTAAATTCCTACTTACTTCATATAAAAACCAAGCAAGTTTGTTTGACAAGATCAAAACCTTGAAACATACTCTAGAATGTTTTTTCTGTATCAAACTTTCCAGTATCTTCTCCGCCATTGAAGTCTGTAATTACCTGTATGTGAACGACTAGCCTTTTTGCATATTGGAATTACATCAGCTTTTTTTTTTCCAATTCAGAGGTACGCTTCTGGACATGAGGGAATCTGAGAAAATAAGATACAATAGCCTTGATAAAACTGAACTTATCTCCCTAAGGATCCGAGGATGTATTTTATCCGGTCCAGGAGCTTTATTGATTAACCTTTTTTAACTGTTTCTAAACCATAGAACCAGTTACCCAAAGTGCAATTGCATCATTTATACCATTATTGTGTTTAAGACAATTGCTTTTTTGGCATCCTCTTTTACTATCTTATCCCTATTATTTAATGGCGCCACATCTTTTTACTATTAATATACTTTAAAAATTGTTTATGGTTAGTCTTGCTTAGAGATGGCTGAACTTCCTAAAGTTCAGTTTGTTTTAGAACTATAGTTAAAAAAGAACCAATTAAAGTCAATGGGAAAAAATAGTTTGATAAAATAGTTTCTGATAAAATACAGTTAAAATAGCAATGGTAACTTACTGTTAATGGCTCTGGAACCTGGAAATGGTCTGAGGAACACGTACATATCACCAAAACTTTCCTCATGATAGGGCAATTGTCGGGCTTCTGCATTAAATTTTCAATGGTTACCAGAATCGATCACCACATTTAAGGGGTAATATGGAATTAGAGGGCAACTGAACATCACATTCGAGGGTTATCGCCATATTCGAGGGTCACAGAACACTGCATTTAAGGGTTACGGCCAAATTTGAGGGTTAGCGAACACTTAATTCGAGGGTTATTGCCATTCACTAACCCTCAAATTTAGCAATGTAGTATTAGCTAACCCTCGAATGTACCAAATGGCGCATTCTATTATTTTAGATTTAGTTCCCCTTAAAACATTTAAAGCAGTTGAGGCCAACTACTGTAAGAATAAATAAATAAATAAATACGTACATATAATTTTTTCCAATGTTATATGCACTACATCTTGGAGTTATAATTTATATGTCACATACAATGTATTTTATATATCAAGCATTATAATGTCAAAAATGTACCAGCATTTTATATAGAAAAACAAAAAATAAAGAGAATACTTTTGTCAAACAATATTTAATTGTCCAGCTGAATCTATACAATCTACAGCTAGGGGGCAGTAAATAGCCAAGTACTGATCCCCCAAGCCTATCCCGATTTCTATGTAAAACTGCTATACATACACAAAAATTTTTTATTTCGTTTTTATTACAGTTATTAGGATTTGGGACTACATTCATTTTTTAAATGTCAAACGGGATTCAAAATAAAAAATAAACCTTTTATTGTGACAGTGAGTTGTAAAGTACATGAAGTACTTGAAAAATACAGGGGAAACGTATATAAGATGTATAAAATGATTGACATTTTATTTTTTTCACCCTGTCTCCCTCCTCAGGACGTTCTATTTCTACCGCTTAAGGTGAGATATTGTGTGTATGTATTTCTATATTTGAAACTACATCCCTGTGGGGGACTGGAAGTTTTTTCTTTTTCATGACACTGGTGAAGGATGCACAAAGAAGGTAATATGGAGCAGAGAGATAAAGGTAAAGAAGGATGATGATAGGAGGATATCATTATTTCATTATAGGGCTGCTGTATGCACGGGCAGGCCGGATAAGGCCCTCCAAGGTGTGTACCTTGCCACTGCTCAGTGACATTTTTAGGGGAGGATAACCAATACCTGGAATCCACCCTTTCTGCTTGCTCAGTGCAGTCTGATGTCTTCTGGTGCCCATGGATTGTTACATAGATTGCCACATTGTTAATTAAGCTGTGAATGAGAAGCAGCATTTGTATGTTTCAAAAATTTATCCAGTCTGCCCTGTGATTGACAGGTACATTGACCCTGAGGACTGATGAAGCTGGGTTTATATATAGTACTTGCCTACCAACATCCAGTGGAGACTGAACCTGATCTCAGCACAGCTCTGTGTAAGGGGTTTCTCAATAGTGTTCCTATTAAATTGTGGATGTTGCAGAGTAGGTACTTACTGTATCACTCCACTGGGATGGAGCTAAGTGAGCAGGAAGAGGGACATTGGTGGTATAGAATTATGTGTGTAGAAATGTATGTACTAGTATATGTAAAGCTGACTATATATTTTAAATTACTTTCAGGTGCGGTGCAAAGGAGTACCGACAATTTATACATTACACAAAAGTCTCCAGCACTCAACTATACATATAAGCATACATTAATTAGATATCACAATCAAACAAATATGCAAGAAACAAAGGGTGATTACCTGCACTAAAGTTAAAATGGATACGTTTAGTTACATAGTTTGTACAAACTTGCGTCAGCTGATGCGCCACTTCAAGGCAATATCCCAGCATCAGTCCTAACCTAATGAGTAAAGTTCAATAGAGAGAAGCAGGTATGGTCTTGTTCCCCCAGGGATTGAACTTTACTCATTAGGTTAGGACTGATGCTGGGATACTGCCTTGAAGTGGCGCATCAGCTGACGCAAGTTTGTACAAACATGTACTAAACGTATCCATTTTACTTTAGTGCGGGTAATCACCTCGTTGCTTGCATATTTGTTTGATCGTGATATCTAATTAATTTATGCTTATATGTATAGTTGAGTGCTGGAACTTTTGTGTAATGTATATATATATATATATAATACATACACACACACACACACATATAGATATGTATAGAAAAAACACACTCCACCTACCAAAGTTGCTTTGGTGCTAGTGTTAGGGGATCCAGCTGGATTGTCCCCAATACATAAAACGTCCATAACACTGCACTCAAATGTTGCTTCAAACGACTTATTGGCAAGATTTCAATATAACCCCCCGCGTGAATTGTTATATCTGAAATCTTGCCAATAAATCGTTTGAAGCAACAATTTTGAGTGCAGTGTCTATGGACGTTTATATATATATATATATAATATATATATATATATAATCTGCAAGGGAGTTACAAAGTTACAATATATATATATATATATATATATATATATATATATATATATCTATAATATATATATATATATTATATATTATATCACGTCCATATAAAGTTTTAGGCACTCAGGGTATCTTTTCAAGATTATTTTATTGTGCAAATAGCATAACAGCAACGTTTCGGCTCACGTCTAGAGCCTTTTTCAAGCCAGTGCAAATACCAAGTATCCTGTGTTTTTAGTGTTAAACAAACCACACCTCTTCCAGTGATCTCATCTTATAAGTGAATACATGTGTGTTGTCCATGTGATCAAGGTTTTCCTCGGATATATATAAAGTGCCCAAATGCCATAAACTACAATAAACACCCACTAAGGGTCAGTCCATTTTCAAAATACATAAAGTGCTTACGTTCTATAATATACATATGTCAATATACATGGCTAAAAAATTAAAATAGAGTAAAAAATAGTGACGATAATAGTATAATACTGTGACAAAATTACACCTACATATATATAGGGAACAGGTAAAGTGCGGACTTAATTGTGTCTAAAGACTATATAAAAGTAACAGCTATATTAGAAGTAAGGGCTATATTGGAATAACTCCAGGGATATCAGAATATAAAACTGAACATCAATGTACATTGGAATTGTCTGAGAATGGTGATTATCTTACTAATTTATCAGCACAAACTAACAAATATCGAGATGACCTCATTCGTTTTCAAACGCACTAAACTTAAAAAAGGGTTAACGAAGATTACCTGCAGTTGCGGGTGATCGCTGGTTGAATGGCACACATGAAGGATGGGACGGCCACCCAGGAGGAACGGGCCTCAGAGGATTAAGACTGCTCTGGCGTTTAGATCTGGTGGAGGAGGTTCCGGATGGTCGGACTCCGATGACGCAACAGGCGCGCCAGGGACGCGCGCCAATCCAGGATGAGGCAAACCAGGGGTGCGAGTGCAGCCAATATTGGGGCCAGGATGCTGATAACGCCTCCCGCCCCTCTTTTAGGTCAGCAGGCCGGACCACCCGAAACAGACCACCGGCCACCATGGCAAAGGCGATACCCGATTCGAAGGGGCAGGGGCAACAAGGGTAAGATGGATGTAATTCCCATATTCAATTTGTCCTCACATGTTCTGACCGAAGGGGAAACCGCATTATTATACAAAAAGGACTTTCATATGTACCTACACTCAATTTAACCTCTTTGATTGGGAGGTGGAAATGTATAAAATCTGCCGGTCTATAGCACTTCGTGAGCAATTTCAATCCAACACCAATTCCGTTCCTTCAACCACTTGAAACTAAAGAGCACTTATGATCCCGCCCTCATAATCCAGCTCTGAGGGTTTTCAACAGGCGTTCCATCGCAGACATGAAATTGGTGACACATCAAGGTAAGAAATTACCCATTAATCTCTCCGCACAAGAGAGGAATCTATCAAACACTACAGGATGATAGAACCATAGCCATACGCCCTGCAGATAAGGGTGGGGGTATTGTTGTTCTCGACTATACAGATTATAGGTCAGAGATCTTGAAACAACTGCAGGTAATTAATACATATAAAACCCTCACCACTAACCCTATTGAGAACTTTAAAAAGAAGATCAGGGAAGTTATCAACATGGCAGTTGACACTTGCATTATTGACAAACAACTGGGGGACTATCTTATACAGTCCCACCCCAGATGCCCTGTTGTCTATTCCCTTCCTAAAATACATAAGTCCTTAGACCACCCACCAGGACGACTTATTGTATCGGGGAAGGGAAGTTTGCTGGAACCTATTGGCAAGTATTTGGATTTCATTCTGCAACCATTTGTTAAGGAATTACCTACTTATCTAAGGGATACTACACACTTTCTCTCTATTGTGTCTAGCATCATTTTGCCTAGCAATACGACTTGTTGGCTAGTGACCATGGATGTCACTAGCCTATACACTAACATACCCCATGGAGAAGGTATGGCGCCACTTCTCAGGCAGTATCCCAGCATCAGTCCTAACCTAATGAGTAAAGTTCAATAGAGAGAAGCAGGTATGGTCTTGTTCCCCCAGGTGCATTGAACTTTACTCATTAGGTTAGGACTGATGCTGGGATACTGCCTTGAAGTGGCGCATCAGCTGACGCAAGTTTGTACAACATATGTAACTAAAGTATCCATTTTAACTTTAGTGCATAGGTATACTCACCCTCGTTGCTTGCGCATATTGATTTTGATCGTGATATCTAATTAATTTATGCTTATATGTATAGTTGAGTGCTGGAGACATTTGTTTTGTGTAATTGTATATATACAATATAATAACAACACACACCACCACACACACACATATAGATTGTATAGAAAAACAGCACTCCACACCTACCAAAGTGTGTGTTGTGTGTCTAGTGTTAGGGATCCAGCTGGATTGTCCCCCAATAATAAAACGTCCATAGACACTGCACTCAAAAATTGTTGCTCAAACGACTTATTGGCAAGATTTCAGATATACCCCCCGCGTGAATTGTTATATCTGAAATCTTGCCATAATCGTTAAATTGACGTTTGCAGCAACAATTTTGAGTGCAGTGCTATGGACGTTTATATATTATATATATAGATTATATATATATATATAAATATAATCTGCAAGGGAGTTACAAAGTTACAAATATAGTATTATATGAATATATATATATATATATTATATATATATTATATAATATCATATATATATATTACAGTCCATACTAAGTTTGCGTAGGCACTCAGAATGGTTAATTTTCTCAAAGAGATTTATGGTTGCCAAATAGCAGAACAGCAACGTTTCGGCTCACGTCTGAGAGCCTTGTGTTCAAGCCAGTGCAATACACAAGTTCCGTGCTTGTATTTTAAGTGTTAAACAAACCACACAGCTCCAGTGACCATGTCCTGTCCGCTATGGTGAATACAGGGGTGGCCATGTGGTGAATCAAGGGTTTCCCGGAGATGATAGTAAAGGCCAAAGTGCCATAAACTACGACAATAAAACCACTAAGGGAGTGCGCCATTTGCAAATACATATACAAGTGCTTGACGTAGCTGATAAAATTACAATGTCAAGATACATGGATCTAAAAAGTTAAATAGAGTAAATGTGACGATAATAGATGATAGTAATACTGTGCAGCAAAATGACACACCTACATATTAATTAGGGACAGGTAAAGTGCGGACTTAATTGTGCTAAAAGACTAATAAAATAACAGTTATATTAGAAGTAAGGGGCTTATTTGGAATAACTCCAGGGATATCGAATATAAACTGAACATCAACGTATATTGCGAATTTCTGAGCATGGTGATTATTGCTGTACTATTTTATCAGCACCAATAACAAATATCGAGATACCTCATTCGTGTTCAAACGCCTAAACTTAAAAGGGTAACGAAGATTACCTCTGCAGTTGCGGGTGTATCACTGGTTGAATGGCACAACATGAAGGATGGGACGGCACCAGGAGCGAACTCGGGCCTCCAGAGGATGAATGCGGCGGGTTTGATCTGTGTGGAAGGGAGGGTTGTCCGGATGCGGAATCCGATGCACGCAACAGGCGCGCCAGGGACGCGCGGACGCCATCCAGGATGAGGCAAACCAGGGTGCGAGGCAGCCAATAATTGGGGGCACGGATGCTGTAACGCCTCCCCCCCTCTTTTTTAGCTCAGCCGGACCCACCCGAATCGACCACGGCCCACCATGGCAAAGGCGATCCACCCGATTCGAAGGGTCAGGGGCAACATGGGTAAGAAGATGTCAATTCCCATATTCAATTTGGTTCCTCACATGTTCTGACGAAGGGGCAAACCCGCATATCTACAAAAAGGACTTTCATATGTACTACAACTCCAATTAACCTCTTGAATGGGAGTTGGCAATGTATAAAAATCTGCCGGTCATAGCCACTTCGTGGAGCATTCAATCAACACCAATCCGTTCCTTCAACCCCACTTGAAACTAAAGAGCACTATGATCGCCCCATCAGTACCAGCTCTGAGGGTTTTTTCAAAACAGGCGTCCATCGCGGAAGACATGAAATTGGTGACACATCAATGTAAGAAATTAACCCATTAATCTCTCACGCACAAGAGCGGAATGCTATCAAAACACCTACAGATAGATAGAACCTAGCCAATATACGCCCTGCAATAAGGGTGGGGTATGGTTTGTTCTCGACTATACAGTTATAGTCAGAGATCTTGACACAACTGCAGGTAATTAATACAATATAAAACCCTCACCACTAACCTATTGGAGAACTTTACAAAGAAGAGATCAGCGGAATTATACAATGGCAGTGACACTTGCATTTTGACAAACCAATGGGGGGCTATCTTATACAGTCCCACCTCCAGTGCCCTGGTTGTCATTCTCCTCTAAAATACATAAGTCCTTAGACCACCCACCAGGCGACTTTATTGTTCGGGGAAGGGACAAGTGTGCTGGGAACCTATTGGCAAGATTTGGATTATATTCTGCAAACCTTTAAGGATTAATAACATTAGCCTTATAAGCTAAAACATCTCTTACACCTTCTCTCATTGTGTCATAGCATCATTTTGCTAGCAATCACGACTTGTTGGCTAGTGACCAGGATGTCACTAGTCCTATACACTAATACCCCATGGAAGGAAGGGATCCAGGGGTGTGTAAGCTCTTGGAGAGTAATCAGTTTGGGTCCAACAACACAGAGCATTTGCTTATGGATTGTGCTAACATTTAGCTCTGAATCTAATTATTTTTCGTTTTGAAAAAACCTTTACTTCTATCGTCAGGGTGGCCGGACTTCAATGGGCGCGCGGCGATGCGTCCAGCTACGCCACATATATATATGCGTTTCTACAAACAAGCCAATATACTTTCAAACTTTTTGAACCATTTATAGTGTATCGTCGTTTAGTGATGATGCAGTTTCTTATATGGCAGGGTTCGAAGGTATCTGGTAGAGATGATCCAGGACTTAACCTCACTGGACTCACCCCATCCGATGGACACCAACATGGACGATCAGCATAGACTTCCTGTACGTTAAAATAATGGTAAATAATTGTTAACACGTTGTGACTATTGTCTTTTTCGTAAAAAACAGACCAAAATACTCTCTCTACCAATAAAACTTCCAACCCACCGTCTCTCAACGATCCACTCCCACTTCCGCAAATTCTGCCGGGTCATTAGAAACAATACACAGATGACCTGTTAAAGCAGGCAGATTCGTGACAGGAAATTGTGTGACACTTCGTAAATAGAGGGTATATTTCATGGTTTACAAGAGGCTCTCTTGTTGGCTAAAGATAACATGTAAACAGAATCATTAACATAGATAAAGAGAGCACTGATACTAAAACACCTAGAACTGAGACATTTATTTGTTCCACTAAATACCTACATTGTCTATGGAAGTACAGAAAGTGTGAGAATAATTGGAACATCTTTGTGGGGATGAAAAGCTTAAAGGGCTTACTTCCAGAAAACCCCACTATTGGGTAAGTAGAGGAAAAAACACTTCGTGATTTACTGGTCTACAACGATCGCAGTCAAGAGCTAACATTCATCAAACACACTGGCTCCTATCAAAAAGGAGGCAGCTACAAATGTTGCCAAGCTGCACCTCATGCGAATATCTGGTTGCAGATCATCATTTTACACATCCACATACTGCAAAACGAAAATCCATATTAACCCCCATTACTTGTTCCCAACTCAGTTTTTGTATAGGTGGCTTGGTTGTCCTTGTGGGTTTAGCCTTATCAATGGTAAAACGTGATCTAGCACTGCGCCTACTCCGTTGATGGCCACAGTCATCTATCAAGACTCGATTCCTCGGATAAAAAAACTTGTAAACCAGTCAGCTAAACATTTCTTGAGAGAAAGGACATGGGATAGACCACCTTTTAAATATATTGGATTGACCATGTTCCATTACCTTACAAGGGGAGGTGACAGTCGAAACTCGTTGAGACGCGAGACGTTCTGGATTAATATTTGGATACCAGTGAGCCAGAGGAATGATGAACAAATGCTCATTTCGATGTTTCTTAGAAGAACGATAAGTATTGCAATACTTACGCCATATTGCTATCTCCCTATGTATTTAGTTGTGCCAGTAAATTATGTGCATTTAAGATAGATGTGATGTGGCCCAGTAGGTAAGACTTTTATCTATCCCAGCTGTCTCTTAATTCATACCCATTTGGAGATATTATAAAGTCATTAGGTGCTTACTTGTTGTAGTTTCTATACTTTTCAACACTTGTTGTAGTTTTGCAGTCAGACTCTTACAGCCTTTTGGAGCTTAACACTTTTGGGAGTAACTTGTAGTTTTTATACACTCGTTACTAATCCTTCTGTATTCACTGTAGATAATGTTATACATGAGCCACACAGCTATTTTTTTTGATTATATGACTTGTTATCCTGATATATCACCCCTGAGTTAGTTCCCATATACCTTACTTACGATATAGTGTACTATTATAGTCGTTTTAGACACAATTAAGTCGCCACTTTACCTGTTCCCTATATATATATGTAGGTAATTTTGTCACAGTATTCTATAGTCTATTATGTCACTAATTTTACTCTATTTTATATTTTAGTCCCATGTATATTGACCTTGTTATTTATAGGCAATAAGCACTTATGTATTTTTGAAAACTGCCACCCTTAGTGGGTTTGTATTGGTAGTTTTATGGCACTTTCGGGCACTTTTATGGATAGATCCGAGGAAAACCTTGGATTCACACATGGACACACACATGTACTTCACGATATATTAATAAGATCACTGAAGATGGTTTGTGGTTTGTTTAACACTGTAATAAGAACAGGATACGTGTGTATTTGCACTGGCTTGAAAAAGGCTCTAGACGTGGCCACAACGTTGCTTTATGCCTATTTGCACATAAATAATCTTTGAAAATTACCCTGAGTGCACTAAACTTTATATGGACTGTATACGTCATCCTAGTAGACACCAGGGTGTATAATCTTTTATAACCTACTTTGTTGTGTGCCTACCATTGTGGTTCTGGATATATATAATCTATTATATATATATATATATATACACACACACACACACACACAGAGGTCAGAACCGTGGGTTGGAGTGTTCTCCCCCCAATCTGCAAGGGAGTTACAAAAAACAGGATAAAAACATCTAGTAGATAAACAGCATTTTCTCCCTGTGTGTGACAGGATGATAACCAATATGGCAGGTCCTTATTTTATAATACATTCCAGGGCAGGGACAAAGTCAAAGTGAGATACTGTCAATCATTAAAAGGATAATGTGTCTTTCCCTGTACTCCATAGGAAGACGTGCACTCTGATTCTCTGGGGTTAATATATATATTTGAAAGGGTAAAACTATTAAATGAATTGTTAAGTGTAATTTTACTCCTCCAACACCTTCATTATTAGATTGCTATTTGTAAATGATGTACTTCCATCCCCACCCCCGACAGAGTACGACTTAGCACATATGTCCTGGAAAACTCTGACATATTGACACTACAATGCAGAGTTATCAGCGGGATTCACTTCTCAGCAGTTTTACAACTACCGTCGCCTCTAAAAGCTTCTTGATATTCTAACTTCAGCTGCAGTCGGATGGAAATGGCCAAAAGCACATTCTGACAACTTTTCAAGGATGGCAGTGCTTTGAATTAATATGACAAGGCATCTTTGCAGCTCTTAACGGAAGATTGTCGAGTTCTAATCAGGAATTTGACATTTGCAAGATAAAATAAAACTGCAATTGTAAAGATGTTAGAGGGAAGAATTGAGCAAAGATGACTTTCTGCATCCTATGCACAAAACAGTGTTTGAGGAAAATCACTGTGGGCATAGAACAAGGTGCTCATGGAGGACCACGCTCAACTGTATAGTATAGTACATTATAGTATTTGAGGTTGAGTAAGGGTGAGGCCACACTGCAACGCACAGGAATCGCGCACAAAATCGCGAGCGTTATCGCACGCGATTGTGTGTGCGATTCTTGCGCGTTACGCGCTCGCGTTTTGCGCATGCGTTTTCGCCTTTTCACGCTATGGAAACGCATGCGTTAACGCACCAAAAATGGTGAACGCATGCGTTACCATAACGCGAACGGACGCGCATCGCATGCGCATCGGAAATGCGGGAATTTTTGCGTTCCCGCGATTTCCATTTTAGCGAAAATCGCGGGCGCAAACGCGAGCGCGAAACGGCTAGTGTGGCCTAGCCTAAAGACATACGTCCATCCAGTTCAACCCACTAGCAATATCCTCATTTCCTGCCAACTGTTGATCCAGAGGAAGGCAAAAAAAACCCACCAAATTTATGAAGGGGAAAAATTCCTTCCTGACTCCAAGTGGCAATCGGAATTTCCCTGGATCAACTCTACTTATGATACTCCAGTAACTTGCAACATTCCGTGTTGCAGAAACTCATCCAGCTTTTTTTAAACTGACCAATGAACCTGCCATAACAACGTCCACTGGAAGACAGTCCATAGTTTTACCGTTCTCACAGTGAAAGCCCTTTCCGAACTGAAGCCTAAACCTTTTTCTTCAAGTCTTAAGGATGTCCTCGTGTCTCTGACATGTTCTATTGGTGACAATGCCCCAGATAGTTTATGTATGGCCGTAAGTATTTATACACAGTAATCATATCCCACGCAATGCCTTTCTCCAGCTACAATGTAACTTTCCAGTCTCTCTCATATTCAAGCTCCCCAATCACCTTATAATTAGTTGCCCTCTCTGAACCCTTTCCATTTCAAAGATGTTCTTTTTGACACAGGATTACAAAATTGCACTGCATATTCCAAATGAGGCCTTACCAATGCTTTGTAAAGAGGAGAATTACATTTTCCACCCTTGAGTCCATACTTCTCTTTATACAAGACAATACAATGCTGGCTCTGGCTGTTGCCGCCTGGCAACTGCTTGCTTCCTTTAAGTTTGTTATCCACCAAAAACGCCAAGATCCCTTTCCAACAGGATTCACCTAACACAGAGGCCATTTATAAAATAAGTAGCACAAGGATTTAAGTCCAAAATGCATCCTACATTTATCAACATTGAATTTCATCTGCCACTTAGCAGCCCAATGTGACAATCTATCTAGATCCCCCTGCAACGATTGCACATCCTCTGAAGTTTTAATGGTCAACAAGTTTTGTGTCTTTCAGCAAACACATAAACCTTGCTGACAATACCCACTTCCAAATCAGTAGATTAAATAAAAGTGGCTCCAACACAGAACCCGTGGCACCCCACTTAGCATTTAGTCCATAATGATGAAGCCCCATTAACAACTACTCTCTGCATCCTATTCATTAACCAATTTTCTATCCATGTACAAATATGACTCCCCAGACCAACAGACCTTAGCTTATACATTAGTCGCCTATGGGGGACTGTATCAAAAGCCTTTGCAAAATCCATGTAAACTACATCTACTGCTATGCCAGAGTCTAAATTTATACTTATTACCTCATAAAAGCCAAGCAAGTTAGTTTGACAAGATCTATTCCTCCTAAATCCATGCTGGTTACTTGAAATATACTCTACTCTCTACTCTGACTCTTGTCAGTCCTTGAAATATACTCTACATGTTCCCTTATTAAACTTTCCAGGATCTTCCTGTAATAAATGGCCGGGAGGCCGGGGTACTTACAAGTACGCTTTAGGAGGAGGCAGATAGTCCGGAAAATGCAGGACACAGAGGCTGCTGGGAACAGAAGGCTGGAATCTGGAACAAGGTGCTGCTGGGAACTGTAGGCAGGATTCTGGAACAAGGTGCTACTGGGAACTGTAGGCTGGATACTGGAACAAGGTGCTGCTGGGAACCGTAGGCTGAATACTGGAACAAGGTGCTGCTGGGAACTGTAGGCTGGATACTGGAACAAGGTGCTGCTGGGAACTGTAGGCTGGATACTGGAACAAGGTGCTGCTGGGAACTGTAGGCAGGATTCTGGAACAAGGTGCTGCTGGGAACTGTAAGCTGAATACTGGAACAAGTGCTGCTGGGAACTGTAGGCTGGATACTGGAACAAGTGCTGCTGGGAACTGTAGGCTGGATACTGGAACAAGGTGCTGCTGGGAACTGTAGGCTGAATACTGGAACAAGGAAGGTAGGTATAGTCACTAGAGCGGGAAGGTAAGTAGCTTTAGCAGGAGAGGAACAGGATCCAAGGCAGGTGAGTACAGGAGCCAGGAGGTAGCAAACGATACTATCGGGCACCGGGTCCAGGAGGACGCCGGCTTTTGAATTCTCCCGCCACCCGGCGTGGTGATGTCATGACGTCTACGACGCCGCCCACCCGGAAGTGCAGAGCGGCACGGGACCGGAGGAGCAGGTAAGTTCGTGACACTTCCCCACCACTGAAGTTAAACTTACAGGCCCGTAATTACCCAGCTGTGAACGACTACCCTTTTTGAATATTGGAATAACATTTTTCCAATCCATAGGCACACCACCGGACAGAGGGAATCTGCAAAAATAAGAAAAAATGGTCTAGATAAAACTGAACCAAAGTGCGCTTTTATACCATTATTGCTACTATACTCTATGATATCTGTACTTGGAATCTTCTATAGTGTATACAGAGGGAAAAAAAGTATTCAAGACATTTGCTTTATCGCAATCCTCTGTAACTAACTTATCCCCATTAATTAATGGTGCCACATTCTCAGTCCTCATCTTCTTACTATTAATATACTTAAAAAATGTTTAGGCTTAGTGATGCTTTTTTCAGCTATCCTAACTCCATAATTAATTTTGGCTAGTTTGATTGCTTTCTTACACTCCTTGTTACAGTTTTTATAATCCCTAAAGGCCCTTTCCGTTCCCTCTGCCTTAAAGGTTTTAAATGCCTTTTTCTTCCTTTCCATTTGCCTCTTTACATCAGAATTCAGCCACATGGGCGCGGATTTATTTTTTTACATTTATTTCCCAAGGGTATAAATTTACATGTGAACTGGCTTAAAATACATTATCCCAGTTGACATTCTGAAGAGCTTTTAACCTGGGAAAATTTTCCTTCCCGAAATTAAAAGTCTTTTTTAACCCAGCGCACTTTTCCTTTCGATAGCAAAGTCCAAACACCACTATTTCATGGTCACTATTCCCTAAGCCTCCAGTTACCTTTATATCTATAATGCGCTCCACGATGTTAGATATTACCAGATCCAACAGATCTCCTTTTCTAGTAGGAACCTCAACCACCTGTGAGAGAAAATTCTCCTGCAGCAAATTCAGGAACTCAACGCCTTTTTCTGTGATGGCAGTTCCACCACACCAATCAATGTCAGGGTAATTAAAGTCCCCCATAATGAGCACACTCCCCAAACTTGCAGCCCTTGCCAACTGCATATGAAGTTGACTCGCCTTCTCTCTGCTAGCATTTGGCGGCTTATAGCAGACACCAACAATGACATTACGCCCTTTCCTGTTGCCTAATTCCACCCATATTGCCTCCACTTTAACATCCATATCGCCAGTTATCTCTTCTTTTAAATTTGGCTTCAATTCTTTTAAACATAAACACATACTCCTCCCCCTTTCCTTTTTTCTTTGTCCTGCCTAAACAAGGCATATCCTTCTAAATTTACAGCCCAGTCATGAGAACTGTTCAACCACATTTCAGCTATACCTATTACATCATACTTTTCATTCAATGCCATAATCTCCAATTCACCCATTTTGTCAGCCAGGCTTCTCATATTTGCAAACATACATTTTAGATTATGATCCTGTCATTTATTTGTACACTTTAATAAATATGCCTCCTTATCCCCTATGCTAGCCCCACTCCCCGTTCCGCCCACCACTGGCCTATCTACACCCTGCTTTCCTCTTGGGCTATCTATCCCAGTGCGACTGCTAATACCCTCCCCTCCAACCTAGTTTAAAATCTCCTCCAACCCTCTAGCCAACTTCTCCCCTAAAACAGCTGCACCGCCATCAGTGAGGTGCAACCCGTCCCTACTAAAGAGCCTGTAGCTGACAGCAAAGTCTGCCCAGTTCTCAATAAACCCAAACCCTTCTTCCTTACACCACTCTCTTAGCCACGCATTAATGCTCCTAAGCTCCCGCTGTCTCCCTGGCTTAGCACGTGGCTGAAAACACTACCCTGGAGGTCCTTGCTTTTAACTTAACCCTAGCTCTCGGAAATCATGTTTAAGGACCTCACCTCCTCCTCTTAATCATTGGCACCAATGTGAACCAAGACTGCTGGGTCACACCCAGCCCCACCCAATAATCTGTCTACATGATCCACCACATGCCGAACCCTAGCACCAGGCAGGCATCACACAGTTCGGCATGTAGGGTCTTGGTGGCAGATTACCCTATCTACCTTCCTTATAATGGAGTCCCCTAGCACTACCACCTGCCTTGCATTCCTGATCCTTCGTTCCTCCTCCCTTGTATCAGAGATGGCAGTCCCCTGGGTGCTCAAGGGACTAGCCCCCTCCATACAGGCTAATTCCGAGGTGTCCTCCTCTACTTTATTACCTAAGGCGGCAAATCTGTTGGGATGGCAATCTGGGAAGAAGCCACCCTACCCTTCCACCCCCACTTCCCCTAGTAACCCTAACAAAACTACCTCCCTCCTCAACCATCCCTGTCCCACTTCCACCCACCTCTATACTGGCCCCAGCCAGTGCCTGCTGACCCCCCAGTTCTGCTAATCCCTGCAATGCTGCAAGCTGCCCCCTTAGACTCTCCACCTCAGCTTCCAAACGGGCAACCCACTCACACCTGACACGGAAATAGGTTCCCTGGAACGTCTGCTCCAGGTTCCTATACATGTGGCAGGATGCACATTGCATGGTACCGACAAAACTGTCTCTTCAATACACCACACCAGCACAGTGACGCACAAACCTTGTTTAATTGCCCTTCTTGTTTCAATGTCCTTTTTCTATGTCCTTGAGATCAAAGTCCTTTAGAGAAAGGGACTTTATACACGTTTCACTCACAGGAAACTTCCTTTTGTTAGGTCCAAACCACAGGCCCAACCAATATGAATCCTTTTAACTAATAGGCCCCAGCCCCCACACCAATTAGTACAAGAGCCAGGAAGAGAGGGAAAAAACAAAACACTTATTAACCCTTTCACAACCTGTTTGTGATTACAACAGGTGCAATACTAGAATATAGAAGCCCAGCGCACACCTTTAACTGGAAGAAAGAATGATTAATCTGCTTACTGCACACACAGTCCTTAAAGGGTATCTCCACTGATGGAAAAACGTTTTTTTCCCCCCCTATATGAAAGTTCACCTTCCCCCAACCCCCCTCCTACCTTTTTCCCCTCCAAAATCAGCTCTGTTGCTTTGCAGCAGCCTCTGCAAGTTGTGTAGCTCCTGGGGTGTGTCTGCTACTGTGCTGGGTGGGCTGTCAGTCAATGTGCATCATCACATGCATATTCATGATTTCTGCCACTCCCACTTGACCTCAGTGATGCCTGATGTAAACAAAGCCTTTCCTCCCTATCTCTGTATGATCTATTCACAGCTAATAGTGCAGGGAGAGACAGAGGGGGAAGTTATAAGGTTCAGCCACACAGCTTTATGTAAGGAGACTTTTTTTTAACAATTGCTAAATTAATAGAATTTATAGGAATCAAATTGTGGGGGGTTGGTGTTTGGTGTTTGGAATGGAGATGGAAGTTGTATTTCAGTGGGGATGCTGGGAGTGTCACTAGCTGTATTGCAGGGGGAGTGCTGGGAAACAGATGGCGTATTCTAGAGGGGATGCTGGGAGTGTCACTAGCGGTATTGCAGGGGGAGAGCTGGGAGAAAGATGGTGTATTTCAGAGGGGATGCTGGGATTGTGAATAGCTGTATTGCAGGGGGAGTGCTGGGAGACAGATGGTGTATTTCAGAGGGGATGCTGGGAGTGTCACTAGCGGTATTGCAGGGGGAGTGCTGGGAGACAGATGGTGTATTTCAGAGGGGATGCTGGGAGTGTCACTAGTGGTATTGCAGGGGGGAGTGCCCGTCTAACAGTTACATAGTAACATAGTATTTTTGGTGACATAAAGACTTTAGTCCATCCTGTCCTACCTTTGTACCTTATCCAAAATGTCCAGAGGTTGTATAAATAAATATGGCCATCCACTCCAACATTTATACCCTAACCGATATGCCCATCTAGCAGTTACATATTAACATATTTTTTGAGGTTGAATAAAGACATACGTCTATCTTGTACAACCTTTGTACCCTACCCAAAAAATGCCCGTCTGACAGTGACATAGTAACCTATTATTAGCAATTTTATAAAGACTTACATCCATCTAGTCCAAACGTTATACCCTACCCGAAATGCCCATCTATCAGTTAAATAATAATATAGTATTGGAACTTTTATATGGACTAATCTTTGTAGCCTACCAAAATTGTATGTCTAAAACACATTATATGATATAAGTAGCACATATCAAACATATTACAATATTTTTTAAAAATCACTAATAAAGATATACATAATAATAATCAATGATATAAACTGTCATAAAAACACACACACACCAATCATAATAAAATTCATATATACACATACAAATAAAATACACAAACATACATGAAAAAAAAGTTTGGTCATGCAGTTAAAAAATACACACAATGAATAAAAAATAATTTCATTTGGATTAATTTATAAAATTCATTACTTTAGAATTTATAAATATTAAAATAAAAAATGTATTGTCAATCAATATAAATGAAATATATAAATAATCTTAATTGTATACGGTACATGCATAGTCATGTATACAAAGTGTACACAAAGTACTACAATATATATAATAAAAAATGAATGTATATAATGTATAATAAATTATGTAGATTTAATTATTTGAATTAATGTGAATATATATATATATATAAACTGTAAACAGTAAAAATAGAAAAGTTTTAGATTATTTCATTTGTTATTATTTAATTATTTAATCATGTTCCTTTAAAATAAAATGTAAATTATATATCCAAGAGACTAACCTGTGCACAACCGGAGGACAAAGGACTCTGCCCCTGCCATAAACATGACCCTGCCATAAAGAGACCCTGCACCTGCCATAAACATGCCCAATACATACATTTTGTAGAGACAGAGCGGGTTACAGCAGCGCAGTTGTTGTCAGTTGTAGCCATGGGAACGTCGCGCGTACATTCCTATTGGCCGTCGGCAGCAGATGCCGGGTCAACCAAGTCCCGACTACGGAAGTGACGGAAGTGCGCATGTCCAACAGGAGAGTGCGCGCGTCGGGTACATAACAAGTAGGCGGCATGTCAGAGACAGGGATAAAACGGCAGTACAGCATTCCGGTTGGCAGAGGCAGCAGATCGGAACAAATATGGCACAGATGAATCTGAGATTCCAGGTATGGGTTAATGTTACTAAAAACTACTATATTAGCCAATGTAGTTTTTTTCAGTGGAGATACCCTTTAACAAAGCACAAACAATCCTTATTTTCAAACTTATTTTCAAACTTTCACACACACCATACAACCATCAAATGATTAAATGTCCTTCTTTTTCTATGCCCTTGAGATCAAGGTCCTTAGATCAAGGGAAAATTATACCCGTTTCACTCTAGTTCGTTTCACTCACATGAAACTTACTTTTTGTTTTTGTTTTTTCTGTTTTTTTAACTTTTTTTTACTCTACTTACTTTACGTTCAGACTCTTTTTTTACTTTTCCTTCTTTTTTTCTCTTACTTTTTTCCTTTCAAACTTTTTAACTTCTAACTTTACTTTTACTTGTTTTTTCTTACTTTTCTTTGCTACTTTCCTTCTTTTTTTTCTTCGCTACTTTTACTATCACTGTCCTTAAATGATATACATTTTACCACCGTTTTCCTTTTCCGTTTGTTAGGTCCAAACCAAAACTGTAAAGGAGAGCCAGGGGCCTTTCTAGATAGGCACACTAAAAATGCCCCTAATACTCACTTGTGGGAAGTGGGCAAGAAGGGCTTACTGCAACACTGGCGGTGTTGCAAGGGCTGGGGGAATATATATATATATATATAATATATAATATATATATATATATATAATATATAACATGCCCAATGAATCAGGCACTCCTTGGTGTGCAAACGAGTGGGTTTATTCACATCTCAACAATGGCAATGTTTCGGTCCCTGGTCTTGGACCTTTATCAAACAAGTAGTCTTGATAAAGGTCCAAGACCAGGACCGAAACGTTGCCATTGATGGCAATGTTCGTCCCTGGTCTTGGACCTTTATCAAGACAGGTAGTCTTGATAAGGTCCAAGACCAGGACCGAAACGTTGCCATTGATGTGATGTGAATAAACCCACTCGTTTGCAAGACCATGGAGTGCCCTGATTCATTGTGCATGTTGTATTATTGGATCCCTCTGGAGCACCCTGGCAGTTAGTGTGTGTCAGTCTAATAAATATATAGAATATATATTATAAAATATATATACAGATATATTATATATATATATATATATATATATATATATATTATTTTATTTTTTTTCATACACCACACATAGCTGTAGTCTGGTCTACTAATGCATGGTATTGTAGGAAAGTCTGTTCGTAAATGTGTAAGTGTAAAAAACAAACTTATAATAATTATGCCACACTGAGAAAGATAATATAAGTGCCCCCCCCACACACACAGGTAAAAAGTAAAATAAATGATTCCCCACAGACAATTGTAATATACGGTAACTCTCCTCTAGCCCTACCCCCAGTCCTTATGCAGAGAATGGCCCAAACACAGGCTGGTAAAAAAATTGCCACACAGAAAATAATAATGTGCCCCTTTACATACTAACAGATAATTAGCGTACCCACACCACATAGTGGGTTATTAGGTTTATTATTAATAGGTTATTTTAAATTGACCATAACTGGAAACTATAATTCTTCCCAACCACCACTGTATCATTTTTTTTGTTGATCTGCCCCCTATTTTTTAAGATATCCAATCTAAAACCTCTTATATTTCAGCTGTCAATCAAGTTCCTTCCTCTAAAAAACTATTCTTCTGTGAGTAGTTTTAATGTAGCTGGAATTGTGACAGAGTTTTGACAGCTGGAATGCTGTATGCAGGCTTGACAGTAGGTTTGTGGGGAAAAAGTTAGGTCGGATGGAAGTGGGAGTGGTTAAAAGAGAGAGGGGGGATACTGTTCCTAAACTAAATGTGTGCTGGATTGAAGGCATGCAGCAACACACAAACTAGAATAAGTGCTACTTACACATATTCAATTATAAATTAAGAAGAGGCAAAGTCGTTTTTTTCAGTATAGTGTCCCTTTAAGTGGACCCCTGCAAAGTGGTAGAAACATTCTGGCTATGTAACTTACTTTGTCCTATAAAGCTCACTGCCCAGATCTCAGGTGCACTGATGAAAGACTATTGAACCATTTCCATGTATTACATCTTATTTCAATGTGCTGAGCTAATGTGATAATAAAGTTTACCCAAACTGCTCCCAGAGACCAGCCATTTGTTGTCTGTTCACTTGGATATCACACTAATGTCTTTGCATCAGAATAATTAGCAGCGCACAACATCAGAGAAACCATGATACCAACTGTCTTTGTAAGAGATTTTATTGCACAAAAAGACACATTGGGATTGATGTCATCTGAGGTGATATAAAATGATGAAATATCAAATCCATCCCTAATGAGTCTTTTAAGTAAATTGCTATTCAAAGTTTAGCTGAAATTAAAAGACAACATTTATTTACAACATAATTTGGGGTAAAATTCTACTGTGTTTATTCTACTGAGCACAGAAATAACATTATATGGCAAACAGCCCAACTCTATGAATTTACTGTGTTAAATACATAATACATTACTTCACCAATGTTATTAATCATGCTATTAAATACATCACATCATTGGGTGCACTGAACCCTATTTACGGCTCTTACTCCCATTTGGTTTTAGGGTCTTTTACAGCAAACTGCAGGTATCCTAAGGACTCATGCTCAAGCATGAAGAACACCACAACTCCTGACTAATGTGTGGGGGATTATCAGTGGTTCCAGCCAATAATTACACCAGTGTGGCCATTGAGTCAGGCATTGTTGGTGGTTCAACCCAGTTGTGTCTCAATCAGCCTATAACAGCAAAATGTCAGGCAACTAAGAGCCAAGAGGTTTAATTAAACTGCCTGTGTAAGGAGCCAAAACAGCATTATACATGGCAGGCAAGTGGTGTCAACCCACCCACCTACCTCCTCTATTCAGGCCTTTTTCCTTTAGAGGCAGGTACATGGCCCAAGGAATTGGCTCTTCTGTGCTGGGCCTTACATTGATGCAGCTGCTGTTTAGTCTCCCCCACATATAAATCAGAGTGCTCTTCATTGCCCTGTACAGAGTCATGAATTTGGTTTGAAGAGCCAAATTAATGTTCTTTCTATTTCTTCTTTTTCTTCTTCCGTTTTATTCTTCAGCTTTTTTGGACTGTATCTCCTCCCACAGTTTTTGAGCTAGAGACATGAAATTCGGTACAAAGAAGAAAAGATGATCAGGGCACTGTAATAGTATATTCTACACAGTGTAGTACAAGTTCTAGTCTGATAAAATACAATATGAGAAATAGAGAGGGAGGAAAGACAGACTGCAAAAAAACTCTGTACTAGTTAGATATCATAAGACTGTCCTTTATTATCATAGTATATCTGGGACAAATAATAGTTAGTGTTTTTAAATGTTTTTAATTATTTGTCCCAGATATACTATGATAATAAAGGACGGTCTTATGATATCTAACTAGTACAGAGTTTTTTTGCAGTCTGTCTTTCCTCTCTCTCTATTTCTCATAATGAAATTCGGTACAGACGTGCGGGGCATATAGGCAAAGTGTGCTATTACCTAGCTAAGGAATCGTTAACGGAAGCGTTATGGCGTAGAATTTTGGGACATTCTTTCCCATAGACTACAATGGTAACAACAGTTTGTTTCATGGTCATAAACACAAACATTGATACCCCCAACCCCCCACACAGACACAGGTACACCCACCTACTGACCTACCTTTCTATTCCCATGGAAGCCATACTTAAAGGGTAACTATAGTCAAAAAACTAATTTTGATCAAACATCAATAAGTTAGTTTTATGGTCATACATGCAAAAAACATATCCCCAACCTCACACACCTACTGACCTACCCTTCCATTTTCATGGCAGCCATATTTAAAGGGTAACTATAGTTAAAAAAAACATTTTGACTAATCATCGTCAAAGTTTGTTTTTTTTTTTAACCCCCAACCTGACACAGGTACACACACTTACTGATCTACTTATCCATTACTGTGGCAGCCAAACTAAACGGGTAACTAAAGTCAAAAATCTAATTTTGATCAATAATCAAAAAACATTTTTTTTAACCCCCAACGTGACACAGGTACACACATCAACTGACCATCGGTAACCCTCGAATGTAATGTTCGTTTTTCGGTAACCCTCGAATGTAGACTTTGACTTATTTAACCCTAGAATGTAATGCATGTTTTCGGTAACCCTCAAATGTAATGTTCATTTTCGGTAACATATATACCTGAATAGAGGTAGGGGGGTTTCACACCAATTGTCTGCCATGTACAATGCTGTTTTGACACCTTACCCTAGGCATTCCTATAACACCTCTTAGCCACAATGCAATCATGCCTTGCATTCAGAAGTTCCTTAACACCTGGCTGTGATATGCTAATTGGGACATTCCAGGGGACATAATTGCCAACAGATTCTTGTACAAGTCATTCTGAATTGAGAAAGCCAGTCGGATGACTAGTGAAATGTCTTCAAGAACTAAACTTTAAGTCCAGTTGAACTAACTGAATACAACAGACATACTTAAAGGGTAACTATAGTCAAAAATAAATTTTGATCAATAATCAAAAAAGTTAAGTCTTTTATTCCCCAACCTGACATGAGTACACACCAACTGACCTACCTTTAATTCATGTGAAGTAAGTAAAAAACCACAATGTCCTCATCATTGGCATTATTGAGTTTTAAAATCTGCAGCACAAACACATATTCATATTCCCTTTCAAAATGCGGTCTTTCAAGCCAAATTCAAAGTTTATACTTAAACTTTCCCTTTCAAGTTTGTTACTCTTCTTGTTTTTTTAATTGGATCAGTTGAACCCCATCATGTACAGTGTTAGACTGGACTGTTGGGGCCAAACAAGAATGATTGAGTCCATGAGCCCACCAGACGAGGTTGAGTTTAGGGGCTCACCTATTTCATTTCTCTATTATCACTCATTTACATATCAAATCCTACTGACTACTATTGTTTATTATAATAAATTTCTTACTGTCCCTATGGCTCTGTATTTAAATTTTAGCAGTTTTCTTGGGGGGGGGAGGTATTGGCCATGACCAATGCTGTAAAATGATCACCATTGCTGTAAAATAATGTCCAATGCTGTTTTGGTGACGACAGTAGACATAACTGCTTAGAAAAACAAGTAACACATTTTTCAAATCAACAGTTATTGAGCTAAAGAAAAAAAAAATTGCATAGCAAACACAGCCTTTTAACATTTAAATCATCAGCTGTACACTGCATTGCAAGTAGTTCATCCTTTATCTACAGAACACAGAGAGCAGGTTAAGTGCATTATTTTAGTATATCAGCACTCTGATGATTCAGTGCGATAACTAAGCTCTTAACTACAATAATTCAGGGATTGCAACTTTCCATTTGGAGAACGTGATCATTAACTGTGAATGTACATTTTCACTCCTGTAGAGATGGGTGGTAATTCTATTGGATCTAGTGCTGATGAAATTTTACAAATCTCTATTTTATTTCACCCATACTGAGCTGTAAATCTCTAGTATGCAGGTATAGATATATACTTATGTGACAATGTACCAGTGAAAATCTACATCTTATTTGGAATGTTACCTGATTTCAATATGTCAATGATATATCCTTATGTGAAATGGAATGGAAATGTTAGACTTTTAATTTATTCATGCCGTTCATTTAAGGTCCATAAATCATTTTGGGATGGATCCCTGGTTAAATACTGTACAAGTGCTTGAGATCTGGGGGATGTTTAAAGCTTTAAGTAAGATGGGCATAACAGTGAATGCTGAAAGCAGGTTTCTATCAAAGGAACGTTTTAATTTTTAAAGGGTATGTCCACTAGTGATGGCTGAACTTAATTAGTTCGGACGAACTAGAACTATATTTGAACTAAAGTATTTTTCCCTTTGCACTCCTTTAGTTGTAAACCTGCTAAGGTGCTTGAACTCCAAACTGCTAACCACAAACAGTATAGGGATAATCCAGTATATGAAAAGGTGGGGAGACGCACTCCTAGTGGATATAAACTGCTTTTATTGTAACAGGCTGTGCACAGCTTATATTCACTAAAAGTGCGTCTCCCCACCTTTTCATATACTGGATTATCCCTATACTTGAACTAGTTCGGTTTTCATAACTCACAGGTGTATTTTTGCTAATTATTGAAATTATGGACCGTTCGCAAACCCTTGAATGCATAATTAGGTAAGGCGCAAATGTAATGTTTGTTTCTGGTTACCCCTTCGAATGTAATGTTTGTTTTTGGTAGCCCTCGAATGTAATGTTTGTTTTCAGTAACCCTCGAATGTAGACTTTGACTTTTGGTAACCCTCAAGTGTAATGTTCGTTTTAGGTAACCCCTTGAATGTAATGTTCATTTTCAGTAACCTTCGAATGTAATGCTTGTGAAGGTTCTCATTCATCCAGGTCACGGTCTATCTGTTGTATTCAATTAGATTAACTGGACTTGAAGTTTAGTTCTTGAAGACGTTTCGCTAGTCATCCGACTGGCTTTCTCAATTCAGAATGACTTGTACAAGAATCTGTGGCAATGATGTACCCTGGAAAATCCCAATTAGCATATTACAGCCAAGTGTTAAGGGCGTGATTGGATAGTGGCTAAGAGGTGTTATAGGAAGTAGGAGTAAGGTGTCAAAACAGCATTGTACATGGCAGACAGTTGCTAATTTATCAGAACGTTTCAAACTATTTGTCCCCATTGACTTTAATAGGTCCATTTTCGTACGATAGACCTTCCTGAAGTTCTATAGTTCTAAAACAAACCTAATTTTAGGAAGTTTGTCCATCTCTGGTGTTAGGGTTTTTAGTGCTCAGCGTGCCAACCAATTCACCAGCCTCTATTCAAAAGTCTTATAACACCAGAATATTTACCAGTCAGTGTGATTCATCCTATATTACCAGTAAACTTCACTACATATGTCAGTACCAGGTGTATACTTAGCTTCAGAGAATATTAGGGAAAGTTTTACTGTTTTTATGTCTTTGTAAATCGTTAATTTTAAATCAATTCCAACATCAGGACCCTTAGGTCTGTTGCTAGACCACTGGCAGCCAGTTCAAATGCTCAAGAAGAATGGGAGGTAGGAAGACTCGATCCTACCTCCCATATAGTGTATTATCAAGCTACACATTTTTTTTTAAAAAAACTTATTTTAACAATAATTTTCTATTAAATAAAATAAAATATACATTATTGTTATTCCAAAGAAAGTAATTGCAAAAACGATTAAATGTCCTTGTGGTGTTTTTTTTTTTTTAAAGTGCACGGAAAGTGAAAAATTATTTAAAGTGTCAAAAGGGCTGTAGACGTTTGTATACAATGACGTATAGAGTACAATTCAATGATTTTGCACCTTGTACTAAATTAGGGCATGTTCACTCCCAAAACTAAAATGTAACCTTCTACTGGCCCCATTGTGTAGTGTTCGAAAATCCTTAACTTACCCCTCAGCTCCTTATGGTTGTCTTGCAATGTCTGTTCAAAGTCCAAGAAATTAAAGAGTAGGAGCCATTTCTAGTGTAATTTGTTTCTGCCTCTAACTGTTCCTTATCAAGGTTTCTATGAGGGCAAGCATGGTCAGTAATCACTATGAGGCAGCATTGATAGAGGAAATTTCCCATCATGCAATTCACTTGATTTGCATGAACATTCTAGTTATAGCAAATCTGCACACAGCAGAGGATAGTCCGGATATCTAAAGATAACTATTGTTTCAGTATAGATTGCCACTTTTAATACCTGTTACCTTAAAGTAATGTCAAAAGTGCTTGCAATAAACTTTATTTTTGTTGCAGCATTTTAAAGGTCTTTTTACTTATATGCTTCCTGCCACGTAGTACATAATGTAACATACATAATGTAACATACAAAACCGAGTAACGCTTTAGTTGCCGCCATTCCTGTGGATTATCCAACCATTCACTTTCTGTATAATGAGATATCCAAGTTGGTTTTTCCTGGCTATGCGGTGCTCTGCGGCAGTAGAGTCCGTATATACTCAAGTATAAACCGAGTTTTTCAGGCTGAAAAATCAGCCTGAAAACTTGGACTCGGTTTATACTCGAGTCAACAGCTTACCTGAGCATTCCGCAGCGCGTCTCCGCTGGCGCGCGGCACAGCCGGGATGATGTCAGCCGGCGCGCCAGTAAAGGAATGATTGCGCGGCTGCCGGAATGCTAGGATACCGTACCTTTAATGCTGCCAGGAAGCCCTTGGATGGAGGAAAGCCCTTGGATGGAGGAACCCTTGGATGAGAAGCCCACAGGAGAAGTTAATAAAGCCAGGCTGGGAGTTGTAGTTTCCAAACATCTTGAATGCCAAGTGAGGGTGGCATTCAAGATGTTTGGAAACTACAACTCCCAGCATGCTTTATTAGCTGGGAGTTGTAGTTTCCAAACATCTTGAATGCCAAGTTTCTACCCTCGGTTTATACTCGAGTCAACAACTTTTATTAGGATTTTTAGCTGAAATTGGGTACCTCGGTTTATACTCGGGTCGGTTTATACTCAAGTATATACGGTAATCATTTCGCTGCTCTGCACAGGAATAAACTGTGATTTTGCATTTGTTAGCATAGTTTTTGTTTTATAATAAGCTTATATTGTAAGTGGATATATATTTAGTTATCAGATCATCTCATTATTGGGGGATGCTTATAGTAAATGTAAGTAGCAGGGCTGCATTCATTACAACCTGGTTGTATTTACACTGCACGTTTTCAATATACAACCCCTATCTTTGGTTTGCTATCCCAACTAAGTACTCAACAGGAGATCTGACTAACAGTGCTATTGATGCATTGGAATATCTGGTACCAATATTTTAACAGATATAATCATCAGTAATAGAGCATAGGGGGATGATTTCTAGAAAGCAACATGGTAATCAATGGGATATCAGAAACACATGCAACAAAGCTGAGTCTGAATAATTGCAGTGTAAAAGCCACCAGTCTGCAATAAATTCAGCCCTGCTTGTAACAACAGTTGTGTCCTTCATTCACATGATAATCTTGTATCTCTCTCTATATATACAGTATATATACATAGGAAAAAAAATTTGAGCTGCATACCAGTTTTCTGAAGAATACAAAGGCTTTTAGCAATAAACGTTGCTGTTATATATGTGAGCATTTATTGATAAAAGCCTTTATATTCTTCAGAAAACTGGTCTGTGGCTAAAATTTGTCTTACTATAGAGTGGATTTGGACATTGGGCATCCCTTTAAGAGATTCACACCCTTGCCTTTAAAGGGCATATCCACCCCCAAAACTATAATCCCCCCAACTACTGGCCCCACCATGTAGTGTAGTTTAATCCTTACCTCACATCCCAGCTCCATAGGGTTCTCCGGTAGTGCCCCCCCAAAGTCCCAAAAACTGCCCACCAGGAGGCTAGCAGGTCCATATAGGACACTGCCTGCTTCCTGGCCTCCCGGAGATTTTGGCCATGCGTACTGCAGCTCTTCTCCCCCCTCCCTCTCCCTCCCGTTCTGCTATCCCTCCCCCTAGCTTCAAACCCCTTTATGGCAGCCTTCCCCCATGTCCCCCAGCCATGGGGGACATGGGGGAAGAAAGCTCCCCAATCTTTTACTTACCTCTCCGCTTTCCTACGCGGAAGTGAGCTGCCGGCAGCCGCATCCGTGCCGGTCCCGCCCCTCTGCTTGCATTTCCTCGCAAGCAGAGGGCCGGGAGCGCGTCGGAGGAAAGACGGGAGGTAATTAGAGTTTGGGGGGCTTTTTAAAAAAATAATAATGCGGTTGGGGCTGGGAGCCCATGGGGAATGCCATATAAAAAATAAATATTAGGGTGGACATGCTCTTTAAAGTAACATGATATAGGGATCATATTTATAAAGACACAGTATTGCTTTTTAGTACATTTACGGCTACCCTGAATTTATAAATATGGCCGTAGGTAGGTGCTGCTGATTTTTTGTCTTTTAATATATATATGTATATGATATATATATATATATATATATATATATATCATATCAATATACATAAGCATATATATAAAAGACAAAAACCAGCAGCACCTACCTAGGGCCATATTTATAAACGCAGGGTAGCCGAGGGAAATCAATTGCTGCACCTATAAGAAACACAAAAATGAAAATAGCTTGATAACTGTTCCAAAAAAATAATGAAAGTAAATGGCAAAATTACACAGGATAGCGCTCCCTACACTACAGCAAAAATAGTTTTGGGGGTGGACATGCCTTTTAAGTTAAATTTCTTTTAAAAAGGGAGAGCTATTTGGAAAAGAAATCTAAAATTCCTCCTTCTTAGGGCTAGGCCACACTAGCGCGTTTTTTGCGTGTTTGCGCACGCCTTTCGCGCTCGCGATTGCGCCCGCGATTTTCGCTAAAATGGAAGTTGCGGGAGCGCGAAAATTCCCGCGATTTCCAATGCGCATGCGATTGCGCGTCCGTTCACGTTTTGGTAACGCATGCGTTCACCATTTTTGGTGCGTTAACGCAGCGTTTCCATAACGCGAAAAAGGAGAAAACGCATGCGCAAAACGCGAACGCAAACGCGAACGCACAAGAAAAGCGCACACAATCGCGTGCGATAACGCTCGCGATTTTGTGCGCGATTCCTGTGCGTTGCAGTGTGGCCTCAGCCTTACTCTTACAAACCTCATTTCATCAATTAAAAGACTTCTACCCTCTGACAGCTCCTCAACTGCACCTTCTACCCCCTTTTAAAATTGATTGACATGCACAGCCATGCAATAGAGAGAGG
This sequence comes from Hymenochirus boettgeri, assembly GCA_019447015.1. NCBI lineage: Eukaryota > Metazoa > Chordata > Amphibia > Anura > Pipidae > Hymenochirus > Hymenochirus boettgeri. The sequence goes on along the minus strand of CM033472.1, from coordinate 34,932,951 downwards.
GCTGTGTTGTAAGGAGTCGTCAGAGCAGAGAGTTTGTGTAGTGGACTTTCAGGGTCCTCACCCTGGGTACTATTGGTGGATGGGTTGTTGTTTGGGGCACTTCTGTTGCCTGTTAAATTGTAAATGTCTACTTTCTACATTTTAAACCTTAATTAGTTTGCAACAATGTGAATACCATAGCTTTTCATGAAAATTCGGATGTCTTCCTAGCAATGTTAAAAGTGGGTGCAGTTTGGGGGTGGAGTCTGTGTTTAGTGGTAAGGCTAAGGGCGCCAGGTAGAAACATCATATATTTGCTAAATAAAGCACACTGAGCCATATTTATTAACCCATAATATCAGAAACTTCCGGTACCGCAGGTTATTGTAAAAGTACCATTACCTTAGTTCATATAATACCGTAATGGTATTGAATGGGATTACGATCATAGATTTATGATTGTAATTGTACAGCCACAATAGTAAATTTATGTTTGCGGCAATGATCGTTGAAGACGTGGTATCGTAAAACAGAATGTAAAATGGCAGTCTGATTCTATGGGTGTGATCACACTGTGTGGGTAGAATATTCCGTCTCTCCATCGCGGTTTCCAAAGTATTCCGTGACTACACTCAATAATTTGCCATAGTTGTTCTTTAAGGATTTCTAGACAAAGTTGTGGCACGCGATATAACAAAATGTATTTCTCGTGAAAATTTTGCCTAGATGTTCACGAGCAATTTGACAGTAACTACTAATGTAAATATTGCCATGAAATTTCTTTGATGTTACAACAAGGCCTTCCTGCCATTCACACGAGTGCTTCTGCTTTTATTCGATATGTACACGTAGAGATATTCCAGATGTATATTTAAACCAACTATAATATTCATGTAAACAGAAACCTAAATCAGAAAGAAAAGAATTCTAATCCGCTCTGTTAGGATGGGAAGATCAGCGATCCCTGGCAGAGAAAATGAGGTTAAAGCTTTTTCTTCTGATAAGAGACTGAAGTCTACGCCAGGAAACAAGCTTTGTGTTGCTTGTTCAAGTAGAAAAAATATGATCAGGCAGCCGAAGCAATAATATGAATTTAAACAATATTCATGACAGAGTTCTGTAAAGAAACTTCTTACTTTTTAAAGGAAAACTAAAGTCTAATCATGTTTACGTTATTCCCTGTGTAGAAACGACCGACCAGGGAGGGAAAACCCAAGCTACCAAGGACCCAGTCAGCCATACCTTCCCCATTACTATCTTAATGTTGTAATGATGACACAGAGCCATTTTATCTTTTGGGTAATAAAAATAGGCCACGGCACAGCTCTCCGGTCACAGGCATAGTCAAAATGGCGCCGGTGACCGCGTGGCTCAACCCTTTATAGCGAGACGGGGCACGGCACAATGATGCCACGCCGGCGCCACGTCTTGCGAGAACTCCGGCGCCCAGGACGACGGAACCTGCCGACGCTGTCTGGCTACAGACGGGGACGTCTTCCCTTTCCAGGTCAGACGCCCCATCCGCTCTGCACGGCGGGCTCCCAGACCAGGGAGGGGAAACCCAAGCAACCAAGGACCCAGTCAGCCATACCTTCCCCATCTTAATGTTGTAATGATGACACAGAGCCATTTTATCTTTTGGGTAACAAAAATAGGCCACGACTTTTATTAATACTTTACATATATTTAAATAAGATATTTAAATAAATAATGCCCTTTATTAATTTGCATATTTTCCACCACTGTACACCCTTGCGTACATAACCATGCTTGTTGTTAAACCAACCTAGCCGTAGATCTCAGCTTGAATGCCAACCTCTGTCTTGCCAGAGGGCAAGTAACGGCTCCATAAACATATCCAGCAAGGGTATACGCGCCACCAAGGAGCTCATGTAGCCCTACACTGAGCTCCGACCGCCACTCAAGAGAAACAGGGCCTGATCAATGGCGTCTTGTAGCACTGATAAAAATAGGTCCAGGCCTATGTTGTTCAGATGGATACCATCCGGCCTCATCAGTGACCTATTGTCACCCTCCAACTGCCTGTGCCTGATAACCACTCCACCCAAGGAGCGCACAAATCTAGAAATTCGTGAATTGACAACCCTCCTTGCCCTCTCAGTGACTGCTGGGTCCCTAGTCCCCTGCCATACTACCCGGGGAACAATTTTCGACCATACAATTACCACCTCCTGGAAAAAAACCCGAATCCTGGACAGGTCCGCTTTCATCAGTGTCATCAGATCAGATAATTGAGCTCTGCACAAATCATTTCCAGCAGCATGGATCACCAACACCAGGGGCCCCTGATTCCCCCGGCAAATTTCCACCAACTCTGGAAGCACCTGCCACCAGGACATCCCTCTGATGCCTTTCCACTCCAGTGATGCAGCTGTAAAGCCCAGGTTCTTGCCATCAGGACAAACCTCCGCCCTCCGCGCTGCCCAGAACAGATAGGAATGACAGAGTAGCTAAACGGCCACCCTCTTATCATCTGAAACAAGACATTTTTAATCAATAGCCAGTTCAGGACACACATATCGAGCTGCGCAGTTAGACCTCCACCTCCCCAAGAGCTGAACTGCCTGTTCGGAAAAACCAAGATTATAAGCCTCCGTGGCTGCCCCAATCCTGAAGGAATGGGTGCCAAACTCCTTTGGGTTAAGCAGGATTCGCTGTAATGACCCCTTTAGCACAGATTAAAACTGATAACGCGTGAGAGGAGTCCCATTCTCATGAGCTAGGAAGGAGGGAGAAGACGCCCTACAGGGCAAAATTCACCACTGATGGGTAGGATCGTAAACCATGCCCGTGGATTGTTCCTTGCTCTGTATCAACGATTTTCCGTTATGGGATTCTAAAAAGGACTCCCAGACCCTCAAATCTTCCTTGAGCTCCCTGGAACCCGAATATGATAAAGACTGCAACTGTTAAAGGTGACTTTGTTGGCTGATAAACATGCCTTCCCTTTTAACCCTTTGCTGCCACAGATCGTGAATATACGATCTGTGCAGACAAGTACCAAACTGCCACAGATCGTATATTCACGATCTGCAGCACTTCCGGGTCCGGGAGCGGAATGGCCGAAGTGAGAGCGGGGAAACGCTTCCCCGCTCTTGCAAATCCCCTAGGCAACGAGCAACATCGGGTTACTTACCTCTCCCGGTCCACGATCGCCGAGGAGCCAATGGGAAGGCACTGACATCAGCAGTCACATGGGCAGTGACTTGCTGATGATCAGTGTAAAGGAACCGCCCCTGTGATTTTCTCACAACTTACCTGGTGGATTACGTTGCTGGAGCCCTCCTGCTGTGATCTGTGTTTCTGCTGGGATTTAACCTTGCTGCCTGCTTTAGATCGTCTGTCTCTGGACTGGTACAGTATTTACACACACTACACACATACATTTAGTTATAAACTTTATAAACTTTTTTTGTATTACACACATCTACACACTTTAGTACACACTAACAACACACTTACAAACACATATTTACACTCTAACAACACACACACACAATACACACAAAAAATACACACAAAATCAACATATTTTTTATTTTGTATTTTTCATTCATTTTGATTTTGACAGTTTTCTGGATTTTTTTTGCTGTTTCTTTTATTTTGGTTGATTTATATATTTCTATAATTGTATTTGTTTTGTGTGTATATTTTGTGTTTACCCCTTATATCCCATATACCCCTCTATATCCCTATATACCCCTCTACCCCCCCCCACCCCCAGACACCTCTTACTGATAACTTGTGGGATTGAATTTACTGTTAACATCTTTATTACCCATCAAGACTAGTGGGTCTGTCATTTTGACCCCCAGTCTTGCTGTGCTGGTAAAGTTATTTAGCCATTTTTTGTTTGTTGTTTGTAATTTTCGCAATCTCAGTTTTATATACTTTTTTTGGTTCAGTTCCCTTGATTTTCTTTATTACACAACAAGACTAGTGGATCTGTGATTTTGACCCCCAGTCCTGCTGTGTAGTGAAGTACTTTGTGTGCATTTTTTGCTTTTCTGTGCTAAATAATCAGTGTCTTATTATATTTTTTTTTTTTGCTTCAGTTACCTGATTTCTGTTTTATAAAGTTATCTAAAATATATAAAGTTATCTGTATTTTGGAACTGTACGGTGTTAAATTTTGTATACTGTTCATTAGGTTTAGTTTTTTATAGTATTTCAGTTTTCTGGTGCTTTCTAGAAAGTGTTGAAAGTTGGAAAGTTGAAACATGTTACTTAGTTTGCTTGAGGTCAACCTCAGGTCTTTTTTGCTGAAGGGGTTAACTTCAGGTCTTTTTGCTGAAGGGGTTAACTGCAGGTCTTTTGTTTGAAAAAAAAATTGGTACAGTGACTTTTGATACAATGGCTAAGAAGAAGAGCTTTTCTGTAGAGGAGGCTGCTGATACTGTATGTGCTGACCAGCTCAGAGGAAAGTGATTTTTCTGATGTGCTGATGCTGACCCTGGTATTTACCCAGTGGATAGAATCATCAGATTCTGACGAGCATGGCGTAGTGACACTGTCACAGCCCCTGAGAGAGTAGGTGGTTCTGCTGATGATGAGGCTGGTCCTAGCATTGTTGGTCCTATGGAGGTAGATGATGGGAGTGTTGCTGGTGCTGCAGTTGGAGGAGAGCCTGCGTGGAGCCTCACGCTAATTTACCCCCCAAATTCCTGATTTTTTAGCAGTCCCTGGCGTGAAGGTGGACACCAGTAATTTTGAAGTGCTAGACTTCTTTCAGCTGTTTCTGACGGACGCAATCCTACAGGATGTGGTCCACTATACTAATCTATTTGCCGAGCAGTATATTGCCACACACAATAGGTGTTTTCACGTGCTCGTGCATGGTATCCCACCACAATGTGGAAATGAAAAATTTTTTTGCCCTCACTCTTTCAATGGGTCTCGTAAAGAACAATACATGGAAGGCTATTGGGATACCACTACTGTAATTTCGCTCCCCCTTTTTTCAGCTGTAATGCCTAGAAACCGCTACCAAATCTTATTGGGGTTTATGCATTTTAACGATAACACCACACTGTTCCCCCCGTGCACCCGGTATGACAGGATTCATAAATTGAGGCCCTTATTGATAGCCTGTCTAAACGCTTTGCAGAGGTTTACATCCCTTCCCAGAATATCTGTATTGATGAGTCCCTTATGCTCTACAAAGGGCGCCTAATATTCCGTCAATACATGCCAAGTAAGCGTTCTCGCTATGGCATCAAATATATAAGCTCTGCGAAAGTAGTACTGGGTACACTAGCAAGTTTATGATATATGAGGGCAAGGACTCACAGTTAGACCCCCTGGTTGCCACTGGATTTAACGGTCAGTGGCAAGATAGTCTGGAGCTCATTTCTCATTGCTGGGCCAAGGTTACCACTATATGTGGATAACTTTTATACAAGTATTCCCTTGTTTAGATATCTTTATTTTTTGACACCCCAGCCTGTGGCACCATAAATCCTATTCGAAAGGTTGCCCAAGGCTTATACTGGATAAGACACTAAAGCGTGGAGAGAATTTTGCTCTAAGAAGCGATGAGCTCCTGGCTATCAAGTTTTGTGATACTAAGGTTGTATTATGCTGACCACCATCCACGATGAGTCGGTAAGAGTAGGGCACAGAAGTGGTGGTAGGCCCCCCAAAATTAGACCACTCTGTAGCAAAGAATACAACAAGTACATGGGTGCGTTGACAAAACTGATCAGATCCAACACTACTACAACGCCACCAGAAAAACAAAGGCCTGGTACAATAAATTAGCCATTTATCTTTTGCAAACGCCCTACATAATTCGTATATTGTTTACAAGACAGTGGTACCAGAGCCTGTACTGTCCTATTATAAGTACCAGCTGCAGCTTATTCCAGCTATGTTGTTGGTAGGTAGAGGAGGTCCCGGAGAGCCTAGTAATGATAATGTAGCTAGATTAGTAGGAAAGCATTTTTTAGAACCCATTCCACCCACGCCTAATAAGCAGCATCCCCAGAGAGCCTGCAAGGTTTGCCGTAAAAATGGGACTAGCGAGAGTACAAGGTATTTTTGTCCTAAGTGCCCTAGCAAGCCTGCTTTATGTCTGAAGCCCTGTTTTGAGCGCTACCATACTTTGGTGCACTTTGAAAGTTAGATAGGATAGGAGGCTCTCTGGATTGTGGGTGTCCTAGGCCCTTATTTGGCATGCTCCGGGGTTCATTTGCCTTTTTCTGAAATAGCTTTGTGGTTGGGACAGGTAAGGTCTCCTTCTAGTTAAATAGTTATTTACTGTAAAGGGGCATAAGGTACAATGTGTTTTATTGTTCAGTAATGTTGTACTAACCGCTAGTTATTTTTCCCAAGGATTTTTGAGGTTCCTGTAAAATAACACCAGTAACAGGGTGATGCGTTATGTGTATTTACAGTAAATGTATGAATGGTTCTATGTATTGCATAACAACTGCTTTTATCTTTCAAGATGTGCCGAAAAAAAACTGGAGAACGTAACAACTAAACTTCAAACAGAAGAACCTAGTCTTGTGCTGGGAGAGCTTGTAGGTTCAAGGGGCTTGTGGCAAATGATAAAATAGAAAGTGAATTTTATTATTCATCTTTCGATCTGATGCTACAAAACTTTTTCACAGCAAAAGCTCAATAGCCTTCACTAAGCTATCAGTATTTTCTCAGTAATGCAAATAGGCAACAACACAGAGGCAAAGATATCAGCAAGGTAGGAAGATTTGAAACATATTTTCCAGGTTTCCAGGCACCGGATCAAGTGCGAGTTCTGTCTGCTAAAAGTTCGAAATACTACTTTGAAATGCGGCTACAAGATTGCATGTATGAACAAAGAAATGGCACTGTTGTATAGCTAAAGGTATGTAGATTCCAAAATATAAAGTTGGTGTGGGGTATTTCTGAGTTGGAGGGGGTTTACCGTGAAATTCTGGAACATTGCTGTAATTAAGCCACTGTGCCTTGTCTTAATTTGTGATAGTCGCTTCCACGTCCGTGTGTGTAACCACACATATGGCATACCGTTTGATTCAGGACATTTAGGAGATTGGTATTGGTAAGTTTTTTTTACATTACATGGGGTTTGGTGTGATTTTGTAACTTTGAAATGTATTTTTCTCTATTTTTCCAGAAAATTGTGAGAAATGCCAAATTCTACGAAGAACTGCGCCCACACCATTGATGGTAGAATGAACGAACTACAGCGTACGTAGCTGAAGGTATGTAGATTCTGAATATATAGTTTTGGGGGTATTTCCAAGTTAGAGGGGTGTTCAGTTTGAAAAATCTGGGAAAATGTGCTGTTATTGGCTCACTGCGCATGTTTTACTTTTTGACTAGTCGCTTCCACGTCCGTATGTGTAACCACACATATGGCATACTGTTTGATTCAGGACATTTAGGAGATTGATATTTGGTAAGTTTTTTTTACATTACATGGGGTTTTGGTGTGATTTTGTAACTTTGAAATGATTTTTCTCTATTTTTCCAGAAAATTGTGTAGAAATGCCAAATTCTACGAAGAACGCGCCCACACCATTGATGGTATGAATGAACGAACTACAGTGTTACGTAGCTGAAGGTGTAGATTCTGAGAATATATAGTTTTGCGAGGTATTTCCAAGTTAGAGGGGTGTTCAGTTTGAAAAATCTGGGAAAATGTGATTGGCTCACTGCGCATTGTTTTAACTTTTTGACTAGTCGCTTCCACGTCCGTTGTGTGAACCACACATATGGCATACCGTTGATTCAGGACATTTAGGAGATTGATATTTAGTAACTTTTTTTACATTCCATGAGGTTTTGGCGCATGATTTTTACTTTTGAAGTTGTTTTTTGTTCATTTTTTCAGAAAAGTGCGAACTTCTACGAAGAACTGCGCCCACACCATTGATGGTATGAATGAACGAACTACGTGTTACATAGCTGAAGGTGTGTAGATTTCAGGAATATATAGTTTGTGGGGGGTATTTCTGAGTTATCGGTGTTTTGTGGAAAAAATGCATACTGTTCAAATTTGGAGTTGGCTAAATATTTTGCTGTTTCTGAACCATCATGCATTGTCTCACTTTGTGGCTTTTCGCTTCCACGTCGTGTGTGTAACCACACATATGGCATACCGTTTGATTCAGCATTTAGGAGATGAATTTAGTAACTTTTTTACATTCCATGAGGTTTTGGCATGATTTTTACCTTTTGAAGTTGTTTTGTTCATTTTTTTTTCAGAAAAGTGCGAACTTCTACGAAGAACTGCGCCCACACCATTGATGGTATATGAATGAACGAACACAGTGTTACATAGTGAAGGTGTGTAGTTCAGGAATATATAGTTTGGGGGGGTATTCTGAGTTATCAGGGTGTTTTGTGGAAAAAAATGCATACTGTTCAAATTTGGAGTGGCTAAATATTTTCGCTGTTTTCGAGCCATATGCATTGTCACTTTGTGGCTTTTCGCTCCACGTCCGTGTGTGTAACACACATATGGCATACCGTTTGATTCAGGAATTTAGGAGATTGTATTTAGTAACTTTTTTTACATTCCATGAGGTTTTGGCATGATTTTACCTTTTGAAGTTGTTTTTTGTTCATTTTTTTCAGAAAAGTGCGAACTTCTACGAAGAACTGCACCACACCATTGATGGTATGAATGAACGAACTACAGTGTTACATAGCTGAAGGTGTGTAGATTTCAGGAATATATAGTTTGTGGGGTTTTTTCTGAGTTATCAGGGTGTTTTGTGGAAAAAAATGCATACTGTTCAAATTTGGAGTTGGCTAAATATTTTCGCTGTTTCTGAGCCATCATGCATGTCTCACTTGTGGCTTCGCTTCCACCTCCGCGTGAGTAAACCACATATGGCATACCGTTTGATTCAGGACATTTGGGAGATTGATATTTAGTAACTTTTTTTTACATTCCATGAGGTTGGCATGATTTTTACCTTTGAAGTTGTTTTTTGTTCATTTTTTCGAGAAAGTGCGAACTTCTACGAAGAACTGCGCCCACACCATTGATGGTATGAATGAACGAACTACAGCATTACATAGCTGAAGGTGTGTAGATTTCAGGATATATAGTTTTGTGGGGGGGTATTTCTGAGTTATCAGGGTGTTTTGTGGAAAAAAATGCATACTGTTCAAATTTGGAGTTGGCTAAATATTTCGCTGTTTCTGAGCCATCATGCATTGTTCTCACTTGTGGCTTTTCGCTTCCACGGCCGCGTGTGTAACCACACATATGGCATACCGTTTGATTCAGGACATTTGGGAGATTGATATTTAGTAACTTTTTACATTCCATGAGGTTTTGGCATGTTTTTACCTTTGAAGTTGTTTTTTGTTCATTTTTTCAGAAAAGTGCGAACTTCTACGAAGAAATGCGCCCACACCATTGATGGTATGAATGAACGAACTACAGTGTTACATAGCTGAAGGTGTGTAGATTTCAGGAATATATAGTTTGTGGGGTTTTTTTTCTGAGTATCAGGTGTTTTGTGGAAAAAAAAAAGCAACGTTCAAATTTGGAGTTGGCTAAATATTTTCGCTGTTTCTGAGCCATCATGCATTGTCTCACTTTGTGGCTTTTCGTTCCACCCGCGTGAGTAACCACACATATAGGCATACCGTTTGATTCAGGACATTTGGGAGATTGATATTTAGTAACTTTTTTTTACATTCCATGAGGTTTGGCATGATTTTTACCTTTTGAAGTTGTTTTTTGTTCATTTTTTCAGAAAAGTGCGAACTTTCACGAAGAACTGCGCCCACACCATTGATGGTATGAATGAACGAACTACAGCATTACATAGCTGAAGGTGTGTAGATTTCAGGAATATATAGTTTGTGGGGGGTATTTCTGAGTTATCAGGGTGTTTTGTGGAAAAAATGCATACTGTTCAAATTTGGAGTTGGCTAAATATTTTCGCTGTTTCTGAGCCATCATGCATTGTCTCACTTTGTGGCTTTTCGCTTCCACGTCCGGTGTGTAACCACACATATGGCATACGTTGATTCAGGACATTGGGAGATGATATTTAGTAACTTTTTTACATCCATGAGGTTTTGGCATGATTTTTTACCTTTTGAAGTTGTTTTTTTTGTTCATTTTTCAGAAAAGTGCGAATTCTACGAAGAACTGCGCCCACACCATTGATGGTATGAATGAACAAACTACAGTGCTACATAGCTGAAGGTGGTGTAGATTTCAGGAATATATAGTTTGTGGGGGGTATTTCTGAGGTATCAGGGTTGTAGTGGAAAAAAACTGCAGACTGTTCAATTTGGAGTTGGCTAAATATTTTCGGTTTCTGAGCCATCATGCATTGTCTCACTTGTGGCTTTTCGCTTCCACGTCCGTGTGTGTAACCACACATATGGCAACCGTTTGATTCAGGACATTAGGAGATTGTATTTAGTAACTTTTTTTTACATTCCATGAGGTTTTGCATGATTTGTACCTTTTGAAGTTGTTTTTTGTTCATTTTTTCAGAAAAGTGCGAACTTCTACGAAGAACTGCGCCCACACCATTGATGGTATGAATGAACGAACTACAGTGTTACATAGCTGAAGGTGTGTAGATTTCAGGAATATATAGTTTGTGGGGGGTATTTCTGAGTTATCAGGGTGTTTTGTGGAAAAAAATGCATACTGTTCAAATTTGGAGTTGGCTAAATATTTTCGCTGTTTCTGAGCCATCATGCATTGTCTCACTTTGTGGCTTTTCGCTTCCACGTCCGTGTGTGTAACCACACATATGGCATACCATTTGATTCAGGACATTTAGGAGATTGATATTTAGTAACTTTTTTTTACATTCCATGAGGTTTTGGCATGATTTTTACCTTTGAAGTTGTTTTTTGTTAATTTTTCAGAAAAGTGCGACCTTCTACGAAGAACTGCGCCCACACCATTGATGGTATGAATGAACGAACTACAGTGTTACATAGCTGAAGGGTGTAGATTTCAGGAATATATAGTTTGTGGGGGGTATTTCTGAGTTATCAGGTGTTTTGTGGAAAAAAATGCATACTGTTCAAATTTGAGTTGGCTAAATATTTTCGCTGTTTCTGAGCCATCATGCATTGTCTCACTTTGTGGCTTTTCGCTTCCACGTCCGCGTGTGTAACCAGAACATATGGCATACCATTTGATTCAGGACATTTGGGAGATTGATATTTAGTAACTTTTTTTACATTCCATGAGGTTTTGGCATGATTTTACCTTTTGAAGTTGTTTTTTGTTCATTTTTTCAGAAAGTGCGAACTTCTACGAAGAACTGCGCCCACACCATTGATGGTATGATGAACAAACTACAGTGCTACATAGCTGAAGGTGTGTAGATTTCAGGAATATATAGTTTGTGGGGGATATTTCTGAGTTATCAGGGTGTTTAGTGGAAAAAAACTGCAGACTGTTCAAATTTGGAGTTGGCTAAATATTTTCCTGTTTTCGACCTCATGCATTGTCTCACTTTGTGGCTTTTCGCTTCCACGTCCGCGTGTGTAACCACACATATGGCATACCCTTTGATTCAGGACATTTGGGAGATTGATATTTGTAACTTTTTTTACATTCCATGAGGTTTTGGCATGATATTACCTTTTGAATGTTGTTTGATGTTCATTTTTTTGAAAATCTGGTAAAAGTGCAAACTTCTACGAAGAACTGCGCCCACACCATTGATGATATGAATGAAAAAACTACAGTGTTACATAGCTGAAGGTGTGTAGATTTCAGGAATATATAGTTTGTGGTGGGGGTATTTCTGAGTGTGGGGGGTGTTTTGTGGAAAAACTGCAGACTGTTCAAATACAAAACTGGCAATTTTTTTTGCTGCTACTGACATTTGGCACTGGTCACGCTTCTGGTTAGTTGGTAGCCATGTCTCTGGGTACACCCATGAATGTGGCATAACCGTTTTATTCTGGAGGGTTTAGGCTTTCATATTTGAGATGTGTTTGAACTTTCCTCCACATTTTTAGCTGAAATTCGCATTTGATTTTGTCTCTGTTTTACAGTTGAGGAAAAAAGGAAAATGTGTGAAAATAACTTACAATTGGACGAAGAGCTGCGCCCGGGTATTTGCATTTTGATCGAAACTTCCTCACTCGGAAAATCCTGCGGGTGTGTAGTTTCTAAAAATATCTCACTTGTGGGGATATTTTAGTTAATTTGGTAGATATTCTATATAACGTCAGTAGTGGTATACATTTAATTTGGTGTAATATTCTTGAAGGTGCAGTTTTAGTTGCGGGGGTTCCCTTACAGGAAAAGTGGGGTACCTACATATATCTGGTATCGTTGTACTCGGGAATATCTGAGCTTTTAGAAACGTAAGATTTTTGTGTGTAACCTAAGATAACTATAAGTAAAAATGGAGAAATCCATGAAAATTTGCAAATTTTCCATTTTTTTTACATATTTTACCCATAATTCCAGTAAAAATTTCCAGGAAAAGTTACAAAATTCTGTTACCATGTTAAAGAACACTTTGTGCTGAAAAAACAATGTATAATATTCCTGATTTACTGCAAGGTTTCCTACTGTAAAATTAGTCTAAAGCGATTGAGGGCAAAATCATGAAAATTCTTCTGGGCAGTTAACGCAAAAAAAAATGAAAATCTCCTGGCAGTGAAAGGGTTAATAGGTCGACCATTTGTCCTCTGGAAGTCTACATTCCATCTTAACCAAGTCGATCTCTATTCCAAGAACGAAAGAGTGGTTAGAGGCCTACTGTTTTTTCTGCTGAAAGGGGACCCTGAAAAGGCCAAACAAAACTGTCTGTGAAAAATTATCTCTCGTAAGAGCATATGCTTGTTGAGAGAAATACTCACAATTAGCCTGACCAGAACCTGAAATGATATGGGACGCCTCGCCCCTGGTCGTATTTTCTTTTTCCACCCCTAGGATGACCAGATGAAAAATTCCTTAGTTAAATCCTCAACTCCACAGGTGGAAGAAAAAAGAAACTCCTTGAAGCCTTCTCTGCGCACTAGCCCAAGCATTGGGATTCCCTCAAACTCACTAGATACTACAGCGTTACTTGTTTCCTGACCCTGTGTAGAATGTTGGAACTCCCTGTTCCGGCCCTGTTTACCCACTCCTTCCATGACTGTGCCAAGTTGCCGGGGCCACCGATGCTTGAACCATGGCCCATCAGCTGACGTCCACCATCTCCCACAAGGAAGGTGGGCATAGTGTCGTCTCCTCCTCCTCCGCCTCAGGTGCCAACCTCAGAAAATCTTCCCACTGGAAACGAGAAAGAGCGTCAGCGATCGTGTTATCAATACCCGGCACATGTTTGCCCTAAACCAAATGTTAAGCTGCAAGCACCACAGCACTAGATGCCTCAACAGCGAAAACTGGGGGAGAAGAACAGGTTTGTTTGTTAAATTAAAGACCACACTTGCGTTGTCTGTCCAGAAACAGATAGATTTATTAGCCATGTCTTCCCCCATAATTCTACTGCTACCACAATGAAGAAGAGTTCCAACAACGTCTGATTTTTGCACAGGCCAGAGGCAATTCAGCTATTCAGGCCAGGCCCGGCGCTCCAAGACCGGCCAAAGTAGCCCCAAACCCAAGACCCAGCTGTGTCTGTAAACAGTGCAGTTTCCCCGATGGATTGTTCCTTGCTCTGTATCAACGATTTTCCGTTATGGGATTCTAAAAAGGACTCCCAGACCCTCAAATCTTCCTTGAGCTCCCTGGATACCTGAATATGATAAAGACTGCAACTGTCAAAGGTGACTTTGTTGGCTGATAACATGCCCTTACCCCTTTTAATAGGTTGACCAGTTTGTCCTCTGGAAGTCTACATTCCATCTTAACCGAGTCGATCTCTATTCCAAGAAACGAAAGTGGTCAGAGGCCCTACTGTTTTTTTCTGCTGAAAGAGGGACCCCGATTGGCCATCAAAAACCTGAATGACTGCAACAGAAATGAACAGTGATTTGACCCTAACGGGCCACAAAGAGAAAGTCCTCCAGGTAGTGACAATCCAGAGCCCGTTTCGTACCGAACAACATATCCTAGGAACGACGCTGAACATTTCGAAAACAGCACAAAGATAGCACAGCCCATGGAGGCACATGTCGAAGTAGAAAAACCCATCCAGGCTGCAGCCCAAAGGTGGAATCACCCTATGAACCGGAAAGGCGAAAGCGGACTCGATGTCCGACTTTGCCATCAACGTCCCCACCCAGCTTCCCGCACCATAAGGCCGCCAGATCGAAAGAAACTAGGATACCATGCCTCTTCTCCCTAATTCCGTTGTTAACGACCCCCCTTGGGTGAGACAAGTGATGAATCAATCTAAATTTCCCAACCTCTTTTTGGTACTATCCCCAAGGTGACACCCCGGATGTGGGAAAGGAGGTCCCTGAAGGGCCCTCTACGTGGCCTAGCCGCCTTCAGCCTGCAGTTTATCCCTCCCTAGCCGACTTAAGATTCTTTGAAAAAACCGGGAGGGGGAAAACTGGAAAGGGATAACAAACCCCTCGTAAACCCTGCCTTATGGTACGAACCGCCTCCTCCTTGGCCCCTAATCAGCCAAGGCCCCATTGCGGCACGCTCACCGGAGTCCTGATGTAAGGGGGAACCCTAGACTCCCTTACTCTGTCCCCGATGCCCTTTGCGAATCATAATTCTCAACCATGAGTCGTGGCCTTTGTGTTCCACCCCACATCATAATGCCACCAGGCAGTCCTCTGTATACTTATATGCCCCGAAAATAAACCCAAAAAAGCTTGGAGCACTTTTGCGGGAACTTCTGACCTATAACCCCTGCTAAGACGCAAAAAGCCTGCACCCAATATTTGGCTTTTTCTCCTTGCCCGCCTACACCTCACAAAATCCACCGTTACCATCTCTGGATTAACTAAGGACCATATCTCTATATAGTCATTCCCAAATCTTCTCCTTAACCTCGTCCGAGATATGGACCCCCAGTGGACTGACACCACGCAAAATAAGTTTCTTTAGGGCTTCTACCCTGCTACCCAGTGCCATAGCTTGTGGCTCCTTTGCTCCCACAGCAGGAACGATCCCTGCCGGGCCCTGAGGTATCGCCTCGATCTGCCAGCAAGGATCGTATGGCCTTGGCCAGGTTTTCTTGCTCCCTGAACCTCCCACTGCCCCCCATGCATCCGCACAGGACAACTCACCAGGCTGCTGCGACTGCTTGCCTCACGCCCTTGTTCTGGAACCGTTCTCTTGGTCAGTGACATCCTGCTCCCCCTGGTCAGCTCCCTGTCCTGGGGCCGTGAGCCAGAGCGAGAACGGCACTGGTGGGGGTACTTGCGCTGGAGGGGACCCCTTGCCATGCTGTTCTGAGCCTTGACCCCCCTTGTGCTGCAATCACTGTCCTCGATCGACTCCTCAACCTCCTCGGCGTTGACCGCTGACGGCGCCTTTTTCGCATGCGCGGTCGGACCAACTGGATTCGGACTCCTAGGTGGAATACTTGTGTTCCCTGCGTCATTCCCTCTCACCCACCTCGTTTCTCTCCTCCCAATGCGGTCCCCCCCACAAGGTTCCTGCTCTCAATGCTGAGATGGCCGGGAAGATGATAATGCCAGAACCCCTTCTTTCTATCTCCCCTCGTACTGGGCATCCCTAGCCCTGCTACCACTGAACCCGCTGCCTCCCGGGGCGACCCTCTCTCCCCTGTAAACTGCCTCTGCGGGCCTTTAGTGTTCCCCTATCCAGGCTGATTCATGGCCCTTGGAGTGGCAACAGGCTTAGCACCCTGGCTGGGCCAACAACCGCTTTATTCACCTGTTCTATGGGGGACTCCAGTGCCGACCCCTGATCTTGAGAGGTTCCCTCTCCTGACCCCCCTTCTGGTGGAAGAAGAGAGGACTCCTCCCCTGTGGCCTGGATCTAAAACATGGTGCTAATCGCCCCCCCACTATGCCCTTCCTTTTGGCCACTACTTTCTTGCCCCCCCTTTCTTTTCTTAGCTGGTCCCATTGGACTGGAGCTCAGCCGATCCGGGTGGCGGGAGCTGCAAGTGGCCCTGGGCGGCCTGGAGGTGGATGCTGACCTCTGAGCCCCTGCAGATGGATCCCCCAGCTGCAAGCAGGCCTTGCCAACTGACCTGCCCTTCCTCTCTAATTCTGTCCCTCACCTGCTCTAATACAGGATCGCTCATGATCCTCAGTTGCTGCACCTATTCTTACTCACCCTGCTCTGTGGAGAGAGCTCCTCTCCGTCCACAGGCTTAGTCAAATGGCGCCGTTGACTGTGTGGCTCCGCCCTTTATAGCGAGACCGCCGCGGTACAATGATTCATCCGGCGCCGTGTCTCGCGAGACCAGGAAGCCGAACCTGCTGATGCTGCCTGGCTACAGACGGGGACGTCTTCCCTCCCGGTCAGACGCCCCATCCGATATGCGCGGCGGGGCTCACAGTTTTGGTCCTTTTTTTGTATAGCCTCGTTTTTTTTATTGCTAAAATGTATTGTATGGGGAATCATCTAAAATGAATGGACTTTTACATAAAAATAATCAAAATTATGTGGGAGGTTGGAGCAAGTGTTCCTACCTCCCCTTCTTCCAGGCATTAATGAGTGAAATGCTTTAAAAGATTGATGACTATCACAGTTTCTTTGTCTAAATCCACACAGAGTTATGGTAACAGACTGGGAAAAATAAGTTCTTACGAAGGGGTGGACCACCTGACCCCAGCAATGAACCAGAGAGAGATATGTTTTTTCAAAATCTTTGCCCTCGGCAAACCACCGTCTAATTCCCTGGATTGGCCCCTTAACGCTGTTCTCTTTTTACTATAGTGACTTTGAGACACTAAACACAGTTCTAAGTTCTATTCTTTGCATAGGGAAACACTGTGACTTCAAATCCTTCAGCTGTGGGGGGACTCCTATACTTCATTTAAAGGAAGACTACTTGGCGGGGGAAATTTCCAGGCATTCAGAACGATCCCAAGGCCATCGATAAATGTTCATTGAGCGCTCGGAAATTTGTTACCCAAACGAACAAAAGGGACGATACCGTCAGATCTGACAGTTCGCCCCTTTCTCCTTCATGTGTGTACCCACTTTAATGATACTGATATATATTTGTAATAAAAATATAGATTACTTTCGAAATGTATCCTGATTGGACATCACATGCACTGCAGAAGTTGCATTTCTGCTACCTTGGGGATACCATGATGGTAAATCATCAAAATTAGCCATCAGTGACTGCGGTGACTACAGTATGTCACCAGCTAATAATAAGCATAGCCATACAGTATGTGACTTAAAGCATGTCCACCCCAATCTATACTTTAACCCACTACTGGCCCCACTGTGTATCTTAAAAATCTTACCACACATCCCTGCTCCAATGGCTGCCCTGCAATGTCTCTGCCAACAGAGCCGTCTCCCTAATGATGCAGGGTGAAGTACTGAGCGCACCCTCAGGGAGGCGGCCGGTTTGTTCAGAAAAAAAAAAAATCCCAGCACTCCAACTGGGCCTGATGTATTGGCAGAAGATGGGGTGGTGCCAGGGCGTGGTGTGTGTGTAATCCAACCGAAACCCCTACTATGACTTGCTGTTCTCACTCTCACTGCAGCACCAGATTTTACTTTTCAGCAGATCAGCCCGGCTTCCTCCTCCATCCTGCTCCTACTCCATCCTGCGTGCGCGCATCATCACGTGGGGTGTGTGAACTACGCTGGCAGCGCAGTGTACTGCGATCTTCCGCTTGGCTTCCCCGCAGGCCGTGATGGAGCACTAGATCAGGTTTGCCTACGCAGGACCGACTGTCTCCACTGGTCCGAGACCGAGACTGGTGAGGGCAACCTTTGCAAAACAGTAGTAGTAGTACTGTCATGTACTAAGTAGTACTTATGTGTATCAGACAATATTGACTGTACTGTCTCTTTCCCAGTGGCCCCTCTTTTGATTTTAATATCCCAACTGCAGGGCAGGCCAGGTTATCAGGTCAGTACTAGCTGCACCAGGTTATCAGGTCAGTACAGTGGCCTGTGTGGTTTGATGGCTTTATGGCATGGCATGGCTCATCATCATTAGCTGAGTGGGTGCCGTGCCAGGGGCAGGGGTTTGGGTATTTGCTATGCCATGCCCATTACCACTTCCAATTTGCCAACAGTGCCATGGGGGGAGCCTAGGAGGCATTTGTGTGCTGATCGTGCCAGCCCAGGGGGTATGTGCAGTGCTGCTTAATTTAACTATGTGGCACAGTTATAGTTTGCACAGAGAGCACAAACCTCCTGGCACTACCAGCATAAAAATACCCTACCCCCATGGCACAGTTAAAGTTGTACAGCAGACAGCACATACCCCCTTCCCCCTGGGGCTATGTCTGTCTGCTGTGCCAACTATAACTGTGCCATGGGGATAGGGTATTTATGCTGTGGTGCCAGGGGGTATTTGTAAATAATACCTCCTGTAAATAAATGGAGGATTGGTGTACATACAATGTGATAATGACACTAGTTAACTTAATGTGTATAAAAACCCTCCTCTCTTCTAGACAAGCCATACCCTGCTTCCAGACAAGCACCACCCACTTTCAATATAAACCACACCCCTTCTGGCGGCATTGTATGGTGGTGAGGGGGGAGGCATTTGGAATTTTTTTCAGGTGCTAAAATTCTAGAGCAAGCCCTTCTGCAAAGTCACAAAAAGAAGAGCAGGAGCCTGGTCGTGTCAAAAATGTTTTTCCCTTTTGCCTCTTCTCTGGGATAATTCGACAATGCTCGTGAAGCCCTCACCCCTCCATCTCCCTTTTTCCATCGCATATAGATGGCTGAAGAAAGAAAAAAGAAGCAGCTGGCAACATCGGCTCCCTGAGGCCGGCTGTGCCAGCGGGCTCACTGGCGCCGCAGGAGTCTGCTGGCATCGGCGACCTGAGGGGGTTGGTGTCGCCAGCCCGAAGACGTCGCCCAAGGCTCTTTTAGAGCTGCACACTGGGGGTCCCGTTCGAGCTGCGGGACCCCCGCCAAAGGCACTTGTCAGTGCCGCAAGGGCCACTTGTCCAGTCCGCAAGGGCCCTTCAAGGGCCGGGAGGGGGGTCCGTTTCGAGCTGCGGGACCCCTAAGCCCCAAAGGGCTCTTGTTAGAGCCGCAAGGGCACTTGTAAGTGCCGCAAAGCCCTGATAGGGCCGGGAGGGGGGTCCCGGTTCGAGCTGCGGGACCCTTAGCCCCAAAAGCTCTTGTCAGAGCCGCAAGGGCACTTGTAAGTGCCGCAAAGGCCCTTAAGGGCCGGGAGGGGGGGTCCCGGTTCGAGCTGCGGGACCCCTAAGCCCCAAAAGGCCCTTCTCAGGGCCCCGCTGGAGGGAGCCTCCACCCCCCCAGCGGCTCCCCCCTTCCCCTCCCCGACGGGCGGGGGGCTTGGAGGGGTTGCCGGAGGGGGTGGCGCGCGGGGTGGCTCGCACCACCTGCTGCGGCCCCTTCCCGGAAGCCCCTCCTAGCCTCCCGTTCCGAGATTGCCGCGAAGGGGGAACGGGTTGGGAGGGGCTGCTGGGAACGGCGGCGGGTGGTTGCCGCCGCCGCGGGGGTTTGGCGGGGTGGGGCGTGTCTCCCGGGGCGGGTCGACCACCCCCCGCGGTTGCCTGCCCACCCCGCCGCGAGGTTAGTACGCGCTGCGGAGGTTAGTATCGCTGACTTCGCCACCTCAAGGTGGCGAAGTAAAACAGCCGATACTAGCCGAGCGAAACCAGTACCGCCGCTTTAATAAATAGAAGCGGCGGTAATAGGTAAGTACGCCGCGAAAGGTTAGCTTCGACTTCGTTCGGACTTTTATAAATCACGGTAAACGCGATTTATGCGTTAATGTCCCGAAAACGCCCGCGAAAGTTAACGAACCTTATAAATATGCCCATAGTGTTGGGGGTGGGATAGGGAGTACTAATATAAAAAGTCGATCTGAGGTGGACATGCTCTTTAACATTTTGTATATGACCAGGTGGGTATTTTAACTGAGTTTTACCCCCTAGTTTGAGTTCTTAATAAGGTGACACAGTTAGGGGCACTGGGCCTATGTTTAAAAAAAAAAAAAACTTCTGCCTTCTGAAAATTTCCACAAAACAACATGGCTGTCCAGTAGTCATCTTTTCCACCGTAGGCAAACTTTACGCGGAGAGTGAACATTATACACAGCACACACACAAACCATTGGTTACAACAGTATGGTATGTGGTACATACAAGCACATAGACACATAGAAGCCCAACTTTAGAGTCAGGGCTCAGCTATTATTGAGTCCAGAAGAAGTCACTGTGTTTCGGGTGGACCTCCACCCTTTATCAAGGTATACATGTCATGTTCTGGTTGTACCCATGGCAATGGCTAATCCCATGGCGTGTCAGAGAGTGCGGACGTCAATGGAGTAAGCTCCCGTAAGTATGTTCTTTGGTATCCAGAGTTTGTATACATATTAATTGTAAGTCTCTTCAAATACTATAGTAAACCAATTTACACATGGTATCAAACTACTTATGCCTCAATCACTTTGGCATAATTACAGATTATGCAGTGCTATTTAAGGTGTATCGGGGTCCATATAAGAACCATATCCACAAGGAGATACAGCTCCCACCATTAATTTAGGTCACTAACATATGCCCCCTGATAGAAAAAGAGGTAGGCATTCAAGTTAGTTACACAGCTCAGAAATTATATTTAAGGCAGCATTGGTATTCACTTTGTGTCCATGAAACACAGAACACACACACTTTCTCCTCAAGGACACACATTACCACGGTATTTATAAAAGGAGGGATATCGCTAAATTGTCATATTGCCTTATTGTGGTCACAAATGACTGCTTGATTTCACCGTATTTACATCCAGTCATAAATTACCAACCCTGGTGTAAAACATAGATACTGTGCAGTACTTCACTCCTGCACAGTTTGACCCATTTATTGCCGTAGGCATTATAGGGCATGTCCCCCTTAAAGCACGTCATTTACCTCCCCCAAATATTAGCACTTTATTACCTGCATTCTAACCAGACAAGGATAATTAATGCCTCCATTCCGTCAGAGTAGCTGGCCCCTCCCTCTGTGCAGTCAATCAAGGCTGTGACTTCACAACCAATGTTTGACGTCCAATTCCCATGCTGACTCCTCTGCACATCTCAGCTTTTAAAAAGCTCACTGAGGCAGACGGAGAGACAGCTTCCTTTGCCAGAATGGAAGAGAACTTATCATTAAATATCTGGTTACCATGCAGGTAAATAACTGGTAAAAATAGCAGTTGGGGTTGCAGGCGATAATGTCTTAGCGCTAATGGTGTGTGTCGCCATTTTTCATTTTAAGGGTGGACAGGCCCTTTAATTTACCACATTAATTACACCTGAAATGTTAAAAGGATCAATATTGAAAAACTATATATTAATCCTTTATAAGCACCACCCCTACTGAACAAATTGACAAATGAATGCTATTACATTAGGAAAAAATATAATCACAATAACAATAATTACAATGCGACTACAAGAGATCAACAATTAATCATTATGTTGATCACAAAATCCTGCTACAATACACTTAACAGTTTTCTAAAACTGCAATTCTGCCTTAAGCCCGGCTTGTGCCCACACTAGGAAACATCCCTATCAGGTGTGGAGTTTCATATTCACATCATTTTCTGATTTGAACATTTTTTCTCTTCTAAACAACAAGCAGTAAATCTAATGTATGTGTTTTAGTGAGACACTACTAGGTATTGCCTCTTTAAACTGCACAAGATCAAATTGACAAGGTCATATTTAATGAGTTTTCCAAATACCACTCTGGGTAAGTTAAAAAGACATTTACCCTTCTATTAAAAAAATGATGAAGTTCCCGAACGCAAATACCTCCCCTGCGTATTTAACAGCTTCCAAATCACAGACGGTAGCAGGTACAATTTCACTGCTACGCTCAACACTTGATTAAAGTGCATCGTTATCACCTGTCCAGCTAACAGACAGCTGTGCCTTAATTATCCTCTGAGGCATTTATCCATTGTTCCACACTGCTAAGCTTAGCTCATACGTGTTCTGGCCAACCCAATTTTTTTCTTTTTGAAAACTCATTAAGCATAAAGTACAATCCAAGAAAAGTTTGCTCATGTTACATTTTGTTTGGTGCCATTATCCTTCCGAAGACCCAGAATATATCAATTAACAAGCAAAGTTGAATTTTATCCTAGTTTATTATGGCAGAATTGCTTTTTATTAGTCATATCTTAGAACCTGTGTCATATTAAACAAAAATAATGAGAAGTTCTTAATTTATTGAAGTATGACCTTTTTTTTTTGGTAATGAATTCTAAATAAAAAAAAACATCTGTCTTGATATGTCTATATTTATCTTTTGATGTGTTATTAGTCAAGCAGGTTCTTATTTGGTAGTCAATGGTGGTCTACAAAATAAAATGTTATATTAATTTGGCATTAAAAACTTTTTAATAACTTTTCTTTCTTCTTGTTTTCCTTCTTCTTTTTTCTCATTTTAGGGCACATGGAGTCCGGTTTTGAAATTGACCAGGATTACCTCCACGATGAAATTATTTGGTTGTAGCAGAACTTAGACCGATTAATAGACCAGTCCTAGTGGGAGACTTAGCTAGTGTAAAACAAAAGTTTTGCCCCTTAGTTCAACCTGGGTGGAACTTTCTTGCCCTGCCAATTCTAGGTATTTTAATTTTCTTTACTCCCCCCCCCCAAGGTTAGAACATTATTTAACATGCTTTTCCCAGAGCTGTTCAATTCTCTTCCAGGGTTAATATTTGATCTTCATTGGATTCTAGGAACCCCAGATCCATAATGCTGGGAGCCCATAATAATTTTTCCATGGATCCAACATGATCGGCTAAGCTGTCGTGGTTCTTCCAACTCTTTGGAATCGGATTGGAATGGGATTATTAGCCTAGAATTGCTAAAAATAATCATAATTAACATTTGAAATTAGAATAATATCCTCACTATTCCCACACTGGGAACCTAATGCATTTCTAGACACAGTATGTGACCCTCACATCACAGGGAGCAAAATCACACCACACAGAGAGACGTAGTAGAGCTTCAGCTAGACTTTATTATTTGGGTAACAAGATTATAAGGATGAGTAAAAGGGGCATACCAGACTGAATGTCTAGAAAAGCTGTGAGGTTGTATTATCCAAAAGGTGGGCGTCCTCTCTGGTTCTCCCCACGCATGTTCACAGGCTCCAAGGCGTCGCCTGTTACCATACTTGCGTAAATCAAAAAAAAAAGGAGTCTGGACGTAGGAAGAAACACACAAAACAACAAAAAAAATATTAAAAAACTTATTGGAAAAAAAAAAAAATAAAATTGCCACCCTAACCCCCCCTTGCACACCATTTACTGTTCAAATTGGAGTTGGCTAAATATTTTCGTGTTTCTGAGCCATCATGCATTGTTCTACATTGTGGCTTTTCGTTCCACCTCGGTGAGTAACACACATATGGCATACCGTTTGATTCAGGACATTTGGGAGATTGATATTTAGTAACTTTTTTTTTACATTCCATGAGGTGTTGGCATGATTTTTACCTTTTGAAGTTGTTTTTGTCATTTTTCAGAAAGTGCGAACTTCTACGAAGAACTGCGCCCACACCATTGATGGTATGAATGAACGAACTACAGCATTTACATAGCTGAAGTGTGTAGATTTCAGGAATATATAGGTTGTGGGGGGTATTTCTGAGTTATCAGGGGTGTTTTGTGGAAAAAAAATGCATACTGTTCAAATTTGGAGTTGGCTAAATATTTTCGCTGTTTCTGAGCCATCATGCATGTCTCACTTGTGGGTTTCGCTTCCACGTCGCGTGGTGAACCACACATATGGCATACCGTTTGATTCAGGACATTTGGAGATTGATATTTAGTAACTTTTTTCATTCCATGAGGTTTTGGCATGATTTTACCTTTTGAAGTTGTTTTGTTCATTTTTCAGAAAAGTGCGAACTTCTACGAAGAAACTGCGCCCACACCATTGATGGTATGAATGAAGAACTACAGTGTTACATAGCTGAAGGTGTGTAGATTTCAGGAATATATAGTTTGTGGGGGTTTTTCTGAGTTATCAGGGGTGTTTTGTGGAAAAAAATGCATACTGTTCAAATTTGGAGTTGGCTAAATATTTTCGCTGTTTCTGAGCCATCATGCATTGTCTCACTTTGTGGCTTTTCGCTTCCAACTCCGCGTGGTAGTAACCACACATATGGCATACCGTTTGATTCAGGACATTGGGGAGATTGATATTTAGTAACTTTTTTTACATCCATGAGGTTTTGGCATGATTTTTACCTTTTGAAGTTGTTTTGTTCATTTTTCAGGAAAAGTGCGAACTTCTACGAAGAACTGCGCCCACCATGTGGTATGAATGAACGAACTACAGCATTACATAGCTGAAGGTGTGTAGATTTCAGGAATATATTGTTTGTGGGGGGGTATTTCTGAGTTTATCAGGGTGTTTTGTGGAAAAAAAATGCATACTGTTCAAATGGAGTTGGCTAAATTATTTCGCTGTTCTGAGCCATCATGCATTGTCTCACTTTGTGGTTTTCGCTTCCACGTCCGCGTGTGTAACCACACTTGGCATACCGTTTGATTCAGGACATTTGGGAGATTGATTATTAGTAACTTTTTTTACATTCCATGAGGTTTTGGCATGATTTTTACCTTTTGAAGTTGTTTTTTGTCATTTTTTCAGAAAAGTGCGAAACTCTACGAAGAAATGCGCCCAACCATTGATGGTATGAATGAACAAAAACACGTGCTACATAGCTGAAGGTGTGTAGATTCAGGAGAATTATTAGTTTGTGGGGGGTATTTCTGAGTTATCAGGGTGTGTTAGTGGAAAAAAAAACTGCAGACTGTTCAAATTTGGAGTTGGCTAAATATTTTCGCGTTTGAGCCATCATGCATTGTCTCACTTGTGGCTTTTCGCTTCCACGTCCGTGTGTAACCACACATATGGCATACGTTTGATTCAGGACATTTAGGAGATTGATTATTAGTAAATTTTTTTACATTCCATGAGGTTTTGGCATGATTTTTACCTTGAAGTTGTTTTTTGTTAATTTTTCAGAAAAAGTGCGACTTCTACGAAGAACTGCGCCACCACCATTGATGGTATGAATGAACGAAATACAGTGTTACATAGCTGAAGGTGTGTAGATTTCAGGAATATATAGTTGTGTGGGGGGTATTCTGAGTTTATCAGGGGTGTTTTGTGGAAAAAAATGCATACTGTTCAAATTGGAGTTGGCTAAATATTTCGCTGTTTCTGAGCCATCATGCATTGTCTCATTGTGGCTTTTCGCTCCACGTCCGGTGTGTAACCAGAACATATGGCCTACATTTGATTCAGGACATTTGGGGATTGTATTTAGTAACTTTTTTTTACATTCCATGAGGTTTTGGCATGATTTTTACCTTTTGAAGTTGTTTTTTGTTCATTTTTTCAGAAAAGTGCGAACTTCTACGAAGAACTGCGCCCACACCATTGATGGTATGAATGAACAAACTACAGTGCTACATAGCTGAAGGTGTGTAGATTTCAGGAATATATAGTTTGTGGGGGATATTTCTGAGTTATCAGGGTGTTTAGTGGAAAAAACTGCAGACTGTTCAAATTTGGAGTTGGCTAAATATTTTCGCTGTTTCTGAGCCATCATGCATTGTCTCACTTTGTGGCTTTTCGCTTCCACGTCCGCGTGTGTAACCACACATATGGCATACCCTTTGATTCAGGACATTTGGGAGATTGATATTTAGTAACTTTTTTTTACATTCCATGAGGTTTTGGCATGATATTTACCTTTTTGAATGTTGTTTGATGTTCATTTTTTTTGAAAATCTGGTAAAAGTGCAAACTTCTACGAAGAACTGCGCCCACACCATTGATGATATGAATGAAAAAACTACAGTGTTACATAGCTGAAGGTGTGTAGATTTCAGGAATATATAGTTTGTGGGGGGTATTTCTGAGTTGGGGGGGTGTTTTGTGGAAAAACTGCAGACTGTTCAAATACAAAACTGGCAAATTTTTTTTTGCTGCTACTGACATTTGGCACTGGTCACGCTCTGGGTTAGTTGGTAGCCATGTCTCTGGGTACACCCATGAATGTGGCATACCGTTTTATTCTGGAGGGGTTAGGCTTTCATATTTGAGATGTGTTTGAACTTTCCTCCACAGTTTTTAGCTGAAATTCGCATTTGATTTTGTCTCTGTTTTTACAGTTGAGGAAAAAAAGGAAAATGTGTGAAAATAACTTACAATTGGACGAAGAGCTGCGCCCGGGTATTTGCATTTTGATCGAAACTTACCTCACTCGGAAAATCCTGCGGGTGTGTAGTTTCTAAAAATATCTCACTTGTGGGGATATTTTAGTTAATTTGGTAGATATTCTATGTTAACTGTCAGTAGTGGTTATACATTTTAATTTGGTGTAATATTCTTGAAGGTGCAGTTTTAGTTTGCGGGGGTCTCCTGTACAGGAAAAGTGGGGTACCTACATATATCTGGTATCGTTGTACTCGGGAATATCTGAGCTTTTAGAAACAGTAAGATTTTTGTGTGTAACCTTAAGATAACTATAAGTAAAAATGGGAAAAATCCATGAAAATTTGCAAATTTTTCATTTTTTTTACATATTTTACCCATAATTCCAGTAAAATTTCCAGAAAAGTTACAAAATTCTGTTACCATGTTAAAGAACACTTTGTGCTGAAAAAAACAATGTATAATATTCCTGATTTACTGCAAGGTTTCCTACTGTAAAATTAGTCTAAAGCGATTGAGGGCAAAATCATGAAAATTCTTCTGGCAGTTAACGCAAAAAAAAATGAAAATCTCCTGGCAGTGAAAGGGTTAATAGGTCGACCAGTTTGTCCTCTGGAAGTCTACATTCCATCTTAACCAAGTCGATCTCTATTCCAAGAAACGAAAGAGTGGTTAGAGGCCCTACTGTTTTTTCTGCTGAAAGAGGGACCCTGAAAAAGGCCAAAGCAAAACTGTCTGTGAAAAATTATCTCTCGTAAGAGCATATGCTTGTTGAGAGAATACTCACAATTAGCCTGACCAGAACCTGAAATGATATGGGACGCCTCGCCTCTCTGGTCGTATTTTCCTTTTTCCACCCCTTTAGGATAGACCAGATGAAAAATTCCTTAGTTAAATCCTGCCAACTCCACAGGTGGAAGAAAAAAGAAACTCCTTGAAGCCTTCTCTGCGCAACTAGCCCAGAGCATTGGGATTCCCTCAAACTCACTAGATACTACAGCGTTACTTGTTTCCTGACCCTGTGAGAATGTTGGAACTCCCTGTCTCCGGCCCTGTTTACCCACTCCTTCCCATGACTGTGCCAAGTTGCCGGGGCCACCGATGCTTGAACCATGGCCATCAGCTGACGTCCACCATCTCCCACAAGGAAGGTGGGCATAGTGTCGTCTCCTCCTCCGCCTCAGGTGCCAACCTGCAGAAATCTTCCCACTGGAAACGAGAAAGAGCGTCAGCGATCGTGTTATCAATACCCGGCACATGTTTGGCCCTAAACCAAATGTTAAGCTGCAAGCACCACAGCACTAGATGCCTCAACAGCGAAAGGACTGGGGGAGAAGAACAGGTTTGTTTGTTAATAGTAAAGACCACACTTGCGTTGTCTGTCCAGAAACAGATAGATTTATTAGCCATGTCTTCTCCCCATAATTCTACTGCTACCACAATGAAGAAGAGTTCCAACAACGTCTGATTTTTGCACAGGCCAGAGGCAATTCAGCTATCAGGCCAAGGCCCGGCGCTCCAAGACCGGCCAAAGATAGCCCCAAAACCCAAGGACCCAGCTGTGTCTGTAAACAGGTGCAGTTCCCCGATGGATTGTTCCTTGCTCTGTATCAACGATTTTCCGTTATGGGATTCTAAAAAGGACTCCCAGACCCTCAAATCTTCCTTGAGCTCCCTGGATACCTGAATATGATAAAGACTGCAACTGTCTAAAGGTGACTTTGTTGGCTGATAAACATGCCCTTACCCCTTTTAATAGGTTGACCAGTTTGTCCTCTGGAAGTCTACATTCCATCTTAACCGAGTCGATCTCTATTCCAAGAAACGAAAGAGTGGTCAGAGGCCCTACTGTTTTTTCTGCTGAAAGAGGGACCCCGAATTTGGCCATCAAAAACCTGAATGACTGCAACAGAAATGAACAGTGATTTGACCCTAACGGGCCAACAAAGAGAAAGTCCTCCAGGTAGTGACAAATCCAGAGCCCGTTTCGTACCGAACAACATATCCTAGGAACGAGCTGAACATTTCGAAAACAGCACAAGAGATAGCACAGCCCATGGGAGGCACATGTCGAAGTAGAAAAACCCATCCAGGCTGCAGCCCAAAAGGTGGAATCAGTCCCTATGAACCGGAAGTAGGCGAAAGGCGGACTCGATGTCCGACTTTGCCATCAACGTCCCCACGCCAGCTTCCCGCACCATAAGGGCCGCCAGATCGAAAGAAACATAGGATACCAATGCCTCTTCTCCACTAATTCCGTTGTTAACAGACCCCCCTTGGGTGAGACAAGTGATGAATCAATCTAAATTTCCCAACCTCATTTTTTGGTACTATCCCCAGAGGTGACACCCGGATGTTGGGAAAAGGAGGTTCCCTGAAAGGGCCCGCTACGTGGCCTAGCCGCACTTCAGCCTGCAGTTTATCCCTAGCCCTAGCCGACTTAAGATTCTTTGAAAAAAACGGGGAGGGGGAAAACTGGAAAGGGATAACAAACCCCTGCGTGAAACCCTGCCTTATGGTACGAACCGCCTCCCTCCTTGGCCCCCGTATCAAGCCAAGGCCCCATTGCGGCTACGCTCACCGGAGTCCTGATGTAGAGGGGGACCCTAGACTCCCTTACTCTGTGCCCGATGCCCTTTGCGAAATCATAATTCTCAACCATGAGTCGGTGGCCTTTGTGTTCCACCCCACATCATAATGCCACCAGGCAGTGCCTCTGTATACTTTATATGCCCCGAAAATAAAACCCAAAAAAGCTTGGAGCACTTTTGCGGGAACTTCTGACCTATAACCCCTGCTAAGACGCAAAAAGCCTGCACCCAATATTTGGCTTTTTCTCCTTGCCCGCCTACAGCCTCACAAAATCCACCGTTACCATCTCTGGATTAACTAAGGACCATATCTCTATATAGTCATTCCTCCAAATCTTCTCCTTAACCTCGTCCGAGATATGGACCCCCAGTGGACTGACCACGCAAAAATAAGTTTCTTTTAGGGCTTCTACCCTGCTACCCAGTGCCATAGCTTGTGGCTCCTTTGCTCCCACAGCAGGAACGATCCCTGCCGGGCCCTGAGGTATCGCCTCGAGTCTGCCAAGCAAGGATCGTATGGCCTTTGCCAGGTTTTCTTGCTCCCCTGAACCTCCCACTGCCCCCCATGCATCCGCACAGGACAACTCACCAGGCTGCTGCGACGTGCTTGCCTCACGCCCTTGTTCTGGAACCGTTCTCTTGGTCAGTGACATCCTGCTTCCCCTGGTCAGCTCCCTGTCCTGGGGCCTGGAGCCAGAGCGAGAACTGGCACTGGTGGGGGTACTTTGCGTGGAGGGGGACCCCTTGCCATGCTGTCTTGAGCCTTGACGCCCCTTGTGCCTGCAATCACGTGTCCTCGATCGACTCCTCAACCTCCTGCGGCTTGACCGCTGACGGCGCCTTTTTCGCATGCGTCGGTCGGACCAACTGGATTCGGACTCCTAGGTGGAATACTTGTGTCTCCTGCGTCATTCCCTCTCACCCACCTCGTTTCTCCCCCAATGCGGTAGCCCCCCACAAGGTTCCTGCTCTCAATGCTGAGATGCCGGGAAGATGATGAATGCCAGAAACCCCTTCTTTCTATCTCCCCCTCGTACTGGGCATCCCTAGCCCTGCTACCAGCTGAACCCGCTGCCTCCACGGGGCGACCCCTGCTCTCCCTCTGTAAACTGCCTCTGCGGGCCTTTAGTGTTCCCCTATCCAGGCTGATTCATGGCCCTTGGAGTGGCAACAGGCTTAGCACCCTGGCTGGGCCAACAACCGCTTTATTCACCTGTTCTATGGGGGACTCCAGTGCCGACCCCTGATCTTGAGAGGTTCCCTCTCCTGACCCCCCTTCTGGTGTGGAAGAAGAAGAGGACTCCTCCTCCTGTGGCCTGGATCTAAACATGGTGCTAATCGCCCCCCACTATGCCCTTCCTTTTGGCCACTACTTTCTTGCCCCCTTTCTTTTTCTTAGCTGGTCCCATTGGACTGGAGCTCAGCCGATCCGGGTGGCGGGAGCTGCAAGTGGGCCTGGGCGGCCTGGAGGGGTGGATGCTGACCTCTGAGCCCCTGCAGATGGATCCCCAGCTGCAAGCAGGCCTTGCCAACCTGCCCCTTCCCTGCTAATTCTGTCCCTCACCTGCTCTAATACAGGATCGCTCATGATCCTGCAGTTGCTGCACCTATTCTTACTCACCCTGCTCTGTGGAGAGAGCTCCTCTCCGGTCACAGGCTTAGTCAAAATGGCGCCGTTGACTGTGTGGCTCCGCCCTTTATAGCGAGACGCGCCGCGGTACAATGATGTCATGCCGGCGCCGTGTCTCGCGAGACCAGGAAGCCGGAACCTGCTGATGCTGCCTGGCTACAGACGGGGACGTCTTCCCCTCCCAGGTCAGACGCCCCATCCGATATGCGCGGCGGGGCTCACAGTTTTGTCCTTTTTTTGTATAGCATTCGTTTTTTTATTGCTAAAATGTATTGTATGGGGAAATCATCTAAAATGAATGGACTTAAAATTTAACTTTTACATAAAATAATCAAAAATTATGTGGGAGGTTGGAGCAAGTGTTCCTACCTCCCCTTCTTCCAGGCATTAATGAGTGAAATGCTTTAAAAGATTGATGACTATCACAGTTTCTTTGTCTAAATCCAAACAGAGTTATGGTAACAGACTGGGAAAAATAAGTTCTTACGAGAGGGGTGGGACCACCTGACCCAGCAATGAACCAGAGAGAGATATGTTTTTTCAAAAATCTTTGCCCTCGGCAAACCACCGTCTAATTCCCTGGATTGGCCCCTTAACGCTGTTCTCTTTTTTACTATAGTGACTTTTGAGACACTAAACACAGTTCTAAGTTCTATTCTTTGCATAGGGAGAACACTTGGGACTTCAAATCCTTTCAGCTGTGGGGGGACTCTCTATACTTCATTTAAAGGAAGACTACTTTGGCGGGGGAAATTTTCAGGCATTTCAGAACGATCCCAAGGCCATCGATAAATGTTCATTGGAGCGCTCGGAAATTTGTTACCCACACGAACAAGAAAGGGACGATACCGTCAGATCTGACAGTATCGCCCCTTTCTCCTTCATGTGTGTACCCACCTTTAATGATACTGATAATATATTTGTTAAATAAAAATATAGATTACTTTCTGAAATGTGATCCTGATTGGACATCACATGCACTGCAGAAGTTGCATTTCTGCTACCTTGGGGATACCATGATGGTAAATCATCAAAATTAGCCATCAGTGACTGCGGTGACTACAGTATGTCACCAGCTAATGAATAAGCAATAGCCATACAGTATGTGACTTAAAGGGCATGTCCACCCCCAAATCTATACTTTAACCCACTACTGGCCCCACTGTGTAGTCTTGAAAAATCTTTACCACACATCCCTGCTCCAAATGGCTGCCCTGCAATGTCTCTGCCAACAGAGCCGTCTCCCTAATGATGCAGGGTGAAGTACTGAGCAGCACCCTCTAGGGAGGCGGCCGGTTTGTCAGAAAAAAAAAAAAATCCCAGCACTCCAACTGGGCCTGATGGTATTGGCAGAAGATTGGGTGGTGCCAGGGCGTGGGTGTGTGTGTATCCAACCAGAACCCTCTACTATGACTTGCCTGTCTCACTCTCACTGCAGCACCAGATTTTACTTTTTCAGCAGATCAGCCCGGCTTCCTCCTCCATCCTGCTCCTACTCCATCCTGCGTGCGCGCATCATCACGTGGGTGTGTGAACTACGCTGGCAGCGCAGTGTACTGCGATCTTCCGCTTGGCTTCCCGCGCAGGCCGTGATGGAGCACTAGATCAGGTTAGCCTACGCAGGACCGACTGTCTCACAGGTCCGAGACCGAGACTGTGAGGGCACCTTTGCAAAACAGTGAGTAGTAGTACTTGTCATGTACTAAGTAGTACTTATGTGTATCAGACAATATTGACTGTACTGTCTCTTTCCCAGTGGCCCCTCTTTTGATTTTAATATCCCAACTTGCAGTGCAGGCCAGGTTAATCAGGTCAGTACAGTGCAGGCCAGGTTTATCAGGTCAGTACAGTGGCCTGTGTGGTGATGGCATTATTGGCATGGCATGGCTCATCATCATTAGCTGAGTGGTGCCGTGCCAGGGGCAGGGGGGTTGGGGTATTTGCTATGCCATGCCCATTACCACTTCCAATTTGCCAACAGTGCCATGGGGGGAGCCTAGGAGGCATTTGTGTGCTGATCGTGCCAGACCCAGGGGGTATGTGCAGTGCTGCTTAAATTATAACTATGTGGCACAGTTATAGTTTGCACAGAGAGCACAATACCTCCTGGCACTACCAGCATAAAAATACCCTGACCCCCATGGCACAGTTAAAGTTGGTACAGCAGACAGCACATACCCCCTTCCCCCCTGGGGCTATGTGCTGTCTGCTGTGCCAACTATAACTGTGCCATGGGGATGAGGGTATTTTTATGCTGGTGGTGCCAGGGGGTATTTGTAAATAATACCTCCTGTAAATAAATGGAGGATTGGTGTACATACAATGATAATGACACTAGTTAACTTAATGTGTATAAAAACCCTCCTACTTCTAGACAAGCCATACCCTGCTTCCAGACAAAGCACCACCCACTTTCAATTATAAAACCACACCCCTTCTGGCGGCATTGTATGGTGGTGAGGGGGGAGGCATTTGGAATTTTTTTCAGGTGCTAAAATGTCTAGAGACAGCCCTGTCTGCAAAGTCACAAAAAGTGAAGAGCAGGAGCCTGGTCGTGTCAAAAATGTTTTTCCCTTTTGCCTCTTCTCTGGGATAATTCTGACATGCTCAGTGAAGCCCTCACCCCTCCATCTCCCTTCCTCTCCCTCTTGCCATCGCAGTAGATGGCTGAAGAAAGAAGAAAGAAGCAGCTGGCAACATCGGCTCCGCTGAGGCCGGCGGTGCCAGCGGGCTCACTGGCGGCCGCAGTGAGTCTGCCTGGCATCGGCGACCTGAGTGGGGTTGGTGTCGCCAGCCCGAAGACGTCGCCCAAGGGCTCTTTTAAGAGCTGCACACTGGGGGTCCCGGTTCGAGCTGCGGGACCCCCGCCAAAGGCACTTGTCAGTGCCGCAAGGGCACTTGTCAGTGCCGCAAGGGCCCTTACAAGGGCCGGGGAGGGGGTCCTGTTTCGAGCTGCGGGACCCCTAAGCCCCAAAGGGCTCTTGTTAGAGCCGCAAGGGCACTTGTAAGTGCCGCAAAGGCCCTGATAGGGCCGGGGAGGGGGGTCCCGGTTCGAGCTGCGGGACCCCTTAAGCCCCAAAAGGCTCTTGTCAGAGCCGCAAGGGCACTTGTAAGTGCCGCAAAGGCCCTTACAAGGGCCGGGGAGGGGGGGTCCCGGTTCGAGCTGCGGGACCCCCTAAGCCCCAAAAGGCCCTTCTCAGGGCCCCGCTGGAGGGAGCCTCCACCCCCCCAGCGGCTCCCTCCCTTCCCCTCCCCGGGAGCGGGCGGGGGGCTTGGAGGGGTTGCCGGGGAGGGGGTGCGCGGCGGGTGGTCGCGACCACCTGCTGCGGCCCCTTCCCGGAAGCCCCTCCTAGCCTCCCGTTCCGAGATTGCCGCGAGGGGGGAACGGGTTGGGAGGGGCTGCTGGGAAGCGGCGGCGGGTGGTTGCCGCCGCCGCGGGGGGTGTGGGCGGGGTGGGCGTGTCTCCCGGGGCGGGTGCGACCACCCGCCGCGGGTTGCCTGCCCATCCCCGCCGCGGGAGGTTAGTATCGCGCTGCGGGAGGTTAGTATCGGCTGACTTCGCCACCTTCAAGGTGGCGAAGTAAAACAGCCGATACTAGCCGAGCGAAACCAGTACCGCCGCTTTATAAATAGAAGCGGCGGTAATAGGTAAGTATCGCCGCGAAAGGTTAACGCTTCGGACTTCGTTCGGACTTTTATAAATCACGGTAAACGCGATTTATGCGTTAATGTCCGCGAAAACGGCCGCGAAAAGTTAACGAACCTTTATAAATATGCCCCATAGTGTTTGGGGGTGGGATAGGGAGTACTAATATAAAAAAAGTCGATCTGAGGGTGGACATGCTCTTTAACATTTTGTATATGACCAGGTGGGTATTTTTAACTGAGATTTTACCCCCTAGTTTGAGTTCTTAATAAGGTGACACAGTTAGGGGCACTGGGCCTATGTTTAAAAAAAAAAACTTCTGCCTTCTGAAAAATTTCCACAAAAACAACATGGCTGTCCAGTAGTCATCTTTTCCACCGTAGGCAAACTTTACGCGGAGAAAGTGAAAACATTATACACAGCAGCATCACCAAACCATTGGTTACAACAGTATGGTATGTGGTACATACAAGCACATAGACACATAGAAGGCCCAACTTTAGAGGTCAGGGCTCAGCAGTATTATTGAGTCCAGAAGAAAGTCACTGTGTTTCGGGTGGACCTCCACCCTTTATCAAGGTATACATGTCATGTTCTGGTTGTACCCATGGCAATGGCTAATCCCATGGCGTGTCAGAGAGTGCGGACGTTCAATGGAGTAAGCTCCCGTAAGTATGTTCTTTGGTATCCAGAGTTTGTATACATATTAATTGTAAGTCTCTTCAAATACTATAGTAAACCAATTTACACATGGTATCAAACTACTTATGCCTCAATCACTTTGGCATAATTACCAAGATTATGCAGTGCATTATAAGGTGTATCGGAGGTCATATAAGAACCAATGCCACAAGGAGATACAGCTCCCACCATTAATTTAGGTCACTAACATATGCCCCCTGATAGAAAAAGAGGTAGGCATTCAAGTTAGTTACAGCTCAGAAATTATAATTTAAGGCAGCATTGGTATTCACTTTGTGTCCATGAAACACAGAAACAACACACTTTCTCCTCAAGGAACACAATTAACACGGTATTTATAAAGGAGGGATATCGCTAAATTGTCATATTGCTCCTTTATTGTGGTCACAAATGACTGCTTGATTTCACCGGTATTTACATCCAGTCATAAATTACCAACCATGGTGTAAAACATAGATACTGTGCAGTATCTCACTCCTGCACAGTATTGACCCATTTATTGCCGTAGGCATTATAGGGCATGTCCACCCTTAAAGCACGTCATTTACCTGCCCCAAAATATTTAGCACTTTATTACCTGCATTCTAACCAGACAAGGATAATTAATGCCTCCATTCCGTCAGAGTAAGCTGGCCCCTCCCTCTGTGCAGTCAATCAAGGCTGTGACTTCACAACCAATGTTTGACGTCCAATTCCCATGCTGACTCCTCTGCACATGCTCAAGCTTTTAAAAAGCTCACTGAGCAGACGGAGGAGACAGCTTCCTTTGCCAGAATGGAAGAGAACTTATCATTAAATATCTGGTTACAAATGCAGGTAATAAACTGGTAAAAATAGCAGTTGGGGTTGCAGGCAGATAAATGTCTTAGCGCTAATGGTGTGTGTCGCCATTTTTTCATTTTAAGGGTGGACATGCCCTTTAATTTACCACATTAAATTACACCTGAAATGTTAAAAGGATCAATATTGAAAAACGTATATATTAATCCTTTATAAGCACCACCCCTACTGAACAAATTGACAAATGAATGCTATTACATATAGGAAAAAAATAATAATCACAATAACAATAATTACAATGCGACTACAAGGAGATCAAACAATTATCATTATGTTGATCACAAAATCCTGCTACAATACAACCTTAAAAGTTTCTAAACCTGCAATTCTGCCTTAAAGCCCGGCTTGTGCCCACACTAGGAAACATCCCTATCAGGTGTGGAGTTTCATATTCACATCATTTTCTGATTTGAACATTATGTTCTCTCTAAACAACAAGCAGTAAATCTAATGTATGTGTTTTAGTGAAGACACTACTAGGTATTTGCCTCTTTAACTGCACAAGATCAAAATTGACAAGGTTCATATTTAATGAGTTTTCCAAATACCACTCTGGGTAAGTTAAAAAGACATTTACCCTTCTATATAAAAAAAATGATGAAGTTCCCGAACGCAATACCTCCCCTGCAGTATTTAACAGCTTCCAAATCACAGACGGTAGCAGGTACAATTTCACTGCTACGCTCAACACTTGATTAAAGTGCATCGTTATCACCTGTCCAGCTAACAGACAGCTGTGCCTTAATTTATCCTCTGAGGCATTTATCCATTGTTCCACACTGCTAAGCTTAGCTCATACGTGTTCTGGCCAACCCAATTTTTTTCTTTTTGAAAACTCATTAAGCATAAAGTACATCCAAGAAAAAGTTTGCTCATGTTACATTTTGTTTGGTGCCATTATCCTTCCGAAGACCCAGAATATATCAATTTAACAAGCAAAGTTTGAATTTTTATCCTAGTTTATTATGGCAGAATTGCTTTTTATTAGCATATCTTAGAACCTTGTGTCATATTAAACAAAAATAATGAGAAGTTCTTAATTTATTGAAAGTATGACCTTTTTTTTTGGTAATAGAATTCTAAATAAAAAAAACATCTGTCTTGATATGTCTATATTTATCTTTTGATGTGTTATTAGTCAAGCAGAGTTCTTATTTGGTAGTCAATGGTGTCTACAAATAAAATGTATATTTAATTTGGCATTAAAAACTTTTTAATAACTTTTCTTTCTTCTTGTTTTCCTTCTTCTTTTTTCTCATTTTAGGCACATGTAGGAGTCCGGTTTGAAAATTGACCAGGAATTACCTCCACGATGAAATTATTTGGTTTGTAGCAGAACTTAGACCGATTAATAGACCAGTCCTAGTGGGAGACATTAGCTAGTGTAAAACAAAAGTTTGCCCCTTAGTTCAACCTGGGTGGAACTTTCTTGCCCTGCCAATTCTAGGCATTTTAAATTTCTTTACTCCCCCCCCCCAAAGGTTAGAACATTATTTAACATGCTTTTTCCAGAGCTGTTCAATTCTCTTCCAGGGTTAATATTTGTATCTTCATTGGAATTCTAGGAACCCCAGATCCATAATGCTGGGAGCCCCATAATTAATTTTTCCATGGATCCAACATGATCGGCTAAGCTGTCGTTGGTTCTTCCAACTCTTTGGAAGATCGGATTGGGAATGGGATTATTAGCCTAGAATTTGCTAAAAATAATCATAATTAACATTTGAAATTAGAATAAATATCCTCACTATTCCCACACTGGGAACCTAATGCATTTCTAGACCAAGTATGTGACCCTCACATCACAGGGAGCAAAAATCACACCACACATGAGACGTAGTAGAGCTTCAGCTAGACTTTATTATTTGGGTAACAAGATTATAAGGATGAGTAAAAGGGGCATAACCAGACTGAATGTCTAGAAAAGCTGTGAGGTTGATTTATCCAAAATGGTGGGCGTCCTCTCTGGTTCTCCACGCATGTTCACAGGCTCAAGGCGTCCGCTGTTAGCCATACTATGCGTAAATCAAAAAGAAAAAAGGAGTCTGGACGTAGGAGTAAATTGCTGACACTCGAGGTGTTTTTATTTGCACTGAATTTCTACAAAAGCTGTGAGTCAGGTTGAAACAAAATGGGGGAGGCAGCCGACCTCCAATATGCTGGGAAGATGGAATGTTTTGGTTCACTGAGATACAAGAAACAGTAAAAATGATTTCATAATGTACTATGAATAAAAGGAATCATAATAAAACCCAACAGTTCCACACATTTATCCTGAAGGGCTAACTAAACTAAACTAAACCAAAATGATGTGTAATTTATAGTAAGCTTATTAGAAAGAATGTCAGAGCAATTGCATCTTCACACTTAGCTTGGGAAGGAGCTCTGTGTCTGCCGGAGAATTCAAACCCATATGGTGATTATAATTGTACAAAAAATATTGCGAATTTGACCCCAAATTTGACCCCAGGAGGGAAGCCTCAAGCCACCCAAACATTATATTCCATAAAGAAAAGTTGCCATCATTGACTTTAACGTGATTGCTAAGCTTTTGCAAGTCATCGATCTGGTTTCTAACTGTGAGGGTGTTGTCTGAAAGATTAAAGCAGCACATACCATCAACGCTTCCACATCCTTGACTATGCAACAGGTAAATAATCAATTGCAGCAAGATTTTGAAAAACAGAATGTTGGCCGGTTAACATATTGGTAAGGATTGCACTGGTTATATTTATATCCTTAGCAACTAAAAATGCAAGATACCATTATAAATTGTTAAACCTGGGATTCCCACAATACTAGCACCTAAAGCAATGACCGCTTCAGAGAGTGGATGAACATTTGACTTTCAATCTTCCGGCATGGAGATAAGGAAATCAGAAGATTGCAAATGTACAAATTGACTACAAATTATAACCATATCTACAGTCCGTTCCCGTGTTCCAAATTGAGGCAAATTTAAATTTATGAACATTATCGGTTCACATCACCTCGCTGGATATGCATCGTTTCTTACCCTGACTTTATGGTTATTATTGTAAGATTGAAGGGGTGGAAAAAGCAATCAAATAAGTATTTATAATGTTGCATGTTCTCTTATAATGCCCCAAATAAAAGACAGTTGTGTTTAACAGTTTCTTTGAGATATATTCCCAAATGTTGCCCGGAGGCAATTGAGCACAGGGAACAATGAAACGATGTGCTCTTTTCAGATCAGTTTTCTTAAAGTGTAAGTCCACTCGTATAACTGATTTTTCAATTTATCTGAAGAAAGTGAGGTAAAGGAGCTATAGGCACTATTTGTAAAGACACAGTATGGTTTTTTAGCGTTACTGCGCCTTTAACGGTCATTAAACCAATTGTTAATTTCCGATTGGTTTAGCAAATCTTAATTTACATTTATTATCGTTGGGCCACGAACAGGAGCCATCTACAAAAATATCAATATTACCGTGTACAGGATCAGAGAGTAAGTCCGGTCTGGGGGAAGTGTCAGATTGTATACGATCTAAACAGGAACGTTCCTCTCCAAGAATATCAGTTTCATCTTTTAATCCTAACAAGTCATTTAAAACAGGAATTAAGCGGCAGGTCTTAAGGTGTATCCATGATATTGTGCCAAAACTGACGCCATGGTTTTACAATTTTCTCTACTATACAAATAAAAGGGTTTGTCAGTTTGGAAGACCCAGAGCAGGACCAGAGACACAGGTGACACATTAATGCTTAAAAGCACTTTGCATATCAGGTGTCCATTGAATAATATTAGGACAGTCTTTGAGGGTATATTTTCATGTATTTGGTCCCAGTAAGAGCAATCTGGAATCCATTGTTCGCAAAAGTTCACCACGCCAATTCAGCTTTATTTATCGATGAGTGTTTTATGTGCAAAAATTACTCGTTCACCTTAGTGAGAATAAATCCAAGATATCGAACTTTTCTCAAATTGAGGAAAGAGATTGTGTCAGACCTCCATGCTTCCTTAGATCATCAGATCATCAACATTTTGCTATAAGCTAGAATCATGCGGAGGAACCCAATATTTTAAAACCTTACAGAGAGCCATAGAATAGGCCTATTGTGAGTCCACATACCCCTGTGACAGTCTTTACCATGAGTATAGAGACCCTTCAAAAGTGAAGGCAAAGGGTGGTTGCACCATACTGTCAATCGGCACGCAAAAGGAAGCATGTTTTAAATCAGTGACAGTATAACATTGGGTATCAGCGGCAATACTAGTGAGAAGTGTGTTAATGTCAGACCCTATAGGGGTAATGGGCACAATAAGCTCATTAATAGCCCGTAAATCTTGGGTAAAATGGTAAGTACCATCAGGTTTTGGAACGGGGTTGATGGGCGTATTGTATGGGGAAACAATTCTCTTTAGTACTCCATGTTTAGTAAAGGCTTCAACCATAGGACGAATACTGTTAATTTTCCCTTGTGCAATTGGGTACTGTTTTTGATATACTGGCTTGTGTAGTTTAAGAATAGGTTGATAGGGTGTGCATGCATGAAACTAATCCCACATCTTAAGGGCCCATGGCTCATACCTTAGGAATAGAGATGGCCGAACTTTCGAAAGTTCAGTCCGATTTCGAACTTTCGACCTATATGGAAAGTTCGAAAACGGACCCATTAAAATCAATGAGAGTCAAATAGTTCGAAAAGTTCTAATGAAATACAATTAAAATATCAATGGTATCTTCATGTAAATGGCTGTGGGACCTGGGAAATGGTCTGGGGAACATGCTTGAATATCCAGGACTTTCAAAAACTCAATTTTACTCTTACTCGTTCTACTTTCGAGCTCTCGCGTTTGAACATTCGATAATTATCCCATGAACGACTCACGGATTCGAGAATTTGATATTTAATAATAATAATATTTGGCCGACCTACATTTCAGTGTATTAGTGTGTCGATCGGGCTGCTTTCCTGGGCTGGCCGCGACCGACCACTGATCGTTAGTTTGTCCGAATCAGACGATTGGGTGCATCCAAAAACCACAGACGGTCAATCAGTCCTCTATGGACCGCACGACCGGTGAACTGTTGCCCGCGGTTAATTTTGCCGCCAACCAACTGTCCTTTGTCCTGGCCGGGCGGTCGAAAGAGCCGAACGGTCGGTGAGAATCTTCAGTTTTGTACCCAGCTTTACCTTACGGGTTCCTGCAATGCAGTAATCATTTGTGATGGTCAGGAAGTCAATAGGTAAGGTTTGCTGGCTTAAAAGCTCAATTGAGATTGAGTTATGTGCTATTAGTTTTTTTTTACTGTATCTGATTACCCTAATGCTTCAGGACTATCTTAAATACAGAAAGGTCCAGGAAACAAACTTGGCAGATTTAAACTGTATGTGTTGGTGCTCCTCAATGTATTAATATTGGGAGGTAGGAAAATCAATCCTACCTCTCTGCCCCAGGTATTTTTCATATTTAAAAAGTAAATTTTTACAATGTAGTTGCCCTTTAAGTGTAAACACCATGCTACCCTGATATTACATTAGGTAAGGGTGGGTTTAACACTTATCTGGGTGATACCACCCGTTATTGCATTTCCCCCTAAGACTCTTCAAAATAAAACATTCTTCATTGATATTTCAGACAAGGAAGGGTTACAAATACCAGACAATTGCTCTTTAATGATTTACAAAGCATAAGAAGCAGCTATCCAACTGTCAATGGCACAAGCCCCTGGAGCAAGTCAATAAGTACCCCATCAGTGTAATTATCGTCTTTACAAAGGATTAAACATCCTTCAATTAAGCAGTTTACTTATTTTCAACTTGTTAGGAAACAATTTTGTCTTTCCTCCGGTCTTTTGCATTCAACCATTACAAGTACTTTGTGTTTGTTTATTAGTCCAGTAATGACCTTACTATTCATCTGTAGCATTAACAGATCGACGCCAAACGCTTAGGTTCCTGCAATGTCAAATTTAAAGGAATCTCTAGCTTGGTGAAGAAGAGAACCAGGGGTGTTCCTAGACCTTTTTCCACCTAAAATAAATATTTAAAGCCGCCCCTGTATCTTCCTGCAGCGTACAAAGCCCACAGTGACTGGTACATACAAGTTTTCCCACAGTGAGTGAGACTAGTACACACAAGTTTGCCCACAGTGAGTGAGACTGTTGCATACAAGATTGCCCATGGTGACTGGTACATACAAGATTGCCCAAAGTGACTGGTACATATGTTTGCCCTCAAGCACTACTAACTATTCACACCGAAATCTCTTACTGTGCTCAACTGGGCAATATTCAGGATATGTGAAGGAAGCAGGAGAATGGTTTAAAGTTCCTACTTACTGTAATATAACCCAGACTCGCCCTCTTTAAACAGCTTTTTCAGAAAAAATACTATTCATTAACTTGGCTGCATAAGGTAAATGGAGCAACATCCTCAATGGGGCCTGCATCAGCAGAATAGACAGCTCATCATGCGGGATATTTTTCAATTGTGATGGGATCCCCTGTGTTGACTTCATGTCATGCAACAAACAGTTTTTAAATTGCTTAGGGTTTAAGTAAACTAAAGAAGAAAACAGTCATAAATACAATGGAGTATATTAAAAGAGAAGGAAATTTTGATAATAAAGTTCAGATGATTCCTTATATTATAATAAATTCCAAACTGCTTTTGGCCTTAACCTTTAAATGCTATTAGTTGCAAATCCAATGTAAAAATAACTTTAGCTAGCAATGAAAATCAACCCCCC
The DNA here is from genome assembly GCA_019447015.1 of Hymenochirus boettgeri. Classification (NCBI taxonomy): domain Eukaryota; kingdom Metazoa; phylum Chordata; class Amphibia; order Anura; family Pipidae; genus Hymenochirus; species Hymenochirus boettgeri. The sequence continues at coordinate 34,890,566 of CM033472.1, read as the reverse complement.
AAACCTAGGTTTTCACATTAATAAGGTTTTGGAAGATGCCCCTGTAGTTCCTTACCTGACCCGGTCACTTGCCGCTTCTCATCTGCTCTGCAGCTGGCAGCCGCTCTATTTCCTGGTTGTGGCTGTCAGTAAAAGATGCGACGTGATGTCACACCCAATCGCCTGACAGCCGCGACCCGGAAGGAGAGCGTCTGTCAGAGCAGAAACCCTCTGCTCCTGTTTTTGCTCAAAACAAGCTCGAAACAGGAGCAAGGGGCAGCTCCAAGGCGGTGAGGTACTGGGTCAGGTAAGTCACTACCAGGAGCATCTTAGGAAAATTTTATTAATGTGAAACCTAGGTTTGGGCTTTCCTAACTAAAGTTATTTTTACACTAGACTTGCCCCTTAAAGTGCAAGTGTTCTATCTCACTGTGTAATGCTGGCCATACACACTACAATGGCAGACATATGATCTGCAGATCAAAATTCCATCCAGCCCATTAGGGGAAAATATCAAACAAATCTGCTAATAATAGCATCTATGGCCACCATTAGGACAAGGTCACACTGTCGCATTTTCTCACGTGCTAACAATTGTGAGAATTCGCAGGGAAGTGCATGTGATTGTGGGTTTTACAGCATACAGGCAAAGTTGTGCCGATTGCAGTGAAAATGGATGGCAATGCACAAAACACTGACAAAATTATGCCTAGAATGTTGTCTTTTATACCCAGGGGTTTGGCACTGCTGTGATTGCTCATTTTTAGATCATATGACTGGATCATTTTCAAAATTTTTTGGAATTTCCAGTTACTTTTGATTTCAATAATTATCAAAAATCTTAAAATTCCAAGTTCTGCCAGAGCTGAGGGTTCCAAACATTCTGTTAGAGCTTTAGATCTGATTCAGAACTGGGTTTCAATCAGACCCAAACTTCATCTCTATTTATTACTAGACTTTCATTCTTCTAATGATTTTACTAATGCCTTACAAACCTTTCTGCTACCACAGCAAAATAGCTTCTTTTTCATGCTCATTCAAGTGTGGATAGCCAAGCATTGACTGGTAATCACTTGGGATTGGGAATCTCATAGAAATACCCTTGTTTTGGGGCAAACAATGCAGCATCTAGAGGAAGTAGCTTGTGTGATGTCACCAGCAACCTCTGCACTATCCCTGCACATTACAGACCTACTGGTGGGACAGAGAGGACATCCAGGTTGATTGATGGCATATTGAATTTTTTTATAATTGAACATTTATGATTGAATGAGGTTCATTTGCTATTATTATAGAGGTGCTTTCTCCTGCACAGGGGCTAAACAAAAGAAAGATCCGTTTACCCCCATTGCATCCCGAGAGGTGACAAAGGGCCTGTTAAAAACATTAGAAGACCATAGTTCTCCTTCAAAAGCACATGTAGATGTTCATTAAAATACTCATTATCCAAATTGTTTTGTAGTTCATAATATTATCATAAATAAGTCAGTAAAAAAAATCTGTGCTATGGGAAGGGTTCCGAAATCTGTGCCATAGCTTGTACCTTGTGCCAAGGAAACATCTTGTTTCACAGTCATTTTTTGGGGTAGTGAAACAAACAGTCCGGCAAATGTCTGTTTCACAGACTAAAGCAGGTGTCCTGAGAACAAAACAGCGTTACTGTTCCAGCAAAATCCTTACATTTCGCGTAGCCAAAAAGAATGTTCTGCTGACTATAACCATAGAGTTGCTTGCATGAACAGTATAATTTACTTGAAAGCATTTAAGACACAATCCCTATTTCCTCAAATCTAGCCCAGAAAAAAGTGACACTCATATACCATATGCAAGATTACAAGTTGGCAGTAGCACAAATATATCTATATATAACGTGACCTCTGTTTGGTCTATAATTATTCTCACTGCACAGTGAATAGAGTTGAAAAATCTATGCAGATGGTATTCTCCTAATGATGCCAGTAGAGACTGGACAAATGGAAACATATTGCTGGGTACCTGGCTGTTTTTATATTTGTAGACAGTAATAAAAGGACATTGTTCATCTGCCACACGTGTGAAGCTATAATTCAATCAGTGCGAGGGACAATGATATCTCTTTTCAATCTGTTCAGTGTGTTGCCATTCCAGTAACAAAATCCTCCGTAAACAAAATGATGGTCTGTAATGGATACAGGGATCAACCTTTGGCTTAATAATAATAATTAGCAAATTTAGCAGCGTTTTGTAAATGTCTCAATCATTGCAAAAAGAACAATTGGATCTACGGTATATATTCAGAAACAAACTCTAGAGAATCAAAGCCCTAAAATTGTAGTCTGGACAGGCTTATATTATTATTATCATCTAATTTATAACATACAGTTGCATGTCATTTTTCTCTCCCATTGCCTGTGTCACACATTTACAGAGTTACAGATTTATATTTAAAAATTCAGTAATCCCAGTTGAAAATTCAGTAATCTCAGTCAGAGTCAGAAACAGCAATTGAAAATTCAAAAGTTTAAAATCACAGTAAAAAAATCACGGATGAAAAATCTCGTTTTATTTGGTTCAAATTGGATTTTTAATGGATTTCAATACTGAAAATATTTCATAGAAAGTCAAAGGTCTCCTGTATTGCCCATAACACACTAATAGAACCCAGGATGAGGACCTGATAAGCTATCCCCCCACCCTTGGGTTTGACCTAGATGCCCCACACCAGTCCTTCAAAGTCAGATTTGAGGTTCCAGTCTCGCCCCACCCACTATAAAGTCCAGGACTACTCCTGGACTGGCCAATGGTAAGACACACTTCTAGTGGAATGCTTCTAGCAGAGCGAGTCTTCCAATTGACTTAATGAATGATTGTGAGGGGACCAAAGCTAGACCAGAACTAAGTGCCGAACAGAATAGTGTTTGTCATCTAGGATAAACTCAGGGCTTAGAGCCTAGTGGTTTAGGTCCTCACCTTAGATACTATTAGGGGAGTGGGGGCTGCAATATTTGGATGATCGATCAGCTTAAAATGTCACCCAGAATTTTCACAGCAACCAACATTTTTTGTCCAAGTTTTCATTGAAATCAGGCCAATAAAAAGATTTTTTGGACATTTCCCTGATTGTGTGGTCTTCAATTGACCATATGAACTGTTGGGCCATTTAAATCCCAACAGACAGACTACCCATTGGTATATCAATCGCTATTCTGTCTGATGGGAATATAGGGCCAAGTTTACCCAGTGTGAGCATTCTGCTGACATTCGGAATTATGATATCTCAAACAGATAACAGAACTTCTGCTTTCCTAATGTATCTTGTAATTAACTCAACCTTAATGAGTTTACTAATATGCACGCATTTTACTTTTCGTTGGTAGAAGCGTCTCAAAAGCCTGATTAAACATGACTACCAATTAAACCGAGGGAGAGAGGAAGCTTTATTTAAATAATAATGGAATGTAATCAACAATCTACAGATGTGTTGAAACCTTTTTTTTCTCCTTTTCCAAAGCGATTCATTGCCTGCCAGCTACACAGCTGCTTCGTTGCCATGCTGCTTGAAAAACAAGATGCAGACATATTATTCCAAAAGAGAGGTGTGCTGAGAATAGGGGCCCCACATAATAATCAGCTTTAACTTGGATATTGCGGCTCTTCCCTTGTTGATTATCTCGCTCCAGAAAAATCGCATTAGGTGTGCCGTTATCTCAAAGACCACCAAAACCGTAAACAACATTTATAATAATAACGCGGTTTCTAAACGAGGGAGTGATACGGCCACCTGCGTTCTATTTTTTTTCCTTTCTATGTATCCAGCCTCCTATGATAATTGTACCGCACTGAATCAGGCCCAATTGAAAGGCTTCCAACCCCTCTCCCGGGCTTGAATTTTCAAGAGTCAGAATCAGGGATGGAAACGTGACTTTGATTTGTACAAGAGAAACCGTAAAAAAGATTATTTAAAGCCGGTGGATCTTGAAAAATATGTTCTAATTAGCAAGATGGAAAAGCAATTTTCTTTTCTTGCATGTAATAGGCATCTGCATACAGGGCGCTCCGTATAGATAAACGATAACGTTCTCCACGCAGCCTTACTTCATTACTTACAATAATCCTTGGGTAGCATTTAGCAAGGTACATTTATGGTAATTTAGATGATATTTCAATTGTATTTATAGTCACATGAGTGAAGCTCATATACAAGAAATATCCATGCAGCTTATTCCCTAAATGCCGCCATTCATCTGTTATCTGTGTATTTACACATTTAGTAGAAAGTGACATTCTGAAATTTTTCAATTAAAATTAAAGGACATGTCCACCCCTTTTTAGAATTTTGGTGTAGTGTACAGATCCCTCCGCCAGCCCCAACCGCCATATTACTTTTTGCAGAAACTCCCATGATCATTACTTACATGCCTCTCTCCTCCGACATACTGTCACGGCCCTCTGCTTGCATGAAACTGCAAGCAGGGGGCCGGACCGGCAGCCGCATCTGTGATTGGCTGAGAGGCAGCCAATCACGGACATGGCTTCCAGCTGCACAGAACGCCGGGGGAAAGAGTTAATGTAAGTAGAGTTCGGGGGAGTTTCTGCAAAAAGTAAAATGGCGGTTGGGGCTGGGGGAGGGAGCCCTATACTACAGCAAAGGGGTTAGACACTAGGGGGAGGGAGATGAAAACGGGAGGGAGAGGAAGGGGGGGAGGGCTGCAGTGCGCATGGCACAATTCTCCTGGAGGAGAGACAGGAGGCTCTGCCAGGCTCCTGGTGGTCACTTTTTTGGACTTTGGAGGAACATTACAGGAGAACCATTTGGAGCAGGGATGTAAGTTAAGGATTTTATTACACTACACAGTGGGACCAGTAGTGGGTAGGGATGGACTAGAACTCGAATTTGAGCCCCTATAGCTGCCCCTAGCCAGGATTCAAACCCTGGTCTCCCATATCAAAGGCAGTGCCTTTAACCAATACACTATCCAGCCACTACATTATATTGTTATTATATTACTAGGTTATCATATTACTAGGTTATTATATGGTTATTATATTACTAGGGTATTATAATAATCCAAACATTTGTATAGCTGCCCCTAGCCAGGATTCGAACCCTGGTCTCCCATGTCAAAGGCGGTGCCTTTAACCAGTACACTATCCATTCGATAAGCCTAGGAAGGAACGTTTGCTAACAGGAGGGATCATACGTTCATTCAATAATCCTCGAATGTATCGTTAAATGTAGCTTGCGCAAAACCCGACAATTGCCCGCCTGAATTCAGGAAGTGTTTTAAGAAGTTTTGGTGACAGTGACATGTTCCCCAGACCATTTCCCAGGTGCCACAGCCATTTACAGTAAGTTACCATTGTTAGTTTAGCTGTAAATCACTCAGACTTTTCAAACTATCACTGCCCCATAGACTTGAATGAGTCCGAATTCGAACTCTCGAACTTTCTCTGAAATTCAAAAGTTTGAAAACGGACCGAACTTTATATAGTTCGCCCATCTCTAGTAGTGGGTTAAATTATAGTTTTGGGGGTGGACATGCCCTTTAAAGTCTAATATTTTACGTTAAAGGGCATGTCCACATTTAAAACAAAAGAATGGTGACTGGTCAGTTATCTGCCCGCAACCCCAACTGCTATTTTTACCAGTTTATTACATGCATTTGTAACCAGATATTATTATTTGATTCTGGTAAAGGTATTCGCCTACTCCTGCTTAATGAGCTTTTTATTAACTTGGGCCAGCTTACTCTGCCAGAATGGGGACAATAATTATCCTTAAATATCTGGTTATTAATGGCCTAATATAATAATATAATAATAATAACACCATTATTATTTAACCAAATGGCCTAACATCTTATTGAGACCTATTGAGACCAAACTTTTGACAACATTATATGGACACATCTTCCATTTTAGGCAAAACATCTCCTGGACTTGCTGGAAAAATTATATAACCTGGCTTTACAATAATAATCCATTAATAAACAACTTACAAATCCTCCTCCCACCTTCTGTCTCTGTTTGTCCTCCTTCTGTCTGCTGGAGATGTGTCTCTGAATCCTGGGCCATGTAATATCTTGGTTTGCCATCGTCCATGCCTTGTCTTACCTTCTTTCGCCCCCTGTCATGGTTCAATTCCCTCCAACCTATCTATTCATAGATAGATCCATAGATCTCTCGGCATACGCCTCATCCCTGTCCTCTAGTCTCTCATCCCTTTTGACAGTTGATGACCCTGACTCGCTTGCCAACTCCTCTAATTCTATCCTGACTAGCAATATAGACTTTTGCACCCTTGCATTCCCGCATTCTAGGAAACTCTAATCCTTTTCCGTGGCTCAACTCCTCTTCCCGTTTTATACGCAGGTGCTGCGGAACGTGCGTGGAGAAAGTCCCATACAAAGGCTGACTTTCTTAATTACAAGTTCATGCTGCAATGTCTCGGCTCTAGGCTCCTGCTAGCAAAACAGAACTATTACTGGAAACTTATAAATAACAACAAATCAAACCCACATTGCCTGTTCTCCGTCTTCAACTCCCTTCTGCGCCCCTCTCCCGCTGACCCTCTTCTTTCTCCGCACTTTCCCCAGGACTTTGCGCATTACTTTCAACATCCGCATGCAGATCTCTGGTCCTCGGGATGAATTTCAGATTATGTTGCCCTTAACTCCCTCAGCTACTCTTGGATCTTTTGTTCCTGTGACCCATTCAGAATTCTCTTGCCTGCTTCTATCATGTCTGCTCATGACCTGTCGTCTTGATCCCATGTCATCTGTATTACTGAAGCACTGTAATCCCTTGTTAAGCCCATACTTAAAAAGCCCTCGCTAGACCCCTCTTGTTTAGCTAACTACCGCCTGGTCTCTCTTACCGTTAGCCTCTAAGCTGCTAGAACAATTAGTCTTCTCCCGTATCACTAACTACCTTCATGCTCATAACCTATTGGATCCTTTGCAATCTGGATGCCGTGCTGTGCATTCTAGTGAGACAGCCCTGTGTAAGGTTGTGAATGATCTGCAGGTTGCAAAGGCCAATGGTCACTTTTCTATTCTTATCCTCCTTGACCTCTCCTCTGCTATCGACAGTTGATCACTCCCTCCTAATGCAGATACTTCACTCTGGGCATTCGGAATGAAGTGGCATCCTGGTTTCTATCTTATTACGAACTTACTCTGTATCTGTTGCTAACACCACCCCTTCTTCGGTTCCTCTTAATGTGGGGGTACCGCAGGGGTCTTTACTTGGACTCTTATTCTCCCTCTACACTATCTCCTTTGGAGATGTCATCAACTCTTTTGGCTTCAAGTATCATTTATATGCAGACGATGCACAAATCTACTTGTCAACACCTACACTAACTCCTGACATCCAATCCTCCTGGATGTCTCAAAGCTAACTCAAATCTTTCTAAATCTTTCTTTCTAAAAACTGAACTAATCGGTTTTCCTCCTAAACCCGGTTCAGTCCCATCTTTGTCCATCTCTGTTGACAATACCCCCATTTTCCCTATCCAATTGGCACGTTGCCTAGGGTTAATTATTGACTCCTCTCTCTCCTTTTCTAAACACATTAACTATGTTGCAAAAGCTTTCCACTTTTTCCTTCACAATATAGCCAAAATCTGGAGGTTTGCTCTCTTGCTCTCCCGACCACCGCTATGCTTATGCATGCTCTCATCCTATCGCGCCTGGACTATTGCAAGCTACTACTTTCTGGTTTTCCTACTTCCCACCTCTCTCCCCTTCAGTCTATACTTAACTCTGCCACACATATTATTTCGCTTTCTAATAAATGGATCCCAAATCTCCTCTGTACCTGACAACAAACTGGCTCCGTTAAACAGCGCATTGTATACAAAATCCTTCTCCTAACTTTTAAAGCCCTTCGCTCTACTGCTCCTTCTTATATTTCTTCTCTAGCGTCCCCATATGTTCCTGGCGGTACCCTCCGCTCATCGCAGAACGAGCTACTGTACAGACCCCCCACTCGTACTGCTTCCTCTCGCCTTAAACCTTTCTCTCTTGTAACTCCCACCCTCTGGAATTCTATTCCCCTCTCTTTACATCAAGAAACCTCTATTAGCAGGTTTTAATCTAGCCTTACATCGTACATATCTGGAAACCAACACAGCCTATGATTGTTTTTTTTTGCACTGCATACGTCTCACTCCGGCACTTATACCCACTCCATTGTATCTGTATGTTACCCACCTAACTAGATTGTAAGCTCTACAGGGGCAGGAACCTCCTTTCCTCTTGTGGCAAAGCTCTAGCACTTCTATTTATATTAGTTATATATTTATGTACTGAACTATCTATGTATTTGTTCCCCTTAATAAACTATACCTACATACATACAAGATAAAGATTCAACACTGGATGTCAAAAATCACACAATCCCTCCTTTATTTAATTTATTAATTCATTTAAACTTGTTAATATTTTTTTATTTTTTACATTGTTTTGTTACATTGTAAACTATAAAATATAACTATTGAAGAACGAGCTATGTCTTACCTTCCATTCTTGTAACAGGAGAAGATAACCTAACCGGCAAGCTCGATCCACCCCCGAGTTTCTGGCTTATACTATACTATAACCGCAGTTTGTATACTATACTAAACACCTTATGTTTTCTCCCTTTGTTACCGGCTCTGGTTACTTAAATTGAAGAATGGGAGGTAAGACATATCTTGCTTTACCTCCTGTTCTTCAATAAGGAGTAAAAGGTATGTTCACTTTTTGAGCCAACTTATCCTTTAAAATTTCTCTATGGCCCTGAGTATCAAAGGTCAGGAAACTTTAAAGTGTTGTAACTAATTGTGCTGAATTCAAAGCTAAACACGCCATCACTGTACAATGTATATGAAAACGGTCTAGATGGATTTCTGATTTTGTCCTGTGATCTTTTAAGGATTAGAGAGGAAGAAAGAAATTAATGAAGACTTTGGGAAAAGCAGGTTATGCAACAGTTTATCTGTACTGCCCAGGAAATAATAGTAAAAACACACCAGTTGGGCTTCTATACATTGCATGGGGTCCTAGCACCCGATGGGCTCCTATACACTGCATGAGGTCCTAGCACCAGATGGGCTCCTATACATTAATTGAGGTCCTAGCACCAGATGGGCTCCTATACATTAAGTGAGGTCCTAGCACCAGATGTGCTCCTATACATTGCATGAGGTCCTAGCCCATCTAACAGTGTTTTTACCAGTGAAGTTTAATTTACTCATTCACTTTGAGAGATCTATAGTGTATATTTGTATTGGCTTTCTTTAATAAGTTACTTCACATTAGCCAACACAATCCCACTTGTTGTGTAAGAAAAGACATAATATAATATTAAACAATATATATTTTGTTTACAACAAATGGTAATGATTGTGAGAGTTATTCTCTCCCTAAGCACATTTCTTGATTAATTCCAAACAAAGTACATTAGGCTTAAAGGTATTTAGAGCAGATTGAGCCAAGAATAACGTAATGTAATGGTTTTGGTCACAGTCTGACAAACAGAGCAACTCAGCATATTGAAATGATTGTGTTTTAGAAACACAACAATCTATTCTGTTCTCCGTGACCCTCTCTCTCATGCATGACAAAATGAAGACAAAATCTTTTTATTCTGTACACAAGAGGAAATACAGAATCCAGTTTTTTGGTGAGTTGTTCTTATCCCCACCACTGTTAAATGGCACCCAAATCTAAAATGTATACCTAGCCTTATCACCTCCAAACCCAAGATGGCAATCTTTACTGTCCAAAAGATTTACCAGAAGGCAAATGTTCTCTTCCCCTTATTCTGCTGCTTCTTCTGTGATCGCTGACATCATGGCCAATAACTGACTGCTGCTCTGAGCATGTCCAAGCTGTTAGAGCTTCAGAAAAGGTGGCCACCTGTATAGTAGGGGTAGTGGAACTTAGGGCTGAAAATTTGCTTTCTGGTACATATTTCAGGATGCAGCCTTAAGGTGTATTATGGGGGGCAATAATACTATGAATGTATTTTAGATTTGGGGTGGATTTGCCCTTTAATGTATTTGTCATTATCTAAATGTCATGAACAATTTCCTTATTCGAAAGCTATAATAAATTTCTTTTTCATTTTTTTTTACAAGCTAAAGATTATGAAAACCCTTAGCAGAAATATACGGTGAACTGTACCATATTATTTTTTTTATCATCTTATTAAGAAGGCCCAAGAATAGCTTAAGACTTGATTGGAAATGTTCTGCGGTTAAAGTGGTTACTATACTAGGGACCCCTATAATCTCTGCTTTTTTCATTCGTTTCTGCAGGTTCATTATTTTTCTAAAGAGGATTTATCAAGCTAGAGTTTAAGGTTAGTTTCAATATGAAGGCTCCTCTGGGTATTACTGATATTAAAACAATTTGCATTTCAAAATAATTGTAAAAATAAAATCTGCCTTTCCAGGTTGTATTCATTTGTTAATTATGTTATTCATTTAGCCTGAAAAAAAACAAATGACTTCTGTTCTTCTTCTAACTGTAGCTCCTCCTACAATGAACGAGCTATAGACGCAAGGAAACCAGAGCCAATGCGCAAATTTTTTGACCCCCCTACATTGCGCTAGATGTGCAGCTACTCAAAAAACTCTACTCAACTAGTGTAGTTTTTTTTAACACTATGATTGCCAGTTATTGCCAAGAGTAATTTTTATGCCAGTTACTGCCCAGTGTCATTAATATTCCAGTTACTGCCCAGTGTCATTAATACAAGGTTCAACAGCTCTCTCTTTGAGATACGAGATGGGTTCCAACGGAACCGACGGATGTTTGGATTTTAGCGACACCGGACGCATTTTCGATTATTATCGAACCTCAAAATACCTTGAACTTGATAATCCTCGAAAATACGATCGGAACAACTTTCAAGTTTCCACGTATTTTCGAGGATATGCGAACGTTTTTATACGTTTGTAAATCATCGAAATGACGCGGTCCGAAAGTACGTTCGTTTCAAATTTCGATCTTCGGGATTTTCTCAGTTTTCTCATGCAAAAAGGAAAACTGGTAAGTTTCGGACATCTCTATTGATGATACTACGATTTAATACTGATTATCGATATTCAATACCAGTAACCACCATTCAGTATTAAATAATCTTCTCCCAATGACTCTATTCGATTCATTTTGAATTTTCAAACTTTTGAAAATCCGATTTTGGAGAAGAAACTCACCGGTTTGGCACATCTCGTATAGGTGTGTCAAAATTTTCACAACAGTTTAGGGTATATAAAGCCTTTCACGCACCAAATAAACCCTCATCTCACGTAAAATTGTTTTTTGTTGTTTTGCGGGAATGGGTTCCTTTTTTCCGCCATGTGTCCAGCTTTAGTTATGTGACCAGCATCACCTGCATTAATAGGCTCTCCATCTCAACTGTCAAGCAAATAATCAGATATGTCACTTAACCTACTGGAAGAAGAAATTTGAACATTCATTGCAAATATTTCTCACAGGCTGTGCCAGATGTGATCCAGGGCTCATTTTAATGGAAAACGGCAGGCTTTTATTTAACCCTGTCTTTGGAGACCACAGTTGTCCTTTAAGATATTAAAGAATGCAGGGATGATGATCCGTCTAATCCATGCTTATTTTTTATCAAGTACCAACTGTAGGGTTGATGGTAAATGCAAATTTGGGTGATACTCACTGCAGAAATCTTCAGATCTCCATGGATGACTACAGCTCCACTTCTTGACAGGCAAAGTGTATCCAGCTATAGGCGACAACTAATGTCATCTCGGTTCCCATATGAACAGACACAAAAATACAGTCCTGGAAATAGCCTTCGGGATTGATTGTGGCATGACACACTCTCTGAATGGACCTTTTTTGTCCAGCATCAATCCACATCCTTTTTTGCTTGTCCTCTGTTCTTTTTCCAAACTTTGAAATCACAGTCGGTGGGACACTCCCAGCAACCGGAATGTCACCTACTTTCCAACTATTTCCAAAATCTACAGTGTTATTTTTGATTCCTCCACCATTGACCATCAAGTCATTGTCGCCTTCCCATTGAAGTCTCCACAGGCCACAAACCGACCCAGCGTAGGATGAAGGTACCTGACTGCAACACGGCATCCCAGTCAAAAGCAACCGAAGGCCATGCTGGGATTGATGATACAATGTCGGCCTGATCGAACACAGAGATTCGACCAGAACTTAAATTAATGAAATTGGACAATATGCCATCAACCTAAAGGAAAGAATAGATTTATTTACCTAAAAGAAATTAGATTGAAGCAAAGACATTTTAAAGTTATTTTTATATAAAAATACATCTGCTTTATTCAGGCCCTTCAGTTAATAACCCCTCCTCCTTCTCTAGACCACTGGCTCTGGTTATGTACAGTATATTGAATGTTGTTGTGTGTGTGTGGGGAGGGGCTTTTGCAAAATGTCTGTAATTTCTCATTGTCACAATTTGCATCAAGACTTTATACTTCCCAGATAAAGATCAGACAGGGGAACAAAACAAAAAAGTTGTTTTAGAATGTTGTTTTGTTGTGGGCTACATCTAGCTTAGTAAATAGAAATTGCAGCTCCATCCATGCACTTTTTAAGTTTGTCACTTATTTGTCTTTTCCCCAAGTTCCAAGCCCATTGCCCATCATCAAACGGAGGGAAAGCAGAAAAAACTATTTAAATGTGTTCTTACCAGTACTTGTCTAGGATAGTCTCGGCGTATTTGGATCTCCAGGGAATAAATGGTGAGATTGACGGCTGCGATGTAGGACACGGCGCGGTTTCCCCTCGATTTTGGTTAAGAATAGTAACCTGAAAATCGGTTAAATCCTGGTTACTTTTACAGAGTCCGGAAAGCTTGTATTGCAGGTCCCTGGAGCGTTAGTGGTTCCCATCATAGGTAACGTAGTGAGGGTCACCAGATGCCGAGCGGTGGCGTAGGTGTTTCCATACAATCCTGAATGCCATTTTTGACCGTGCCACGACTCTCCTTTCTTACATCCCGTATTCTTGCACGTTACCTTTGCCATGCTTCCCATCACAGACGCAGTTCTGCTTGCAACTAGTGTCTGCCCAGAATGCCTGGTTGGGGGCCAGGAAACGACCTGATAGTTGCAGCCCAATTCTTTTGGCAAGCACTTCCCTTCAATCAGACAAAGCCTTCATTACACTCACAAGTCTCAATGCAGGCCTCGGTGCATTTTGATGGGGCATCTGGATTCTCACATGTGGTGGGGCAAGCACTTCCGCAGAAGTTATAAGTGCTGTTCCCAGGACATTCATAATCTAAAAGAGAACAAAACCATGTAATACATCATAATTACAGTAGTATTAAAGAGCTGGTGTGTACTATACTATTGTAAAATTCTACTATGAATGAACCTAGAGATAAAGGAACATAGGGGATTAGTGACAAGAAAAAACTTGAAGGGCTACTTTGCATACCTGCCAAATACCCAATTTAATGACTTGTGTGTTTGTCCCTGACCCCCAATCCAAAACTCTGCTATGCCAAGGCACAACAATTTTAACAGCTAACTACTCCCTTTCACTGTTAAGCTCCAGCCATTTTTATACTTGAATAATAAGGCAATTATTTCATTCATCTAGTATAGAGTGGGCAGAAGACAATGAAACCTTTGCTTAAAAAAATATATATATCTCCTCTCTAGGAGATACTGAAAGATGGTTGGACATACCAATGGCAAACCAACGTCATCTCATTTAACATTATTTACCTATAAGTCATACTATAATAATTGTTACCACCCCAAAGAATAATATTTTCTTTTTTTATGGGGTTTACCTGCTTCCTTTACAGGTGTATTTAATAAAAATCTTTATCTATTATAGCTGCTGGTATATTCTTCTGTATATGTAAATTTTATTTAAAAATTATTGATTTGGAATAATCAGAATCAAAGGACACCTTCTAAATATTCCCCATCACATTTTTCCAATACTGATATGTGGGATGTTTTTATAAAGAAAACCAAAGTGTAAATCTTGACATGTTTATTTTACTCACTGCATCCGGTCGCAGTTCTCCCATCAAAGACTTGTATGCCCTCTCTACGACAGGCATCGCTGTAAGTTTTCAATGTTTGGCAAGGATTTTTGGAAACCACCATTCATGCACATGTCATAGACACAGTTGTCCTTGTAAATTTGAGGTCAATTGTCGCATGGCACATCCTGAAAGGTCCATCTTCTCTTAAGTGATTATGCCGCAGGATTCTGGTTGGCCTATTGCTGTTTCTCAGTGATAGAACTTTTTTGCAGGGACCATTGCAGTCATCCCAGCAAGTACTGGGGCTGTTGCTCTTCACTTTCCAAATTTTCCAATTCGTAGGATCTAGAGGAACATGGTCTTCAGAATAGAGATCATCACCTGGGTTGCCGTTGTAATTCCCACACAAACCGCAAACGTACTCAGAGAAGCTGCTAGGAAGGGAAATTTTCAAAGCATGTTCCAGTCATAGAATACCTTGAGCCCAAACTCGTCAGGAGAATGAGAGAAGATCCACTTTGGTACAACTTCAGTTTCCCATCATTGAGTGTACCGGAAGCTGGACTTGGATTATTTAACTAGAGGAAATGAATATATCTATATTATTAACATTATAACGAGAACCACGGAGACAGCAGAAGATGAAAGAGCAGAATTCTAAAGGAAAGCTTGTTATTTGATTAAAATATATGTAGACAAGAACTAAAAGAGAACAGTACTAATCATCAGGTACTGTTTAAGTAACCAGGGTGAGGGCCTAAACACCCAAATCCCTGATTTATGTACTCCCCTTCCCGGCAAATAATACTTTCTGTTTATCCTTCTTTAGAAGTGGTCATGAGTATTTTGTATAGATGGTATATTAGTACAATAAAGGGGTAAGGACAAACAACATATCAGCACCCTGATAACAGCCATGGCCAAAACCTGTATGGACACGTCCCACTCACTGAACACACGTGTACAGCCCAGCATGGTAACTTTCACCACATTAATTGATACCCTATTCCCTATGGGGCCTGCAACATTATAGGTCATCTGAATGTGTAGGTACAAGGGAGAGGTCAATCCCGCAACAGACAGGATGTCATAATCCCGTGTAGAGCAAGCCTTTCTTACACTGGGCAGTAGCCAGAGACAGACCTGATGTATGCTATATAAGGGATAATACGCTACCTACAGTGTAATATAAGGATATTATTCCACCAAGGAGTTCCATGACCATATAGAGGCACAAGGCCACAGGCTGAGTGCTTTTTTACAGGGAATGATGACACTAAGGGACTTCCTGTATTCCACTGCCCTCTCACTGTCTCTCCCCCTCCCTGTATTAGTCATTTATATAAGAAATCCCTGTTTAGTGTAAATAGTTAATTACAGTTCCTATTGAAAAGACAAAGAAGGATGAACACTGTCAAGAATAAACAGGGATTCCTATATAAATGAATAATACAGGGAAGGGAGAGACAGGGGGATGGGCAGTGGAATACAGGAAGTCACTCAGTGACATCACCGAGTGACTGTGATATAGATTCTTGACACTTCACCTGCCCATTGAAAATGCCTAGCCTTATGTATTATATAAGTATTATACACTTTATGTGATTGTGGAACATGCAGAGTTATACCACACCTGGGTATATTGTTTGACTTGTATATTTATGATATGTAGCCTCATATAAGGTTTTGTGAGTCTAAAATACAGGATACACCTCAGAGAGCTTCTAAATAGTGGATACTATAAACATCTATAAACACTACATTGGGAGTTATTATTTATGCATTGAGCTACGGTTATTACTTAATAGCTTCCTCCACCCAAGCACCAGACGTGGAAATTATCCAAAGCAAATAAGAGAGAAGTTTGTGAAGGTTCTTTACAAAATGTCTTCACGAACGTCCAATTGGTTTCACTAAAGGCTATTGGTAGAAAGATAATTCATTTGGATAAGCTTAAAGCCTATGTAAACTTAAAATGGAAACTTAGAGTGGGATTTGAATTGAATAGAATGAGCACTGAGTGATGTTTAATTAACTTCGTTTTCATTGCTCCTAATACTTGAACTTTAATGTGAGGATGACGCACTATACTGCAAGTCTACATGTAGAGTCTGAAGGTTTTCACTGTAAATACTGTACCTACCCTTATTACTCCAAATTCAGATCTGTATCCAGAGATGTTATATCCATAGACCTGGATGGTGGCAAAACTAAGGTAACAAGAGAAGAACCTCTGTTCTCATTCATGGTCTCTATGTTGAATTCTGGCAAATTTGCATCATTGCCACAGGTCTGAGCCATTGTGTAGCTGCAGGTCCCTTGGAAATCATAGTTCCTTTCATCAAAAGTATGATAATGGGGGTCACCCCATGCCCAACACACAGCCTCATAGTTAGCGATGCATTGGGCCTTGCCTTGGAGAATCTTGCAAGTCTCCTTCTTCCTACAGTTCGCTTGACTACACGATGGCCTTGTAGAACCTAGAGAAAAAAACATAACCCTATGTTTATACTGTCTACACCTAGATAATCACCGTATACAACGTTCTACTATTTACTTTTTAATCCTTTCACTGAATTTCTTGTTGAAATGGTAGGAGGAAGAACAAAATATTTATTAGTAAGGTTGAAGAAGTTTATATGGCGGATCACCGTCTCTTTTATTTTCTCTTTTTGGGGTTTTCATTTTTTACTGATAAGTTACGTGATATAGAACATTTAAGTTATGTATTATAACTAGTATAAGTATAATGACTTTTTTTGAGGTGGGTAAAAAGTTAAAGGGTAACTGTGGTCAGGGGTGTCTCTAGGGTTTTTCCACCTGAGGCAAACGTTTGAATGCCACCCATATGTACTACTAGGTGCTATCTTTATTTTCCTTCTTCTCTGCGTGCCACTTTTCTAAAAATAAATAGATAAAATGAGCTCTGCCTGCTGTCTCTCTGATATTTAGCAGGGGCGCCTCCCTGAGCATTTTGCTCATGTTGCCTCATTAGAGAGACACCCCTGAATGTCGTAACAGAGCGCCTTCATACCTTTCAAACAAGCCTAGGATGACGTCTATAGCTTCTCTGGGTCTTATGTTATAGGTTTGTAAATTTACAGTTCCTGATCTGTCCTGTCTGTCAGACTCTATGACAGTCACATGATCTGCATAAGAAGCCCTACCTCCAAAAATCAATATTTTCTGAAGCTATTTACAAACCTGCAACCTTTCTCTATCCTTTCCTCTACCTATCGGCAACTTAGGGAAAGAAAAGGCTTTTTTTCAGACTTGTCGCTAGCTTTAAAAATGAGTTAAAAGTATTATGATACAGCTGATAATGCTCTGTCCCAGCTGTGGGCATGCTCCAACCTTAAACTTGGAGGCAGACCTCAAAATTCTGGTATGGCACAGATCACACTACTAGCAAGAAAAAACACCCTTTATACTACTGTAACTTTGGATAAACTGAAGCTAGAAGCATGTTCCCGGGGTCGTTTTAAAGATAAGAGTGTGGCCTTTTTAATAAATGCCACTTGCATGGAGACCACAGTTTCTCTTTAAGGTAAATGGAATAAGTGTAGTATAAGTCATGTTTGTAGTAAAGCACATAAAAGTCGTATACAAATACACTTACCAGCCATACATGTAGCTACTTCACCAAAATCATTTGTTGGTGAAATTCCAGCTACAATGAGTCCAAATTGGTTGCCGGGGGTTGATTCACCCACGTGTGGGCTATTACTAGAGTCCATCTTAAATCTCCCCAAAATACCCTGTTCCTGAGATTTCTTGCCACTTGATTTCATTCAGAGGTTTTTTATTCATTTTAATCTCTTGCAAAGATGATGTTTTCGCTATGAGTATGGCCAGATTGTTGGAAATGTCTTGACCTACAGTCTGGTAAGAATTGCAAATGATAAACATCAGGGACACCCAACAGAAAGGTGTCATATGTAATTGCACCTTGTTTACCGCCTGCCAAACAAAAGCACCTGAATGCCTTCTGTTGCAGTTATGAAAAGAGGTTGGTTGGGTTCAAGCTTTATTCCCATGACTTCTCCTTCATCCAGTTCATTTGTTTCCTTCTCTAATTAGTCTGGTAAGTCACCTGTGTATTCTGAGGGCCATCACATAAACCATATCATAATTGGTTTGGAAAGATATTGGGGCTATTGCGAAGTGCTTCCCCAGTAGGGACGGGCTCTAGCTGCTCATAGACATGATTGCACTGGTATGCATGCTAGCACATGAGTGCCCACTCAGTACAGCCACTGGCTTGCGGATTGACACGTGTTCCGGTGAGATCGTCTACACTCTGGAACATAATCGATTCGTATGTCTCCAAGGCTACCACAAGTTTACTTCCTTTGTTATAGACGCGGTTTTGATAGGTAACTGATCCAGTAAGGGAGATTGTCAAGTAGTCGGCTCTTTATTAATCCGGCAAACTCTTTGTAGAACCTTTTGGACCTTCTGGTGGGGTAAGTATAATAGTCATCCTCCAGTTCCTACGAAACCAAAAGAAAATGTGCAACTTTATTGAATATTTGGATTTCTATTATTGTATTGACTTTGTCTTATTACTGTAGCAAATCTTTCCATTGTATATTTTGTAGGGACAGCATAGGAGTGTCAGTCAACGCAAAACAGATTAAAAACAGTGGATCATTGTAATTTAAGAAAAGAACAGGAACTCAAAATCAGTCTTTAGAAATGTGGTTGATCTGCTGAAAATGATGATCATCACATCTTACAACAGCCTGGTTTTTAGGATTCTCGTGCAACACTAATATCTGTGTCAAATTGTCTTTATTTCTCCCATGTCCAACAAAACACTATTTATTTAATGTTTTGGGAACACATATAGTATCATGGAATGTTTTATAACTGCCTGACCTTAAAGGGTATCTGTGGTCCAAAAATGACCTTAGTAATTCACTGGAATTGTTTTCTGAGAATTTTTGAAATTTACTTTCATTATTTTTTACATACTTTGAAGATATTTACATTTTTATGTGTGATATGGTATCATCATCACCAGATCCCCTGCACTTCCTGCTCTGAAACCATGTGACAGTTACCCTTTCCTGTGTCTCCTACTCATGGGACCCTATGGCCTCTCCCCTCTGTTGCCCCCCCCCCTCCTCCCCTTCAGTCCTTCTTTAGTCCTCCGTCTCACTGTCTCAATCTCTTCCTGGTTTCTTCTGCTTACTCCTGCCCTGGGCATGTGCCAACTACGTTTAAAAGGAGGAACTAGATTGTGACCGCAGATTCAAACCTCCCACCCCCTGAGCAGCACCCTCTAGGGAGGCGGCCGGTTTGTCAGAAAAAAAAAAAATTCCCAGCACTCCAACTGGGCCTGATGGTATTGGCAGAAGATTGGGTGGTGCCAGGGCGTGGGTGTGTGTGTATCCAACCAGAACCCTCTACTATGACTTGCCTGTCTCACTCTCACTGCAGCACCAGATTTTACTTTTTCAGCAGATCAGCCCGGCTTCCTCCTCCATCCTGCTCCTACTCCATCCTGCGTGCGCGCATCATCACGTGGGTGTGTGAACTACGCTGGCAGCGCAGTGTACTGCGATCTTCCGCTTGGCTTCCCGCGCAGGCCGTGATGGAGCACTAGATCAGGTTAGCCTACGCAGGACCGACTGTCTCACAGGTCCGAGACCGAGACTGTGAGGGCACCTTTGCAAAACAGTGAGTAGTAGTACTTGTCATGTACTAAGTAGTACTTATGTGTATCAGACAATATTGACTGTACTGTCTCTTTCCCAGTGGCCCCTCTTTTGATTTTAATATCCCAACTTGCAGTGCAGGCCAGGTTAATCAGGTCAGTACAGTGCAGGCCAGGTTTATCAGGTCAGTACAGTGGCCTGTGTGGTGATGGCATTATTGGCATGGCATGGCTCATCATCATTAGCTGAGTGGTGCCGTGCCAGGGGCAGGGGGGTTGGGGTATTTGCTATGCCATGCCCATTACCACTTCCAATTTGCCAACAGTGCCATGGGGGGAGCCTAGGAGGCATTTGTGTGCTGATCGTGCCAGACCCAGGGGGTATGTGCAGTGCTGCTTAAATTATAACTATGTGGCACAGTTATAGTTTGCACAGAGAGCACAATACCTCCTGGCACTACCAGCATAAAAATACCCTGACCCCCATGGCACAGTTAAAGTTGGTACAGCAGACAGCACATACCCCCTTCCCCCCTGGGGCTATGTGCTGTCTGCTGTGCCAACTATAACTGTGCCATGGGGATGAGGGTATTTTTATGCTGGTGGTGCCAGGGGGTATTTGTAAATAATACCTCCTGTAAATAAATGGAGGATTGGTGTACATACAATGATAATGACACTAGTTAACTTAATGTGTATAAAAACCCTCCTACTTCTAGACAAGCCATACCCTGCTTCCAGACAAAGCACCACCCACTTTCAATTATAAAACCACACCCCTTCTGGCGGCATTGTATGGTGGTGAGGGGGGAGGCATTTGGAATTTTTTTCAGGTGCTAAAATGTCTAGAGACAGCCCTGTCTGCAAAGTCACAAAAAGTGAAGAGCAGGAGCCTGGTCGTGTCAAAAATGTTTTTCCCTTTTGCCTCTTCTCTGGGATAATTCTGACATGCTCAGTGAAGCCCTCACCCCTCCATCTCCCTTCCTCTCCCTCTTGCCATCGCAGTAGATGGCTGAAGAAAGAAGAAAGAAGCAGCTGGCAACATCGGCTCCGCTGAGGCCGGCGGTGCCAGCGGGCTCACTGGCGGCCGCAGTGAGTCTGCCTGGCATCGGCGACCTGAGTGGGGTTGGTGTCGCCAGCCCGAAGACGTCGCCCAAGGGCTCTTTTAAGAGCTGCACACTGGGGGTCCCGGTTCGAGCTGCGGGACCCCCGCCAAAGGCACTTGTCAGTGCCGCAAGGGCACTTGTCAGTGCCGCAAGGGCCCTTACAAGGGCCGGGGAGGGGGTCCTGTTTCGAGCTGCGGGACCCCTAAGCCCCAAAGGGCTCTTGTTAGAGCCGCAAGGGCACTTGTAAGTGCCGCAAAGGCCCTGATAGGGCCGGGGAGGGGGGTCCCGGTTCGAGCTGCGGGACCCCTTAAGCCCCAAAAGGCTCTTGTCAGAGCCGCAAGGGCACTTGTAAGTGCCGCAAAGGCCCTTACAAGGGCCGGGGAGGGGGGGTCCCGGTTCGAGCTGCGGGACCCCCTAAGCCCCAAAAGGCCCTTCTCAGGGCCCCGCTGGAGGGAGCCTCCACCCCCCCAGCGGCTCCCTCCCTTCCCCTCCCCGGGAGCGGGCGGGGGGCTTGGAGGGGTTGCCGGGGAGGGGGTGCGCGGCGGGTGGTCGCGACCACCTGCTGCGGCCCCTTCCCGGAAGCCCCTCCTAGCCTCCCGTTCCGAGATTGCCGCGAGGGGGGAACGGGTTGGGAGGGGCTGCTGGGAAGCGGCGGCGGGTGGTTGCCGCCGCCGCGGGGGGTGTGGGCGGGGTGGGCGTGTCTCCCGGGGCGGGTGCGACCACCCGCCGCGGGTTGCCTGCCCATCCCCGCCGCGGGAGGTTAGTATCGCGCTGCGGGAGGTTAGTATCGGCTGACTTCGCCACCTTCAAGGTGGCGAAGTAAAACAGCCGATACTAGCCGAGCGAAACCAGTACCGCCGCTTTATAAATAGAAGCGGCGGTAATAGGTAAGTATCGCCGCGAAAGGTTAACGCTTCGGACTTCGTTCGGACTTTTATAAATCACGGTAAACGCGATTTATGCGTTAATGTCCGCGAAAACGGCCGCGAAAAGTTAACGAACCTTTATAAATATGCCCCATAGTGTTTGGGGGTGGGATAGGGAGTACTAATATAAAAAAAGTCGATCTGAGGGTGGACATGCTCTTTAACATTTTGTATATGACCAGGTGGGTATTTTTAACTGAGATTTTACCCCCTAGTTTGAGTTCTTAATAAGGTGACACAGTTAGGGGCACTGGGCCTATGTTTAAAAAAAAAAACTTCTGCCTTCTGAAAAATTTCCACAAAAACAACATGGCTGTCCAGTAGTCATCTTTTCCACCGTAGGCAAACTTTACGCGGAGAAAGTGAAAACATTATACACAGCAGCATCACCAAACCATTGGTTACAACAGTATGGTATGTGGTACATACAAGCACATAGACACATAGAAGGCCCAACTTTAGAGGTCAGGGCTCAGCAGTATTATTGAGTCCAGAAGAAAGTCACTGTGTTTCGGGTGGACCTCCACCCTTTATCAAGGTATACATGTCATGTTCTGGTTGTACCCATGGCAATGGCTAATCCCATGGCGTGTCAGAGAGTGCGGACGTTCAATGGAGTAAGCTCCCGTAAGTATGTTCTTTGGTATCCAGAGTTTGTATACATATTAATTGTAAGTCTCTTCAAATACTATAGTAAACCAATTTACACATGGTATCAAACTACTTATGCCTCAATCACTTTGGCATAATTACCAAGATTATGCAGTGCATTATAAGGTGTATCGGAGGTCATATAAGAACCAATGCCACAAGGAGATACAGCTCCCACCATTAATTTAGGTCACTAACATATGCCCCCTGATAGAAAAAGAGGTAGGCATTCAAGTTAGTTACAGCTCAGAAATTATAATTTAAGGCAGCATTGGTATTCACTTTGTGTCCATGAAACACAGAAACAACACACTTTCTCCTCAAGGAACACAATTAACACGGTATTTATAAAGGAGGGATATCGCTAAATTGTCATATTGCTCCTTTATTGTGGTCACAAATGACTGCTTGATTTCACCGGTATTTACATCCAGTCATAAATTACCAACCATGGTGTAAAACATAGATACTGTGCAGTATCTCACTCCTGCACAGTATTGACCCATTTATTGCCGTAGGCATTATAGGGCATGTCCACCCTTAAAGCACGTCATTTACCTGCCCCAAAATATTTAGCACTTTATTACCTGCATTCTAACCAGACAAGGATAATTAATGCCTCCATTCCGTCAGAGTAAGCTGGCCCCTCCCTCTGTGCAGTCAATCAAGGCTGTGACTTCACAACCAATGTTTGACGTCCAATTCCCATGCTGACTCCTCTGCACATGCTCAAGCTTTTAAAAAGCTCACTGAGCAGACGGAGGAGACAGCTTCCTTTGCCAGAATGGAAGAGAACTTATCATTAAATATCTGGTTACAAATGCAGGTAATAAACTGGTAAAAATAGCAGTTGGGGTTGCAGGCAGATAAATGTCTTAGCGCTAATGGTGTGTGTCGCCATTTTTTCATTTTAAGGGTGGACATGCCCTTTAATTTACCACATTAAATTACACCTGAAATGTTAAAAGGATCAATATTGAAAAACGTATATATTAATCCTTTATAAGCACCACCCCTACTGAACAAATTGACAAATGAATGCTATTACATATAGGAAAAAAATAATAATCACAATAACAATAATTACAATGCGACTACAAGGAGATCAAACAATTATCATTATGTTGATCACAAAATCCTGCTACAATACAACCTTAAAAGTTTCTAAACCTGCAATTCTGCCTTAAAGCCCGGCTTGTGCCCACACTAGGAAACATCCCTATCAGGTGTGGAGTTTCATATTCACATCATTTTCTGATTTGAACATTATGTTCTCTCTAAACAACAAGCAGTAAATCTAATGTATGTGTTTTAGTGAAGACACTACTAGGTATTTGCCTCTTTAACTGCACAAGATCAAAATTGACAAGGTTCATATTTAATGAGTTTTCCAAATACCACTCTGGGTAAGTTAAAAAGACATTTACCCTTCTATATAAAAAAAATGATGAAGTTCCCGAACGCAATACCTCCCCTGCAGTATTTAACAGCTTCCAAATCACAGACGGTAGCAGGTACAATTTCACTGCTACGCTCAACACTTGATTAAAGTGCATCGTTATCACCTGTCCAGCTAACAGACAGCTGTGCCTTAATTTATCCTCTGAGGCATTTATCCATTGTTCCACACTGCTAAGCTTAGCTCATACGTGTTCTGGCCAACCCAATTTTTTTCTTTTTGAAAACTCATTAAGCATAAAGTACATCCAAGAAAAAGTTTGCTCATGTTACATTTTGTTTGGTGCCATTATCCTTCCGAAGACCCAGAATATATCAATTTAACAAGCAAAGTTTGAATTTTTATCCTAGTTTATTATGGCAGAATTGCTTTTTATTAGCATATCTTAGAACCTTGTGTCATATTAAACAAAAATAATGAGAAGTTCTTAATTTATTGAAAGTATGACCTTTTTTTTTGGTAATAGAATTCTAAATAAAAAAAACATCTGTCTTGATATGTCTATATTTATCTTTTGATGTGTTATTAGTCAAGCAGAGTTCTTATTTGGTAGTCAATGGTGTCTACAAATAAAATGTATATTTAATTTGGCATTAAAAACTTTTTAATAACTTTTCTTTCTTCTTGTTTTCCTTCTTCTTTTTTCTCATTTTAGGCACATGTAGGAGTCCGGTTTGAAAATTGACCAGGAATTACCTCCACGATGAAATTATTTGGTTTGTAGCAGAACTTAGACCGATTAATAGACCAGTCCTAGTGGGAGACATTAGCTAGTGTAAAACAAAAGTTTGCCCCTTAGTTCAACCTGGGTGGAACTTTCTTGCCCTGCCAATTCTAGGCATTTTAAATTTCTTTACTCCCCCCCCCCAAAGGTTAGAACATTATTTAACATGCTTTTTCCAGAGCTGTTCAATTCTCTTCCAGGGTTAATATTTGTATCTTCATTGGAATTCTAGGAACCCCAGATCCATAATGCTGGGAGCCCCATAATTAATTTTTCCATGGATCCAACATGATCGGCTAAGCTGTCGTTGGTTCTTCCAACTCTTTGGAAGATCGGATTGGGAATGGGATTATTAGCCTAGAATTTGCTAAAAATAATCATAATTAACATTTGAAATTAGAATAAATATCCTCACTATTCCCACACTGGGAACCTAATGCATTTCTAGACCAAGTATGTGACCCTCACATCACAGGGAGCAAAAATCACACCACACATGAGACGTAGTAGAGCTTCAGCTAGACTTTATTATTTGGGTAACAAGATTATAAGGATGAGTAAAAGGGGCATAACCAGACTGAATGTCTAGAAAAGCTGTGAGGTTGATTTATCCAAAATGGTGGGCGTCCTCTCTGGTTCTCCACGCATGTTCACAGGCTCAAGGCGTCCGCTGTTAGCCATACTATGCGTAAATCAAAAAGAAAAAAGGAGTCTGGACGTAGGAGTAAATTGCTGACACTCGAGGTGTTTTTATTTGCACTGAATTTCTACAAAAGCTGTGAGTCAGGTTGAAACAAAATGGGGGAGGCAGCCGACCTCCAATATGCTGGGAAGATGGAATGTTTTGGTTCACTGAGATACAAGAAACAGTAAAAATGATTTCATAATGTACTATGAATAAAAGGAATCATAATAAAACCCAACAGTTCCACACATTTATCCTGAAGGGCTAACTAAACTAAACTAAACCAAAATGATGTGTAATTTATAGTAAGCTTATTAGAAAGAATGTCAGAGCAATTGCATCTTCACACTTAGCTTGGGAAGGAGCTCTGTGTCTGCCGGAGAATTCAAACCCATATGGTGATTATAATTGTACAAAAAATATTGCGAATTTGACCCCAAATTTGACCCCAGGAGGGAAGCCTCAAGCCACCCAAACATTATATTCCATAAAGAAAAGTTGCCATCATTGACTTTAACGTGATTGCTAAGCTTTTGCAAGTCATCGATCTGGTTTCTAACTGTGAGGGTGTTGTCTGAAAGATTAAAGCAGCACATACCATCAACGCTTCCACATCCTTGACTATGCAACAGGTAAATAATCAATTGCAGCAAGATTTTGAAAAACAGAATGTTGGCCGGTTAACATATTGGTAAGGATTGCACTGGTTATATTTATATCCTTAGCAACTAAAAATGCAAGATACCATTATAAATTGTTAAACCTGGGATTCCCACAATACTAGCACCTAAAGCAATGACCGCTTCAGAGAGTGGATGAACATTTGACTTTCAATCTTCCGGCATGGAGATAAGGAAATCAGAAGATTGCAAATGTACAAATTGACTACAAATTATAACCATATCTACAGTCCGTTCCCGTGTTCCAAATTGAGGCAAATTTAAATTTATGAACATTATCGGTTCACATCACCTCGCTGGATATGCATCGTTTCTTACCCTGACTTTATGGTTATTATTGTAAGATTGAAGGGGTGGAAAAAGCAATCAAATAAGTATTTATAATGTTGCATGTTCTCTTATAATGCCCCAAATAAAAGACAGTTGTGTTTAACAGTTTCTTTGAGATATATTCCCAAATGTTGCCCGGAGGCAATTGAGCACAGGGAACAATGAAACGATGTGCTCTTTTCAGATCAGTTTTCTTAAAGTGTAAGTCCACTCGTATAACTGATTTTTCAATTTATCTGAAGAAAGTGAGGTAAAGGAGCTATAGGCACTATTTGTAAAGACACAGTATGGTTTTTTAGCGTTACTGCGCCTTTAACGGTCATTAAACCAATTGTTAATTTCCGATTGGTTTAGCAAATCTTAATTTACATTTATTATCGTTGGGCCACGAACAGGAGCCATCTACAAAAATATCAATATTACCGTGTACAGGATCAGAGAGTAAGTCCGGTCTGGGGGAAGTGTCAGATTGTATACGATCTAAACAGGAACGTTCCTCTCCAAGAATATCAGTTTCATCTTTTAATCCTAACAAGTCATTTAAAACAGGAATTAAGCGGCAGGTCTTAAGGTGTATCCATGATATTGTGCCAAAACTGACGCCATGGTTTTACAATTTTCTCTACTATACAAATAAAAGGGTTTGTCAGTTTGGAAGACCCAGAGCAGGACCAGAGACACAGGTGACACATTAATGCTTAAAAGCACTTTGCATATCAGGTGTCCATTGAATAATATTAGGACAGTCTTTGAGGGTATATTTTCATGTATTTGGTCCCAGTAAGAGCAATCTGGAATCCATTGTTCGCAAAAGTTCACCACGCCAATTCAGCTTTATTTATCGATGAGTGTTTTATGTGCAAAAATTACTCGTTCACCTTAGTGAGAATAAATCCAAGATATCGAACTTTTCTCAAATTGAGGAAAGAGATTGTGTCAGACCTCCATGCTTCCTTAGATCATCAGATCATCAACATTTTGCTATAAGCTAGAATCATGCGGAGGAACCCAATATTTTAAAACCTTACAGAGAGCCATAGAATAGGCCTATTGTGAGTCCACATACCCCTGTGACAGTCTTTACCATGAGTATAGAGACCCTTCAAAAGTGAAGGCAAAGGGTGGTTGCACCATACTGTCAATCGGCACGCAAAAGGAAGCATGTTTTAAATCAGTGACAGTATAACATTGGGTATCAGCGGCAATACTAGTGAGAAGTGTGTTAATGTCAGACCCTATAGGGGTAATGGGCACAATAAGCTCATTAATAGCCCGTAAATCTTGGGTAAAATGGTAAGTACCATCAGGTTTTGGAACGGGGTTGATGGGCGTATTGTATGGGGAAACAATTCTCTTTAGTACTCCATGTTTAGTAAAGGCTTCAACCATAGGACGAATACTGTTAATTTTCCCTTGTGCAATTGGGTACTGTTTTTGATATACTGGCTTGTGTAGTTTAAGAATAGGTTGATAGGGTGTGCATGCATGAAACTAATCCCACATCTTAAGGGCCCATGGCTCATACCTTAGGAATAGAGATGGCCGAACTTTCGAAAGTTCAGTCCGATTTCGAACTTTCGACCTATATGGAAAGTTCGAAAACGGACCCATTAAAATCAATGAGAGTCAAATAGTTCGAAAAGTTCTAATGAAATACAATTAAAATATCAATGGTATCTTCATGTAAATGGCTGTGGGACCTGGGAAATGGTCTGGGGAACATGCTTGAATATCCAGGACTTTCAAAAACTCAATTTTACTCTTACTCGTTCTACTTTCGAGCTCTCGCGTTTGAACATTCGATAATTATCCCATGAACGACTCACGGATTCGAGAATTTGATATTTAATAATAATAATATTTGGCCGACCTACATTTCAGTGTATTAGTGTGTCGATCGGGCTGCTTTCCTGGGCTGGCCGCGACCGACCACTGATCGTTAGTTTGTCCGAATCAGACGATTGGGTGCATCCAAAAACCACAGACGGTCAATCAGTCCTCTATGGACCGCACGACCGGTGAACTGTTGCCCGCGGTTAATTTTGCCGCCAACCAACTGTCCTTTGTCCTGGCCGGGCGGTCGAAAGAGCCGAACGGTCGGTGAGAATCTTCAGTTTTGTACCCAGCTTTACCTTACGGGTTCCTGCAATGCAGTAATCATTTGTGATGGTCAGGAAGTCAATAGGTAAGGTTTGCTGGCTTAAAAGC
This sequence comes from Hymenochirus boettgeri, assembly GCA_019447015.1. NCBI lineage: Eukaryota > Metazoa > Chordata > Amphibia > Anura > Pipidae > Hymenochirus > Hymenochirus boettgeri. Next base: position 34,862,167 of record CM033472.1, on the reverse strand, counting down.
TCAATTGAGATTGAGTTATGTGCTATTAGTTTTTTTTTACTGTATCTGATTACCCTAATGCTTCAGGACTATCTTAAATACAGAAAGGTCCAGGAAACAAACTTGGCAGATTTAAACTGTATGTGTTGGTGCTCCTCAATGTATTAATATTGGGAGGTAGGAAAATCAATCCTACCTCTCTGCCCCAGGTATTTTTCATATTTAAAAAGTAAATTTTTACAATGTAGTTGCCCTTTAAGTGTAAACACCATGCTACCCTGATATTACATTAGGTAAGGGTGGGTTTAACACTTATCTGGGTGATACCACCCGTTATTGCATTTCCCCCTAAGACTCTTCAAAATAAAACATTCTTCATTGATATTTCAGACAAGGAAGGGTTACAAATACCAGACAATTGCTCTTTAATGATTTACAAAGCATAAGAAGCAGCTATCCAACTGTCAATGGCACAAGCCCCTGGAGCAAGTCAATAAGTACCCCATCAGTGTAATTATCGTCTTTACAAAGGATTAAACATCCTTCAATTAAGCAGTTTACTTATTTTCAACTTGTTAGGAAACAATTTTGTCTTTCCTCCGGTCTTTTGCATTCAACCATTACAAGTACTTTGTGTTTGTTTATTAGTCCAGTAATGACCTTACTATTCATCTGTAGCATTAACAGATCGACGCCAAACGCTTAGGTTCCTGCAATGTCAAATTTAAAGGAATCTCTAGCTTGGTGAAGAAGAGAACCAGGGGTGTTCCTAGACCTTTTTCCACCTAAAATAAATATTTAAAGCCGCCCCTGTATCTTCCTGCAGCGTACAAAGCCCACAGTGACTGGTACATACAAGTTTTCCCACAGTGAGTGAGACTAGTACACACAAGTTTGCCCACAGTGAGTGAGACTGTTGCATACAAGATTGCCCATGGTGACTGGTACATACAAGATTGCCCAAAGTGACTGGTACATATGTTTGCCCTCAAGCACTACTAACTATTCACACCGAAATCTCTTACTGTGCTCAACTGGGCAATATTCAGGATATGTGAAGGAAGCAGGAGAATGGTTTAAAGTTCCTACTTACTGTAATATAACCCAGACTCGCCCTCTTTAAACAGCTTTTTCAGAAAAAATACTATTCATTAACTTGGCTGCATAAGGTAAATGGAGCAACATCCTCAATGGGGCCTGCATCAGCAGAATAGACAGCTCATCATGCGGGATATTTTTCAATTGTGATGGGATCCCCTGTGTTGACTTCATGTCATGCAACAAACAGTTTTTAAATTGCTTAGGGTTTAAGTAAACTAAAGAAGAAAACAGTCATAAATACAATGGAGTATATTAAAAGAGAAGGAAATTTTGATAATAAAGTTCAGATGATTCCTTATATTATAATAAATTCCAAACTGCTTTTGGCCTTAACCTTTAAATGCTATTAGTTGCAAATCCAATGTAAAAATAACTTTAGCTAGCAATGAAAATCAACCCCCCAAACCTAGGTTTTCACATTAATAAGGTTTTGGAAGATGCCCCTGTAGTTCCTTACCTGACCCGGTCACTTGCCGCTTCTCATCTGCTCTGCAGCTGGCAGCCGCTCTATTTCCTGGTTGTGGCTGTCAGTAAAAGATGCGACGTGATGTCACACCCAATCGCCTGACAGCCGCGACCCGGAAGGAGAGCGTCTGTCAGAGCAGAAACCCTCTGCTCCTGTTTTTGCTCAAAACAAGCTCGAAACAGGAGCAAGGGGCAGCTCCAAGGCGGTGAGGTACTGGGTCAGGTAAGTCACTACCAGGAGCATCTTAGGAAAATTTTATTAATGTGAAACCTAGGTTTGGGCTTTCCTAACTAAAGTTATTTTTACACTAGACTTGCCCCTTAAAGTGCAAGTGTTCTATCTCACTGTGTAATGCTGGCCATACACACTACAATGGCAGACATATGATCTGCAGATCAAAATTCCATCCAGCCCATTAGGGGAAAATATCAAACAAATCTGCTAATAATAGCATCTATGGCCACCATTAGGACAAGGTCACACTGTCGCATTTTCTCACGTGCTAACAATTGTGAGAATTCGCAGGGAAGTGCATGTGATTGTGGGTTTTACAGCATACAGGCAAAGTTGTGCCGATTGCAGTGAAAATGGATGGCAATGCACAAAACACTGACAAAATTATGCCTAGAATGTTGTCTTTTATACCCAGGGGTTTGGCACTGCTGTGATTGCTCATTTTTAGATCATATGACTGGATCATTTTCAAAATTTTTTGGAATTTCCAGTTACTTTTGATTTCAATAATTATCAAAAATCTTAAAATTCCAAGTTCTGCCAGAGCTGAGGGTTCCAAACATTCTGTTAGAGCTTTAGATCTGATTCAGAACTGGGTTTCAATCAGACCCAAACTTCATCTCTATTTATTACTAGACTTTCATTCTTCTAATGATTTTACTAATGCCTTACAAACCTTTCTGCTACCACAGCAAAATAGCTTCTTTTTCATGCTCATTCAAGTGTGGATAGCCAAGCATTGACTGGTAATCACTTGGGATTGGGAATCTCATAGAAATACCCTTGTTTTGGGGCAAACAATGCAGCATCTAGAGGAAGTAGCTTGTGTGATGTCACCAGCAACCTCTGCACTATCCCTGCACATTACAGACCTACTGGTGGGACAGAGAGGACATCCAGGTTGATTGATGGCATATTGAATTTTTTTATAATTGAACATTTATGATTGAATGAGGTTCATTTGCTATTATTATAGAGGTGCTTTCTCCTGCACAGGGGCTAAACAAAAGAAAGATCCGTTTACCCCCATTGCATCCCGAGAGGTGACAAAGGGCCTGTTAAAAACATTAGAAGACCATAGTTCTCCTTCAAAAGCACATGTAGATGTTCATTAAAATACTCATTATCCAAATTGTTTTGTAGTTCATAATATTATCATAAATAAGTCAGTAAAAAAAATCTGTGCTATGGGAAGGGTTCCGAAATCTGTGCCATAGCTTGTACCTTGTGCCAAGGAAACATCTTGTTTCACAGTCATTTTTTGGGGTAGTGAAACAAACAGTCCGGCAAATGTCTGTTTCACAGACTAAAGCAGGTGTCCTGAGAACAAAACAGCGTTACTGTTCCAGCAAAATCCTTACATTTCGCGTAGCCAAAAAGAATGTTCTGCTGACTATAACCATAGAGTTGCTTGCATGAACAGTATAATTTACTTGAAAGCATTTAAGACACAATCCCTATTTCCTCAAATCTAGCCCAGAAAAAAGTGACACTCATATACCATATGCAAGATTACAAGTTGGCAGTAGCACAAATATATCTATATATAACGTGACCTCTGTTTGGTCTATAATTATTCTCACTGCACAGTGAATAGAGTTGAAAAATCTATGCAGATGGTATTCTCCTAATGATGCCAGTAGAGACTGGACAAATGGAAACATATTGCTGGGTACCTGGCTGTTTTTATATTTGTAGACAGTAATAAAAGGACATTGTTCATCTGCCACACGTGTGAAGCTATAATTCAATCAGTGCGAGGGACAATGATATCTCTTTTCAATCTGTTCAGTGTGTTGCCATTCCAGTAACAAAATCCTCCGTAAACAAAATGATGGTCTGTAATGGATACAGGGATCAACCTTTGGCTTAATAATAATAATTAGCAAATTTAGCAGCGTTTTGTAAATGTCTCAATCATTGCAAAAAGAACAATTGGATCTACGGTATATATTCAGAAACAAACTCTAGAGAATCAAAGCCCTAAAATTGTAGTCTGGACAGGCTTATATTATTATTATCATCTAATTTATAACATACAGTTGCATGTCATTTTTCTCTCCCATTGCCTGTGTCACACATTTACAGAGTTACAGATTTATATTTAAAAATTCAGTAATCCCAGTTGAAAATTCAGTAATCTCAGTCAGAGTCAGAAACAGCAATTGAAAATTCAAAAGTTTAAAATCACAGTAAAAAAATCACGGATGAAAAATCTCGTTTTATTTGGTTCAAATTGGATTTTTAATGGATTTCAATACTGAAAATATTTCATAGAAAGTCAAAGGTCTCCTGTATTGCCCATAACACACTAATAGAACCCAGGATGAGGACCTGATAAGCTATCCCCCCACCCTTGGGTTTGACCTAGATGCCCCACACCAGTCCTTCAAAGTCAGATTTGAGGTTCCAGTCTCGCCCCACCCACTATAAAGTCCAGGACTACTCCTGGACTGGCCAATGGTAAGACACACTTCTAGTGGAATGCTTCTAGCAGAGCGAGTCTTCCAATTGACTTAATGAATGATTGTGAGGGGACCAAAGCTAGACCAGAACTAAGTGCCGAACAGAATAGTGTTTGTCATCTAGGATAAACTCAGGGCTTAGAGCCTAGTGGTTTAGGTCCTCACCTTAGATACTATTAGGGGAGTGGGGGCTGCAATATTTGGATGATCGATCAGCTTAAAATGTCACCCAGAATTTTCACAGCAACCAACATTTTTTGTCCAAGTTTTCATTGAAATCAGGCCAATAAAAAGATTTTTTGGACATTTCCCTGATTGTGTGGTCTTCAATTGACCATATGAACTGTTGGGCCATTTAAATCCCAACAGACAGACTACCCATTGGTATATCAATCGCTATTCTGTCTGATGGGAATATAGGGCCAAGTTTACCCAGTGTGAGCATTCTGCTGACATTCGGAATTATGATATCTCAAACAGATAACAGAACTTCTGCTTTCCTAATGTATCTTGTAATTAACTCAACCTTAATGAGTTTACTAATATGCACGCATTTTACTTTTCGTTGGTAGAAGCGTCTCAAAAGCCTGATTAAACATGACTACCAATTAAACCGAGGGAGAGAGGAAGCTTTATTTAAATAATAATGGAATGTAATCAACAATCTACAGATGTGTTGAAACCTTTTTTTTCTCCTTTTCCAAAGCGATTCATTGCCTGCCAGCTACACAGCTGCTTCGTTGCCATGCTGCTTGAAAAACAAGATGCAGACATATTATTCCAAAAGAGAGGTGTGCTGAGAATAGGGGCCCCACATAATAATCAGCTTTAACTTGGATATTGCGGCTCTTCCCTTGTTGATTATCTCGCTCCAGAAAAATCGCATTAGGTGTGCCGTTATCTCAAAGACCACCAAAACCGTAAACAACATTTATAATAATAACGCGGTTTCTAAACGAGGGAGTGATACGGCCACCTGCGTTCTATTTTTTTTCCTTTCTATGTATCCAGCCTCCTATGATAATTGTACCGCACTGAATCAGGCCCAATTGAAAGGCTTCCAACCCCTCTCCCGGGCTTGAATTTTCAAGAGTCAGAATCAGGGATGGAAACGTGACTTTGATTTGTACAAGAGAAACCGTAAAAAAGATTATTTAAAGCCGGTGGATCTTGAAAAATATGTTCTAATTAGCAAGATGGAAAAGCAATTTTCTTTTCTTGCATGTAATAGGCATCTGCATACAGGGCGCTCCGTATAGATAAACGATAACGTTCTCCACGCAGCCTTACTTCATTACTTACAATAATCCTTGGGTAGCATTTAGCAAGGTACATTTATGGTAATTTAGATGATATTTCAATTGTATTTATAGTCACATGAGTGAAGCTCATATACAAGAAATATCCATGCAGCTTATTCCCTAAATGCCGCCATTCATCTGTTATCTGTGTATTTACACATTTAGTAGAAAGTGACATTCTGAAATTTTTCAATTAAAATTAAAGGACATGTCCACCCCTTTTTAGAATTTTGGTGTAGTGTACAGATCCCTCCGCCAGCCCCAACCGCCATATTACTTTTTGCAGAAACTCCCATGATCATTACTTACATGCCTCTCTCCTCCGACATACTGTCACGGCCCTCTGCTTGCATGAAACTGCAAGCAGGGGGCCGGACCGGCAGCCGCATCTGTGATTGGCTGAGAGGCAGCCAATCACGGACATGGCTTCCAGCTGCACAGAACGCCGGGGGAAAGAGTTAATGTAAGTAGAGTTCGGGGGAGTTTCTGCAAAAAGTAAAATGGCGGTTGGGGCTGGGGGAGGGAGCCCTATACTACAGCAAAGGGGTTAGACACTAGGGGGAGGGAGATGAAAACGGGAGGGAGAGGAAGGGGGGGAGGGCTGCAGTGCGCATGGCACAATTCTCCTGGAGGAGAGACAGGAGGCTCTGCCAGGCTCCTGGTGGTCACTTTTTTGGACTTTGGAGGAACATTACAGGAGAACCATTTGGAGCAGGGATGTAAGTTAAGGATTTTATTACACTACACAGTGGGACCAGTAGTGGGTAGGGATGGACTAGAACTCGAATTTGAGCCCCTATAGCTGCCCCTAGCCAGGATTCAAACCCTGGTCTCCCATATCAAAGGCAGTGCCTTTAACCAATACACTATCCAGCCACTACATTATATTGTTATTATATTACTAGGTTATCATATTACTAGGTTATTATATGGTTATTATATTACTAGGGTATTATAATAATCCAAACATTTGTATAGCTGCCCCTAGCCAGGATTCGAACCCTGGTCTCCCATGTCAAAGGCGGTGCCTTTAACCAGTACACTATCCATTCGATAAGCCTAGGAAGGAACGTTTGCTAACAGGAGGGATCATACGTTCATTCAATAATCCTCGAATGTATCGTTAAATGTAGCTTGCGCAAAACCCGACAATTGCCCGCCTGAATTCAGGAAGTGTTTTAAGAAGTTTTGGTGACAGTGACATGTTCCCCAGACCATTTCCCAGGTGCCACAGCCATTTACAGTAAGTTACCATTGTTAGTTTAGCTGTAAATCACTCAGACTTTTCAAACTATCACTGCCCCATAGACTTGAATGAGTCCGAATTCGAACTCTCGAACTTTCTCTGAAATTCAAAAGTTTGAAAACGGACCGAACTTTATATAGTTCGCCCATCTCTAGTAGTGGGTTAAATTATAGTTTTGGGGGTGGACATGCCCTTTAAAGTCTAATATTTTACGTTAAAGGGCATGTCCACATTTAAAACAAAAGAATGGTGACTGGTCAGTTATCTGCCCGCAACCCCAACTGCTATTTTTACCAGTTTATTACATGCATTTGTAACCAGATATTATTATTTGATTCTGGTAAAGGTATTCGCCTACTCCTGCTTAATGAGCTTTTTATTAACTTGGGCCAGCTTACTCTGCCAGAATGGGGACAATAATTATCCTTAAATATCTGGTTATTAATGGCCTAATATAATAATATAATAATAATAACACCATTATTATTTAACCAAATGGCCTAACATCTTATTGAGACCTATTGAGACCAAACTTTTGACAACATTATATGGACACATCTTCCATTTTAGGCAAAACATCTCCTGGACTTGCTGGAAAAATTATATAACCTGGCTTTACAATAATAATCCATTAATAAACAACTTACAAATCCTCCTCCCACCTTCTGTCTCTGTTTGTCCTCCTTCTGTCTGCTGGAGATGTGTCTCTGAATCCTGGGCCATGTAATATCTTGGTTTGCCATCGTCCATGCCTTGTCTTACCTTCTTTCGCCCCCTGTCATGGTTCAATTCCCTCCAACCTATCTATTCATAGATAGATCCATAGATCTCTCGGCATACGCCTCATCCCTGTCCTCTAGTCTCTCATCCCTTTTGACAGTTGATGACCCTGACTCGCTTGCCAACTCCTCTAATTCTATCCTGACTAGCAATATAGACTTTTGCACCCTTGCATTCCCGCATTCTAGGAAACTCTAATCCTTTTCCGTGGCTCAACTCCTCTTCCCGTTTTATACGCAGGTGCTGCGGAACGTGCGTGGAGAAAGTCCCATACAAAGGCTGACTTTCTTAATTACAAGTTCATGCTGCAATGTCTCGGCTCTAGGCTCCTGCTAGCAAAACAGAACTATTACTGGAAACTTATAAATAACAACAAATCAAACCCACATTGCCTGTTCTCCGTCTTCAACTCCCTTCTGCGCCCCTCTCCCGCTGACCCTCTTCTTTCTCCGCACTTTCCCCAGGACTTTGCGCATTACTTTCAACATCCGCATGCAGATCTCTGGTCCTCGGGATGAATTTCAGATTATGTTGCCCTTAACTCCCTCAGCTACTCTTGGATCTTTTGTTCCTGTGACCCATTCAGAATTCTCTTGCCTGCTTCTATCATGTCTGCTCATGACCTGTCGTCTTGATCCCATGTCATCTGTATTACTGAAGCACTGTAATCCCTTGTTAAGCCCATACTTAAAAAGCCCTCGCTAGACCCCTCTTGTTTAGCTAACTACCGCCTGGTCTCTCTTACCGTTAGCCTCTAAGCTGCTAGAACAATTAGTCTTCTCCCGTATCACTAACTACCTTCATGCTCATAACCTATTGGATCCTTTGCAATCTGGATGCCGTGCTGTGCATTCTAGTGAGACAGCCCTGTGTAAGGTTGTGAATGATCTGCAGGTTGCAAAGGCCAATGGTCACTTTTCTATTCTTATCCTCCTTGACCTCTCCTCTGCTATCGACAGTTGATCACTCCCTCCTAATGCAGATACTTCACTCTGGGCATTCGGAATGAAGTGGCATCCTGGTTTCTATCTTATTACGAACTTACTCTGTATCTGTTGCTAACACCACCCCTTCTTCGGTTCCTCTTAATGTGGGGGTACCGCAGGGGTCTTTACTTGGACTCTTATTCTCCCTCTACACTATCTCCTTTGGAGATGTCATCAACTCTTTTGGCTTCAAGTATCATTTATATGCAGACGATGCACAAATCTACTTGTCAACACCTACACTAACTCCTGACATCCAATCCTCCTGGATGTCTCAAAGCTAACTCAAATCTTTCTAAATCTTTCTTTCTAAAAACTGAACTAATCGGTTTTCCTCCTAAACCCGGTTCAGTCCCATCTTTGTCCATCTCTGTTGACAATACCCCCATTTTCCCTATCCAATTGGCACGTTGCCTAGGGTTAATTATTGACTCCTCTCTCTCCTTTTCTAAACACATTAACTATGTTGCAAAAGCTTTCCACTTTTTCCTTCACAATATAGCCAAAATCTGGAGGTTTGCTCTCTTGCTCTCCCGACCACCGCTATGCTTATGCATGCTCTCATCCTATCGCGCCTGGACTATTGCAAGCTACTACTTTCTGGTTTTCCTACTTCCCACCTCTCTCCCCTTCAGTCTATACTTAACTCTGCCACACATATTATTTCGCTTTCTAATAAATGGATCCCAAATCTCCTCTGTACCTGACAACAAACTGGCTCCGTTAAACAGCGCATTGTATACAAAATCCTTCTCCTAACTTTTAAAGCCCTTCGCTCTACTGCTCCTTCTTATATTTCTTCTCTAGCGTCCCCATATGTTCCTGGCGGTACCCTCCGCTCATCGCAGAACGAGCTACTGTACAGACCCCCCACTCGTACTGCTTCCTCTCGCCTTAAACCTTTCTCTCTTGTAACTCCCACCCTCTGGAATTCTATTCCCCTCTCTTTACATCAAGAAACCTCTATTAGCAGGTTTTAATCTAGCCTTACATCGTACATATCTGGAAACCAACACAGCCTATGATTGTTTTTTTTTGCACTGCATACGTCTCACTCCGGCACTTATACCCACTCCATTGTATCTGTATGTTACCCACCTAACTAGATTGTAAGCTCTACAGGGGCAGGAACCTCCTTTCCTCTTGTGGCAAAGCTCTAGCACTTCTATTTATATTAGTTATATATTTATGTACTGAACTATCTATGTATTTGTTCCCCTTAATAAACTATACCTACATACATACAAGATAAAGATTCAACACTGGATGTCAAAAATCACACAATCCCTCCTTTATTTAATTTATTAATTCATTTAAACTTGTTAATATTTTTTTATTTTTTACATTGTTTTGTTACATTGTAAACTATAAAATATAACTATTGAAGAACGAGCTATGTCTTACCTTCCATTCTTGTAACAGGAGAAGATAACCTAACCGGCAAGCTCGATCCACCCCCGAGTTTCTGGCTTATACTATACTATAACCGCAGTTTGTATACTATACTAAACACCTTATGTTTTCTCCCTTTGTTACCGGCTCTGGTTACTTAAATTGAAGAATGGGAGGTAAGACATATCTTGCTTTACCTCCTGTTCTTCAATAAGGAGTAAAAGGTATGTTCACTTTTTGAGCCAACTTATCCTTTAAAATTTCTCTATGGCCCTGAGTATCAAAGGTCAGGAAACTTTAAAGTGTTGTAACTAATTGTGCTGAATTCAAAGCTAAACACGCCATCACTGTACAATGTATATGAAAACGGTCTAGATGGATTTCTGATTTTGTCCTGTGATCTTTTAAGGATTAGAGAGGAAGAAAGAAATTAATGAAGACTTTGGGAAAAGCAGGTTATGCAACAGTTTATCTGTACTGCCCAGGAAATAATAGTAAAAACACACCAGTTGGGCTTCTATACATTGCATGGGGTCCTAGCACCCGATGGGCTCCTATACACTGCATGAGGTCCTAGCACCAGATGGGCTCCTATACATTAATTGAGGTCCTAGCACCAGATGGGCTCCTATACATTAAGTGAGGTCCTAGCACCAGATGTGCTCCTATACATTGCATGAGGTCCTAGCCCATCTAACAGTGTTTTTACCAGTGAAGTTTAATTTACTCATTCACTTTGAGAGATCTATAGTGTATATTTGTATTGGCTTTCTTTAATAAGTTACTTCACATTAGCCAACACAATCCCACTTGTTGTGTAAGAAAAGACATAATATAATATTAAACAATATATATTTTGTTTACAACAAATGGTAATGATTGTGAGAGTTATTCTCTCCCTAAGCACATTTCTTGATTAATTCCAAACAAAGTACATTAGGCTTAAAGGTATTTAGAGCAGATTGAGCCAAGAATAACGTAATGTAATGGTTTTGGTCACAGTCTGACAAACAGAGCAACTCAGCATATTGAAATGATTGTGTTTTAGAAACACAACAATCTATTCTGTTCTCCGTGACCCTCTCTCTCATGCATGACAAAATGAAGACAAAATCTTTTTATTCTGTACACAAGAGGAAATACAGAATCCAGTTTTTTGGTGAGTTGTTCTTATCCCCACCACTGTTAAATGGCACCCAAATCTAAAATGTATACCTAGCCTTATCACCTCCAAACCCAAGATGGCAATCTTTACTGTCCAAAAGATTTACCAGAAGGCAAATGTTCTCTTCCCCTTATTCTGCTGCTTCTTCTGTGATCGCTGACATCATGGCCAATAACTGACTGCTGCTCTGAGCATGTCCAAGCTGTTAGAGCTTCAGAAAAGGTGGCCACCTGTATAGTAGGGGTAGTGGAACTTAGGGCTGAAAATTTGCTTTCTGGTACATATTTCAGGATGCAGCCTTAAGGTGTATTATGGGGGGCAATAATACTATGAATGTATTTTAGATTTGGGGTGGATTTGCCCTTTAATGTATTTGTCATTATCTAAATGTCATGAACAATTTCCTTATTCGAAAGCTATAATAAATTTCTTTTTCATTTTTTTTTACAAGCTAAAGATTATGAAAACCCTTAGCAGAAATATACGGTGAACTGTACCATATTATTTTTTTTATCATCTTATTAAGAAGGCCCAAGAATAGCTTAAGACTTGATTGGAAATGTTCTGCGGTTAAAGTGGTTACTATACTAGGGACCCCTATAATCTCTGCTTTTTTCATTCGTTTCTGCAGGTTCATTATTTTTCTAAAGAGGATTTATCAAGCTAGAGTTTAAGGTTAGTTTCAATATGAAGGCTCCTCTGGGTATTACTGATATTAAAACAATTTGCATTTCAAAATAATTGTAAAAATAAAATCTGCCTTTCCAGGTTGTATTCATTTGTTAATTATGTTATTCATTTAGCCTGAAAAAAAACAAATGACTTCTGTTCTTCTTCTAACTGTAGCTCCTCCTACAATGAACGAGCTATAGACGCAAGGAAACCAGAGCCAATGCGCAAATTTTTTGACCCCCCTACATTGCGCTAGATGTGCAGCTACTCAAAAAACTCTACTCAACTAGTGTAGTTTTTTTTAACACTATGATTGCCAGTTATTGCCAAGAGTAATTTTTATGCCAGTTACTGCCCAGTGTCATTAATATTCCAGTTACTGCCCAGTGTCATTAATATGCCCAGTGTCATTAATATTCCAGTTACTGCCCAGTGTCATTAATATTCCAGTTACTGCCCAGTGTCATTAATATTCTACAAACGGAGGGCAAAGACTTCAAATGTTGAGTTTACAGTTCCATTAAATTTACTGTATTCTAGTTAAACATGCACATGTTTCCTTTACTTGTGAGAAATACTTAATTTTATTAATAAAATAGCATTTATTTTTAACACAGCATTAACTTAATCTTCTCTACATGTAGGTAAAGAAAGTAAAAAGGTTGTTCCTCCCATAGATTGTACAGAGGGACTAACCATTAAGATATGTAAATGTGTCTCAGTTTGGAAATTATTAAGAAGGAATGTTATACCAAATAGAGATGGCTGAACTTACTGAAGATCGTTTCCAAATTTTCGAATTTCAGTAAAAACCATTAAAATCAATGGGAGTTAGTAGTTCGAAAAGTAAGAGGTAAGTTGTTAAGACTAGATCTGAGCTCATCCTCAATTAACTTAGGACAGGGGTAGTTGCAAACCCATTTGATCTCAGAGAGCACACAAATTGTCACTAATTAGAAACTGACTGGCAATTAACTACATTTATTTGTGAATCCGGAATAAATACAGATCAGTTTTGTGTTTGCGACTAAAAAAAGAGAGATGCCTTTCCTGTGGCCCTGCAGATGTTTGAAAACTGCAACTCTCAATGTTCACCGACAGCAGATGACAGCAAAGAATGCTGGGAGTAGGTGCAAACATCTGGAGGACCAAAGGATGGACCTGCTATAAAATAAATGTCATAATGTATTCTTAATACATAAAAAACAGACATTGTCTTTACATATATTTATTATTGTGCTTTTATTTTAGAAATTGATTTGTAGAATTGTGTGTTTGGGTAGTTGTGTGTGTTTAAGAGAGACACAGTGTGTAGCCTGAGACCCAGGTAAATTTCTTTAATAAAGTGACAGTTGGGGTTTGATCACATGACCCCGAAACCTTAAATGTTCATGTTTGGGGATTGTTCCTGATATATTCAATAGGAAAAAAAAGGCACGGAATTACCGAAATTGTTATAGGTTTTTAGTTTTCTTCAGTATAGTTTTTTCCGAATTTGATGGATAGAATGCTTACACTGACTGTCCTGTGATAGGAGGTAGCTAGATGATTACACACTTCTTCTATGTGTCCCACGTATCTGTACCGAATTACATGTCTCTAGTTTCAAAACTGCTGGAGAAGATACATACAAAAAAATTGGAAGAATAAAAGGGAAGAAGAAATAGAAAGAACAGGAATTTGTCTCTTCATGCCAAATTAATAAATAAAAATGTCACCTTAGTTTCTTATTGTTATTTTTATATTGCTTTTGTGTTTGTTTGATTCTGCTAATAATGAGTCATTATTGTTACTACAACTCTGAACATCTCTGTTGTATTCAATTAGATCAACTGGACTTGAAGTTTAGTTCTTGAAGACGTTTCGCTAGTCATCCGACTGGCTTTCTCAATTCAACTCTGAACATTTACACACAATTGCACAATTCTGTTGCTTGTTTGTATATTTTACTACCAGAGTACCCAGCATTATCCGGTTTCTTCCAATCAAAATTTTGTTGAACTTTTCAGAGGCTGTCATGCAGGCAACCAACCTCCAATTTTGTTGAACTTTTCAGAGGCTGTCATGCAGGCAACCAACCTCCAAAATATTACCCGTATCTGAAATTAAACAGTCACCAACCCCTATCAGCAAAACCGTAATCCGCACCTGCATTGGGTTCCATCATTGCACCCTACCTGACCTGATAGTAGCCAGACCCACAACCCAACCTGCAGACCCACAACCCAACCTGCACCCAAAATAAAACGAACCTGTAAGCACTAGATCTGAGCTCATCCTTGACTCGGAATAAATACAGATCAGTTTTGTGTTTGCGACTAAAAAAAGAGAGATGCCTTTCCTGTGGCTCGTTCAGGTGAGGTGTTGTCTTATAGGTGCCGATGGTTTGATGTCTGTTCCTTCACTTACCAGTTGCTGTTTTACTTTCTCTCCCTGTTTGTTGAGGTCTTTGACCAATCCTGAAAGATACAAATAAAGCAAATCATTGCGTTTTTAACACCTGCGTTTCTATTTGTTAAAAGAGAAATTATAGAATTGCTTCAGATCTGTTAGTAGAATAGTTTTATAAGTTCCCTTAATCTGTTGTAAACAGAAGTGCATTCGACCCATTAAAATGGTAACATTAGAGACATCCCTGATTTACCTTCAGAGACGACTACAACTTACTTTAAATCATCGTCTCTTCCTTCTCCTAATCATCCTTTAGCGTTTGAAATATCTTCACGCTTTATTCTATGACCCTACGAAAGGGCAAACAAGAAATAAATGTAAAGTTAGATTTCTGAAAAAATCATTAAAGTACAGTAACGGTAATATGGAGGGGGGGGTGCGGTGTGTGGTATACGTGCTGTAAAAACATACCCATAAAACCAATGCTGCCACCAATAGCGCTACTCTGTAATTATACACTACAGAGGGTATTTCATGGTTTGTTCAGAAAATGTCAGCCGATGTTTGACTTTCATTGAAAAACTGGTCATAGTTGTTGATTGTAGCCACTGAGGACATAAGGTCTGATCCTGGGAAATGGAAATTAAGCAGATTAGTAACCAATTTCTAATCCTGCAGTTAATATTACTTGAATCAGATTGGAGATTAAAAACCCACCTATCCCATACTAAGCCCCAGGTATGAAAACTTATTATATATCTGGTGGAAGCATCACTAGGAAAAAAGAATATCTGTTAATGTAGTTAAAATACTGTAGACATTCTAAAGATTCCCTACTTTCTTACCTTCGGTTGTACAACAGGAAATACAATGCAAAAACGTTGATAGAATTAGGAACAATCTTTTAATCAAGAGAAAAGCCATTTTCATCTGCAGTCTCGAATGCTTAATGGAATGAAGTGAATCTAGCGGTTCTAGCAGATTTTATATGTCTGCATCGGTGATGACATCACGAGGGTCATGGATTAAACCCCAACTTGTTACTTTCTGTGTGAAATGAGTCTCAGATTACACTAACTACAACACTTGTTTTCTGACATGTGCAAACACTGACAAACAAGCAAACAGAATTGGCAATGTGGGTACATGTCAGAGTTGAATTGAGAAAGCCAGTCGGCGACTAGCGAAAGTCTTCAGAACAAACTTTCAATCCAGTGACAATGAATCAACAGAGATGTCAGAGTTGTAGAACAATAATGACTCATTATAGCAGAATCAAACAAACACAAAAGCAATAAAAAATAACAATAAGAAACTAAGGTGACATTTTTATTTATTAATTGGCATGAAGAGACAAATTCCTGTCTTTTCTATTTCTTCTTCCCGTTTTATTCTTCCAATTTTTTTGTATGGTATCTTCTCCAGCAGTTTTGAAACTAGAGACAGATATTCGGTACAGATACGTGGGAAACATAGAAGAAGTGGTCAATAATCTAGCTACGAATCGTGTAAGCATATCCATTCAAATTCAGGACTTTTTCCTATTGAAAATATCAGGGGAACAAGTCCCCAAACATGAACATTTTAAGGTTTCGGGGTCATGTGATCAAACCAAACTGTCACTTTATTAAAGGAAATTACTGGGGCTCCGGACTACACACTGTGTCTCTCTAAACAACACAACTCCCAACACACAATCTACAATCATTTTCTAAACCAACGCCCAATAATAAATATATGTAAAGAGACCAGTCTGTTTTATGTATTAAGAATACATTATGACTATTAGTTTTATAGCAGGTACATCCTTTGGTCCTCCGAGTTTGCCCTACTCCAGCATCTTGCTGCATCTGCGTCGGTGAACATTGAGAGTTGCAGTTTTAAACATCTGCGGGCCACAGGAAAGGCATCTCTCTTTTTAGTCGGCAAACACAAAATGGATCGTATTTATTCCGAGTCACAATAAATGTATTAATTGAAGTAAGTTTCTAATAGTGGACTAATTGGGGCTCAGTCTGAGATTCAAATGGGTTGGTACCCCTGTCCTAAGTTAATTGAGGATGAGCTCAGATCTAGTTGCTTACAGGTTCGTTTTATTTGGGGGTGCAGGTTAGGGTTGTGGGTCTGGGCTACTATCAGGTCAGGAGGGGCCATGATGGAACCCAATGAGGGTGCGGATTACGGTTTTGCTGGATAGGGGTTGGTGTCTGTTTTAATTTCATACCGGGAATATTTTGGAGGTTGGTTGCCTGCACTGAACAGCTATGAAAAGTTCAACAAAATTTGATGAGAAGAACGGATACTTTGCTGGGTACTCTGGTAGTAGTTACAATATCCGGTCCAGTCGATGATTGTGCGTATGTTTCATGGGATTGTGGCGGCCCTCATACTGTCCGCCCCCTGTGGTCGCATTGGTGGTAGAGGGAGGTAGTTCCGCAACTGACCACCAGCCCACAAACCCTAATTTCTCAGTAGCGTTCGGTGAGGGGGACTTGGTCTTTATTGTTGATATGAGAAGCTCATAATATTTATAAGGGGCATGTGAATCAGTGACTAGTTTTACTGACTGCCACTCGTGAGTTAATCAGCCTCTATCAGGCGTGTAGCATTAATCCAGCACACCAAGCCACTTTCAATAGAGGGTGTTTCCATATCGTCTTCTTATTCACATCTGACAGTCTGGTGTTTTCTCTGTAGAAAACTAGGGTTTTTCAGACTAGTGTAAACTTGATTAGGAGGGCACTTGTGCCTAGTGAAACTGGTTCTTTCCTTTAGGGGGTGGCAGAGATTTCCCCACACTCTGGTATGTGATTTCATGTTTTTCCCTTTATCTTACTAGTACTTACCTCGTTTTTCACCATGTAGGATGGAGTTTTTATATAGGTTATATGTAAGGTTTTAACGTATATGTAGTTAAAAGTTGATATGTGTTTCCTACTTTCCCTAATTTTCTGCTTGTTGGGATGTGCACTGTTGCACCTTATAAGGGGCTTCTCTTTCGTTTTGATTATAGTTTTCTGTGATGGTCAGCCAGAGCCAAAGGGACTGCGTTAATAGCAAACTACTTGGCCTTTCAGTCGGTCTCGTCATCTCTAGGGGGGCAATCGTTTCACTTCTCCCATAAGAGAACTTACCACTCAAAATGGAAGATACACAAGAGCAAGCAAACATAGCTAAAATTGAATGCAGAAGATCAGAACATACAGTTTCAAACCCATTAGGTCTTCTCAGGTGCAAGAACTGTGTCACCCCCGGGTAGGTCTTCTCCTGTCTACTACTGTCTTTCTTCACCTTAGGCCAGCAAGCCAAGAATGTGCTGTCTATGGTATGGCCACACTTCCATAGATTGCGAGGCATATAAGCAAAAATAAAGTCGAAGGATCTAGATAAGCGGGCAGTCAGGGCAATCAACAGGCCTTACTTGCCCAGGTCTGCAATAAAGTAATTAGATATCTGTGTGATATGACTGTGCCCTATCCCTGTGGCTTCCCTTTTAATAGTTCTGCCTTGGTGCCAGGGAGGAAACCGTCATGAGCCAGTAAATTCTGCGAAGTGGAGTCAGCAACTATGAGGATAAAACGAGCTAGGCTACAGATATTTTGCCATTGCAATGGCAGGTCCCTAAGCATATATTAACAACAGTAGTAATGACAAACCCTTGTAGTTTGTTAGTTCCGTTAATACTATCAATTCGGACCCTGTTGCTAACCTCGAATATAGCATTAATTTCACTAACCTTCAAATGTAATGTTCGGTTGTATTCAATTAGATCAATGAACTTGAAAGTTTAGTTCTGAGACGTTTCTCTAGTCATCCGACGGTATTTCTCAATTCAGAATGACTTTGTTTACAAGAATCTGTGGCATATATGTACCCGGGAAAACCCACTTTAGCATATCACAGGCCCAGGGGTTACGGGCGTGTTGGATAGTGGCTAAGAGGTATAGAACGCCCAGAGTAAGGTGTCAAACAGCCATTGTACATGGCAGACAGTTGGCAAACCCCCCCACCTTATTGGCTTGGTTTTATCTTCACAAAATGCCTCTTTAACTCCTCGTGAACCAGTCACATCCTGCCAATAGTGTTAACATACAATCTTCAAAGGTATGTCCTTTATCCCTTAAGATGCGGTACACGGCTCAGTCCATACCGAGGAATGGGACTCTTCGTGCTGGGCGCCATAAATGCATGCAGTGCTTGTTTGGTCTCCCCACATTACAACTCAGAGCATTCTCACTGCACGACTGGTATATGGGTGTCGCTTTCTTGGGTTTGGGATTGGGTTTTTTCGGAGTGTTACCAATTGCTGCCTCCGGTGTAGTTCGTTTAAAAGCAGACAGGGTACGGTGTTTTTGAATTGCCACAGATTCTTTGAACGTCTCAAAGAACTAAACTTTGAGTCCAGTTGATCTAATTGAAACAACAGTATACCATGACCTGGATGATGAGAACCTTACAAGCTCAAATGTAATGTCTGTTTCCGGTAACGTCGAATGCAGCGTAATTTTTGGTAACCTCAAATGTAATGGTTCGTTTGTCACAACCCTCGAATATAGCATTTGTTGTGTGCGTAACCTCAAATTGTACGGTTAGAGTTCTGTTCCCTGAAGTATCGTGTGGTACCCCCAAATGTATCATTTAGTAACCCCTCGAATGTATGTATTTCAGTAACCCGCGAAGTAGCCTTCGCTCAACACCACCACCCCACCACCCCCACACCCCATGTAATGTATCTTTCAATTCGATAACCCTCAAATGATTGCACGATTTTGGGTAACCCTTGAACTGGCCAAACTGAAATGTAGTGTGCAGGAACAATGACATTGCCCGATCTTGAAAGAACGAAGTGTGTAAAAAGTTTTTGGGTTGTACGTGTTCCCCAGGCCATTGCACTTGGTGCCAGACCATTTACTGTAAATACCATGCTATTTATCTGTTAATTATCCAAACTGTTGAACGACAACTCCCTATTGATTTAATGCGTTTTATGAAGTCTAAAATTTGGAAACAATCTTCAGTAAGTTCAGCCATCTCTATTTGCGTGAACATTCATTCTAAAATAATTTCCAAACTGAGCCACATTACATATCTTAATGGTAGTCCTCTGCACAATCTTATGGGAGGAACCAACCTTTTTACTTTCTGAATCCGTTCGCAGTCTCGACTGGCTTTTTCAATCGGAATGACATCAAATATCCCAATAGCATATCACAGCAGGTGTTAGGGACCTTCTGCATGCAATGCGTGATTGCATTGGGGCTTATAGGGTATAGGAAACGCACAGGGTAAGGTGTCAAAACAGCATGTAAATGGCAGACAGTGGTGTCGAAACCCCCCCCCCCCACCTCTATCCGTGGTTTCTTTAATTTCCATTTGAATTACAACCCATATGGAGTTTCAAATGTACTTATAATGGAGCCATAATGCTGCTAGTGGGGACAAACACGTTTTGGTTTTTAATGTATAGGAGTTGTGGGGTGGTGTATCCTAGCAGAGTCTGTATCATGGCAACATTTTAGGATCTAACGTTGTTTAGCTTAACTTTTTCAATAAACAAAAAATGATAATGGTGTCATTAAAAGTTTAAAAGACATTTTATTTTAGATTCTTTACAAATGTTTATAAAGATCCATGAACAGAAAATCAGTATAATGACATTTTGTGCCTTTATCACTAAAAATGTTATGAATTCAAAAAAAGTCCAAAGTAGTAAAGCAGCCATACACATGTAAATTCAGTCGATGTACGCCTCCCGCAAATGCGGTGGAAAAGCATACAGCCCTGAAAAACACCCAATCAAATCAGCTACCTCTAAACAGAGATGTTTCTAAAACCAATGGGACATTTTCTAGCCCTGTACTTGCCAATGGTCTGAGTGTTTGCCTTATTCGCTGGCATTAAAGGGTTTAAAAACAATAAATAGGGTGAGAATGATTCACTGAAATATTAAGGGCAATTGTTCTAACATAACGGACTTTTATAAGAAGTGTTAATACGTGGCAGACATTACTGTAAAGAAACAAGCAAATTGACGGACGTTCAGTAGTGTACATTGCTAACTGTCCATGGACTCAAAATTACTGGAGAACAGCCAGGGACCATCAGAGCACAGAATACAGGGGAGCTAAAGAGCTGTCCTACAAAGATCATTAAGGGCGGTTTATAATGGTCCTAATCTTCAATAACACTCCTTTATCCCCATTGAAAACATAGATTAGGAACAATACTGGTCATAACGGTGATAAGGACCATCTGCGGTACCATTAAAATAAACAGGTTTAAGGTCGTACACAGAGTGTGATCGCGGTTGGGATGCGGGTGTGTAAGATATTCGTTCATTCTATAATAGGACGTTCAGGCGGGGTTCGTGATGACGGACTTGGCGGATCTCCGGGGAATGAACGTCTGTTCAGACATATAGGACCACACACGGCGTTTATCGGCCAAACGGAACGGTTCTACACATCGTGTGTCGGGCGGGACCCACGACGCAACGGGTACGACCTTTAAAGGAACAGTTTAGTGGAAATTATCAATATTGTTGAAGTTAGTTTGGTAATGCCTTCTTAGTCTTCTAAGATTCTCTCCCATTTGAAAATCAGTGATTTCATACCTTGCTGATCCTGCTGTTGAAATAGTGAGCTGACATTCATGTTCTAACGGTCCTTCTTATCCCAGGATGGGACAGATTAAGGTCATTGGGATGCAAAATACTGTGCTTTTTCTGAAAAGCCTATGTATTTGCATGGGGGGAACTCCCTTGAGGTTGGCATCAAACGAGGATAACACGAAAGCAGCCCTTACCCCCAGTCAACTATATCAGTAGACAAATAAACAGCAAAATTTCCACTGTAGGAAACATTCAATCAAGATATCATCCTGTACAATGTCCTGGTACAGTATGGATCTAAAGCTAGGTACAAACAATGACGGTAACGTCCGCTACTGTCCGATTCTTCTTGACTTCAAACTTCCACATTAAGTGAAGTTCCACTAGGTTAGGTTATAGTTAGGTGAGGCCTTCCGCATCCGTGAAGATGTTTTCTGTAAGGGCGTGGGTTGGTTGGCTGTCCGATACCATACAGGTCTTCTTATTCCTTGGATTTGATCAAATCTTCCGTTAAGTGAGGTTCCACTTTAGACGATGTTTCCACTTTAGCGATGTTTCCGCTTTAGACGACCCCAATGTTTCCGCTTTAGACGATGTTCGCTTTAGACGATGTCGCACTTAGACGATGTTCCGCTTTAGTGAGGTTCGCTCGGGAGGTGTTTCTTTATAGGTGAAGATGGTTTTGCGCCTGTCCTCGTTAACACATGTGCTATTACTTCCTGAAGCAGAAGCCTCACCTAAAGCGGAAACATCGTCTAAAGTGGAGACATCGTCTAAAGCGGAGACATCGTCTAAAGCGGAAACATCGTCTAAAGCGGAAACATCGTCTAAAGTGGAAACATCGTCTAAAGTGGAAACCTCACTTAAAGTGGAAGATTTGATTCAAAGTCACAAGGAATAAGAAGACCTGATGGTATAGGAACAGACAACAAAACCCACTGCACTTAAAAAGAAAACATCTCACCAGGTGTGGTGAGCCTCCGCTAGGCAAGACGGCACCAGGGGTGGTCAACAGCCTCCTTGATGGATATACAGGTAAACAGAGATATCACATCATAGGACACCATAGTTTCTTCTGCACTGACTGGTTCAAGAGAGGTGTCAAGGAGGCTATTTATGTGAAAATAAAGAAACCAAGCCTGAATAGAGGTGGGGGGGAGGTTCGACACCAACTGTCTGCCATGTACAATGCTGTTTTGACACCTTACCCTGGGAAGTTCCTATAACACCTCTAAGCCCCAATGCAATCACGCCTTGCATTCAGAAGGTCCCTAACACCTGGCTGTGATATGCTAATTGGGATTTTGATGTCATTCCGAATTGAGAAAGCCAGTCGGATGACTAGCGAAACATATTCAAGAAAGTAAAAAGGTTGTTCCTCCCATAGATTGTGCAGAGGCGGACGAACCAAAGATATGTAAATGTTGTCTCAGTTTGGAAATATTTTAAGAAGGAATGTTATACAAAAGAGATGGCTGAACTTACTGAAGATCGTTTCCAAATTTTCGAACTTCAGTAAAAACCCATTACAAATCAACTGGGAGTAGTAGTCGCAAAGTTTTGATAATTATAACAAGATAAAATAGTCGATGTTACTTACCAGTATGTGCTGTGCACACCAGGGAATGACATGGCCTGGGGACACCACAACACAAAACTTTTATTCAAGAAAGTAAAAAGGTTGTTCCTCCCATAGATTGTGCAGAGGGACTAACCATTAAGATATGTAAATGTGTCTCAGTTTGGAAATTATTTAGAAGGAATGTTATACCAAATAGAGATGGCTGAACTTACTGAAGATCGTTTCCAAATTTTCGAACTTCAGTAAAAACCATTAAAATCAATGGGAGTTAGTGTTTTGTCAGAAAAACAGGTGTTGTAGTTAGTGTAATCCTGAGGACCCATTTCACACAGAAAAAGTAACAGTGGGGGTTAATCACATGACCCTGTGATGTCACAACCGATGCAGACAGATTAAATACTGGCTAGAGAAACTAAAGATTAACTGCCATTCCATTAAGCATTCGAGACATGCAGATGAAAATGGCTTTCTCTGATAAAAATATTTTTCCTAATTCTATGCAACGTTTTTGCATTGGATTCTCTGTGGTAACAACAGAAGGTAAGAAAAGTAGGGAAATCTTTAGATGTCTACAGTATTTTATACATGAAACAGATATTTTTTCCTAGTGATGCTTCCAGCCAGATATATAGATAAGGTTTCATACCTGGAGGCTTTATTTTGAGGACATTTTGGAGGTTTTTAATATCCAATCTGAAAATTCAAGTAATATTAACTGCAGGATAGAAATTGTTACAATCTGCTTTAATTTTCTCCATTTAACAGGATCAGACATTAGTGTCCTCAGTGCTACAATCAAACACCTATGACCAGTTTTCAAATGAAAGTCAAACATGGCTGAACAAGTTTATGAAAAAACCATTGAAATCACCTTGTAGTGTATAAAGACATTGATAACGCTATTGGTGGCAGCATTGGTGTTTATGGGTATGTTATTTAAAGCAATATACACCATATTACCGGTTACTGTTACATTTAAAGATTTTAAAAGAAATCTAACTTTACATTTATTTCTTGTTTGCCTTGCGTAGGGTCATAGGAATAAGCGTGAAGATATTTAAAAAAGCTAAAGGTGATGATTAGGAAGAAGGAAGAAGACGATGATTTAAAGGAAGTTGTAGTCGTTTCTGAGGTAAATCAGGGATGTCTAGAAATGTTACCATTTTAAATTGGGTCTGATGCAGCAGTCTAAAAGACAATTATAAAATATTATACTACAGAATCTGGAAGCAAATTCTATAATTCTCTTTTAACAAAATAGAACGACAGGTGTTTAAAAACGAAAGTGATTGCTTTATTTTATCTTTCAGGATTGGCAAAGACCATCAACAAACAGGGAAGAGAAAGTAAAACAGCAACATGGTAAAGAAGGAACAGACAGCAAAACCATCTGCACCTATAAGAAAACACCTCACCTGAAGCAGAAGCCTCACCTAAAGCGGAAACATCGTCTAAAGTGGAGACATCGTCTAAGTGAACAGCTAAGGAAATGTAAGGAACATCGTCTAAAGCGGAAACATCGTCTAAAGCGGGAAACATGTCTAACTAAGTTAAAGTGGAAACCTCACTAAAGTGGAAGATTTGATTCAAAAGTCACAAGGAATAAGAAGACCTGATGGTATCGGAACAGACAACAAAAACCACTGCACTTAAAAAGAAAACATCTCACCGGATGCGGAAGCCTCACCTGAACTAGAAACCTAACCTGAAGTGGAAACTTCACTTAAGGTGGAAAGTTTGAAGTCACAAGGAAGAAGATCGGACAGTATCGGGACTTTACCGTCATTGTGTGTACCTAGCTTTAGATCCCAAGAGACCAGGACTTTTTACAGATGATATCTTGATTAGAATGTTCATACAGTGGTAGATATATTGCTGTTTAATTTGTCTATCTGGATATAGTTGACTGGGGGTAAGGGGCTAGCTTAATCTTTTTTATCCTCATTTGATGCAATACTTAAAGGGAGGTTCAGTGCAAATACATAGTTTCAGAAAAAAGAGCAGTATTTTTGCATCCCAATGACCTTAATCTGCCCATCTGGGAAGAAGAAGGATATGTTAGAACCTGAAATGTCAGCTCACTATTGTCAACAGCAGGGATCAGCAAAGGGTATGAAATCAACATGATTTTTCAAAATGGGAGAAGGAGAATATGTAGACATAACTAAGAAGGCGTTCACACAGGCATTCACGTTTGGAGATCCGCCAAGTCGGTCATTTTTAGCGAACCCCGACGATGAACGTCCGAATTATAGACTGAAACGAAATCGTACACATCCGCATCCCAACCCGCGATCACATTGTGTACAACCTTAAACCTGTTATTTTGATGGTACAGCAGATGGTCCTTATCACCGTTTGACCAGGTATTGTTCCTAAATCTATTGTTTTCAATGGTGATAAAGGATTGTATTGAAGATTAGGACCCATTATAAAACACAGCCCTTAATGATCTGTAGGACAGATCTTAGTCTGTATTCTGGTATCTCTTGATGGTCACTGGACTGTTCCTCCAGTAATTTTGGAGCCATGGGACAGTTAGCAATGTACATACTGAAACTGTCCGTACAATTTGTTTAGTTTCTTACAGTAATGCTGCCAAGTATTAACACTTCTATATAAAAGTCCTTAGTGTTAGAACCACAGTTGCCCTTAATATTTCAGTGAATATTCACACCATTATTGTTTTTAAACCCTTTAATTGCCAGCAGAATTAAGGCAAAAAACTCAGACCATTGGCAAAGTATCAGAGCTGAAAATTTTCCATTGGTTTAAACATCTGTTAGAGGGAGCTGATTGATTGGGTGTTGTCAGGGCAGTGTATGCTGTTACCACCGCTGTGCTGTAGGCGTACATACGACTGAATTTACATGTGTATGGCTATTTACATACTTTGGACTTTTGAATTCATAACATTTTTAGGGATAAAAAGGCACAAAATGTACATTAATAATGAATTTTCTGTTCATGGATCTTTATAAACATTTTGTAAAGAATCTAAAATAAAAATGTAATTTTAAACATTTTAATGACCCTTATAGTTTTTGTTATTGAAAAGTTTAAGCTAAACAACTGTATAGATCCTAAATGTGCAATGATAAACAGACATATGTAGGTACCCCACATCTCCTAGTACATAAATAAACCAAAACGTGTTCTTTCACACTAGCAGCCTTATTGCTCCATGTAAGTACATTTGAATACAATATGGTTGCCTTTCTGGGTACTATATAAACTCACTTATGGAGTATGCTGGTCCGGGTTTTAAAATACCCCGACCCCGTTGTGCTCAATTAGTAACCCAATAATCCTTCATTATTACATCTTTCAATAAATAGCAGTAGCAGACTGGTAATGCTGCTCCTGCAGCGATATACTCACTCAGCCATGTGGGTGGCAAAGGTGTATCTGCTCAAGCCCTTCGCAAAGTCCCGAATCAGTAACTCTCATAAAGCAAATAGATGGATGGTGTACACAGTCAAAAACTTCTCTGGATCCACTCAAAAATAAAACTTCTTATTACATCAATCTAAAACATCTCCAATCGCCTAACGCATTTCGGGCTATGCCAGGCCCTAAGTCATAGGCCGATCAATATCTATTACAGATATCTAAATAAAGTCCTGTAGGGAACACACCTGTTCTGGTTACAATCAGTTCTGCTGGTAAGGGTGCTTTCTTGGCCTAGCTGATTTCTCACCATGTCCACAGCCTCCTTGGTGAATATACAGGTAAACAGAGATATCCAATCATAGGACACATAGTTTCTTCTGCACCGACTGGTTCAAGAGAAGGTGGTCAAGGAGGCCATTTATGTGAAAATAAAGAATCCAAGCCTGAATAGAGGGGGGGGGTTCGACACCAACTGTCTGCCATGTACAATGCTGTTTTGACACCTTACCCTGGGCAGTCCTATAACACCTCTAAGCCCCAATGCAATCACGCCTTGCATTCAGAAGGTCCCTAAACCCTGGCCGTGTGATATGCTAGTTGGGATTTCCAGGGTTCATAATTGCCAACAGATTCTTGTACAAGTCATTCTGAATTGAGAAAGCCAGTCGGTGATGATAGCGAAAATATCTTCAAGAACTAAACTTCAAGTCCAGTGTGATCTAACTGAATACAACAGTTATACTATGACCAGGGATAAAGAGAACTTCCACAAGCCCTTTATTTTCAATAATGTGATTTAGTTAAAGGGGCCATCGGACGCATATTGTGTTGGATTGATAACAATGTATTCTCAGTTCCAGTTATAACAGTAAGTGTAGACAGGAACAAAAGATTTTTATTTAAAGACTGTAATTGTACTATCCGGTATGAAGGGTCTGCCCTGAAGTCCTGGTAATCCTAACAAAGTCCGTCGCTGTGGTGCGGGGCATATGCATTCGGGGTGTGTGGCTGTGACATTTGGGGGAGTGGTTGGGCATTCCAGAGGTTACATCAACGGTAGGCTCTGCCCCCGTCCTGTTTCATTCTGTGGAAAAAGCTGGGAGGTAGGCCAATATAAGGATGTTGATTAACACATGGTATTCTAACATAACTGGTGCTGCCATAAAGGATGTTTTCAGTTAAAATAATTCTATCTTCACACAATTAAACAATATCTTAGGGTTGATGGGTCAAGCTTCCATGTGGTAGTAGAACCCCCAACCCACACTTTAAATGGTCACCACTTTAAAATCCCTAGTCTTTTTGCTATTTGCACAGACACATTTATACTATATGGAATTGTGAATCGATCATAATAGAGAAATATATAAATTATGGATAGTCTGATTGGTATCTGCAGATTACAGCAGATAATCGTATGAACAGATATTATTGCATCAGCAAGTGCCAACAACTTACACAGATATACAACTAATAATAAAAAGTTCCTTATACAGTTTTTTTATACACTAAGGATGGGATATATGTTATAAGAGTGGTGTTCATTGGCATGTTAAGCAGTAAGTCCCTGTCCAGTAAACTGCCTATAGGAGTATAGTAGT
Source organism: Hymenochirus boettgeri (assembly GCA_019447015.1). Taxonomy (NCBI): domain Eukaryota; kingdom Metazoa; phylum Chordata; class Amphibia; order Anura; family Pipidae; genus Hymenochirus; species Hymenochirus boettgeri. The sequence continues at coordinate 34,834,803 of CM033472.1, read as the reverse complement.
AATGGAGATGAAAGTTTCTCTCTTGGAAGAGATCGACATAGTCTGAACAGCTGGAGAGAGGACTGATGGAGACCAGAAGGACAAGTAATATTATATTACAGGCAGGGTTGCTGGGCATCCCTATTTGGACAGGATTGTCCTGGCTGCATCTCATCCTAGGAACAGACCTGGCACCCCCCCCCCAGAATGCCACTCCTCGCCCCCCAGAACACCCCTAACCCTACCTCACATACCCATCTCCACCTCTTCCCACCTTGTCTCCTGCTCCTGCCCTGACCCCTCCTGCTCAGGCACCGAGAAAATCTGGCAAACACTTACAGCAGTGAAGACAAGAGAGAACAAAAGCATTTATGAGTTTTTAATTATTTGGCTGGGAAAGAAAGAGGATGGATTTGTAACTTGCAACATCATAATAATGCTGATTTGGCGAGAGAAGGAAAGAGAGAAGCCAAATGTGCGACTAAAACAGGTCAATGACCAGATTGATGACAGAGACAGGATTGGTTTCCCAACTATGGTCTTTTTTTGCTTTCAGTAGGGAAATGTGTGTGTTTACTTTGAAAGGAATGTGTGTGACCTGTGCTGCAGGTTTTAAAGCTCAATAAAGTGGACATATACATTTCATAATTAAGTGTGGCAATGTTCAGTGTGTGTGTGGGTGTTGTTGCACTGTGTTCTGTGGGTGGTAGGGCATATGTTTTTGCGCATGGAAATTAGTGGTATTCCTTTTTAAGCATCAAGCAGTAGGGAGGGAATTGATGCGAATGCAGTCTGCTGTCAGTCAAATTGATCTTACTTTATGGGCCAGCATGAAGCAGGAAACATTAACCTATTTAGCATTACAGCCTTTATTTAACCCTTCCTTGTTAAGTTCTCTTTGTCCATTTTTAAAATATATTCTGTTTGGGGGTTTTTCTGTACTTCTGTCTTAAATTTCACCCAATCGGTATTTCTCCTTTTATTTGACACCAGAGAAAGAAAACTTCCTTGCCTGAAAAAAGTATTTCTACATTCAGATTTTTAGCACGAGATCTTTAAAACGCGATGCTCATAACATAGGAGACAAAATAATCTGTGGTAGATATAGGGTATGACATTAATGGTCAGGAATAATTGGTCTCCATTAGCAACCAACATTTCATAGCCTTCAAGGGTTGGTTTGACTGTTGATACAGCCGCAATTAGTTTGCAGATACTGCCAAGTTCGTATCTGATATGAGAAGGAAAAAATTTTAATCACGCAGTTTCCAGAACTCTTATTATAATCAGCTCCGGTAATGTATTGGGAAAGTTCACCGCTCTCAAACTTTCTTTAAACTCTACATTTTTGTCTAACGTACTAAAAAAAATATTTTTTTAAACTTCGAGATAAATCTGATTTGTTGCATTTTTTAATAAAAAAAAAAATTGCCGCTCGATGCATTTAACTAGACTAATTCACCTCGAAAATCATGAAGCAGAAAATAAATATAAATGAAATACAGTTTTACAACAAACAAAAACATTCTCAATATGGGTGGCTTTATTTTTTTATTATGATATGATCGAATTTGTTTTTATAAAAAATAATTGTGATGTAAATGTATAATATAAATTTATTTAAACATTGGATCTTTTTATTTCTTGCTGCTCTATGATAAATTCCATCTATGAGAGAAACTGGTTCATATCTAGTAGGAGTTACAATCAACGGAATTTGCTCACAAGTTACAGGGACATTTATGTCTGTAATTCAAGGGGAAATGTGGGTCCCAAACTGAAATACCTCAATAAAATATCCCAGCATGTCGTTACCCCTCCAGCTTCAGCATTTACATTTTTTTTCCCCATTTTTCAATTGATCAACAGGATTTCTGCTGGTTCTCTACTCAAAGATGCTGCCATCTTGGTAAAGTAGAAGATCAGACAGAATTTTATTTTTATGAATTACTTATCAATATTATAAATAGGTATTATACATATTAAAAGGCATGTCCACCCCCAAAACTATAATCCCCCCCACTACTGGCCCCACTCAGTAGTAAATAAAAATCCTTACCTTACATCCCAGATCCAAATGGTTTCCAGTAATCCACCTCCAAAGTCCCAAAAACTGACCACCAGGAAGATAGTCCATATAGGACTCTGCCTCCTGTCTCCCTCCTGTAGAATTTTGCCATGCGCAGAAGAGCTCTCCCCCCTCCCTCTCCTACCCATTTGGTCTCCCTCCCCCTAGCTCCAAACCCCTTTGCCATATTATTATTGGTCCCCCAGCCCCAACCGCATTACTATTTAGCAAGAAAGTCCCTTGATCTTTACTTACCTTACCTCTCTCCTTCACCGCTCTACACTACCAGCAGCCGTGTCCATGATTGGTGCCTCTCAGCCAATCACAAGACGGCGGCTGCCAGTCCCGCCCTGCTTGCAGAGTCTATGCAAGCAGAGGGCCGGGATTTGTGCGGCGAAGGAGAGAGTAAGGTGAGTAAATATCGGGGGACTTTCTTGCTATAATAGTAATGCGGCTGGGGCTGGGGACCAATAACATAATATGGCAGTGAGTTGTTTTTAAGGGTGGGACATACCCTTTAAGGGAGTTTTAACAGAGATGCTGCTGCTAGATTCACCATCGGCTGTACAGCTCTGGGTATATTTAAGCTTTATGACTATTAATGTTCAGCTATTTGCCCAATATCCACTGGTGAATCGATTGCAGTGGCTGTGTTAGTGTCTCTTGCAATACTCGTGCAGCTGCCACAAGCATGAGGTTAAAGTGAATGAGAATGATTGTTAAAGGAGTCTTCATGTATGTATCACTTTGAGTCGGGGATGGACAAGTCCTTTAATTTAGGCAGATAATGACAAGTCTCCAGTTTTTTGTGGCCATAACTATAATAAATTACTTCATAAAGGGTAACTGCATCAGGAGAGCAAAATATGGTCAGGAAGGCTCATTGTTGGGGTTTAGTACAAAACTTAGTTAAAGTTAATGTTAATTGCAGTGGGTGCAATGTGTTATTTTCCAAACATTTTGGGAAAGGTGTGCAAATGAGTGTAAAACCCCCAGTAACTATATAAATATAACATTGGTTAGTTGGGTTTTAGACTCATTTAAATACATTAAATACATGTCTATAAATGTACAATACTGATGGCAAGCAATTATTTTAATTGTGGCTTTTTTCAACCACAGTATTTGGTTCTATGTCCCTATCCTGCACCAACATGGAATAAACGTCTAAGCAGTATAAACTGCCTCTTTGCCTTTGTACCTCTAATCCACCTTTATAAACTTATCTTAAGCAATTATTTAAAGTTAATCATTTTTTCTGTGCATTCTTTTCCCCCTTCAATTCCATGAGACACTAACAATCTCAAATGATTAGTGCGTCTTGGGACTGATGGAATATAAGCAGTGCGGAATTTGCGTTGTTTTCGCTCCAACTGACTTATTATATCGGATGTGCCTACCGTATATCGAGTAGTAAACCGACCCGAGTATAAACCGAGGTACCTATTTTTACAATAAAAAATCGAGTAAAATTGATTGACTCGAGTATTAAACCGAGGGTAGGAAATATGACCACTAATTCAAATCTGTAATTAGCAAAAATGATCCATGGCATTTCAGATGTGTGCCACCCAGCCACCCCCCTTTCCTCCCACCCACCTACTGCAATAAAGTAGGTAGACTTAAAAGTCCACCCTAAACATAAGATTATATCCTCCTTACTAGAGGGCTGGATACCATAATTATAGTAATAAATTTATAATTAAATAGAGTGCCACCCACACCACCCCCCTTCCCCCCACCTACCTACCCACCCACAAACCCCTGCATTACCGGTAGGTAATGATGTACCGTAGGTAAAGGCTGACTGGGGAATGTTCTGTTCCATCCTGGGGGTGTCTGTTCCATGACACTGCCGACACTGCACTGTAATTCCAGCAAGGAGACATGTATTACAAAAAGGAGACCAGGAGCGTGTAGGAGTGGAGACCGGAGCAGTCTGAAGCAACGGAGAGAAGCAGAGGCGCAGGCACGTTGGACATGCAAGTTACGCACGCATGTTACGCACGCTCTGATGTACCGGTAAGCAAACGTGCGTAACATGCGTGCGTAACTTGCGTGTCCAACGTGCCTGCGCCTTGCTCTCTCGTGCTTCAAACTGCTCGGTCTCCACTCCTACACGCTCTGGTTCTTTTTTGTAAATACATGTCTCCTTGCTGGAAATTACAGTCAGTGCAGTGTCGCAGATGTGAGGTTAAAATTTGCCGTGTGATTTTTTTAAACAGATTTTCGGGTAGGTCTATTTTGTGTATGACCCGAGTATAAACCGAGGACAGATTTTTAAGGTCTTTTTTAGACCTAAAAATCTCGGTTTATACTCGAGTATATATGGTAATTAAAAAAAAAATACCAGAAAATGGTGCAGGCCTCATAAAATAAGTGTTAAACCCATGCAAAACGCTAGTACTTTGGGTAGTGTGGGTTTCACAGTATTTTCCTATAGCATGTACCCCTAATGTACATTGCCCAGTAAGTGTTTGTTATATGCCTCATTAAAGGGCATGTCCAACTCCAAAACTATTATCCCCCCAGTAATGGTCCCATCATGTAGTGAATAAAATCCTTACCTCACACATCCCAGCTCCATATGGTTCTCCTGTAGCCCCCCCCCCCAAATTCCCCAAAAATGCCCACCAGGAGAATAGCCTCTTATCTGGCCTCCAGGAGAAATTTGGCATGCGTATGCAGCCCTTCTCCCCCTCCCTCCGATTAGGATTCCCTGCCCCTAGCCTCTTATCTGGCCTCCAGGAGAAATTTGGCATGCGTTACTGCAGCCCTTCTTCCCCTCCTCCCGATTTGGATTCCTGCCCCTAGCCTCTTATCTGGCCCTCCAGGAGAAGTTTGGCAGCGTACTGCAGCCCTTCCCCCTCCCTCCCCCTCCCTCCCGATTAGGATCCCTGCCCCTAGCATAAAACCCTTTCCATATAACATTCCCCTGTCCCCCAGCCCCAACGCTATATTTTTATTATTAGAAAGTGCCCCACAACATTACTTACCTTTCTCTTTCCTCCGCCGCACTGAACTCCCGGCAGCCGCATCCGAGATTGGTGCCGCTCAACCAATCACAGACGCGACTGGCCGGTCCCGCCCCTCTGCTTGCATTTTCTCGCAAGCAGAGGGCCTGGTAGTGCGGCGGAGGAAGGAGGAAAGAGGAAGGTAAGTAAAGTTTAGGGCACTTTCTAATAATAAAAAATATAGCGGATGGGGCTGGGGGGACAGGGGGAATGTTATATAAAAAAATTTTTCAAAGGTGGACATGCCCTTAAGGTTTTTAGTACACACAAACGCTGGTCACCACTGCTGATAAATTCTTGTTTCCTCTGTCTGCTTGCCAAACCATTTTTAAACAGGACATTATTGTTTCACTACTTTTCCTGATATATTGTCTGCAGCTCTGACACCTACGGCTAATCTTCAATAGAGTTCCTGCTCTGACCTATGAAACAAGCTTTAAATGATGACATATCATGAAATTAAACTGAAAAGAATAGATCTTACATTTTGTTGGATGCTATAGCTATGACTTATTATGGATGTGACCAAACTGATGTCAGTGAAATAAGGTTAGGGTACATAGTCATTTTGACTTTAACTATTTTCAATAAAACATAGAGCACTTCTCCAATATTTTCTAATATGATCACGTCAAAAGCACTGGCAGGGCAAGATCGACCCCAAGTGCAATATTCTTTAGCTCAGACCTCTCAACCTGCAAGATCTATTGCCGATATCTCCCTGCAGTCTGGTATCACTTTAAAGCACTGATTATTTTATTAGAGAAGTCCTTATATGCATGTACAATTTTTTTTATATAACGCCACCCAAGGGCTATGAACAGAATGTTACAATTACTTAAAAAATAAATAAAATACCTAAAAAAACAAAAGGACACACAATTAATAATTGATTTGGTTGCATCAGATAAGAGCCGTGCGATTGGCTATGATTGTTAAGGTCTTCTGGGAAGGGATCCTATGAGACCCCCTCTGGACGTGGAATCTAAGTACCTGCTGGTCTTCCCCAGAGCCTCTGATGGTGAGGAGTGTTGTGCGGCAAACAGGTACCAGGTCGCGGCTCAGAGGAGGAACCCAACAAGAACCAACCCACAATGCGGGAGAGGGCAGTGAAGACCAGACACAATGACCGGAGAAGGATGAATCAAGTCTGGTAGTAGACAGGCAGACTGCAGACTGCCGCTAGCAATATAGATAATGAGTCTGAGTAGGAGAACAGCAAATAAGTTGATCAGACTGACCACTGGATAGACAAACATAAGTATGGATGATGAGTCTGAGCAGGTAAAACCAGGTGAGTGATTAGCAGACCACTGGATAAACAAACTGGAAATGGTGGATGATGAGTCTGAGCAGTGGTAACAGCAGGTGAGTGTGATTTTCTTAGAACTCCAACAACAAGGTTTAGGAACATAGTGATAAACACTGAACTGGCAGCAAGAGCTGGAAAAGCAGGGAGGCTTAATTAGGACTCATTACATCATAATTCCACGGCTACCCAGTAACCAGAGGAGACTGACCCCCCAGCACCCGTGCCTGGCTTCAACACCGGCGCACGTGGCACAGGGAATATACAGTTTGACTGGAAGCGCCTTACACACGAACCCTGGGTTAAGGCCGGACTGGAGCCATAACAATGATATTATGCCTCTTTGACTTAATTTACCTGTGAGCAGACCTAATGAGCGACTAATTACCTGTCTTGATTCAGGTGGGATCAGACCTAATGCTGATTAGTTGACTCTTAGGTTCGTACATACGTACGATCGTGAAATGTTTACCCGACGATTAAATGGCCATGTGCGTAGGCACTTTATCGGCCGAAATGGTCGTTCGTACAGGGATCGTTGCACGACCGATTGGCCTACACACGGGTCAATATGTCTGAAACGCTCGTTCGTACACATCATGCGTGCAGGTTGGGACCCGCGATCGCATGTGTGTACGAACCTTTAATTGGTGCTGAGGTGTGATCAGAACTAATAGCACTGATTACCAGTCTGATTGCCTGTGTCACAAACTCACAGCACACACAGGACACCACATTAAAAGAGTCTTTGTGAAGCTCTTCAAGACAAATTTAAAGTTTAACTTAAACTTTTCCTTCTAGTTACTTTGAAAGTAGGGGTGGGCGTGCAAGTATAGCAGAGACAAGTAAAACTAACAACTATTCGATGAATAAGAATTTAACAAGGTACATACATTATTCCAATAATTTTTTGGAAGTAGCACAGTGCACCCAATGACAATACCACTTTGTGTATTGTAATAAATTACATCCCCTCCATCTCATTTAAGATCTTGCAATTCTAGGAATTATTCCCAATAATATATGTGTTCGTAATATATGTAGAGATGTCCGAACTTCGCAAAATCCGCTCCGCTGAGGATCCGCAAATTTTCGAGAAAAATTCGCAAATCCGCGGAGCGGACACTTAAAATTAAAAAAAAAAACTCGAAAATACGAGAAATCCTGTAATTTCGAAATTTTAAAAAATACCAGGAAATCCTCGTTAATTTCGAAAAATTGCGAAAATATGTATTTTCGAATTATGAGATTTTTCTTAAAAATACGAGAAATCCGCGGTTCGGAAGCGGAAGGACCGGAAAATCGAAAAATCCGCCGTTCGCGAAACGGGATAGTCCGCGGCGGATCCAGGGTTCGGATCCGGTGAACCGGCCATCCCTAGTTCTAAGCATTTAGAGGCTATTTATACCGTGTAAGGTAATGTGGGATGTGGTGTGTCTGTACCTGGCATATTATTTTACGCCATTATGTTACAAAATACCGCATTGTGCTTTAAATGGTGTTAAAATTCTGCATGGAGCTGGTATTTTACATAAATAATAGGCGATACTGCGCCTTTATAAAACTACCCTTAGTGGGTTATTTAAATGTCCCACAAATTTCCTATGAAACTATCCTCAGTTGAATCTCTTTTTAGTCAAAACATTTTGCTAGAATATTTTGTGTTTGACACTGATTCAGTCATAAAACATTCATTAGACAAATATTTATTGGTTGTAATACTGTAACCTTGTTCATTGTAATTCTGTCCCTTGTTGAATGCTCACTGGGGACGGTATTTAACAATTTTAGCATTTTAAAGCTTTCTCTGAATGCTTCTTTGCAAAACAGTTTTCAAACACAAAGGATTTAACAGATCAAGATGAGGGAAGAGTTTCTAAAAATGCAATTATATGGATCTGGATTGAGTGCCTGACCCGCGATGTACAAGGCTTATAGCAATGGTTCGAAGGATTGATGATGTATCGACCTGCTGATGGTTCAACAAGCCTGATCGAACAGCCTCACATAAACAGATAATCAGTCCGAAAACTGCAGTCGATACACCATAAAGGCATGTCCACCCCCAAAACTTAAACATCTAACCCACTTAACTGGCCCCACATGTGTAGTGTTTAAAAAAAATCCTCCTTACATTCGGCTCCAAAGGTTTCCTGAGTGGCTGTCCACAAGTCCAAGAAAATGAACCGAGTATTGAGCGTCAGCGAGCATCCAGTACCTGCTCATTTCCTTAACCTACCCAGTAGGGACTGTGAAGTGCAGGGGAGCCTCCGCCACACCCCCCACCTAGCGTGAAACCCTGTTGGCATATGTAGATGCCCCTGCCCACATCTAACCACGAGATATTTCTTTAAAAAAAACAATCGAATGTACTGTACAGACACTCTTCCCGCAGCGCTCTCAATAAGGCCAGCCGACTCTTTCACATGGTGCTGTTCCTGCCACCCTACCCTTGCAGTTTGGCCAAGCATAAGGGCGAGCCGAGATCTGAGTGTCAGGGAGATTAAAGGATGTAAGTAGAGTTTGGTTTGTTTGTTAAAAAAACCTCGGCAGTTGGGAGAAGAGAAAGGATAGGGCGTCCGCTACAAACAATAAAAAGTTTTAGGGTGTAGATATTACCTTTTAGACAACTTTCGTAGCTGTACACACTATGCCAGTATTTTCAGGCCCAAATGACTGATCAACTCTATCGATCTGCGTGAATGGTCTGTGCTGAAATGCCCTCCACATATGACCTATTTATGGTGCCATTGAGACAACACACGTCAGATTTGCTACATTGGTTCATCACTGCTTGCAAAGATCTTTAATAAGTTCATCCTAATTTGACGATAATTTCGTTCGGCAGTCGATTGGCTAACAATTATCAAAACATGTTTTACAGAACCTCATTTATACTTATCCCTGATTCAATGAAATCATAATAAAAAAATATGCATACACTGTAGGGTGTAGCACCATGAGCAGGGGTGTTGCATAGCAATCCATGCCAAAGGTGCCTGGATTACAAGCACCAACTCAGTAACCTTATAAAACAAGCATAGTGAGGGGACATCATTCTTTTTACATAGTTATACCCAGATATATGAATTCGGTGTTGATATATTTAATAAATCGCTGTAAGCTGGTAATAAAGGGATCGTTTTTGGCCACAGTTTGGTTTCACATCTGAGTCCATCCCTGATGCAGGAAGGGGACGAGTTTTTAGGAAGGGGGGGCTTCTTAGATTTGTGCATTTTGCCCTGCACTAGGTTGCAATTTAGCTGCAATGTTTTGTTTTATAATATTTCAATGCCATTATTGAACTTATTTGTGAGAATAGGAAGAACAACACTTGGTTTAAATGTATTTGGGGGCTGATTAAGCACACAGCGCAAACAATTGCATTGGTTAACGTTTGTCTTGATTTTAACGAGAATGTAGTGTTATCAGTCTTTGTGTTTTAAAGGACTAGTTTGTAGTGTAAACTCTACCGAATATTTTGAAGAAGCTCTTCCTGGCTGATGACATATTTAGCTGATAGCTGTTGGTTAAAAAGAAAAAACTTTTTAAAGGGCATTGTCCACTCCCAAATTAAAATTGCCAAGCACTGGCCTCTCTGCATTTAGTTTTACATTCTTACCTACATCCTGCTCCTTACAGTTCTCCTGCAGTCCATGTTTTTGAAAGTCCAGAAAAACTGAAAGAGCTCGTGGCGTCTTCCTGTCCAAAGGTCTCTGCTCCTGTGTTGCCTCCGGAGGGATGTGACGGGGCAAGGTCGAGCCATTTCCCCCTTCCACTCCCATCTGGGATCCTATCATGGTCGCCCTATACTAGGATAATACCTTTAATATCAATATCTTAGGGTTACCAACCCCCGGTCCACCATTTTAATACTAAAAAAAACCTTTCCAATTTTTAACTTACAGCATTCATGACACCGGCAGCCAGACAATCACAGACACAGCGCCGGGTCTGGCCCCTCTTGCTGTGTCCTGTAGTAGAGAGGGAAGAATATAGTCGCGGAGCGAAGGGACGCTAAGGAACGTTCAGATTTTTTTTTTTAGTATTATTTATGGCGGTTGGGGTGGGCCACCCTAAGGATCAGTATATTATAAAACTTAGTTTTTCAGGTGGACATGCCCTTCAAATTCCCAAATGTGTTCCATAAAGGTGCAGGGACAAGAAAAGAATCCGCATGACCTAATGAAAATCGGTATGTATTGGCAGGGAAGAAACTTGTTCAGTAGCTCGGCCTCCCATCCTATAGTTTTATCCGTACATGAATCAATATACAGAAAGAGTAAACCTAGTATCAATAAAAGTCAAATAGCAGTAAGCGGCTATGTTAAAGTCGGGGTTAGATCCTCATTTCACACTTGCACACAGTTTGTCCAATATGTCTTACCTCTTTTCCATAAGGGAAGTTCATTTTAACGTTTACAGGGTTATTCAAAACAAAAGTTCTTATCGTTTAAATATGGTGATAATTTTGCCCCAAACCATCAGATGTTTCTCTTTCAAATATTTAAATAGATATGAGTGGTTGGGGGCAAAATTAGCACATTTTAAACGATAAGAACTTTTATTGAATCTCCCTGATAATATCTTTCAAAAATAAAATATATCAGTAGAGAATGGAATGGCTTTCCACTAGGTGCAAGGTTGACTTTTTTTTAGACAATTTCCCTTTTGGAACTCACACTCTCTTGTTCCCTTCAATTTGGCTATACTTACTGATATGCCTATATTTAAAGCAATCAAAGTATAAGTCTGTGCAAAGTACCAGGACACCAAAAAGGGGGGCATTGTGAGGAGCCACTCCTAGGTAATAATCAATACCTAACATATAGTGGGAAGGCACGATATGACCCAAAAAGTATAGACAAAACAAAAAAATTGATGTGAGTCATAACACATTCCTGGGCCCCCCATGTAATACACACACTATCTGTGGCTAGTGCAAACGAAAAAACACATGGGGGGGTTTTAGTTACAATTTTCGACAGGAAAGTGAAAAGGTTTTCAACAACGGTTCAAGGTAATCCCAGTATGGAAGGTCTCTAACAAATTACCTTGCGGTCAGGTTGGAAGTAATCATTGGGGCTGAACATTCCCGCTTTCGTTGCATTTTTTGGGCAGATTGGCTCCTGACCTCTGCATTGTATAACATTTACACACAATTGCACAATTCTGTTGCTTGTTTGTCAGTGTTTGTGTCAGAAAAACAGTGTGTAGTTAGTGTAATCTGAGACTAGTGTTTGTGTCAGAAAAACAGTGTGTAGTTAGTGTAATCTGAGACTCATTTCACACAGAAAGTAACAGTTGGGGTTTAATCACATACCAGGTTTAAGTCCATACAGTAAGAAAAGACAGTAAAGGTCATATACAGTGAGAACAGACAGTAAAGGTCCCAACAGTGAGGACGTAAAGGTTCCATACAGTGAGAACTAACTGTAAAGGTCCCATACAGTGAGGACAGTAAAGGACCCATACAGTGAGGACAGTAAAGTCCCATACAGTGAGGACAGTTAAGGTCCCATACATTGAGGACAGTAAAGGCCCATACAGTGAGGACAGTAAAGGTCCCATAAAGTGAGGACAGTAAAGGTCCCATACAGTGAGGACAGTAAAGGTCCCATACAGTGATTGATCATTTTCTGTGACATATACATTAAAAGAAACTTTGCTCAACTGAACTTACTGGCAGTGACTCAGACTCTGGCTCTCAGCTACTCTCTCTGCTTACAACTTCAGCACCAGGGAGACTCAACAATTTGCGAGGCGCTGACACAGGCTTCTCAGTATTCTATCTGTATTCCCCTCCCAGAGTGCATGCAGAGATGCAGTAGTGCATATAGTGGGCAGCTGAGGAGCAGGAAGTAAATGCTGACACGACTGTCTCAGACTCTGTGTACAACTTGCGCAACTTACCTTCCACTTAGTGTTACGATCGGATCCCTAATCCAGCACCCACAGATAGAATTTCAGTCAGGCACGTTCGGTTTGCCCAGATCTCGGACTTTTCTGGGACTTTAGGATAGCGGGACGCTACCTAAAATCCGGGACTGTCGCGGTAAATCCGGGAATATTGGCAACTATGTATGATCATGCTAGGACACCAAGATGGCCCTGCCGCAGTTATTACTATCCGATCCCGGCCCACAGTTATTAATACTCGACCTGCAGTTATTACTACCTGATCCGACCCGCAAACCTGCAGTTATTACTACACAATCCCGACCTGCAGTTACTACCCGATCCCAACCCGTCAGTTATTACTTCCCGATCCTGACCAGCAGTTATTACTACCCGATCCTGACCAGAGTTTTACTACCCAATCCCGAAGCAGTATTTACTACCCGATCCAGACCCGCAGTTATTACTACCCAATCCCGAACCACAGTTATTACTACGGATCCTGACCAGCAGTTATACTACCCGATCCTGAACCAGCAGTATTACTACCCGATCCTGACCAGCAGTTATTATTACCGATCCTACCAGCAGTTATTACTACCCGATCCCGACCCGAGTTATATACTCCGACGACCCCGCAGTTATTACTACCCGATCCCGACCCGCAGTTATTACTTACTTGATCCCGAACCACAGTTATTACTAACCCGATCCTGACCATCAGTTATTACTACCCGATCCGACAGCAGTATCATTACTACCCAATCCCGAAGCAGTTATTACTACCCGATCCAGACCCGCAGTTATTACGACCCTCCCGAACCACAGTTACTACCCAATCCTGACCAGCAGTTATTACTACCCGATCCTGACCAGCAGTTATTACTACCCAATCCTGACCAGCAGTAGCAGTTATACTACCCAATCCGGACCAGCATATAGTACCCGACCGACCCGCAGTATTTACCTACCCGATCCCGACGCAGTTATTACTACACCGATCCCGACCCGCAGTTATTACTACTTGATCGACCACAGTTATTACACCGTCCTGACCAGCAGTTATTACTACCCGATCGACCAGCAGTTACTACCCGAACCCTGACCAGCCGTTATACTACCCGATCCTGACCAGCAGTTATTACTACCCAATCCCGACACCGCAGTTATTACTACCCGATCCTGACCAGCAGTATTACTACCCAAAATCTTACCGCAGTTATTACTACCCGATCCTGACCAGCAGTTATTACTACCCGATCCTGACCAGCAGTTATTACTAACCCGATCCTGACAGCAGTTATTACTACCCGACTGACCAGCAGTTAATATACTACCGATCCCGACCCGCAATGTCCCATACAGTGAGGACAGTAAAGGTCCCATACATTGAGGACAGTAAAGGCCCCATACAGTGAGGACAGTAAAGGTCCCATAAAGTGAGGACAGTAAAGGTCCCATACAGTGAGGACAGTAAAGGTCCCATACAGTGATTGATCATTTTCTGTGACATAATACATTAAAAGAAACTTTGCTCAACTGAACTTACTGGCAGTGACTCAGACTCTGGCTCTCAGCTACTCTCTCTGCTTACAACTTCAGCACCAGGGAGACTCAACAATTTGCGCAGGCGCTGACACAGGCTTCTCAGTATTCTATCTGTATTCCCCTCCCAGCGTGCATGCAGAGATGCAGTAGTGCATATAGTGGGCAGCTGAGGAGCAGGAAGTAAATGCTGACACTGACTGTCTCAGACTCTGTGTACAACTTGCGCAACTTACCTTCCACTTAGTGTTACGATCGGATCCTCAATCCAGCACCACAGATAGAATTTCAGTCAGGCACTGTTCAGGTTTGCCCAGATCTCTGGACTTTTCCTGGGACTTTAGGATAGCGGGACTGCTACCTAAAATCCGGGACTGTCGCGGTAAATCCGGGACTATTGGCAACTATGTATGATCATGCTAGGACACCAAGATGGCCCTGCCCGCAGTTATTACTATCCGATCCCGGCCCACAGTTATTACTACTCGACCTGCAGTTATTACTACCTGATCCTGACCCGCAAACCTGCAGTTATTACTACACAATCCCGACCTGCAGTTACTACCCGATCCCAACCCGTCAGTTATTACTTCCCGATCCTGACCAGCAGTTATTACTACCCGATCCTGACCAGCAGTTATTACTACCCAATCCCTGCGGGTCGTGGATCGGGTAGAATAACTGCGGGTCGGGATCGTGTAGTATAAACTGCTGTTCAGGATCCGGGTACCAAATGCTATATTCGAGGGTTAGTGAAAACGAACATTACATTTGAGGGTTACCAAAAATGTACGCTGCATTCGAAGGTTACCGGAAAACAGACATTACATTTGAAGGTTAGCGAAATTGAATGCTATATTTGAGGGTTAGCAAAGGGTCCGTAAATTCGATAATTATCAAAAACTAGAGTTTTGTATCAATATTGTTTTTAATATTATAGCTAAGGGACCCTGCATCTTCGTGTCAAAATATCTTGTAGCATAGCTGGTTTAATCCTCACAGTTTCTTGTTGACCTGAAGATGCAGGGTCCCTCAGCTATAATATTAAAACGTATTAATACAAAACCTTGTAGTTGGTTAGTTCTCGTTAATTATCGAATTTACGGACCCTTTGCTAACCCTCGAATATAGCATCAATTTCGCTAACCTTCAAATGTATGTCTGTTGTATTCAATTAGATCAACTGGACTGAAGTTAGTTCTTGAACGTTTCGCTAGTCACCGACTGATTTCTCAATTCAGAATGACTTGTACAAGAATCTGTGGCAATATGTACCCTGGAAAATCCCAATTAGCATATCACAGCCCAGGTGTTAAGGGCGTGATTGGATAGTGGCTAAGAGGTGTTTATAGGACACGCCCAGAGTAAGGTGTCAAAACAGCATTGTACATGGCAGACGTTGGTGTCAAACCCCCCCCACTCTATTTAGGCTTGGTTTCTTTATTTTCCATAAGGGCCTCCTTAACACACTCTTGAACCAGCCACTTGCCTTTGCCAATATGTTAACATTCAATCTTCAAAGGTATGTCCTTTATCCTTAAGATGCGTACACGGCTCAGTCTGACCCGAGGAATTGGCCTTTCTGTGCTGGGCCATACATTGATGCAGTCTGTTTGGTCCTCCCCCCCATACAATCAGAGCATTCTTCACTGCACTGCACTGTGTTATGATGTCGCTTTTCTTTGTGTTTGGGTATTGGTTTTTCGGATGTACCATTGCTGCCTCAGTGTGTAGTTCGGTTTAAAGCAGACAGGGAGCGTTTTTTTGAATTGCCACAGATTCTTTTGAACGTCTTCAAGAACTAAACTTTGATTCCAGTTGATCTAATTGAATACAACAGCATATACCATGACCTGGATGAATGAGAACGCTTCACAAGCTTCAATGTAATGTCTGTTTTCCGTAACCTTCGAATGCAGCGTACATTTTTGGTAACCCTCAAATGTATGTTGTTTTCACTAACCCTCGAATATAGCATTTGTTTGTGGTAACCCTCAAATGTAATGTCGATTTCCTGTAACCCTTAGTATCGTGTGGTAACCCCCAATGTATCATTTAGTACCCTCGAATGTATTTTCCTTTTCATTAGTATCTTTCCAGCAGTTTTGAAACTAGAGACATGTAATTCGGTACAGATACGTGGGACACATAGAAGAAGTGTGTAATCATCTAGCTACAGAATCAGTGTAAGCATTATCCATCAAATTCAGGACTTTTTTCCTATTGAATATATCAGGAACAATCCCCAAACATGAACATTTAAGGTTTCGGGGTCATGTGATCAAACCTCAACTGTCACTTATAAAGAAATTTACCTGGGTCTCAGGCTACACACTGTGTCTCTCTTAAACACACACAACTACCCAAACACACAATTCTACAAATCAATTTCTAAAATAAAAGCACAATAATAAATATATGTAAAAGACAATGTCTGTTTTATGTATTAAGAATACATTATGACATTTAGTTTTATAGCAGGTCCATCCTTTGGTCCTCCAGATGTTTGCACCTACTCCCAGCATTCTTTGCTGTCATCTGCTGTCGGTGAACATTGAGAGTTGCAGTTTTCAAACATCTGCAGGGCCACAGGAAAGGCATCTCTTTTTTTTTAGTCGCAAACACAAAACTGATCTGTATTTATTCCGAGTCACAATAAATGTAGTTAATTGCAGTCAGTTTCTAATTAGTGACAATTTGTGGCTCAGTCTGAGATCAAATGGGTGGGCACCCTGTCCTAAGTTAATTGAGGATGAGCTCAGATCTAGTCCTACAGGTTCGTTTTATTTTGGGTGCAGGTTGGGTTGCGGGTCTGGCTACTATCAGGTCAGGTAGTGTGCAATGATGGAACCCAATGCAGGTGCGGATTACAGTTTTGCTGATAGGGGTTGGTGTCTGTTTAATATCAGATACGGGTAATATTTTTGAGGTTGGTTGCTGCAGGACAGCCTCGAAAAATGACTAAGTTCAAAAAAATTTGACAGGTGCTAACTGCAGGGACCAGAACAAAAACGTAAGTTCGGCAGTCTGCTGACGTGCATATGTTTCATTGGGCTTGTGGCGGGCCTCCTACGTCCGCCCCCTGTGGTCGCATTGGTGGTAGGGGAGGTAGTTACGCAGTTGAGCACGAAACAAACCTACAATCCCTAATTCTTAGTAGTTTTCTGTGATTGTAGCTAGAGAAACTGGACTGCTTTAATATGCAACTACTTTGGCCTTTCAGTCTGATATCCGTCCTATCTCCAGTCAATCGTTTCACTTTCTCCCATAAGAGAACTTACCACTCAAAATGAAGATACACAAGAGCAGCAAACATAGCTATAAACTTTAATGCAGAGATCAGCACAACATGTTTCAAACCCCATTAGGTTCTTCCTCAGGTGCAAGAACCTGTGTTCACCCCTGTAGGTCCTTCTCCCTGGTCTACTCCTGTCCTTCTTCTACCTTAGGCCGCAAGCCAAGTAATGTGCTGTCTATGGGAGGGCACACTTCCCATAGCTTGGAGGAATATAAGCAAAATAAAGTCGAAGTCTAGTATTAAGGGGCCAGTCAGGGGCAACCAACAGGCCTTACTCTGCCCAGGTCTGCAATAAAGTAATTAGATATCTGAATGACTATGACTGTGCCCTATCCCTGTGGCTTCATTTTAAAGTTTCATGCCTTTGTGCCAGAGGAAACACGTCATGAGCCAGTAAATTCTGCTGAAGGGAGTCTGTCAAAATATCTTGTAGCATAGCTGGTTTAATCCTCACAGTTTCTTGACTCCACTTCAGCAGAATTTACTGGCTCATGACGTGTTTCCTCCTGGCACAAAGGCATGAAACTTTAAAATGAAGCCACAGGGATAGGGCACAGTCATAGTCACACAGATATCTAATTACTTTATTGCAGACCTGGGCAGAGTAAGGCCTGTTGGTTGCCCCTGACTGGCCCCTTAATACTAGACTTCGACTTTATTTTGCTTATATTCCTCCAAGCTATGGGAAGTGTGCCCTCCCATAGACAGCACATTACTTGGCTTGCTGGCCTAAGGTAGAAGGAAAGACAGGAGTAGACCAGGGAGAAGGACCTACCAGGGGTGAACACAGGTTCTTGCACCTTAGGAAGAACCTAATGGGGTTTGAAACATGTTGTGCTGATCTCTGCATTAAAGTTTATAGCTATGTTTGCTGCTCTTGTGTATCTTCATTTTGAGTGGTAAGTTCTCTTATGGGAGAAAGTGAAACGGATTGACTGGAGATAGGACGGATATCAGACTGAAAGGCCAAAGTAGTTCATATTAAAGCAGTCCAGTTTCTCTAGCTACAATCACAGAAAACTACTAAGAATTAGGGATTGTAGGTTTGTTTCGTGCTCAACTGCGTAACTACCTCCCCTACCACCAATGCGACCACAGGGGGCGGACAGTAGGAGGCCCGCCACAAGCCCAATGAAACATATGCACGTCAGCAGACTGCCGAACTTACGTTTTTGTTCTGGTCCCTGCAGTTAGCACCTGTCAAAATTTTTTTGAACTTAGTCATTTTTCAGAGGCTGTCCTGCAGGCAACCAACCTCAAAAATATTACCCGTATCTGTATATTAAACAGCCACCAACCCCTATCAGCAAAAACTGTAATCCGCACCTGCATGGGTTCCATCATTGCACACTACCTGACCTGATAGTAGCCAGACCCGCAACCCAACCTGCACCCAAAATAAAACGAACCTGTAAGGACTAGATCTGAGCTCATCCTCAATTAACTTAGGACAGGGGTGCCCAACCCATTTGATCTCAGACTGAGCCACAAATTGTCACTAATTAGAAACTGACTGCAATTAACTACTTTATTGTGACTCGGAATAATACAGATCAGTTTTGTGTTGCGACTAAAAAAAAAGAGATGCTTTCCTGTGGCCCTGCAGATGTTTGAAAACTGCAACTCTCAATGTTCACCGACAGCAGATGACAGCAAAGAATGCTGGGAGTAGGTGCAAACATCTGGAGGACCAAAGGATGGACCTGCTATAAAACTAAATGTCATAATGTATTCTTAATACATAAAACAGACATTGTCTTTTACATATATTTATTATTGTGCTTTTATTTAGAAATTGATTTGTAGAATTGTGTGTTTGGGTAGTTGTGTGTTTTAAGAGAGACACAGTGTGTAGCCTGAGACCCAGGTAAATTTCTTTATAAGTGACAGTTGAGGTTTGATCACATGACCCCGAAACCTTAAATGTTCATGTTTGGGGATTGTTCCTGATATATTCAATAGGAAAAAAGTCCTGAATTTGATGGATAATGCTTACACTGATTCCGTAGCTAGATGATTACACACTTCTTTATGTGTCCCACGTATCTGTACCGAATTACATGTCTCTAGTTCAAAACTGCTGGAGAAGATACCTTGTGTTTCTTCATTTTGAGTGGTAAGTTCTCTTATGGGAGAAAGTAAAACGATTGACTGGAGATAGGACGGATATCAGACTGAAAGGCCAAAGTAGTTGCATATTAAAGCAGTCCAGTTTCTCTAGCTGACAATCACAGAAAACTACTAAGAATTAGGGATTGTAAGTTTGTTCTGTGCTCAACTGCGTAACTACCTCCCCTACCACCAATGCGACCACAGGGGGCGGACAGTAGGAGGGCCCGCCACAAGCCCAATGAAACATATGCACAATCAGCAGACTGGACCGGAACTTACGGTTTTGTTCTGGGTCCCTGCAGTTACGCACCTGTCAAATTTTTTTTGAACTTAGTCATTTTTCAGAGGCTGTCCTGCAGGCAACCATGGGTGTTGGGGTTTACAGTTCTTTCTTAGGGGCGGGGGGAGGAAAAGTGGAAAAGAAAAAGTTGAAACGATGATTGGGGGGGGGACTGGGGAGAGAGAGGGACGGGGTTATTCAGGGGAATCTGGGAAAGGGCCCCCCAAGTTAGTGGCATTATAATTTTTTTTTACAAAGCAGGTCCAAGGTTCTCCTGGATGGGGAAAACAAATCAATAAAAAAACGAAAAAAAAAAACTTAATAAACCAAAAAAAAAGGGAAAAAGGAGAAAAGAGAAAAAAAGCCTCCTTTATCTCCTTATAAGGTGCCAAAAAAAGTTGGCCACATATTTCCAAACACAGGGAAAAAAGCCAAAAAAATAGGGGAGGGAAAAAAAGTAGGGAAAACACTTTCACTGTGGAAGAATATTTACGTTTGTTATTTTAAAAAAAACCCTTACTACAGATTAAAAAAAAAAAAAAAAAAACCTATAAAAAACCTCCAATTTTCCTGGGACAGTTTGGTTTTTGAGGAAAAGAAAACGATGGGTAAAGCAGTAAATAGTACTTGAGTTAAGGGATTTAAAAAGGGAAAAACGGGGGGAAAGGAAAGAAGGAAAAAAAAAAAAAAAACAGGAAAAAGGGAAAGGGGGAAAAACAAAAAACAGGGGGAAAAAAAATCACATTTGTTCATTTACATTTTTAACCAGAGGGGGGGAGGGTGGGAGAAAAGCCTCTTTCCACCCCTAAGGGAAAAAGAAAAAAAGAAAAAAAAGGTTAAAGGGTAAAAAAAAGAAACAAAAAGTTTTCCCTAGGACACAAGTGCCCCCTCCTTAATCAATTTTAACCCAAAACTAGTTGAAAAAAAACCCTATGTTTCTAAAGAGAAAACCCACCAGGGGGGGGAATGTTTTTCCAAGACCCCCCCCCCCCCTTTGTTTTTGGGGGAATTAAACGAAAAAGATTGGACAAAAAAAAAAGGGGGATTGAAAAAAAAGAATGAAAAAGGATTGATTATGAGAAAAAAAAAAAAAACACACCTCTCTATTGAAAAAAGTGCCCTGCCTCTGGTGTTTGGCTTGGAATAAATGCTTTTTTTTTGCAAACCCAACCCGATTAAAGGACGGATGGATTTAAACTTCAAAAAGGAGGGCAAAAAAAAAAAAAAGTAGGGGCGCCAGCAGGTCAGTTTTAAAAACTTTTCCCCCCCAACTTTGATTCACTAGGGGACCATGCCATTATAAAATATTAATGAGTAATCTCATATTCCAAATAAATAAAAGACCAGGGTCCCCCTCACAGGGGAAAAGCTACTGAGAGAATTAAGGTTTTGTGGGTCTGTTCAGTTGCGAAATAAAACTTTACCTCCCCTACCCACCCCAATGCGGAACCACAGAGGGGGGCGGGCAAGTAGGAGGGCCCGCCCAACAAGGCCCAATGAAAAACATACGCACAAATCAAGGCAAGACTGGGGACCGACCTTACGTTTTTTTACTGGTACCAGCTGCAGTTTACCAAAAGGCATTCTGGGCTCTTTTATTCGTGAATCAAGGATCAAACTAATTTTACTCTCAGCAGAACCAGCATTTTCGTTTTGCAGTCATTCCAAACCTCAAAAAAAAAATATGAACTTTAAGGCCCATTGACACAACACTCCAAAACAGTTACCCGTACCCTGAAATAACCCCTATCAGCCAAAAACCGTAATCCGCCACCTGCATTGGGTTCTTCCATTGCACCCTACTGACCTTGATAGTAGCCAGACCCACCAACCCAACCTGCACCCCAAAATAAAACGAAAACTGTAAGCACTAGATCTGAGCTCATCCTCAATTAACTTAGGACAGGGTGCCCAACCCATTTGATCTCAGACTGAGCCACAAATTGGTCACTAATTAGAAACGACTGCAATTAACTACATTTATTGTGACGGAATAAAATACAAGATCAGTTTTGTGTTTGCGACTAAAAAAAAAGAGATGCCTTTCTGGGCCCTGCAGATGTTTGAAAATGAACTCTCAATGTTCACCGACAGCAGATGACAGCAAAGAATGCTGGGAGTAGGTGGCAAACATCTGGAGGACCAAAAGATGGAACTGCTATTAAAAAATAAATGTTAATGTATTCTTAATAATAAAACAGACATTGTCTTTTACAATATTTATTATGTGCTTTTATTTTAGAAAATGATTTTGTAGAATTGTGTGTTTTGGGTAGTTGTGTGTGTTTAAGAGAGACACAGTGTGTAGCCTGAGACCCAGGTAAATTTTTTAATAAAGTGACAGTTGGGGTTTGATCACATGACCCCGAAACCTAAATGTTCATGTTTGGGGATTGTTCCTGATATATTCAATAGGAAAAAAGTCCTGAATTTGATGGATAAGCTTACACTGATTCTGTAGCTAGATGATTACACACTTCTTCTATGTGTCCACGTATCTGTACCGAATTACATGTCTCTAGTTTCAAAACTGCTGGAGAAGAGTACATACAAAAAATTGGAAGAATAAAAGGAAGAAGAAATAGAAAAGACAGGAATTGTTCTCTTCATGCCAAATTAATAAAAAAAATGTCACTTAGTTTTCTATGTTGTATTTTTATATTGCTTTTGTGTTTTGTTGATTCTGCTAATAATGAGTCATTATTGTATACAAACTCTGAACATCTCGTTGTATTCAATTAGATAACTGGACTTGAAGTTTAGTTCTTGAAGACGTTTCGCTAGTCATCCGACGGCTTTCTCAATTCAACTCTGAACATTTACACACAATTCACAATTTCTGTTGTTTTGTCAGTGTTTGTGTCAGAAAAACAGTGTAGTGTAGTGTAATCTGAGACTCATTTCACACAGAAAGTAACAGTTGGGGTTTAATCACATGACCCTGTGATGTCAGATAGAGTAAATACTGGCTAGAAAACTAAAGATTAACTGCCATTCCATTAAGCATTCGAGACATGCAGATGAAAATGGCTTTTCTCTTGATAAAAATATTTTCCTAATTCATGCAACGTTTTTGCATTTGGATTTCCTGTTGTAACAACAGAAGGTAAGAAAAGTAGGGAAATCTTTAGATGTCTACAGTATTTTATACATGAACAGATATTTTTTTCCTAGTGATGCTTCCCAGCCAGATATATAGATAAGGTTTCATACCTGGAGGCTTTATTTTGAGGACATTTTGGGGGTTTTAATATCCAATCTGAAAATTCAAGTAATATTAATGCAGGATAGAAATTGTTACTAATCTGCTTTAATTTTCTCCATTTAACAGGATCAGACATTAGTGTCCTCAGTGCTACAATCAACACTATGACCAGTTTTCAAATGAAAGTCAAACATGGCTGAACAAGTTTATGAAAACAAAACATTGAACAATCCTCTGTAGTGTATAAGTACATGATATACGCTATTGGTGGCAGCATTGGTGTTTATGGGTATGTTATTTAAGCAATATACACCATATTACCGTTACTGTTACATTTAAATGATTTTTAAAAGAAAAATCTAACTTTACATTATTTTCTTGTTTGCCTTGCGTAGGGTCATAGGAATAAGCGTGAAGATATTTAAAAGCTAAAGGTGATGATTAGGAAGAAGGAAGAAGACGATGATGATTAAAGGAAGTTGTAGTGTTTTTGAAGGTAAATCAGGGATGTCTAGAAATGTTACCATTTTAAATTGGGTCTGATGCAGCTCAAACAGATTAAAGGAGAACAATTATAGAATATTATACTACAGAATCTGGAAGCAAATTCTATAATTTCTCTTTTAAACAAAATAGAACGACCAAGTGTTTAAAAACTAAAGTGATTTGCTTATTTGTATCTTTCAGGATTGTCAAAGACCATCAACAAACAGGGAGAGAAGTAAACAGCAACATGGTAAAGAAACAGACAGCAAAACCCTCTGCACCATAAAGAAAACACCTCACCTGAAGCAGAAGCCTCACCTAAAGCGGAAACAATCGTCTAAAGTGGACAGTCTAACAAGAATGGAAACATCGTCTAAAGCGGAAAACATCGTCTAAAGCGGAAAACATGTTAAAGTGGAAACATCGTCTAAAGTGGAAACCTCACTTAAAGTGGAAGATTGATCAAAGTCACAAGGAATAAGAAGACCTGATTGGTATCGAACAGACAAAAAAACCACTGCACTTAAAAAGAAAAATCTCACCGATGCGGAAGCCTCACCTGAACTAGAAACCTAACCTGAAGTGGAAACCTCACTTAAGGTGGAAAGTGAAGTCACAAGGAAGAAGATCGGACAGTATCGGGACTTTACCGTCATTGTGTGTACCTAGCTTTAGATCCCAGACTGGACCAGGACTTTACAGATGATATCTTGATTAGAATGTTCATACAGTGGTAGATATATTGCTGTTTAATTTGTCTATCTGGATATAGTTGACTGGGGGTAAGGGGCTAGCTTAATCTTTTATCCTCATTTGATGATAATTAAAGGGGAGTTCAGTGCAAATACATATGCTTTTCAGAAAAAGAGCAGTATTTTTGCATCCCAATGACCTTAATCTGCCCATCCTGGGAAGAAGAAGGACGTTAGAACATGAAATGTCAGCTCACTATTGTCAACAGCAGGATCAGCAAAGGGTATGAAATCAACTGATTTTTCAAAATGGGAGAGAATATGTAGAATAACTAAGAAGCATTACACAAACTAACAAAATTAAAAAATTGATAATTTCCACTAAACTGTCCCTTTAAGGTTCGTACACACGTGCGATCGTGGTCCCGACCCGCGACACACGATGTGTATGACCGTTCGTTTGGCGATAATCGGCCCGGTTGTGGTCCGATATCGTCTGAAACAGACGTTCATTCGGAGATCCGCCAAGTCGGTCATTCAGCGAACCCGACTGAACGTCCGATTATAGAAGAAACGAAATCGTACACATCCGCATCCCAACCCGCGATCACACTGTGTTACGAACCTTAAACTGTTTATTTTAATGGTACAGCAGATGGTCCTTTATCACCGTTATGACCAGATGTTCCTAAATCTATGTTTCAATGGTGATAAAGGATTGTATTGAAGATAGGACCCATTATAAACACAGCCTTAATGATCTGTAGGACAGCTCTTAGTCTGATTTCTGGTATCTCTTGATGGTCACTGGACTGTTCCTCCAGTAATTTGGAGCCATGGACAGTTAGCAATGTACATACTGAACTGCGTACAATTGCTTAGTTTCTTTACAGTAATGCTGCCAAGTATTAACACTTCTATATAAAAGTCCTTTAGTTAGAACCACAGTTGCCCTTTAATATTTCAGTGAATATTCTACCTATTTATTGTTTTTAAACCCTTTAATTGCCAGCAGAATTAAGGCAAAAACTCAGACCATTGGCAAAGTATCAGGGCTGAAAATTTCCCATTGGTTTATAACATCTCTGTTAGAGGGAGCTGATTGATGGGTGTTGTCAGGGCAGTGTATGCTGTTACCACCGCATGTTGCTGTAGGCGTACATACGACTGAATTTACATGTGTGGCTATCTTTACATACTTTGGACTTTTGAATTCATAACATTTTTAGGGAAAAAAGGCACAAAATGTACATTAATAATGAATTTTCTGTTTCAGGATCTTTATAAACATTTTGTAAAGATCTAAATAAAAATGTACTTTAAACATTTTAAGACCCTTATCAGTTTTTGTTTATTGAAAAGTTTAAGCTAAACAACTGTATAGATCCTAAATGTGCAATGATACCAGACATATGTGGTACCCCCAACAAACCAAAAACGTGTTCTTTCCACACTAGCAGCATTATTGCTCCATTATAAGTACATTTGATAAAAATATGGTTGCCTTTCTGGGTACTATATAAACTCACTTATGGAGTATGTTGGTCCGGGTGTTAAAATACCCCAGACCCTCGCTTGTGCTCAATTAGTAACCCAAAATCCTCTTTAATACATCTTTCAATATATAGCAGTAGCAGCAATAATGCTGCTCCTTGCAGCGATATACTCACAGCCATGTGGGTGGGCAAGTGCATCCGCTCCAAGCCCTCGCAAAGTCCGGATCAGTAACCTCATAAAGCAAAAGATGGATGGTGTACACAGTCAAATTCTCTGGATCCACTCAAAGATAAAACTCTTTTATTACATCAATCTAAAACATCTCCAATCGCCTGACGCATTTCGGGCTATGGCAGGCCCTAAGTCGTAGGCCAATCAATATCTATACAGATATCTAGATAAAGTCTGTAGGGAACACACCGTTCTGGGTTACAATCAGTTCTGCTGGTAAGGGTGTTTCTTGGCCTAGTGATTTCTCACCATGTCAACAGCCTCCTTGATGGATTACAGGTAAACAGAGATATCAATCATAGGACACCATAGTTTCTTCTGCACGACTGGTTCAAGAGAGGTGTCAAGGAGGCAATTTATGTGAAAATAAAGAAACCAAGCCTGAATAGAGGTGGGGGGGGGGGGGTTTCGAAACAACTGTCTGCCATGTACAATGTGTTTTGACACCTTACCTGGGAAGTTCCTATAACACCTCTAAGCCCCAATGCAATCACAGCCTTGCATTTAGAAGGTCCCTAACACCTGGCTGTAATGTAATTGGGATTTTGATGTCATTCCGAATTGAGAAAGCCAGTCGGATCTAGCGAAACTATTCAAGAAAGTAAAAAGGTTGTTCCTCCCATAGATTGTGCAGAGGGACTAACCATTAGATATGTAATGTGTCTCAGTTGGAAATTATTAGAAGGAATGTTATACCAAATAGAGATGGCTGAACTTACTGAAGATCGTTTCCAAATTTTCGAACTTCAGTAAAAACCATTAAAATCAATGGGAGTTAGTAGTTCGAAAAGTTTGGATAATTAACAGATAAAATAGCATGGTAACTTACAGTAAATGTTGTGGCCAGGGAAATGGCCTGGGGAACATACAACCCAAAACTTGTTTAAACACTTCGTTTTTCAAGATCGGGCAAATGTCAGTTTCTGCACACTACATTCAAGGGTTATGGCCAGTTCAAGGGTTACCCAAAATCGTGCAATACATTTGAGGGTTATCGAATTTGAAAGATACATTACAGGGTTAAGTCGAAGGCTACATTCGAGGGTTACTGAAAAGGAACATTACATTCGAGGGTTACTAAATGATCATTGGGGTTACCACACGATACATTCAAGGGTTACAGAAAATCAACATTACATTTGAGGGTTACCACAAACAAATGCTATATTCAAGGGTTAGTGAAAACGAACATCATTTGAGGTACCAAAAATGTACGCTGCATTGAAGGTTACCGGAAAACAGACAATACATTTGAAGCTTGTGAAGGTTCTCATTCATCCAGGTCATGTATATTGTTGTATTCAATTAGAACAACTGGACTCAAAGTTTAGTTCTTGAAGACGTTCAAAAGAATCTGTGGCAATTCAAAAAACACGTATCCCTGTCTGCTTTAAACCGAACACACTGAGGCAGCAATTGGACATCCGAAAAACCCAATACCCAAACACAAGAAAAGCGACACCATATACACAGTGCAGTGCAGTGAAGAATGCTCTGATTTGTATGTGGGGGAGACAAACAGCAACTGCATCAATGTATGGCCCAGCACAGAAGAGCCAATTCTCGGGTAAGGACTGAGCCGTGTACTCGCATCTTAGGATAAAGGACATACCTTTGAAGATTGTAATGTTAACATATTGGCAAAGGAACGTGACTGGTTCAAGAGGAGTTAAGAGGCCATTTATGTGAAAATAAAGAAAACAACCTAAATAAAGGGGGGGGGGGTTGACACCAACGTCTGCCATGTACAAGCTGTTTGACACCTTATCTGGGCGTTCCTATAACACCTCTAGCCACTATCCAATCACGCCCTAACACCTGGCTGTGATATGCTAATTGGGATTTTCCAGGGTACATAATTGCCACAGATTCTTGTACAAGTCATTCGAATTGAGAAATCCAGTCGGATGACTAGCGAAACTTTCAAGAACTAAACTTCAAGTCCAGTTGATCTAATTGAATACAACAGACATTACATTTGAAGGTTAGCGAAATTGAATGCTATATTCGAGGGTTAGAAAGGGTCCGTAAATTCGATAATTAACGAGAACTAACAAACTACAAGGGTTTTGTATTAATACTGTTTTAATATTATAGCTGAGGGACCCTGCATCTTCATGTCAAAATATCTTGTAGCATAGCTGGTTTAATCCTCACAGTTTCTTGATTCCACTTCAGCAGTATTTACTGGCTCATGATGTGTTTCCTCCTGGAAAAAGGCATGAAACTTTAAAATGAAGCCACAGGGATAGGGCACAGTCATAGTCACAGATATCTAATACTTTATGCAGACCTGGGCAGGTAAGGCCCGTTGGTTGCCCCTGACTGGCCCCTTAATAATAGACTTCGACTTATTTGCTTATATTCCTCCAAGCTAGGGAAGTGTGCCCTCCCATAGACAGCACATTACTTGGCTTGCTGGCCTAAGGTAGAAGGAAAGACAGGAGTAGACCAGGGAGAAGGACCTACCAGGGGTGAACACAGGTTCTTGCACCTGAGGAAGAACCTAATGGGGTTTGAAACATGTTGTGCTGATCTCTGCATTAAAGTTTATAGCTATGTTTGCTGCTCTTGTGTATCTTCATTTTGAGTGGTAAGTTCTCTTATGGGAGAAAGTGAAACGATTGACTGGAGAGAGGACGGATATCAGACTGAAAGGCCAAAGTAGTTGCATATTTAAGCAGTCCAGTTTCTCTGGCTGACAATCACAGAAAACTAATAATCAAAAAAGAAAGAGAAAGCCTCCTTATAAGGTGCAAACAGTGCACATATCCCAAACACAGAAGCAAAATTAGGGAAAGTAGGAAACACTTCACTTTTAATAAATATACGTTAAAACCTTACATATAAACCTATATAAATCTCCATCCTGACAGTGGTGAGAAAACGAGGTAAGTACTAGTAAGATAAAGGGAAAACAGGAAAATCACATACCAGAGGGTGGGAGAAATCTCTCCACCCCTAAAGGAAAAGAACAAGTTTCCCTAGGCACAAGTGCCCTCCTAATCAATTTTACACTAGTCTGAAAAACCCTATGTTTCTAAAGAGAAAACACCAGACTGTCAGATGTGAATAAAAGAAAAGACGATATAGAAAACAACCTCTATTGAAAGTGCCTGGGGTGCTGATAATGCTACACCCGATAGAGGCTGATTAACTCAAAAGTAGGCAAGTCAGTTAAACTTCACTGATTCACCATGACATTATAAATATTAATGAGCTAATCTCATATCAAATAACAAAGACCAAGTCCCCCTCACAGAAAGCTACTGAGAATTAGGGTTTGTGGGTCTGTTCAGTTGCGTAACTACCTCCCCTACCACCAATGCGACCACAGGGGGCGGACAGTAGGAGGGCCCGCACAAGCCCAATGAAACATACGCACAATCAGCAGACTGGACCGGAACTTACGGTTTTGTTCTGGGTCCCTGCAGTTACGCACCTGTCTGTGCTGGCTCTTTTTATTGTGACAGTGCAAGGGATCATATTTACTACCAGAGTACCCAGCATTATCCGGTTTCTTCCAATCAAAATTTTGTTGAACTTTTCAGAGGTGTCATGCAGGCAACCAACCTCCAAAATATTACCCGTATCTGAAATTAAACAGACACAACCCCTATCAGCAAAACCGTATCCGCACCTGCATTGGGTTCCATCATTGCACCCTACCTGACCTGATAGTAGCCAGACCCACAACCCAACCTGCACCCAAAATAAAACGAACCTGTAAGCACTAGATCTGAGCTCATCCTCAATTAACTTAGGACAGGGGTGCCCAACCCATTTGATCTCAGATGAGCCACAAATTGTCACTAATTAGAAACTGACTGCAATTAACTACATTTATTGTGACTCGGAATAAATACAGATCAGTTTTGTGTTTGCGACTAAAAAAAGAGAGATGCCTTTCCTGTGGCCCTGCAGATGTTTGAAAACTGCAACTCTCAATGTTCACCGACAGCAGATGACAGCAAAGAATGCTGGGAGTAGGTGCAAACATCTGGAGGACCAAAGGATGGACCTGCTATAAAACTAAATGTCATAATGTATTCTTAATACATAAAACAGACATTGTCTTTTACATATATTATTATTGTGCTTTTATTTTAGAAATTGATTTGTAGAATTGTGTGTTTGGGTAGTTGTGTGTGTTTAAGAGAGACACAGTGTGTAGCCTGAGACCCAGGTAAATTTCTTTATAAAAGTGACAGTTGGGGTTTGATCACATGCCCGAAACCTTAAATGTTCATGTTTGGGGATTGTTCCTGATATATTCAATAGGAAAAAAGTCCTGAATTTGATGGAAATGCTACACTGATTCTGTAGCTAGATGATTACACACTCTTCTAGTGTCCCACGTATCTGTACCGAATTACATGTCTCTAGTTTCAAAACTGCTGGAGAAGATACATACAAAAAATTGGAAGAATAAAAGGGAAGAAGAAATAGAAAAACAGGAATTGTTCTCTTCATGCCAAATTAATAAATAAAAATGTCACTTAGTTCTTATTGTTATTTTTATATTGCTTTTGTGTTTGTTTGATTCTGCTAATAATGAGTCATTATTATTACTACAACTCTGAACATCTCTGTTGTATTCAATTAGATCAACTGGACATGAAGTTTAGTTCTTGAAGACGTTTCGCTAGTCATCCGACTGGCTTTCTCAATTCAACTCTGAACATTTACACACAATTGCACAATTCTGTTGCTTGTTTGTCAGTGTTTGTGTCAGAAAAACAGTGTGTAGTTAGTGTAATCTGAGACTCATTTCACACAGAAAGTAACAGTTGGGGTTTAATCACATGACCCTGTGATGTCACAACCGATGCAGACAGATAAATACTGGCTAGAAACTAAAGATTAACTGCCATTCCATTAAGCATTCGAGACATGCAGATGAAAATGGCTTTTCTCTTGATAAAAATATTTTTCCTAATTCTATGCAACGTTTTTGCATTTGGATTTCCTGTTGTAACAACAGAAGGTAAGAAAAGTAGGGAAATCTTAGATGTCACAGTATTATACATGAACAGATATTTTTTTCCTAGTGATGCTTCCAGCCAGATATATAGATAAGGTTTCATACCTGGAGGCTTTATTTTGAGGACATTTTGAGGTTTTTAATATCCAATCTGAAAATTCAAGTAATATTAACTGCAGGATAGAAATTGTTACTAATCTGCTTTAATTTTCTCATTTAACAGGATCAGACATTAGTGTCCTCAGTGTACAATCAACACCTATGACCAGTTTTCAAATGAAAGTCAAACATGGCTGAACAAGTTTATGAACAAAACCATTGAAATCACCTCTGTAGTGTATAAGTACATGATATACGCTATTGGTGGCAGCATTGGTGTTTATGGGTATGTTATTTAAAGCAATAACACCAATTACCGTTACTGTTACATTAAATGATTTTTAAAAGAAATCTAACTTTACATTATTTCTTGTTTGCCTTGCGTAGGGTCATAGGATAAGCGTGAAGATATTTAAAAAGCTAAAGGTGATGATTAGGAAGAAGGAAGAAGACGATGATGATTAAAGGAAGTTGTAGTCGTTTCTGAAGGTAAATCAGGGATGTCTAGAAATGTTACCATTTTAAATTGGGTCTGATGCAGCTGCTGTTTTACAACAGATTAAAGGAGAACAATTATAAAATATTATACTACAGAATCTGGAAGCAAATTCTATAATTTCTCTTTTAACAAAATAGAACGACCAGGTGTTTAAAAACTAAAGTGATTTGCTTATTTGTATCTTTCAGGATTGTCAAAGACCATCAACAAACAGGGAGAGAAAGTAAAACAGCAACATGGTAAAGAAGGAACAGACAGCAAAACCCTCTGCACCTATAAAGAAAACACCTCACCTGAAGCAGAAGCCTCACCTAAAGCGGAAACATCGTCTAAAGTGGAGACATCGTCTAAAGCGGAAACATCGTCTAAAGCGGAAACATCGTCTAAAGCGGAAACATCGTCTAAAGTGGAAACATCGTCTAAAGTGGAAACCTCACTTAAAGTGGAAGATTTGATTCAAAGTCACAAGGAATAAGAAGACCTGATGGTATCGGAACAGACAACAAAACCCACTGCACTTAAAAAGAAAACATCTCACCGGATGCGGAAGCCTACTGAACTAGAACCTAACCTGAAGTGGAAACTCACTTAAGGTGGAAAGTTTGAAGTCACAAGGAAGAAGATCGGACAGTATCGGGACTTACCGTCATTGTGTGTACCTAGTTAGATCCCAGACTGGACCAGGACTTTTTACAGATGATATCTTGATTAGAATGTTCATACAGTGGTAGATATATTGCTGTTTAATTTGTCTATCTGGATATAGTTGACTGGGGGTAAGGGGCTAGCTTAATCTTTTTATCCTCATTTGATGCAATACTTAAAGGGGAAGTTCAGTGCAAATACATATGCTTTCAGAAAAAAGAGCAGTATTTTTGCATCCCAATGACCTTAATCTGCCCATCCTGGGAAGAAGAAGGACCTTTAGAACATGAAATGTCAGCTCACTATTGTCAACAGCAGGGATCAGCAAAGGGTATGAAATCAACTGATTTTTCAAAATGGGAGAGAATATGTAGAATAACTAAGAAGGCATTACACAAACTAACAATTTAACAATATTGATAATTTCCACTAAACTGTCCCTTTAAGGTGTACACACGTGCGATCGTGGGTCCCGACCGCGACACACGATGTGTATGACCGTTCGTTTTGGCCGATAATGGCCCGTGGGTGGTCCGATTATCGTCTGAAACAGACGTTCATTCGGAGATTCGCAAGTCGGTCATTCAGCGAACCCGACTGAACGTCCGATTATAGAATGAAACGAAATCGTACACATCCCGCATCCCAACCCGCGATCACACTTGTTACGAACCTTAAACCTGTTTATTTTAATGGTACAGCAGATGGTCCTTTATCACCGTTAGACCAGGTTATGTTCCTAAATCTATTGTTTTCAATGGTGATAAAGGATTGTTATTGAAGATTAGGACCCATTATAAACACAGCCTTAATGATCTGTAGGACAGCTCTTAGTCTGTATTCTGGTATCTCTGATGGTCACTGGACTGTTCCTCCAGTAATTTTGGAGCCATGGACAGTTAGCAATGTACATACTGAACTGTCGTACAATTTGCTTAGTTTCTTTACAGTAATGCTGCCAAGTATTAACACTTCTATATAAAAGGCCTTTATGTTAGAACCACAGTTGCCCTTTAATATTTCAGTGAATATTCTCACCTATTTATTGTTTTTAAACCCTTTAATTGCCAGCAGAATTAAGGCAAAAAACTCAGACCATTGGCAAAGTATCAGGGCTGAAATTTCCATTGGTTTATAACATCTCTGTTAGAGGGAGCTGATTTGATTGGGTGTTGTCAGGGCAGTGTATGCTGTTACCACCGCATGTTGTGTAGGCGTAAATACGACTGAATTTACATGTGTATGGCTATCTTTACATACTTTGGACTTTTTGAATTCATAACATTTAGGGATAAAAAGGCACAAAAATGTACATAATAATGAATTTTCTGTTTCATGGATCTTTATAAACATTTTGTAAAGAATCTAAAATAAAAATGTACTTTTAAACATTTTAATGACCCTTATCAGTTTTTGTTTATTGAAAAGTTTAAGCTAAACAACTGTATAGATCCTAAATTGCAATGATACCAGACATATGTAGGTACCTCCTACAATAAACCAAAACGTGTTCTTTCCACCATAGCAGCATTATTGCTCCATTATAAGTACATTTGAATACAAAATGGTTGCCTTTCTGGGTACTATATAAACTCACTTATGGAGTATGTTGGTCCGGTGTTAAAATACCCAGACCCTCCGCTTGTGCTCAATTAGTAACCCAATAATCCTTCTTATATACATCTTTCAATATATAGCAGTAGCAGCAATAATGCTGCTCCTTGCAGCGATATACTCACTCAGCCATGTGGGTGGCCAAGGTGCATCCGCTCCAAGCCCTTCGCAAAGTCCCGGATCAGTAACTCTCATAAAGCAAATAGATGGATGGTGTACACAGTCAAAACTTCTCTGGATCCACTCAAAGATAAAACTTCTTTATTACATCAATCTAAAACATCTCCAATCGCCTGACGCATTTCGGGCTATGGCAGGCCCTAAGTCGTAGGCCAATCAATATCTATCAGATATCTAGATAAAGTCCTGTAGGGAACACACCTGTTCTGGGTTACAATCAGTTCTGCTGGTAAGGGTGCTTTCTTGGCCTAGCTGATTTCTCACCATGTCAACAGCCTCCTTGATGGAATACAGGTAAACAGAGATATCACATCATAGGACACCATAGTTTCTTCTGCACCACTGGTTCAAGAGAGGTGTCAAGGAGGCAATTTATGTGAAAATAAAGAAACCAAGCCTGAATAGAGGTGTGGGTTCGAAAACAACTGTCTGCCATGTACAATGCTGTTTTGACACCTTACCCTGGGAAGTTCCTATAACACCTCTAAGCCCCAATGCAATCACGCCTTGCATTTGGAAGGTCCCTAACACCTGGCTGTAATATGTTAATTGGGATTTTGATGTCATTCCGAATTGAGAAAGCCAGTCGGATGACTAGCGAAACATATTCAAGAAAGTAAAAAGGTTGTTCCTCCCATAGATTGTGCAGAGGGACTAACCATTAAGATATGTAAATGTGTCTCAGTTTGGAAATTATTAGAAGGAATGTTATACCAAATAGAGATGGCTGAACTTACTGAAGATCGTTTCCAAATTTTCGAACTTCAGTAAAAACCATTAAAATCAATGGGAGTTAGTAGTTCGAAAAGTTTGGATAATTAACAGATAAAATAGCATGGTAACTTACAGTAAATGTCTGTGGCACCAGGGAAATGGCCTGGGGAACACGTACAACCCCAAAACTTGTTTAAACACTTCGTTCTCAAGATCGGGCAAATGTCTAGTTTCTGCACACTACATTCAAGGGTTATGGCCAGTTCAAGGGTTACCCAAAATCGTGCAAACATTGAGGGTTATCGAATTTGAAAGATACATTACAGGGTTAAGTCGAAGGCTACATTCGAGGGTTACTGAAAAGGAACATTACATTCGAGGGTTACTAAATGATACATTTGGGGGTTACCACACGATACATTCAAGGGTTACAGAAAATCAAACATTACATTTGAGGGTTACCACAAACAAATGCTATATTCAAGGGTTAGTGAAAACGAACATTACATTTGAGGGTTACCAAAAATGTACGCTGCATTTGAAGGTTACCGGAAAACAGACATTACATTGAAGCTGTGAAGGTTCTCATTCATCCAGGTCATGGTATATCTGTTGTATTCAATTAGATCAACTGGACTCAAAGTTTAGTTCTTGAAGACGTTCAAAAGAATCTGTGGCAATTCAAAAAACACTGTATCCCTGTCTGCTTTAAACCGAACAACACACTGAGGCAGCAATTGGTACATCCGAAAAACCCAATACCCAAACACAAGAAAAGCGACATCATATACACAGTGCAGTGCAGTGAAGAATGCTCTGATTTGTATGTGGGGAGACCAAACAGCAACTGCATCAATGTATGGCCCAGCACAGAAGAGCCAATTCCTGGGTAAGGACGAGCCGTGTACCTGCATCTTAAGGATAAAGGACATACCTTTGAAGATTGTAATGTTAACATATTGGCAAAGGAACGTGACTGGTTCAAGAGGAGTTAAAGAGGCCATTTATGTGAAAATAAAGAAACCAACCTAAATAAGGTGGGGGGGGTTTGACACCAACTGTCTGCCATGTACAATGCTGTTTTGAAACCTTACTTGGGCGTTCCTATAACACCTCTTAGCCACTATCCAATCACGCCCTTAACACCTGGCTGTGTGATATGCTAATTGGGATTTTCCAGGGTACATAATTGCCACAGATCTTGTACAAGTCATTCTGAATTGAGAAATCCAGTCGGATGACTAGCGAAACGTCTTCAAGAACTAAACTTCAAGTCCAGTGATCTAATTGAATACAACAGACATTACATTTGAAGGTTAGCGAAATGAATGCTATATTCGAGGGTTAGAAAGGGTCCGTAAATTCGATAATTAACGAGAACTAACAAACTACAAAGGGTTTTGTATTAATACTGTTTTAATATTATAGTGAGGGACCCTGCATCTTCATGTCAAAAATACTTGTAGCATAGCTGGTTTAATCCTACAGTTTCTTGATTCCACTTCAGCAGATTTACTGGCTATGATGTTCCCGGAAAAAGGCATGAAACTTTAAAATGAAGCCACAGGGATAGGGCACAGTCATAGTCACACAGAATTATATAATTATTGCAGACCTGGGCAGAGTAAGGCCGTGGTGGTGCCCCTGACTGGCCCCTTAATCTAGACTTCGACTTTATTTTGCTTATATTCCTCCAAGCTATGGGAAGTGTGCCCTCCCATAGACAGCACATTACTTGGCTTGCTGGCCTAAGGTAGAAGGAAAGACAGGAGTAGACCAGGGAGAAGGACCTACCAGGGGTGAACACAGGTTCTTGCACCTGAGGAAGAACCTAATGGGGTTTGAAACATGTTGTGCTGATCTCTGCATTAAAGTTTATAGCTATGTTTGCTGCTCTTGTGTATCTTCATTTTGAGTGGTAAGTTCTCTTATGGGAGAAAGTGAAACGATTGACTGGAGAGAGGACGGATATCAGACTGAAAGGCCAAAGTAGTTGCATATTAAAGCAGTCCAGTTTCTCTGGCTGACAATCACAGAAAACTAATAATCAAAAAAGAAAGAGAAAGCCTCCTTATAAGGTGCAAACAGTGCACATATCCCAAACACAGAAGCAAAATTAGGGAAAGTAGGAAACACTTCACTTTTAATAAATATACGTTAAAACCTTACATATAAACCTATATAAAACTCCATCCTGACAGTGGTGAGAAACGAGGTAAGTACTAGTAAGATAAAGGGAAAACAGGAAAATCACATACCAGAGGTGGAGAAATCTCTCCACCCCTAAAGGAAAAGACAGTTTCCTAGGCACAAGTGCCCTCCTAATCAATTTTACACTAGTCTGAAAAACCCTATGTTTCTAAAGAGAAAACACCAGACTGTCAGATGTGAATAAAAGAAAAGACGATATGAGAAACACACCTCTATTGAAAGTGCCTGGTGTGCTGATTAATGCTACACCCTGATAGAGGCTGATTAACTCAAAAGTAGGCAAGTCAGTTAAACTTCACTGATTCACCATGACATTATAAATATAATGAGCTAATCTCATATCAAATAACAAAGACCAAGTCCCCCTCACAGAAAGCTACTGAGAATTAGGGTTTGTGGGTCTGTTCAGTGCGTAACTACCCTCCCTACCACCAATGCGACCACAGGGGGCGGACAGTAGGAGGGCCCGCCACAAGCCCAATGAAACATACGCACAATCAGCAGACTGGACCGGAACTTACGGTTTTGTTCTGGGTCCCTGCAGTTACGCACCTGTCTGTGCTGGCTCTTTTTATTGTGACAGTGCAAGGGATCATATTTTACTACCAGAGTACCCAGCATTATCCGGTTCTTTCCAATCAAAATTTTGTTGAACTTTTCAGAGGCTGTCATGCAGGCAACCAACCTCCAAAATATTACCCGTATAAAATAACAGACACCAACCCCTATCAGCAAAACCGTAGTCCGCACCTGCATTGGGTTCCATCATTGCACCCTACCTGACCTGATAGTAGCCAGACCCACAACCCAACCTGCACCCAAAATAAAACGAACCTGTAAGCACTAGATCTGAGCTCATCCTCAATTAACTTAGGACAGGGGTGCCCAACCCATTTGATCTCAGACTGAGCCACAAATTGTCACTAATTAAAACTGACTGCAATTAACTACATTTATTGTGACTCGGAATAAATACAGATCAGTTTTGTGTTTGCGACTAAAAAAAGAGAGATGCCTTCCTGTGGCCCTGCAGATGTTTGAAAACTGCAACTCTCAATGTTCACCGACAGCAGATGACAGCAAAGAATGCTGGGAGTAGGTGCAAACATCTGGAGGACCAAAGGATGGACCTGCTATAAAACTAAATGTCATAATGTATTCTTAATACATAAAACAGACATTGTCTTTTACATATATTTATTATTGTGCTTTTATTTTAGAAATTGATTTGTAGAATTGTGTGTTTGGGTATGTGTGTGTGTTTAAGAGAGACACAGTGTGTAGCCTGAGACCCAGGTAAATTTCTTTAATAAAGTGACAGTTGGGGTTTGATCACATGACCCCGAAACCTTAAATGTTCATGTTTGGGGATTGTTCCTGATATATTCAATAGGAAAAAAGTCCTGAATTTGATGGATAATGCTTACAATGATTCTGTAGCTATGATTACACACTTCTTCTATGTGTCCCACGTATCTGTACCGAATTACATGTCTCTAGTTTCAAAACTGCTGGGAGAAGATAACAAAAAAAATTGGAAGAATAAAAGGGAAGAAGAAATAAAACAGGAATTTGTCTCTTCATGCCAAATTAAAAATAAAAATGTCACCTTAGTTTCTTATTGTTTTTTTATATTGCTTTTGTGTTTGTTTGATTCTGCTAAAATGAGTCATTATGTACTACAACTCTGAACATCTCTGTTGTATTCAATTAGATCAACTG
Source organism: Hymenochirus boettgeri (assembly GCA_019447015.1). NCBI lineage: Eukaryota > Metazoa > Chordata > Amphibia > Anura > Pipidae > Hymenochirus > Hymenochirus boettgeri. Next base: position 34,796,521 of record CM033472.1, on the reverse strand, counting down.
GACTTGAAGTTTAGTTCTTGAAGACGTTTCGCTAGTCATCCGACTGGCTTTCTCAATTCAACTCTGAACATTTACACACAATTGCACAATTCTGTTGCTTGTTTGTCAGTGTTTGTGTCAGAAAAACAGTGTGTAGTTAGTGTAATCTGAGACTCATTTCACACAGAAAGTAACAGTTGGGGTTTAATCACATGACCCTGTGATGTCACAACCGATGCAGACAGATAAATACTGGCTAGAAACTAAAGATTAACTGCCATTCCATTAAGCATTCGAGACATGCAGATGAAAATGGCTTTTCTCTTGATAAAATATTTTTCCTAATTCTATGCAACGTTTTTGCATTTGGATTTCTGTTGTAACAACAGAAGGTAAGAAAAGTAGGGAATCTTTAGATGTTACAGTATTTTATACATGACAGATATTTTTTTCCTAGTGATGCTCCAGCAGATATATAGATAAGGTTTCATACCTGGAGGCTTTATTTTGAGGACATTTTGGGGGTTTTAATATCCAATCTGAAATTCAAGAATATTAACTGCAGGATAGAAATTGTTACTAATTGCTTTAATTTCTCCATTTAACAGGATCAGCATTAGTGTCCTCAGTGCTACAATCAACACCTATGACCAGTTTTCAAATGAAAGTCAAACATGGCTGAACAAGTTTATGAACAAAACCATTGAAATCACCTCTGTAGTGTATAAGTACATGATATCGCTATTGGTGGCAGCATTTGTGTTTATGGGTATGTTATTAAGCAATATACACCATATTACCGTTACTGTTACATTTAAATGATTTTTAAAAGAATCTAACTTTACATTTATTTCTTGTTTGCCTTGCGTAGGGTCATAGGAATAAGCGTGAAGATATTTAAAGCTAAAGGTGATGATTAGGAAGAAGGAAGAAGACGATGATTTAAAGGAAGTTGTAGTCGTTTCTGAAGGTAAATCAGGGATGTCTAGAAATGTTACCATTTTAAATTGGGTTTGATGCAGCTGCAATTATAGAATATTATACTACAGAATCTGGAAGCAAATTCTATAATTTCTCTTTTAACAAAATAGAACGACCAGGTGTTTAAAAACTAAAGTGATTTGCTTTATTTGTATCTTCAGGATTGTCAAAGACCATCAACAAACAGGGAGAGAAAGTAAAAAGCAACATGGTAAAGAAGGAACAGACAGCAAAACCCTCTGCACCTATAAAGAAAACACCTCACCTGAAGCAGAAGCCTCACCTAAAGCGGAAACATCGTCTAAAGTGAGGACATCGTCTAAAGCGGAAACATCGTCAAAGCGAGAAACATCGTCTAAAGCGGAAACATCGTCTAAAGTGGAAACATCGTCTAAAGTGGAAACCCACTTAAAGTGGAAGATTTGATTCAGTCACAAGGAATAAGAGACCTGATGGTATCGGAACAGACAACAAAACCCACTGCACTTAAAAAGAAAACATCTCACCGGATGCGGAAGCCTCACTGTGATTAAACCCCAACTGTTACTTTCTGTGTGAAATGAGTCTCAGGTTACACTAACTACACACTGTTTTTCTGACACAAACACACACAAACAAGCAACAGAATTGTGCAATTGTGTGTAAATGTTCAGAGTTGAATTGAGAAAGCCAATCGGATGATTAGCGAAACGTCTTCAAGAACTAAACTTCAAGTCCAGTTGATCTAATTGAATACAACAGAGATGTTCAGAGTTGTAGTAACAATAATGACTCATTATTAGCAGAATCAAACAAACACAAAAGCAATATAAAAATAACAAGAAACTAAGGTGACATTTTTATTTATTAATTTGGCATGAAGAGACTAATTTCTGTTCTTTCTATTTCTTTTTTTGTATGTATCTTCTCCAGCAGTTTTGAAACTAGAGACATGTAATTCGGTACAGATACGTGGGACACATAGAAGAAGTGTGTAATCATCTAGCTACGGAATCAGTGTAAGCATTATCCATCAAATTCGGGCCTTTTTTCCTATTGAATATATCAGGAACAATCCCCAAACATGAACATTTAAGGTTTCGGGGTCATGTGATCAAACCTCAACTGTCACTTTATTAAAGAAATTTACCTGGGTCTCAGGCTACACACTGTGTCTCTCTTACACACACAACACTACCAACAACACACAATTCTACAAATCATTTCTAAAATAAAAGCACAATAATAAATTATGTAAAAGACAATGTCTTTTTTATTTATTAAGAATACATTATGACATTTATTTTATAGCAGGTCCATCCTTTGGTCCTCCAGATGTTTGCACCTACTCCACATTCTTTGCTGTCATCTGCTGTCGGTGAACATTGAAGTTGCGGTTTTCAAACATCTGCAGGGCCACAGGAAAGGCATCTCTTTTTTTTAGTCGCAAACACAAAACTGATCTGTATTTATTCCGAGTCACAATAAATGTAGTTAATTGCAGTCAGTTTCTAATTAGTGACAATTTGTGGCTCAGTCTGAGATCAAATGGGTTGGGCACCCCTGTCCTAAGTTAATTGAGGATGAGCTCAGATCTAGTCCTTACAGGTTCGTTTTATTTTGGGTGCAGGTTGGGTTGCGGGTCTGGCTACTATCAGGTCAGGTAGTGTGCAATGATGGAACCCAATGCAGGTGCGGATTACAGTTTTGCTGATAGGGGTTGGTGTCTGTTTAATATCAGATACGGGTAATATTTTTGAGGTTGGTTGCCTGCAGGACAGCCTCTGAAAAATGACTAAGTTCAAAAAAATTTTGACAGGTGCGTAACTGCAGGGACCCAGAACAAAACCGTAAGTTCCGGTCCAGTCTGCTGATCGTGCATATGTTTCATTGGGCTTGTGGCGGGCCCTCCTACTGTCCGCCCCCTGTGGTCGCATTGGTGGTAGGGGAGGTAGTTACGCAGTTGAGCACAGAACAACTTACAATCCTATATTCTTAGTAGTTTTCTGTGATTGTCAGCTAGAGAAACTGGACTGCTTTAATATGCAACTACTTTGGCTTGCCTTTCAGTCTGATATCCGTCCTACTCTCCAGTCAATCGTTTTACTTTCTCCCATAAGAGAACTTACACTCAAAATGAAGAAACACAAGAGCAGCAAACATAGCTATAAACTTTAATGCAGAGATCAGCACAACATGTTTCAACCCCATTAGGTTCTTCCTCAGGTGCAAGAACCTGTGTTCCACCCCTGTAGGTCCTTCTCCCTGGTCTACTCCTGTCCTTTCCTTCTACCTTAGGCCAGCAAGCCAAGTAATGTGCTGTCTATGGGAGGGCACACTTCCCATAGCTTGGAGGAATATAAGCAAATAAAGTCGAAGTCTAGTATTAAGGGGCCAGTCAGGGGCAACCAACAGGCCTTACTCGCCCAGGTCTGCAATAAAGTAATTAGATATCTGAATGACTATGACTGTGCCCTATCCTGTGGCTTCATTTTAAAGTTTCATGCCTTTGTGCCAGAGGAAACACGTCATGAGCCAGTAAATTCTGCTGAAGTGGAGTCAAGAACTGTGAGGATTAAACCAGCTATGCTACAAGATATTTTGACACGAAGATGCGGGTCCCTTAGCTATATATTAAAAACAATATTGATACAAACACTCTAGTTTTTGATATTATCGAATTTACGGACCCTTTGCAAACCCTCAAATATAGCATTCAATTTCGCTAACCTTCAAATGTAATGTCTGTTTTTCCGTAACCTTCGAATGCAGCGTACATTTTTGTACCCTCAAATGTAATGTTCGTTTTCACTAACCCTCGAATATAGCATTTGTTTGTGGTAACCCTCAAATGTAATGTTCGTTTTCTGTAACCCTTGAATGTATCGTGTGGTAAACCCCAAATGTATCATTTAGTACCCTCGAATGTAATGTTCCTTTTCAGTAACCCTAATGTAGCCTTCGACTAACCCTGTAATGTATCTTCAATTAGATACCCCTCAAATGTATTGCATGAGTTTGGGTATCCCTTGAACTGGCCATAACCCTTGATGTAGTGTGCAGAAACTTGACATTTGCCCGATCTTGAAGAACGAAGTGTTTAAACAGTTTTGGGGTTGTACGTGTTCCCCAGGCCATTTCCCTGGTGCCACAGACATTTTGAGTTACCATTGCTATTTTATCTGTTAATTATCCAAACTTTTCGAACTACTAACTCCCATTGATTTTTAATGGTTTTTACTGAAATTCGAAAATTTGGAAACGATCTTCAGTAGTTCAGCCATCTCTATTTGGTATAACATTCCTTCTTAATAATTTCCAAACTGAGACACATTTACATATCTTAATGGTTAGTCCCTCTGCACAATCTATGGGAGGAAACCTTTTTACTTTCTTTACCTACATGTAGAGAAGATTAAGTTATGCTGTGTTAAAATAAATGCTATTTTATTAAATAAATTAAGTATTTCTCACAGTAAGGGAAACATGTGCATGTTTAACTAGAATACAGTAAATTTAATGGAACTGTAAACTCAACATTTGAAGTCTTTGCCCTCCGTTTGTATTATTCACAGGGAGGTGAGAACGCTTATTCTCACCTCCCTGTGAATAATATTTTGCTCAGGGGACACTGGAACTTACCTTCGCTCCGCTTCTGCACAGAACAGCTGTTCTGTCCTGATCGTGCGCCCTATCTCTTGTATTGGTGCGCATGCGCCTAAGAGTACATTGATAGTAGGAGGAGTAATAGTTTTTCAGTAATGGGCAATTAAAAAAAAAAAAAAAGTTTATTCGTGAAAAACCCAGCCATTTTACTGAAAGAAAGCAGACATTCATAGGCTGTGGTGGGACTTTTTGTGGATAGACAAAACCCTAAAACAAAACAACCACAAAGCTAAAATGTTTGCGTCTTTTGACACAATTAAAATCCTCAGCATGTTAATAAACCTGCTGTGGAGATAAATGTCTTCCATTAACTTTCTCATTAGATTTAAGTAGGATTTTTCTCTGCTGCAATGAGTCATTTATCTCTGTTTGTACTTTTCCAATCTGCTATACTGCTGAACTTTTTTTTTGGGACGTTTCCTTTGGCAGTACCATTATTCCCTAGAGTTCCCATAGTTCCTGCCCAGAAACTTTCATTTACTGAGATCCAGACAAAACCTTAAAAGAAATTCCAGCCCCAAAAAATAAAAATGGGAATATGTGAATCACCTACTAAAAATACCAAAACTGCCTGATATTCTATTACCTCTCTTTGCTTGTGAAGGTTCTCATTTATCCGGGTCATGGTATATCTGTTGACTTGAAGTTTAGTTCTTGAAGACATTTCGCTAGTCATCCAATTGGCTTTCTCAATTCAGAATGACTTGTACAATAATCTGATGGCAATATAAGTAGCCTTGAAAGTCCCAATTAACATATCACAGCCAGGGACATTCTAAATGCAAGGTGTGGATGCATTGAGGCTAAGGGTGTTTATTGAAATTGCCCAGGTATTAACACCTTACCTCTGAGCATGTAAAAGCTCGGAGAGCTTGATGAGGAGGTGGAAACCTTATGAGAAGCAGATGGAAGGGGAAGTATCATGCAGATTATCCCTATATTTGCCATTTCTAATTTTGGGTTTTGGTGGGTGATATACTATATATTTTTTATTCATTTGAAAAGTTAACATGCCCTTGAAATGTTTGGGATTTACTTATTTGTATATATATAAATATTTTATATAATTGCAGGGAGCTATAATACCGGCTTCTAGTGGCAAAATAGAGTTAAACCCGGGCTGTTTAATATTGAGTTATCATGGGTTTAAGGCTTAAAGCTAATTTAAGGCCTGCACCCCCCACAAGATTGGAGGCCAGGCCCCTAACCCACCTGCCTACACGATCATCTATCTATTTTAAACAGCTGATTGTGCATATGAGTGAAACATGGGTGAGCAGCTGTGTCAGGAAAGTGTGTAGTAACTTGCAAGAATGGGTTAACTATTGGTATTAGTTCTTGTAAACCAATAAAAAACCATTCCACCCTGGGACAGTCCTATTTTTTATATACTATTAGTGTAGCATGGAACCAGATCTTCTTTTCCAGACAATGTGTAGCCGAACCATGTATCTGGAATTCTCTTCGACTAGGGGTCTGGTAGGTACCTTAAGAGGTCATTTTAAGGACAACCATACATGTTAATAAAATGTATTTGTATTGGAATATGTAAGACAGAAACCATATTATACTTGTGATAGAAAGGAAGGCCCATTAAAATGATACCCAACATGGAGCCCTTAATCCCTTGCCAAGGTGAGTTATTAATATGTTGGAAATATGGATTACACAGAGGTCATGTTTGGTTTTGGAGGAATTAATAATTAATACAGGAAAGGAATAAGTGGTCAATATCCCAATACAATGTACATATCTACATTTATATGGAATCTGCCTAACTGAGGGGTAATGAATGCTTTTGGCTAGTAGTAAATCGGACATTCCTAGACACTCCCACCTCATGAGGAGGGGTGGTTTCATCAAAGGGTTTAAAAATCCTTGTAGCCCCTATAACTGTGTTCATACTGAGGGGACATGCTAAAACCATGTGTACGGACCCAATGTTTCTCCCGCCCCGGGATACAGGACTTCTTCTAGTGAGTAGGGTCTGTGAATATTTTTATCCTTTTTATTTTATATAACTGTTGTACCTATTGTATGTCATTTTATTAATCACCATTTTCTTTATTTTTTGTATTATATGCACTGTCCACCTTTTGGAATATTAAATCTAAAATTTAATAAGTTTTGTCTTGATGCTCTAAAAGAACTCAGTTAGTCCTGAAAGTTTATATGTGGTTGAATGGAGTGCTTTGCAGTGTAAATGCTAATTAACTCTGTGCTGCTTGTGAAGGACTGATGCTAATTAACCAGTTAGTTGCTGGATGAAAGGTTTAGTGTTAACCATTTAGCTGCCAGGACAGGGGTGTGCATAGTCAGTGAGTATTTGGGGCGTCTTTAAGGCCTAACTTAAAGTGGTGGCAGTGAGTACCATTGATTGGTCAGATCACGTGCCCAGTGAACTGGCTGTAGTGACAAGCTGATTAAAAGACTGGCCCCGAACTTCCATTTTGGTTCTGGAAGTTCGGATCAAGTCTTTTAAACAGCTGCGTATGTTTCCTTCGTACGCATGATCAGCTGTTTAAAAAACATTTGGGCATTGGGGGGTGGCAAGGGCGGTAGTTGCACCCATTGGCCTGTGCCGTTTCCATTAATGGTGACAGTCCCCCAATGCAAAAACTGTATATTGCTATATACTGTATGTATTCTTATAGAGGCATTTAACTGTTGCTTCTTACCTTCCAGTTTCCACGATCCAGTACATCTCATGTAGGTGATTACTGCATGGTAGGTAGAGGAGCAGCTATTTTATTTAAGGGGCCGATGATGCAAAAACTGTGGTTGAGTTTTTGGTGTCCATCTGTCTGTTTAGAGTTTTGGGTGTGAGCGAGCAGAGGCATAACAAGAAATCAGTGGCCCCCTGGTAAATTTTTAAGCCCCTAAAATGTCAGCCTAATGCAGAAAAAAATAATAGAAAGTTCTAACTCCTGTACATACCTTCAATTTAAATTTTCAAGTTCTTCAATTCCTCCCTCAGTGCCCAGTTGGAAGAATAGAAAGAAACCTGTCTTACAATTGGTAAAGCACCAGGCAGAGAGTGAAGGCAACTTCAACTGGTAAGTACTGGAGTTAACGCTGAATACAGGGGGAGCTATTTTAAATAGGGGGGTTGTTGTGATGCACTATTGTCCTTTAATAGTTAGACCCTCCACAAGATCTACAATCATAATAATAAAAATAAATATTCCTCACTAGTAATTGAAATGTGCGCATATTAAAACAGAATACAGTTGGGCCAAGGTAGGGGGGAAGTTACATCTTACCTGAAATTCCCACAATGCTTTACTCTACTTTGTGAGACTTACAGCATTGCATGACTCCGATTGGGTTACTACCGTACGCCTCTATTCAATAGGGTAAGTTTCGTGCTAACCATTTTTGTTTTGGGAAATGGCACAGCCAGCGCCAAATTACTGCAAAACCCACACTAACCCAACATTACATTGGGTACCCGTGGGTTTTGTACTATTTTCGCTCAAGAAAGTATATTAAATGGTACATAGACTGATGGTGCCACCCTTTCACTTATGTGGGAAAGATTTCTGTGCGCAGGAAGTTCTGCAAATCCAGTACCCGGCAAAGGCTGATTCATCCCAACCAATAGTTATTTTATTTGTTTTTTTTTTTAGTTTTCCTTTACTAAAAAAGCAACAAACTTGGAAGGTGGACAATAAAGACCACAACACAACACAATGCTGAGATTACTGGTCTATTAGTTTAGGGCAGTACAGTATAGTGAACTGATAAATGAATGTTCGTATGGAGCCATACTTAATGTCCAAACCATATTACTTGTCTGGGAAATAGATCTGCAGAGATTGATTACAAGGATGCACAGGAGGGTCCGCCTCCTTCTACAGTCAAGCATCCAACTGAATACAAATATTTTATAAGCTTCTTAGAGGAGAATACATGTGGCCTTGCTTTGATGAAATAACAACACTTTACTGTACAGATACATTTTTAAAGTACCTGAACTGTATATATTATTGTGGAGGTAGAAATGGATCTTTTTACCTCCTATTGCGACTGATGCATAATGGGTATGAAAGTTTGGCCATGCTATTAATCTTTACCAACCAATCAGATGTTATCTAACTGCAGTGATCCAGTAAAAGCCTACATCTGATTGGTTGCTACAAATAAACAGCGAGGCAGATTGTAATGCATCAAAAATATATTACTGCTACAGACCCTTTTTTAATGCTGAGTGATCAGCTGTTGGAATGGCAGATGGCACTTATTATTTCAGTGTCATTGCCCATGAAAATTAGGAAAACAGTTGAGTAGTTGGATGGCGAACTAGAACCCCCTAAGTGCCTGTTGTGATCTTCCACAGCTGATCCCTGTTTAAAAAAACAAAAAACAAACGTACTACAAGTAATTACAATAGGCTTAAAAACCCTCTAAATACATTACGTTGAATAAAAAAAGCAGAACAAAGGAAGCGAGAACCATGCTGCAGGTTTATAACCGACCTATAGTGACTCGGTGGTTTTACCATACTTGTAAATTTACAACCGCTGCCGTACAATACGCCACAGTCCATAAGGAATGGCGATACCTTGCTGTAACATTTTTTCCTGTTAGGATTGCCATAGGATTGCCAGGTGTCCCCAGACATCCTACCCTGCCACTATGTACTTGCAGGCAGGGGGTGGTGTGGCTATGCGCGGTGACGTCATTTATGTCTGTTGTGGGCAGGGCACGCACCCAAGGAGGTGGGAGGAGGCCGAGTTAGGGTGTGGTATGGGCGGTCCAGGGTCATGGTGCACTAAATGGGGCATGACGGGGAGGAGATTCGGACTCCTCTCCGTCCAGGAGATTGGGGTGGTCTCCAGGAGCATGGGAACCACCCCAATTCGAGGGAGACTCCCGGAAGATCCGGGAGGGGGGGATACCTGTGTCCCTATTGTACTAGGAACGCCCATGACACCCCTAACCCCAACTCTTCATCTCACCCACTCTCCACCTCTGCCCACTTCCCTCCAGCACTTCCCTTTACCACTCGAGGGCCAGAGAAATCTTAACACCCTGATCCTCGTGGATCACCTAACAATGCACAGCTTTTTTCTCCAGCCCTGCGAGAGGTGTCCTAATAGCTTGTCCTCCTCTCTGCATTGAAATCGATCAGGATACTTAGTCACTGTGCAGGTATCACTGTTAATTGTCTGCTAAAACCTATTTTAACTGTGTACCTAGCTTAAGTATTACAATATTGCAATGGGAATTTGTCACTGATAAAGTGCAATATTGCCTTTTGTGTTTTCAGCAATGCAACTCATCACACTAATAAAGAAATAACAATCCTTGTGCCACCTACACATAAATAACTCTTAAGTGAATCTCTAATGGAAAAAGATGTTGGGTTCTGGTAGATAACAAACCCAGTTGTAGCAAACAATGCCAGGCAGCAACAGCTAGAGCTAACAGATATTGTCTTGTAGAAAGAGGGGAGTAGATTCAGGGAGAAATGCCACGTGATAAAAAAAATTGCGTCTTTCCTTACCGGATCCCGCTTTTAAAGTCTCACGTAGGATCCTGATCAGAGTGGAAATGCGTTAAGATTAGCGCTAACCTTACCTTAGCCATTATTACATTGGGTATGCCACACTATTTCCAAAAATTATTGAAATTGTGTGGCCAGCGCAAAAGTCGTTTAAAACCTACGCTAACCCAATAGTACATTGGACAGCTTGGCTTTTCGACTAATTTTAGGCAAAAACTGCTTATATATGCTTATATATCTAGGATCCTTTCAGATTGCCATTCCTATAGGACCGACGATCAGTCACACAAATTGTCGCCCATGTCCACTATTGCTGTGACCGACAGTCCTTTGTCCGGCTGAGTGCTTGCTATTAGAGAAAGCTCGGTCAGGACTAATAGTCCCTTCGTTGTGTACCCAGCCAGGTTAAAATATTTTAAGTCTACGTGAGTTGGTTTGTGTTTTATTAGATATGGTAAACACACAGAAATACTTGTATCCAACCCAGGTTAATTCAGACAGGAAAAAGATATTTAAATCGTATTAATTGTCCTAATTCACACAACTAAACAAGTTAAATGGACATTAACATAAAATCACAAAACCTTCAAAAGTCATAAATTAAACATGTATTACTTTGAATCTATTTGAGGGGAAATCCATTAGAATTTCCTCAGCGATTAATTATTTAAAGCGTCAGTAAAATAAGTGCATTTTTTCGAATTCTTTACTAAGTGAAAATATATTTAAAGCAATGAACTAGACAGGGAATCTTTTGATCTCGGTGCATGGAAGTTAAATTCTATATCTAGTAATAACACCCGGACAGACATTCCTTCATAGCAATTAGTTGAGATAGAGGAAATCTGTCATTTATAGTGGTATAAAATTACATATGGCTTAATATACCTTGCATAATCCTATATGGAATAACTGCCAGGCTGAATTTTATTAATGTTGACTTAGCTTATCATTTTTTTCTTGAGGCATTTGGTTACCATGGGAAATACTGTACATTGATTTGTATTAGCTCCAGCCTATAGCTCTAAACCAAATGAATAAGCTACAGCATAAATCTGGGCTCCAGTGGGTTTAGGATTAGTGATGAGCAAGACTGGTGATTTTGTTTGGTCATCATTGCATGGAACCTAATTAAATCGGAATATTATATCATAGCAATTTTCGAATTGTGGTAGCAATGTAGCAAAAAAAACATCATATGTTATTTTTTGGAATCTTCAGGAAAAAATTCAATGGATTTTCGAAACCGGAAGTTCCGAATAATCTTTAGAGATGAGAGTTGAGCGAGTTATAGAGTTGAGTTAGTTATAGAATTCATTCAGGACTATTTATTTTAAGCTTTAATTAATATGTCCATGCGACTTTTATTTGCCTTGTTTGTGTTTGCCTAAAAGGCAAGTCCCCCTCATATGTAAAATCGGAGATGGTTAAATCACCCCCCAAACCCACAACTGGAGGAGCCATCTGATGAAGTGACTACTTGTCACGAAACGCGTCAGATGGATCCTCCTCCCTCTAGTGTGCCATTTAGTGTATGGCCGGATTTGTGATGTTTTTAATGGATGAAATAAATAGTTGATTTTATCTCTGTAGCTGCCTACTTCTACCTACTATGGATTCTTTCTGATTATCTGCTGGTCGAACCAGCATTGGAAGTGCCTGAGCGCCACGGCCTAGATGGATGGGTGTGTCCCCCGTGTAGTGTTTGGTGTACCCTTTCTTTTCTATTGGGTGTGCAGTGTCGGACACAATCTGTGCCTGTGTACCCCTACCTTAAGTCTCTCACTTTATAGCATGTGATCCTTTGCTTACTGGTACTTAGATTTACTACTCAGCAGCCTCCATAGAGCCAGTAATCTAATTACCACCAGATACACCAGACTTCTGGTCCCGACTCACTGGCTATTGCACCCTGTGTTGGTGTGACATATGAAGCGGTCCTGTCCTCTGTCTATAAGACCCCCTGATAGGATAGATGTGGTATCGCCATGCGTACTAATGGCTCTCACTTCCTGTTGTCCCCACAAACCCCTCAAGTCACACATAAGTCCCTAATTTCCCGGATGTCAGATAAAGTAGTAACTGTAGACACCCCTGTGTGTCAGTATGTAAAACACTCTCCTCACCTGCCAGGTCCATACTTGCCAGTAGATGGATGAGTTTGAGGAGATTACCTGGGAAGTGTATGTAAGGAATTCTGCTTCTCCTACCCCTGTCCTGTGGTGGGTGAATTCTCATGTGGCAAACGCCTCTGGAAAAGGGTCCAGGTGCTGCTGTACTGTGGTTTCCCTGGAGCGGAGCTATATTCCCTAAATAGGGGCAGAACGGATGCGAGCTGGGGATGGAAACACCATGCTTCCCGATGTAATACCAGGTTAGCGTGGGTTTAACTTCATTATTCAAGTGCCTGTGCAGTTTTCTATTAACAGCACCATACCGATGTAATAAAATAAGTGATTACTGCATCACGTGAACCCGAAGGAGAGAAGCAAGGAAGGTAAATATTAGTAATATAAAGGTCTCCCCTCTCAGAGATGATTCTTTCACACATCTAACAGGAGTGGATTTACTTATATATATACTAAATATCATTTTTGCATTTGAAGGTGCACTTACCTCTGAACCTATCTTTCCCTTTTCAAAATGCCATTAAACTTTTTTATGAAAAAGCACTGCATTGTAGGAAATGCAGAAGACAAAGAGATGAAATAAGATTATCAATGTACTGTAGAACATTTTCGATAATTTTCGAATATTAAAATCGAGGGCTCACATATTCGTATTTCTCCCATATTCGGAATCGGGTTTCACGTGTCCATAATCCAGTGTTCACGTATGTCTATTTCTCCTAATCACCTGTATATTCAATTATTTACAATATTTAGAAAAAACATTTGGAGCAGATGCAATGTAAGGATACACATGGGCCAGTAGTGGGTTAAATTTTAGTTTTGAGGGTGGACATGCCCTTTAATTCTGATCGATATCTCTCTCTGCTTTTATTTTTACGCTAAGCTATAATTAATGATACAAAAAACAAATGTGATTGTATTAAATATGTATAAAGGCACAGAGAATAAAAGGTAAATAAAACATTAAATCAACGAAATTCTAATGTTTGCAAAAAAATAATAAAAAGAAATTGACAACTTTCCCAGGGATGCATTACAGAGAACGTTATTCTTTGTGTTTCTTGTCACCTTGTTTTAAAAGATTGTTTCAATAAACTGTGGCTAAACTGCTTTCTACGTAGGTGCCAAGGAATTTGGGATTTACCATGCAAACAATCCTTTGATTTATTTAATATTTTCTAAAGCTGCGCGATAAAGAAGAAGTCGTACCAAATCCATCAAAGGAAAGCCTCCAGTCAAAATAAATAGGGTTATTGTCTTTGATCGATATGTTGCTGTCTATCCCCTCTGCAGACCAAATAATATTCCCCTGACACGCTAAGGGAATACAACATACTGCATTCAACCGATAGGCACTTAAGCAAGGAAAAGTTTAATGCCATTGGAACTTCTTGGAAACATTTACAAGCTCATTTACCCAGAGTCGCTACCCGCTCTTGTTAAAAGTCCTGGTTGCGATTTAATATCGTGTTTGCAAATGTGGGTATATCCCGTAGGGATTTAGCCACTGCGTGATTTAAACGGCAGCTATCTGCTGGCGTTAAAATCCTGCTCTAAAGTGAGTGCAAATGTGATATTAATCGCAAGCGTCAGATGCGCAGGTGATTTTTGCGTAACCCACGCATCCAACGCTAATATGGAGCTAAAGTCGCGCTAACCAGTAGCAAACCGGCGAGTCTGGGTAATTAAGGCCTTTAGAATTAAAGGGACTGTTCAGTGGAAGTTATCATATTTGTTAAATTGTTAGTTTGTGTAATGCCTTCTTAGTTATTCTACATATTCTCTCCCATTTTAAAAATCAGTTGATTTCATACCCTTTGCTGTTCCCTGCTGTTGACATTAGTGATCTGACACTTCAGGTTCTAACGGTCCTTCTTTTCATGTCCTTGGAATGTCCTAACAGTAATTCCTACTGATTGGCTGTTCGGTGGGTCAAACATGCTCAATCTCTACTGAGCAACTGAATCAACCCAGGCGCTGGGTCAAGGCCAAGACATATACGGTTTCTATTAGGGGTCCTGCAAACAGGAAGTCAGTATTTCGGTTGCATTTATTTATCACAGACAAATGCTGAATTGGCAGATTAAGGTCATTGGATGAAAAAATACTGCTCTTTGTTCTGAAAAGCATATGTATTTGCACCGAACTTCCCCTTTAAAGCATATGTACACTGGGAAAAAAAGTTTTTTTAAATTGCCCATTACTGGAAACATAATTCCTCCCGACTATTACTTTACCATATTTTTTTGATCTGTCCCCTTTTATTTAAATATCTAATCTGAAGATAATGCTTCAGATGTTAATTAAGTACCTTATAATAAACTTCAGCTGTGTGCAAGTCCTAGATTTTGCTGTTACTGGAAGGGTGTAACCAGAGCCCCATCTACCATGAGGCAGGAAACATCTTTCTCAGGCTTCATCCCTGCACTAAAGAAGAAAGGCACAGACAGGCAGTAGTGAAAAAAAAGGAATAGTTCTCTTTTGCAGTGAAATATCCTTTACATTAAAAAATAAATAATAGTCTAAATCTAAAAAAGAGGTTAAGATCAATGTATTAAAAATGGTATGACCAGGTCCATGAATTAGTATTACAATCATGTACTTACATCTCTTAATAAACAATTACTTAGAAATATGTCTTGCAAAGACAAACTCAGGGTTGGTTGACCTTATTAAAGTGAAAGGAAGAATTGATTATATTATCATGTACAGATACAGCTGCAGTAATCCACAAAGTATCATAGCTATAAATCCTTGACACTTCACTTTTCCTATTGTCCTGAAGATATTCTAAACTTCTGATTCAATTAACACGTCACGATCAGAAGCCTTCAACTGATCTTAAGATATAGAATACATAATTCCCAATACGAATCTCCTAGCACTCTTGCTAGAGAAATATAGGGCACATTTATAAAGCATGATGTTGCAAAATTCTGAAACCACAATTTTCTGTCTTGTAAAATACCAATTGGTATATGTAATGCAATGTATGTAGTCTTGAAAGAACTGCATAGGTCTTCTATGGTAGGAGTCATAGAACACTGCATGGGCTTTTCTAAACGCATCTGTATTTTTTTGACATAGATGAAATTTTGCAACTGTGAATAAAGGGAAATCAATAGCGGACATGTCTATATTTGGTATGTTATTGCTTTATATAATGTCATGACAAAGTATGATTTTTATTATAAATGGATTGTTCAGTATCTGGACGTTCTTTGGGAGTCTTAAGGTGGCCAAACATATTAGCGATATTAGGTAAATCTCATCAGTCCTTGTTGGGATTTACCTAATATTGCTAATGTGTAGGGGCCAGATCCGACCGACCATAATGCCAATGAAAAAACGGAGAATTTTTGTCTGTTGGTATTGATGCCCTTTACTTTAAAGTAAAGAGAGCCGATAATGTCGGCCCCTGTATGGCCACATGGCTGACCATCCCCATACTGCGTATTGGCAATTGGTTGGTTCTATGTGTACGTTTCCCTTTGCAATGTGCCACCAGATACCAATGTGATTTGAAGGCACATTGCAATGGGAATCAAATTCTATAGTCCCGAAGACCTTGTTATGCATTTGGGGAGGTGAAATACCTTTTTGCCCCATATTTCAGGATATGTGAGGTTATCTGGTAAGACTGTCCTTACTTGCCAGTATAACTAACCAAAACAACAATTTTACACATATAGCACCAGTGCCGGCCTTAGGATACATTTCACCCTGTGCAATATATGTTACTGGCGCCTAGCACCCCCTCCAAAACACCCCCCATGGAACCAAGGCACCAAGGCAAGCAATCAAATCTGCCACCTGCGTTTACTGTCTTTCAGTTCTGCTGTGGGCTGTGGCACTGATGCACAATTTTGACCTCCAAGACTGATATAAGACTCTGGGTGGTGCGCCCCTGGTATTGCCACCTGTGCCTGTATCAAAGGCTGGCCCTGCGAGGGCCAATAGATCCTAGCACACAAATCTAAATTCGTTGGTAATCTTTTCACAAGTTTATGCACGACTTGTTACGTGGTCACACCCATTAGTATTCTCTAGCCAATCCTTTTACAGGACAGATTAAGCAAAGGATCATGTGACTGAGGTCCGGAGGTGTGGCCAGTCAAGGCACTTGGTTATTTCATCCAGTTCTTTAGTGGCTTCCATTTACTTTAAAGCAATTTACTGGAGTGGGATTTTACAGTTTATTGGTGTTTTTAGGGATGTTTTTCAGATTCTGAAATATAAAAATTTTGGTTTAGCTCACCTTTAATTGCAGTAAATTGTTAACCAATTAAAAATAGGTTAATATGCAAGTTTTCAAATTTATAGAAAAATCCCCCCTACGTATTGAAATGCTTTATGAAACTGAATTTTCTGTGTGTCATAGATTTTATATGTATGCACACTAATAGGTTTAAATGTTCACTAGGGTACAAAATTCAATTCTAACTTAAAGTAAAACATAACTATTTATTTCAATCCCATGCCTCCTCCAGCCCCCCCCCCCCCCCCTGCAAGTGGAGCCGACCCCTGACCTTTTTAAACAGGTGGTTGCGCGCATGATGGAAGTCGGTCTTTTAAACAGCTGATCGCACGTATGTTTCCTTCATCCGCTGTTTAAAAATAGCTAGTTGCTGCAGAGGTTATGGGCTTGTGGCGTGCCCTAGGCCCGCCACAAGCCCATAACCTCTGCAGCAACTAGCTATTTTTAAACAGCGGATGAAGAAAACTACGTGTGATCAGCGGGGGCAGTTTTATGCCTATACCTTCCTCTACAGTGCTGACTCTGATCAGTCTGTCAGACAGCAGGGTTTCTAGCCTAATCATGAAGAGAATGTACTGTATGATAGTAATTCTGTAGTTTTATTTCTATTTTGGTTTTAGTTATGGTTGCTCTTTAATAAATTTAATTATTAAAAAACTAAAATTACTACTTATTAATTTCCCTGCCTGTAGAAGGATTGCTAAGTAAGATAATATATTGTACTCTAGGGTAGAGTGGACACTTCTTGTCTTGCAATGTTACTACACTACACCGTATGACAGAAATATAAAATGCAAAGTAGACGCACACAGAACTAATATTTTAGGCAACCTGAAACATAAAAATCTATGTAGGAATCCACTACACACGTCAACACCAGGTGTTTTCCTGTGTTTTTATGCAATTTAGCAAAGTGCCAGTCATTGCACAAATGTGGATATTTTTTTTTTCTTCCTGTTGGCTTTACTTTTATTTATCCCCTACTGATCTTGCTTACAAACTTCTGCTTTACATGTAGAATATCCTCTCCCAGCCAGCCATTATTATCACTATTCTATCTGTATTTTTGAAGAGTATGTCCACCCCATGCCCCCATCTAAGCCTTTCAAACTATTGTGTTTGAGGGGTGATCTACTTATTCAGTTGGGGAGGGAAGCCCTTTAATCACCCTATCAATGTGCATTTTATACCCCCCACTAGAATAATCTTAAAAAGTACAATATTTTAAAGAGAAAAAAATAAATAGTAAGGAAGCTCCACAGATCCTATAATTGACCCAGTCTGTTAAAAAAACGTACTGTTGAATGCATTTTCGTCCAGAAAGGACGCGTTCTGATTACAAATATGGAAAAATGGAGCGCTAAAATGGACCAAAACAGACAAAAAACATGGACTGTCTGTTGGTCCGTTTGGGTCCGTTTCTAGTGTGAATGTAGCCTCAGTAACATATTTCCATTTGGAGGCATCTGTGATGTCATTGCTATTGCCTCTTGTTGTTGTCCTGGACCAAAAACTCATTTTGCACATAACTAAGGGATGCATCCCATATCATGCTGGCTGCACATTAGAGTTGATACTGGCAGGTGATACTTTTGTCTCAGGTGGCACCCTGGGATAAAGGAAAGGTGTCAGGGAAACAATGGGAGGGAAAAACTGCCCCTTAAAAAAAAAAAAAAAACAGGTGCTGGGAGTGCACTGGGACACCAAGTGGCCCCTCTATCTAGAAAAAAAAAACTGATGTAAAATTAACCTCTGTAACACCAGGCTTTCTGCAGAGGTAGTTCCGGTGGGTCAAAGGACTTTCTCTCGTGCCAGGGACCTCCCTGGTCATCCCCAAAACGTGTTCACTTCCTGCTATCAGTAAGCTGGTGTTGAACTAAACTGAACTGAATGCTATAGTATTTGTGAATGTATCAAAATGATTCATTCATAAATACCGCTCTTTCATCTACCTTGGTGGTTCTGTAGTGAACGTTCTGACCTGAGATCTCCAGTTGGTTGCAGTTCAGAACTGCCAAATAGCCTGACTTGTTTGAAGCTTACTTAGATTTGAGAATGGATCTCAGAGTTTGTTTTTTTTTTTTTTAAAGGACAACTCCACCCTCATGAGAACATATTTTACAAGAATGGCCTCTTTAAAATATGTTGATATATCATAGTTTGTCCTATGAATTCATTACTGTATGCCTGCTATGCTTCTGGATGTTCTCATGGAAACGAGCAATTTAAAACCTGTACTGAGCCTGTACTGAGCCTGGGCATGCTCAGAAGAGGCAGACAGTGGATTAACATTCAGTATTGGCTGTGATGTCACTGTCAAATCCATAACTGACAGTTTGCTAACTGGAAGAACCGAGAAGCACAAACAGGGGAAACAGGACATTGTGCAGGAATTTCAGGTTAGACTTATATATTTCACATTTCAAACTATTACCAGTTAGATTTTTTTTGGGGGGGTGTTACCTGTATGTAAGTTTTCATTTTGGGCTGGACTTGCCCTTTACATTGTTAATGAGGCAAGTACTGATCACTTGGCGCAGATCAAGTATTGATCTGCGCCAATGAGACAAAAAAAATACTCCCTGAAACACTTTTTGTACTTTCTTATTCAATGTTTGGGGGTGTGGGGGGGTTCTTCTCCTATAACTGCATTCCTATGGCCAATATATTCTGCATGCAAAGATAGCTCTCAATTTAGGTTATGAAATAAAAAGATATAGTTTGGGATTTCCAGTTGGATCCTGTTAAATTGACGTTGAGCTTTGATGGTTGGGAAACCTCCTCCATTAGCCCAGAGCCATGCACACCCAACATATGTAGTTAATTAGAAAGAGCCTTTCAAATAAATCTCTGATGTTACTGATGTTGATTTGTAAGAATTGTTCAAATGGTAATATTGCAAATGGCAAATCTGTTACAAGTAATAGCTCGCTTGCTCTAAAAAGAAAGCTTTCCGTAATGATACGTTTTGAGAAAGTTAGCGCTCCTGAAGCCTACAAATGTTTGGCATCTATTGTATATTATAGCATGCCCTTTATTTGCAGACAGGCTGCCTTTATTTTTGATTTAATAACAGATATCAGTAAATGGATTCACCCGCTAATTAGAACCCTGGAGATATAAAACAGAAAGTCATGCAGTTGGTGAAACATGTCCTGCGAATGAGGCTGTAATTAAGCTATAACTGTAGTTGCATTGGAAAGCAGCACATTTTTACATAGACTTGGACTAAGCGTATTCGGGTAGCAGATTAACAGACAAGTTACTATCTAAGTCATTAAAAGACTGATTGTTTACTCATATAATCATCTTGGAACAAAAAAATGCCCTTAAAACGCAAGGGAAATTAAGTTTTAAATTCAGGTTGTTAATATTAAAAACTGTCAGTAACTGGATCTTGTTGGAATTTCTATGAAGCAGAAAGGCTGCAAATGTTTTTCTTTTCTTTTTTTTTTGCAAAAAAGAACTGAGTAAAATGAGAAGAATAAACTATTTAAACTAAAAGTAAACATTACCAGACCTTGAATTTAAAGGTCTATCATTAAAAATGGTGCTAATTTTGCCCCAACCAATCAGATGTTTTGTACATTTGAAAGCTAAAAATTTGATTGGTTGGCAAAATTTGCACCATTTTTAATGAATAAGAACTTTTTATACATAGGCCTGTTTGTGCATAGAATTAAATCTAGCAATTTTTTTAGCTACAAATTTTCAGTTTGTTTTTAAGGCATACTATATCAACCTTATAAATATTCAAAAGGGGTTTTGTAATAATGTTTAAGTAAACCCTCTGGCTTGAGCATGCTCAAGTGTTTTTTCCAATAAGAGAAACTGCCAAAGACTGGCCTCATGAAGGGTCTTGTGAGATGAAAGACTTACCCGAAATGCTCACTAATGTTCTGTTACCTCTATTTCTGCTTAATTTAGCAGCTATTAGTCATGGATTTAACATGCAATCACAGACAATGACTGGTTGCTTTTCCCTAGCCACCCCATTAAGCATTTAACAACTTGTAAAAACCTTGGAGAGCTTTAAGAGGACGCGAAACATTGGGTCATATTTATAAATGTGCGGTATCACTAGTTAGCGATTCATACCTTATAGTGCATTTATGAAAAGTAATTGTTAATTAACGAACATTCAGGCGCGTTTGTAAAATGCTGCAACGGTTATCTATGGGGGATCCTAAATCTACAATTGCAGTTGTAGATTTACGATCATTATCATACATTTACGGCAGCAATCGTAAATTAGCAATCGTAAAAAAAAAGAAGCATTGCCACGCCTTTATAAATATGGCCCAATAAAGGCAGAGTGAAGGGGGAGAACAGATTAGCCCTATGTTATAGAGTGATCACCTATATATAATTTTTTTATTTGGGGTGAAGATGTCTTTTAACCTTGTGTTAAATGGCAATGCTGCAAATTTGCTGTAGACTTATTTTATCTGTAACCATTTGATTCATTTGACGTACAATCATGTCAATAAATATTGTTTTCATAATGGACTAAAAAAAAAAAAAACCTCCACAGATTGCAAATCCACCTATGAATGATCAACTTGTATTAGAATGATATGCCACAACAATTACAATTCAATTTGTATCTCCTCGTGTGCTATTTGATTTGTGGCTATGGATACTTGGTGCAATTGATAAGTTACGAGCACATTTGCAATTCCTAATGACAAATATAATAAATCCAGTTATCTGGATAACGCGGACACATACTTTAATATATATATTTCTTCGTTGTTTTTTTAATCTCACGGAGCCTGGAAACGAACTGCAACTGTTTGTAGAAAATGTTTACAACCCCTCATAGCAAAAAGTATGTCTAAAAGCGCAGTGCGGTATATAAAGCTTGTTGTTTGGTGATTAGCAGGAATTTTACAATCAGTCAGTAATTTAGACACCAAAAGAGAACAACACTATCTGTGTTAATTTAAAGGAGAAATATGTCTCCAGACAACATTGTCCTATAGACAGAACACATTCACAAACAACCATAAGTGTGGTCTCATCTCTCCTCCTTTGCTCTGGGTGTTGATGATTTCAGAAATTAACCATGGAACTAAGGGTCAGCTCCCATAATCCCCTTTAGCTGGGTACAACCCCCAGCTAAGTGTATGTGTACAGGCACATACTCTGTAGTGCACATCATATCAAAACAAGTTGAAGCCTTGCTTCTTAGAGCTGATAGCCAGTCACATTTGAGTGAGTTGCTATATCTAATACATACATAGATAAACTAAAATCAAGTCCAACCTTTCCACTCCTTTTTACCTTACCTAAGTTGATCTAGATAAAGGCAAAAAAGCCCGGCCAAAAAGGAGGGGGGTGGGATTATTTCTGTATTCCACAATCGGTATCTGGATACTGGATATGTATTAATACCAGTAATTCTCAATATTTTTTAGTTTAGAAACGTATCTAGGCCCGTGGCAGCGCTACACTGGGGCACAAGGGGACATATGCCCCAGTTCACAGATGCAGTGCCCCCTTTGCAAACCATACCAGCTGTCCAATGACATGCTGACTCCTCTCTGTACGGAACTCCCTTCTACTGGTAAAAATGTTTTCTATTTGTCTGTCTCTATCCATCAATCTATCTATCTATTAGCTATCTACAATCTCCTATATCTATCTATCTCTCTATCTACTCTCTATCGCTATTTCTATCTATCTCTCTTCTATCTATCTCTACCTAAGCAAACAAAAATAATAAACATGTTAGATGGGGGTATAGAGAAGTTCACAGTAGAGGAACATGGGTATCAATGGATAATTAATATATGACAGTACTATAAGAGGTATATCGGGTTTTATTCTTTAACGATTGGGGAAGGATAAAGGGATAATTGGGCAAGTAGTCCTTGGACATTGAGTTTCTATCTATCCATCAAATCAAATATTTCTATCTATCAAATCAAAGTGTGTAATAGCTGTTTGTGCACCTTCCATTACACCGACCAAGATTATTGGTGTTTTTTATTGCCCCATTTGTTAGCGTTTGTACCCATGTTGTGCCCCCGGAAAAATCTGGAGCTGGAGCTGCCACTGTCTAGGCCACTTCTAAAGCTATTCATGAACTTGCCATTACTACATTTGCTGGAAGACAGTTCCACGGTTTCACCGTTCTCACTGTAAAGAAACCTTTCCTAACCTGAAGATGAAACCAACCTTAAAGGATGTCACAAGTCCTCTGATATGACCTTTAATGAACGATGCACCAGAGAGTTCATTGTATGGCCCATTAATATATTTGTATAAGGTTATCATGTCCCACGCAAACGTTGCTTCTTCCAATGTAAACAGCCCTAACTTGTCTAATCTCCTGCATATTCAATTCGCTCCATTCCCTATTATTTTAGTTGCCCTTCTCTGAACTGCTTCCATTGCAGTGCCTTGAAAGAGGGAGAATAGTTTGATAGTTTGAAAATGGACACATTAAAGTAGGAAAATAGTTCAGAAAGTTCTCACTAAATACAGTTAAAGGGGAAGTAGATCTAAATACATATACTTTAAGAAAAAAGCATTTTTTCCACCTAATGACCTTAACCTCCCATTCAGCATTTTGTCTGTGTATAATAAATGCTTCTGAAATACTGACTTTCCTGTTTGCAGGACTCCATAATAGAGCGTTATGGTCTTGCCTTGACCCAGCGCCTGGGTTGATTCAGTTGCTCAGTAGGGATCTGAGCATGTTTGACCCACCCACACCAATCAGTAGAAATTACAGTGAGGAACATTCCATGTTAGTGTGGCAATCTGGGAAGAATAAGACTGTTAGAACCTGAAATATCAGCTCACTAATGTCAACAGCAGGAATAGCAAGGGTATAAATATCAACTGTTTTTTTTAAATGAAGAGAATATATATAATTACTAGATATGGATAATATAAGAAATGTAAAAATAATATTTTCCACTGAAATTTTCCTTTAAAACAGAATGGTAACTTACTGTAAATGGCTCTAGGACCTGGGAAACACGTACTTACCACCAAAACTTCTCAATACTAACTTTATCATGATGGGGATATTTTCGGCTTCTGCATTGAATTTCAAAGGGTTACCAAATTAACTGCTACATTTGAGGGTTATCGCCAAATTACTAGGAAACGCTTCATTAAGGGTTATCGAATGCCCGCATTCGGGGTTATGGCCGAATTCAAGGGTTACAGAAGCAGCATTCAAGTGTTTCCCTGTTCACTAACCCTCGAATTCGGCCATAACCCTCAAATGCATTGCTGATTATTGCAAGCAGGTAAGCTGACTGTGCGCTTCTTTACTTCCTAGTGGAGCGTAATAACCTGAGGCTCCCCTCTTGTTCGTTATTAGGCTCCACTAGGAAGTAAAAGAAGGCACAGTCAGCCTTACCTGCTTGAAACTTGTGTAGTTTAATGCACTTGAAATATAGTATAATTTTTCTAAATTTGCTAGTGTGTGTCCTTCATATGGTATAATACTGATTATTCTTTATATTGGCCTGTTTACTTTATCATTATTTATTGTTCTTTAGAATTGTAGAACTTACTCTCCCCCCTCCTCCTCCCGCACCTTGAATGCCACCATTTTATCGGCCTTACTGAAAAGCCTTTGTTAAATAATTGGGGATTACTTTAAAAGCCGCACATGGACATAAACATCACACAATACGCTACTATTATCTGATCTTCCGTATTTTGCCAAACAAAGATATCACAGCTCACATGAAATACCCAGACCAAATTTTCTATGTCCGTTGACTCCCAGATCAGCTGTAATCTTTGCACAGCTGGCGTGCTGAAATTATCATTTTCATTCACATGGAAATCAGCATCCATAGAATACTGATCACATATTGTGCATGGATTAAAAATTGCTGCATTCAACCATATTTTAACTTCTTTTTGGCAAATGCAAAGTATTAGACTTTTAAGACTTTTAATAAATTTTTACGTAACTTCAAGACAGAGGCGTTATTAAGAACTTCTACAGTATATTGCTGTAATATAATCCAATATGTGAAACATCTTGAATATAAAGGCTTTAAGGGTGTCCTCCACTCTGGTTTTTTAACTTTTGTTTTTTCAGATAATTAAAAAACAGGAGGTAAAGGACTATGTCTTACCTCCCGTTCTTCAATTATCGATCAGGAGTGAACTTCCTGTGATCCGTCCAGCGCTGGCTTCTCACTGACTCCTCACAATCCCTTTTATGCGTACACAGTGCGGAGCGTGGATCAAGTGGAACCGTCAGTGAGACAGTGCTGGATCTTGCGGATAAGTTCATCCTGAGCATTTAATTAAAGAACGACCCACAAAGTCAATGGAATTAAAAAGAATCTGAAATTTCGACTAAAATTTAACAATAACTGTGGTCCCATACAGTGTACCTTAACTAAAAGAGCACATTCCTGTCTTTAAAACAACTCCAGGATCATGCTCCAGTTGCAATCTTAAAGCAAATTTAAAGCATATATGGTGTGTTTCCAGCTAGCATTGTGAGGTATGACCACCACCATTGCTCAGTCCCCCCTGCCACAGGCACTGAGCATGCGCAGTTTGAATCCATCTACTGTAACTGTCTTTAAATAGCTTCACAAAAGATTGTTTTTTGGGGGGTGGGGCTTCTTACACGCCCATCATGTACTGTCACACAGTTCTTTTTCATTCTGACTGTTACCTTAAGATATAATAACAATGTTAACTGAGGAACTGGTCTGAGGAACACACATCCATAAAATACGTTTTTGAATAATTTCTCGGCTTGTTTCATATTCTGACTCTACAAAGTGGGTAGTTCATTATGCTGGAGCTTTCAAATGCTGACCCAATATCTAAAAAAATGACAAAGCAACGCATTGCCGGTTTGATATTTCTGCACAGAAAATTTGAGACATCCATCGTTTAATCAGTTGTTTCTAGGCTCTATCAGTCAGAAAAATGTGTTTTAGCCTACATTCTCCTTTAAATTAAAATACATCAACCTTTTAAACTAGACTACCAGGAGCGCGGAGCAGAGAACATGCTTCGAAAAATAAATGATTTCAACAGTCAAAAGTTATTCATCAGTTTGGGACATTTGCAGATAATTACAAGGAGCTTCAGATGCCGAGTGAGAAAGTATTTGAAAAGCATTATAAATGTAATATATCATTGTTGGAAGCAGAGTGCACGTTGTTTGTCAGCTCAGTCACTCTTGAGCCAGATGTGGGATGGGTTTTTGAAAAATGATGCAATAATAGAAATGAGATGCAAATGGGCTAAGCACAGTTGTATATCAAGAATGAGACTTCTAACAAGGATTAGAGCAAGTGCAAGGAGGGAACCGCCATTCATCATCAATGGCAGATCTTGCGCAAAGACCAGTGATGGAATCTTATGTGATGATACACCTGGGGACATGCTTGACAACCCCTTTTGGGAGTAGAATTTCTGAAACAAATGATATTTTAGAAACAATATCTGATCAAACCAGTGATATTTTGCAATATTCAGATTAAAAAACAAACACCCTGGGACATGTTTCGCTAGCGGAGTTAACTGCTGTGTGAAGTCCCAGAATGCAAGGAGTATAGAGGTAATGCCACAATTAAATAGGTGTTTCATATTCAGGCTACTAAGTAGCAGAAAACGTATGCAAGCCATTTTACATCGAGTGCCTTGTCTTGAATAGAAACAAGTTTCAGGCCTGGGAAATTGAAGTTTACCCATGATAATATATCTCACTAAAAGTTTAAAAAGGGCATGTCCTCCCCAAAACTACAATTTAACCAGTACTGGTCCCACTGTGTAGTATTAAAAATCATTACCATACTCCTCTTCTCAAATGCCTCTTCAAGTTAGGAAAAGTGAAGAGTAGAAGCCTCTCCGCGAGTCTCCGCTCCCTGCTTTTTCCTTGTCCTCCCTGAGGATAACTGGCATCGCAGAGGAGCCCTCCCCCTTTCTTCCTTACACACCCTCGGATCATAGTTTGCTGTTCCTTTCTCTACCATTAAAACATTTTTCCATAGTGTGGGTATCCCAGCTCATCCAAATGAATCACGGGATATTTTAACCCGTTAGATTTTTCCCCCATATGTAGCACTAGTTAAACCTGCCAATGATTTTACTTGTTGATGTTGAAATAAAAGAAATGGTTTTATATATAACTGCCTGTCCAGATGCGAGTGATGCCGTCTTATTCCCTCCCGTTTCCTTCCTAATTTTCAATGTACTGGAAGAAGCGATCCAGGAAACATGCACATTGATGACAATTTAAATGCAGCAGCCACTGAAATGAGAATATGCAGACAAACTAGTCACCATATTATTCTAACCTATGAAAAGCTTAGAAATAACTCCCTATAGACCACAAATCAGTTTTATTTTGTTTTTTCCCAGTTATTCTGCACAAAGAAAAACCCCATTTAGGCTTTCAGTTTTTCAGTGCCAAGATCTGGCAAAGACATTCTAGCCCAAATGTTCTTGTCAATCAATTTGATGTTTAATGTGCTGTTTAATGCGGCTTTAGAATAAAGGTCTAAAACATGATGATATGTAAAATGGACACAAGTATTATGTTATGTTGCACAGCTGTTTTGACTTAGTGCATTCTTTGTTTGGTTGAATAGGCCCTTCAGACCAACTGGAGGCAAAACCAGGGTTTATATTAGTTTGAAGTTATCTGTACTTAAGTAAAACTGCTGTTTTGTTATTAGACATTCAGGCTTATCCAATAAGAAACAAACTGTTAATTTGCCTCAACCAATCGTCTGATACCTTTTTATGGTCTACTATACAGTTAAGCCCCGTACACACGTCTGACTTGTCACTGACCCTTACCCCCCCCCCACGACGCATACCTGCAACGAACTGCTGTTTCAGACGATTATCGCATGTGTGTAAGTGTTGGGTCATGGGACGGTGCCAAGATTGATGTTGTACGAGGCTTAGAAAACATTTACGATTGTTTGTGTTGCGATTGAGAAACACGGGTAAAATTTCCACTTCTAGAACAGCACCATTGTCTATTATAAGTTAATATATTGTGCTTGGCACTCTCAGCCAGGATATTTTTAAAATGCCCCATCCCTTAAACATTAAAGCCTTGCTTTATATAACTGACTATATACAACTGGGAAAATGAAATGAAAGTTAAAGGATCTCAATCGTATTCTATTTAAAAATGGAAAGTACCTGGGTCAGGTAGGTAGGATTGATTATTCCAACCTCACAATATTGTTTTGTGTTAGGAGCTACAGCACTGTACAATTTTCATTTCAATATCCAGTACCCACTGCATGTGAGACTTAATTTAGTGATTAACACATTTTTTTTTAAACAAGGAATAGCTGTTTTCAAAATATCTCTATCAATCCTTGGATTATGCTGGCAACTTTCCAGATGGAAAAGCCTCCTGCATAATGAATTTAGCATTGACCTGCAAGATTCTCGTGTGCTAAATTGTTTTGGCCTGCACGGGTCATATCTGATAACTATGCAGTATATATATTTTGTGAGGCAGTAATACCATTGATAACTTTCCTTTTTCTACAGGTGATTCATAGAACACAATGAAACAATTGATGGGCCGACGGAATGTTTTTTTCTAACTAGCCACCTAAAAAATATTGTACGATATCGACCAATCATCCATACCCAGGCCGACGATTGTACGAGTCCATGAATTGTATAACCACAATCTAGTGTGTATGGCCACCATACACGTTTAAACTATACAGTACAATTGAAGGGCATGTCCACCCTTTAAAAAAACTTTGTATATGTTGTAGGTCTGCTCCCCCACCCAACCGCATTAATCTTATTTGCAGAAACTCCCCCGATCTTTATTACCTTCCTTCTTTCCTCGCTGCACTGTCCAGGCCCTCTGCTTGCACGGACTGCAAGCAGGGGACCGGACCCGCACCGCGTCTCGTGATTGGCTGAGAGTGCAGCCATCACGGACGCGGGTGCTGGCATTTCCAGAACAGCAGAGGAGAGAGGTGGCGGTAGTAACTATCGGGGGAGTTCTGGCAATAAATTATACATTTGAGGCTGGGGAAGCAAGCACTGTAAGATACTAAAAGGGTTTTGGAGCTAGGGGAGGGAGACCAAAACGGGAGGAGAGGGAGGGGGGGAGGCTGCACTGAGCATGTCAATACCTTGTCTCTTTAGAGAAATAGCAGGGACCAGATGACTCATGACAGGCTCCTACACTGCACTTTTTCTGGACTTTGGAGGGTGCACAGCAAGAAAACCATTTGGAGCTGGGATGTAAGGTAAGGATTTTATTACACTACATATGGGGTCTAGTGGTGGGGGAGTATTATAGTTTTTGGGGGTGGACATGCCTTTAAACTGGATCAGTATTAACTCAGCAAACCTCATGCATGCAGCGCCCCCCCCCAAACTCC
The DNA here is from genome assembly GCA_019447015.1 of Hymenochirus boettgeri. Lineage (NCBI taxonomy): Eukaryota > Metazoa > Chordata > Amphibia > Anura > Pipidae > Hymenochirus > Hymenochirus boettgeri. Next base: position 34,767,637 of record CM033472.1, on the reverse strand, counting down.
CCCTCTGCCTCGTCCATCCTCCCACATTGTGACATGGCGATCAAGCAAATGCATTCGGCATCATGCATATTCACAGCCCTAGATTAATTATAAGAGGAGACTCCCAGATCAATGTTTACTGTACAACATACAGCAATTTGACAAAGCCACAACAGTAGTTTATAACTCTATAGATATTAATGGAATTTTTTTTGTCCATTTAGTTTTATTATGAAGAACGAGAGGTAAAGGAGCTGTGTCTACCTCCTGTTCTTCACTAAGCCTGCAGAGCCAGGAGGAAAGGTAAGGTACTTACCCATCGCTCGCTCTCCACCAGGTTTGACACGTCCCAACGGACTCTGTCTTTATGTGGTCAGCCATTTTAGATCCGCCAAGTCGGTCATTCAGCGGAACCCCGACGGAACGTCCGATTATAGAATGAAACGAATATCGTACACATCCCGCATCCCAACCCGCGATCACACTTGTGTACGAACCTTAAACCGTTTATTTTAATGGTACAGCAGATGGTCCTTTATCAACGTTATGACCAGGTATTGTTCCTAAATCTATTGTTTTCAATGGTGATAAAGGATTGTTATTGAAGATTAGGACCCATTATAAACACAGCCCTTAATGATCTGTAGGACAGATCTTAGTCTGTATTCTGGTATCTCTGATGGTCACGGACTGTTCCTCCAGTAATTTTGGAGCCATGGACAGTTAGCAATGTACATACTGAACTGTCGTAACAATTTGCTTAGTTTCTTACAGTAATGCTGCCAAGTATTAACACTTCTATATAAAAGTCCTTTGTTAGAACACAGTTGCCCTTTAATATTTCAGTGAATATTCTCACCTATTTATTGTTTTAAACCCTTTAATTGCCAGCAGAATTAAGGCAAAAAACTCAGACCATTGGCAAAGTATCAGGGCTGAAAATTTACCATGGTTTTAACATCTCTGTTAGAGGGAGCTGATTGTATTGGGTGTTGTCAGGGCAGTGTATGCTGTACCACCGCATGTTGCTGTAGGCGTACAATACGACTGAATTTACATGTGTATGGCTATCTTTACATACTTTGGACTTTTGAATTCATAACATTTTTAGGGATAAAAAGGCACAAATGTACATTAATAATGAATTTTCTGTTTCATGGATCTTTATAAACATTTTGTAAAGAACTAAAATAAAAATGTATTTTAAACATTTTAATGACTAAGTTTTGTTATGAAAAGTTTAAGTAAACAACTGTATAGATCCAATGTGCAATGATACCACATATGTAGGTACCCCACATCTCCTATACAAATAAACAAAACGTGTTTCTTCCACACTAGCAGCATTTATGCTCTTATAAGTACATTGAATACAAATATGGTTGCTTCTGGGTACTATATAAACTCACTTATGGAGTAGTGCTGGTTTAAAATACCCCAGACCTCGCTTGTGCTCAATTAGACTATCTTCTTTATACATCTTTCAATATAGCAGTAGCGAATGGTAATGCTGCTCTGCAGCGAATATCACTCAGCCATGTGGGTGGCTAGGCATCCGCTCCAAGCCTCGCAAGTCCGGATCAGTACTCCATAAGCAATAGATGGATGGTGTACACAGTCAAACTATCTGGATCACTCAAGAAAAATTCTGTATAATCAATCTAAAACTTCCAATCGCCTAGCATTCGGCTATGGCAGGCCCTAAGTCAGGCCATCAATATCATACGATATCTAGAAAAGTCCTGTAGGGAACACACCTGTCTGGGTACAATCAGTCTGCTGGTAAGGGTGCTTTCTTGGCCTAGCTGATTTCTCACCAGTCACAGCCTCCTTATGGATGATACAGTAACAGCGATATCAATCATAGACACCAGAGTTTCTTTGCCGACTGGTTCAAGAGAGGTGTAGGAGGCAATTTATGTGAAAATAAAGAAACCAAGCCTGAATAGAGGTGGGGGGGGGGGTTTCGACACCAACTGTCTGCCATGTACAATGCTGTTTTGACACCTTACCCGGGCAGTGTCCCTATAACACCTCTAAGCCCCAATGCAATCACGCATTGCTTCAGAAGGTCCCTAAACACCTGGCTGTGATATGCTAATTGGGATTTTGATGTCATTCCGAATTGAGAAAGCCAGTCGGATGACTAGCGAAACGTATTCAAGAAAGTAAAAAGGTTGTTCCTCCCATAGATTGTGCAGAGGGACTAACCATTAAGATATGTAAATGTGTCTAAATTTGGAAATTATTTAGAAGGAATGTTATACCAAATAGAGATGGCTGAACTTACTGAAGATCGTTTCCAAATTTTCGAACTTCAGTTAAAAACCATTAAAATCAATGGGAGTTAGTAGTTCGAAAAGTTTGGATAATTAACAGATAAAATAGCAATGGTAATTTACAGTAAATGTCTGTGGCACCAGGGAAATGGCCTGGGGAACACGTACAACCCCAAAACTTGTTTAAAACACTTCGTTCTTCAAGATCGGGCAAATGTCAAGTTTCTGCACACTACATTCAAGGGTTATGGTCAGTTCAAGGGTTACCCAAAATCGTTGCAATACATTTGAGGGTTATCGAATTTGAAAGATACATTACAGGGTTAAGTCGAAGGCTACATTCGAGGGTTACTGAAAAGGAACATTACATTCGAGGGTTACTAAATGATACATTTGGGGGTTACCACACGATACATTCAAGGTTACAGAAAAATCGAACATTACATTGAGGGTTACCACAAACAAATGCTATATTCGAGGGTTAGTGAAAACGAACATTACATTGAGGGTTACCAAAAATGTACGCTGCATTCGAAGGTTACCGGAAAAACAGACATTACATTTGAAGCTATTGAAAGGTTCTCATTCATCCAGGTCATGGTATATCTGTTGTATTCAATTAGATCAACTGGACTCAAAGTTAGTTCTTGAAGACGTTCAAAAGAATCTGTGGCAATTCAAAAAACACCGTATCCCTGTCTGCTTTAAACCGAACTACACATGAGGCAGCAATTGGTACATCCGAAAAAAACCAATACCCAAACACAAGAAAGCGACATCATATACCTCATGTGCAGTGAAGAATGCTCTGATTTGTATGTGGGGGGGACCAAACAGCAACTGCATCAATGTATGGCCCAGCACAAGAAGAGCCAATTCCTCGGGTAGGACTGAGCCGTGTACCTGCACTTAAGGATAAAGGACATACCTTTGAAGATTGTAATGTTAACATATTGGCAAAGGAAACGTGGCTGGTCAAGAGGTGTTAAGAGGCCATTTATGTGAAAATAAAGAAACCAAGCCTAAAAAAGGTGGGGGGGGGGGGTTGACACCAACTGTCTACCATGTACAATGCTGTTCCTTACTCTGGGCGTTCCTATAACACCTCTTAGCCACTATCCAATCACGCCCTTAACACCAGCTGTGATACGCTAATTGGGATTTTCCAGGGTACATAATTGCCACAGATTCTTGTACAAGTCATTCTGAATTGAGAAATCCAGTCGGATGACTAGCGAAACGTCTTCAAGAACTAAACTTCAAGTCCAGTTGATCTAATTGAATACAACAGACATTACATTTGAAGGTTAGCGAAATTGAATGCTATATTCGAGGGTTAGCAAAGGGTCCGTAAATTCGATAATTAACGAGAACTAACAAACTACAAAGGGTTTTGTATTAATACTGTTTTAATATTATAGCTGAGGGACCCTGCATCTTCATGTCAAAATATCTTGTAGCATAGCTGGTTTAATCCTCAAGTTTCTTGACTCCACTTCAGCAGAATTTACTGGCTATGATGTGTTTCCTCCTGGAAAAAGGCATGAAACTTTAAAATGAAGCCACAGGGATAGGGCACAGTCATAGTCACACAGATATCTAATTACTTTATTGCAGACCTGGGCAGAGTAAGGCCCGTTGGTTGCCCCTGACTGGCCCCTTAATACTAGACTTCGACTTTATTTTGCTTATATTCCTCCAAGCTATAGGAAGTGTGCCCTCCCATAGACAGCACATTACTTGGCTTGCTGGCCTAAGGTAGAAGGAAAGACAGGGAGTAAACAGGGAAAAAGGACTACCAGGGGTGAACACAGGTTCTTGCACCTGAGGAAGAACCTAATGGGGTTTGAAACATGTTGTGCTGATCTCTGCATTAAAGTTTATAGCTATGTTTGCTGCTCTTGTGTATCTTCATTTTGAGTGGTAAGTTCTCTTATGGGAGAAAGTGAAACGATTGACTGGAGAGAGGACGGATATCAGACTGAAAGGCCAAAGTAGTGCATATTAAAGCAGTCCAGTTTCTCTGGCTGACAATCACAGAAAACTAATAATCAAAAAAGAAAGAGAAAGCCTCCTTATAAGGTGCAAACAGTGCACATATCCCAAACACAGCAGCAAATTAGGGAAAGAAGAAACACTTCACTTTTAATAAATATACGTTAAAACCTTACATATAAACCATATAAACTCCATCCTGACAGTGGTGAGAAAAAAGAGGTAAAGACTAGTAAGATAAAGGGAAAAAAGGAAAATCACTACCAGAGGGTGGAGAAACTCTCTCACCCCTAAAGGAAAAGAACAAGTTTCCCTAGGCACAAGTGCCCTCCTAATCAATTTTACACTAGTCTGAAAAACCCTATGTTTCTAAAGAGAAAACACCAGACTGTCAGATGTGAATAAAAAGAAAGACGATATGAGAAACACACCTCTATTGAAAGTGCCTGGTGTGCTGATTAATGCTACACCCTGTAGAGAGGCTGATTAACTTAAAAGTAGGCAAGTCAGTTAAACTTCTGATTCACCAGACATTAAAATATAATGAGCGCTATCTCATATCAAATAATAAAGACCAAGTCCCCCTCACAGAAAGCTACTGAGAATTAGGGTTTGTGGGTCTGTTCAGTTGCGTAACTAAACCTCCCCTACCACAACTGCGACCACAGGGGGTCGGACAGTAGGAGGGCCGCGCCAGCAAGCCCAATGAAACATACGCACAATCAGCAGACTGGACCGGAACTTACGGTTTGTCTAGGGGTCCCTGCAGTTACGAACCTGTCTGTGCTTGGCTCTTTTATTGTGACAGATGCCTTTCCTATGGCCCTGCAGATGTTTGAAAACTGCAACTCTCAATGTTCACCGACAGCAGATGACAGCAAAGAATGCGGGAGTAGGTGCAAACATCTGGAGGACCAAAGGATGGACCTGCTATAAAAACTAAATGTCATAATGTATTCTTAATCATAAAACAGACATTGTCTTTACATATATTTATTATGTGCTTTTATTTTAGAAATTGATTTGTATGAATTGTGTGTTTGGGTAGTTGTTGTGTGTTTAAGAGAGACACAGTGTGTAGCCTGAGACCCAGGTAAATTTCTTTAATAAAGTGACAGTTGGGATGATCACATGACCCCGAAACCTTAAATGTCATGTTTGGGGATTGTTCCTGAGATATTCAATAGGAAAAAAGTCCTGAATTTGATGGATAATGCTTACACTGATTCTGTAGCTAGATGATTACACACTTCTTTATGTGTCCCACGTATCTGTACCGAATTACATGTCTCTAGTTTCAAAACTGCTGGAGAAGATACATACAAAAAAATTGAAGAATTAAAGGGAAGAGAAATAGAAAAAACAGGAATTTCTCTTCATGCCAAATTAATAAATAAAAATGTCACCTTAGTTTCTTATTGTTATTTTTATATTGCTTTGTGTTGTTTGATTCTGCTAATAATGAGTCATTATTGTTACTACCAACTCTGAACATCTCTGTTGTATTCAATTAGATCAACTGGACTTGAAGTTTAGTTCTTGAAGACGTTTCGCTAATCATCCGACTTGGCTTTCTCAATTCAACTCTGAACATTTACACACAATTGCACAATTCTGTTCTTGTTTGTCAGTGTTTTGTCAGAAAAACGTGGTGTAGTTAGTGTAACTGAGACCATTTCACACAAAAAGTAACAGTTGGGTTTAATCACATGACCCTGTGATGTCACAACCGATGCAGACAGATAAATACTGGCTAGAAACTAAAGATTAACTGCCATTCCATTAAGCATTAGAGACATGCAGATGAAAATGGCTTTCTCTTGATAAAAATATTTTTCCTAATCTATGCAACGTTTTTGCATTGGATTCCTGTGTAACAACAGAAGGTAAGAAAAGTAGGGAAATCTTTAGATGTCTACAGTATTTTATACATGAAACAGATTTTTTTCCTAGTGATGCTTCCAGCCAGATATATAGATAAGGTTTCATACCTGGAGGCTTTATTTTGAGGACATTTTGGGTTTTTAATATCCAATCTGAAAATTCAAGTAATATTAAATGCAGGATAGAAATTGTTACTAATCTGCTTTAATTTTCTCCATTTAACAGGATCAGACATTAGTGTCCTCAGTGCTACAATCAAACACCTATGACCAGTTTTCAAATGAAAGTCAAACATGGCTGAACAAGTTTATGAACAAAACCATTGAAATCACCTCTGAGTGTATAAGTACATGATATACGCTATTGGTGGCAGCATTGGTGTTTATGGGTATGTTATTTAAAGCAATATACACCATATTACCGTTACTGTTACATTTAATGATTTTTAAAAGAAATCTAACTTTACATTATTTCTGTTTGCCTTGCGTAGGGTCATAGGAATAAGCGTGAAGATATTTAAAAGCTAAAGGTGATGATTAGGAAGAAGGAAGAAGACGATGATTTAAAGGAAGTTGTAGTCGTTTCTGAAGGTAAATCAGGGATGTCTAGAAATGTTACCATTTTAAATTGGGTCTGATGCAGCTGACAAAATTATAGAATATATACTACAGAATCTGGAAGCAAATTCTATAATTCTCTTTTAACAAAATAGAACGACCAGGTGTTTAAAAACTAAACTGATTTGCTTTATTTTTATCTTTCAGGATTGACAAAGACCATCAACAAACAGGAAGAGAAAGTAAAACAGCAACATGGTAAAGAAGGAACAGACAGCAAAACCATCTGCACCTATAAAGAAAACACCTCACCTGAAGCAGAAGCCTCACCTAAAGCGGAAACATCGTCTAAAGTGGAAACATCGTCTAAAGCGGAAACATCGTCTAAAGCGGAAACATCGTCTAAAGTGGAAACATCGTCTAAAGCGGAAACATTGTCTAAAGCGGAAACATCGTCTAAAGCGGAAACATCGTCTAAAGCGGAAACATTGTCTAAAGCGGAAACATCGTCTAAAGTGGAAACCTCACTTAAAGTGGAAGATTTGATTCAAAGTCACAAGGAATAAGAAGACCTGACGGTATCGGAACAGACAACAAAACCCACTGCACTTAAAAAGAAAACATCTCACCGGATGCGGAAGCCTCACCTGAACTAGAAACCTAACCTGAAGTGGAAACCTCACTTAAGGTGGAAAGTTTGAAGTCACAAGGAAGAAGATCGGACAGTTTTGGGACTTTACCGTCATTGTGTGTACCTAGCTTTAGATCCAGACGGACCAGGGGACGTTTTTACAGATGATATCTTGATTAGAATGTTCATACAGTGGTAGATATATTGCTGTTTAATTTGTCTATCTGGATATAGTTGACTGGGGGTAAGGGGCTAGCTTAATCTTTTTATCCTCATTTGATGCAATACTTAAAGGGGAAGTTCAGTGCAAATACATATGCTTTTCAGAAAAAAGAGCAGTATTTTTGCATCCCAATGACCTTAATCTGCCCATCCTGGGAAGAAGAAGGACCGTTAGAACATGAAATGTCAGCTCACTATTGTCAACAGCAGGGATCAGCAAAGGGTATGAAATCAACTGATTTTTCAAAATGGGAGAGAATATGTAGAATAACTAAGAAGGCATTACACAAAGGCATTCGTTTGGAGATCCGCCAAGTCGGTCATTTAGCGAACCCCGACGTTTAGTGAACGTCCAATTATAGACTGAAACGAACGTCGTACACATCCCGCATCCCAACCCGCGATCACACTTGTGTACAAACCTTAAACCTGTTTATTTTGATGGTACAGCAGATGGTCCTTTATCACCGTTATGACCAGGTATTGTTCCTAAATCTATTGTTTTCAATGGTGATAAAGGATTGTTATTGAAGATTAGGACCCATTATAAACACAGCCCTTAATGATCTGTAGGACAGATCTTAGTCTGTATTCTGGTATCTCTTGATGGTCACTGGACTGTTCCTCCAGTAATTTTGGAGCCATGGACAGATAGCAATGTACATACTGAACTGTCCGTACAATTTGTTTAGTTTCTTTACAGTAATGCTGCCAAGTATTAACACTTCTATATAAAAGTCCTTTATGTTAGAACCACAGTTGCCCTTTAATATTTCAGTGAATATTCTCACCTATTTATTGTTTTTAAACCCTTTAATTGCCAGCAGAATTAAGGCAAAAAAACTCAGAACTTGGCAAAGTATGCAGAGCTGAAAATTTTCATTGGTTTTAACATCACTGTTAGAGGGAGCTGATTTGATGGTGTTGTCAGGGCGGTGTATGCTGTTACCACCGAAGTTGCTGTAGGCGTACTACGACTGAAATTTACATGTGTATGGCTATCTTTACATACTTTGGACTTTTGAATCAGAACATTTTTAGGGATAAAAAGGCACAAAATGTACATTAATAATGAATTTTCTGTTTCATGGATCTTTATAAACATTTTGTAAAGAATCTAAAATAAAAATGTACTTTTAAACATTTTAATGACCCTTATCAGTTTTTGTTTATTGAAAAGTTTAAGCTAAACAACTGTATAGATCCTAAATGTGCAATGATACCAGACATATGTAGGTACCCCACAAAGAGGGACTAACCATTAAGATATGTAAATGTGTCTCAGTTTGGAAATTATTTAGAAGGAATGTTATACCAAATAGAGATGGTGAACTTACTGAAGATCGTTTCCAAATTTTCGAACTTAGTAAAAACCATTAAAATCAATGGGAGTTAGTAGTAGTTCGAAAAGTTTGGATAATTAACAGATAAAATAGCAATGGTAACTTACAGTAAATCTGTGGCACAGGGAAATGGCCTGGGGAACACGTACAACCCCAAAACTTGTTTAAACACTTCGTCTCAAGATCGGGCAAATGTCAAGTTCTGCACACTACATTCAAGGGTTATGGCCAGTTCAAGGGTTACCAAAATGTGCAATACATTTGAGGGTTATCGAATTTGAAAGATACATTTCAGGGTTAAGTCGAAGGCTACATTCGAGGGTATGAAAAGGAACATTACATTCGGGGTTACTAAATGATACATTTGGGGGTTACCACACGATACATTCAAGGGTTACAGAAAATCGAAAATTACATTTGAGGGTTACCACAACAAAATGCTATATTCGAGGGTTAGTGAAAACGAACATACATTTGAGGGTTACCAAAAATGTACGTGCATTCGAGGTTACCGGAAAACAGACATTACATTTGAAGCTGTGAAGGTTCTCATTCATCCAGGTCATGGTATATCTGTTGTATTCAATTAGATCAACTGGACTCAAAGTTTAGTTTGAAGACGTTCAAAAGAATTGTGGGCAATTCAAAAAACACCGTATCCCTGTCTGCTTTAAACCGAACTACACACTGAGGCAGCAATTGGTACATCCGAAAAAACCAATACCACACACAAGAAAAAGGAACCATATACCACGTGCAGTGCAGTGAAGAATGCTTGATTGTAGTGGGGGGAGACCAACAGCAACTGCATCAATGTATGGCCCAGCACAGAAGAGCCAACCTCGGGTAAGGACTGAGCGTGTACCTGCATCTAAGGATAAAGGACATACCTTTGAAGATTGTAATGTTAACATATTGGCAAAGGAACGTGACTGGTTCAAGAGGAGTTAAAGAGGCCATTATGTGAAAATAAAGAAACCAAGCCTAAATAAAGGTGGGGGGGGGGGGGTTGACACCAACTGTCTGCCATGTACAATGCTGTTTGACACCTTACTCTGGGCGTTCCTATAACACCTCTTAGCCACTATCCAATCACGCCCTTAACACGCTGTGATATGCTAATTGGGATTTTCCAGGGTACATAATTGCCACAGTCTTGTACAAGTCATTCTGAATTGAGAAATCCAGTCGGATGACTAGCGAAACGTCTTCAAGAAAAACTTCAAGTCCAGTTGATTAATTGAATACAACAGACATTACATTTGAAGGTAGCGAAATTGAATGCATATTCGAGGGGTAGCAAAGGGTCCGTAAATTCGATAATTAACGAGAAAAACAAACTACAAAGGGTTTTGTTTAATACTGTTTTTATATTATAGCTGGGGACCCTGCATCTTCATGTCAAAATATCTTGTAGCATAGCTGTTTATCCTCATAGTTCTTGACTCCACTTCAGCAGAATTTACTGGCTCATGATGTGTTTCCTCCTGGCACAAAGGCATGAAACTTAAAATGAAGCCACAGGATAGGGCCAGTCATAGTACACACAGATATCTAATTACTTTATTGCAGACCTGGGCAGAGTAAGGCCTGTTGGTTGCCCCTGACTGGCCCCTTAATACTAGACTTCGACTTTATTTTGCTTATATTCCTCCAAGCTATGGGAGTGTGCCCTCCCATAGACAGCACATTACTTGGTGCTGGCCTAAGGTAGAAGGAAAAAACAGGAGTAGACCAGGGAGAAGGACCTACCAGGGGTGAACACGGTTCTTGCACCTGAGGAAGAACCTAATGGGGTTTGAAACATGTTGTGCTGATCTCTGCATTAAAGTTTATAGCTATGTTTGCTGCTCTTGTGTATCTTCATTTTGAGTGGTAAGTTCTTATGGGAGAAAGTGAAACGATTGACTGGAGAGAGGACGGATATCAGACTGAAAGGCCAAAGTAGTTGCATATTAAAGCAGTCCAGTTTCTCTGGCTGACAATCACAGAAACTAATAATCAAAAAGAAAGAGAAAGCCTCCTTATAAGGTGCAAACAGTGCACATTCCCAAACACAGCAGCAAAATTAGGGAAGTAAGGAAACACTTCACTTTTATAAATATACGTTAAAACCTTACATAAAACCTATATAAAACTCCATCTGACAGTGGTGAGAAAACGAGGTAAGTACTAGTAAGATAAAGGGAAAACAGGAAAATCACATACCAGAGGGTGGAGAAAATCTCTCCACCCCTAAAGGAAAAGAACAAGTTCCCTAGGCACAAGTGCCCTCCTAATCAATTTTACACTAGTCTGAAAAACCCTATGTTTCTAAAGAGAAACACCAGACTGTCAGATGTGAATAAAAGAAAAGACGATATGAGAAACACACCTCTATTGAAAGTGCCTGGTGTGCTGATTAATGCTAACCCTGATAGAGGCTGATTAACTCAAAAGTAGGCAAGTCAGTTAAACTTCACTGATTCACTATGACATTATAATATTATGAGCTAATCTCATATCAAATAATAAAGACCAAGTCCCCCCCACAGAAAGCTACTGAGAATTAGGGTTGTGGGTCTGTTAGTTGCGTAACACCTCCCCTACCACCAATGCGACACGGGGGCGGACAGTAGGAGGGCCCGCCAAGCCCAATGAAACATACGCAAATCAGCAGACTGGACCGGATATTTTACTACCAGAGTACCCAGCATTATCCGGTTTCTCCAATCAAAATTTGTTGAACTTTTCAGAGGCTGTATGCAGGCAACCAACCTCCAAAATATTACCCGTTCTGAATTAAACAGACACCAACCCCTATCAGCAAAACCGTAATCCGCACCTGCATTGGGTTCCATCATTGCACCCTACCTGACCTGATAGTAGCCAGACCCACAACCCAACCTGCACCCAAAATAAAACGAACCTGTAAGCACTAGATCTGAGCTCATCCTCAATTAACTAGGACAAGGGTGCCCAACCCATTGATCTCAGACTGAGCCACAAATTGTCACTAATTAGAGAATGACTGCAATTAACTACATTTATTGTGACTCGGAAAATACAGATCAGTTTGTGTTTGCGACTAAAAAAAGAGAGATGCCTTTCCTGTGGCCCTGCAGATGTTTGAAAACTGCAACTCTCAATGTTCACCGACAGCAGATGACAGCAAAGAATGCTGGGAGTAGGTGCAAACATCTGGAGGACCAAAGGATGGACCTGCTATAAAACTAAATGTCATAATGTATTCTTAATACATAAAACAGACATTGCTTTTACATATATTTATTATTGGCTTTTTATTTAGAAATTGATTTGTAGAATTGTGTGTTTGGGTAGTGTGTGTGTTTAAGAGAGACACAGTGTGTAGCCTGAGACCCAGGTAAATTTCTTTAATAAAGTGACAGTTGGGGTTTGATCACATGACCCCGAAACCTTAAATGTTCATGTTTGGGGATTGTTCCTGATATATTCAATAGGAAAAAAGTCCTGAATTTGATGGATAATGCTTACACTGATTCTGTAGCTAGATGATTACACACTTCTTCTATGTGTCCCACGTATCTGTACCGAATTACATGTCTCTAGTTTCAAAACTGCTGGAGAAGATACATACAAAAAGAATAAAAGGGAAGAAGAAATAGAAAGAACAGGAATTTGTCTCTTCATGCCAAATTAATAAATAAAAATGTCACCTTAGTTTCTTATTGTTATTTTTATATGCTTTGTGTTTGTTTGATTCTGCTAATAATGAGTCATTATTGTTACTACAACTCTGAACATCTCTGTTGTATTCAATTAGATCAACTGGACTTGAAGTTTAGTTCTTGAAGACGTTTCGCTAGTCATCCGACTGGCTTTCTCAATTCAACTCTGAACATTTACACACAATTGCACAATTCTGTTGCTTGTTTGTCAGTGTTTGTGTCAGAAAAACAGTGTGTAGTTAGTGTAATCTGAGACTCATTTCACACAGAAAGTAACAGTTGGGGTTTAATCACATGACCCTGTGATGTCACAACCGATGCAGACAGATAAATACTGGCTAGAAACTAAAGATTAACTGCCATTCCATTAAGCATTCGAGACATGCAGATGAAAATGGCTTTTCTCTTGATAAAAATATTTTTCCTAATTCTATGCAACGTTTTTGCATTGGATTTCTGTGTTGTACAAACAGAAGAAAAGTAGGGAAATCTTTAGATGTCTACAGTATTTTATACATGAACAGATATTTTTTTCCTAGTGATGCTTCCAGCCAGATATATAGATAAGGTTTCATACCTGGAGGCTTTATTTTGAGGACATTTTGGGGTTTTTAATATCCAATCTGAAAATTCAAGTAATATTAACTGCAGGATAGAAATTGTTACTAATCTGCTTTAATTTTCTCCATTTAACAGGATCAGACATTAGTGTCCTCAGTGCTACAATCAACACCTATGACCAGTTTTCAAATGAAAGTCAAACATGGCTGAACAAGTTTATGAACAAAACCATTGAAATCACCTCTGTAGTGTATAAGTACATGATATACGCTATTGTGTGGCAGCATTGGTGTTTATGGGTATGTTATTAAAGCAATATACACCATATTAAGTTACTGGTACATTAAATGATTTTTAAAAGAAATCTAACTTTACATTTATTTCTTGTTTGCCTTGCGTAGGGTCATAGGAATAAGCGTGAAGATATTTAAAAAGCTAAAGGTGATGATTAGGAGAAGGAAGAAGGAAGAAGACGATGATTTAAAGGAAGTTGTAGTCGTTTCTGAAGGTAAATCAGGGATGTCTAGAAATGTTACCATTTTAAATTGGGTCTGATGCAGCTGCGTTTTAAACAGATTAAGGAGAACAATTATAAAATTATACTACAGAATCTGGAAGCAAATTCTATAATTCTCTTTTAACAAAATAGAACGACCAGGTGTTTAAAAACGAAAGTGATTGCTTTATTTGTATCTTCAGGATTGTCAAAGACCATCAACAAACAGGAGGGAAAGTAAAACAGCAACATGGTAAAGAAGGAACAGACAGCAAAACCCCTGCACCTATAAAGAAAACACCTCACCTGAAGCAGAAGCCTCACCTAAAGCGGAAACATCGTCTAAAGTGGAGACATCGTCTAAAGCGGAAACATCGTCTAAAGCGGAAACATCGTCTAAAGTGGAAACATCGTCTAAAGTGGAAACCTCACTTAAAGTGGAAGATTTGATTCAAAGTCACAAGGAATAAGAAGACCTGATGGTATCGGAACAGACAACAAAACCCACTGCACTTAAAAAGAAAACATCTCACCGGATGCGGAAGCCTCACCTGAACTAGAAACCTAACCTGAAGTGGAAACTTCACTTAAGGTGGAAAGTTTGAAGTCACAAGGAAGAAGATCGGACAGTATCGGGACTTTACCGTCATTGTGTGTACCTAGCTTTAGATCCCAGACTGGACCAGGACTTTTTACAGATGATATCTTGATTAGAATGTTCATACAGTGGTAGATATATTGCGTTTAATTTGTCTATCTGGATATAAGTTGAATGGGGGTAAGGGGCTAGCTTAATCTTTTTTCCTCATTTGATGCAATACTTAAAGGGAGGTTCAGTGCAAAATACATATGCTTTTCAGAAAAAAGAGCAGTATTTTTGCATCCCAATGACCTTAATCTGCCCATCCTGGGAGAAGAAGGAGTTAGAACATGAAATGTCAGCTCACTATTGTCAACAGCAGGGATCAGCAAAGTATGAAATCAACTGATTTTTCAAAATGGGAGAGAATATTGTAGAATAACTAAGAAGGCATTACACAAACTAACAATTAACAAATATTGATAATTTCCTAAACTGTCCTAAGGTTCGTACACACGTGCGATCGTGGTCCCGACCGCGACACACGATGTGTATGACCGTTCGTTTTGCCGATAATGGCCTGGTGTGTTACGATTACTCGAACAGCGTCATTGGAGATCCGCAAGTCGGTCTCAGGAACCCAGACGTACTGAACGTCCAATAGAATGAAACGAATATCGTACACATCCCGCATCCCAACCCGCGATCACACTTGTGTACGAACCTTAAACCTGTTTATTTTAATGGTACAGCAGATGGTCCTTTATCACCGTTATGACCAGGTATTGTTCCTAAATCTATTGTTTCAATGGTGATAAAGGATTGTTATGAAGATTAGGACCCATTATAAACACAGCCCTTAATGATCTGTAGGACAGATTTAGTCTGTATTCTGGTATCTCTTGATGGTCACTGGACTGTTCCTCCAGTAATTTTGGAGCCATGGACAGTTAGCAATGTACATACTGAACTGTCCGTACAATTTGCTTAGTTTCTTTACAGTAATGCTGCCAAGTATTAACACTTCTATATAAAAGTTTATGTTAGAACCACAGTTGCCCTTTAATATTCAGTGAATATTCACCTATTTATTGTTTAAACCCTTTAATGCCAGCAGAAAAGGCAAAAACTCAGACCATTGGCAAAGTATCAGGGCTGAAAATTTCCATTGGTTTTAACATCTCTGTTGAGGGAGTGATTTGATTGGGTGTTGTCAGGGCCGTGTATGCTGTTACCACCGCTGTTGCTGTAGGCGTACATACGACTGAATTTACATGTGTATGGCTATCTTTACATACTTTGGACTTTTGAATTCATAACATTTTAGGGATAAAAAGGCACAAAATGTACATTAATAATGAATTTTCTGTTCATGGATCTTTATAAACATTTTGTAAAAAATCTAAAATAAAAATGTAATTTTAAACATTTTAATGACCCTTATCAGTTTTTGTTTTATGAAAAGTTTAAGCTAAACAACTGTATAGATCCTAAATGTGCAATGATACCAGACATATGTAGGTACCCCACATCTCCTAGTACATAAATAAACCAAAACGTGTTTTTCCACACAGCAGCCTTATTGCTCCATTGTAAGTACATTTGAATACAAATATGGTTGCCTTCTGGGTACTATATAAACTCACTTATGGAGTATGCTGGTCCGGGTTGTAAAATACCCCAGACCCTCCGCTTGTGCTCAATTAGTAACCCAATAATCTTCTTATATACATCTTTTAATAAATAGCAGTAGCAGACTGGTAATGCTGCTCCTTGCAGCGATATACTCACTCAGACATGTGGGTGGCAAAGGTGTATCTGCTCCAAGCCCTTCGCAAAGTCCCGAATCAGTAACTCTCATAAAGCAAATAGATGGATGGTGTACACAGTCAAAACTTCTCTGGATCCACTCAAAAATAAAACTTCTTTATTACATCAATCTAAAACATCTCCAATCGCCTAACGCATTTCGGGCTATGCCAGGCCCTAAGTCATAGGCCGATCAATATCTATACAGATATCTAAATAAAGTCCTGTAGGGAACACACCTGTTCTGGGTTACAATCAGTTCTGCTGGTAAGGGTGCTTTCTTGGCCTAGCTGATTTCTCACCATGTCCACAGCCTCCTTGGTGAATATACAGGTAAACAGAGATATCACATCATAGGACACCATAGTTTCTTCTGCACCGACTGGTTCAAGAGAGGTGTCAAGGAGGCCATTTATGTGAAAATAAAGAATCCAAGCCTGAATAGAGGTGGGGGGGTTCGACACCAACTGTCTGCCATGTACAATGCTGTTTTGACACCTTACCCTGGGCAGTTCCTATAACACCTCTAAGCCCCAATGCAATCACGCCTTGCATTCAGAAGGTCCCTAACACCTGGCTGTGATATGCTAGTTGGGATTTTCCAGGGTTCATAATTGCCAACAGATTCTTGTACAAGTCATTCTGAATTGAGAAAGCCAGTCGGATGACTAGCGAAATATCTTCAAGAACTAAACTTCAAGTCCAGTTGATCTAACTGAATACAACAGATATACTATGACCAGGATAAATGAGAACTTCCACAAGCCCTTTATTTTCCATAATGTGATTTAGTATAAGGGGCCATCGACGCATATTGTGTTGGATTGATAACAATGTATTCTCAGTTCCAGTTATAACAGTAAGTGTAGACAGGAACAAAAGATTTTTATTTAAAGACTGTAATTGTACTATCCGGTATGAAGGGTCTGCCCTGAAGTCCTGGTAATCCTAACAAAGTCCTGTGGTGGGCGGGGCATTGGCATTCTGGGGTGTGTGGCTGTGACATTTGGGGGAGTGGTTGGGCATTCCAGAGGTTACATCAACGGTAGGCTCTGCCCCCGTCCTGTTTCATTCTGTGGAAAAGCTGGGAGGTAGGCAACTATAAGGATGTTGATTAACACATGGTATTCTAACATAACTGGTTGCTGCCATAAAGGATGTTTTGACAGTTAAAATAATTCTATCTTCACACAATTAAACAATATCTTTAGGGTGATGGGTCAAGCTTCCATGTGGTAGTAGAACCCCCAACCCACCACTTTAAATGGTCACCACTTTAAAATCCCTAGTCTTTTTGCTATTTGCACAGACACATTTATACTATATGGAATTGTGCATCGATCATAATAGAGAAATATATAAATATATTGGATATGTCTGATTGGTATCTGCAGATTACAGCAGATAATCGTATGAACAGACTATTATTGCATCAGCAAGTGCCAACACTTACACAGATAATACAACTAATAATAAAAAGTTCCTTATACAGTTTTATACATTAAGGATGGATATATGTTATAAGAGTGGTGTGCATTGGCATGTTAGCAGTAAGTTCCCTGTAAACTGCCTATAGGAGTATAGTAGTAATGGAGATGAAGTTTCTCTCTTGGAAGTGATCGACATAGTCTGAACAGCTGGAGAGAGGACTGATGGCAGACCAGAAGGACAAGTAATATTATATTACAGGCAGGGTTGCTGGGCATCCCTATTTGGACAGGATTGTCCTGGCTGCATCTCATCCTAGGAACAGACCTGGCACCCCCACCCCCAGAATGCCCACTCCTCGCCCCAGAACACCCCTAACCCTACCTCCACATACCCACTCTCCACCTCCTTCCCACCTTGTCTCCTGCTCCTGCCCTGACCCCTCCTGCTTCAGGCACCGAGAAAATCTGGCAACACTTACAGCAGTGAAGACAAGAGAGAACAAAAGCATTTATGAGTTTTTAATTATTTGGCTGGGAAAGAAAGGGATGGATCTTGTAACTTGCAACATCATAATAATGCTGATTTGGCGAGAGAAGGAAAGAGAGAAGCCAAATGTGCCGACTAAACAGGTCAATGACCAGATTGATGACAGAGACAGGATTGGTTTCCCACTACTGGTCTTTTTTTGCTTTCAGTAGGGAAATGTGTGTGTTACTTTGAAAGGAATGTGTGTGACCTGTGCTGCAGGTTTTAAAGCTCAATAAAGTGGACATATACATTTCATAATTAAGTGTGGCAATGTATCAGTGTGTGTGTGTGTGTGTGTGCACCTGTGTCTGTGTGGTGGTAGGGCATATGTTTTTGCGCATGAAAATTAGTGGTATTCCTTTTTAATGCATCAAGCAGTAGGGAGGGAATTGATGCGAATGCAGTCTGCTGTCAGTCAAATTGATCTTACTTTATGGGCCAAGCATGAAGCAGGAAACATTAACCTATTTAGCATTACAGCCTTTATTTAACCCTTCCTTGTTTAAGTTCTCTTTGTCCATTTTTAAAATATATTCTGTTTGGGGGTTTTTTCTGTACTTCTGTCTTAAATTTCACCCAATCGGTATTTCTCCTTTTATTTGACACCAGAGAAAGAAACTTCCTTGCCTGAAAAAAGTATTTCTACATTCAGATTTTTAGCACGAGATCTTTAAACGCGATGCTCATAAACATACGGAGGACAAAATAATCTGTTGGTAGATATAGGTATGACATTAATGGTCAGGAATAATTGGTCTCCATTAGCAACCAACATTTCATAGCCTTCAAGGGTTTGACTGTTGATACAGCCGCAATTAGTTTGCAGATACTGCCAAGTTCGTATCTGATATGAGAAGGAAAAAATTTTAATCACGCAGTTTCCAGAACTCTTATTATAATCAGCTCCGGTAATGTCATTGGGAAAGTTCACCGCTCTCAAACTTTCTTTAAAACTCTACATTTTTGTCTAACGTACTAAAAAAATATTTTTTTAAACTTCCGAGATAAATCTGATTTGTTGCATTTTTTAATAAAAAAAAAATTGCCGCTCGATGCATTTAACTAGACTAATTCACCTCGAAAATCATTGAAGCAGAAAATAAATATAAAATGAAATACAGTTTTACAACAACAAAAACATTCTCTAATATGGGTGGCTTTATTTTTTTATTTATGATATGATCGAATTTGTTTTTATAAAAAATAATTGTGATGTAAATGTATAATATAAATTTATTTAAACATTGGATCTTTTTATTTCTTGCTGCTCTATGATAAATTCCATCTATTGAGAGAAACTGGTTCATATCTAGTAGGAGTTACAATCAACGGAATTTGCTCACAAGTTACAGTGACATTTATGTCTGTAATTCAAGGGGAAATGTGGTCCCAAACTGAAATACCCTCAATAAAATTCCCAGCATGTCGTTACCCCTCCAGCTTCAGCATTTACATTTTTTTCCCCATTTTTCAATTTGATCAACAGGATTTCTTGCTGGTTCTCTTACTCAAAGATGCTGCCATCTTGGTTAAAGTAGAAGATCAGCAGAATTTTATTTTTATTTGAATTACTTATCAATATTATAAATAGGTATTATACATATTAAAAGGCATGTCCACCCCCAAAACTATAATCCCCCCCACTACTGGCCCCACTCAGTAGTAAATAAAAATCCTTACCTTACATCCCAGATCCAAATGGTTTTCCAGTAATCCACCTCCAAAGTCCCAAAAACTGACCACCAGGAAGATAGTCCATATAGGACTCTGCCTCCTGTCTCCCCTCCTGTAGAATTTTGCCATGCGCAGAAGAGCTCTCCCCCCCTCCCTCTCCCTACCCATTTGGTCTCCCTCCCCCTAGCTCCAAACCCCTTTGCCATATTATAGTTATTGGTCCCCCAGCCCCAACCGCATTACTATTTTAGCAAGAAAGTCCCTTGATCTTTACTTACCTTACCTCTCTCCTTCACCGCTCTACACTACCAGCAGCCGTGTCCATGATTGGCTGCCTCTCAGCCAATCACAGACGCGGCTGCCAGTCCCGCCACCTGCTTGCAGTTCTATGCAAGCAGAGGGCCGGGATTGTGCGGCGAAGGAGAGAGGTAAGGTGAGTAAATATCGGGGGACTTTCTTGCTATAATAGTAATGCGGCTGGGGCTGGGGACCAATAACTATAATATGGCAGTGAGTTGTTTTTAAGGGTGGACATACCCTTTAAGGGAGTTTTAACCAGAGATGCTGCTGCTAGATTCACCATCGGCTGTACAGCTCTGGGTATATTTAAGCTTTATGACTATTTAATGTCAGCTATTTGCCCAATATCCACTGGTGAATCGATTGCAGTGGCTGTGTTAGTGTCTCTTGCAATACTCGTGCAGCTGCCACAAGCATGAGGTTAAAGTGAATGAGAATGATTGTTTAAAGGAGTCTTCCATGTATGTATCACTTTGAGTCGGGGATGGACAAGTCCTTTAATTTTAGGCAGATAACTGACAAGTCTCCAGTTTTTTGTGGCCATAACTATAATAAATTACTTCATTAAAGGGTAACTGCATCAGGAGAGCAAAATATGGTCAGGAAGGCTCATTGTTGGGGTTTTTAGTACAAAACTTAGTTTAAAGTTAATGTTAATTGCAGTGGGTGCAATGTGTTATTTTCCAAACATTTTGGGAAATGGTGCAAATGAGTGTAAAACCCCCAGTAACTATATAAATATTACATTGGTTAGCTTGGGTTTTAGACTCATTTAAATACATTAAATACATGTCTATAAATGTACAATACTATAGGCAAGCAATATATTTTAATTGTGGCTTTTTCTCAACCACAGTATTTGGTTCTATGTCCCTATCCTGCACCCAACATGGAATAAACGTCTAAGCAGTATAAACTGCCTCTTTGCCTTTTGTACCTCTAATCCAACCTTTATAAACTTATCTTAAGCAATATATTTTAAAGTTAATCATTTTTTTCTGTGCATTCTTTTCCCCCTTCAATTCCATGAGACACTAACAATCTCAAATGATTAGTGCGTCTTGGGACTGATGGAATATAAGCAGTGGCGGAATTTGCGTTGTTTTCTGCTCCAACTGACTTATTATATCGGATGTGCTACCGTATATACTCGAGTATAAACCGACCCGAGTATAAACCGAGGTACCTATTTTTACAATAAAAATCGAGTAAAATTGATTGACTCGAGTATAAACCGAGGGTAGGAAATATGACCACTAATTCAAATCTGTAATTAGCAAAAATGATTCCATGGCATTTCAGATGTGTGCCACCCAGCCACCCCCCTTTCCTCCCACCCACCTACTGCATAAAGTAGGTAGACTTAAAAGTCCACCCTAAACATAAGATTATATCCTCCTTACTAGAGGGCTGATACCATAATTATAGTAATAAATTTTAATAATTAAATAGAGTGCCACCCACACCACCCCCCTTCCCCCCACCTACCTACCCACCCACAAACCCATTGCATTACCGGTAGGTAATGATGTACCGTAGGTAAAGGCTGACTGGGAGACTGTTCTGTTCCATCCTGGGAGACTGTTCTGTTCCATGACACTGCACTGTAATTTCCAGCAAGGAGACATGTATTTACAAAAAGGAGACCAGGAGCGTGTAGGAGTGGAGACCGGAGCAGTCTGAAGCAACGGAGAGAGCAGAGGCGCAGGCACGTTGGACATGCAAGTTACGCACGCATGTTACGCACGCTCTGATGTACCGGTAAGCAAAGCGTGCGTAACATGCGTGCGTAACTTGCGTGTCAACGTGCCTGCGCCTCTGCTCTCTCCGTTGCTTCAAACTGCTCCGGTCTCCACTCCTACACGCTCCTGGTCTCCTTTTTGTAAATACATGTCTCCTTGCTGGAAATTACAGTGCAGTGTCGGCAGATGTGAGGTAAAACTTTGCCGGTGTATTTTTTAAACAGATTTTCGGGTCTATTTTGTGTATGACCCGAGTATAAACCGAGGACAGATTTTTAAGGTCTTTTTTAGACCTAAAAATCTCGGTTTATACTCGAGTATATATGGTATTTAAAAAAAAAATACAGAAAATGGTGCAGGCCTCATAAAATAAGTGTTAAACCCATGCAAACCGCTAGTACTTTGGGTAGTGTGGGTTTCACACGTATTTTCCTATTAGCATGTACCCCTAATGTACATTGCCCAGTAAGTGTTTGTTATATGCCTCATTAAAGGGCATGTCCAACTCCAAAACTATTATCCCCCCCAGTAATGGTCCCATCATGTAGTGTAATAAAATCCTTACCTCACATCCCAGCTCCATATGGTTCTCCTGTAGCCCCCCCCCCCAAATTCCCCAAAACTGCCCACCAGGAGAATAGCCTCTTATCTGGCCTCCAGGAGAAATTTGGCATGCGTACTGCAGCCCTTCTCCCCCTCCCTCCCGATTAGGATTCCCTGCCCCTAGCCTCTTATCTGGCCTCCAGGAGAAGTTTGGCATGCGTACTGCAGCCCTTCTCCCCCTCCCTCCCCCTCCCTCCCGATTAGGATCCCCTGCCCCTAGCATAAAACCCTTTCCATATAACATTCCCCCTGTCCCCCCAGCCCCAACCGCTATATTTTTATTATTAGAAAGTGCCCCAAACATTACTTACCTTTCCTCTTTCCTCCGCCGCACTGAACTCCCGGCAGCCGCATCCGAGATTGGCTGCCGCTCAACCAATCACAGACGCGACTGCCGGTCCCGCCCCTCTGCTTGCATTTTCTCGCAAGCAGAGGGCCTGGTAGTGCGGCGGAGGAAAGAGGGAAGGTAAGTAAAGTTTAGGGCACTTTCTAATAATAAAAATATAGCGGATGGGGCTGGGGGGACAGGGGGAATGTTATATAAAAAAAATTTTTCA
The DNA here is from genome assembly GCA_019447015.1 of Hymenochirus boettgeri. Lineage (NCBI taxonomy): Eukaryota > Metazoa > Chordata > Amphibia > Anura > Pipidae > Hymenochirus > Hymenochirus boettgeri. Next base: position 34,744,777 of record CM033472.1, on the reverse strand, counting down.
AAGGTGGACATGCCCTTTAAGGTTTTTAGTACACACAAACGCTGGTCACACACTGCTGATAAATTCTTGTTTCCTCTGTCTCTGCCTTGCCAACCATTTTTAAACAGTACATTATTTGTTTCACTACTTTTCCTGATATATTTGTCTGCAGCTCTGACACCTACGGCTAATCTTCAATAGAGTTCCTGCTGACCTACTGAACAAGCTTAAATGATGACATATCATGAAATTAAACTGAAAAGAATAGATCTTACATTTTGTTGGATGCTATAGCTATGACTTATTATGGATGTGACCAAACTGATGTCAGTGAATAATGTTTAGGTACATAGTCATTTTAGACTTTAACATATTTTCAATAAAACATAGAGCACTTCTCCAATATTTTCTTAATATTGATCAGTCAAAAGCACTGGCAGGGCAAGATCGACCCCAAGTGCAATATTCCTTTAGCTTCAGACCTCTCAACCTGCAAGATCTATTGCCGATATCTCCCTGCAGTCTGGTATCACTTTAAAAGCACTGATTATTTTATTAGAGAAGTCCTTATGTATGCATGTACAATTTTTTTTATATAACGCCACCCAAGGGCTATGAACGAAATGTTACAATTACTTAAAAATAATAAAATACCTAAAAAAACAAAAGGACACACAATTAATAATTGATTTGGTTGCATTCAGATAAGAGCCGTGCTGATTGGCTATGATTGTTAAGGTCTTCTGGGAAGGGATCCTATGAGACCCCCTCTGGACGTGGAATCTAAGTACCTGCTGGTCTTCCCCAGAGCCTCTGATGGTGAGGATGTTGTGCGGCAAACAGGTACCAGGTCGCGGCTCCAGAGGAGAACCCAACAAGAACCAACCCACAATGCGGAGAGGGCAGTGAAGACCAGACACAATGACCGGAGAAGGATGAATCAAGTCTGGTAGTAGACAGGCAGACTGCAGACTGCCGCTAGCAATATAGATAATGAGTCTGAGTAGGAAACAGCAAATAAGTTGATCAGACTGACACTGGATAGACAAACTAAGTATGGATGATGAGTCTGAGCAGGTAAAACCAGGTGAGTTGATTAGACAGACACTGGATAAACAAACTGGAAATGGTGGATGATGAGTCTGAGCAGGTAACAGCAGGTGAGTTGATTCTTCTTTAGAACTCCAACAAACAAGGTTTAGGAACATAGTGATAAACACTGAACTGGCAGCAAGAGCTGAAAAGCAGGGAGGGCTTAATTAGGACTCATTACATCATAATTCCACGGCTACCAGTAACCAGAGGAGACTGAACCCCCCCAGCACCCGTGCCTGTGCTTCAACACCGGCGCACGTGCACAGGAATATACAGTTTGACTGTGAAGCGCCTACACACGGAACCTCTGGGTAAGGCAGGACTGGAGCCATAACAATGATATTCTGCCTCTTGACTTAATTTACCTGTGAGCAGACCTAATGAGCGCTAATTACCTGTCTTGATTCAGGTGGGATCAGACCTAATGCTGATTAGTTGACTCTTAAGGTTCGTACATACGTACGATCGTGAAATGTTTCACCCGATAAATGGCATGTGCGTAGGCACTTTATCGGCCGAAATGGTCGTTCGTACAGGGATCGTTGCACGACCGACTTGGCCTACACACGGGTCAATTATCGTCTGAAACGCTCGTTCGTACACATCATGCGTTGCAGGTTGGGACCCGCGATCGCATGTGTGTACGAACCTTTAATTGTGCTGAGGTGTGATCAGACCTAATAAGCACTGATTACCAGTCTTGATTGCCTGTGTCACAAACTCACAGCACACACAGACACTCACATTAAAAGAGCTTTGTGAAGCCTTTCAAGACAAATTTAAAGTTTATACTTAAACTTTTCCTTTCTAGTTACTTTCTGAAAGTAGGGGTGGGCGTGCAAGTATAGCAGAGACTAAAGTAAAACTAACACTATTCGATGAATAAGAATTTAACAAGGCATACATTATTTCCAATAATTTTTTGGAAGTAGCACAGTGCACCCAATGCAATACCACTTTGTGTATTGTAATAAATTACATCCCCTCCATCTCATTTAAAGATCTTGCAATCTAGGAATTATTTCCCAATAATATATGTGTTCGTAATATATGTAGAGATGTCCGAACTTCGCAAAATCCGCTCTGCTCGAGGATCCGCAAATTTTCGAGAAAATTCGCAAATCCGCGAGCGGACACATTAAAATTAAAAAAAACTCGAAAATACGAGAAATCCTCGTAATTTCGAAAATTTTAAAAAATACCAGGAATCCTCGTAATTTCGAAAATTTGCGAAAATATGTATTTTCGAAATTATGAGATTTTTCTTCAAAAATACGAGAAATCCGCGGTTCGGAAGTTCGGAAGGCGGAAAATCCAGAAAAATCCGCCGGTCGCGAAAGGGATAAGTCCGCGGCGGATCCGGGTTCGGATCCGTGAACCGGCCATCCCTAGTTCTAAGCATTTAGAGGCCTATTTATACCAGTGTAGGTAATTGTGGATGTTGTGTGTCTGTACCTGGCATATTATTTTACGCCATTATGTTACAAAATACCGCATTGTGCTTTAAATGGGTTAAATTCTGCATGGAGCTGGTATTTTACATAAATAATAGCGATACTGCGCCTTTATAAACATACCCCTTAGTGGGTTATTTAAATGTCCCACAATCATTTCCTATGAACTATCTCAGTTGGAATCTCTTTGTAGTCAAACATTTTGCATAGAATATTTTGTGCTTTTTGACACTGATTCAAGTCATAAAACATTCATTAGACAAATATTTATTTTGTAAATACTGTAACACTTGTTCATGTTAATTCTGTCCCTTTGTTGCATGCTCACTGGGAGCTGGTATTTAACAATTTTAGCATTTTAAAGCTTTCTCTGAATTGCTTCTTTTGCAAACAGTTTTCAAAACACAAAGGATTTAACAGATCAAGATGAGGGAAGATGTTTCTAAAAAATGCAATTATATGGACTTTGGATTGAGTGCCTGACCCGCGATGTACAATGGTATAGCAATGTTCGTAAGGCATTGATGATGATCTGACCTGGCTGATGTTCAACAATGCCTGATCGAGCATCCATACACAACAGATAATCAGCCGAAACTGCAGTTCGTACACCATAAAGGGCATGTCCACCCCCAAAACTAAAATCTAACCCACTACTGGCCCCACTGTGTAGTGTTAAAAAATCCTTCCCTTACATTTCGGCTCCAAATGGTTCTCCTGCAGTGGCTGTCCAAAGTCCAAGAAAATGAAGAGTATGAGCTGTCAGCGAGCCATCCAGTACCTGCTATTTCCTTAACCTCAGTAAGGACTGTGACATGTGCAGGGGAGCCCTCCGCCCCCACCCCCCACCTAGCGTGAAACCCTTTGGGCATATTGTAGATGCCCCCTGCCCACATCTAACCACCGAGATATTTCTTTAAAAAAACAATCAGAATGTTACTTACAGCACCTCATTCCCGCAGCGCTCTCAATTAATGGCAGCCGACTCTTTCACATGGCTGCTGGTCCTGCCCCCTACCTTGCAGTTCTGGCAAGCATAAGGGCCGAGATCTGAGTGTCAGGGGAATAAAGGCATGTAAGTAGAGTTCTGGTTTTTTTTTTTACAAACAAACCTGGCAGTTGGGAGAAAGATAGGGTGTCCTACAACATATAAAAAGTTTTAAGGGTGTAGATATCCTTTAGACAACCTTTCGTAGGCTATGTACACACATGCCAGTATTTCGGCCCAACTGACTGATCAACTCTATCGATCTGCGGATGGTCTGTAGCTGAAATGTCCACATGACCTATCTTATGGTCCATTGAAGACAACACAATCAGATTTGCTACATTGGTTCATCACTGCTGCAAATTACTTTTAATAATTCATCCTAATTGACTGAAATTTCAGTTTCAGCAGTCGATTGGCTAAATTATCAAACCATGTTTACAGAACCTAATTTATACTTATCCCTATTCAAATGAAATCCTAATAAAATATGCATACACTGTAGGGGTGTAGCCACCAATAGAGCAGGGGTGTGATAGCATCATGCCCAAGGTGCCTGGATTACAAGGCCCCACCCAGTAACCTTTATAAACAACATAGTGAGGGGACATCATTCTTTCTACATAGTTATACCCCAGATATATTGATATTCGGTGTTGATATATTTAATAAATACTGTAAGTGGTAATAAAGGGACTTGTTTTTGGCATTTTGGTTTCACATCTGAGTCCCATCCCTGATGCAGGAAGGGGACGAGTTTTAGGAAGGGGGGGCTTAGATTTGTAGCTCTGCCACTAGGTGCATTTAGCTGCAATGTTTTGTTTTATAATATTTCATGCATTATTGACATTATTTTGTGAGAATCTGAAGAACAACACTTGGTTTAATGTATTTGGGGCTGATTTAAGCACAGCGCAAACAATGCATTTGGTAATGTTTGTTGATTTAACGAGAATGTAGTGTTATCAGTCTTTTGTGTTTAAAGACTAGTTTATGTACCTACAGAATATTTGAGCAGCTTTCCTGGCTGATGACTATTTAGCTGAATGCTGTTTGGTTAAAAAGAAAAACTTTTAAAGGGCATGTCCACCCCAAATCTAAAATCTGCCCAAGCACTGGCCTCTCTGCATAGTTTTACATTCTTACCTTACAATCCTGCTCCTTACAGTTCTCCTGCAGTCCATGTTTAAAGTCCAGAAAACTGAAGAGTAGTGGCTGTCTTCCTGTCCAAAGGTCTCTGCCTCCTGTGTTGCCTCCGGAGGGATGCTGACCGGGGCAGGTGAGCCATTTCCCCCCTTCCCTCCCTCTGGATCCTATCTGGCTGCCCCTTATCCTAGCGTAAATCCCTTTTAATATAATGATCCTTAGGGTTACCCACCCCCGGTCACCATTTTAATACTAAAAAAACCTTTCCAATTTTAACTTACAGCACTTCACTTACCGGCAGCCAATCACAGACACAGCTGCCGGTCTGGCCCCTCTCTGCTGTTTCCTGTTAGTAGAGAGGGAAGAATATAGTCGCAGGAGCGAAGGGACTGTAAGGAACGTTCAGATTTTTTTTTTAGTATTATTATGGCGGTTGGGGGTGGGCAACCCTAAGGATCATTATATTAAAACTTAGTTTTTCAGGTGGACATGCCCTTTCAAATTCCCCAAATGTGTTCCATAAAGTTGCAGGACAAGAAAGAATCCAGCATAGACCTAATGAAATAGGTATGTATGGCAGTGAAACTTGTTCATGTAGCTCGGCCTCTCCATCCTACTAGTTTTATCCTTACATGAATCAATATACAGAATAAAGTAAACCTAGTATCAATAGAAAAGTCAATACAGTACTGGCTATGTTAAAGTCGGGGTAGATCCTCATTTCACACTTGCACACAGTTTGTCCAATATGTCTTACCTTCTTTTCCTCGGGAAGTTCATTTTAAACTTACAGGGTTATTCAACAAAAGTTCTTATCGTTTAAAATGGTGATAATTTTGCCCCAAACAATCAGATGTTATCTTTCAAATATTAAATAAGATCTGATTGGTTGGGGCAAAATTAGCACAATTTTAAACGATAAGAACTTTTATTGAATCTCCCTGATAATATCTTTCAAAAATAAAATTAATTCAGTAGCATGAATAGAATGGCCTTTCCACTATTTGCAAGGTTTGACTTTTTTTTTAGACAATTTCCCTTTGGAACTCACACTCTCTTGTTCCCTTCAATTTGCTATACTTACTGTATACCTATATTTAAAGCAATCAAGTATAAGTCTGTGCAAAAGTACCAGGCCCAAAAGGGGGGCTGTGGGAGCACTCCTATGGTAAAATCACTATAACATATAGTGGAAGTGCTACCGATATGACCAAAATATTAGAACAAACAAAAAATTGATGATCAATACACATTCCTGGGCCCCATTTAATACCACAATATCTGTGCTAGTGCAAACCGTAAAAACATGGGGTTTTTAGTTACAATTTTATACATAAAAGTGAAAAGTTTTTCAACCACGTCAAGGTAATCCCAGTATGGAAGGTCCTAACAAATTACCTTGGGTCATTTATCTGGGCTGACATTCCCTGCTTTGTTGCATTTTCTTGGGAAGATTGTCTCCCTGACCTTGCATCGATTAGTATTAAAGGCTATCACTTCCCCCAGCCTACTGGCTTTTAACTTAGTATTCAAGGTGTAAAACCTCCAATTAAAGGGACATGTTGGGGGTGCTACTACCACATGAAAGTCCCAGCCAACAAAGAAAATAAAGTTAAAAGCTATCTATCTGCCCCTCTACCTTGGGCAAAACAATTCTGTCAAAGTGCTGGTAAATCACAGCCAATCGTGCGGTTCCCTATGGGACCACACGATCGGTCAAGAGAAAGTAGCCACAGCCGACAGTGATTCGTCCCGGCCGACCGCTCACTTGTGACTGTTAGTCAGGACAAAAAAATTTGTCCGTGTGTACCCAGCTTTAGAGGAAGACAAAGAGTCTAATTTAATAAAAGGTGCTAATCTTAAGTGCAGCACAGGCAATTTTTTGCACCTCTTTTTAAATAACCCTTCAAGTGCCTCAGTATCATTAGTTCATGGTTCTGGGTCATTTCATTTATAAATATACAATGGCGGTCGTAAATGTACAATAGCGGTCGTAAATGTGTGATTGTTAACTTACGATCCTCCATACAATACCATTGGAGTACTGTATGCACAAACTTTTTCCTTTGTAACCATTGGAGTACTGTATGCACAAACTTTTTCCTTTGTAACTCTAAGATCGTGGCCATACCTGTATAGCTGCGATCATACTTTTATGATATTATTTAAAGTGTCACTATACTTATTCAAACAACTTTACATTATCTGAAACTATAATTTGAGAGAAGTAAATTGGTGGTACTCACATATTTATCTGTGCTTGCTTTGCCATTAAATTACTAATGTTTAGTGAGCTCCTAATTGCCCCCACCTTTCCTTATTCACTGCCTCCTTGTAGTGTCTGCGACACTTCACCCATGGACACTGCTGTGCTTACACATCTCTCTCTGCCTTCCATTCTCTACTGATTCTTTTAATTGTTGCAGACAGTGTGTTGGCAGGCAGCCAAAGATCCTAGTAAGAGGTCAAAAATGGGGCACATATTATAATTTCCTCTTCTGGAGTGACAGGTCTGTAAATGCTGGGATTTCAAATAAGGATTTCTCAAAATCTACAGCTCAGATTTAAAATTCGGAAAAAGAAGAGATAACCTAAAGCCCTTAGTACGATCTATTTTACATGACATTAAGATGAGAAACCTAGCACATAAAATAATTTATACCACATTCAATGATTTGCAGGAGTAAGTTCCCTTTATTTCAAACCAATGTTGGGAATCTGGTATCGGTATCCTGTCCCTAGTATAGATGGACTTGCAGGTTTCACACTTTTTCTGTAAATAAGTAGATGTTCCATTTTGTGTGGAGTCTTTTAGGGAGCTTCTTACAATGAGTTGTTTTAAATTGGGGGTTGTCAATAGGCTATGAAAGAGGGATCTGGGAATATCTCTTGTAGTCTGTCATCCCTTTGTAAAATGGGTTGGAGTTTCTTGGCTATCTTTCTTGTACTTCCATTTGGGTCTGGTATGTAACAACCTTTCTTGATCTGGCTTTCTGTTGTTCACAACCCAAAACTTTAAAGGACAACGATACTGAAAGAATTAACTTTTAAAAATGAAAAGTAACTGGGACAGGGAGGTAGAATTGATTATTCCTACCTCCAATATTGTTTCATTGAGGAGCTACAGCACATACAGTTTTAATCTGCCAGGTTATGGCACTGGGGCAACCAATCAGATCTTATCAAACATTTCATTGGTTGGGGCAAAATTAGCAACATTTTTAACAATAAGAACTTTTAGTGAATCTTCCTGTAAGTTTTAAAAAACATCAGGGCCATAATGAACAGCAGGACCAAAGAAATGATTGAAATAAGCAAAGTAAATGTGTGCATGGTACATCTATTTCCAAGAATAAAATGCATTAGATCTTCTTTATTCTTCCAGTTATGATGATATATTCATAATCATATTTTAATCAAATGAAGGCCATCATGAAAATATCTTTAAACTTCATTTTTAGCTTGAAGCCAAAACGTTACAGAGAACTTATTTGTGCATTTTTAGGTCTCTATGGAAACAATTATAAAGTGATAGAAAATTCTCATGCCTGTATAGTTTTCATTTTCTGCTTCATTGCAGAGCAGCTTGGGATAGGTATGCCATTAGAATCAAAATTGTGAAAGGCATCTCAGCTGACATCAAATGAATAGACATCCATTTACAGTTACCGATGTGGTAATGGATTGCAAGCGATTAACACTGTCACTGATTTAAAAGAATAAATATATTTCCAGATATTTGGTATGTGTTGTAAACATTTTAAGGCTGAAAGGATTAGAGAAACAAAAACTTTTCTAATTGAAAATAAACTTTAGTAAAACTCAAAGCATTTTATCCTTTCTTATTTATTTGGGAAGATATTGGGGGGGGGGGTACTTTCTAAACAAGACTTTTCATAAAGCCCCCTGATTACAAATGGATCCGAGTCCGATCCTGGTTCCGAAGTGGATTTCACAGATCCACCAGGACTCTGACTTTTTTGGATTTGGAACCGTGGAACTATTTTCTAAAATGTTCAGCTTTTCCTGAAACTTCGAAAATTGTAGAATTTGTGAATTAGAAATTTTTGGAAATTGCGAAAAATTGCGAAAAATACTATGCAGAAGATTTTGGGCATAGTACTATAAAAGGTTCCCTGAGCCTTTTATAGTTAGTTACCATTGCTAGTTATAGTGTACCTTCATTTTAGTCGGTCCTCTTGGGTTTTTAAACTCCCATTGAAGTGGGTCAATATTGCAGATTTTCTAATTTTCAGATTTTTTTGAAAACTTGAAAATGTGAATCTACAAGATGAATGGATTTCAGTGAATTAGGCTGGTGGACAAGGTGCATGAAACAACAGGGGTTGTTCTGGTTTTCAAACAGTGAAACCAAATAGCCCAGACTTTGAAATTTTGCTGTTGAAATGCTTTTTCACCAATTTTTTTTCTACAACAACATTTTGTGTGTAGCTTTGATTGATTGTGCAACATGTAGTTTTACTCTATTCACCCTATTGGTGGATAAGACTCTTTACAAGTGCGTTTACTATTACAGTATACAGTAGTAAAAAAAACTAAAAAAAACAAGTCAAACCCTAAAGGTTGTGGGTAATTGTAAAGTTGATCTAAGCGAAAATCTGTTGTTTTCAGTTAGATCAACTGGACTTAAAGTTTAGTTCTTGAAGACGTTTCGCTAGTCATCCGACTGGATTTCTCAATTCAGAATGACTTGTACAAGAATCTGTGTCAATTATGTACCCTGGAAAGTACCAATTAGCATATCCCAGCCAGGTGTTAAGGACATTATGAATTGCATTGTGGCTAAGAGGTGTTATAGGAACTGCCCAGGGTAAGGCGTCAAAACAGCATTGTACATGGCAGACAGTTGGTGTTGAAACCCCCCCCCCCCTCCACACACTATTCAGACTTGGTTTCTTTATTTTCACATAAATGGCCTCCTTGACACTCCTCTTGAACCAGTCCTCTTCCTTTGCCAATATGTTAACATTACAATCTTGAAAGGTATGTCCTTTTTCCTTAAGATGCAGGTACACAGCTAAGTTCTGACCCGAGGAATTGGCTTTTCTGTGCTGAGCCATACGTTGATGCAATTGCTGTTTGGTCTCCTGCAGATACAAATGAGAGCATTCTTCACTGCATTGGGTATATAATGTCACTTTTCTTGTGTTTCGTTATTGGGTCTTTCGGATGTACAAATTGCTGCCTTGGTGTATTGTTTGGTTTAACCCCAGGTCTCATCCACGTATTTGAACCAGTGGCTGGGTGCTATGCCCTTAAAGGAATTAAGCGCCTGTTTTTCCACTTCCTCCATGTACAGGTTGGCCACAATGGGTGACACTGTAGATTCCATAGCACATCCATGTTTTTGCTTTTATATACAGTATATATATATATATATTTTTTTTTTTTTTTTTTTTTTTTTTTTTTGCTTTGTATTTCAAATAGGAGGTATTCAGGCACAAGTCAGTTCTGCTGGTAAGAGTGCTATCTTGGCCAAGCCGTTTTCTCACCATGTCAACAGCCTCCTTGGTGGGTATACAGGTGAAGAGGGATGTTGCATAGTTTCTTCTGCACCAAGTACTATATCTTCAATCTTGTTAGTGAAATCCTGAGAGTTCTGGATCTGATGCTTAGAAATTCCCACCAATGGCCCTAAGATGTTGGCTAGGTATTTTGCCACCTTGTATGTTACAGAGTTGATGCTGCTGACTATAGGTCTTAGTAGTGCCCCTTCCTTGTGTATCTTTTGGAGTCCATATATTCCTAAATAGAGGTGGGGGGGTTCGACTCCAACTGTCTGCCATGTACAATGCTGTTTTGACACCTTATGCTGGGCATTCCTATTACACCTCTTAGCCACAATGCAATCACGCTTTGCATTTAAAAGGTCTAACATCTGGATGGTGATATGCTAATTGGCACTTTCCAGGGTACATAATTGAATGAATACAACAGATATACCATGACCTGGATGAATGAGAACCTTCACAAGCATCTAACTGAATACCACAAATACAGACATTAATTCCCTCTTTTTTCACACTCACCTATATCAGGATTACGGGTGTTGTTTGCAGTGTAACAGCCCATTGCTAGTTGAATATATTATTGGCTAGATATCTCTTACCCTGTAGAGTGTGTTTCAAGTTGGATATTCTTCTGCACTAAGTGAGTGCTTTCTGGGTTCCCTTCCCAGAGTTTGCTTCTTGTACTAGGGCAAAATATTTGTCACTGGTGATGTATGCTGGGAATGGATGTTGAACAGGTGTAAAGCTCAAATTTTCTCAAAAGGGGGTGTACAGATGAATGTTTAAGCCAGAATGAGGTTTAAGCCAGAAATAACGCCAGTTGTAGCGGAGCGCAAAAACAAGTTGCCGCAACCAATGTACCAATTGGTTCTTTAGGACAGATACATTAGCTATTTCTTGGTGGTAAAGCTACAGAATGGATTAAACCCATTTACAATGTACAAAGAGACACTGCATTGCCTTAAAGGGGCCATAGAGAGTGTTAGCTTCTCTGCTGTATGTATTTTTTATAATGCTGTATGATATTATTTGAAAGAAATCTCAAGACTCAGATAATATTCAATAGGTCTGGATATTATAAGACTCTATACCATGGCAACTATGGGGGTCTACAAAGAGTGGGGGGAGTATTACAGTTGCTTAGCACATGAATATGGACAAAGAGGTTCTCTAGACTTTGTCTCAACACCCACCCACCCAACCACCCACACACATACCATTCATACACAACACATACACTTGACATATACAATATACTAAATATTTTGTAGGCTGCCAATTCTATTGGCTTGGAGTATCGTACTGTATGTAGTTATTTATGCCTTTATAATACATGACTTAAATATTACCTTGGAAGTAATTTGTGACATGTTACTGTCTGTACTTACACATTGATACATTTAAAAATTTTGCAAATGTAAGTACCTTAAACATTCCAATCATTGATTTCCCCTTTATTTCTGTTTCTTATGGTCCTTTGCTTCTGTTGAAGCAGGGGAGTTTTGGAATAAAAGTCTATGTTCGTTTTTTTAAAAAAAACTACAAGTGCCCAGGGTGAAGACCTAAACTGTTAGGTCCTCACCCCTGGGTTGAGCTGCTTACTCACGCACTTACATCTTAAACTTGCCCTCAACAGTGCACTCTTCTCCACCTCCCACTCCCAGCCCGAGGCAATACCAATAGGAAACCACAAAAAGACAAAAAAGTATGGGCATAAAATGGGCACACTATGCTCTGAGTAATGCAAAAATATATTCAAGTTTATTAACCACTTATGGTACATATAGATAATTATTGATATATCAATAATGACCTATATGTACCATAAGTGGTTAATATACTTTTGCATTACTCAGCGCATAGTGTGCCCATTTTATGCCCATACTTTTTTGTCTTTTTGTGGTTTGATATACATTTTATGGGGGAGCATCTACCCGCAAATAGAACCACAAGTATATTTATTGGTGCCGGTGCCTAACCAATTGTTGTTTATAGCAATACCAAAAGGAAGACATGCTTCTTAAATAGCGTGCCTTCCAATTGGTTAGCTCATGTACTGGAAGTAGGAAGTGAAGAAGAGCACACCAGCGAGGGAAAGTTTAAGGTAGGTATATAAGAGGTATATGTGGGCTTAAGCAGCTCAACCCAGGTGTGAGAACCTAGGGGTTTAGGTCCTCACCCTGGGTACTTTCAATTGAAGAAAGAAAAGGTTCGGGGCTGAGGTGATTATTGTTGCCCTTTAAGTTATTATTCAACTTTCATTTTTTTAAGCAAGTAATTAATTGTTATAGCCAACAGCTTCTGGGCTTTTAGTCGTGCAAAACCTGTTTCGGTCTGAACTCCACCCTTAAAAAGTCTCTCCCCCCCCAAATAAACCAATTTTAAACATTACACACAATCAGGAAGATGTAATGAAAGTTCTTATCGTTAAAAATGGTGGTAATTTTGCCGCAGCCAATCAGATGTTATTTACCATTTGAAAGCTAACATCTAATTGGTTGGGCAAAATTAGCAATAGAACTTCTATTACATCTACCTGCAAGTTTATAAAGGAGCGATATTGTTAAATTGCAATCTTTCCTTTATGGCTAATATCGGTATTTTTGCAACTGCGTCGGGACTAACTGTGCCGGAATGTACTGATATCCTATTACTTTTACTATGCAGTCATAAACTTACGCTGCAGTTGCAGAAATACTGATACTAGGTGTATTTATTTTTTACGCCATAATGGTAAAATGGCTTCTTTATAAACAATGCCCTATATTCAACCAAATAACATTAACTTTTACTGTGCACAGCATTACATGGTTATTCTCTTTGGACTAGGCATATATATTGCCCTTAACTATTGATTGTGAATTTTCATTAAAGTTTATAACCAATCTAAAATAATATCTATTCTTAGAGATACTGGTTTTGTAAGACATTCACAGGGTGATGCAATATTCCCCGCTAACAGGCAAATTAAGTATAAAACCTACACTACCCGATATATTAAAACTTTTTGTAAATAGCAGAGAGCAGTACAATGTAGTAGATCTCGCAATGGGATTTACTGCATAGCGGGATCTTGTGAAGGTAAGTAAGGGCACTTTTGTTATGCCGTGTCAGTGTCTCTGATTGCTGCAATGGGTCTGTAGCTGTCTCTCTTGTTTTTGCATGTAGCTACTGGAATGCTTCTCTTAAAGGGCTACCATGGAAACATGGAAATTACAAATATCAAAAAGTTGTGGATATCCAACAGGTAAGTTAAGAAGGTGCACTCCCTGAAGCCTGTGCCATATCAGGTGAATATACAATCCATATCAAAAAAGCAGGGGGGCACACTTGAAGATAAATCACAAATTTTCATTTATTAAGTGCTCAACATGCAGGTACACAATGTTTCGGGGGGTCCAACCCCCTTCCTCAGGTGGACCCCCCAAAACGTTGTGTACCTGCATGTTGAGCACTTAATAAATGAAAATTTGTGATTTATCTTCAAGTGTGCCCCCCTGCTTTTTTGATATGGAAACATGGAAATTACCCAGAAGTCTCCATTTCTTATTTGCATATGACTATGCCTTTTATTCTCCCTATGCTATTTAATTTCATAGTGACATCTGTACCAAACCCAAAGACAAATTCAAATAATGACAAAGGATTATATGTATATAGAGAAAATATTTTATAATAATACAACTTCACAGTGTGTACAAAAAAATCAAGTTTACCATAAGCTATAATATGAATAGTTTATGATGAAATATTGTGCTATGGAGAGATGTTCTTGTTTCAGGCTGGAATTAACTGTCAGGATGAAAAAAACAAGTACTATATAATCAAATTGAATACAAATCCTAACATCTCAACAGCTATTGTCAGAAGGAACACTAAAGCTAGAATCATCACAATCTTAAAAAAAGATTAAATTGTACCATTCATTGCAACCAAATCGCTCTCAGAATATTATTGAACTTAATGTAGTTTGATTTTATCAGCACTGGTTCCCAAGAGGCGGCTTTAACTTCTGTTTTTCATACAATGCTATATATACACAGGGTAACGTTTCATTTCTGTAAAATTTTAATGTTCTTTACTGTATGTTCTATATTTCAGTACTCCTGGGACAAAGGGTACTTGAATCCTAAACAGATAACTATGCTATACATGGATTCTTTTTACCAGTAATGTGGAGACTAACCATTCCCAAGGCCCAAATGATTGAATTTCAGAGAATACAATATTTGCAGAGCCACCATATTCTTCCTTTGAAATACCTATTGAAAGGATAAGAGGCCTTGGAGAGACCCCTGAGGTGAGGCCAATCCCTCTTTCCCTTAAGACCTTGATGGTGGTAGGAATCTGTCATCAGAGATAACTGCCTCGGGTCACCTCAAGGTAGAGAATGCCCTCAGGTTTTCATTCTATAATATTGGGTTTATTTGACAAGCAAAGATGGGAAAAATAGATGTGATAAAAAAAAAGTAGCCCAACAACAGAATAGATAAATTAGGATCCTTCTAGAAATTCTACTAATAATTCTGCTTTTTCTTATTCATAGATCTAGTATTTCTTCCCTTAACAAATGTAAACATATCTATTGATCCGAGCAAATCCAATGCTGGCCATACACTCTGTGATGTTCCCATAACATTTCAGTGACCAACTAACAACTGCCTGCACCGATTGTTTTGCAACCCAGCAAACATGATTTGGCAAACTGCACAATGGCTCAATTTTATGATTAATTTAAAGATTAAGTAAATTATTAAATACATTAAATATGTGTAAGGCTTTCATTACCCTCCCAAAACACAAAGTATACCCATCTCCCATTTCCAAAAAGAAAACAATAAAGTAAATAATAATGTTCCTCTTCTGTTTGCAAGTGTATAACGCAGTTTGCTTTTTCCCATGCCTTCTGCTAAACTATGGTATTGTATTGTATAAGGTGACCATAAAAGGCATGTCCACCCCCAAACTAAAAATTGTATACAGTTTACAGTTTAACTATAGCACGCTAATACGTGATATAGTTAAACTGAAGCAGGAAGTGGTCAGGACCTGTTAGTGGAGCCGGCAGTGGATCTTGGGCAAGGTAAATTTCCTTACCTTCGTTCCTGACTCCTTCTAAATTAATTGAAGAATGGGAGGTAAGGCATAGCCCCTATAACTCCCATTCTTCAATTAATGCAGTTCCAGGATAGGTTCATTTTTTGAGTTGAAGCTATACTTGCCACTAGTATGCCACTGTACCACTTGCCTGCTCCCAGTATTTCTGCCTTCTGAAAGGTTGCCTTAAGGTGTGCATGCTCTTTATAAGCTCACACATGTGCAGTGGTAGCAGCTTAGGATACAGCAGTCAGCCATTGGTTGTGACATCATCTGTCACATAAATGACTGCTGCTATCCAGAAGCACTAAGCGGTACAGGTACAAAAAAATTGTGGTTTGAGGGGGATCTGCTGATATACAATTGTTAAGACATAGATGTACAGATCACTCATACAATATCCACATATTATGTAAATCAAACTACAGGTATTACCAAAAGGTTAATATTTGATAATTTTGCCAATTACTCTCTTAATTTTTTTTATTGAGGTTTTAGCATATAAAAGTATTTTCACCTTCATGAAAAACTGTATTATTTAGTAGACAGTGCAAATGAATTGTTAGATGATCGTAATTCTTCTTGATTTTTTTGGTCTGTTTTTATTTTCCGTACTATTGCACTGCCATCATTTATCATTTGCAGGCCTAACAGTCACTAAGCACTTTGGTGGGAACAGATGTTAGCTGCCAGAAGACAGAAATAGAACTCCGTGATTAAATGGAATGGAGAAGAAAACATTAAGGCTGCTTGCAAATTCTATATGATCTATTGATGTCTACTAACGTTTTTGGAAGAGTGTGAATCGTCCCTTTAATTGGCAAGATAAACCTTTCTAATTCTGCATCTAGTTTGAAACTATACACAGTTGAGTGAATTCATTTTAACACAATATAGCATTGTAAATCCACACATTCAGCATTTACCTAATAATAAACATGGCCTTTGAATCATGGCTATGCAATGATTGGCTAGATATAGAATATATGAGTGAAAGAAAAGTAAGGAGGGTGAGGTCTGTCCCTTCTAAAAATTGTTTGACTAATTTGCCAAAAGGACAAGAGTTTTTGATTCACATATTTGGTCAGATTGTACAACTTTACAGGGCAAGTAAACTCACCTGGCCCCTGCGTTTCCTTTTCTTTACAATACAATTAACCTGGGTTTACTCTAGATCAGCTGTTATAATTGCGTTAATTTCCACTTATCAGTCTGGTGCAGCTCTGTTCCCTCCTGCAGATGGATTGCGGTGGCAGAGCTGGATGGGACTGGTGAGCAAAAACTACTGTAAGCATAACATCTGATTGAGTTGATTGGGGTGAGTTCTTAGCGGTTTAGGTCTTCACATTTGGGATATCTGATATCTCTGAATCTCCTTATAAACTACTCACCTAGTGGTATACTAAAAAAAACTAATTTTGGGGAGGTGAGAGACATTGAGACTAACAGAACTGAGACCAAATTTATAAAAAGGCAGCATTAGATAATATTGAGAATATATGCAAATTGTTTTACCATATAGAGTAGCCAATAGAAAATTACATGATTGTCTCTCAGTTATGTTATTTTAATTAAATCATATTTACAACTTGGATTTTAATATTCTATCTTGCTTTTATTGTACTTTAATTTAAGGTTTACTTGGTTTACTTTGACTTCTCTGCATTCTATATGTATTGCTCTTCTTGTCCTTATAAGGGGGCCCATAGATGAGGATCTATCCATTTAAAGACATATATAGTCCTATAATCCACCACACCCCCTTACAAGTACCCAGGGTGAGGATCTGAAGTCCTCATTCCTGAGTCCACTTTCTACTTCCAGTAATACAATGTACTTACCTAATATTCCTACACCCCAGTCTAACTCCCCCTTCTAAACTGTCAGTCATAGGACCAATGATAAGACGTGCTATGCAAGAAGAGCGACTTCCTTTTGGCAAGATTACGGAGAGCCTCCAAACGTGGAAATAGATTAAGGAATTTTTTGGTAAATATTACTGGACATACAAAGTGTACCCAGGGGTGAGGACTTAGCTGTCCTTACTCGGTGTTCATCAGGAAGTGAGAAGAGGAGAGGATCAGGATGGTGATTATAATTGCCCTTAAACTCAACTGTGTAACAAAAAAATTAGGGAATCAGTTCCACCACTTTCCCTTATTGTCAATGATACTGGATGTGCTTAGAATGTATCTGCATTAATGAGCTGAAAAGAAGGAAAAAGAAGTCATAGCCCTGCCTGAGTGTCTAATTGCAGGTTCATGTTTCAATGCTATTTTTATGTCCACCACTAAAATCAATAAAGACTCATCTTTCCCACCCCAAAACCCTCAGGTTGTTGTACTTACTTAGGGTGAGGCCACACTGCAACGCACAGGAATCGCGCACAAAATCGCGAGCGTTATCGCGCGCGTTTCTTGCGCGTTTCGCGCTCGCGTTCGCGTTTTGCGCATGCGTTTTCGCCTTTTCACGTTATGGACACACGTGCGTTAACGCCCCAAAAATGGTGAACGCATGCGTTACCATAATGCGAACGGGCGCGCAATCGCATGCGCATCGGAAATCGTGGGAATTTTTGCGTTCCCGCGATTTCCATTTTAGCGAAAATCACGGGCGCAAACGCGAGCGCGAAACGCGTGCGCAAACGCGCGAAAAATGCGCTAGTGTGGCCTAGCCCTCCCTGCGGTCCCAAAGCTCCTTATGCATTTGCTACAGTCTCGCATGCAGATGTGCATATTATTTTGTCTTACCTTTGCCTTGCATAGTCCTTTTTGACCTAGCTCCTCCTACTATTTCTCCCTATTCTCTCCAATCTTCCGAGATTTTTAGTTGCAGAACATCAGCAGATGTCACCATATGGTGACAAGACCACATTCCATGGCCCTGCAGTGTTTTGTTTTATTTAATTTCTATTCGCCATTACCTTACTAACTTTCCTTTTATTCTATTATGACATTGTCATTTCTTTCCTTTTATTCCTCCATTTGTCAGATATTTAATGATGTTGCATTTCTTTAAGGGGAGTAAAAACTTCATTTTTAGCAACTTAATAAAGATCTCCCTAGCATGACATGTAATTTCTCAGTCACAAAATGGCATAAGAGAATTAAAAAAAAACAACAAAAAAAAAAACTAAAATGAGGTTTTTAAATGAATCAGTGAACAGGGACAATTTCAGCAATTATCCCTTCCTTTCGAATAGAAAAAGAAAAACACCTTTTAGAGCAACAAAAATCCTCATTCCTTCTCAATCCACCGCAACGCAGTTTTAATTATGAATCCCTCGGAAAATAAACATCTGTTGTATCTTAAGATTATACAACATTCCAACGTCTATGTTGTGATTATTTCAAAACAACTCAGAAACTTACCCATTTTCAATGTTTTTGTCTCCTTTAAAGCAAATTGTTATCTTCATAGTCGGTAAAAGGAGTAATATAAAAAAACATTAAAATTTGAGGTAATATAAAGCAACCATTTAGCACCCAGGATAACTGCCTTAATCTCCCTCAAGTTGATATTTAACAAAATACTTTCCTTCATTCTAGGCTTACTGTTCTATGGAGGGTCATAATTAGTAACACCTCTAGGGGAAGCAGCGTCAGGAGCAGATTGCCTCTGGTGCTACTCCCCTTACAATACAACTTAACTCATCACAAACGGGATGCACAACAGGGGTGCAGTGCCAAGTAGGATTTTCAACCTGCTTCATGGACGTGGCAACGTTGGCTGGAATTGACATCACAAGGATATCACTGGAAGTCCTGCTCCTCTGCCATTGCTCCTGCAGCAGCTGAAGGCAGAATGAGCTGATCTGAACATGCCCAATATGAATGGGGGAATCACTGTTTCCCCGACTGAATTATTTAGTTTCATGCTAAATAATAGCACAAAACATAACTTTGTTACTTATTGCATAAAATAAGTGTAAACCCACATTAACCCAATAGTACATCATGTAGAGTGAGTTTTGCACTGATTTTCCCAATTACATCTCCCGGTAACTTTATAAATAAACAACAAGAAGACAGACAAGATAGCTGGAAAGGCTAATTAATATTTGATTCCTAGATTTCTTTTAACACATTCATTTATCAAGGGGAATAAAGAGTTTGTTTTATCCAAGGATTACAATGTTACCGTTGATCAATGGTTTTAAATCTTTAAAGAAAAGAGAAATACTGTAAAAGAACCTGTTTCTTAAAATGGGTTCTTTTATGAAAGAGAATGTTCTCACAAAAGTATCTCTACCACTGAAGATACTGCGATAAAATAGCTGGAAACACAATGTTATCTATTGATTTACAGCATGCTGGGGAGAAGTTTGTTTTCATCTTAACCGATAAAACTGTTATATTTTGTATTTTTACTTTCTAAGGCCAGACCCGAAGAGAGTCTTGAATGTTGGCACATCGAGGGACAAGTAGAATGGTCTTGTCTGGCCCTGGGATAAAGCAAGTTACATACGGTAACCTCTACAGCTATAAATTATAGAAGCACACTTTAACACTGACATAATGCAATGACTCATTGTTCTAGCATTACATTTCCACCTTTAAAAAAAAGTAACTAGTCAGTTATCTGCCTGCAACTTCAAGTGCTATTTTTACCAGTTTAGTAGATGTATTTGAAACCAGATATATGATAAGTTCTCTTTCTTTCAGGAAAATGTATCTGCCTCCTTCCTCTGCTCAATGAGCTTTTTTATAAGCTTGAGCTTGAGTAGGCAGCAGGGGAAATGGCAGTCAATCATGGGTTGTGATGTCAGCAGTCACTGCACGAAGGAACAAGCCAGCTTACAGTATTCTGCCAGAATAGGAAAGTGCAGAATTTTCCAGTTGGGATTGAAGAGAGTTGGCTTATCTAAAGGATAACTTGTATTTCATTTTTATTAGGGAAAATTGTACATTAGTGTCTGTTTGAAATCCATGTTGAATAGTGGAAAGCATCACCATTTTAAAGGAACTGTAAACCCATATAATCAAATATTTGAAGTCTTTGCCCTCCGTTTGTATTATTCACAGGGAGGTGAGAACTCTTATTTCCCCCCTGTGAATAATATTTGCTCAGGGGACACGGGAACTTAACTTCGCTCCAATCGCAGCCGCTTCTTCACTGACAACCGCTCTGTCCTGACCGTGCGCCCTATCTTAGGCGCATGCGCGCCAATACAAAAGATAGGGCGCGCGATTGGGAGAGAACAGCTGTTCAGTGAAGAAGCGGCTGTGAGTGGAGCGGCGGTAAGGTAAGTTCCCGGTCCCCTGAGCAAAATATTATTCACAGGGAGGTGAGAATAAGCATTCTCACCTCCCTGTGAATAATACAAATGGAGGGCAAAGACTTCAAATATTGAGTTTACAGTTGCTTTAAAGGGTAACAGTGACCCCAAATTAAAGGTCTTTCAAATAAAATCCCTTTTCCTTACCTTCAAAGTGATCCCTCAACGACCCTTCTACCTTAAGCAGCAAAGAAGTTACAGAGATGGCATTTGCTGCCATTTCTTTTTTCTTTTTATCATAAAGTATTGGTGGCCCTTGACTTAACAATCAGTAAAGAGGCTTAGTGACTGAAGGAGTAACTTTCTAAAGTAGTTCTGTTTTTCTGACTGTAAAGGTTCGTACACATGTACGCATGATGTGTACGAAAACAGACGTTCAGTCGGGGAACGCCGAACGGCTGACTTGGCGGATCCCTGAACAACCGTCCGTTTCGGCCGATAAAGGCCCTACACACGGCCGATTATCGGCCGAAACGAACGTTCGTTCACATGGTGCGTCGCGGGTTGGGACCCACGTGTGTACGAACCTTAAGCTTTCATGTAAAATCCCTTTTGATATTAGGTCACATCTATATAAAAAGGAGTTGGTGAGTTCATTGTTCAAAAGTTCATTGTTCACACCTGGGTATTCAGTGCAATATAAAGCAGCCATTTTACACTGTATTCTAGAAGTAGTGAATTCTGGGTGAGCTTTCACCAGCTTCAGGATTCCCACAGCCTTTTTTTTTAATTCTCTTGAAAGCGATAAAGTCTTGTAGAGCAGCTACAAGATCCGTAGAGGTGAGAATTTTGATGATTAATCAATATGAACTATTTTCTACTTTTAGTCTAAAGAATTTAATTTAGTTTGTGTAGCAAGGATTTTAGTTTTGTTTGGTTATCCCTTTTTCCAGAAAGTGTCAGCCTACTGTAAGACTAATTTAAATGACCATTATAATTCTACAGAGAAACTACAGAAATCAATACACTACATGTTCAGTTTGTTTTTGTAACTTCTGCCTGGAAGAGAATAAATAGATTTTGTTGCAAGGAGGGTTGGTGATAACATAACAGGTGTTTACATATTCCGATCATGAACAACAACTAATTAAAAGTTAGAGAAAGCACTGAAGTAGAGAGCTGCACAAAAACACAAGTTTTAATATTTGCATAATTCCGAACACTTTAAAAGAGATGTTGTTTATTTACAGTAATTGAAAATTGTGTAAATGTGTGAAGAACAAAATAAAATATTCACAAAATCAGTGGCCCCAGACAAAATTTAGAGTTTGTAAAAACTAATTAGAATAGTGAGCTACTTTTTGTATTTAACATGAAAATTATTTTGATGCCTTCCTGAAGTAAAGAACTGCACATAAACACAAGTTAATATTTTCACAATTCGGAATACCTTAAAATAGACGTTGTTTATTTACAGTAATTGAAAAATTGTGTAAATGTGTGAAGAACAAAATAAAATATTCACGAAATCAGTGGCCCCTGACAAAATTTTGAATTTGTAAAAACTAATAAAAATAGTCAGTCTTTTTAATATAAAATGTATTTCTGTGGCTTCCTTATATTTTTCTGCTCAGTCAAGTTTTCATTATATAAGGATATTACAAGCTACCTTGGAGTTTATCTAAGATACAAATGAAGGGCATTTGTGGAATACTTTATGTGCTGTCTAATAAGCTAATATTTTACAACAGGGGTACATTATTTATTATACATTCTACATATATATTATAACCATATATATTATAACCACAACAGTAGTCAAATACACTACATTTAATAAACAAAGAACAATTGTACCCATTGTATAAGAATTTAAGGATAACTATACCCACATACCCCACTCTCCACTCCTGGGTTCTTTTTAGTTAAGGAGCTTTACTAATGTTGCATTCACTGCTTTTGCCCCCCCTGCTTCCCTCGATCTGTCTTTAGGTAAGTAATGCTGTCCGCTACCTTGGGATGGCTTAAGATTTCCCATACCAGGCAGTCAAAAGCCATTTGGTAGTGCTAGTCTCTCACTAAATTCTTCATAGATCTTTCCATTGGCTGGTCCAGGAACAGTCGTAGACTGTGTAAGGGGGCGGTGCTAGAATGGGACCAAAATGGGACCTCTAGATTAAATCCAGGGTAAGGTAGTTTGGGGGGGTTAAATAAGGAAAGGTCATTTAGTTATTGAAAAGTTATGGGTAAATATGCTGTGCACAAGCAGTGGGCTTTTTAAATTAAATAAAGAAGGAAAATTTTGCAAAAGGATGATAAAGTGGGTGGAAAATGATGGCCAAAGTTTGAGGAAAAATAATTTGTCTCAAAAGACATCTCAAAACTTGTTTTAAGGGTAAAATTACTGGTTGTGGCAGATAAACGTTGTTCAAAATGATGACATTTTATTGGTAGAATAGGAAATAGTTGATGGATTTTCCTTCATCTGGAGATCTATGATTTTTGGGGTGGAATTTCAGTTTTGCCAACAAAATTTAGCATCATTACCCAAACCATTTGCAAAGCTAGCTGGTGGGTTTTACTATCTCTAATCAGAACTAAAGTTAAAAGACAGTGGGAGAGATTTACCCATAGCCACTATCACTCTGGCTTAATCTCCCCTCCACGATTAAATATTGCATTTGTAGCCGTGATGAGCCTATGTTAAAATCTTGCACTAATAGTAGCACATACACGATATTATATCGCAATGGATGTGCAAGTGTCTTGTGTGTGTAACAAACGGAAATTACCTGTTGAGGCCCAGGAATCTGGAGGAGCCAGGAGATACCGGCGGGGCAGAGCTACAAATTCCAATATACAGGATGATGAAGCCAGCGACTTTGAAGCAGTAGGTAGGCTCTGGGGGGGGATAGAAAACAAATTGTTTTTAAAGCAGCAGCTTCCCACTAACATTAATGTTTTTCTACAGCATACTTATCCTTTAATAAAACTCAAGGATCATGCTTCTAGCTGCAATCAATGCAAACTTATAGCAGTATAAAGGGTGGAGTTTCCAGCTATCACTCTGAGTTGTGACATAACCAGCACCATTGCCCTGCCCCCTTCCTCAGGCACGAGCATGCCCAGTTGCATCCTACTGCTATTTTTTTTTGGGGGGGGGGGGGGGTTGAGGCTTCTTACATTGCACATGATGTGACTGTCACTAGTTGACTGTCTGAGTGTATCAAGCCTATAACTTAAGAACCAGAGAAGATCGATCATTTTAA
Organism: Hymenochirus boettgeri; assembly: GCA_019447015.1. NCBI lineage: Eukaryota > Metazoa > Chordata > Amphibia > Anura > Pipidae > Hymenochirus > Hymenochirus boettgeri. The sequence goes on along the minus strand of CM033472.1, from coordinate 34,721,000 downwards.
GGGAATGTCAAAATAAACATTTGTCTTCAAAATCCTCAGCAGAACTATGCCTAACTGACCCCACAAGGTGGTATGGAGGAGAAATCCATATTGAGTAGACAATAGAGATGGCCGAACTTCATAAATTTCAGTCCGTTTTTGAACCTTTGAACTTGGGAAAAAGTTTGAAAGTTCCAAACGGACCCATTAAAGTCAATGGGGAGTGATAATTTGAAAAGTTCAGATATTTTACAGATAAACTAACAACGCTAACTTACTGTAAATGGCTGTGGCACCTGGGAAATAGTCCGGGGAACATGTCACCATCACCAAAACCTGTTTAAACACTTCTTACTTCATGATTGGGAAATTGTCGGGCTTTAGCAAGCTACATTCAAGGGTTACGGCCAGTTTTGAGGGTTACCGAAAATAGAACTATACATTCGAGGATTATCGAAATCTAACAATACATTCGAGGGTTACCGAAAGTTGAAGGCTAAATTTGAGGGTTAACAAACCATACATTCTAGGGTTAGAGAAAACGAACCATACTTTCGAGGGTTACCGAAAACAAACGATACATTCTAGGTTTAGAGAAAACGAACCATATTTTCGAGGTTTACCGAAAACAAACGACACATTCGAGGGTTAGCGAACAATACATTCTAGGGGTAGCAAAGGGTCCGTAAATTCAATAATTATCAAATTTACAATAATTATCGAAAATACAGCTCGAAAAGTTTGAATACTTCAAGTTCGTCCGAACTCATAAAGTCCGCCCCTGGTTCGAGTTTGGTTTTGTGTCCAATACTAGTAGACAATAGTTCATCCCAGCACAGTATGATACTTTCCTTATTTCATTACAGATCTCTCCGTGCTTTACTCTAGTAATCAATTACTTGGAACAGTCAGATCCCAGAAAGAACTTACACAATAGATCTATCACATCTTTTATCAAACTCACTCTAATGTTTCACGCAATGCGTTTGTAGGTTTTATTACTAGGTTTTTTTTGGTGTTTGAGGAAATAAAGCTCCTATTTCATGAGAGAGAAAAAATTATTCCATCCTATTACTCACAATGTATTTGAAAAAAATAATATCTTTTAAGAAGTTACCATACCATGAAAAACTGCTCAGTAATTCATCTTTACTCTTTGGGAAAGTATCTAGCTTTGCTGAATAATAATCATATTGGGGTTTTTTCTAACAATAGTTGTAATTTAGTATATCCCAGTTGAGCTGTTGAAGTTAATGTTCTATGGGTTTTTTTCTCAAATTCTACCCAAGAGCAGAGGAGTGAGTTGTAAGAAAATATACCTACAGAATGCAGGTGTCATAAAAAGAAATAACATTTGCATTCACATAAAAAATTAAAATAAAGGGTTAAATACTGTATTCGACTATAAACCAAGATGAGGCAGCTATTTAACACTCCACATTGGTGTCTCATGCTAATTAACCTATATTCCGTAAGTTTAAGCATGGCAGGAGAGGAAGCTGGACATCTGCCCTTCCTGTTAATGAGAAGCCAGGAGGTGATTGAAGGAACTGGAAGTGCTTAAGACGTGATTGCCCTGCTCCTAAAGTAAAACAGGAGATAGGAATGTTGGACTGAAAAAGAAATAGAAGACCAAATGCCCACTGGCGACCATTAAGGGATCACTCTTAACATTTTATTGCTCCCTTTCTCAATAATTTACATACAGTGTCTCTCTCCTCCTGACTTCTTTGTTTACTGACTTGCCATTTCATATTAATTCTACCTCTTCTACAATTATGGGTACACATTTTTAAATTTAATTTAAATTACATATTCAGGTAATGATTAGAGATGCGCATACCCACTGGGATTCTTTTTGCCAGTGGGGTCACCCTACAGGATTTTTGCACTCAAACTTGGTTCACAATGAAACTGCTGTACATCTCTAGTAATAAATAAGGCACAGATTCATTAATTTAATTAAAATTTTGGAATTCCTGATTTCCAATGCAATTTCCAAATGTTCTCAATCTTGATTTTGGCTTTCGAAATTTTCAAGAATTCCACCAAATCTGCTGATTTTTGAAATCAGCTTTTCCAAAACAAAACTATGTTAGTTTGGAAACTGGGATTCATCTAAAGTTAGTTACAGACAGTAATTAATTGTTGCGGCTGTCGCCTAACCTCTTTGAGGATGGCAGCTGGGCCATCAGTGAAAGCTGCAACACTGTTGAAAGAGTTGATCACTGGTGGCCATTCGCTAAGCTGCACACTCTGCTGTTGTGTGAGCTCGGAACCAGTTTGCAACAGCAGCAGAGGAGGTGTGTCAGTGCTGGTGAATAATCGGTGTCTGGAAGAAGCATTAGAAAATCTTTGGTAAAGAAAGTAAAATGGCCAGGGGGGTCCTTAACTTATAGTATATGGACTTTGTGAGGGTAGACTTGCCCTTTAAACTGTAGAAATTGGAGTTATTTTCGAATTAATATCAGCAGTGGTAACATAATTGTATTAGCCAACAAATGTAACAGCAAAATCAAAAACAAACAACCCTTTCAGGAATTAAGTTGCACAAAATAAGTAAAGCTGTAATGAAATGTTAATGGCGCCATTACCAACACAGGATGGCGATTTCTTCAAAATGTGAAGCTGGAAAAAAATGAATAATTGTTTTTTACAACCCGATGCCAATCACAGAAACAATCCATAATGTTGAATAAAAGGTTTTCTAAGTAAAAGGGTAAACACAATCCAACTAAAAAGCATTTTATCTTAAAGATTATTTAAGAATAGGCGAATAAAAACAACATACCTAGACCTGATAACTTGGATCAACAAATTTTGCAAAAATAAAAAAAAATAATTATCTGGAATTTTCTATTTCCGGTGATTGGTCAGCCACAAATCTAGCCCATCTGTACCAGCCTTTAAAGGTACAATAAAACAGTACAAACCTTCCCCTCACATTAAGAATACCTGGGGAGAGGGTATAAACTGTTCAATTCTCACTCTGAGTTTACCCTTAATCACAGGGAATCTTTCATTAAGAATATAATTGCTGGGCAAGTCTAACTTCACTGCTACCTCATACTGGGATACGTCCAATGGAATGTGCTTCTTGCAAAGTATGCTATCCTATTGGCTAGACCCCAGGCCAAAAGGAGGATGGAGCTTGAGCAATCTGAAGATGGTAACATTCAATTAAAAATGTCTTGTAATAAAATGAAAACCCAGGGATTGAGAACCAAATGGTTTATGTCCTCACATTGTAAGGGTGTGGGTTTAAACAGTCTAGTTGTCATTAAACTCTGTGTGCCAACATCCTAGATTGCTACCCTGTGCTTTCCTGAGTATATTGCATAAACAGACATCCCCTAGTCCAGACAGACGTTCATCCCTGGTCATGGCCAATCAGAAAAACTGCCCAACTACATAGGTTTTACTGTGCTGCTACAAATAAACTTTTTGACTTTCCACCTGAGCTCTGTGAAAACTTCTTTATTTACTGTAGTTATGGTGCATGTTAATCATTTATTTTCTGATTGCTCTCCAAGGTTTCAAAAATATCAACTTAAATTATGGATAACGGATATTTCGAAAAACAGCAGTTGCCCTGGAAGTATTCATTTGATTTATAAAAAAAACAAACAATCCTAATATATAAACATACTCACATTAGCCAATTTATCTTGATGACACCGAGTAGATTATACAGTTATTTTAATGTATTTTAATTAAATGGAAATGTTTAGAACAGCCATTAAACTGCTCGCTGAAGGAAAATTGAAATTATTTCTACAACCCAACTGTATTGTTTGTTTTTTCATATCAGGAAACACAGCTTAAGTATTTAGCAAAGATTGCACTTAAAAAAGAAGATATTTGCAAACTGATACACTGTATGCTTGACAAACCTATTTTATTATCTTATTATGATCAAAGCAATATTGTTCTGTTTTGGTGAAACTGGGATTATTTTCTTTTTAGTTTGCCTTTACCGAAATTCCTGGTGTCACCGACTCCAACAATCAGGAATCATTATTTTATCTTATAGTTATTGGTTAAAAAATATTTTATTTATTTTATGCCTAACTGTGGCATTGCTGCATTTTCACATTTATTTATATTGTTATTTTTATCAAAATAGTCACATTTTTATATTACTGGCCACTCTTATAAGGAAGACTGTACACAACTGACTGCTCACTGGCTCCTCCCACAGTCCGTGTTCTTGACACTTCTCCTTCACCAAAGGCAAGCATATGTTTATGAAGGGGAGAGAACACTAAGGGAGGAGCCAGAAAACTATTGGTTTACTGCACAAGTAAGTATATTGTCCCGTTAGTTTTTCATTTTGTCCTTTAAACCCTTCCTTTTGGCTTCCTCTCTGCCTCTCCCCCCCTGATTTTATTTTGTTTCAGCATGCCACAGCTTTATTTTTCTTGGAAAATTTCCAAATACTTTTTTAATCTGCTTCATTCCCCCCTACTAGTCCTAATGAAGTGTGTTATTTATTAGTAGTGATGGACCCAACGCCAAGTTCGGGCTGAACTTTATGATTTCGAACAAACTCAAACTATCTGAACTATTTTGGGTTAGAACTAGTTCTGTTTTCCGACTTATTTTTGATAATTATCAAATGTAACGTTTCGAATTCGGTAAAACTCAAATATAATTACCCTCACAAGTAATTTTCAATAACCCTTGAATGTAGCCTTCGATTTCAGTAACCCTCAAATACATTGTTCAGTAACCCTCAAATGTAGCCTTCGAATTTGGTAACCCATGGAATGTAGCCTTCGATTTTTAGTAATCCTCGAATGTAGCCTTCAATTTCAGTGACCCTCAAATGTATTGTTTAGTAACCCTCGAATGTAGCCTTCGATTTTAGTAAGCCTCGAATGTAGCCTTCGATTTCGGTAACCCTCGAATGTATCGTTCGATTACCCTCGAATGTAATGTTTGATTTTCAATAACCCTTGAATGTAGCCTTCGAATTCGGTAACCCTCGAATGCAATCTTCGATTTTCTATAACCCTTGAATGTAAAATTCGAATTCGGTAACCCTTGAATGTAGCCTTCTCATTCGGTAACCCTCAAATCTTTCATTCGGTTTTCCGTAACCCTCGAATATTTCATTCCGTTTTCAGTAACCCTTCAATGTAGCAGGCAGAAAGCCGATAATTGCCCGATCTTTAAGAAGTGTTTAAACCCATTTTGGTGATAGGTGCATGTTCCCCAGACCATTTCCCAGGTGCCACAGTCATTTACAACAAGTTACCATTGCTATTTTATCTGTTATTTATCCGAACTTTTAGAACTATTATCTCCCATTGACTTTAATGAGTTTGTTTCTGTTAAAGGGCATCTATAGTGAAAAAAACACATTGCCCCTTTGCAAAGTTAAATTCATGTACTCTGTGCTGCCTTAATCCTATCTATGTCAGTGACTCTGTTTAACCATGGTGTCAGATCTGTGTGCATCACTCCCCCCCGTCCCCCTCCTCTCTGTTACCTCCTCCATGTCTCAGCTTCGGCTAACCGACAAGCTTATCATGTGCAGTAGGAGTTAAAAGTTTAACATCCTGAAAAACACACCCACGCACAGTGGCCAATAGAAAGCAAGCTGTTCTGGAGACACGGAAGAAGAAGGAGAACAGTACAGTTTACGATCTCTCACTTTGTGACCCATCATCAATCAGTGAAGTCTATCAAGAAGGGGGGTCAAGTGCAGCCTTATATCTACCATGAAAGCTACCTCTCTCCCCTTGCTAATGCTCTTATCTCTATGTTTATTACAGAGCAGGGAGGGGGGGATCACGTCACAGGGATTTGATTGACAGTCCAAGTAGGAGTAGAGGAATGCAATCACATATTCTTCTAACTGGTGTATCTCAGGACAAAGAGGGAATCTGAAAAAAGTGAAGACACTCTGGGGGTTGTGGGGAATTATAGAACACATGGAAAGAAAGAAAAAAAAGTTCATTTTCCCACTATAGATGCCCTTTAAGTTTGTCCATCTCTATTCAGTGGAATGCATGCTCGTCCCTCCTGTAATATTTTCTCTCTCCCAGCACACCCAATGACAGCATGCTCTGGTTCCTAAATGGTGGCAGTCAGGGGAGAAGTGAAAGAGTAAACCTGTCACTGGGATAGGAAACGTTAACAAGAGTGTTTAGCAAGGTACAAGATTGTTATGTATTAACAAACTTCCGAATTTAATGGTACAATTCTATTTACAATTTTTGATATTCATTATCCCTTAACCCTTAACCCTGAGACAGAGCCCAGTCTTACTTGGTTAATAACTGAGTATAATTCTATCATTTTAGGTTCTGCATGATGGCAATTAGAGCAAAGTGAAACAGCATCTGAATCATCAAAATGGACTTACAGAAAATAGCTTTCTGGATATAATAGGAGGGAAAAATTGCAAATACCCATTTATATATTTATAAGGATGCAGTGAACCAAGACTTTAATGTCTATGAATATTTATTGCGCCACTGGGGGTTAATTCTTTGGAATTTGTACGTTTTAATTTCAAACTTAATATAAAACTCACACCAGTGCTCTTCCCCTATTACATCAATTTGCAAACCCTACTGCAAAGAGATGTTCATTCTACAGCAGAGAAAATTCTCCATTCTAAAATTTAAAATGGCACTAATCTTTTGAAGAAGAATTATACAGTGCATACTTCTCTTTGACTTTTCCCAGACTCCTTTACAGCCTGGAATTCTCCTACCTGCAGCTAGTAGTTGAAAACATTACAAAAAGTTCTAGGTTAGTCAAGAAGATCTTAAAGGGTATCTCCACTGAAAAAATAAAGTTTGGCCATTTAGTTTTATTGAATAACGGGAGGTAAAGTAGCTGTGTCTTACCTTCCGTTCTTCAATAAAAGGATCAGGAGTCAGGAGAGAAGGTAAGCTACTTACCCGATCACTTGCTCCCCTGCTGCATAGTATGACAGGCCCCGACGGGCGATGCACATAGAAGATAGAGTCCGTCAGGGCCTGTTAGACTTTGTTGTGGAGGAGCGATTGATCAGGTTAGTAGCTTACCTTCTCTCCTTGCTCCTGATCGTTTTATTAAAGAACGGGAGGTAAGACACGGCTCCTTTATCTCCCGTTCTTCAATAAAACTAAATGGCCAAACTTTTTTTTTTAGTGGAGATACCTTTAAACACATAAATATCTGTTTTATCTTCCCATACAGTGGAGAATCGATCTGCACACCTTAAAGGGCATCTATAGTGAAAAAAACACATTGCACCTTTGCAAAGTTAAATTCATGTACTCTGTGCTGCCTTAATCCTATCTCTGTCAGTGACTTTGTTTAACCATGGTGTCAGATCTGTGTGCAGATCTTCCCCCTCCCCTCTGTTACCTCCTCCGTGTCTCAACTCTGGCTAACTGACAAGCTTATCATGTGCAGTAGGAGTCAAAATTTCAACATCCTGAAAAACACACCATCGCACAGTGGCCAATAGAAAGCAAGCTGTCCTGGAGACACGGAAGAAGGAGATCAGTACAGTTTACGATCTCTCTCTTTGTGACCCATCATCAATCAGTGAAAGCTATTAAGAAGGGGGGTCAAGTGCAGCCTTATATCTACCATTAAAGCTACCTCTTTCCCCCTGCTAATGCTCTTATCTCTATGTTTATTACAGAGCAGGGAGGGGGGGATCACGTCACAGGGATTTCATTGACAGTCCAAGTAGTAGTAGAGGAATGCAATCACGTATTCTTCTAACTGGTGTATCTCAGGACAGAGAGGGAATCTGAAAAAAGTGAAGACACTCTAGGGGTTGGGGGTAAATATAGAACTCATGGAAAGAAAGATGCCCTTTAAAGGGGATGTATACTAAAAAAAAAAGACTTTGCCTAAACTAAATATATAATTAAATACATGTAAGCAGCATTTACTATAAGATGTGTGTGTTTGTGTTGCTGCATGCCTTCAATCCAGTACTTGTTTTGACCCTTGTCAGAAATCTTACTCTCTGTGAGGGCAAGGATGCTCAGTAATCACTCTGAGGCACCACTGGGACAGAAAAATTCCCATCATGCAACCCACACATAACAACTGTCACCATTCCAGTTACAGTAAAACTGCACACACAGCTGAAGAACTCATAATAATAATTTGGGCCATACATTCCAAGTTTACCTCATGACATTTGAGCGATTTCCCAACAACCACCTGGCCCTATTATTTTGCCCAATTGTAATTACGATCATAAACTTGATCCAGCCAGAAAATGCCAGCAGGTAAAACTACTGCTCCACACGATTTGACATTTATTTCACATCGAAAATCTTATTGGTGTAATGCTGAGGTAGTGTATGCCCAGTTTACTGCACTTCAAAGACAGATGAAACGTACAATGCTTTATAATTTATATCTAAAGACATACAGGGCGATGTACCAAGAGGCGCACCACTCCTGTTCTCCTGTTTTGGAGTTTAAGCTAATGTTATATTGGTTAGTGTTACTTAAACTCCTTCATTGCGGCTGCAGCGTAGCAAACATACAGGGAGATTCAATAACAGTTCTTATCGTTTAAAATGGTGCTAAATTTGCCCCAGCCAATCAGATCTTATTTAGCATTTGAAAGCTAACATCTGATTGGTTGGGGCAAAATTAGCACCATTTTAAACGATAAGAACTTTTATTGAATAACTCTGATGGTGGTTTACCGTGCAGCCAGCACAAGCAGTGTTACTGTATATGCCAAAAACGTCATTCTATTGCAGCACTTTAAACGTTGACAGTTGGCGTAAAAAGTGTTGAAATAGATACCGGCACTTAGCGATGCACATATCGCTATCACAGATTGGCATATAGCATCCCCGGCGTGTTTGCACTGGGTTGCCGACAGAGGCTCTCTGTGCATCGGGCTGATAGGGTGCTGATCAACAACCAGTGGTGGTTGGGAAAAATTAGTTTTCAGTGATAGGAATTTTAAAAATAATACAATATAGATACCCTTTAAATTGCCTTTGTAATTTGTGTATCCTTTAAAGAAATCAGCATACTGAAAAGACAGAAATATTGCATGGTGTGTGCCAGCCTTAAAGGACAACTCCACCCTCATAAGAACATCTTTTAGAAAGAATGGCCTCTTTAAAATATGTTGATATATCATAGTTTGTCCTATGAATTCATTACTGTATGCCTGCTATGCTTCTGGACGCCTCATGGAACCTGAGCAATTTAGAAACCTGTACTGAGCCTGAGCATGCTCAGAAGAGGCAAACAGGGGATTAACATTCATTCATTGGCTGTGAAGTCAACTGTCAAATCCATAACTGATAGTTACTAACTGGAAGAATCAGGAAGCAGAAACAGGGGAAACAGGACATTGTGCAGGATTTCAGGTTAGACTTATATATTTCAGATTTCAAACTATTACCGTTTAGGGTTTTGGGGGGTGATTTACCTGTATGTAAGTTTTCATTTTGGGGCTGGACTTGCACCCTTTAATAGTGCATGTTATGGTCCCAGTCTCTGTGGAGATTCAGTTGCTCAGTAGAGATCTGCCTGTAATTTAATGTAGATTTCAGAAAGCTGGGTACATATGTTCCAGCCATTCCTCCTGACCGACCATTCGAGGCTTACGACCAGTTGGCCAGGAGGAAGGACTGTTGTCTGCGTCTGCGTTTAACTCCTTCAATCATGAGACAGCCAATCACAGATGCAGCTGCTGGCTGCACATAACACCAGGGGAGAGAGGTAAGGTAAGTAGAGTTCGGGGGATTCTCTGGAAAATTTATTATAGCGGTTGGGGCTGGGGGAGGGAGACCTACTATATAACAAAGGGAATTTACACTAGGGGGAGGGAGAGGAAAACGGGAAGGAGAGGGAGGGGGATGGAAGGGGGGGGCTGTAATGTATGGGCACCTTAACTCCAGCAAAAAGTTAACATCATTTTAGTTTCTGCAGAATAATAGCACCGGCAAAATAATTATTATATAATCTCCATGGCATTTATGGTCGTCAGTTGTGGAAGCTTCAGTTCCACTTTACCAATAACTTGGAAACACTGCCAAACTTTCAGAAACACAGCAAAGGTAATAAAAGGAATCATGTCCCCCTTTCATTGTAATATGAATCTAATGTGTCCCAGAGGAGTTCCCTAACCACATAAAATCACAGCGCCGCAGGCCAAGTTCTTTTATACAGGGATGAGTTCTCCAAGGTGACATAATATCTTTATATTTTAAATTGTTATTTGAATTATTTCTTGTATTTCAGTGCTCATGCTATTTCTGCCAGAACATTGAAGGGTATGTCCATTCTTAAAACAAAAAAATGGTGGCAAAAATGGTGACAGTTATCTGCCTGTAGCCCCAACTGCTATTTTTCCCAGTTACAAGTAATTGTAACAAAATATTTAATGGTGAGCATGTGCAGAGGAGGCAGCAGAGGAAACAGCTGTCAATCATTGGCTTTGATGTCAGCAGTCACAGCCTTGATTGACAGCATGGAGGGAGGGGCCAGCTTCCTCTGCCAGAAAGGGGACAATAATTATCCTTAAATATCTGGTTAGTAATGCAGGTAATAAAGTGCAACATATAATAATTGGGGGTTGGGGGCAGGTAACTGACAATTGACCAGTTTTTCGTTTTAAGGGTGAACATTCCATTTAAGTTTCTTTTAGGGCTTCCCCCGATCCTTCAGAACCTGGATGGTCTTGCCTTTGTCTTCTAAACATATTGGGTTGTGAAGGAGCAGGGAAAAGTGGAGAGAAAAAATTGGGTGAGTCTCCAAAGAAAAGCAGGGCTGGATAACATTCAGAATCTACCAGGGAAATATAGTCACTCTGTACGTAATAATCCTGCGGAACATACACAAAACATACACTTTTAAACAATATTAGGTTGGGAGCAGCAGGGAAATATGTACATTTTTATTATAGTCACTCGACTACTTAGCTGAATGACAATTATAAGGATTTATTCCACTGTTCCCATTATTATTTTTGTCAATCATCTATAATAAAAGTAAGGGGTACATTATGCATTACATTCTACAAGTAGTAAAACAGCGCACTCAGCAACTTGCCTAGGCAAAAATGAGCGGGTGTCAATGGGCTGGTCCCTTGTTCTAGCCCCCATCCCCTCAACAGGAACAGACTTCCTTTACACCAGACAGGTGCTTTGCTGTCCACTTCTCTGGAATGCATGGAGCTAGCTGACTTGCAGAAGGTTACTGGAAGGACTTCCAGGTTTCTTTATAATAGGTGCAAACGTATGTATTAGAATGGTGAATGTAATGGTATTACTTAAAGGGAAAGTCAATGCAAAATATTATTATTATTATTATTATTATTATTATTAATAAATGTTTTAGTTTATAGATACCTAGTATGTATACAGATATATTCTCTTCCATTTTGAAAAATCTGTTGAATGTATGCTCCTTGCAATTCCTGCTGTTTACATTAGTGAGCTAACATTTCAGGTTCTGTAACAGTCCTCCTTCCCAGAATGCACCCTAACATGGAATGTTCCTCACAGTAATTTCTAGTGATTGGCTGTTGGATGGGTCAAACATGCTCAGATCTCTACTGAGCAACTGAATCAACCCAGGCGCTGGGTCAAGGGCAAAACCATAACGGTCTCTATTAGGGGTCCTGCAAACAGGAAGTCAGTATTTCGGAAGAATTTATTTATAAGACATGGCTGGTGCCCCTGACTAATTAGCACAGAGGTGTGAGGCCCAAACCAAGGGCTGAGGTCTATGATAAGAAGAAACACCACGCACATCAGACTTGAATGCCTATGTATTTAAATGCTTCATACATAGGATACACAACAGTGTAAAGTTTCGGTACACAACCTGTACCTTCATCAGACAACAGATTACAAATCAAATGCACAGTGCACCATATATAGATGGAGGGCGTCCAGGGTAAATATCCAAAATGCTTTGGACACACCGGTAGCTTTGCATTTTCTCCAACATAGACACCTCACATCTGATCTTAAAGGCATGATCATGCCACACTCATGCCATACTTCCTGTATCTATATAAGGTGCACTGTGTATTTGATTTGTAATCTGTTGTCTGATGAAGGTACAGGTTGTGTACCGAAATGTTACACTGTTGTGTATCCTATGTATGAAGCATTTAAATACATAGGCATTAAAGTCTGATGTGCGTGGTGTTTCTTCTTATCATTGATATCTGTCGTCAACCACGGTCTTCCATTGCACTCAGCATATATACCCACTGTTCTACTACAGGTGTGTGCAGGACCACTAAAAGATTGCTTTAAAGGGCATGTCCACCCTTAATTACAACTTTTGCCATATGATAGAATACCCTCCCCCAGCCCCAACCACTATAAAATTAATTTAAGAAAGTCCCCAGTTCTTTACTTACCTTTCCTCTCTCCTCCGACGCCCGGCCCGGCCTTCTGCTTGCAAAACACTGATTGGCTGAGAGGCAGCCAATCACGGACACGGCTGCCGGCTTCTCAGAATGCCGGGGGAGAGAGGGAAGGTAAGTACAGTTCTGGGGACTTTCTTAAAATAATTTTTTTGCAGTTGGGGCTGGGGGAACCTATACAATTAAATGGTCAAGGGGTTTTATGGTAGGGGGAGGGATAGCAAAACGGGAGGGAGAGGGAGGGGGAGGAGGGCTGCAGTACGCATGCCAAACTTCTCCCGGAGGCCAGGTAGGAGGCAGAGTCCTATATGGACTCTGCTATCCTCCTGGTGGGCAGTTTTTGGGACTTTGGGGGGGACTACAGGAGAACCTTATGGAGCTGGGATGTGAGGTAAGGATTAAACTACACTACATGATGGGGCCATTAGTGGGGGGATTATAGTTTTGGGGGTGGACATGCCCTTTAAGGGCTGAGGTCTGGTAAGGGACTTTCTTGTGTAAATGCCGAAAGACAGAGACAACAAGCCCATTTCTGTCTCGTTTGTTCATTAAAAGTAAATGACTGTGACGCATGCAATTTTCCGTAAGATTTAATGTAAAGCAGCTGGCGCCTGACCAACAGCAGTGTCTCTCGAACTTGCAAGCACATAACCCAACAGACATGGCCTGTGATAATTAAAGCCACTGTTGGCTGACACAGAGATTGCACAATGCTCAGGCCTCCCCGATAGAAGATTTATAAAATATGTCATAGACGTCCTTCTAATGGCGGCACGGGAAAGATAAAGTTAATAACTCTGTAAACCCATTAAAAGTGAATTAATACTATTAAATCTCTCACATGCGCTAATGTAGTCTGGTTACAAGTAATAGCAACTCTCATATTATAGGGAGCAAACAGGTAGTGTTATTCTAGTCTATTTCTCAGGGTGTTCTGCACGTTTCACCCTGAAAAGCAACCACCTACCTACAGCTACTATAATTACAATAACAGGAAATAAGGCTCATTGCACATGGGCCCAGCCGACTAGTCGCTGATTTCAACCGTACCAAAACATCGTCAGTTGCAGCACAAAGAGCCCCCACAGATATTTAGGCACGACCAATCATACGGTCTATAGAAAACCGCTTGACCGGCTATGACACTATACTGAAAAAAATATTTTTCCTCATCTTAATCTATAAATAAATGGATTGTGTAGGATAAATATACTCACCCTGGATCCTGGACAAGTGATTGAAGGCCGGGAGGTAAAGGACCTATTCCTTACCTTCCGTTCTTCAATCACTGCTTTAAAGGAATAGCTCACTTTTTGTGTGAACTATTCCTTTAAAGTAACTTTTTTTCCAGTATAGATGCCCTTTAAGTACCCACCAAAAACAACAACCGGACATGGGCGCACGTCTACATCTCACTAGATATGAGGTCATATCACAATATTAGTGTATGGTGATAGAGAAATATCACAACACTTGTTAACGATGAGAGGAATATCACAGGTCTGTTCCGCCCCATCCACTCCCTGAGTCCAGGCCTATGAAAAGATTTGTTTTGGAAGAAGCAACTTAAAGAATTGCGTATCTTCATCTAAGGGAAGAAAATCCTGTACCTCCTCATTATAAAGGATCCCATACACGTACCAATCCCAACCGTGCGATATTTTACGATCATCGGACAAGAGGAAAATCAATCATACATACACACACACACACCTACATATGCCACAGTTACCATAGTTCTGCTTTTCTTAGTACCAAAATTCTACAAAAAGGAAACCGGCCAATGAGACATTTCTTGAGAATTTAAGGCCACAGCGTACCATAAAGTTTATCGCTATGACAACAGGTTTGTCTTGCAATTTTGCAACAATCACAACCCGTCTCGGTCAATACATATCCGTCAATGAGGAATATAAACTTGAGAAATAAATTGTCAGAGAAGTACGGCTTCACAGCTTATTCTGTGTACAAATGTTCCATCTCTAAACATATCCCGTTAGGGGCAGTCATACTGCTTTCCCCAGACAGCACATTCCCCATGCAACAGTTTAGTCAAAACTAGCAGCATGGCAGCTTCACTTTTATAAAGCAACATTTGTACTAGCTTTGTTACTGGATTAACGGACACACTTTTCACATTCCAAGTAAAAAACATTGGTATCTGGATATAGTGTAATGTGTGCAATGCAGCATGTGTATTTAAAAAAATTAAGATAATAGGATTTATCAGTGCAATTCTAGGTTACCTATATACTGGAATATAAGTTGATATGAGTATAAACCAAGGTACCTATTTTTACCTGAAAAATTAGTAAAACCTGATTAACTTGAGTATAAGCAGAGGGTAGAAATTATGACCACTACGGCCTTCTGATTCTGTATTGTTTTGAGGCTTTAGTTGCCCTTTAAATGGACAGCAGAATTCCCATACAGAATTCACATACAGTAATAGCCATACTGGATTGGCTATAAAAGTATGGGACTACTGTATGGGAATTCTGCTGTCCATTTAAAGGGCAACTAAAGCCTCAAAACAATACAGAATCAGAAGGCAATCTTTAATAATAGATACCATCCCCCTGATTCCACTGAGGGAAGGTGAGGAAGGTGAGTATAATTGTCCTTTAAACTCAGTGGCGTAGCTACAGACTTATGGGCCCTGATGCAAAATTTGGGCATGGGCCCCCCAACACCACCGCAAACACAAATCGGCACCACAATCCAAATAATCATTGGTAAAATGCTTTGTATATAACCACTGGTAAAATAGTTGGCACAAAGACTGGCTAAATGCTTGGCATGAAGACACTGATAAACTGGTTGGTAAACTGGCACTGCACACAGACAGCCACTGGTTAAATGCTTGGCACACAGACAATGGTAAAAATGCTTTGTACACAGACCACTGGTGAAACAGTTAGCACACAGACAGGTAGTTTTGGAACCTTAGCACAAAATGGGGCCACTCTTTGGCCAAAGGCCCTGGTGCGGTCACATCACCTGCACCCCTGGTAGCTACGACCATGGTTAAACTTTAAATGAAGCAATAAGAGGTGCTCATACATTAGCGCTTACCCGCGACATTCAATCAATTCTGCAGGAACCGCCTTTCCAGATGTTCTTCGCGACTGACATACGATCGCAAAATGAACGGGCCAGGCGGGACCTAGCCGTCAGATGTTGATTGCAAAGAATATCCGGAAAGGCGGTTCCTGCAAAATTGATTGTCGGATTGGTCATCAGGTAAGCGCTTATATATGGGCACCTATGTTCCTTTCGAACAGAGAGAAAACCTGAGCGGTTACATATGTTTGCCGATAAAGAAACGCTACACGTATAGTTACTCTATCGGCAACTGTCAGGCATTTTCCATTCTTCAGAAAGTCGCCTTAATTGCATGGGCAAAAATCTAACTTTTTTTCACCTTTTATTGCTACAGGCAGGCAGTATAGCAGGATATGAGCTGGATTAGAATTTACAGCTGTTCTTACCAAGTTCCCCATGACTAAGTATCATATCATCATAAACTAAAAGGGCAACCAAGAAACTAAATATGACAAGCAAAATGCAAAATAAATGAAAGGAACTATTAACATAATATACAAAGCACAAGCTCCTTGTTAGTTCTTTTATGGGACTTTTTATTTCTCGCACTGAGCCAAAACATCAGGCAGAAGCACAGACCAAACCCGGCCAACACAAAGCCAAAGCTTTAAGAGGACACAAAGTGTGTCACGAACATAGTTTGCACTGGTTTTACATGTGTTTGGATTTCAACAAACCCACCACAGCCTGTTATGCAAAAGATCAAATGGAAAAATGATTCTATAAAGGCAGGAGGAGGAAAACGTGCAAAAATAACAGTAAAAAGCTATTTTGTCTCTGCTTTCTGGGCTATTTTAAAGAAAAAAATGTCACAAAAAGATTAATTTACAAAAAGACTTTGTGCAATTCTTTTATGCTATTTTTGTCTTTTGTGCTTTGGAACACACAGAACACAAAAAAAAGTTACTTCTACTGATTATTTTAACCAAATACTGTCCCCTGCAATTGTATCTTGGGCCCTGTATACATCAGTTAAGTAATCCTAAATACCAGGACCAAATTCTGATCACAGTTACAATTATAATATATAAATTACAATGTATATTTTATTATAATGTATTGTATCCATTGTATTATAATGTATATTACATATTATAATGTATATCACATATTATAATGTATAGTAATGTATATTTTATTATAATGTATTGTATCCATTGTATAATGTATATTTTATTATAATGTATGTATAGTAATGCATATTATATTATAATGTATTGTATGCATTGTATTATAATATATATGACATGATAATGTACTGTATCCATTATAATGTATAGTAATGTATATGATATTATAATGTACTGTATCCATTGTATTATCATGCATATGGTATGATAATGTACTGTATCCATTATAATGTATTGGACTGTGCTATGTCCAACTCCAGCCCCCCTGATCCCACTCACACTGTGAAGTAATAGACGAAGCATTTCCAGCCGGTGGGCCGCTCTCTAGGAAGTTGTAGACTCGCCCCTGCACGTTGTACCGGGTGAGGAGGGGCCGTCGGCCGCTGTAGATGGAAACTCGCGGGTCCAAGTTGATCGCCGGTCGGTGTGGTTTCGTGGTCACCAGCGCTTCGCGTTTCAGTTCGAACGCGTTAACGTCGCGTTGGGTTTCCCGCGCTGCTGCCCGTTGACATCGCGCGGGAAGGGGATCGCTTCGTACTGGGGACCGTCTGGGCTGGTCTCATTCATCTCCATGCTGGAAGGTTTGGAGGGGTCTGCCCGGCAGACAGACATATCCAGCCCCATACTTACACAGTCTCTGCCCCATACACCCTGAGACTCTGCCCCATACACCCTGAGACTCTGCCCCATGCACACTGAGACTCTGCCCCATGAACACTGAGATGCCCCTTTCACACTGAGACTCAGCCCCATGCACAGACAGACTCTGGGGCAGAGTCTTAGGATGTGTGGGGCAGAGTCTTTTAAGAGTGTGTGGGGCAGAGAATCAGGGTGTATGGGACACAGTCTAAGACTCTGCCCCATACATAGACACACTCTGCTCCATACATACCTGTCCCATAAGGTGAGTACACACAAAGGAATGATACCATGGTATCTTCCCTTTATTTTTAGTGTGTGTAGTGCATTTTCAAACGCTCCAGAGACCGAGTTTACCGTCAGCCTCCTTGTTTGGAAATGCCCCAAAAATTCCCTCACCCGTGGTCGTCTCGCTTTAAATAAAGTACAGGGAAAATCTTGCAGATCCTGTCTTTTTTTAAAAATTTTTTGAAGTGTGTACCCAGCTATAGAGAGGCAAACAGCCAACATCAGCGTGCTAGAACTACATTATACAGAGACAGACCCGGCCTGCCTCATACACAGAAAGAGCCTGCACCATACACAGGCAGACGCTGTCGCATACAGAGGCTGACCCTGCCTCATACACAGGTGACCACTGCAACATACACAGACAGACCCTGCCCCATACACAGACAGACCCTGCCCTATGGAAACCATTGATAGGATAATTTACAATGCCTGGTTCAAATGGGATGGACTTTGGGACTGGGTTCTTTCACATATCACTTGTTGGTTGCTTGAGAAAGGACTGTGTACCCAGCTATAGAGAGGCAAACAGCCAACATCAGCGTGCTAGAACTACATTATACAGAGACAGACCCGGCCTGCCTCATACACAGAAAGAGCCTGCACCATACACAGGCAGACGCTGTCGCATACAGAGGCTGACCCTGCCTCATACACAGGTAGACCCTGCACCATACACAGACAGACCCTGCCCCATACACAGACAGACCCTGCCCTATGGAAACCATTGATAGGATAATTTACAATGCCTGGTTCAAATGGGATGGACTTTGGGACTGGGTTCTTTCACATATCACTTGTTGGTTGCTTGAGAAAGGACTTGTCATTGTCTGAAACGTCACAATAAAAAAGCACTAGACTTGCATTTTCAGTGCTGCCTGGCATCCCCATCTTTCTTCTATTTCACTGCAGGGTATGGAGCAGTTGGAAGGTGTGGACCCTGTAAATGAATACCTGACCTGGTGTGTACCTACCGTTGTGTTGAGACTCCATACACAGACAGACTCTGCCACATACAACCAGATCCTGACCCGCTGTGTACACAAATTCCCGATAAGGGCTAGGCCACACTGAAACGCAAACGCAATAGCATGCGATTTCATGTGCGATTTTCGTTGCGTTTGCGATTGCGATTTCTTCAATAAGTATAGGAAAACGCATGCGATTGCGATTAAAAATGCAGAACGCAATCACAATCGCATCGAAAAACGCGCGTTTTTTTTGCGTTGCCGCGTTTTCAATAATTTGGAAAAATCGCAAGCGCAAACGCAAAAAAAACGCAGCAGTGTGGCCTAGCCCTAAAGGCTACGAACGGGATTGTCCCTTTGTCGGTAGAACCAAAATGGTTTCTGACGCCAACAAATGTTCTGCGTTGTTGTTAGTTTAGAACTAATTATTTCCCTTGTTTGTGGATGGCCCCCTGTACTAAAGTAAAGGGAGTCGGTCACGATTGTAGTGAGTATGGCAATCACGAACAATCTCCCTATCAGGGCTGACTCTTTCATGAGGCACAGTGAGCCTTTTGGCTCAGGTGGCACTCCTGTGTCAAAAAGCAGAGGCTGCAGGCAGCATAAAAAAAAAACGTAACTGGTCATGTGCGCACGCCCGAGAAGTGTAGTAACAATCACCCTGTGTGTCTTAACAGAACGGGGTAATAATGTGTAAAGTTGCTGCAGGTGACTTCCTGTCAAGCTGCAGAATCAAAAAAATCAGGCAAAGTATTACTACTTGAATCAAGCCAACCTGCTACTTAACAAGCAAGATTACGAAGTAACCATTAGCTATGATCATAAATCCGAGATAGTTCCGGCTTGTAAGGGATTATGTTAAGAGAGTCCGGTGTCTCACCCCTTCTACCAGTCCCCTCCCAAACAGCGTTCTCTCCCTCCCTGGACTTAGTGATACATTAATAGTAGAGAATTGTTTCCCAACCCGGGCATCTCTGGTATAGGGACAGCTTAATTATACTCTCCAATCATTCTTAAGGTCCGTACACATGTACATTTTTCCATGGGTGAAGCATTCTGGCCAAGGATCATGCATGTATGGGTGCTCAATCAGCATTTGCTCATTGATCCGCCCGTGGAACATTTAACTGTGTCTTATCTCTCGTTGTTGGCTATACTACGCTATGGGTCATATTTATTAAATTTAACTATCGCTAGAACAATCGTTAATTTACAGTCATTATATTGACCGTTAAAATGGTCCCATTCGAACACCATTGCGGTAGTTTTCTACCGCATGGTATTCTACAACTGAAAGTTTGGAGTAAATAAACGATTGCAGCCGTAAATTTACGTCCGCCATCGTAATCTTTTGATAACACTCGGTTTCGCTAATGTGAGATACCACACGTTTATACGTATGGCCCAATGATCTCTTAGGCTGGGTACACACAGGCTCATATTTTAACCTATGCAACCGGTCAAAACTATCAACCATTTAGCCAGGCCAGAATATCGTCAGCAACAGACCGTGGAGAAAATTTTGGCTAGACCTATTGTGCTGTGGTCAATCAAACGTGTAAACAGCCTTACTGTCTTCCTAACTCTGAGTATAACAAAAAAAACAAATTTATTATTACCTTATGACCAATAAATTGGTAACTAGAAGTATGGAGCAAAGGAGGCCCAAAAATATTACTAGTATGGGGCCCAAACAATTCTGATGGCGGCCCTGAGTGTTGCTGTAGGCCTCCTGTCCTGATCTTGCTTTTGCCTACCTGCCTGCCACAGTAAGTAACATCAAACTTGTTTTGTACTGGTCACACTGCGGGCAACCTTGTGTGTACCAGTCACACTGTGGGCACACCTCTATGTACCAGTCATACTATGGGCACACTTGTATGTACCAGTCACACTGTGGGCACACTTGTATGTACCAGTCACACTGTGTGCAAACCTGTATGTACCAATCATGCTTGGGAAATCTGTCTCTGCTTGGGGGCACTTTGTTTGGCACATATATAACCAACCTCCATGTGGCATATATATATATATATATATATGTCAGTTTCCTAGCAACTGTGAGGTCAGCCCTTCAGTTCAGCAGACGCTGTTAGGTCAGTCCTCCAGTTCAGCAGACACTGTTAGGTCAGCACTCCATTTCACTATACCGTTTGGTCAGCCCTCCAGCTCACTGGCCACTGCTAGGTCAGCCCTCCAGTTCACTAGACACTGCTATGTCAGCCCTCCAGTTCACCAGCCACTGCTAGGTCAGCCCTCCAATTCACCAGACACTGCTATGTCAGCCCTCCATTTCACCAGCCAGTGCTAAGTCAGCCCTTTAGTTCACCAGCCACTGTTCAGCCAACACTGGCTGGTGAACAGGAGGACTGACCTAACAGTGTCTGGTGAACTGGAGGACTGACCTAACAGTGTCTGGTGAACTGGAGGACTGGCTTAACAGGGTCTGGTGAACTGGAGGGCTAAGCCTGACCTAACCATGTCTAGTCAAGACTTGACATGGTTAGGGTACTTGATACCCGAAACATGTAGTGGTGCAGGAACTAAAATTAAAGCCTTTACAGCACAGCCTGTCTGAAGTGTCTTGATCTACCTGTTCTTTAATTCAAATATGTGTTAAGGGTAAGAGTGGAGACCCTGGTGGATTACTGAGACCAACCTAAAGCCTTAGTAGCAGTAGTGGTCCAAACTATTTATGTCTAGTCAACTGGAGAGCTGACCTAGCAGTGTCTGGGAAACTGGAAGGCTGATCTAGCAATCTAGCAGTACATGCTGAGTTGGCGGGCTGGCCTAACAGTGTCTGCTGAACTGGAGGGCTGACCTAACAGTGTCTGGTAAAGTGGAGGGCTGACCTAACAGTGTCTGGGGAACTGAAGGGCTAACCTGGCAAAGTCTGGTAAACCGGAGGACTGACCTAACAGTGACTGATAAACTGGAGGGCTGACCTAACAGTGTCTGATAAAGTGGAGGGCTAATCTAACTGTCTGGTGAACTAGAGGATTGAACTAACAGTGACTGCTGAACTGGAGGACTGACCTACCAGGGTCTGCTGAACTGAAGGGCTGACCTAACATAGTATGGTAAACTAAAATACTGACCTACCAGTGTCTGCTGAACTGGAAAGCAGACATACCAGTATCTGGTAAACTGGAAGACTGACCTGACAGTGTCTGGTGAACTGGAGGACTAACTTACCAGGGTCTGCTAAACTGGAGGACTGACCTTCCAGTGTCTCCTGAACTGGAGGGCTGACCTACCATTGTCTGCTGAACTGGAGGTCTGACCTACCATTGTCTGCCTAACTGGAGGTCTGACCTACCAGTATCTGTTGAACTGGAGGGCTGACCTACCAGTGTCTGCTGATCTTGAGGACTGACCTACAGTACGAGTGTCTGCTGAACTTGAAGGCTGGTCTAACATTGTATGGTGAACTGAAAGGTTTGACCTACCTGTATCTGCTGAACTGGAGGGCTGACCTACCAGTGTCTGTTGAACTGTAGGACTAACCTATTAGTGTCTGCTGAACTTGAGGGCTGACCTAACATTGTATGGTGAACTGAAAGGCCAACCCTCCAGTGTCTGCTAAAATGGAAAGCAGACCTACCAGTGTCTGGTGAACTGGAAGACTGACCTGACAGTGTCTGGTGAACTGGATGACTGACCTGACAGTGTCTGGTGAACTGGAAGGCTGACCTACCTGTATCTGCTGAACTGAAGGGCTGACCTACCATTGTCTGTTGAACTGTAGACTAACCTTAGTGTCTGCTGAACTTGAGGGCTGACCTAACATTGTATGGTGAACTGAAGGCCGACCCTCCAGTGTCTGCTAAAATGGAAGCAGACCTACCAGTGTCTGGTGAACTGGAAGACTGACCTGACAGTGTCTGGTGAACTGGAAGACTGACCTGACAGTGTCTGGTGAACTGGAAGGCTGACCTAACAGTATCTAGGGAACTGGAGGGCTAACCTGGCAGAGTCTGGTGAACTGGAGGGCTGACCTAACAGTGCCTGGTGAACCAAAAGGATGACCTAACAGTGTCTGGTAAAGTGGATGTCTGACCTAACAGTGTATGCTTGAACTGGAGGGCTGACCTAACTGTGTCTGCTGAACTGGAGGCCTGGCCTACCAGTTTCTGCTGAACTTGAGGGCTGACCTAACCTAGTAATGGTAAACTGAGTCTTTAAATGTAAGTAGTTGTTTGTTTTTTATAAGTGACCAGATTTGGTGACTCCTATGCGTTCCATATTTTGACTATATTAAGGGAATACAAGTTGTGGTTATGCCTATGGGGTCTCCTCGGGTATTTCTGTGTATTTGAGCATAAGTCGTTCCAATTGTAATTTTTGTCTGTGTAGTTCAGTGCCTCCTGCAGGGAGGGAGTATGTTGGACTGTTTAAGAATACTAAGGGAGCGTTGGGATAACCATGTACGTGTGGTGTTTGGTGTTCCTTCTCTTCATTGGGATTATCCAGAGTTTAAAATATTTCCATTGGCCTGCTAGATAATAGCCTGGAAGTTCGGGAGGGCCACCTGGCACATTTTTTTTTTGGGACAATATTTGCTTATATACTCTCATAGACACATTATATATATAAATCATAATTTTTACTAAAATATAGTGCATGATTCACTATATGACATGATATTACTAACTATAATGTAATCTTTATCATTGGCATTTTAACACAACTGACAATAAAACACAGGATACCTGGTAATCTGACTATACACAGCGAAATTGAAGCATATCATATTTAAGATTTCAACAACGTTTAACAGCAAAAAATAAACTGGTATCAATCTCATGCTGTCCCAATCACTACTAATGGGTTCTACTATTTACAATGGGTTATACTATATTCAATGGTTATCCTATTTGCAATGGGTTATTATACTGTATTCAATAGGTTATACTATTTAAACTGGGTGTTACTTTTTACAATGGGTTTAAACTATATTCTATCAGTTATGCTATTTAACTGGTGTTACTATTTACAATGGGTTATACTATTTACACTGGGTTATACTATCTTACACTGGGTTATACTATCTTACACTGGGTTATACTATTTCATGAGTTATACTATTTACACGGGTTATACATCTTACACTGGGTTACTATCTTACCTACACTGGTTTTATACTATCTTACACTAGGTTATACTATATTCAGTGAGTTATACTATTTACACTGGGTTATACTGTATTACTTTCACCTTGGTAGGTCAAAGTTTATGGCCATTTCCTGCAACATATAAAATTTTAGTTTGGGGGGTAGATATACCCTTTAATGGGATACACTATATTCAGTGGGTTATACACTTTACATTTGGTTATACTATATTCAGTGGGTTATACTCTTTACATTGGGTTATACTATATTCCGTGGGTTATACTCTTTACATTGGGTTATACTATATTCCGTGGGTTATACTCTTTACATTTGGTTATACTATATTCAGTGGGTTATACTCTTTACATTGGGTTATACTATATTCAGTGGTTATACTCTTTACTTGGGTTATACTATATTCAGTGGGTTATACTCTTTACATGGGTTACTATATTCCGTGGGTTATACTCTTTACATTTGGTTATACTATATTCAGTGGGTTATACTCTTTACATTGGGTTATACTATATTCAGTGGGTTATACTCTTTACATTGGGTTATACTATATTTAGTGGGTAATACTGTTTACATTGTGTTATCCTATATTCAGTGGGTTATTCTATTTACACGGGGTGCCATCTTGCACTTTGGGTGGCTCAGATTAATAAATAACAAAATCTGCTTGACTATGCAGGAGCTGTAACACTGCACAAATACACATACGGTATATATAATATATCATTTATTTATTAAACTATGAATCCACATATACAATATATCCATATCCATTATTATCCCATGTGGTTCTTCCATTTTACCACCATGCTTAACTTTCAATGATAAATCCACTTATTACAGTGCTATAAGGCTCCAGCTGTCTGTAACCTGAATCTACCATATTAGCGGATGGTATATAACCATATTTGTTCATATAGGGCTAGGCCCCTCTAATGTGTTTTTTTATGTCTTTGCGCACGCAATTTTAAAAATCTTTACTGTGCGCACTCAGCTTTAGGTCTGTTTGTTTATGGCTTTCTTTATCTTTGACTTGTCCCCCTAAGGTTTGAAGAATTATAAGTCAAACATATCTGGAGAACATCACTAAGCAGAAACAGAATTAGCAGTCATCTTTTAAGTCAAAGACAAGCATCTTATCACATTTTCCATGTAACACACAAAAGAAATTAAGGGAATAAACTCAGAATTAATTTAAATTTGGGGTTTGCTGAAACTTCTTTGACATTTTTACAACAAAAACAATTTCTGTTCCCTTTGCAGGTTTAATTTTTATTTTTAAACCTAATTATAATCAGGATAAAAAAAGAAGTGAACAGACTTGGTAGTAAATTAATCAGTTATTTTACCACTTCATATATTTTTATTCCAATGGGTTTGAATGATTATTTGCTGCCTACAAAAGACTGCGAACTTGGGGCTAATAAAGTCTAATGTTCTTCACTGACTAGCCAGGTGGATAACTGCAGTATACTGCTAAAAATTCTCTCTTCAATCCGTCCAATGCCCTATTACTTCCCCTGCCAATATTTTATGTCAACTTAAATATCATTGTAGTGTGTGTATTGCTGAAGTATAGCTTGTGATAATTTGCTGTGATTTTTTCTGGATTGCATTATCTTCACATAGAATGCTTACTGTTACCTATAAACATTTTTCTCATTTATGTTTAGAATTAGTCTACTAAGCCAGTCAACTGAGTCATGCTGTGTAGTTGGGTATAAATAAGTATCATGGAGTATATTATTATTTGGATTTATACAGTATAGCGCCAACATTGACATGTTTACATTCACATCAGCCCTGCCCCAAAGAGCTTATATATAATCAGATTTATTAGTAAATTTGTGATATCATTTAATTTAGTTAGGAAGAAAAAATATATTGAAAATATGGAGTTCAATAGATTCCAATAAAGCCTTTGTCACTATAGGCATGGGGGTAAGACAGGGTAGACCCTGCGGGGGGATGAAGGGGGGGGCGGATGCGCCAGGGTGGAGGTAGGGGGCAATTGCGCAGCGGCGGATTTGTGATTCTTTACAGATTGCATTGTAAAAACTCACAACAACGTGTGCTATGGTTTACTGCACTGTATCGGTCAATGGAACCCAGTTGCAGTATTTACAACGTGGTTTTAATATAATGCTCATTAAATACTATTAACGATCTGTATTCTACAAACTTTATATTATGGGTGTGTTATAAAAAAACTGACGATAAATAATAAACCTGCAGTGTATGTTTTATAACGGATAACTTGACTTTATTAATAGTAGAGATGGCCGAACTTCCTAAAGTTCAGTTATTTCAGGACCATGGGCCATATTTATAAGGTGCGGTATCGCTAATTCAAAGGGTTATCACTAAATTCGAGGGTAAGCGAACATTACATTTGAGGGCTATCGCCATTTGCAAACTCTCAATTCGTCCTTACCTCGAATGAAGCATTCAGTAACCCCGAATCTGGTGATAACCCTCGAATGTAGCGTACACGAACCCTTGAATTCAGCGATAACCTCGAATGTACCAAACGCCCGCATTTTAGGGTTATGGAGCGCTAAAGTCAAGGGTTATCAATTCAAAAATTCGAGAATTTAGAAAACCCGGAAGTTCGTAGTTCATAGTAGTAGAAGTCTGAGTTCCTACAAACTCATAAAATTGGGCTCAAACTAAGGGTAAGAGTTCTAGTTTTTGTCCATCCCCATTAATAGGGGCCCATATGCAATAGGAAAACATAATTATTTTTCAGAAAAGGCCAATGGATATTTACGTAGGTAAGTTTTGTCCAAAGCAAAGACAAATCCGTAGAATATTCATTATTAAGGTTAAATCAGTGGTTGTTAAACAATTTTCAAAGTGTTGGACTCTGCACAAACGCCGGGAACACAGGAGACAATCCACCGTAGAGTTGCAATAAAAAGCCTTTATTCTCTTACACGCCTTACGCGTTTCGGACACACCTGTCCTATATCATAGGCATAGAGCTTCCCTCTGCTAACCACCCTATATATACACGCTACGTCCCCACATGACCTCCATACAAGCATCAATCATAATGGACCAGGAAATTAACCCTTTCAGATATCCCTCTGAACGACTGAGGGGGAAAAGATAATTATCCCTAATATGTCATATATCTCTCTTTGATTAGCGTACGTTGCCATTCATGGGAGACGTAGAATAAAACCATTAGCCATAAAAAGCTATTCTCAAAGACCATACATATAAACGAAATAACAACAGTAATATACATAGATCCAAATGATGTGAACATATATCTCTTCATGACTAGAAAATCCCTATAACATATATTACGTCATATATGCAATGATATATAATTATCACTTCTATCTATCAATAAACAATTAACATCTAGAATGGAGTTCATACCTTTGGGATATCTCGTATCTAGTAAAAGATCCATTTAGTTTCTTGTTTAAAAGCAATTTTAAGTGTCTATCCCTGTTTCTAGTGTCCTTTTTAATACTTTGTATTCCTTGATTTGTAATTTATTTAAATTACTATTTACATGTTGCAAAATGTCTTGCAACCGGGCTGTTAGTATCACCAATCTTGATAGCTCTATGTCCACGTATCCTTGATTTAAAGGTCTAATAGTGCATCCTACATATGTTGTGTTACAATGCTACATTTCAGACATAAATGACATAAGAAATGTACAGTTTATATGTATTCTCTGATGGCTAACGTTCTCCCTGTTATGTGATTGAGGAACTCCTGTCCTATCTTCACATAACGGCAGTAACACCATCTAGTATGTCCGCACTTATACATACCTCTGGTACCCCCAGCCAATTACTCATTGGTTTTTCAGAACGACTGAATTCGCTGGGAGATAAACAGTTACCCAAATACTACAGCCCTTTTTGACACAAAACGAAATCCTGACTCCATTATGTGATCCAATTTTTTATCTGCCCTAAGAATAGGAAGATGCTTTTTTACGAATATTCAACACATCATCAACATTCAACCAAAATCAAGCATCCAACAATCCTTCATCAATCAAAATCATATCCACATCCAAAAGAAAATTCGCACATTCATATCAAAGACATCAAAACAAAAGGATAGAGATCTCAATCAACAAAGATTTCCACAATCCCCAACACATAATCACCTCAACACTAAAATGCTCCACACAATAGTTGCAGAGCACGAAACATTCAAATTCATCATCACCATTCCCACAAATTTGCAATATCGCACTTCAATTCATCATTTCCAAATAAACTTCACTATTCATCACATTCATCAATCAGACAAGACCAAAGTCACAAATCAAGTCACAAAAGACCCTCAATTCAATATTCAACATTCAACCAAAAACAGTTCCCAAAAGGTCAAACTCAAAACACAGCAATAGTCATCCATCACAATTGTCTATACAGTGGACTAGGAGATACAACAAACACAACATTCCACAAACATCAATTCTCACACATCAAAAATCCTGATGCAAATTTCAACACCACATCATCATCAAAACTTCAGTACACCAATACACATTCGAGTCATATACGAACTTCAACAACATCATCTACAAAGGATTCAAGAGACAGATGGTCCCACATTGTACAGAAAATAATCACTAGGATCACTACGAACAGTCCACATAGTCAACATGAGGAAACCATTCAAAAATCAACAAAAAATTATCAGATAATCACATCAGATAAAAGCCATCATATCAAAATCATCAGCTCAGAGATAGGCTTGATGTCCAAATTCCATCAAACACAATATGTATCCGCACACTCAACCCCAATTGTAATCATACAACAGTCAGCAACTAAGGACTAAAACTCAGGACACTCATCAACCAGAATTGTCTCCCACTCAACAAAATACTCAAAATCTATGACAATTCAATTCACCAAACAAGTCAACAAAGTCATCTAGATCAATCAATCATACCCTAAACTATCGTGATGCAAAACAATTACAGACAAAGTCAATTCCAAAACACAGGTCAATGGCAAAACACACCTCTACTAAAACAAGATCAGGAACCTAGATTCAACTTCAATCATCGTTCCATCAAACAAATCAACACCATCAAAAACAATTCCATCTCAAATCATTCATCCACAATCATCACAAACCCTCAAAAGTCATCAATTCACAAAAAATCCACACCATTCACCAAAACAATTCAATCAAAAAAACCATCAAAAAAATCAAATCAACATCACAATCAAAACACCATATTCAAAAAATTCAAAAAATCATCATTCATCAAAACCAAATCAAAATTCCATCACAATTCATTCATCAACCATCAAATCACACAACACCTCAATGGATAAGACTTTGGTCCCCCTGGTTCTCTTATTCCACTCTTTCCGTCTTCTCCCCCTGCCTCTCCTCTCCGCCTGTGTCTTCTTCCTGTTTTGGCCACCTCTGTCTCCTCTCCTTCTGGTTTTGTCCCTTTCCCTCTCCTTTATTACCCGCTCATCATAAGGGGGTACACGAAAAAAGAAACCAAACAGCTCCTCCTTCCCCTCTCCCCCCCCTCACTTCCCCTTCCCCCTTCTCCCACCCCCCCTCCCTCCCCCCCCTTCCCCCCTTCCCCTCCCTCCCACCTTCCCCTCCCCCCTCCCCCTCCCCTCCCCTTCCATTCCCCCCCCCCCCCCCCTCCCCCCCCCCCCTCCCCCCCCCCCCCTCCCCCCCCCCCCCCCTCTCCTCCCCCCTTTTTTTTCCCTTCCCCCCCACCCACCCATAACCAAAAAACAAAACAAATCCTCAACCATCATCATCATCCACATATTCAAACAATACCACAAAACACATCATCAATCACCCCAAATATTCAAAAAAAACAATCAATCAAAATCAACACATCACACCTCATCACAACATAACAACCAATCAATATTCAATTCAAACCCAATCATCATCACAACTTCCCAGACAAACACATTCACAATCCTCAACATCAATCCTCAAATTCATCACATTCACCCATCAACAAATCGCCAACATCATTCAAATATTCCATCAATTCATCCCCCAGAACATCAACATCACAATCATCACATCACAACCAATCAAATCAAATTCACAAAAAATTCATATTCAAACAATTCAAAAACCGAAAACCTTCAGCAATCAAATCAACAACAATCACAAAAAAGTTCAAAACAATCACCAAAATCAACAAATATTCAACATCACAAGCATTCACATCATCCATCAAATCAATCAAGAAAGAATTTCAAATCCCAAAAACAAAATCAAACATCAATCAACACAAACAAAACACATTCACAATCTCAAAAAAACACCATCATCACACACAACCAAACCCCCAAAACAAATATCACAAATATTCCTCCAAAAAAAATCCAAAATTCATCAACAATTCAAAAAATCCAAAACAAAATCAAATCAAAAAAACAAAATTCCAACAGCAATTCAATCACCACATATTCAAAATCAAACACCATATCCTCATCCAACAATCAAACAAAAACAAAAATTCACCCACCAACAAATTCACATTCAATCAAAACACAAATCAAAAACATCAAAACAACACACATCACAAATCAAAAAATCCAGAACATCATCATCACAAAATCATTCAAATTCAAATTCATTCACCACCAAATAATTCCACCATCAAACACAAATTCATCAACATTCACACAAAAAATCACCTCAAACAACAAAATCATTTCAAACATCATTCATCAAATTCCAACTATTCCACTCACAACAATGCGAAGTCCAATCAAATCATATTCAATTCACACTCCGATCACACAAAAATATCAAATCAATTCATTCCATTCAGCAATTCATCACCACAGACGATCCATTCATCAATCAGAAATTTTTCAAACAAACAAAAAACAATCATCAAATCCCCTTCATCAATCAAAACCATCACACAATTCACAATCATCCAAATAGTTTTTCACAAAAAAAAGCAAAAAACACAATCAAACAATTCAACACTCAAAAAACCACAATCCATCACTCAGACATCAACAATTCAACAAACACAATCTCAAACAAAATCCCAAATCAAACAATCATCCCAATTCCATCACATCATTCACAACATGCAATCACAAATCATCATAATTCCACAATCATCATCAAATCAAGAATCATTCAATCACAAAATCATCATCACATTAAATCATCAAAAAATTCAAAAGCCAGCAAATCACATCATATTCAATCAACAAACAAAAAAATATTCAACCTCATCATCAAAAATCAAAAAAAATCAAATCCAATTCAAAAATATTCATCATCACATCAATTCCAAAAAAAAAACAAAACATTCCAATCCCATCAACAACATCAATTCAACAAACAATCCATCACACAAAATTTCAAATCCATCATCAAAAACCTCATCAATTCCGCGAATTCACACATCAAAAATTCTCATCATCAACAAATTCACATCATTCATTCATATGCAAATTCAACATTCATCATCATCCCAATATTCAATCATCAATTCAATCATCGAGCAACAACATCACCAATTCACAACATCACAACCACACAAATCACGGCAATCCATTCAATCATCATCATCAATCAAGTCCTCACACCAAATCACTTCACAATATTCCAACATTCAATTCCACAATTCATCATCACAAAATCAAAAATCACACAACAACTCGATCACAATCCGCAGAATCATCATCAAATTCGAATTCACGAATTCACAAAAACATCAAACTCAAAATATTATCACATCATCAATATTCAAATCCTCAAACTCACACATCAAAATTCAACATTCAACTTCAACAAAATTCACAAAAAAATAATCAATCATAAATATTCATCATTCACAATCATCAATTCAATTCAAAAATTCAATCATCAATTCAAAATCATCACACCTTCAAAAAATCAATCATCACATTCACACACAACACAAACATCATATTCAAAAACAAAAAACATCAAATCAATTCAATTCAATTCACCTCATCAAACATTCCAACATCAAACATTCATCATCCAAAATCCAATTCAAACAAAAATCAACCAAACACACACAATCATTCAGTCCAATCACAATTCACAAAATCATTCAATAATCCACAAATCCAAAATTTCACACCATCACACTCAAACACTCACAAATCAAATCAATTCATCCAAATCAATTCACCACAATCAAAAAATCATCCACCACAAAATCGATCAAGGTGTCAATCAAAAAAAATTCAAATCAACAGATCATCATCATCAATTCAAATTCCCACATCACACATCATCAACACAAACAAAAACAAAATTCACATAAATCATCACATCAATTCATCAAATTCAAACCAAAATATTCCAAGTCATTCATCTCTCATTTCAAACAATTCATCACATCAAATCAAAATTCACTCAATTCAACAAAAAACCACAACACATCCAAACACCTCACATTTCAAAAAATCATCATCATCACTTCAAATCAAAAACAAAAATCAAGCACATATCAACATCAAAAATCACAAACAAAATTCAACACATCAACAATTTCCATCACACAATCAACAACAAAAATCACAATCAAAACATCTTCAAATTCAATTCATTCACACATCCACACTCAAAACTTCAAACCAATATTCTAATTCAATCAATCAATATTCATATCACACACACCAACAATTCAAATTTCTTCAACAAAATTCAACGTCATCATCCAACAATCAATCATTCAAAATCAAACAAATTCAAATATTTCAACGCCACCACATTCAACCAAAAAAATTCACAATTCACAATCAAGCAAACACTTCATCAAAAATCACAAAACAATCATATTCACAAAAATCATTCACAATTCACTTCAACAATCACAACACATCAATTGCAATCCTTTCAATTCAATTCATCACAATCCAACAACAAATCACATATTCATTCAAAACAATCATCACAAACACCAAATTCACATCACACAAATCATCATCAAATCAAATATTCAACACAATATTCCAATCACACAATTTACAAGAATTTCAAAAATGCAAACCCACAATTCATCAAAAAAACACAAATCATCATCCTATTCAAACATCATTCATCAAAAAATCCACATCAATCCATATCAATCACAAATCACACCTCACCAACAATCATCACAACACAAATCCACACATCATCAACAAATCAGCAATTCACACATTCAATCACAATCAATTCAATCAAATCCACAACATTCAAAAAAATTCCAAACAAACACAAAAAAATCAAAACTCAAATCCACTCAAAACAAATCATCACATACACAATTCAATTCAAAATTCAAAAAGCAAACAACAATCCAACATCACAATTCAAACACCAATCAAATTCACACCAATCAATTCAACAATCCAAATCATCACCAAACCCCAATCACATCCTCATCAAATCAAATCATAAAAGCACAATTCAATTCATCAAAACCATCAGTAGTCACACATCACAAAACAAAATCCATCAATTCAACCTACATTCAACCAAAACAATCACATCAAAAATTCAAAAATTCAAATCATCATCAATCCACACATCTCAATCCCCATCAATCAAAACATCATCATCACCACATCAAAACAAATTCATCACAAAATACATCAAAACATTCACATCAAACATCATCAATTCAAAAGCAATTCATCACATCACAACAATCATCATCAAAAAAAATCTCACAACAATTCCACATCAATCACAAATTCCATCAAAAAAAATTCAACAATTCATCACAATCAAAACATCAACAAGTTCAAAAAATTCAACACATCATCATTCTTCAAAATTCATCACAATCACAAACAATTCAAAAACAAAAAACAGACAATCAAAAAAATCAAAAACACAATTCAATTCACACATATTCAAAAAACAATCAACAACAATCAATCCAAAAATCTCACCACCATTCATTCAATCAACAATCATCACACATCAGCTTCCAATCAATTCATCACAAATGTCAAATCTTCACACACATCACAAAAACAAACTCTCAATGCACAAAATCGACAATTCAATCATACAAAATTTTCCTTTCACACCCATCCCACCACACATTCACACACAATTCACAAAGTCATCAAAAAAATCAACAATTCAATTCACACAAACAAACATCCAACAAAAACACAATCATCACATTCAATCACAAACACATATCATTCAACACATCATTCCACCAAACCAATCAATCAATTCACACAAAAAATATTCAAATCAATCAAACACCCACCTCATCAACATCAAACAATCAATCAGCAACTCACCAAAACCATCTCATCCAAAATCAAAATATTCAAATCCACAAACATCAAAAATCAACACAAAACACAAGAATCAATTCAACACATCAATCACAAAATCAATCAAAAATCATCAATCACAACATCAAAAAAAACACACAACAATCACAACAACCAAATTCATCAAATCAATATTCAAATTCAAAACAATCAACAACAATTCAACAAAACACCATTCAAAACATTCACATTACAAAACAAACATCAAAACATATTCAATCACAAATTCAAACAGCATCAATCAACATAGCAACACACAATTCATATTCAATTCAAACATCAAATCATCAAAAATCACAATCTCAAATTCAACACATCTATCAAAGCAAATCAAAAAACTCATCTCAAATCTCATCCTCACATTCAAAACAATCATCAAAAACAAATCAATCAAAACACCTCAACACATATTCCACACAATCAAATTCACACCAAAAACAAATCATTTTTCAAATTCATCAAAACAATTCCATCACATCAACAACAAATTCAATCAATTCAAAACAACAACATCATCAACCACAAAACTTCAAATCAACATCACATCAAATCAAAACAATTCAACATCAAACAAGATTCACCAACAGCAAATCCAATTCAACAATTCAAGAATCAATCACATGCATCACACAAAATCACAATCAATCAAAAAAATTCAACAATTCACATCACCATCAATCAAACACATCCAATTCATCAACTCTCCATCAATATTCACATTATTCAATTCACAAACAATCATTCAGCAAACAATCAAAAATTCAATCACAATCAAACAATCCTCACATCAAATCACATCAAATCACAATTCATCAACATCAACAATCAATTCAAACATCATTCAAAAACATTCACACACAACAACAAACAATCACAACAGTCATCATCAATTCATCAAATCACACACATTCAGCAACATATTCATCAACATTCAATCAAAACACCAAAATTCATCATAACAAATCACCATCCAACTTCACAAACAAATCAACAGCATCATCAAAACACATCACATCATCAATTCCTCACAAAATGTCATTCATCATCATAATTCCAAAATTACTCAATCATCATCAATTCAACAAATCATCACATCAAAAAAAAAATCAAGCAAAACATCAATCATCAATTCATATTCAATTCACAACACAAATCACATCAACAAACATTCACTCCATCAATCAAATCAATCAATCAAATCACACACACAAACCAATCACAAATCATCAAATTAAACACATCATCAACACAAATTCATCAAAACACCCAATTCACATGTCCATTCAAACAATTCAAATATTCAAACAACACACACAATCACATTCACAAACTCAACATTCAAACATCAACAACACATCAATTCACTCCCCACCAATCAAATCAAAATCACACAGTCAAATTCCCATCATCACAATCATTCAAACATCAATTCCAAAAATTCAAAAAAAAACATCATATTCCAACAATTCCACACACAATCAATTCAATGCACACATCAAACAATTCACATCAACACAACATCAAAACATCCAGAAAAAAATCAACATCAAAACAATTCACACAAAATTCATTCACATCACACATTCCAAAAATTCAATCACACAAATTCAAATCAACAAAAACTCATCAACCAATCACACAAAAAAGAAATCAAACAATTCGCCCATCAATTCAAATATTCGATCAATCAAATCAAAAATCACAAATTCACCATTCACAATTTCTCAACAATCACACACAAGTCACACATTCATTCATCAAATCCCAAATCAACACAAAAAACCTCACAACATCAACAAAATTCACAACAATTCATTCAACATCCAATTCAATCACACAATCACAATTCAACACATCAAACATCACAACAAAAAACTTCCTTCAAAGCACAAGCAAAAAAAACAATTCATCAAAAAATTCAAACAGTCAAAAAAAACAATCATCATTCAAAACATCCCAAACAAATTCAAAAAATCAAATCACAATTCACAAATCAAAAAAATTCAACACAACACAATTCCTCAACAGGTCATCAACAACATCAATTCACAATCCACATCATCAACACAAAAAATTCAATCAATCAGACAAATCACAAAATTCAAATCAAATCATTCAATTCAAAATCAAATTCAATCAACA
This sequence comes from Hymenochirus boettgeri, assembly GCA_019447015.1. NCBI lineage: Eukaryota > Metazoa > Chordata > Amphibia > Anura > Pipidae > Hymenochirus > Hymenochirus boettgeri. The sequence continues at coordinate 34,684,913 of CM033472.1, read as the reverse complement.
ATTCACAACCACACAAAACATCCAAACAACATCATTCAAATATTCATCAAAACAAAATCACAATTCCAACAACACATGCATCACATCACACATGTCAGGGCTTTGCAAGGGGGTATGCAAAAGGACAAAAAAATGCGGTGGGGGGGGGTGTCAATTCAAAGGGGGCGGGGGGGCACTCTGGGGTTCAACTGGGTCAGGGGAAACACACAAAACACTTCATATTCACATTCATTGCAGGGGGGGGGGGGGGAAGGTCGCAGAGGTGGAGAATCTCCCGAGGACAATTCGAAAAAAGAATGCAAACACACAAAAACATCAATCACAAACGGTAGGTATCATATTCACACACTCACAGGGTGGTCCAAACTCGGGCGGTCGGGCAGGTACATTATTCAAGGGGACACAGGGGATCAGGAAAAAATTCAATCAAGGTTCAACGAAATCAATTCACGGGGGACCAGGGGGGGGGTGCACAGGTTCTGAACAATTCAAAAACATTCAAACAAAATCAAAAAATATTCATCAACAAATCATCATTCAGATTCATCAAAACATCGGGGGGAGTTTCATGGGTCACAAATTCAGGACTACAATTCAGAGGAGGGGCGTCAACAAACACAGGGTTCAAATATTCAAACAGTGAGTCTGCTGAACTTGAGGGCTGACCTAACATTGTATGGTGAACTGAAAGGCCAACCCTCCAGTGTCTGCTAAAATGGAAAGCAGACCTACCAGTGTCTGGTGAACTGGAAGACTGACCTGACAGTGTCTGGTGAACTGGATGACTGACCTGACAGTGTCTGGTGAACTGGAAGGCTGACCTACCTGTATCTGCTGAACTGAAGGGCTGACCTACCAGTGTCTGTTGAACTGTAGGACTAACCTATTAGTGTCTGCTGAACTTGAGGGCTGACCTAACATTGTATGGTGAACTGAAATGCCGACCCTCCAGTGTCTGCTAAAATGGAAAGCAGACCTACCAGTGTCTGTGAACTGGAAGACTGACCTGACAGTGTCTGGTGAACTGGAAGACTGACCTGACAGTGTCTGTGTGAAACTGGAAGGCTGACCTAACAGTCTCTAGGAACTGGAGGGCTAACCTGGCAGAGTCTGGTGAACTGGAGGGCTGACCTAACAGTGCCTGGTGAACCAAAAGGATGACCTAACAGTGTCTGGTAAGTGGATGTCGGACCTAACAGTGTATGCTGAACTGGAGGGCTGACCTAACTTGTGCTGCTGAACTGGAGGACTGGCCTACCAGTTTCTGCTGAACTTGAGGCTGACCTAACCTAGTATGGTAAACTGAAAGGCCGACATACCAGTGTCTGCTGAACTGGAAAGCAGACCTACCAGTGTCTGCTGAACTGGAAGACTGACCTGACAGTGTCTTGTGACCTGAAGGGCTTACCTGACAGTGTCTGGTGATCTGGAGATCTGACCTAGCAGTGTCTGGTGAAGTGGAAGGCTGACTTAACATTGTGTATGGTGAACTGGAGGGCTGACCTAACAGTGGCTGGTAAAGTGGAGGGATGACCTAACAGTGTGTGCTAAACTACAGTATTGAAGTAATAGTGTCTGGTAAACTGGGTGGCTGACCTAACAGTGTCTGCTGAACTGGAGGGCTGACCTAACAGTGTCTGGTTTACTTGGAGAACTGAACTAACAGTGTCTGTTGAATTGGAGGGCAGCAGCCTCTGTTAGGCCAGCCCTACAGTTCACCAGACACTGTTAGTCCGCCATGCCCACCTCCATAGGCCATGCCTCGCAGGAAAAAGTAGGGGTGGCTTAATAAGTTTGGCTCAGGTGCCAAAAGGTCTAGAAGCCCACCCGCTCACTCTACAGTCTGACTTGTTGCTGCATTTTGTGGTTCAACCCCTGAAGTACAAACATTACTTGTCACATTAGCATTACTTTCACAAATTATAGAATCTTTTATCAATTCAACCATTCTTCTATTTGAGCAAATGCTTATTGTTCCTAAATGAGTGGATGTATTCAAACCACCCTTCTTTGTCTCCTAATTCCTGATTGCTGGGTCTGTATCTGGAGAAGTTTCTCTGCTGGCAAGGAGAGCAGGCTTTTCCTGATATTCCACATCAGGCGCTTCCTCTTACACTATCTGGGGCCATTCTGATTCCTTCCCCAACTAAGGTTGCCCCTTATGTCTAATCAGCTCTCAGCCAAGTCTGCTGAACTTGAGGGCTGACCTAACATTGTATGGTGAACTGAAATGCCGACCCTCCAGTGTCTGCTAAAATGGAAAGCAGACCTACCAGTGTCTGGTGAACTGGAAGACTGACCTGACAGTGTCTGGTGAACTGGAAGACTGACCTGACAGTGTCTGGTGAACTGGAAGGCTGACCTAACAGTATCTAGGGAACTGGAGGGCTAACCTGGCAGAGTCTGGTGAACTGGAGGGCTGACCTAACAGTGCCTGGTGAACCAAAAGGATGACCTAACAGTGTCTGGTAAAGTGGATGTCTGACCTAACAGTGTATGCTGAACTGGAGGGCTGACCTAACTGTGTCTGCTGAACTGGAGGACTGGCCTACCAGTTTCTGCTGAACTTGAGGGCTGACCTAACCTAGTATGGTAAACTGAAGTCTTTAAATGTAAGTAGTTGTTTGTTTTTTATAATGTGACCAGATTTGGTGACTCCTATGCGTTCCATATTTTGAGCTATATTAAGGGAATACAAGTTGTGGTTATGCCATAGTGGGGTTTCCTCGGGTATTTCTGTGTATTTGAGCATAAGTCGTTCCAAATTGTATATTTTTGTCTGTGTAGTTCAGTGCCTCCTGCAGGGAGGGAGTATGTTGGACTGTTTAAGAATACTAAAGGGAGCGTTGGGAGGTAACCATGTAGCTGTGGTGTTGGGTGTTCCTTCTCTTCATTGGGATTATCCAGAGTTTAAAATATTTCCATTGGCCTGCTAGATAATATGCCTGGAAGTTCGGGAGGGCCAGCCTGGCACATTTTTTGGGACAATATTTGCTTATATATACTCTCATAGACACATTATATATAATAAATCATAATTTTACTAAAATAATAGTGCATGATTCACTATATGAACATGATATTTACTAACTATAATGTAATCTTTATCATTGGCATTTTAACACAAACTGACAAATAAAACACAGGATACCTGGTATATCTGACTATACACAGCGAAAATGGAAGCAGATCATAATTTAAGATTTCAAACGTTTAACAAGCAGAAAATAAACTGGTATCAATCTCATGCTGTCCCAATCACTACTAATGGGTTCTACTATTTACAATGGGTTATACTATATTCAATGGGTTATACTATTTGCAATGGGTTATTATACTGTATTCAATAGGTTATACTATTTAAACTGGGTGTTACTTTTTACAATGGGTTAAACTATATTCTATCAGTTATGCTATTTACACTGGGTGTTACTATTTACAATGGGTTATACTATTTACACTGGGTTATACTATCTTACACTGGGTTATACTATCTTACACTGGGTTATACTATATTCAGTGAGTTATACTATTTACACTGGGTTATACTATCTTACACTGGGTTATACTATCTTACACTAGGTTATACTATATTCAGTGAGTTATACTATTTACACTGGGTTATACTGTATTACTTTCACCTTGGTAGGTCAAAGTTTATGGCCATTTCCTGCAACATATAAAATTTTAGTTTGGGGGGTAGATATACCCTTTAATGGGATACACTATATTCAGTGGGTTATACACTTTACATTTGGTTATACTATATTCAGTTGGGGATACTCTTTACATTGGTTATACTATATTCCGTGGTTATACTCTTTACATTGGGTTATACTATATTCCGTGGGTGTATACTCTTTACATTGGTTATACTATATTCAGGTGGGTTATTTACTCTTTACATTGGGTTATATATTATCAGTGGGTTATACTCTTTACATTGGGTTATACTATATTCAGTGGGTTATACTCTTTACATTGGGTTATACTATATTCAGTGGGTTATACTCTTTACATTGGGTTATACTATATTCAGTGGGTTATACTCTTTACATTGGGTTATACTATATTTAGTGGGTAATACTGTTTACATTGTGTTATCCTATATTCAGTGGGTTATTCTATTTACACGGGGTGCCATCTTGCACTTTGGGTGGCTCAGATTAATAAAATAACAAAATCTGCTTGACTGTATGCAGGAGCTGTAACACTGACACAAATACACATACGGTATATATAAATATATCATTTATTTAGTTAAACTATGAATCCACATATACAATATATCCATATCCATTATTATCCCATGTGGTTCTTCCATTTTACCACCATGCTTAACTTTCAATGATTAAATCCACTTTATTACAGTGCTATAAGGCTCCAGCTGTCTGTAACCTGAATCTACCATATTAGCGGATGGTATATAACCATATTTGTTCATATAGGGCTAGGCCCCTCTAATGTGTTTTTTATGTCTTTGCGCACGCAATTTTAAAAAATCTTTACTGTGCGCACTCAGCTTTAGGTCTGGTTTGTTTATGGCTTTCTTTATCTTTGACTTGTCCCCCTAAGGTTTGAAGAATTATAAGTCAAACATATCTGGAGAACATCACTAAGCAGAAACAGAATTAGCAGTCATCTTTTTAAGTCAAAGACAAGCATCTTATCACATTTTCCATGTAACACACAAAAAGAAATTAAGGGAATAAACTCAGAATTAATTTAAATTTGGGGTTTGCTGAAACTTCTTTGACATTTTTACAACAAAAACAATTTCTGTCCCTTTGCAGGTTTAATTTTCTTATTAAACCTAATTATAATCAGGATAAAAAAAAGAAGTGAACAGACTTGGTAGTAAATTAATCAGTTATTTTACACTTCATATATTTTATTCCAATGGGTTTGAATGATTAATTGCTGCCTACAAAAGACTGCGAACTTGGGGCTAATAAAGTCTAATGTTCTTCACTGACTAGCCAGGTGGATAACTGCAGTATACTGCTAAAAATTCTCTCTTCAATCCGTCCAATGCCCTATTACTTCCCCTGCCAATATTTTAATGTCAACTTAAATATCATTGTAGTGTGTGTATTGCTGAAGTATAGCTTGTGATAATTTGCTGTGATTTTTTCTTGGATATGCATTATCTTCAACATAGAATGCTTACTGTTACCTAATAAACATTTTCTCATTTATGTTATAGAATTAGTCTACTAAGCCAGTCATACTGAGTCATGCTGTGTAGTTGGGTATAAATAAGTATCATGGAGTATTATTATTATGGATTTATACAGTATAGCGCCAACATTGACATGTTTACATTCACATCAGGCCCTGCCCCAAAGAGCTTATAATATAATCAGATTTATTAAGTAAATTTGTGATATCATTTAATTTAGTTAGGAAGAAAAAATATATTGAAAATATGGAGTTCAATAGATTCCAATAAAGCCTTTGTCACTATAGGCATGGGGGTAAGACAGGGTAGAGCCCTGCAGGGGGGATGAAGGGGGGGGCGGATAGCGCCAGGGTGGAGGTAGGGGGGCAATTGCGCAGCGGCGGATTTGTGATTCTTTACAGATTGCATTGTAAAATACCAACAACGTGTGCTATGGTATTACTGCACTGTATCGGTCAATGGAACCCAGTTGCAGTATTTTACAACGTGGTTTTAATATAATGCTCATTAAATACTATTAACGATCTGTATTCTACAAACTTTATATTATGGGTGTGTTATAAAAAACTGACGATAAATAATAAACCTGCAGTGTAGTTTATAACTGATAACTTGACTTTATTAATAGGTAGAGATGGCCGAACTTCCTAAAGTTCAGTTAGTTTCAGGACCATGGGCCATATTTATAAAGGTGCGGTATCGCTAAATTCAAAGGGTTATCACTAAATTCGAGGGTAAGCGAACATTACATTTGAGGGCTATCGCCATTTGCAAACTCTCAAATTCGTCCATTACCCTCGAATGAAGCATTCAGTAACCCTCGAATCTGGTGATAACCCTCGAATGTAGCGTACACGAACCCTTGAATTCAGCGATAACCCTCGAATGTACCAAACGCCGCATTTTAGGGTTATGGAGCGCTAAAGTCAAGGGTTATCAATTCAAAAATTCGAGAATTTAGAAAACCCGGAAGTTCGTAGTTCATAGTAGTAGAAGTCTGAGTTCCTACAAACTCATAAAATGTGGCTCAAACTAAGGGTATGAGTTCTAGTTTTTGTCCATCCCCATTAATAGGGGCCCATATGCAATAGGAAAACATAATTATTTTCAGAAAAGGCCAATTGGATATTTACTGTAGGTAAGTTTTGTCCAAAGCAAAGACAAATCCGTAGAATATTCATTATTAAGGTTAAATCAGTGGTTGTTAAACAAATTTCAAAGTGTTGGACTCTGCACAAACGCCGGGAACACAGGAGACAATCCACCGTAGAGTTGCAATAAAAAGCCTTTATTCTCTTACACGCCTTACGCGTTTCGGACACACCTGTCCTTAATCATAGGCATAGAGCTTCCCTCTGCTAACCACCCCTATATATACACGCTACGTCCCCACATGACCTCCATACGCAATCAATCAATAATGGACCAGGAAATTAACCCTTTCAGATATCCCTCTGAACGACTAGAGGGGGAAAGATAATTATCCCTAATATGTCATATATCTCTCTTTGATTAGCGTACGTTGCCATTCATGGGGAGACGTAGAATAAAAACATTAGCCATAAAAAAGCTATTCTCAAAGACCATACATATTAAACGAAATAACAACAGTAAATATACATAGATCCAAATGATGTGAACATATATCTCTTCATGACTAGAAAATCCCTATAATACATATATTACGTCATATATGCAATGATATATAATTATCACTTCTATCTATCAATAAAACAATTAACATCTAGAATGGAGTTCATACCTTTGGGATATCTCGTATCTAGTAAAAAGATCCATTTAGTTTCTTGTTTAAGCAATTTTAAGTGTCTATCCCTGTTTCTAGTGTCCTTTTTAATACTTTGTATTCCTTGGATTTGTAATTTATTTAAATTACTATTATTACATGTTGCAAAATGTCTTGCAACCGGGCTGTTAGTATCACCAATCTTGATAGCTCTAATGTGCTCACGTATCCTTGATTTTAAAGGTCTAATAGTGCATCCTACATATTGTTGGTTACAAGTGCTACATTTCAAGACATAAATGACATAAGAAGATGTACAGTTTATGTATTCTCTGATGGTAAACGTTCTCCCTGTATGTGAATTGAGGAATTCCTGTCCTATCTTCACATAACGGCATGTAACACATCTAGTATGTCCGCACTTATACATACCTCGGTATCCCAGCCAATTACTCATTGGTTTTTCAGAACGACTGAATTCGCTGGGAGATAAACAGTTACCCAAAGTACTAGCCCTTTTTGACACAAAACGAAATCCTGACTCCATTATGTGATCCAATTTTTTATCTGCCCTAAGAATAGGAAGATGCTTTTTTAGAATATTCACAATTTCATAAAATTGAGGACTATATGATGATATAAATGTGACAGGGGTCGATCTTTTTGTGAGAGTATTGGATCTCTCGTTAGTCATAGAATTTGTATCCATGTCTCTTTTTGATTTATTATGTTTTGGTCTTAATAAAAATGATCTATTCAATCGTAGGGCCTTTAAAAATGCTTCTTTTAAAGTAACCAGATCATATCCCCTTTCCAAGAATTTGTCACGTAAGATGCAGGCTTGGGCCAAAAAATCTTCTTCTACTGAGCAATTTCTGCGAATCCTAATAAACTGACTTAATGGAATGCCTCTAATACAGTGTTTAGGATGGCATGATTTTGCGTGTAATAAGGTGTTCTTAGAATGTTCCTTCCTAAATATGGTCGTAATCACATTACACTCATGTATATGTATGGATAAATCTAAATATTGTGTCTTTTCCCCACCATAGGTCCATGTGAACTTCAGATTATACCCATTGTTGTTCAAACTCTGTATGAGTATGGCAAAATCATTTTCTGTGCCCTCCCATACCCAAAGCAAATCATCTATATATCTTTTGTGATGTCTAATTTTCTCTATATGTGGATGTACGGGGCAATTGGGGCCCTACGATTGAATAGATCATCTTTATTAAGACCAAAACATAATAAATCAAAAAGAGACACGGATACAAATTCTATGACTAACGAGAGATCCAATACTCTCACAAAAAGTGTTCCCGGCGTTTGTGCAGAGTCCAACACTTTGAAATTTGTTTAAGAGTAGCTGCCGTGCGACGGGCTTGGGGCGTCTGGCACCCGGGCCATAGAGACTTCTGGGTAAGAGACTCACCCATGACATATTTTGATACATGTAACAAACTTTGTTATTCTCCGGGCTGAGACACGGTTGTACTGAGTGACGGGCCCACGGTTTGCACACCTGGGCCATAGAACACACAAAGTAAGCTGACGCTAATCACTTTTTATTGGAAATTTAAAAGTGCTAATATGATGTACAAGTTTTATTGAGCCCATATGACTTTGTATGATTATGTAAATCAGTGGTTGGACCTCAAAGCAATAGATCCATCAATAACAGGAGAGGGATGGTGTATGTTTTTCATTTTTTACATTTCCCAGAAACTGCTTATTAGAATATATTACTTGCTTTTTTAGCTGCTGTGTACAGAATACTGTATCTGTAAAATCTGTAATTGCAGCAAGTGGTATGATTACATTCTAAGTTAAATTAGCACAGGAGGATATAATGTAGTTCATTGGATTGATCCTCTGTATACCACAGTGAAGCATACTGAGCATGCCTAAGCTCAATGATTTATTAGAGGGGTGTAGTGTAATATATTAGCTGTAGTGAAAGAGCTTCACAGAGGATAATCCCTTGTGTAGAAAGCAGCTAGGAAAGCAAAAGCTAGCATAAAAATAGTCAATACAAGTTAAATTTAGTTTGTCCATAAATTAGAACAAAACTTGAAACTGTGAGTTGGTTGAGATTAGGTTAAAGCATCTCCTGCATGTTCTCCATCCTATTACACAGGTAAATCACCACCAAACTCCAAAACTGTGAGATGTAAGACTAACATCTCTTTCTGCTTCCAGTTAGCAGCTGTAACAGATGACATCACAGCCAATGACTAAATGCTATTCCCCTAGCTGCCTTCCTGAGCATGTAAAAGCTTCCAAAAAGGCAGAAACGTTTGAGAGGCAGAGGAAAAGGGACACGATAAATTTTTTTGAATTACAGATTAAACCCACATCTGTCAGCTTTGCAACTATTGTAGTTTTGGGTTTCGTGGGATGATTTATCTACAGTATATATAATTTAACATTTGAGGGTGAATATGCCCTTTAAATGGGTACACTATTGAGAAATACATTGCACAGAGCTGTTCTCCGATCAGACTCTGTTCATTATACTCCACCTACAGCTTAGAACCATGTTTTTACCTATTGAAGAAGTGTTGTTGGAGGGTATGGGCTTGTCAAGGTGCACAGAATCTTACAGTACCTTACCATTGTATTTATTCCTTCCTTTTAGCAACATGTTAATAGTAAACTGCTAACATACTGTTGTGAATACAAAGTATGGCGGCTCCTCAGATTTGCTGCGGATTGGACAAACCCCAGTCCAATCCGAGGGGAAAGAGCGCTAGCAGCTGTCGGGTGTCTTTGAGAACAAAGCTTGCATCAATGAATTACCGCTGCACCATCCGACATCTTAGGATCAACAACGTTTGTTCAGGTTCTGTGCTGGCTCCGTGTATTCATTCACTGCAGTTTATTTGAATTTGGTGATTAACCAATCACATTAGTGTTTTCCTTTGCGATTGTGGTTCATTGGTTGTGCTGTGTATTTCTGCGTTTCAGTCTTGCACAATGTAACATAAGGTTAGGCTCTCTACTAGTGGGGCATTTCTATAGCTTTAAAGAGCAAGTCCAGTCCCAAAATGAAAACCCACATACACCCCCCAAAACCCTAAACGGTAATAGTTTGAAATCTGAAAAATTTAAGTCTAACCTGAAATCCTGAACAATGTCCTGTTACCCCTGTTTCTGCTTCCAGCTAGCAACTGTCAGTCATGGATTTGACAGTTGACATCACAGCCAATGACTTAATGATAATCCCCTGTCTGCCTCTTCTGAGCATGCCCACGCTCAGTACAGGTTTCTAACTTGCTCAGTTTCCATGAGGCATCCAGAAGCATAGCAGGCATACAGTAATGAATTCATAGGGCAATGTATGATATATCAACATATTTTAAAGAGGCCATTCTTTCTAAAAGATGTTCTTATGAGGGTGGAGTTGTCCTTTAACTTCCTGTAGTGTCTGTGTAAGACCTCGGACTGCCAGATTCCTTCTTGAGCCCAGTTTGCTCCCATATGTTCTGGTTCTTTGAGTATTCTTTGCCTTGGTACTAAAACATTTCACTTTAATTCCTAGGGGCAACCGTGCTGGCACTATCATAGGCCTGGCCAAAAGGGGAAGATAGCAGTGAAGATTGGGGTATCAGTACTGAAAAAATACCTGGGAATATCTGAAGCATTACAACCATTGTCTATCATCTGTCAGGTAGCTCCGAGTATACTTTCAACATCTTTAAGTCTTCTGAGTCATTGTCTATAGACGTTGCTTGTATTCTTACGGGTTAAATACCAGAAATAGGTTTGAGTGTTGTGTCTGAAATCTTCTTGCTAGAAAATTGTATTTCACTAGTACGTTACTTTCTATAGCACTTTGTAAAGATTACATCTTGTCCAAACTCTGATTGGCACTGACTTTACTTGCTGCTCCGGTGACTTTTTGAAATGCTTTCTAAGTGATCTTTTAAAGTCTGATAACCAGGAAAATTGTGTATATTTCGAACGCCAGTTTCCCACCAAGAAATCGAAGAGGTATTATTATATTGTCACCAAGAATGAAAGGGCCACTGCAGCTTGAAAACCCAAAATCCATCTCACAGGCTTCAAAAATCCATGAGAATTTAAATACAGACAGTCCTAAATTATGAATTAGAGTAAATGTGCTACAGCTGTCAAAAGTATTCATTAAATGCAAAAGACTTCAAATTTTGGTTCCGATTTCCAGCTTGCATAAAACATGATTTTTATAAAACCTGTTGGAGCATGAAAGTAGGTTATTAATCTGGAAGATTATTATTATAAATTGTTGTTGCCTTTCTAGCCAACGTCTTGAATGAAAATGCATTTTATTCATTGACTATAATGCTGGCAATCAACTTGCGAGCAAAATAAATATCAGGAAATAATATCATTTAAAATATCCCGATTTTTGTCTAAAAAGTAAAATCTTATGGTATATGCTTCTAAATAGATGTAAATTTGGATGCCACAGCTGGTGTTGAGAAACACAAGTGCATTAGCTTAATTTTGAACTGGCCTTCAGTTTAGATATTTTTAAATTTAGATTTATGCAGTGAATGGTATTTCATGCACATTTATCATTTCTGTCTACTCGGCTGTATTAGTCGTCTTTCTGTTCTTTGGTCTTGACCAGTGGTCTTGCTCCCTTATTAGAAATTGTTTGGTCCCCCTTGTGTTCCTTTCAGACTCTTTTAATCTTACCATGTCCATGTTCGTACATTTATGACTATCATTCGTCGTAGAATACCATGTGGTAGTAAAATATTTTATGAGGGATCGTAAATCTATGATTGAGGTTGTAGATTTACAATTGTTATCAAACATTTACGATCACTGTCGTAGATGTACATTAAAGGCAAGGTATCGCTAAAAAGTGAAAAATATTGCCCATAGTACCACAAAACGATGAGAGGAAATAAGTTCTTTCCCCAGAAAGTTTTCAATCTAGGTGTGTGAGTTACATACATCTATGAATGAAAGGTGGTTTAGATAAAAGTATGATATATTAGCACTCCCTCACAAATATATTGTAGGCCACAACCACAAATGGCCAGATAGCCACCTATGGTCTATGACATCATTTCTTATCTTGTACTACTTGCCATTGGTTGTTCTGAAGAATGTAGCAGACACCTTAATCATCCTACAGCTCCTACACCTAGTTCCACTGCACCTATTTGTTCCCACCGTTCTCAACCAGGGCATTCCAGTTGACTTATCAGAGGGAACCATACTAGAAGCTAGAGATTTAACCAAAGATCAAGCCTCCCTATAGGTGATACTAGGACTAGTGTAGCAGTTTAGATATTTTGGGATTTAACAGCAAATTGTGGCAATGCTTTATTTGATGTGACATCTTTTATAATGGTCTTACTTCAGTGTAATATTACACATTTACAAATAAATGTAGCCCAAATATGTTTCCGTGACTCACTGTCAAGTCCTGCTGCACAGCTCGTGGTCCAAAAAAAGCCTCAATGTCCAAAAAAAAATCACCAGGGACACAGCGTTGAAGAATGTGTAGAAATCTTTATTTACTCATATTAATATAATGAATAATTAAGATGGGTGAATACAAATGTCTTCTTGACATTCTTCAGTGCTCTATTCCAGCTTATTTGACACTCAGTGTAATATTATGTATTATACATCATACCATTGTGCAGAGATATATTTTACTGTACGGTGAAAAATCTTATGGCTTGCTTTGATGTGATTTGATCATCTATGTGTGCTTGTACCTTTAAGGGTTTATTATAAATACCTATTGATGATTTTATCAAAGCATTAATTTAATTATGGGCTCATGGTGTATGTTTTTACCCTTTCACAAAGTGCTTGGGGACAAAATACTTGAAGTATTTTGCCAGTTGTTAAGGGCATGATTGGATAGTGGCTACGCATATCACTGGCTGTGATATGCTAATTGGGATTTTCCAGGGTACATAATTGCCACAGATTCTTGTACAAGTCATTCTGAATTAAGAAAGCCAGTCGGATGACTAGCGAAACGTCTTCAAGAACTAAATTTCAAGTCCAGTTGATCTAACTGAATACAACAGATATACCATGACCTGGATGAATGAGAACCTTCACAAGCATGTATCATGGGTAGCTAGCTCAATTGAGGATATTGAATTTGATTTCCAGCAATACATTCAGGGAGATTCAATTAAAGTGCTTATCATTAAAAATGGTTCTAATTTTGCCCCAACCAATCAGATGTTATTTAACATTTGAAAGCTAACTTCTAATTGGTTGGGGCAAAATTAGCTCCATTTTTAATGATAAGAACTTTTATTGAATCTCCTTGTTTCCACTGATTGTAAAATTCCCTTCCACTGGACATTAATTTCCATTTAAGGAGAAACAAATGATTTACTGGAACAATAATATTGTAATGTTACTTCATTATACATCCCTATCACTGTTTACCAAACTGCTTATGGGATTTATGTTTAAACTATGACCATAACAAGGTATTTGGTTGCCTCTGACCAAACCAATGTGTAGAAGGTTTCCTTTAAACATTTGAACACGCAAAGGCCATGGTTTGGGGCCCGTTAGGGGTTAAGGCCCTGAGAAGTTGATCACTTTGCTCCACCACCCATACACCATCCCAGATTGTAATCTGTATTGTTTTGAAGGGTTCTAGTAAAAGCTTCATTTAGAAACAAGTCTGAGGCAGGGTGAAAATCTTGCTCACGGCGTAGTGGTCCTGCACTAGTTAAGTTAATGGAGGAGCACTCCCAGTCATAGGAGTGTGCTGCCGTTGATTTCTTGTAAGGGGAGCTGCGGCAGAATTTTTTTTTCTCATCACTGCTTCCCTAGCGGCGCTACTGTGACTAAGGCATCCTTAAAATAAATGTTATTGAATCCCTGTGAGCTTAGTATTCACTTATCATCAGGATTCTTGGCATTCACTCTGCATACATTGGTGATCTCATTCTGCTCTTTAAACACCATTGTGCATTGAGCAAACATCGCTCGTACCTGAAATAAAGAGCACAATCCAATGTGATTCATTCCATCAAATGGTTTAACATTTTTAAGAATAAAGTACAATATACAGAAGATTATTATATTAGTTGCTCATTCTATTTCCAGCATGATTATGTATTTAAGAAATGAAATTGCTTGGCCTCAAGAACTGAATTTTGAATATAAAACACTTACTGGGAAACACTATGCCGGTTTCAGCAATACACTTTTTGTAATAGTTTATTATCTATTTAAAGGATAACTGTACTATAAAATGTAACGTTTTAAAAATAGAAAGTACCCGGGGCAGGGAGGTCGGAATGATTATTCCTACCTCACAATATCATTTTGTTAAGGAGCTGCAGCACATAGAGTTTTCATTTGCCAGGTTAGTCCTGGACTATTCCTTTAAAAAAGATAGTGCTGAAGCCAGGAGGAAGACTGGCAGAATCAGTTTTCTTTGGGCTGATGCTCCTAACAGAAACAATATTGGGAGGTAGGAATTACCAGGCCTATATCCCTGTCCCAGGTACTTTTGACAGTCGGATGACTAGCAAAACGTCTTCAAGAACTAAAGTTTAAGTCCAGTTGATCTAATTGAATACGTGAAAAGGAGGATGATCAGGGCACTGAAATACAATAATCTACACAAGTGCTAGTCTGGATAATATAATTGAAGCATGAGAGAGCAAAAAGACAGACTGCAAAACTCTGTACATATAAAGTATAACAATACCGTCCTTTATTATAATTATTTAATTGGGACACAATATAAAAACATTAAAAACACTAGTACTCTCCCTCACATCGGTCAAACATAGTATAATGCAATGGTATAGACATGATTCAACTGATATAATGCAAATGCAAAAATAGGTTATACTTATACCAGTCTGGTGAGAGAGGATACAAGCACAAGGGGGGGGGCGCTCATAAATGAACGCGTTTCGCTCTGATCTGGGGTACCCGGAGCTTCCTCAGCTTCCTTCAGATCTAACTGAATACAACAGATACAATCTTTACACTGTCCGATGAAACAGAAGTCAAGTGAGCTGTTTGGGAATGTTGTAATCTGGCCACATTTACAAATCAATTGTCTAGTTTTTTAACCCATGGGATGGTAAGTTGGATGCAAACATGTGGGTTACTTGTCATTTAATGTCAAGTGAAAATGAATAGAATGTCTTGTCCGAGTCGGAACCAGGTTCTATTCAAACCTGAACTTCATCTCTATTGTAAAGTGAACCTCTATTAGCTAAGGACGAACAATCACGCCAGAATCCGCTCTGCCACTACAGAAAACCTGACATTATAGCATGGAAAACTATAATGGTTAAATATTTGTAATTCCAGGTTAAAAATCCATTGAAGCGAGCAAACAACAGGGTAGTCCAGGTAGGCAATTCACGAACTCCAAAGATAGATAAAAACATGTTAAAACAGCAGTGGCAACAACAACTCATCCCCCATGCTCTTTGGTGTTGTTGCCGCTGCTGTTTTTAACATGTTTGAATAAACATGCTTGCTGTTACCATGTCCGGGAGGAGGCAGCCCTAACCGGGTGATTGTGCACCGCGACTGATGACAGACAAGGGCTCCCGAGTTTGCAGGTATTACACAGCTGATTGTCTATTGAAGCAATAACTAATTTTCGTTCAAAACCCTCGCTTTGGTGTAAAATTTTCATTGGTACATCCCTACAGTACGGCCCTAGTGACTGCACTATCTGGAGAAGACTTTAATCTGAAATCTGCTAAATGGCAATTAATGGTGCAACTGACGAAGAATCAATCACTATTTTTTAAATCAAGACATATCAATCGTCCATCATGCATCTCATCAAGCTGTGTATGGCTGTCCTCAGCTTGAATAGTAGAATGTACTGAGAATATGCAGATGATTGTAGTAAAGTTACTGTTTTTAATTCTATTCTGTTTATTTTACCTAAACATATTCAGAAAGGAATAAAGAAAACAGTTTCCATGTTGCTATTACGTGATCTGTAATGTATCATGTCAACCCTTATTGCTGTGTCCATTAAAACAATAAAATACTTTCTATGTAACATACCTTCATTTATCTGAATGTCAATAAAGTTGACTAACATGATGAAAAACCCTGTTGTTGGCTGAAAGTATTATATCTATGGGTCAATTATTTTAATATAGTAAAAATACAAGCATTTCTCTATATGAAAAGGTTGCCAGGCTGTGAAAAATTATTGATCTCGTCATGAGTGGCTGTTGCATTGTTTCATAATTGTTTTTTTTCTCTACTTCCCATATAGTGCTGAACACAATATGCAATCCTTGATGATTTATTTACTCATTCATGTCAGCCACAATCTACAGCCAGGTACATAGGCTCAGACACCTACTAGAGATGGACCCGAATCCGAATCAGATCCTGGTTCCAAAGATTTCACAGATCCTCTGAAACTTGTATTTTGTGGATGTCTGAATTTTTCGGAACCGAGACAGTATTTTTGGAAAAAAAAAAAAATCGGAAACTAGAAATTTTTAGAAAGTTCGATTTTTTTTCGGAAATACTACGCAAAAGTGTTTTTTAAAGATTGTGGGCATTGATACGTGTTCCCCGGACCATTTCCCAGGTCCCTGAGCCATTTACAGTAAGTTATTATTGCTATTTAAACCTTTAGGTTTAGGTGGACATTTTCAGATTTTTTTCCCTCATTGACTTTAATGGTTCCGCTTTCAGATTAATTTTTTTTTCTCGAAAACCTGCGAATCCTCGAGAAGAACGGATTTTTGCAACTTCGGCCATATCTACCGGCTACTAACTTGGTAATAATAATTGCTAATTTGCCACCAAGAAAGGGAAGTCTGCATAGAAATACATCTTATGAGTTGAGATTTACCATCAAGATCATTGGAAGCTACTGACTCTCCAGGAAAATCAGTTGGAAATTTCCCACAAGCTAAATGCAAACAAGAAAGCCAGATACAGAGCGTTTTTGTTTATGATGGCACAATAAAGCCAAAACTGGAAAGGCTTTCAAGGCAATGGATCAACCAGAAAGGAAATCAGTAGAGATCTGATCCTCTTAAGGAACACTAAACCCCGAAATTAACTATGTCCCATTCGTTTCTATTATTCACAGGGAGGTGAGAATGCTTATTCTCACCTCCCTGTGAATAATAGACGATCGGGGGACCTGGAACTTACCTTACCTGCCGCCCACTCGCAGCCGCTCCTGCACAGAACAGCTGTTCTGTCCCGATCGCGCGCCCATCTTTTGAATTGGCCGCATGCGCATAAAGATAGGGCGTGTGTCGGGACAGAGCGGCTTTCCGTGCAGGAGCGGCTGCGAGTGGAGCGGCGGGTAAGGTAAGTTCCAGTTCCCCCGTCGTCCTATTATTCACAGTTAGGTGAGAATAAGCGTTCTCACCTCCCTGTGAATAATAGAAACGAACGGGACATAGTTATTTTGGGGGCTTAAGGGGGGTTTACAGGTCCTTTAAATACAAATACACAGTTTAGTATAATGAAATGGGCAGGTTTTAAAGGAGAACTAAAGTGAGTATAAAGATTATTTTCCAAAAACAGATAAAATCAAAAGTACCAGGGGCAGGGTTGGTACTTTCTACATCCAAATATAATTTCAATGAGGAGCGGCAGCATGAAGAAAACTGCTTAAGCACTATCTTTAACACAGGAAGGCCCAGGGCCAAAACCTGGTGGGTAAAAATTGTATGTGCTGTAGCTCTTCAACTAAACAATATTGGAAGGTAGGAAAAATCAATCCTACCCCCTGTCCCAGGTACTTTTTATTTCTAAAAAGTATTGTTGTCCTTTAAAGATCCAGAAAATGGATTCAGAATCCTGGTAAGGAAGATGTTTGGTCACAAGCAAATTCCAGAATAAAAGCAGATGAGATGCGTTTAATAACACACAGCACTTGAAGCTTATTACAACACCCTTGAGTAATTATTACACTCCAGCTGAGCCTAATTAAATGTTTTCCGCAATAATAGGAAATTAAACTGAAAATACACTTTCTGACATCAAATGAACAGGGCTGGCATGGGATTTAATATTATGAAATGATACAGAAAGTGTGTAATGCTGCATAACTGAGAGTGGCATTTTGTGATTGAGTCAATTAAATTATTTGATTCACTTGTGACGACTGCCTGTCTACCCCTTAATGATCAGGATTTTATTTTAGATTTGACCTATTAAATTGCATTATATTTTTGCCTTTAATGGGACACTATACTGAAAAAAGAACTTTTCCTCATCTTAATCTATAATCTAATAATCTAATCTTAATCTATAAATAGATAGTAAGTGTCAATCTGTCACAAACTTACCTGTTGCTCTGGTCCAGCGCCACTTCTGAGTAGTCAGCGCCGTCGGCGTGATGATGTCACAACGCATCTCCCGGCACAAACTTTGAAAAGAAGACGTCACCCTCCTCCTGGTGCCTGATTGTTAGTGTTTCTTTGCCTTCTGTTCCTGCTACACCTTGTTTCCAGTATCCTGCCTAAAGTTCCCAGTAGCACCTTGTTTCCAGTATCCAGCCTACAGTTCCCAGCAGCACTTTGTTTCCAATATCCAGCCTACAGTTCCCAGCAGCACCTTGTTTCCAGTATCCTGCCTATAATTCCCAGCAGCACCTTGTTTTCAGTATCCAGCCTACAGTTCCCAGCAGCACCTTGTTTCCAGTATCCTGCCTACAGTTCCCAGCAGCACCTTGTCTCCAGAATCCAGCCTACTGTTCCCAGCAGCAGCTTGCTTCCGGTATCCAGCCTACTATTCCCAGCAGCCATCTGTATTCCTATATCTTTTAGCCTCCTCCTGAAAGCGTACTCGTAAGTACCCTGGCCGTCAAGGCCACATTCTTTACAAAATCATTCTGAGGTGTGTGTGTGTGTTGCTGCATACCTTTTAATCCAGCACATGTTTTGCTTAGGAGCAGTATCTCCCTTCCCTCTTTTAACTACTCCCTGACTTTTCCCCCACGAACCAACTGTCAGAACTTCATACAGTATACCAACTGACAAACTATTTCACAATTCCAGCTGCAACAAAACTCCTCTCAGAAGAATAGTTTATGACAGCAAGGCACTTGATTAACAGCTGAAAAGGGGCAGACCATCTACCATGATGCTGAGTGAGACATTTGTCTCAGGCGGCACCTTTGCACTAAAGAAGAAAGGCAGCACACAGACAGTTGTAAAAAAAAAGTAGTGTTCGCCAACACTTTGAATTTGGTGATAACCCTTGAATGTAGTGCTCGCTAACCCTCAAATTCGGCAATAACCCTTAAATGTGGCAAACGATTTCAGTAACCCTCAAAAATTCAATGTGGAAGCTTGACAATTGCTTGAGCATGAGGATAGTGTCTAAACAAGTGTTTGTGGTAAGTACATGTTCCTCAGACCTTTTCCCAGGTCCATGTACAGTAAGTTAACATTGCAATTTTAACAGATTTTATCAGAACTTTTCAAACTATTTTTCCCCATTGACTTTACTGAAGTTCTATAGTTCTAAAACGAACCTAACTTTAGAAAGTTCAGACATCTCTAGTACGAACTATGAAAATCCCTTTATTTGTGTCGGTTTATTATACTTTTACTCAGTTCCTTTCCAATACAGAAAAAGAAGACAAACGCGACCTTTAGAATAGACAGCAACGCTAACACAAATGTTTCATTTCTAACAGTCTCAAAGCTTCTAAACAAAAGGAAATTAGCCTCACTGAGCTCTGTGTACATTTAGAGAAGTAAATATTATATAATTGCATGCATAGACAAGAAATGAGCTTTCTTTGCCAAACACAGTATAAATCTATCCCTCACATGCTTATTCAGGAGCAGGAGAAAAATTCTACTTTACTATTCACCAATATTGAAACAATAATTCACTACTGAGTAGTTTACAGCGCAGGGGTCAATTTTAAAATCCTTAGACTGTTTAAATGTTGATCTGCATTAAATTTATAACGAAAAGAGACACTAGTGCCTAATGTTGCCTTTACCTGAACTACTTTATAACAAGTGTTTAACCTTAATAAGATGTACATTATATTTATGAAATAAGTCACATTGAAGGTTTGAAGATTATTTATGAAAGAACTGCTAATACAATGGATTTCAATTGACTTATTTAAATTAACTAGTGTAGTAACTCAGGTATTATTGGTTTGTACTAGCACTTATACTGACAAGCATAGGGATTGAGTGCCTTACAGACCTTTAAAAACTTGCGGGATAATCAAACTAATATGAAAAACTTTCTGGTAATATTTATATTAAATTATGGAAGAACGCTACCATGTTTAAATTTTTGCAGGCTGCCATGTTTAAAGGGCATGTCCCCACTTAAAAGGAGAACTATTGTCCCAAAATTACTTGATTTGAATTTACAGAAAGTGATGTTGTGAATGCTTTGCAATATACTTTCTTTATGCCGGCAGTCTATAGAGGTATGTCCACCAATCAAAAGAGTTTTGTATAATGACCTACCCATACTGCTATTTTTAAAGGGTTTTTAAATCTCCACTGGTAAATAACATTTTTGGTATTCAATTTTATTTAAAGGGCATCTATAGTGGGAAAATTAACTTTTTTTCTTTCTTTCCATGTGTTCTATAATTCCCCCCAACCCCCAGAGTGTCTATTTTCTTCAGTTCCCCTCTCTGTCCTCAGATAAACAAATTAGAATTAGACATGATTGTAGTCCTCTACTCCTACTTGTAATGTCAATCAAATCCCTTTGACATGAACCTCTTCCCTGCTCAAGTTTCTCCCTCCTCCCTGCTCTGTTACAAACATAGAGATAAGAACATTAGCAGGGGGAGAGAGGTAGCTTTGACTGCAGAGAAGGGGCTGCACTTGACCCCCCCTTCTTGATAGCTTTCACTGTTTAATGATGGGTCACAAAGAGAGAGATCTTATTACAGCAGGACATGGAGAAATCCGTGTCTCCAGAACAGCTTGCTTTCCATTGGCCACTGTGCATGGGTGTGTTTTTCAGGATGTTGAACTTTAACTCCTGCTGCACACGAGAAGCTTGTCGGGTAGCCGGAGTTGAGGTAACGGGGAAGGGGGGAGTGCTGCAGAGAGATCTGACACCATGGAAAAACAGAGTCACTGACAGAAGTAGGAGAAAGACAGCAAAGAGTACATGAATTTAACTTTGCAATGGGGCAATGTGTTTTTTTCACTATAGATGCCCTTTTAGAATGGGAGGTAAAGGAGCTGTGTCTTACCTCCCATTCTTCAATAAAATGTTCAGGAGCCGGGAACGAAGGTAAGGTACTTACCCGATCATTAACTTCTCCACCACCTCCTCTGACAGGACCATTCAGGATACATAACCAGTAATCTTAAGCAGGCTCCTTTCTCAAACATGCCTTAGCACCAAAGCATGAAATGTCAGCTAAATGAAGCAAAACATGGCTGCCCTAATTGACACTTACACAATGTGCAGGAACATATTAGTACTACAGAGCTAAAGGCAACCTAAAGAGCTTACCCAGCCAGGTACTACAGCTAGCTTTACGCAGACTGCATTGTAAACTGCAAGAGCATAAACATGCCTCCCCGGCTGCAATGCAAAGACTGAATGAGTAGCTCTAACTTTCAGAGATGACCCTAGGGTTTTTGCCACCTTAAACAACTTTTAAATGTCGCCTCTGGGTATCTGTGGCAACAAGCAAACCATGCCACCATGCCAAAGTGGCCGTGACTTTGTGTGGGCTTGGTTTCTTTGCTGGGTGTGGCAAAACTTTTGATAATTTTGTATTTGAAAACAGTTATTTATACAGTTCTCCATTGTTCTCCCTACCATATATTGTCTAGAATAAAAGATGTTGGCCAAAAGATTTGTAAGCCTGACACCACGTCAAGGTAGACTCTTTCAGCAAGGCCCTAACTAATCTAAAAAGTTTAACCTAGCCTGACTTATACTATGTAAAGCTAGCCTAACCATATGAAATCTGCTGCAAAGTATATGTTTGGTAGAGCAATCTGGGGAAATCTTTAGTCCCCATCACACCTGTTATTTAGGCAAATTCAATTAAAACAATAAAACGAAACTAAAGTAGAAACAGAAGTGACATTTTCCAACTGTTTTTTGTCTGGAAAAAACAATCAAAAGTGTTTACTAACAACACAGACCCAAAAGATTCACATTTATTCCATATGCACACGTGTGTAAACATCAGGTATAGCACAAACTTGTTGGTAAGATTGTCAAGATGTCTAACAGTGCACCCTATCATTCCATATCACCAATTTTTGGGGGAGAATTTGTTCTGAATAAATTGATCGGCTTCTGGTATCAACACCAATCACTGACCTATTTGCAGAATTCTATGATTTCCATTGGTCCGATAAAAAAAAATAAATTCCTATAGGAAAAATTATTGGACAACAATCAGACGATTAGCGATGCACAAATTGACAATAGTATAATATCGTAATATTGGTGTGTGTGTGTGTAAGGCCTCCTTAACCCGAGTTGTCCATAATTAACAGCATTCTCTGTGCCAACATTTCAGTCCAGATTTTTGCACTGAAGTGCAGATTTAGAAAATGAAATGACTTTCGGTGACTAAGTGTCCAGTAGCAGAAACAGTACAGCAGAAGGTTATCATTTACAGTTGCAGGGTAATATATTTGCCTACATTTTGACATTGTTCAGGAATAATCACTTTTAAATGTCAAAACTGCAATATGTTTGCCAGAGCAAAAGTACATGTAAAATAGGGAAATGTCAGACATCCATCTTTTCCATTTAATTTTTGATTTTACAGTCAATGATACAATTTTCTCATCCGACCCAAGGTGTTTTACGATGAGTAATATAATAAAAAATCGTTGGCTTCTTTGGCTTTTGTTGAGCCAAAAATACTGTATTTAAAATTGGAAATGGTTCCTCATCAGGGTCCATTTGTGTATACTGTCAGGTAGATGCAATATTGCGAAAACTACCACCTTTTCAATTGTGCCTTTAAAGCCATGCAACTAACCGCTAGTGTTTTCTCAAGTGGTTAATACATTGTGGGAACAAGTGCAGGTAGATTGCGAATGCGAAATTTATTGCATCTCCCCCTAAATTTGCTATACCTTGCTACATGTAGCCATGTTTAAAACAAATAAAGACATAAATGCGAGAAATTTGGGAATCTGTGAAAAAAAGCATTCAGATAATTGACATGAACAAAAATTGATTGATTGGGTAGAACACGTAGAGATTTTTAGCAGGGCGCTGTAACACTGTATTTAATTCCATTCAACATACAATTGCTGGCCCTTGTTAAATGGTTTGGCTGTAGGGCATTCTTTCCAACATCCATTTTCTTTAGAAGAAAAGCTTAAGGGGAACGATAGACTGAATTTGATCGCAGAGATAATTTATTTCAGTTTTTCTCCATTGCTTGAGCAATAATAGAGTAATAAAATGTTATTACATTGGCAGTGTGTTTGAAAGGGGTGCAATTAGATTAACAGATTTTCTATTCTTATAGACTGCAGTTTGTTCCAGACCGAGGATTAAAGAAATGACAGTCCAGTTGCGCAACCTTATTAATCCTTACAAGCCTTGCAGGTATCCAAATGGCCACTGTGTGATGATATAGCGTATTAAAATTTTATAAGCAAATACAGTTGTACCGTTCAATGCGTTTAATGGAATTACAAACTGTGTTGTTAAGTCACATACATTTGATAAAAAAAAATGTTGGCATTTAGTTTTATTGAAGAACGGGAGGTAAAGGAGCTGTGTCTTACCTCCTGTTCTTCAATAAAACCTGCAGGAGCCAGGAATGAAGGTAAGCTACTTACACGATTGCTGGCTCCTCCGACGCATAGTCTGACATGTCCCGACGGACTTATTATTCTATGCGCATGAGTCCATCAGGACCTGTCAGACTCCGCGGTGGAGGAGCGAACAATCGGGTAAGTTTCATACCTTAGTTCTCGGCTCCTGCAGGTTTTATTGAAGAATGTGAGGTAAGACACAGCTCCTTTACCTCCCGTTCTTCAATAAAACTAAATTCCAACATTTTTTTTTGCAGTGGAGATACCCTTTAATACATTTAGGGATATATTTCTAAAGGTTAGATATGCACAATGTGTTTGGCGCCTACTCCTGGGCAGTTTTGATAACACCTCTTAGCTACAATGCAATCAATACCTTATTAATACGGTATTAATTATCAATAATTTCAGAAGTCTTGCTGAATTGAGAAAGTCAATTGGATGAGGAACAGACTCATCTATTTGCGATACCACAGGGTATCTATTCTGCACTGCAGTCAACATTTTTCAATCAAGGTATATACTTTATTTAAATTTGCCCCTACGCTTTTATTAAAGGATGAGTTCACTCTAAAAATGAAGTGTAATTGGAAGTGTAATTGGAAGCTGTAGCTTTAACTAACCATCTCCCCCCCCCCCTTTTTTTTTTCTTCTAGGCTTCACAGGAGCCTACCTGTGCTTATGTAAAGTTCCTGACATCATGGATATTGATGATTATTATTATTATTATTCTGGATTTATATAGCGCCAACATCTTCCGTTGCGCTTTACAATTACATGTATACATTCACATCAGGCTCTGCCCCCTAAGCACATTTGACACATACAACCTATCAGTATGTCTTTATGATTGTGGGGGAAAATGGAGTGCCCAGAGGAAACCCATGCAAGCACGGGGAGGACATACAAACTCCTTGCAGATGTGTCCAAGGGTGAAATCGAACTCAGGACTTCAGCTCTGCAAGGCATCAGTGCTAGCCACTGAGCCACCGTGACGGACGACACCACAACCCTCAGCCCAGGGGCGCTGTGAGCACACTTAGCTCACTGCGAAAAACCCCAAACCCGATCGAGAGTTGCCCGTTACTTTTATATATTTACCATAAACCATTGGTATCTGCCACCAGGTGTATTAAAAGGTACACCAACCTACCCAGCATGCACAGCTGTACAAAAAAATAATGACCATTCATTCGCTACCACATACAGGTAGGACTATAACAGAATACAATAGAATATAATATATTATTATTATAGAGTTCCTTAGTTCTAATTTGAGCAATCAGAGATTCAGCTAACAATTTAAATATCGTTTAATATGAACAAAAACAGTGCAAACAATAAACTACAGAAAAATATAACAGACAAAACACAACATAAGCAACAGTAACACCAAATGGGATGAAAAGTGAAAATAATACTTAATCTCAGTCCTTAATGTTCCAGGATAAAATGTAGGTAATTCTGTGTAAGATGGAGTCCAGAGTTATTGGCCCTCAAAATAACTCTTATTAGTCCGATATTAGATGGTAAAATTGCAGGTAAAAGGCGAAAGCGAAAATGAGCAGTTTTATAAATAAGGCAAATATATTGCTATTTGTCATTGCGATGTCCTGAAATAGCGAACGCCGAAAATAGCGATCTTGATCTTTTTTCGATGCTTTGAATGTAGGTATGTATGTATTTATATGTTTTCTAGAAATGTTGTCATTTTTCATCTTGTAATTTCAAAACTACTATGCAGAATGCCTAAACAGGTAGAGCATGAAGTTTCTTTAAAGATTTTGGGCATTGATAAGAGTTTCCCACGTCCCTGGGAAACTATTGCTATTGCTATTTATACCTTTATTTTAGGCAACCTAAGGAAAGAGGTTGTCCTTTATACAGGTATCCCACCCCTCCCGCATCTTGCGGAAGTCACCCTCATTCTGGGGTGGTCTCCCACACTCCCCCGACTGAGAGGAGACTCTAGTATCCTCCTCAGTTATGCCCCCTTTTGCTGACCATGCCCCAGAATGCCCCCAACCCTGCCCTAACCTCACCCCTCCACCCTCTAGGACACTAGCCCCTCCTCCATGTGACATCATAGCTGTCACATCACCTCGTCATGCCCCCTTTCCCACCCTGCCCAGAAGCCTGAAATGGCAGGGTGGGATGTCTGTTCTTTTGCGAATTCCTGAGATGTTGTTATTTGTGTCTTCCCTGCACTTTTCTATTCTGCTATATATACTATGCACTGAGCTCTGATTAAAACACAAATGAATGTGGAAATCTTAAAATATCTCCTATTTATGAAATGCCTAACGCTTTTCATTAAAGACAAGGAGCACCGGGAGGTTATACATCCGAGACACGGTCATCTTATTTCAAATTAAAAAGCATTTTCCTCCCGTGACAGACAGCCGCTTCAGAATTAATTATTGCAGCCTTCACAAACCACATATTATGTGCTGATATTTGGGGAATACTCTCATGTGATTGCTCCATATAATGAATGTCTGCTCTCATTTCTGCTATTATTCCAGATCAGAATGTCTTAATGGAGTCTACAAGGCAGGTTTCACTTTTATCCTTCAAACTAATTCAATCCGTAATTTACTAGTATTTTATGGTGAAGGCTGAGACATAAGGCTCAGCTAATTAAAGTTCCAAAGGTTAAAGTAAAGCGTATGAATCGCATTCACAGCTTAATATTACATATGGACTCACTGTTCTGAGGTGTAAACACGTCTGTTACACGGGGTATGTCTGCTAAGAACTGTACTAATGTTGTGAACAGAACTTTGCTGACTCTAAAAGTCAATCATCTATCTCCTGTGATTAAATTAACACATCATAGTCAAAGAGAGAAAGTCAGCAAACTCCACCTAGTACACTGGTTTAGACATGCCCAAAGGGAGTGAGAATTGTCCAACGAGCTACTGTACTTTCCTCTCCCTAGTAAAAGATTTGACACCTCAAACCCCCCCCCCCCCCACACACACACACAGTTTTATCTTAAGTGTTCACCTTCCTGGACACCCCAAACACTTTTGTACAGGGACACTTTTAGGCATAAGCCACCTAGGCAAAGTGCTAGGGCACCTATATTAAACCAGGGGGCACAGTGTTCTCCCTAGCATCTACCTGTCAGCTTTTACTTGCTGTGTTAGATCTGCTCTCCTTGTTCTGCTGTAATTTGTAATATTGCAGTGAGTAGAGACCCTGAACTCAGCTCCCTCTACTTAGATACAATGTTATAAATGAACTGAAGGTGAAGGAAGGAGGGGGGATGAGCTCAGCTAATAGTACTGAGGAGAACAGTTCTAAAATGCCAGGTAAAAGCTGCTGCAGACTTTATAACAGTGGCCCCTGTGATTAGCAGCTATGAGATCCCTATCCCGGCCTCTTTCTTCCTTCCACCCAACTCTCCAATTAGAACTTAGAGTAGGTGAGGAGTGAACAATTCAATGGAGGAGACATGGAAAGCAGGTACATACTGTATATCATGTCATGCTGGCAGCTGAAAGGGTTAATGGTAATACTCTGCTGGCACTAACAGTGTTAATAACAATACTCTGGGAAAGTGCTGGCACTGAAGGGTTAATGGCAATACTCTGGGAAAGTGCTGGCACTGAAAGTGTTAATGCCAATACTGTTGGAGGGCTAGGCCATACCTCTGCGCTTGTAAGCAAGATGGGATTGTGATCTGATCACGCTAGGGCACCAAGATGGCTAGAAACAGCCCTGCTTTTGTAATATTTACTTTGCTCACTGGCATCCCTGAAAGAAGATATTTAACTTGATGTGCTCTATTCCTTCGCTGCTCTTCCGGGTGCTAAATGTCACTACTTTACAAGCCGTAAAGGAGGTGGACACAGTATGGCAAGAGACCAGCAGCCTTCAAGGTAAATATTTTCTTTTAGGAATGCCGGGAAGATACAGAATATACTGTGATATTGGGCTGAAATAGTCCCAGGCCTTATATATAGAGTGTGTTCATAGCTACCATATCTCATATCTAACATGTGCACTATACCAGGATAGATCAAAATGAATGTCATTTATACTCTCAGGCAAGCAGAAAATCAGCCAACATCTATAAGAACATCCAAGTATATAGTGGATAATGTACCCCCTACTGTAAATTATAAGGATATTAGAATTCACCGAGGAGTTCCGTGACCATATAAAAGCACGAGGCCGGAGGCCGAGTGTCTTTTATACAGGACACGGAACTCCGAGGTGCCTTCTAATATCCATATAAATTTACAGTAGGGGGTACATTATCCATTATAACCCACCCCTCCCTTATTTATAAACAAACCTATGGTTATTGTGCAGTCCACAGGCTGCTGTATAAGTTCACAGGCTAAAACACACACTCTCTCTCTCTCTCTCTCTCTCTCTCACTGATCCTTCTTTCCTCTCTTGCCTCGTGTCAGTGTGTTGTTTCTGCATAGGCATTAGAGGGTCAGCTAACCCCTTCTCCTCCTGGCAGTCACGGGTCCTGATTATAGACCACCCACCTGCTTCTTTCAGTGCTCCGGACAGCTTAGACCGCACCTTTTCTGCTTCCTCCTGGATTCCCTCACACTCACCCGGCTGAAGATGAAAGGGTAACAGCTTTGAGGTACTTCCGTGTTATTATCGGCGCGCTACTGCGTAGTAGCGCGCCGATTATAGGGATATTATTTACAGTTTATCCCCATAGGGATCCATGGAAGGGGTGGGTTATAATAAAATTAATACCTGTGGCTGTTAGCAATTGTATTCGCTTATGTCACTCTACTGATTATATGTCACTTTATCGATCTGTGTGCAGATGTTGCTCATCTAGAATTATTCCAGAGTCAATGAGCTTTAAGATCCTACATTAGTTAATGGTTACATAAAAATAACAACGAACCATGCCAAGTTATGTAAATTTAAGCTATTGTTATACCTTCTACAGAGGTCATGTTCATCCAATATGCTGGAAAGAGGAAAAGAAAATCAGGGAGATTCAATAAAAGTTCTTATCGTTAAAAATGGTGCTAATTTCGTCCCAACCAATCAGATGTTATTTAACATTTAAAATCTAACATCTAATTGGTTGGGACAAAATTAGCACCGTTTTTAACAATAAGGGGGGTTATTCAAAAAAAGTTCTTATCGTTTAAAATGGTGCTAATTTTGCCCCAACCAATCAGATGATAGCTTTCAAATGTTACTTAAGTTCTGATTGGTTGGGGCAAATTTAGCACCATTTTAAACGATAAGAACTTTTATTGAATCTCCCTGAAGAACTTTTATTGAATCTCCCAGTTAAGGGGAGATGTACTAATATTAGCTACTAAATAGCTAACTTTTTTGGGGCCTGCTCAGTTTCTACTAACTGTGGAAGGCACCCAATGTCATACCATATGTAAAATTTAGAATATCATACTCATTACTATGAAAGCTGGAGTCAGTAAAACCAGATACAAACTGCAATACAATCATCAATAAACAATAAATATAACATGGACCTTTCTAAAAAAACAATCTTCATACATCCAACTTCAGTATTGTTCATCTGTACTCAAAGATATTTGATGGAAAGTGATCCATAGCATTATGTGGTTTAATGGATAAATGATTTTCAAATGCACTTTTATAATCGATCGGTGAAAAGTTAAATAGACGCGCAAGGAATGTCAGTCATTTTAGACTCATTAATTATTATCCAATTGACACGTTTAGCAGTTTTCTGGCATTCACGCACAGAATGGAACAGTTTGTTAATAAGAATTAATGAAAGTCATGCAAACTGACTGACTTTTGGCTGTAATTCTTCCAAGGTAGCACCTACTGTAGATGAATGCAGTCAGCAAAAAAATTGTTAAAGCTAAAAACAGCAAAATAAAGAACAGACTTGATAAAATGTGATCTGGTAACACAGACATCCCACCCTGCCAAATCTGGCTTCTGGGCAAGGTGGGGAGAAGGTGGCAGGACAGTGCATGGCTTGTCCATGACGTGTAAAACGTCATCAAAGACGCGGGGTTAGGGGCATGGACAAAGGCGTTCTGGGGTTAGGCGGGGCGTTCTGGCCAAAAAGGTGGCATTCCACGAGCAGAGAATGCAGGTAAGTGCGGTCACAGGAGTTTAGAGTGGTCTTCCAAGAGTGCAGGAGACCACCACGAAATCCGGGAGACTTTAGTGACTGTGGGATACCTGAGTAACAGATAATATTATTTCCATCTTTAGTTGGTCTCCAGATTAGAGTCCTGCATCAGGTCGCGTACCCACGGGTTGCCTGCTTTGCAGGTCGAGTTCGGGTAAGCCACATTGAGTTTGAATGGATTGCAGGTTCCGTTACAGAGAAGCATGGGGTAGGTTGGAGTGCGGGTAAAAGGATTCCAGTCTGCAAAAAAAAAAAAATATTTTCTTGTCTATGAAGAGAGATCTGTCTGTAACTGAAGCTGAGAATACATTGTTATCAATCCAAGACAATGTGCAGTGTGTATAAAACCTTACACTAAATCACACTATGGCAGATAAAGGGCAAATATATCTAAATTAAAAAGTTTCCAGCCTCTTAGGACTAGGCGACACTAGCCAGTTTTCGCTCATTTGTGTATTCGATTTTGGTTAGAATGGAAATCGCGGGAACACAAACAACTTTACGATTTCCGATGTGCTTGCGATTTGAGCATCCATTCCTGTTTTTGTAATTATGCGATCACCATTATTTGCTCACAATCATAATGGAATCGCCCACGATTGCGATAACGCACGCTTGAGCGTGCAATTCCGGAGCCTTGTAGCGTGGCCTCAGCCTTACTGTGTTTTTGGCAAGGTAAATGTTCAGTTAAATCAGCTCTAATGTAGAACTTTAACTGTAATGCCTGGGTTGGTTTTGCAGTGATCACTGGGTAACAAAGCAGTTAATGTTGGAGTGACTGGAAACGCAGGAGTTAAACTTCTGACCTTGGTTTTACTAGCAGAGGTCATAGCCATCAAAGTAACAATCTCCCTTAGAACAAAGTAACAAACTTCTATCTGCACCTGCACCTATGCATGAGACCAGAGCAAGTGTCTGCACGGAAACAGATGAGATGTGATTTCATTGGTCTTTGTAAATCCTTCTAGCCATAATGATCTATGGAATGTCTACAATTCTAGTGAAGATAATAATAATCCAGACAAATCTGGCTTCCAGCAAGGGATGTCAATGACATCACAAAGGGGCGGGGTTAGGGGAAGCCACTGCACATGACATAATTTACATCACAGAAGAGGCGTAACGAGGAAATGAAGGTGTTCCAGAGGCAGAGATTCCAGGTAAGTTCGGGTCTCCTGGGAGGGTTGGGATGCCTGACAATCTAGTACTTGATGAGATTCAGCTTTTACTACAGCAGGTATGTGGACATCCAGCATTGTACAATAGCAGTGTGCAGACTGGGAATGCTGGGAGTTGTAGTTTTCAAAACATAGCATAAATATCTACACCCATATAAAGGTGTAAATATTTCACTGCAGCTCCTCCTGCTCTCTACCCATAATCCTCTGTTATAGTACCTGCTCATTGTAACATTTACTGTCTCCCATAATGCAAGTTTACACAGTGGGTGGAGATTGAAATGTATATTCTGCAGGACACTTACTCATACTCCCAACGTATAAAATCATGGATAGGTAACCAGTAAATCTCCAGATGTTTGAAAACTATAACTCCCTTAATTCTTGGCTAAACCTGGGAGTTTAGTTTTTAAACCATCTGAATAACTACTGGTTACCAATCCCTGTTACAGATCAACAAGAAAAAAGTTGCAGATAAGATTTAAAATGAGATGATACCAGAGCAGAGGCCCATGGGCAGGTAGAAGTTTGGGACAGTAGAGGCCCATGGTTAGGTAGAAGTTGCATAGAGTAGAGGCCCATAGGTAGGTAGAAGTTGGGGACAGTAGAGGATCATAGGTAGGTAGAAGTTGGGGACAGTAGAGGCCAATGGATAGGTAGAAGTTAGATAACAGTAGAGGTCCATGCGTAGGTAGAAGTTGGAGATAGTAGAGGCCCATGGGTAGATAGAAGTTTGGGACAGTAGAGGCCCATGGGTAACATAGTAACATAGTAATTAAGGCTGAATAAAGACATTCGTCCAGCAAGTCCAACCTATTCACTTTTTTTTTAACCCTACCTAACAGTTGATCCAGAGGAAGGCAAAAAACCCCAGCCAAAAAGGGGGAAAAAAATTCCTTCCTGACTCCAAACGGCAATCGGAAAGTATCCCTGGATCAACCAGATCTATATGCATTAATACCAGTAATTCTCAATATTTTTTAGTTTTAGAAACTTATCCAGGCCTTTTTTAAAGTTATTCAATGAACTTGCCATTACCACCTCTGCTGGAAGACAGTTCCACAGTTTCACCGTTCTCACTGTAAAGAAACCTCTCCTAACTTGAAGATGAAACTTCTTTTCTTCCAACCTTAAAGGATGTCCACGAGTCCTCTGATATGACCTATTAGTGAACAATGCACCAGAGAGTTCACTGTATGGGCCATTAATATATTTGTATAAGGTTATCATGTCCCCACGCAAACGTCACTTCTCCAATGTAAACAGCCCTAACTTGTCTAATCTGCCTGCATATTCAAGCCCCTCCATTCCCCTTATTAATTTAGTTGCCCTTCTCTGAACTGCCTCAATTTCCAAGATGTCCCTTTTGTATATGGGATTCCAAAACTGCACCGCATATTCCAAATGAGGCCTTACCAGTGCCTTGTAAAGAGGGAGAATAATATTTTTCTCTCTTGATTCCATTCCCCTCTTTATACAAGACAATATCTTTCTAGCTCTAGCTGTTGCTACCTGGCATTGTTTGCTACAGCTAAGTCTGTTATCTACCAGAACCCCCAAATCTTTTTCCATTACAGATGCACTTAACACAGAGTTATTTATGGTGTAGGTGGCACAGGGATTATTAAATCCCAAATGCATCACCTTACATTTATCAACATTGAATCTCATCTGCCATTCTGCTGCCCATTTTGATAATCTATCTAGGTCTGCTTGCAGCACTTGCACATCATTGGAAGTTTCCAAAGCTCTGCATAGTTTAGTGTCATTAGCAAATACTGAGACCTTGCTCTCAATGCCCTCTTCTAAGTCATTTATAAACAGATTAAACTGAAGCGGCCCCAGTACAGAACCCTGAGGAACTCCGCTTAGAACTTTAGCCCACATAGATGTAGCTCCATTAACCACCACTCTCTGTTTGCGGTCCAATAACCAGTTCTCTATCCATGAACAAATGTTTTCTTCAAGGCCAACAGTCCTCAGTTTATACATTAGTCGCCTATGTGGCACAGTATCAAAGGCTTTTGCAAAATCCAAATATACCACATCCACAGCTGTGCCTGAATCTAACTTCTTACTCACTTCTTCATAAAAACCAATTAAATTTGTCTGGCATGATCTATTTCTCATAAATCCATGCTGACTACTACTAATAAGATGATCTCTGGAGACAAATTCAAGGATATGATCCCTTAACAAAGTTTCCATCACCTTCCCTACCACTGATGTTAGGCTTACAGGTCTATAGTTACCAGGCTGTGAACGACTACCTTTTTTGAATATTGGTATTACATTGGCTTTTTTCCAATCCAGTGGCACATCCCCAGACAAAAGCGAATCTGAAAAGATGAGACACAGTGGTCTTGCTAGAACTGAACTAAGCTCTTTTAAAATCCTAGGATGGAATCCATCTGGTCCTGGCGCTTTATTGATATTAACTTTGTCTAATTGATTTCGTACCATATCCTCTGTTATCCAATGTGAAAACTCTTCATTTCCTCCCTGCACATTGTTACAATCCCTACTGTAAGGATTCTCAACAGTAAAAACCGATGTAAAAAAACGGTTTAGCAGATTAGCCTTTTCGGCATCCTCTACAACCACCTCAGCTCCATTATTTAATGGTCCCACATTCTCAGTCCTCATTTTTTTACCATTTATATACTTAAAAAACATCTTGGGGTAGGTAGAATTTGGGACAGTAGAGGCCCATGTGTAGGTAGAAGTTGGGGACAGTAGAAACCCCTGGGTAGGTAGTTGGTGACATTAGGGATATATTATATAGATAGAAGTCTCCTGTACTTTGTGTTGATGGCAGAGGGATCACAGCCGTTCGTCACTCATGTGCATTGCTCTCGGGGGTTGTTCGGCAGTAGTAAAATCGTCCATGTGTACGAGGCTTAACCTTCACCAATCTGGTCCAGTTCCCCCCGGTATATGACCAATAGGAAGATTCACTTCTTGCTGGGTGCATCTTTCAATTGGTTTTCTCTGGGTACAGATTTGACAAAGGGAGGGAAAGTACCTTTAACCATGTATAGCTGGTTCAGTAATTAATCCACTGCACCCCAATGGCCAGTAGAGATGGACCCGAAACCAAACACGGTTCTGAAGCGGATTTCACGTATCTGCAGGAATTCAGACTTTTTGAATGTTTCATTTTTTCGGATTTTTCAAATTTTTAAAATACTGCTTGGAATGTCAAAACAGGAAACACATGAAGTTTCTGGTACTGGACAGTTTTTTTTAAAAAGATTTTGGCCATTGATACATGTTCCCCAGTCCATTTCCCAGGTCTCTAAGCAAATTAACGGTAAGTTACCATTGATATCCATACTTAAATTTTAGGAGGAACTTTCGGACTCCCATTGGCTATAATGGGACAATTGCGAATTTTTGTATTTTTTTGAAAATCCATGAAAGTGCAAGCAGAATGGATTTCAGTGAGTTTGTCCATCTCTAATGGCCAGATGTTTTTCAACTCCCCCAGTAAGATCTAAAAACTCCCCAAAGTCGATTGAAAGTCTAGCAATCAAGTGGAAAGGAATCGATTTTTGGCAGATTCAATCACTTTGATCAAATCTGTCAAAAAGAAAAAAAAACAGCTATCACGTTATGGGCAGCTTTAGAAGAATTTTTTTAATGCATTTTTTATGTGGATGGATTTATTTGCACTTGTTATAGCCAATCTCTCCATTTCCTTTCAGGTTGCTCTGTGTTTTACACATCTGAAGCCACTGTTCCATATATTGAACCAAAACAACGTTATAGGATCAAAGACCCTTTGTTTATTCCGCCACAATCTGTATTTTACACAAAAAAATCAAACAACTGCCTTCAGAGAGCTTAAAAAAAAGAAAAGAAAAAACACAAACACGTAAATACATAAAAACTATAAGAAAAGATTGATCATCATTAAGAACTACAGTTGTTATGCTTTGTCTGTTATGTTTATACTATGATACTATAAAGGCTATGAATGGGTAATTTGTGTAGTACAGTATATGTATAGTACATTATTAGTATAGTATTTGAGGTTGAATAAAGACTTACGCCCAACCTACTCAGCAATAATGCAATAAAGTAATAATGTAATGTGGGTTGGAATAGTTTCAAATCGAATCTGAGAATTTTTGATTTTTATCGAAAATCGAAAGTAGACGATTTTCGAAAATGGAAAGTAGACGATTATCGAAAGTAGATGATTTTCGAAAATGGAAAGTAGCCGATTTCCGAAAATGGAAAGTAGACGATTTTCGAAAATGGAAAGTTGCCGATTTTCAAAAAAGGAAAGTAGAAAATTTTGAAAATTCAAAAACAGAACGAAACTCAACAGTTTCGAACATCTCAGTTGGTTTAGAAGAGGAAGAAAAAAAGTACGAGTAACATGCAACTTTCTTAGGCTTATCAAAACTCTATAACACATGTAGTATCTTACTCCTAATTAAATTAGAGCTATTTAGGCGTGAAGAACTTATATACATTTATTAGTCTTCTCATTGGTCGTAAAGCCTTATCCAGCTTGGAACATTGTGGAACGTCATAGGGTAAGAAAGCTCTTTGTGGCCCAATGGTCAGTCACCGTGAACCTTTGGGCAAATGTATGGTTGCCAAAAAGAGAGCAGGTGGAACAATAACTTATATGCGTGAGAATGTAGGGGAATTCCAGAATCATGTATATTGGGCATAATAAAAGGAAGAGTTGGGAACAGCCTGTACTCCCTAGAGGAAGTATTAGTCAGCGTGCCCATACACGGAATCAATATTCCTATCAATTTGGCAAATTCAATCAAATCGATCGGAATATCAAGGACATTTTTTCATCTTTTCGGTAGACCGATAGGTAATATTGATTGAACTATCGAAAAAAGTATGCTCGAGCAAGGCAGAGAATTTTCCATTTACCAGAGCCTTATGTACTTTTCAAGTTAAAATCTATGAAAGATCTGTAGGATAATAAAAATAGGTTCTTCCAATCAGATTTTAGATTGTTTCTGCCAATCGGAAATCCGATAGGAAAACCATTGGCCTGTGTATGTCTAGCTTTAGGCTAGGTACACATGGGCAGATATCTGATACCTGATATTCCAACCAACAGATCTGTCGGTCCATATACCATATATACTCGAGTATAAACTGACCAAGAATAAACTGAGGTACCTTATTTTACCTTAGAAGTAAAAGTGATTGACTCAAATATAAACCGAGGGTAGAAAATATGACCACTACTGCCTTCTGATTCTGTATTGTTTTGAGGCTTTAGTTGCCCTTTAAATGGACAGCAGAATTCCCATACAGTAGTCCCATACAGTAATGGCCAAATCCAGTATGGATATTACTGTATGGGAATTCTGCTGTCCATTTAAAGGGCAACTAAAGCCTCAAAACAATACAGAATAGGGAGGCTATCCAATCTTTAACATTAGATACCATCCTCCTGATTCTGTATTGTTTTGGGTTAGTTGCCCTTTAAATGTAGAGTAAATCCCACACACTAACCCACAATTCCTTGCCACCAATATAGACCATTCCAAAAAACATACAGAGGAGCTAACCAGTCCCCAATACTTGCATATAACAAACCAACCTTTTTGGAACAGGAGGTTTTATTCCTATTCGCAAGTATTGGGGACTGGTGTTAGCTCCTCTGTATATTTTTTTTTAGTTTCCTCCTCCTACCTTGTCTGGCGGCCGCTCACTTGGCATCCTCTGCACTTCTGGATGACTACATTACTCTGTGTCGGGAAGTGAGAGGTGCCAACAAGTGACGACATCAGGAAGCGCAGAGGATGCAGAGTGAGCGGCCACCGGACAAGGTAGGAGAAGGGCCGGGAAGGTGTTTGACTCGAGTATAAACCAAGGTTCGGTTTTCAGGCTTTTTTAAAGCCTAAAAATGTTGGTTAATACTCGAGTATATACGGTACCATTCAGTAATTATTGTCGTAATTGTATGGTATATTTGAACATATATGTTTAGCTGTGGTTTACCAACATGTCCACTTGTCTGGACCACAGACGATCTGACCAAAACAAGAGCCAGAAATGAAGTATTTGCACCTTATAGGCTTAGGAAATGAACATTGATTGATTGACAGATTGATAGGCAATAACCTGTTTCCTTTATGAGGAGTTGCCATAATGCATAAAAGTGCAATTGAATCCTTACAATGAAATACGCTGTAGCAGATGTATTGCTTTAAAGGATAAGTGCAACTGTAAGATCAAGTTATGTTCATTTGGAAGCTGCAGCTTTAAAAATACTGTTGCCATATTTTTTTTGTCCCTATGTCCCTCCAGAGCCTACCTTTGTGCCTTGTTACCAGTTTGCTGAATGTTAAGCTCCGCCCCTCTTGAGATTTCCTCTGCTTTCTCCTGCTTGAGCCTCAAACAGTAATGCCTGTGAGTTCTGTGCATTCTCCTGCTTGAGCCTCAAATGGTAATTCCTGTGTGTTCCGAGCACTCTCCTGCTTGAGCCTCAAATGGTAACGCCTATGAGTTCTGTGCACACTTCTGCTTGAGCCTCAAACGGTAGTGCCTGTGAGTTCCATGCACTCTCCTGCTTGAGCCTCAAACGGTAATTCCTGTGGGTTCCGCGCACTCTCCTGCTTGAACCTCAAACGGTAACGCCTGTGAGTTCCATGCACTCTACTGCTTGAGCCTCAAACGGTAATGCCTGTGAGTTCCATGCACTCTCCTGCTTGAGCCTCTAATGGTAATTCCTGTGTGTTCTGTGCACTTTCCTGCTTGAGCCTAAAACAGTAATGCCTGTGAGTTCCGTGCACTCTCCTGCTTGAGCCTTAAATGGTAATGCCTGTTAGTTCCGTGCACTCTCCTGCTTGAGCCTCAAACGGTAATGCCTGGGAGTTCCGTGCATTCTCCTGCTTGAGCCTCAAACAGTAATGCCTGTGAGTTCCATGCACTCTCCTGCTTGAGCCTCAAACAGTAATTCCTGTGAGTTCCGTGCACTCTCCTGCTTGAGCTTCAAACAGTAATTACTGTGAGTTCCGTGCACTCTCCTGCTTGAGCTTCAAACAGTAATGCCTGGGAGTTCCATGCACACGCAGATGGAAAGAAGGCTGGTAAGTAATGTTAGCAGCATCTGATAACATTAAAAACCTTTGCGAGGTTGAGGTTTGGGGCTTCTCAACACAGTATAAATAGTTTTTTGGGGGGATGGACATACCCTTTAAATATATCCCTCTGGGTATAGGGTGTGTTGATTTACAGTGATGGGACATCTCTGGTTTAGGGGACAGAAGGCAGAATGTTTTAAAGAGTTGCACCACCCCTCACCTTCGATCAGAAAAAAGCAACATACTGTAAGAGGATAAAGGCCATCCAGACTGGGGGTAAAGTTCTTTTCGTTTATCTTTTCAGACAACGGGAAACATTTAAAAAATATTTTTTAGCACTTGTGTTAAAAAACCATTGGTTTAAAAGGTTTTCATACCATTTCTTCATAGTTACAAATCTTAAAAGTCATAAAATAAATAAATTTGCCAGTTAATCTGATGAGTATAGAATTTGCTATGAAACATTAGGCCTTATTCAATAAGAGGTGCAAAATATTGCCCCTGCTCTAATTCTGTGGGAACCAATCCAATGTTTTCTAACTGGAGTAGACCAGTAAAAAGAAACCTCCTTTTCTGTTGTTTGCCCGTTCTTTGTCTTTTTTGCCTTTGATCAGGTTGTGTGCAGTTCTATAGTATCCTAAAGAAATTGTGCTCTTCTCTGGAAACACTGGTTCCATTAAAGGAGGTTTCTATTCTACATATACAGGCCTATGTATTAAGTTTTTATTATTAAAAATTATTCTAATTTTACCCCAACCAATCAGATTTTAGCTTTCAAATGGTATAACATCTGATTAGCACCATTTTTAACGATAAGAACTTTTCTTACATAGACTTGTTAGTTTCCTAATCTGATTCTTTTGCATTCTCCCTAATATAACTGGTAAGTTGGTAATTGCAGACACTCAGGGCTAGGCCACACTGTTGTGATTCTCACTGGCTTCTGATCGCATGCATTCAAATTTGAGAGACCACACTGTAAGCACTGCTTTCAGATATGTTATTGGAGCACATGCAATCACAATTTTTTGGTGCAGATCATTAGCAGTGGCATAATTCGGAATCACTGGACCCCCCCCAGCAAAACTATAATGGGGCCCCTATCCGTGTTTCATCCACGGTGGTTTTCTGGGAAGAGGCAATATCTTTCATAGGAAAGATAATAATAATAATGGGCTCCCGGGCCCCCCTGGTAGTTACGCCCATCCATGCTTATGTGGAATTATAGCAGCAAGTGTTCCCCCAAGTGTCCCGGATTGGTAGTAACTTGTTCTGGCAGTGATTTCCTCATAGCATTTTGTTCAGTAATGGAATGAGTAAAAGTTATCCATTATAACTGATTGTCAATTCAGCACTGCAGGATTTTTATAAACTACACAGTGGGGCCAATAGTGGGTTAAATTTTAGTTTGGGGGGTGGACATTCCCTTTAAAACCAATGAACATCTGGAGTTTGGCACATGACGGTAGAATACCACATTTTTTTGTTTTGTTTTTAAATTAATCCAAAAAGCAGTCACCCCAATAAACATATAATGTTAAAAATGTATATAAAAAGAACACTTTATTTAAACATAAAACCCAGGAGTAGTAACTTATAAAATGACATCAGCTATAATTAATGCACACAAATGGATGGCCAGCCCATAAAAGTATATATAATAACAATAATATAAATCCTCATATAAAAACACAAAGGCTGGAGATGTTATATCCCCTAAAATAATTTCCTAATTTTTTAGTAACTGGATATAGTCAATTTGCAAAACTATGTTATCCAGAAAATCTCTATTCACTATTTTAGTGGATACTGTATAAAAACTCCAACCTTTGTGTTTTTATATGAGGATTTATATTATTGTTATTATATATACTTTTTATGGGCTGGCCAGCCATTCATGTGCATTAATATATAGCTGATGTCATTTTATAAGTTACTACCCCTGAGTTTTATGTTTAAATAAAGTGTTCTTTTTATATAAATTTTTAACATATGCAGGGTTATTCAATTAAAGTTCTTATTGTCAAAATGGTGCTAATGTTGCCCCAACCAAACCAGGTGTTAGCTTTCAATGTTAACAAGATTTGATTGGCTGGTGCACAATTAGCACCATTTTAATGAAAAAAAATGTTTATTGAATCTCCCTGTATATGTTTTTATTGGGGTATACTGTTCTTACTAGACAGTTTATTATAGTTGTGAGGGGACCGCGACTATTACCCCATTTATTGAAACCTTGAGGCTACCAGAGGGCATATGGATTTTTTTTTTTAATTAAGGAATATCTAAAGAATAATTAGGGAACTAGAAAGTAAAAGTTTTTTACTTTTATACTTATCATAGTATAAACTTTGATTTTGGCTGGAGAGCCACATTTTCAATGGGACGATGCTATGGTTCTGTGGCAAATAAAGAATGTGTGTACATTTTAACATTTATTTAGTGTTTCTATTATTGGAAACTAAGTTGGTAATTTTAGAACTTTAATTTGGAAATTGCATGTGTGTGTCATGTCAAACAAAAAAGGTGTGAGAGAAATTTCATTACAATCCAATACTCTTCTGTTGACTTTTCTTCTCTATTCAGCTTTTGCAAAAAATCTGATGTTAACACAAAAGTAACTTAAGTGACATGAATCTTTTAGTGCAGTGATACAGTTTGCATCTTTTTTATTAAAGTGATTTATGGCCTTTTTTCCAAGGACAGTTTGTTGCTTTTTTTTTTTTTGACTGCATGACGCTTGAGTGGTAATCACTGATGGATGCAAGATAACATTCTGTAGTCTTCCAATCTCCTAATGGTTGTGATTGACGTGATCTTATTCTGTGAAATCTTGAAGAGTGGTGTGCCGCTCCCACTATTGGAGTTGATCTTGGTCTAGTTGAATAATAAGTTTGTCCTTTATTCTTCCACTGACTGACCTTGTGTTCTTTTTGTCAACCTACTGATGGTTAATTAATCACTGTATTAATCACAAGATTAAAATCATGTGGTTTAATTAGAAATATAATGTTATGTTAAGCAGACAAGACAGACATCCTTAAAGGGCATGTCCACCCCAAAACTTAAATTCAACCCACTACTGGCCTTACTGTGTAGTATTAAAAAATCCTTACCTTACATCTCTGCTCCCTATGGTTCTCCTGCAATGTCTGTTCAAAGTCCAGGAAACTGTATCAAGTAGCATAGTAAAACTCATTGGGGCTGCAATAGGAGATAAAAGTCCGCCCTTGATATTTATTTGCCACAACCAGTTAGTTACTGGTTTACCTCAATAACATTTGATTGGTTGCTGCAGATTAATACCGTAGGCAAACATTTGCACCTTTTCTTGCAGCTCCAATGTATTTGCAGTTGTTGTATTTACAGTTGCTTCCTCCCTTACCAGCCTTATATATTAAATCTAGATTGAGTTACAGAGCCATAATAACATGTTATAGAAACCTCATTATATATATTGTGTTACTGGTTGCCTTGGCTATTTTCATTACACCTAAAACTCTTCATTGACATTATACTCAAGAGTCAAGGTCCCTCCAAGTGACCTTCACAGATGATATTTTCCAGCTAGATTGAAAGCCAGCAGTCTTATGAAAGACGAGTTTGAATGCTCTCTGTAGACAATATTTCTGGTTTATTTATAATGTGCCTATAAATAGACATTGTTGTTTGGTGGTTTCCATCAGCAAAGATAGGGATAGGGTTTCACCGCAACCACCAATTCTCCATCTGGGATTAATACATTGGCAATAGTAATAGTTTAGCAGTTCATTTATTTCCAGATCTCTAGCAATTGGTTTTCACTGCATAAAAATTAAAACATCATGGAATTATGCAAGGAAGAAAATCTTAGGCTTATCAATGTGCCTTTGTTGAAAGCGCACGCCCCCCTTTAAAACAAAAACCTGGTGACCAGTCAGTTATCTGCCTGCAATGCCAACTAATATTTCTACCAATTTCGTACATGCATTTGTAACCATATATTAATGATAAGTTCTAAGTTATCGAATATTCTATATCAAATTTCAATTTCAAAACATAGAAAAAAAACAAAACTTCAGTTCCCACTGATTTCTGTTGGGTTGGTTTTAGAATTTTCAAAACTCTTCGAAAATCCGATTTCAGAACGGAGGTCCCCGTTTTCGAACATCTCTAGTTAAGAATAAGAATTTTTCATCGTAATATCTTTATCACTTTCAAGTCCCTGCCTGGCTGGCTACTAAGGCAGATAAACTATTTCTTGGGTTCTGAGATTACTAAGATAATAGGACACAATATATATACTAATATGGACTTTTTATTCTTTATTTTAAAGTTTAATCAGCTGCCTAGAGTAAGGACCCAAGTTATTCTGCAATAAATACATATCTTCTACATATCTTACCTGGTATTTTCTATCAACAGAAGCCAATCAAAAATGAGCTCTTTACTTTCTAGCAGTAAGAACAGTGGAAGCAAACATCCATGCATAGCCTAATGTGTGTGTCTATAACTAGTTCCATTGATTGTTTTAAGAGACAAAAATATCTTATTTTATATTTAAAGTGTGCAACCAACTAATAATAGTAAATGTATATTTTTTTTTGTTTTACTATTTGTTTTAATTAGGAAGCTTGCGTTTGGCAATGCCTGTTATTGATTTCTTAAAGATTGATTAATGTCTTTTGTGGAAGCACTTTTGTTTCATCTAGATGATTGTTGATATAATCATTGATGTAATCAGATTTTTTTGTGATGTAAGTGATTAGTGTAGCAATCAAGAGTCTTCATGTTGTCGTCAGTGACATAATTGAGTCATTTGTCATTTGTGATTTTTTTTGTATGACTTCTGTAATTAGAAAATCCTTGAAGATGCAGTCAGGTTAGATTAACCCAAAGATTAACAAATTCATTTTTTGTATTGTCAAGCTTTATGGAGAGCATTAAAGTGCCACAGAATATTTCTACAACTTGTACTATGAGTTCTCTACTATTGTAGTTTATGGCTCAATGCAAACAATAGAATACTGAATGTTAATTATGTCACTATATCCAGATTTAGAAGGTACATCTCTATATGCACTCAAACCTCCATTTAGATAGCATCTTACCAGAACCTTACACTCCAAACCACCAATAAATGGAAATGCGATCTCACTGGGATTGGAAACACACAGCCTGAGTTAGATGGTTTCTCCGGGAGCTGCACTGAAGCCCTCCTTTGTACGAAGCTCGTACAACTTAAGAAACCATCTAACTGGTGTATCCAATCATTGGAGTCCCCATGAGACTGTCGATTCACATCTATAAACACAGGTAAGACTGGAGTAGCATTACCACTTGAGCAGACTTGACAGGGGGCTTCCCGGAAGACGCAGTGCTAAGCGCCAGGGAGAGGACATGAGAGGTGACAGAGAACAGGAAGGCACAATATAGCATTATCGATAATACATGGATACGGTCGTACATTTATGCCAAATATTTGTTAATTAATGAAAGTAGCAAACTACCATGATGGTATTCTATGGGGATCGTAAATGTACGATTACGCTATCTTAGATTTACAATTGTTATCTTTAATTTACAATCATTATTGTTCTTTTATGATAACCATCGTTAAACCGATTGGAAAATAACAAACAATTTATTGTTAAATAAATACAAATACAGCACATTTACAAATACAGCACATTTATAAATATGGCCCATAGAGAGAACCTCTATGCAGTGAGTAACTGTAACAACAAACCAGGAAGTGTGTCCCAGCGGATAAAGAGTCTGCACGCAGTAACAGCTAGCAGTGGGATTCAAAATGTTACTCTAAAGTTTAGATTGGGTGAATTAAAGGGCATCTATACCGAAAAAAAGGTTATTTTAAATTGATCATAACTGGAAACTATAATTCTTCCCAACCACCACTGTATAATTTTTTTTGTTGATCTGCTGCTTATTTCTTTAGATATCCAATCTAAAACTTCTTCTATTTCAGCTGTCAATCAAGTTCCTTGCTCTCAAAAACTATTCTTCTGTGAGTAGTTTTACTGTAGCTGGAATGGTGACAGAGTTTTGACAGTTGGAATGCTGTATGCTGTGTGCAGGCTTGACAGTTGGTTTGTTGGAAAAAAGTCAGGTCGGATGGAAGTGGGAGTGGTTAAAAGAGGGAGGGGGGATACTGCTCCTAAACAAAATGTGTGCTGGATTGAAGGCAAGCAGCAACACACACAAATCAGAATAAGTTCTACTTACATGTATTCAATTATAGATTAAGATGAGGCAAAGTCATTTTTTCAGTATA
Organism: Hymenochirus boettgeri; assembly: GCA_019447015.1. Lineage (NCBI taxonomy): Eukaryota > Metazoa > Chordata > Amphibia > Anura > Pipidae > Hymenochirus > Hymenochirus boettgeri. The sequence continues at coordinate 34,640,578 of CM033472.1, read as the reverse complement.
GTGTCCCTTTTAAATAGTCATGGGATTTCTGACATTTTTAATTCGATTAAATAAGAACCAAGGTCTAAAACACAATCTCTTAATTTATATTCTAGAACTGCCAAAGAAAACAATACCTAACCATGGATATATCCACGTTTTATTCCTTTACCCCATCTCTCCCCTTTGCCAGTGGTACAGACATGCTCAGTGTACTTTAGGCAGAGAGAGAGTGAGGAGCAGAACAATTTGTAACTTTTTATCTCTTTCAGAAGTGGTTAAAGCAAAAGTGAAATTAACTGTAAAGCTGCTGTAGTAAAAGATTTAAATAATCTTACAAAGGTGCAGTATATCTTTCGTTAGAAATCCATTAAAAAGGCAAGTTAAACATCTTTGTTTCAGAAGTTCATCGACTGTAGGTCAGGAAAATGAGATTTAAAGATAAAATACTGTATAATTAAGCCTGAATGGATTCCATATTTGATTGATTGACTATTTAACCAATAGTTGTAACTCTTACCTCTTACATGGGGGAGGGAGTGCGTTTAGAGAATTCTTTTTGCTGATGTAATACTAAAGAAATTACATCTGACCAGACCAGGATCCTGCAATGCTTAATGACTTACTGCAGAGCGGGATCCCGGTCAGGTTAGACAAAACTTTTTAAGCTCTACATGAGCCAATACTACATAGGCTATGGCACACTATTTCCAAAAGATTCTGGGAAAGGTGCAGGCAGCGCGATGTTAGTTCAAACCCACACTAACCCAATATTACATTGGGTAGCCTGGGTTTTGCATTATATATTGCACTGGCCCCTCTGTGTCCAGGACACAATCTGGTAGGTGGGTTGCAGAACTCAGGAAAAGTCAGAAACCTGCAGAATTGATTTCTCTAAAATCCTGCTGGTTTGAAAGGTGAATGATTAAACTATTATGTTATGAATTATAGAATACAATAAAACTTATATATATTTTAGCCTACATTAAAGAAGAATACAAACACTGTATGCATGCCAAATTATTCGTAGCTATTTTCTAAGCAGTCGGTACATGTTCAATGTATTCCTGATTCAGTATTCTAATTGTATTTACAAATTGCTGCCGAAGGCTTTGTTCCCCTTCTTACTCAGCAAATAAATGTGTCTGCAGTTCCCTGATACACTGCTGTTTTTGCTTCTGTTTGTCTGCACTGCAGTGCATCTCAGCATTCCCCAAAGAACATTATCTTTGCTTTAAAGGAGAGGAGGGGAGGGGGGGTCTTTAATCCCTACCTATAATCACTTGCTTAATATGCAACGTATGTCCCAGACATGCTTATAAGAGGAGTAGAAATAACGGAAAAGTAGAAAGTTTAATTTTTAATTCTTCATGCACACATTACGTTACATTAACCTCCACAATCTCTTGTATGTGAATACCGGCGTATAGAGGGCTTGAATAGTAATCAGTTTATAAAGAATAAATGGAACGTTACAGAGGAAAGTTCTGTATGAACAACTGCAGTTTCTTGCATCTCAGAGACATTAATCACAATTCAACAGGGTACAAGCAATACATTGACTGAGAACGCTGTGTTTATAAATATATACTAGTTCAGCAAGCAAATGGTGACCTGCATTTCAGTGAGATACAGTAGGATTTGGATAAGAGGATAATTTAGCAGCTACATGTAATCTGGTAATGGTATATAGCAAATGCATTGTTTAACGTCAATGGGCTAACAGTATTTGATAATAAATATCTAAATATCTCCCAGCCAGGTTGCTGTATTATTAAGGTGGCCCATACTTTATTATAATACACAAGTCTCTGTATTTTCAATGGAGAGCTGCAGTGGCGAGAATCCTTATTAGAATCACTCAGTGATGTCACTGAGTGACTAGTTCCATTATTAGTGCCACTGCAGCTCTCCATTCCTAATATAACATAAAAATCATTGTCCTAACTCTTATCCAGCCACCCCGGAATCGAACATTTCACAAAATCACAAATCCAAGAGCTGGACAGGAACGGATCAGCCGTGTATACACGGCACAGAACAGCCTGGCGCGCATGCACATTACTATCCATTATGGCACATGAGGAAATCAATACCAACACACACGCATTATGCAAACAAAAAAGAGGCGCGAACAAAACGGAATAAACCAAAATTAACAAACGGGTAAACATAAAGCCTAAAAAATAAGTGAAATAAACCTAAAACAAACATCTGATTCTGACTAAATTACTATTAACATTTGAACAATGAACATATATAACATAAACATATATCTAAGATAAAGATTTTAAATAATAGTTAAAATGTTTAACAATTTTTTTTAATGTTATGTATAAAAAAGAAAAAAACATTACATGCAACATGCAATTGAAAAACTAAACAAACTTTGGGGAAAAAAAAGTTAAATAAATTATTTTCACCAGCTATTATCACTGTACTTATTTAAAATAAAAACTTGTGTATTATAAGAAATAATTCGCCCCTTACAGTGTAATATACGCCTATTATGCCACCTCGGAGTTCCCTGACCTGTATAAAAGCACTCGGCCTACGGCCTCGTGCTTTTATATGGTCAGGGAACTCCTCGGTGGCATAATAGCCTTATATTACACTGTAAGGGGTGCATTATCCCTTATCTATTGCGCGCTATAGTTAAACTGAAACAGGAAGCGGTCGGGACCTGTCTGTGCGACCAGGGTGGATCACGCAAAAGGTAAATATCTTACACCTTCGTTCCTGGCTCCTTTGAAATTGATTAAGGAATGGTATGTAAGACATAGCTTCTTAAACTCCCATTCTTCAATCAATGCATTAAAGGAATTGTTCACTTTTCCAGTAAACTATTCCTTTAATAAAAGTACTCACAATTCCATGCAAATCTCTTCAACTCTTCAGCACAACAGTAACTTCTTGAAAAGTATTTCTGAGTGTTCAGGGCCTCCCATCTTTCCTTAGGATTGCTTCTATGACTTCAAAGGAACGCTAAACTGATTTTATGTACATCATTAATTACTGTAAATCTGTATCTATTATTTAAAGGGAGTCAAGATCACTTATTCCTACTTCCCTGTAAATAATAGAACGGCCGGGTAACAAGAGATACACTTACCTACTCGCAGCTTCTGTGTCCCCGATGTGCCCCGACTGAGCTCGTGTGCCAGTACTAAAGATAACAGCGCGATCAGGACAGAACGCTTATCAGCGGGGGAGAAGCCGTGATTGTCCGGGAGTCTCCTACATTGTGGGGTGGTCTCCCGTACTCCTGCCACTGAGAGGAGACTAGTCTCCTCCTCAGTCACGCCAACTTTTGTGGTCCACGCCCATAACCCCTCCCTAACCCCGCCTCCCACCACGCCTAGAAGGCTAGCTCCATTTCCACATGACATCACACCCCCACGTGATGTCATGCCCCCTTGCCACTCCACCTTTCCCACCCTGCCTGGAAGTCTGAAAGGGCAGAGTGGGATGTCTAATAAACTATGGGTTGTGTATGATTCTAGTGATAATAATAAGTATCTACCACTTGATTAGTTCAGCTATAACTACAGCAGGTATGTAGACCTCCAGATGATTGTCTTAAAAGTCCTAAGCATTGTACAACAGCAGAGTGCAGACAGGGAAATTTTAAGACGAAAGAATAAAAGTGGGTCGGGTTTCTGGTCCGAAACTTGCAGGTCGGGCCGTGGGTATGAAGCGGGTAGAAAAGCGGGTTGGGTGTGGGTACGGGTTTTGCGGGTCCGGAAAATTTGTCCCCTGCGCAGGGAGAAATGCAGAACTAAACAAATGCAGAATTCAAAGGGAAATCAAAATATTTGCTTCAACGGAATGGTTACACTTTGGGGGAGATGTAGGATGGGATTTATATAGTAGGCGATATAGTCAAACAAAGATATTTCATCTTTATCGCAATGGGAACTTATAGTTATCGATCAGTTATGACTGTGGTGGTATTTTGCGATAGCGGCATAATAAAATATGGTGTTGGCCCGTAAATTACCACGGTCGTTATTTTACATTTTATAATAATGTCCTAGTTCTAAACTATTGGTAACTTATCACATTGCTGTGTTCATTTTAGCGGTGACATAAAAAAACAATCACAAAGTGTCTATATTGTAAATTTCTGGTATTGCCCCTCTTTAAATATCACTGATATTTATTATTAAATTGATATAAGTTTTGCAGAAATCTTGGCACCAGATATCCCACCCCTCGCAGATCGTCCGTGAGTCTCCCTCATTCTGGGGTGATCTCCTGCACTCCTGCGAGACCATCCCAGACTCCCGGACTTGAGTGGAGACTTGAGGTATGTTCAGGTTCAGGAGTTTGGGTGGTCTTGCGGATGTGAGACCATCCCAAAATCCGGGAGACTCCCGCAACTCCTGGGAGGGGTGGGATGCCTGGAGGCTGGAGACTGCCATTCAAACTACGTTTCTATCTATGACATTGGGGCATATTTATAAAGGTTTGGTATAACAATATCCCAATACTGCGCCTTTAATGGCTGCTATTTTTACAACAGTTATTGTAAAATTACAATCAAGGTCATAAAATTATGACCGTGGCCCTACAATTACGATCCAGAATTGTACATTCACCTATACAATACCATTGTGGTGCCTTTTGGTATAGTATGGCCACATGATCATAAATGTACTACCTGCAGTATCGGAAATCCAAAATGTCCCATTCCCCTTTATTTGCCATTTAGTGCTAGGTACTATACACACTGCACATTGTGTTGGATTGATAATATTTTTACATATTTTCTTGGGACACCTTTTCAAAGTCATACACAAACGCAAAATCCATTTTCGCCATGCCCACAACAACGCAAATGGTAATCAGACAGTGAGATAAGTAACCACAGGTACAGGTTTTCTACAGATAAAATAGGAACAGACAGTAAACGTCCCATACAGTGAGAACAGACAGTAAAGGTCCCATACAGTGAGAACAGACAGTAAAGTTCCCATACAGTGAGAACAGTAAAGGTCCCATACAGTGAGGACAGTGAAGGTTAAATACAGTGAGGACAGTGAAGGTTCCATACAGTGAGGACAGACAGTGAAGGTCCCATACAGTGAGAACAGACAGTAAAGGTCCCATACAGTGAGAACTAACAGAAAAGGTCCCATACAGTGAGAACAGTAAAGGCCCCATACAGTGAAGACAGTAAAGGTCTCATACAGTGAGAACAAACAGTAAAGTTCCCATACAGTGAGAACAGTAAAGGTCCCATACAGTGAGGACAGTGAAGGTTAAATACAGTGAGGACAGTGAAGGTTCCATACAGTGAGGACAGACAGTGAAGGTCCCATACAGTGAGAACAGTAAAGGCCCCATACAGTGAAGACAGTAAAGGTCTCATACAGTGAGAACTGACTGTAAATGTCCCATACAGTGAGGACAGTAAAGGTCCCATACAATGAGGAAAGTAAAAGTCCCATACAGTGAGGACAGTAAAGGTACTATACATTGAGGACAGTAAAGATCCATTACAGTGAGGACAGTAAAGGTCCTTTACAGTGAGGACAGTAAAGGTCCCATACAGTGAGGACAGTAAAGGTCCCATACAGTGAGGACAGTAAAGGTCCCATACAGTGAGGACAGTAAAGGTCCCATACAGTGAGAACTAACTATAGGTTCCATATAGTGAAGACAGTGAGAACTAAGTAGAAAGGTCCCATACAGTGAGGACACAAACGGTCCCATACAATGAAGACAGTAAAGGTCCTATAGAGTGAGGACTAACTGTAAAGGTCCCATACAGTCAGGACAGTAAAGGTCCCATGCAGTGAGGACTAACTGTAAAGGTCATATACAGTGAGGACAGTAAAGGTCCTATACAGTGAGAACTAACTGTAAAGGTCACATACAGTGAGAACAGACAGTTAAGGTCCCATACAGTAAGAAAAGACAGTAAAGGTCATATACAGTGAGAACAGGACAGTAAAGGTCCCATTTACAGTGAGGACAGTAAAGGTTCCCAACAGTGAGAGACCTAACTGTAAAGGTCCCATACAGTGAGGACAGTAAAGGACCCATACAGTGAGGACAGTAAATGTCCCATACAGTGAGGACAGTAAAGGTCCCATACATTGAGGACAGACAGTTAAGGTCCCATACAGTAAGAAAAGACAGTAAAGGTCATATACAGTGAGAACAGACAGTAAAGGTCCCATACAGTGAGGACAGTAAAGGTTCCATACAGTGAGAACTAACTGTAAAGGTCCCATACAGTGAGGACAGTAAAGGACCCATACAGTGAGGACAGTAAATGTCCCATACAGTGAGGACAGTAAAGGTCCCATACATGAGGACCGTAAAGGCCCATACAGTGAGGACAGTAAAGGTCCCCTAAATGAGGACAGTAAATCCCATACAGTGAGGACAGTAAAGGTCCCATACAGTGATTGATCATTTCTGTGAAATAATACATTAAAAGAACTTTGCTCAAATGAACTTACTGGCAGTGACTCAGACTCTGGCTCTCAGCTACTCTCTCTGCTTAAACTCTCGACCAGGGAGACTCAACAATTTGCGCAGGCGCTGACACAGGCTTCTCAGTATTCTATCTGTATTCCCCTCCCAGCGTGCATGCAGAGATGCAGTAGTGCATATAGTGGGCAGCTGAGGAGCAGGAAGTAAATGCTGACACTGACTGTCTCAGACTCTGTGTACAACTTGCGCAACTTACCTTCCACTTAGTGTTACGATCGGATCCTCAATCCAGCACCACCGATAGAATTTCAGTCAGGCACTGTTCAGGTTTGCCCAGATCTCTGGACTTTTCCTGGGACTTTAGGATAGCGGGACTGCTACCTAAAATCCGGGACTGTCGCGGTAAATCCGGGACTATGGCAACATGTATGATCATGCTAGGACACCAAGATGGCCCTGCCCGCAGTTATTACTATCCGATCCCGGCCCACAGTTATTACTACTCGACCTGCAGTTATTACTACCTGATCTGACCCGCAAACCTGCAGTTATTACTACACAATCCCGACCTGCAGTTACACCCGATCCCAACCCGTCAGTTATTACTTCCCGATCCTGACCAGAGTTATTACTACCGATCCTGACCAGCAGTTATTACTACCCAATCCCGAAGCAGTTATACTACATCCAGACCCGCAGTTATTACTACCCAATCCGAACCACAGTTATTACTACCGATCGACACAGTATACTACCACCTAAGTCCATCCCCCGATCCACGCCATCACTCCACCACATTTTTACAGCAGTTATTACTACCCGATCCTGACCGCAGTTATTAGTACCCGATCCTGACCAGCAGTTATTACTACCCGATCCCGACCCGCAGTTATTACTACCCGATCCCGACCCGAGTTATTACTACCCGATCCGACCCGCAGTTATTACTACTGATCCCGAACCACAGTTATTACTACCGATCCTGACCATAGTTATTACTACCCGATCCTGACCAGCAGTTATTACTACCCAATCCCGAAGCCGTTATTACTACCCGATCCAGACCCGCAGTTATTACGACCCAATCCGAACCACAGTTATTACTACCCAATGACAGCAGTTATTACTAACCGATCCTGACAGCAGTTATTACTACCCATCCTGACCAGCAGTTATTACTACCCAATCCTGACCAGCAGTTATTAGTACCCGATCCCGACCCGCAGTTATTATACCCGATCCGACTGCAGTTATTACTACCCGATCCCGACCCGCAGTATTACTACTTGATCCCGCACCAGTTATTACTACCATCCGACCAGCAGTTATTACTACCCGATCCTGACCAGCAGTTATTACTACCCGATCCTGACCAGCAGTTATTACTACCCGATCCTGACCAGCAGTTATTACTACCCAATCCCGACCCGCAGTTATTACTACCCGATCCTGACCAGCAGTTATTACTACCCAAAACTTACCAGCAGTTATTATACACGATCCTGACCAGCAGTTATTACTACCCGATCCTGACCAGCAGTATTACACACGATACTGACCACAGTTTACTACCGATCCTGACCAGCAGTATTTTACTACCCGATCCCGACCCGCAATTATTACTACCCAATCCGACCCGCAGTTATTACTACCGATCCTACCAGCAGTATTACTAAATCCTGACCAGCAGTTATTACTACCCGATCCTGACAGCAGTTATTACTACCCAATCCCGACCCGCAGTTATTACTACCCGATCTGACCAGCAGTTATTACTACCCGAAACTTACCAGCAGTTAATACTACCCGTACTGACAGCAGTTATTACTACCCGATCCTGACCAGCAGTTATTTACTACCCGATCCTGACCAGCAGTTATTACTACCGGATCTGACCAGCAGTTATAACTATCTGATCAAATTAGGCACTTGAGCTCATGCAGGGCTGACGCTATCAATGTGTATAAATAAAAGTGATATATATTTTTATCTCTGTGAAAACATAATCCTATGAGCATGGAATCACCAGAACATAATTTATAAAACGTTTGGTCTCCTTTAAGAATTAATATGGACATTGTCTTCTGGATATTGTACTTCTATGAACATTCTCAAGTGCAGAAGCCCAAATATAAGGAACACAAATTATTCATCACATTGTTTTTTTGTTGGAAAAAAAAAATCTCCTTCTCTGTGTTGTTAGATGAAGCTCTGTCAAGGATTTTGAAATACGGTTTGCACCTCTGTTAATAACTTGAGAGGCAGATAAAACATGAAGCACACACCATTGTTTGCAAGCTCTGTCTCCACTGACAACAAATTGACTCCTGCATTGGAAATAAAATGAATGTGAATTACGCCAAACTCCGAGAATTTATTATCACCAACTACACTGCTGCCTTAATCTTCGGCACAAAACCGAGGAAAGGCCACATTATCTGTTATCTGAAAGGCCACATTATCTGTTATCTGAAAGGCCACATTATCTGTTATCTGAAAGGCCACATTATCTGTTATCTGAAAGGCCACATTATCTGTTTTTCACGTACATGCTATTGTTCTTCTGGAATTCTTTGTGGTTTGTAATCTGTTCTAAATGATTGCCATGTGACCATATGGGAAACAATGGCATGTGTTAATTTACATTGCCTCCCATTGTGATTAGGCTAACTTCAATAATGTGCAATTCACAAAAAATGGTGATCACACGCTCTCTGAAAACCCACATTCAGTTAGCCTAGCTTGTGTTTCTCACGCACTAGAGGGTTACAAAATGAGATCAGAGCGTGTGAGAAAGCGCTTACTAAGCGATGGGTAAGAGCTTTTAAAGTTAAGGGAATGTCCACCCCCAAAAACCATAATTTAATTGTATTGGACATTATCCTTGGCTTTTTAAAACAAACCAAACTGCATTAAAATCCTTTCAGCCAACTTTAAGTTACATGCTTTACTACCTTTTTTTTGCAGACCAGGAGCATCTTAGTGTAATCCAAGCTCTCTGATGTCACCCATGTCCGTGCCTTATCCATTCCCAGGCAACCTGCATCCTCCCTCAGAGCACCCAAACATAAACTCCAGATGCAGCTGCTGGTCCGGCACCCTGCTTGCAAGTTCCGGCAAGCAGGGAGCCAGATCAGTGTGCCGCAGGAGCGAAGGGGCTGTAAGTACAGTGCTATTCATTTTTTTTAAAGAAATAACATGGCGCTTAAATATTAGGTGGACATACACTTTAAAAAATCCTGTGCAGTAATTATTTCCGTATCTCGTATTTCTCGTATTTAGTTTTACGAGAACTTTTAAAAGGTATGTCCACCCCATAGAAAACAATTTATTATATTAATGTTAGGTAGAACCCCCAAAACCTAGGTTCCATTTGGTAAATATTAACAAATCTCTCCTAACAAGAGATAATCTACTTACAAGCTCCCTGATCCGCCACCGCCGCTCTCCACATAAGGCATTAAGTTTCGGCATGACAGTGATGCCACGGCAAATGGCTGACGAGCCTCCACTGCTGTTGGCCTGCTGGGAACAAAAAAAGAACAGAGCAGCAACAGTGGAGAAGGAGGAAGCGGCGGTGGTTGTGAATTGTTAGATTGATTTCTCTTGATGGGGGCATATTTAACAAATTTTTTTTAGGTTTTGGGGGGTCCTGCCTATTAATTTTTTTTCTAAGGGGTGGACATTCCCTTTAATAAAAACACAATTATTTGGTGGGAAAAGCGCTGTCACTTTCCCTTTTATGGGATAATCACAGTAAATGTTTGCAAGGAGAGTTCCAGCGCTCTAAGCTGATTTCGGCTGCGCACAGCAAACATAGACAGGAGAAACAAACGCAGCATAAGTAAAGGATTCATGTGAGAGTTAGAAGAAAATAGGAAAATAATGAATGGAACTGCTAGCTTTTTTACCAAATGAAAAGTAGCTGTTAGGTGAGGTGTTTTTAATGAAAGGAATCCGCTTTAATGCATGAATTCTTCAGTAAGTTCAGCAGATCGGAAATAGATATAGAAATATAATAGTTAGTAGTCTAGCGAGCCAAGGCTTCAGATGGAAAAATCTTCCTTATGGTCATTGTTATCTGTCTTGTATAAATGAAGTAGAATTGCCCTTTCGGATAGAAAAAATATTACTGATAGGTGAAGGGGAGGTGAGAATCGGCTTAACCCAGGTCTTTACCTACTGTGTTTACTGGAAATCAGCTGTATCACTCACTGGAAGTTTCTCTATTTCATTGAATGGGACCTGGACAGAGAAGGTCTTAATACGGACAGACTGGGGCAGAGTAGCACTGAATGAGTGGACAAAACTGGTAAGATCTGTTCAGTTGGATTTACGGATCTCGGGAAAATCCGGAAATCCAAAAACGGAACGTACTTTCGTTGAATATCGATTTTCAAGGCTATTTTCAAAATCCTCATATTCATCGAAATGCACCCCCGTCAGCCAATCATAGACGCAGCTGCCAACTGTGAAGATAGGCGCCTGAGCGCGAAGGGAGCAAAGTATGAATCTGGAATTTTTCTTTTTTAGTATTAACACGGCGGTTGGGGGTGGGCAAGCCAGGGGAACATTATATTAAAGGGTTTCACGCTAGGTTGAGAAGGGCAGCCAGAAGGGATCCGGAGGGAGGGGGAAACACAGGAGGCAGAGATCTTTGGACAGGAAGACAGCTCAAGTTTCCAGGACTTTGAACATGGACTGTAGGAGAACCATAAGGGCAGGGAAGTAAGGTAAGGATTTTTTTAAAAACTAAACAGAGGGGCCAGCAATGGGGCAAATTTTAGATTTGGGGGTGGACATGCCCTTTAGGGGAGAAAGGTAAGACTGATAGAGCTGGTTTACTCCAGATTCCAAAATCCTTCGAAAACTTCTGTTCTCATCTATAATTAAACATATAAGATTAAGGGCCTATACACAGAGGTAGATATTTTGGCCCTTTTGATGCCACAGGTGATATTTGGTGGGTTGACAGGGACAGAATATCGACCATATTTCTGTCACAACTGAACACAATAACTATTATATTCAAAACTAATCGGCTCAAGCAATAGGGCATTTTGTAAAACCCACCCGGGCCACTTTAAAAACCATGGTAGCGCATAAATGTACGGCTGAAATACCTGTAATTATTAATTAAGCCTTGAAACTCAGACTCAAATCCTATTTTATTGGTAATATCTCCTACCACGAAATCCATGTGGAATGTTGAGAAAAAAAAGGGAAGAATAAAACAAACATTAAAGGACAATTATACTCATAAAATGGAAACACGTTACGGTAAATGTATATGAATGTTGTGTAAGTTCCCCAACTTCCTCACCCTTTTTTGTAAAAAATAAAATACAAGGATGCAGAGAATCCCTACTTTGAAGTCCAGCTGGTTACAGCCACGGAACTCCGGAAGCTCTGGCAGAAAGTAAATCACACTATTAGAATGTTGTAGATAAGAAAGGGTGAACAGAGTTCTGCAAAGGCTAGCTTCATGACCAATCAAATGGCACATTTTAATATTCGTCACCAACTAAAGGGAAAGGCAGATATTTATGGTCTTTGTTCCCTTGGCGCTTTCTCGTGACGTCAGCCGCATCTGTGCCAATCACGATGGGCTGACATCACAAGAAAGCGCCGTGGGAACGAAGGGCTTAAGTAAGGCTGCAAACATTTTTTCTTCAAAATAATCTGGCGTTTGGGTCTGGGCAGGGGTCTCTGTCAAACCCTAAAAGGATTAATGATAGGATGCAGGGGGACTGAGGATGGATCAGATGGGCGGAGGGGGGGAGCACCAAGGGAGGCAAAAGGCACGTAAAAGATGATGTCAGATTACAGTGAGCTGCTCCTGGTCTGCAAAAACATGGTGTTAAAAACGTTGTATTTTAAAAATGGCTGAACGGATTTTGATGGCTTGTTTTAAAGATATAATTATGGGGGGTGAGCAGCAGAAAATGGTGGATGCATGATTCTAGTCTCTCTACCCTCCGCGGACAAACGAAATTAAAGCATATAAGACACCCAAGACGCAAAACAGCATCGTCACATAAACCCAACAACACCGACAACTCGGATGAAGGGTCACAACTCCCCAAATCTAAGAATTTCAAATTTTTCAAAGATTGACTGTGCAGCAACCAATGAAGGGAACCCCACCTGTGGACAAGGCCGCTAGGCAAAACCTTTAGACAGCACAACCTACAAGGAATGCCGACGGAGGATTACTAAAGCTTCAGGTCCATAATGAAACGAGCTGGCAGACGCAGTAGGTCCATCAAGAACCGACATATTAGAAATCGGAAACCGCCTACACGATCTAGAAAAACGCTGTGATGACCACATGGACGCCATACAGACAAACCAGGAGGAAATCACATACCTCAACTCCCAAACGAAAAAACTCCAAAATGTTGAAGGACATGGAAACGCCCACTTCAGGGGAATCCCAGAATCATACACAAACCATGGAAATGATAACCGCCATACTACATCAAATCCTACCAAAACAAACCTAAGGAGAACTTGAAATAGACAGGGCACATAGAACCCTCTCTAAAGCACTAAGAGAGACCAACCCAGAGACATAGTGGTAAAATTTCACCAATTTATAACAAAGAAAAAAATCCTAAGAGAATCCAGGCAAACACCAGATATTAAAATACGAAGGACACAGAATTCAAATATATGCGGACATCTCTCCCACAACATGGCAAAACAAAGGCAAATGAAACCATCACTTCAACTCTTAACAAAAGCAAACAGAAAATACAAAATGGGGATACCCTTTCAAGCTCCAATTCACCCACCAAAACTCACAGCACACATAAACTCCCTTGCAGAAGGAATTCAAATCCTGGAAACACTATCTCTACTGATAGAAATTCAATGCCCCAATCGGACACCCACACCCCAAGGAAAAGACTTCAGAGAGATGGACCACAATCTCCCCATAGAAAAGCATACACTAAGAAAACCCAAGAACCTTTTGAGGAAGAAGGGTGAAGATAAAACTATAAACTAATGCAAACGTATTCTCTCTTCTAATTTATAAATGTTAAAACCAAATATATAAAACTCACTGTTATCCCACTTTATTTCTGTCTTGGAAATTAATAACCCAATACTGCCCCCGGGAGGGGAACCGAGCCACCCCGTTGGAAAGGATACTCATACACCAGGAGGAAAATAACCATCTTTACTATTACCCTCTTATGTACCTATTTTTTATATCCAATGTTTTAATAATTTAATATGTTAACTATTATAAATATGTTTTAAAGGCTCCACGTGCTAAATGTTGGACTGGATGGGTGACTAAAAAGCTAAAAAATCTACCCACCCAACCAAAGGGAAACCAGATTATACAATCTGGGTTATTCAATAAAGTTCTTATCATTAAAAATGGTGGCTAATTTTGCCCCAACCAATCAGATGTTAGCTTTCATATGTTAAATAAGATTGGATTGGTTGGGCAAAATTAGCCCACTTTTAAACGATAAGAACTTTTATTGAATCTCCCTGTATAAGTTTAGAAAATAGTGCAATATCATAAAACTATCGGGTTATGCAATAAAAGTTCTTATCGTTTAAAATGGTGCTAATTTTGCCCCAACCAATCAGATGTTAGCTTTATATGTTACATAAGGTTCTGATTGGTTGGGGCAAAATTAGCACCATTTTAAACGATAAGAACTTTTATTGAATCTCCCTGTATGTGGCTATGGCAGATGCCAGACGAGATGGATGGTCCCTGATGGATCAACACTAACTACATCACCCATAATGTACGAGGTTTAATTCCCCAAACAAAAGAATGAAAGCATTCACACAATACAAATCCTACACCCAGAGTCATTTTATTCAAGAATCTCATTTTCCAAAAACATCAACCCCAAGATACTGAACTCACACTACCGCAGATTTTACACTACATCAGGCCCCACAAAAAATGGAGTAATCACACTTTTCCACAATTCACTCCCAATATAAATACAATCAATATGGGAAGATCAAGAAGGAAGAGTCCAAATCATAAAATGCAACATAGACAAGAAAACTATATACACTAACCAACCTATATGCTCCCAATACAAATCAAACACAATTTATAAACCACAATCTGCCAATAATTACACCAAATCGGTCATGGTGAATTGATTATTGCGGGAGATTTCAATGTCCCTATAGATCCCAGGTGGGAAAAGTCCAACTCGTCTGGTGTCACAAACAACCAACCAGGCAAACACCCACTATTGGTCTCAAATTACAGACCAATATCCTTATTAAACCAGGATATAAAAATAATAGCCAAAATAATGGTAGATAGATTAAAGGGAATCCTCCCAGAAACTGGTCAGTGCTGACCAAGTGGCTTTGTCGGGGGATGGCAGGCAGCTGATCATATAAGAAGGGTTGAACATATCGACCAAGCGACAAGGAACAAACTGAAAGGCTGCCTGCGTCCCTCGATATCGAAAAAGCATTTGATAGCCTCCACTGGGAGTAGTTTGCAGTCCTAGAAAAATATAAATTGCCACTCCCATTTCTCACTTCTACAAATAAACTATAGCTCCCCACAGACATTTCTTAAGTTACCAACATATACCCATGACCCATAACAGACAAAGGGGGACAAGACAGGGGTGTCCCCTATCCCCAGGACTATTTGTCCTCAATATAGACCAATGCACAGATGTTATGAGAAACACACGGACTGACCGGAATACGAGTTATGGGCACGAACACAGAGTTTGCCTATTTGCAGACGATATGCTACTAATTATCAGACCAGTAATGTCATTACCCAACCTGCTTGCAGTTGAATTCAGCCTCACCATTAAGGACTAAGCTAAATACAAAAAAAACTACTGTATAAATATAGACGATTATCAAAAGCATATAATAGAAACCAATTCCCAACTAACAAAATACAGAAAAAGAGAACTACCATAACTAGGAATCCATTTTACACCGGATTGGCAAAGCTTATCTGCCAGCTAACTACCCCCCATTAATAAAAATTTAATAAAAAATTAGAAAACTGCCACAATATATATGGTCCCATAAGAAAACCCAGGGTAAATTAGCTATACCTATATCAAATGAAAGCAAGGGGTGGAATGGCAGTTCCAGACCTCCACCTATATAACCAAGCAGCACAACTAAATGCCATACCTACTTGACAAACCCCACAGATGTGCCGAAATGGATACTATTGGGAAAACACTCTCAGCTGCCCAACCTCGCTACCAGCCTTAACCTGGTCAAACAACCCAGAGAAGAAATAAAACCTAGGAATGAGCACAACCACCAAATATACCCTAAAACTATGGAGTGGTATACTGAAAAACTCCCCAACCAAAAAAACCAACCTTCACCTCTGCTCCCCATAGAGGGCAAACCATCTTTTCAACCAGGCTTACAGGGCTCGAGGTTAATCAAATTATTCATAAAAAAGGCACTTTCATTTATCACTATCTCAAAAGCGGAGAAAACAACATCTCTACAAAAATTTTACCTCAACAAACAATTACACCAATGTTACTATTCATATATAAACAAACCTGCCACTATGCTATATCTTATTTCCAACTGTACCTACATAACTATAATGGAACATTGGTGGCTCCATCACCCATCTAAAAAAATGTTTATTTTCAACTATATACAAACATCTCCAACCCCAAATGGAGCTTACGGATTATAAATTTATAAAACAATGGGAACAGGACCATCCTATATAAGAACAGAAAACCAATGGTAATCACATTTGAAATACTTAACAAAATGAGTATCAACATCCCACTAAGAGAAACTGCAATGAAAGTTCTATACAGAGCATAAGAACCCCAGACAAAATCCACAAAATGTACCCACCTATCAGGATAAGTTTTAGGAATTGTGGACAAAAGGGAACTTTCTACTACAATCTGGTGACATGCCTAGAGATACAACAATACTGGAACAATCTATTCATCATATCTAACTAACAGCAACCAAAATACCAAAAACCCCAGAGGTTGCTCTTCTCGGAAATTCACACCAAAACTCATGAAAAAAATGGGTACAATACTTAATGGGGCAGCCAAGATCCACAGGGGCAAACTGGAGATCCCAAAACCTATCAATTCCGCCAACCATAACAAGGCTAACAAAAATAATGATAAACAATGTCTCTACCATAACTTCAGGACCAAAGAAATCCTTTGACAATATTTGGACAAGATGTCAACTGAGCCCATACTCAGTATAAACAAGAACACTGACTCCAGCCTCCAAAACAAATAAACGCAACCTTCAGGATAACTGGGTCTGAGCTGCCAAGAAAACTCTAAAAAGTCAAGAAGGAAAGCAATTACCCACAAAATGCTGACTACATTATTTGTCCGAAACCAATCGTCACTACCCCCATTTTCCCACGGGGCTTCTACCTTCCCATACATAATCTGTAAGAATCAAAGCGATACAGGATAAGATCTATGGAATGTAAAGTGTGACATCAGCTGCACTCAAATTGAGGACAACCACCACCCTATAACCCTTCAAGAATACTAGAAACACTGAAAATAAATTTCACAAAACACCCATAAAAGTAAAAAGTGAACTAACATTACCAAACCCGTTGCAAAATTAGTAATCAAGGGATGAATCCATTCCCACATATTAGTTATGTTAAAAGCAGCTGAGGTCACACTAAGAACTTTATAGGTTTGGGTAAACAGGATACAAGAATTGGGGATAAAAATTATCCATGATTGGATAAAAACACAATATCTACCGACTCTAGCCCATCACGTGGAGAATAAAAGTTGAATGTTCATATCTGTAATGTTATTTTTACTGCAATTTTTTAAAAAAATGTATTGAACAAACTAAAGATATAATTGTGGCCAATAACACATAAACATATAAAGTTTTGGGGGTGGACATGCCCTTTTTCCCTTTCACTGCCATTATCTATTATATCTATTATAGATAGATTTTCGGCACAAAATATACTTAACATGGTAACAGATTTTGTAGCTTTTCTGGAGATTCTACTGGATTTATGGGTAAAATCTGTAAAAAAGAATTCAAAATGGAATTTACCAATTTTATTTATAGTTATCTTAAGGTTCGCACAAAAATCTTACTGTTTGTAAAAGCTCTGATACTCCTGAGTACAATGATACCAGATATATGTAGGTACCCCACTTTTCCTGTACAGGAGACCCCCCAAACTAAAGCTGCACCTTCAAGAATATTACATCAAATTGAAATGTATAACCACTTCTGACGGTTAACATTGAATATCTACCAAATGAACTAAAGTATCCCCACAACTGAGATATTTTTAGAAACTACATACCCGCAGGATATATGAGTGAGGTAAGTTTCGATCAAAATGCAGATACCTGGTCGCAGCTCTTCGTCCAATTGTTTAATAAAAGTATTTCTCACATTTTCCTTTTTTTCTAAACTATAAAATCAGAGACAAAATCAAATTTCAGATAGAACTGTGGAGGAAAGTTCAAACGCGTTTCAAATATAAAGCCTAACCCCTACCAAATAAAATGGCAACCAACTAACCCAGAGCGTGACCACTGCCAAAGTTCAGTAACAGCAAAACAAAAGTAGCCAACTCTATATTTTGAACAGTCTGCAGTTTTTTCCACAAAACACCCCTTAACTCAGAAATACCCCCACAAACTATGTATCTACACAAACTGAAATCTACACACCTTCAGCTATGTAACACTATAGTTCGTTCATTCCACCACCAATGGTGTGGGTGCAGTTCTTCGTAGAAGTTGTACTTTCGCCGATTTTCTAAAAAAATGAACATCAAACAACATTCAAAAGGTAGAAATCATGTCAAAACCTCATGGAATCTAAAAAAAAAAAGTAACTAATATCAATCTCCCAAATGTCCTGAATCAAACGGTATGCCATATGCGTGGTTACACACGCGGACGTGGAAGTGGAAAGCCACGAATTAAGACAATGCACAGAACTCAGAAACAGCAAAAATAATAAGCCAACTCCAAATTTCACAGTCTGGAGATTTTTCCACAAAACACCCCCGTAACTTAGAAAACCCCCCACAAACTATATATTCTCGAAATCTACACACCTTCAGCTATGGAACGCTGTAGTTTGTTCATTCATAATCAATGATGTGGGTGCAAAAAATGAAGAAAAAACTACTTCAAAAAGGTAGAAATCATGCCAAAACCCCATGGAATGTAAAAAAAAGTTACCAAATATCAATCCCCCAAATGTCCTGAATCAAATGTTATTTGCCATGTGTGGTTGCACACACGCACATGAAGCGAAAAGCCATGAAGTGAGACAATGCATGATTGATCAAAACAGCAAAAATATTCAGCCAATTCTGAATTTGAAGTCTGCAGTTTTTTCCCACAAAACACCCCCTAACTTAGAATACCCCCACAAAACTAATATTCCTGAAATTCAAATGGGCAATAAAGATCATTAGCAGCTATGGGGATATGTCATAAGAGAGAAGGCGTCTGATTGACGTGCAGCCTTGATGTGCAGCCTATCAGATGGTAATAATGATAATTTTGAAGAAATGGATGAGTTTTAATAGTATTTCTGTTTTTACATTTTTTATTTAAAAAGCCCAAATTTTTATATGAAATTTATCTTTAAAACAAAATTTGTCTCCTCTTAATCCATCTACTTGCCCAGATCAACTAATATCTTCTCCACTCCAGTAAAAATGAATGAATATTTCATAAGAAACCTAAACATTTGTCCATCTAAATTGCGTAGCTGGAAGCCACAAGGGTTGTGCCAGAAGAACCAGGCAGAGAATCTTTATGAAGGAAATTGCAATAAGGGAGATTGAACATTTTTATTCAGTCTGTGAAATTAGGATATTTGCTCTTCGTAGAAGAAGTAAATTTAAGAAGAAGTGAAAACACTGACACAATGTGAAAAATTCTATGAAATGGCCGCGTGATATTTAAAGTGCTTGTTAAATTCAAAAGACATCACACTTGAATGGCTGACCCGAAAAGCACAATGTCATTAACATCACAACAGGTGGTGCTCAGAAAGTCATTTCAGTGTAATGACCCTACTAGGCAAGTCATTTAATTCACCGTATGAGATCAATTTGTTTCACTTCACATAATTGACCCAGTATTTGTTGAAGAAAACTTAAATCAAAGTTAGAAGTATTAACCATTACTAAATCAGTTTAAACATGAGACGGTTTTAGTATCCAGTATTCAAATGAACAGCCCATTACTAAATGTACCTGTTCAGTGTGGAGAAATATATTAAATGGCAATTTTATATTAAAGCAGCTTCATCCTCTTGGTCCTAATCCTTTGGTTTTGCCCCGATGACTCTTACCAAAGGCTCGCAGGTGTGCTGTTCTCCCAGACTGCCCCTCTTTTTAGTCCAGGGCCTTACTATTAGTAAGGTCCCTTGTGATCCTACATTGAAGTTGCAACTCATGCACCAAGTCTGGCCACATACCCGAGTAGGTACTGACCTATATTAAGGTGCACTTCTTTTAGAACACCTCTTCCCAACACCAGTTCCTGTACTGAAGGGGTGAGACCAGACTGGGACAATCAGTGCATCTTTAATTGAGTTGTACAGGGGATATAGACAAAACCCAGTGGTTAGGATCTATTGGTTTAGGTCCCACTCTGGGTACTATTAAAGTACTGTGGTCCAAAAATGACTTTAGGTAAATTGATAGGAATTGCTCCCCTGAGAATTTTTGCTATTATTTCCATTGTTTATTTTGCATAGTTTTAAAGATATTTACATTTTGTGTGTGATATGGCAGCAGCAATACACAGGTCCCCTGCACTTCCTTTCCTGCTCTGAACTGTCAATCTGTCCTGTGTCTCCTCCTCCCTTGCAGCCCCCCTGGTCCCTCCCACTCATGGACCCATGGTCCCTCCAGTTGCAGGAACCGGGCTGATTATCTTACAGCCCCATGAGGCCCCGCCCCCACTCACGGGTGACGTGGCCCCACCCACTCACAGGTGCCTAAGCCCCCCACTCAGGGTGCCTAAGCCCCACCCACTCGCGGGTGCCGTGGGTACTCAGAAACCACCCTTTACAGAAAACTTGTGGAATCAGCCTTTTCAGGTAGAGTGAGAACTCTGCCTGAAAATGCTGTTTCACATAGTGGGAGAGAACGGCTGTAGATTCCCTTACTTTCTGTAGGATCTCACACAGCACAAGGGAGGAGGGACTCTGTCTCCCTACACACCCATTAACTTTCTGGTCAGTTATTCTTTATATCTTGGGCTGTGGAGCACGTAGAGAGGTGGTTAATGGCTCGTTTTAAAGGAAGGAAAACTGGCCTTTGTTTAAACTAACTTGTTCAAGACCACAGTTCCCCTTTAAAGGGAGGGGAGAGATTGTAAAATGCTCCTTTAAGACAGTAGTAACATATAAACCCTCTGTAATTGGGCAGCACCAGGGCCATTTTTAGGCATAGGCCACCTAGACAAAGAACTAGGGCGCCTATGTGATCCAGGGTGCCTATTCTTCTCCTAGCATCTCCTTGTCAGCTTTTACATGCTGTGTTAGACTGCTCTCCTTGTTCAGCTGTAATCTGCAACATTGTATCTAGTGACCCTTGTGACTAGCAGCCATGAGATCCCTATTCCTGCCTCTTTCTTCCTTCCATCCTACTCTCCAATTAGAACTTAGAGTAGGTGAGGAGTGAACAATCAATTGAGGAGACATGAAAACCAGGTACATACTGTATATCATCTCAATGCTGGCAGCTGAAAGTGTTAATCAATACTCAGGGAAAGTGCTGGCACTGAAAGTATTAATAGGAAAGTCTGTTGACACTGAATGGTTCATCGTAATAATCTTCTGGCACTGAAAGTGTTAATGGCAATACTATGGGGAAGTCTGCTAGCAGAAGGGTTACAATAATAGCAATTCTCTGGAAGGTGCTGGCACTGAAGTATTAATAGTAAAGTCTGCTGGCACTCAAAGGGTTAATGGTAATGTTCTTGCTGCACTGAAATTATTAATGCCAATATTTTTGGAAAAGCACTGAAAGAGTAAAGCATCTTAGCTCTCACCAAATTTCCCTGTTCTGCCCTACCCAGCTGGAAACAATATCTGGTGCCACATAACGTGCATCCTAAAACCTATCCTGTCCTTCCATCATTATTTAATTGTGTGGCCAGTGTCGCTGCATTCATACAAAAGTAGTATACACTCCCGCCCACCTGGTACAGCGTGCGCCTCTACAACTAGTAAAGTGGGAGGGCGCCTAGGCACCAAATGGGCCCTGGGCAGCACGGTGGCTCAGTGGTTAGCACTGGTGCCTTACAGCTCTGAAACAAAAGGGGGGCTGTGGGAGCACTCCTATGGCAACATATTATAACATATAGTAGCAGATATCCCATCTCCCTCGAATTGGGTGGTCTCCCACGCTCCGCGAAGACCACCAAAATCTCCTGCGACGGAGAGGAGTCCTGAATCTCCTCCGCGTCATGCCCCTTTTTCCTGCGCCACGCCCCGAACCACCATGTCATGCCCACAACCCCCCTACTCCCACCGTAAATGACGTCACGCCGCACCTCCACTTCCTCGCCCCACCCACGACATGTGTAAATGCCAGAATGTGCATTGATAATCTTTTCTTGTTTGTTCTAATGTTTTGGTCAGATCAGTAGCACTTCCACTATATATTATATAATGTTGCCATAGGAGTGCTCACAACCCCCCCCCCCCTTCTGTTTATGTAATGTAGCACAGTTTCTCTGCAGAAGATAGACCCAGCTTCCGTGGTAGTAGCACCCCCAACATGTCCTTTATGGAGTGTTTACCCCTTGAATTTAAGCATTGGGTGGCAGGCCTCTTCTCCTTTGTAAAAGCCAGTAGGTGGGGTGAAGTTATAGCCTTTAATACTAATCCAATGCAAGGTCAGGGAGACAACCTTCCCACGAAAATGCACCAAGCAGGGAATGTCAGCCCAAATAAATTACCATTGCAGTCTGAAGTCCTGGTTCTATTCTCACCCGTGGACACATCTGCAAGGAGTTTGTAGTTCTCCCTATGCTCCCTAAGCTATGATTCTTCTGGGCACTCCGGTTCCCCACATCAATATAAGACATACTGATAGATTGTGTGTAATTGACAGCCCTTAAGTAAGATGTTGGTGGCTATATAAATACACAATACTACTACTACTAATAATAATAATAATTGATAGTATTTCTTAAGTATTGCCAAAAAACATTATTATTATTCAGCAATACACCTTTTTCCATTACCCACTGAAAGGTATTTCAACTGGTGTGCATTTTAGAAATAATTTATTATACAAAAATACAAAATACACTTCTGCTAGAACACTAGTGGATTAGAAATATAGATATACCTTTAATACCTAAAGGGTATATCCACTAGGGAAAGTAGTTTGGGTTTTCAGTCTTATTGAAAAACGGGAGGGTAGAGGAGCTGTGCTTACCCCCCACTCTTCAATAAAACCTGCAGGAACCAGGAGCGAAGCAAGGGAACTTCTCGAAGTAGAAATGCAGAAGGCATTCAGGTGATTAAACTGCAAATAAAAAAAATTTTTAAAATGGAAAGTACCTGGGACATGGAGGTAGTATTAATATACCCTCACAAAACAGGGTTATTCAATAAAAGTTCTTATTGCTAATTTTGCCCCAACAAATCAGATGTTTGCTTTCAAATGTTAAATAATATCGATTGGTTGGGGCAAATAGCACCATTCTTAACATAAGAACTTTTATTGAATCTCCGCAGATATATTTTCATTCAGGAGCTACAGCACTTATTGTTTCATTTGCCAGGTTAGTCCTGGACTAATTTTTTATTAAAGATAATGCTGAAGCCAGCCTAAGGAGAAAACAGTAAAATGAAAAGTACTTGGAACAGGGATATAGGACTGGTAATTCCGACCTCCCATATTGTTTCTCTCTGGCTCAGCACTATCTTTAAAGGGGAACTGTGGTCTTCAAAGTTAAGTTAAAGGAATCTACAGCCCTTCTCTCCCACTATGTGAAAACAGCCTTTCAGGCAGAGTTTCACTCTACCTGAAAAGGCTGATTCCACAGAGTTTTCTGTAAAGGGGGGTTCCTGAGAAACCCACGGCACCCGCGAGTGGGTAGGCCACAGCACCGTGTGTGGATGGGGCTTAGCACCTGTGAGTGGGCGGGCCATGGCACCTGCGAGTGGGCATGGCCACGGCACCCGAGAGGGCGGGGCCACTGGACTGTAAGATAATGGGACATGGGGGACTGCAACTCGAGGACCATGGAGTGAGTGGGGGACCAGGGGGGCTGCAAAGGGGAGGAGGAGACACAGGACAGATTGACTGACAGTTTCAGAGCAGGAAGCAGGAAGTGCAGGGGACTGGTTATGCTGCTTGCCATATCACACAACAATATGTAAATATCTTCAAAACTATTTAAATAAACAATGGAAATAAATTGCAAAAATTCTCAGGGAGCAATTCCTATCAATTTACCTAAAGTCATTTTGGACCACAGTTCCCCTTTAATACAGAATTTTCCATGACTAACCTGGCAAATGAAAACTATACATGCTATAGCTCCTCAACGAAACCATATTATGAGGTAGGAATAATTAATATGACCTCCATGTCCAGGTACTTTCCATTTTTAAAAGTTGTCTTTTTCAGATTAGTTATCTTTTTAAATCCCCTGAATGCCTTTTGCATTTCTACTACCAACCAATGCAACAAACTTTATTTCTATACAGTTCATAAGATTAAGTGTTGTAGAATCTCACATAGAATTGAAAACGGTTGTATATACAGGTTAATTAAATGTCAGATAGTTCCATACAAATACATTTGTAAGCAATAGAAGCGTGAAAAAAAATATTGGACTTTCCATGCAAGTACAGTATGTTAGTCTGCTCATGTGTTGCCATTATTTGCCATTTTGCTTACTAGAAATCTATTGTAGGAAAGAGATGGGAGGGGAACAGTATTAAAGTATCTTAAACCCGACAGAAAAGGTGACAGGACTGAAGAGAACAGAAAGAGTTTCTGGCAAAAGAGTAATTATTGGAATGAAAAGCTTTAATCTTCTGCACTATAATTTTTCTCGATTAGCGATTGTCATTTGAAAATGTTATTGTACTGTAGTCTAAGACTGGAAAAATTAATAAGGATGAGATTAGCAAAATACAGGCAGATGGAAAGATGTGCTGGCAAAAGCTATGGAGGAAGATTCTTATTTGTCTGCTCTTCTGATTTAGAGTCTTAAAAAAAAAAGTAAATTTATTTGTAAGAGATAGACTCTGGGATTGAAGGACACGAATAAGTCATAGCACTTATAAAAAGAAAAGAATAGGAATTGAATTAACGTCTGACCGAATGACAGGTAATTAGAAATGTAATTGCAATGAGCAAGTAGAGCTGTAATATCAGTAAAGTCAGTTTTTAAAAGAAAACTAGGGGACAGTAGTAAGAATTACCTCAGTGGACCCTAGGCCAATTCAGAAAAATATTTCCTGTATTTAAATATTGACTTTCATCTTATCATCTCATAAATACATCAGTTTCTTAATTCTCCTTTTCTCCAGAGTATCCTGCCATGCTGGAATAGTCAAGCCCTCCTTACAGCTCCTCTTACAGCTTCTTCTGAAAGCTAAGAGCTCACACACGTGCAAAAGAGTGACTCAATCAGCTCGGTCAGCAGGAGTCTTTCCATCATCACATCCATGAGTGAATATCTCTTATTAGAGGAACTTCAGATAGAAGGTAATTCCCTATTGTGGTCTGTTACTCTTTTATCTTCTAGCCTGGACCTGCCGTGGGATACTTAGCCTGGACCTAAATGGATACTTCTAGCCTGGACCTGCCATGAATACCTCTAGTCCAGACCTGCCATGGATACTTCTAGCCTGGACCTACCATGAATACCTCTAGCCTGGACCTGCGATGGATACTTCTAGCTGGACCTACCATGAATACTTCTACCCGGACCTGCATGAATACCTCTAGCCTGGACTGCCTGAATATTTCTAGCCTGGACCTCCATGAATACCTCTAGCTGGCCTGCCATGGATATTCTAGCCTGGACCTGCATGAATATTTCTAGCCTGGACCTGCCATGAATACCTCAGCTGGACCTGCGATGGATACTTCTAGCCTGGACCTGCCATGAATACTTCTACCCTGGACCTGCCATGAAACCTTAGCCTGGACCTGCCATGAATATTTTAGCTGGACCTGCCTGAATACCTCTAGCTGGACCTGCCATGGATACTCTAGCCTCAAGTCAACATTTGAGAAGGGCAAATGAGGGTGAAATATGTCGTGTCCTGCGCTTTTCTGATTGTTTCCTCTTTCATACTCTTATATACCTGCCATACATACCTCTAGGCTAAACCACTGAATTGAGATCATATAGGATTTTATTACTTGGGAAATTATGTGGACCCCTAGCCAACCTCTGAACTGCTTATTATGAGACTTCTGGATGAAGGCCTTATTATATGGAATTTTGCACTATGGACATTGCTTGTGGTGGCTGCAGGTATCCGTAAACTCTTACTGGTGGTGATTTCTCCATATTCCTGGTTCGTATTGAAGCTCTAACAGTGAAGAACTAATGCACTTTGGATTTAATGCTACACGGTGGATCCAATCTTTTTTATTCCATTGTAGAATGGCTGCACTTAAAAGATAAAGGAAAGGTTCTTAGTAAAAACATCCACACTATTTGGTGACTTATATATAAGGCAGCATGGTGGTTCAGTGATTAGCATTGAGCCTTGCAGCATCAATGTCCTGAGTTTAATTCCCCCTTGGAAACATCTGCAGGAGTTTGTAGTTCTCCCCGTGCTTGTGTGGGTTTCTCCGGGCACTCCAGGTTTCCCCACAATCAACAAAGACATTCTGATAGGATGTATGTGTCAAATAAATGTGCTTGTTGTAAGCAGAGTGAATTTTATAAACTTGTGTTCCAATAAACCTCCCATTGAATAAACAGTCCCTTTTGCCTTAACCTATTTAAAAACTAAATATAAGTTACCAGAGATTAAGCATAATCAGTTTAAGCTGATAGTTAGGTTCATACTAAACTCTTCACTGCTACTCTGTTACACTGCCACCATCTAATACATTGAATAGCTGTCGCCCATTCCTATAAATAACTGGAATGGGGAGACCCTATTCAATATATATGGTGGACGTCGTGTATTGTTGCTGTATTAGCTATCGCAAGTAGGTAGAAAACCCCAATTTCTTAAAAGGCATGTTCAATCAAAACAAAAAACTCGTGACATGTTATCTGACTGCAACCCCAGCTACTATTTTTACCGTTTATTACATGCATACCAGATATTTAATCATAAATTATTATCCATTCTGAAAAAGTATTCGCTTCTCCTCTAATCAATGAGCTGTATAAGTTTGAGCATGTGCAGAGGAGGCAGCAGTGGAATAGCTGTCAATCAATGGTGTGATGTCAGCAGTCACAGCCTTAACTGAATGCATGGAGAGAGGAGCTGCTTACTCTGCCAGAATGGAGGCAATAATTTCTTAATATATGATTTATAATACATATTATAATGTGCAATTCAGTTGGTATGGAGAAGGTAACAGACTATATAAGTTTTTGTTTTAATGGTGGGCATGCCCTTTAATACAATGGTTTCTCTGCGTAGCATCTACATATTACCTGTGATTTGGTTTATACTTTTTTTAGTTTATTCATATGTCCCCGGTTTTACAATAAAAGGGATTTGTTAAATTTCTGTTTCTTATAGTTGTTGTTTGAATAGGAAATATATTGTACTCACCAAGGCACCATTACTGTTTCACTATTACCAGTGCCCTGCTCCTTTCTGTCTTCCTCTTCTCTACTTAGAGCTTTTTTGGTGAGGGGTGGAAGATAATAAAGATTCTAGTGTGATTGTGGACAGTGTGTAGAACAATATGGATGAATGGGTCACACTACACTTCAAAATATTTAAAGTATGCCAATTTGTAACTAGTTCATTTTCCTGCTCAGGGCGAGTGTTACCCCACAGTGAGGAGAGACTATCCCCTTTTAAGGTGTTGAAATGTCTTGAAAATGAATAAAACAAGAAGAAAAGACGGTCTAGGAAATCGGACCAGCTCTATTTCCTTTGACAACCGTATCTCAGGCATTGGCTGTATTTCTCTGTTAAACAGCTGGAGGTGATAAATTCAAGCCCCTAATTATAATTAATTATGTATGACAATATTTACCAATTAACATTTATAAAGTCTTCGCATATCTGCTTTATTTCGAGCGAGGTGCTATTAAACTCATTAACAGGGTTTTTAACTCGTGAATAAAATATATACAATATTCTATACTGAATAGACATTTAAAATATGTCCAGAGGTTAACATCTATCACATTATCCTGGTGTGGTATAATTTAGGCAGGGTTCTATTTGCCAGGCAGTAAAATAAAGGAAGGGTATCTTTACTCTGACATCACACTTTCTGCAACAATAAGAGAATCAACAGGGAAAAGAAAGAAGGGGGAGGGGGAGGGAGAGTTGTAAGCAGAGCAGGTCCATGGTGAGGTGTGCCAGAAATTATAGGTTGCAGACACTACAAGAAGGCAATTAGGAGCACTACATAAACATGTACAGGGCAATGATCGAGAGCCGGTATCGGCAACCCGGTTGCAAATAGCCGGCGATGCTATATGCCGATAGCATATAACATTGGTTAGCATGACTTAAACGGCAGGGAACAGGAGCAGTGTGCCTGTTGGTGACACCCTGTATAATTCTATGACAATAACCATATACGATTCTGGTAAGACTACACAGCCAGCAGATCAAGTCTCCTACAAATGTCTGTTAAAGCTGGAGTGAGGCCACCCTGAACTTAGGTCCGCACACATGTGGATCACAGGCCCTCTAATCCATCATGGTGTATTAAGCTGCTGTTCGGTTGGGCACATGATGTTTGTTTAACACTTAATTTTGGTGGGACCAGATTGTGACAAAATTACAGTCCAAGAGTGTGTAAGGTAACAGAGGTGGGATACTACACTGTGTTCATGAATGAAATGGGAGAGATGCACATTATTACATTTTCTTAACTAATTATAATTATTGTACTGACATCAATCAGCTGTAGATTCCATTGGGGTTTGATGATGGTGGAAGTACTGTTTTAATGAGCACAGTGTCAATTTAGGTGTATTCTGTAGGCATGAAGTCAAGTGGAGTAAAAGCAGGTGTCGCACTCCAATTCATTTAGTGACCACACACCACCACGGTTTGGAAGTATATATTCTTTTGAGGTGGAATTACGGACGAGGTCTGCACCCACAGGTGTGAACTAGTATTTTCAATATTATGGTAACTTTTTGATGAGAAGTTTTTTCATTTAAAGAATAGAATGTATTTTTAGGGTTTTTTGATTTTTGAATTTGGAGAAAAGTTAAAAAAAATTGAATCAGAGGATTTTTGAAACCATTCCGAGTCGCATACCTTTTTCGAGTATTTTTTTCATGTCTCTCAGATATTTCTCCGGTACACATGGAGGGACATTTGTCTGACAAGCGCTCGCACGAGCAAGCGCTCGGTGGGACAAATGTCCGTTGGTCGGGGATTTATTGGGGATGGCGAATTTGCAACGATCGACAGTGCGGCTCCATAGAGAACCGCACGATCGATAGCGATTTCCGACACATCCGATCGGACGAACAGGACGAGAGGTCAGTCGCGGCTGCCCCGCCATACCAGCCATATTTTTGGCGATCGACCCGAAAGTGCCGTGACTCGGTCGATACCCTAAAATATCGGCTGGTGTTTACCCAGCCTAGGGAGCTAACAAAATAAAAGATTAAAGGGTCATTTTATAAAGCCACGGTTTGCTTTTGTGATACGGGAGTTAGTCATTTACGTTCGCGGTCATCAACATTACGATAATGACAATTAATTAACGACATTCGATCTAGCTACCAGCAGTAGTAACTACTGCAATGGTTTCTAGCGGGATCGTAAATCTAGGTTTTCGTTATCTAGTCTTTAGGATCGTATCGTAAATGTACGATCAGTATCGTAATTTAAGATTAATCTGATCGTTTAAACTCCGTACATCGTTAAAGGTGCGTTATTGCTAAAAAGCAATACCAGGCTTTATAATATAGCCCTGGATGAGTGATTTTAAGTTACATTAATGATGCCTGGGACCATTGGTATTAATAGATAACACTAAAGGAGAGGAAGTAAACATACTGTATGTAAATCCCATATAACTAAACCAAACCCTTTAAGAATTTTATTCACATGGATTGGTGATAAGTATAAGTTTTTATAACAGCAATTGGTACACTACATTTTGAAATAGAGATCTCCCATGTGGTTGGTAAAAAAAGAAGATGCTAATCTGAGGAAGTAGAATAAAATTTAAGGCACAGGGCTATGACTGTTCTAAATCAGATTTATGTTGGCTTTTGGTTTTGGATGTAGAGCCAAGATTCCCTCTTGGCTCAGTTGTTCATCCACACATTACAAATTCTTTGCCTTTTGAAAAGACCATTGTTCAAGTTTACAGGCATGCCTGCCGGTAAGTGAGCTTGTCCTCCTCTTGTGGGACTTTGTAAAATCTAGGATGAATGTAAACTCGATTTGTGTGTGTACATGCAGCATGTTTGCCGCTTGACGATATGTTGAAATTTATCTCTTCTTTTCGTGCTCATGATGTTGTAGCACGCATTAACCTATTATAGCGAGTGTTTGTGATTCCTTCTTTTTCTATTGTCTGTGTGATGAGGTGGTCCCCTGTTTTTGCTCCCGTCCTCGTCTATGGCCACGTGCCTTCTCACCCCTTTTATAGGGATCTTTTCACGTTTTAGTGTTTTTTGTCTTTGGTATTAAACGAGTGACCGCAAGAATTCTCTGGAAACTGTGTGAAACAATTCTGTGTGTATTTTTTCTTTCTACTGTTACCTTTATGTATGTCTACTTCCCTTTATTTTCTCCTCGTCTTCAGGACAGTTTCAATAATTTTCTTGCATGCCGCGACGTGAGTATGCGCACGCTAATCGTTTACATGTTGTATGCCCGAACACTGCACAAGACCCCAGAACAACCACAAGCCGAGCGACCCGGCCCTCGATCGCATAAACAAGCGGATGACGCGGCATAGTTAAGAGACAGTTGTACCGTATGCTATGAAGACCGCTTGTTGCTGTGACAACGGGTGTGTCGCAGGGCGCGTGCAGACACCCCCTCCCCGAGCGGTTAGCAAAGTAACATAATTGGCCAAATTTTCTTATGA
Source organism: Hymenochirus boettgeri (assembly GCA_019447015.1). Taxonomy (NCBI): domain Eukaryota; kingdom Metazoa; phylum Chordata; class Amphibia; order Anura; family Pipidae; genus Hymenochirus; species Hymenochirus boettgeri. The sequence continues at coordinate 34,609,881 of CM033472.1, read as the reverse complement.
GGAATGTGTGGTAACAGGAAACACCTAGTGACTTTTCCCTAGCAGTGTGAAATGTACACCCGCACAATGTATCTTGTATATATAAGGGATTAACGTACAGACAGTTAAGGTCCCATACAGTAAGAAAAGACAGTAAAGGTCATATACAGTGAGAACAGACAGTAAAGGTCCCATACAGTGAGGACAGTAAAGGTTCCATACAGTGAGAACTAACTGTAAAGGTCCCATACAGTGAGGACAGTAAAGGACCCATACAGTGAGGACAGTAAATGTCCCATACAGTGAGGACAGTAAAGGTCCCATACATTGAGGACAGCTACTCGCAGCTTCTGTGTCCCCGATGTGCCCCGACTGAGCTGTGTGCCAGTACTAAAGATAACAGCGCGATCAGGACAGAACGCTTATCAGCGGGGGAGAAGCCGTGATTGTCGGGAGTCTCCTACATTGTGGGGTGGTCTCCCGTACTCCTGCCACTGAGAGGAGACTAGTCTCCCTCCTCAGTCACGCCAACTTTTGTGGTCCACGCCCATAACCCCTCCCTAACCCCGCCTCCCACCACGCCTAGAAGGCTAGCTCCATTTCCACATGACATCACACCCCCACGTGATGTCATGCCCCCTGCACTCCACCTTTCCCACCCTGCCTGGAAGTCTGAAAGGGCAGTGGGATGTCTAATAAACTATGGGTGTGTATGATTCTATGTTAAAATAAGTATCTACCACTTGATTAGTTCAGCTAAACTACAGCAGGTATGTAGACCTCCAGGAGTTGTCTTAAAAGTCCTAAGCATTGTACAACAGCAGAGTGCAGACAGGGAAATTTAAGACGAAAGAATAAAAGTGGGTCGGGTTTCTGGTCCGAAACTTGCAGGTCGGGCCGTGGGTATGAAGCGGGTAAAAAGCGGGTTGGGTGTGGGTACGGGTTGGGGTCGGAAAATTTGTCCCCTGCGCAGGGAGGAATGCAGAACTAAACAAATGCAGAATTCAAAGGGAAATCAAAATATTTGCTTCAACGGAAGAATGGTTACACTTTGGGGGAGATGTAGGATGGGATTTATATAGTAGGCGATATAGTCAAACAAAGATATTTCATCTTTATCGCAATGGGAACTTATAGTTATCGATCAGTTATGACTGTGGTGGTATTTGCGATAGCGGCATAATAAAATATGGTGTTGGCCGTAAATTACCACGGTCGTTATTTTACATTTTATAATAATGTCCTAGTTCTAAACTATTGGTAACTTATCACATTGCTGTGTTCATTTTGCGGTGACATAAAAAAAACAATCACAAGTGTCTATATTGTAAATTTCTGGTATTGCCCCTCTTTAAATATCACTGATATTTATTATTAAATTGATATAAGTTTTGCAGAAATCTTGGCACCAGATATCCCACCCCTCGCAGATCGTCCGTGAGTCTCCCTCATTCTGGGGTGATCTCCTGCACTCCGCGAGACCATCCCAGACTCCCGGACTTGAGTGGAGACTTGAGGGATGTTCAGGTTCAGGAGTTTGGGTGGTCTTGCGGATGTGAGACCATCCCAAAATCCGGGAGACTCCCGCAACCCTGGGAGGGGTGGGATGCCTGGAGGCTGGAGACTGCCATTCAAACTACGTTTCTATCTATGACATTGGGGCATATTTATAAAGGTTTGGTATAACAATATCCCAATACTGCGCCTTAATGGCTGCTATTTTTACAACAGTATTGTAAAATTACAATCAAGGTCATAAAATTATGACCGTGGCCCTACAATTACGATCCAGAATTGTACATTCACCTATACAATACCATTGTGGTGCCTTTTTGTATAGTATGGCCACATGATCATAAATGTACTACCTGCAGTATCGGAAATCCAAAATGTCCCATTCCCCTTTATTTGCCATTAGTGCTAGGTACTATACACACTGCACATTGTGTTGGATTGATAATATTTTTACATATTTTCTTGGGACACCTTTCAAAGTCATACACAAACGCAAAATCCATTTCGCCATGCCCACAACAACGCAAATGGTAATCAGACAGTGAGATAAGTAACCACAGGTACAGGTTTTCTACAGATAAAATAGGAACAGACAGTAAACGTCCCATACAGTGAGAACAGACAGTAAAGGTCCATACAGTGAGAACAGACAGTAAAGTTCCCAACAGTGGAGAACAGTAAAGGTCCCATACAGTGAGGACAGTGAAGGTTAAATACAGTGAGGACAGTGAAGTTCCATACAGTGAGGACAGACAGTGAGTCCCATACAGTGAGAACAGACAGTAAAGGTCCCATACACGTGAGAAACTACAGAAAAGGTCCCCTACAGTGAGAACAGTAAAGGCCCCATACAGTGAAGACAGTAAAGCTCATACAGTGAGAACAAACAGTAAAGTTCCCATACAGTGAGAACAGTAAAGGTCCCATACAGTGAGGACAGTGAAGGTTAAATACAGTGAGGACATGAAGGTTCCATACAGTGAGGACAGACAGTGAAGGTCCCATACAGTGAGAACAGTAAAGGCCCCATACAGTGAAGACAGTAAAGGTCTCTACAGTGAGAACTGACTGTAAATGTCCCATACAGTGAGGACAGTAAAGGTCCCATACAATGAGGAAAGTAAAAGTCCCATACAGTGAGGACAGTAAAGGTACTATACATTGAGGACAGTAAAGATCCATTACAGTGAGGAAGTAAGGTCTTTACAGTGAGGACAGTAAAGGTCCCATACAGTGAGGACAGTAAAGGTCCCATACAGTGAGGACAGTAAGGTCCCATAAGTGAGGACAGTAAAGGTCCCATACAGTGAGAACAACTATAGGTTCCAATAGTGAAGACAGTGAGAACTATAGTAGAAAGGTCCAACAGTGAGGACACAAACGGTCCCATACAATGAAGACAGTAAAGGTCCTATAGAGTGAGGACTAACTGTAAAGGTCCCATACAGTCAGGACAGTAAAGGTCCCATGCAGTGAGGACTAACTGTAAGGTCATATACAGTGAGGACAGTAAAGGTCCTATACAGTGAGAACTAACTGTAAAGGTCACATACAGTAAGAACAGACAGTTAAGGTCCCATACAGTAAGAAAAGACAGTAAAGGTCATATACAGTGAGAACAGACAGTAAAGGTCCCATACAGTGAGGACAGTAAAGGTTCCATACAGTGAGAACTAACTGTAAAGGTCCCATACAGTGAGGACAGTAAAGGACCCATACAGTGGGGACAGTAAATGTCCAATACAGTGAGGACAGTAAAGGTCCCATACATTGAGGACAGACAGTTAAGGTCCCATACAGTAAGAAAAGACAGTAAAGGTCATATACAGTGAGAACAGACAGTAAGGTCCATACAGTGAGGACAGTAAAGGTTCCATACAGTGAGAACTAACTGTAAAGGTCCCATACAGTGAGGACAGTAAAGGACCCATACAGTGAGGACAGTAAATGTCCCATACAGTGAGGACAGTAAAGGTCCCATACATTGAGGACAGTAAAGGCCCCATACAGTGAGGACAGTAAGGTCCCATAAAGTGAGGCATAAAGGTCCCATACAGTGAGGACAGTAAAGGTCCCATACAGTGATTGATCATTTTCTGTGACATAATACATTAAAAGAAACTTTGCTCAACTGAAATTACTGGCAGTGACTCAGACTCTGGCTCTCAGCTACTCTCTCTGCTTACAACTTCAGCACCAGGGAGACTCAACAATTTGCGCAGGCGCTGACACAGGCTTCTCAGTATTCTATCTGTATTCCCCTCCCAGCGTGCATGCAGAGATGCAGTATGCATATAGTGGGCAGCTGAGGAGCAGGAAGTAAATGCTGACACTGACTGTCTCAGACTCTGTGTACAACTTGCGCAACTTACCTTCCACTTAGTGTTACGATCGGATCCTCAATCCAGCACCACAGATAGAATTTCAGTCAGGCACGTTCAGGTTTGCCCAGATCTCTGGACTTTTCCTGGGACTTTAGGATAGCGGGACTGCTACCTAAAATCCGGGACTGTCGCGGTAAATCCGGGACTATTGGCAACTATGTATGATCATGCTAGGACACCAAGATGGCCCTGCCCGCAGTTATTACTATCCGATCCCGGCCCACAGTTATTACTACTCGAACGCAGTTTTACTACCTGATCTGACCCGCAAACCTGCAGTTATTACTACACAATCCCGACCTGCAGTTACTACCCGATCCCAACCCGTCAGTTATTACTTCCCGATCCTGACCAGCAGTTATTACTACCCGATCCTGACCAGCAGTTATTACTACCCAATCCCGAAGCAGTTATTACTACCCGATCCAGACCCGCAGTTATTACTACCCAATCCCGAACCACAGTTATTACTACCGGATCCTGACCAGCAGTTATTACTACCCGATCCTGACCAGCAGTTATTACTACCCGATCCTGACCAGCGTTATTACTACCCGATCCCGACCCGCAGTTATTACTACCCGATCCCGACCCGCAGTTATTACTACCCGATCCCGACCCGCAGTTATTACTACTTGATCCCGAACCACAGAGTTATTTACTACCGATCCTGACCATCAGTTATTACTACCCGATCCTGACCAGCAGTTATTACTACCCAATCCCGAAGCAGTTATTACTACCCGATCCAGACCCGCAGTTATTACGACCCAATCCTGAACCACAGTTATTACTACCCAATCCTGACCAGCAGTTATTACTACCCGATCCTGACCAGCAGTTATTACTACCCAATCCTGACCAGCAGTTATTACTACCCAATCCTGACCAGCAGTTATTACTACCCGATCCCGACCCGCAGTTATTACTACCCGATCCCGACCTGCAGTTATTACTACCCGATCCCGACCCGCAGTTATTACTACTTGATCCCGAACCACAGTTATTACTACCCGATCCTGACCAGCAGTTATTACTACCCGATCCTGACCAGCAGTCCCATACGACCCGATCTGACCAGCAGTTATACTACTCGATCCGACCAGCAGTTTTACTACCCAATCGACCCGCAGTTATTACTACCCGATCCTGACCAGCAGTTATTATACCCAAACTTACCAGCAGTTATTACTACCCGATCCTGACCAGCAGTTATTACTACCCGATCCTGACCAGCAGTTATTACTACCCGATCCTGACCAGCAGTTATTACTACCCGATCCTGACCAGCAGTTATTACTACCCGATCCCGACCCGCAATTATTACTACCCAATCCCGACCCGCAGTTTTACATACCGATCCTGACCAGACAGTATTACACCACTGACAGATATAACCCGATAATGAAACCAGCAGTTATTACTACCCGATCCTGACCAGCAGTTATTACTACCCAATCCCGACCCGCAGTTATTACTACCCGATCCTGACCAGCAGTTATTACTACCCAAAACTTACCAGCAGTTATTACTACCCGATCCTGACCAGCAGTTATTACTACCCGATCCTGACCAGCAGTTATTACTACCCGATCCTGACCAGCAGTTATTACTACCCGATCCTGACCAGCAGTTATAACTATCTGATCAAATTAGGCACTTGAGCTCATGCAGGGCTGACGCTATCAATGTGTATAAAATAAAAGTGATATATATTTTTATCTCTGTAGAAAACATAATCCTATGAGCATGGAATCACCAGAACATAATTTATAAAACGTTTGGTCTCCTTTAAGAATTAATATGGACATTGTCTTCTGGATATTCGTACTTCTATGAACATTCTCAAGTGCAGAAGCCCAAATATAAGGAACACAAATTATTCATCACATTGTTTTTTTATGTCTGGAAAAAAAAAATCTCCTTCTCTGTGTTTGTTAGATGAAGCTCTGTCAAGGATTTTGAAATACGGTTTGCACCTCTGTTAATAACTTGAGAAGGCAGATAAAACATGAAGCACACACCATTGTTTGCAAGCTCTGTCTCCACTGACAACAAATTGACTCCTGCATTGGAAATAAAATGAATGTGAATTACGCCAAACTCCGAGAATTTATTATCATCCAACTTACACTGGCTGCCTTAATCTTCGGCAAAACCGAGGAAAGGCCACATTATCTGTTATCTGAAAGGCCACATTATCTGTTTTTCACGTACATGCTATTGTTCTTCTGGAATTCTTTGTGGTTTTGTAATCTGTTCTAAATGATTGCCATGTGACCATATGGGAAACAATGGCATGTGTATATTTTACATTGCCATTCCCATTGTGATTAGGCTAACTTCAATAATGTGCAATTCACAAAAAATGGTGATCACACGCTCTCTGAAAACCCACATTCAGTTAGCCTAGCTTGTGTTTCTCACGCACTAGAGGGTTACAAAATGAGATCATGAGCGTGTGAGAAAGCGCTTACTAAGCGATGGGTAAGAGCTTTTAAAGTTAAAGGGAATGTCCACCCCCAAAAACCATAATTTAATATGTTATTGGACATTATCCTTTGGCTTTTTAAAACAAACCAAACTGCATTAAAATCCTTTCAGCCAACTTTAAGTTACATGCTTTTACTACCTTCTTTTTGCAGACCAGGAGCATCTTAGTGTAAATCCAAGCTCTCTGATGTCACCCATGTCCGTGCCTTATCCATTCCCAGGCAACCTGCATCCTCCCTCAGAGCACCCAAACATAAACTCCAGATGCAGCTGCTGGTCCGGCACCCTGCTTGCAAGTTCCGGCAAGCAGGGAGCCAGATCAGTGTGCCGCAGGAGCGAAGGGGCTGTAAGTACAGTGCTATTCATTTTTTTTAAAGAAATAACATGGCGCTTAAATATTACGGTGGACATACACTTTAAAAAATCCTTGTGCAGTAATTTATTTCTCGTATCTCGTATTTCTCGTATTTAGTTTTACGAGAACTTTTAAAAGGTATGTCCACCCCATAGAAAACAATTTTATTAATATTAATGTTAGGTAGAACCCCCCAAAACCTAGGTTCCATTATGGTAAATATTAACAAATCTCCTCCTAACAAGAGATAATCTACTTACAAGCTCCCTGATCCGCCACCGCCGCTCTCCACATAAGGCATTAAGTTTCGGCCATGACAGTGATGCCACGGCAAATGGCTGACGAGCCTCCACTGCTGCTGTGCCTGCTCGGGAACAAAAAAAGAACAGAGCAGCAACAGTGGAGAAGGAGGAAGCGGCGGTGGTTCGTGAACTTGTTAGTATGATTTCTCTTGATGGGGGCATATTTAACAAATTTTTTTTTAGGTTTTGGGGGGTCCTGCCTAATTAATTTTTTTTCTAAGGGGTGGACATTCCCTTTAATAAAAACACAATTATTTGGTGGGAAAAGCGCTGTCACTTTCCCTTTTTATGGGATAATCACAGTAATGTTTGCAATGGAGAGTTCCAGCGCTCTAAGCTGATTTCGGCTGCGCACAGCAAACATAGACAGGAGAAACAACGCAGCATAAGTAAAGGATTCATGTGAGAGTTAGAAGAAAATAGGAAAATAATGAATGGAACTCTGTAGCTTTTTTACCAAAATGAAAAGTAGCTGTTAGGCTGATGTGTTTATAATGAAAGGAATCCGCTTTAATGCATGAATTCTTCAGTAATGTTCAGCAGATCGGAAATAGATATAGAAATATAATAGTTAGTAGTCTAGCGAGCCAAGGCTTCAGATGGAAAAATCTTCCTTATGGTTTCATTGTTATCTGTCTTGTATAAATGAAGTAAAGAATTGCCCTTTCGGATTAGAAAAATATTACTGATAGGTGAAGGGGAGGTGAGAATCGGCTTAACCACCAGGTCTTTACCTACTGTGTTTACTGGAAATCAGCTGTATCACTCACTGGAAGTTTCTCTAATTTCATCTGAATGGGACCTGGACAGAGAAGGTCTTAATACGGACAGACTGGGGCAGAGTAGCACTGAATGAGATGGACAAAACTGGTAAGATCTGTTCAGTTTTTGGATTTACGGATCTCGGGAAAATCCCGGAAATCCAAAAACGGAACGTACTTTCGTTGAATATCGAATTTTCAAGGCTATTTTCAATAATCCTCATATTCATCGAAAATGCACCCCCGTCAGCCAATCATAGACGCAGCTGCCAACTGTGAAGATAGGCGCATGAGCGAAGGGAGCAAAGTATGAATCTGGAACTTTTTTCTTTTTTAGTATTAACACGGCGGTTGGGGGTGGGCAAGCCAGGGGAACATTATATTAAAAGGGTTTCACGCTAGGTTGAGAAGGGCAGCCAGAAGGGATCCGGAGGGAGGGGGGAAACACAGGAGGCAGAGATCTTTGGACAGGAAGACAGCTCAAGTTTCCAGGACTTTGAACATGGACTGTAGGAGAACCATAAGGAGCAGGGAAGTAAGGTAAGGATTTTTTAAAAACTAAACAGAGGGGCCAGCAATGGGGCAAATTTTAGATTTGGGGGTGGACATGCCCTTTAGGGGAGAAAGGTAAGACTGATAGAGCTGGTTTACTCCAGATTCCAAAATCCTTCGAAAACTTCTGTTCTCAATCTTATAATTAAACATTATAAAGATTAAGGGCCTATACACAGAGGTAGATATTTTGGCCCTTTTGATTGCCACAGGTGATATTTTGGTGGTTGACAGGGACAGAATATCGACCATCATTTCTGTCACAACTGAACACTAACTACCTATTATTATTCAAAACTAATCGGCTCAAGCAATAGGGCATTTTGTAAAACCCACCCGGGCCACTTTAAAAACCAGTGGTAGCGCATAAATGTACGGCTGCAAATACCTGTAATTATTAATTAAGCCTTGAAACTCAGACTCAAATCCTATTTTATTGGTAATATCTCCTACCATGAAATCCATGTGGAATGTTGAGAAAAAAAAGGGAAGAATAAAACAAACATTAAAGGACAATTATACTCATAAAATGGGAAACACGTTACGGTAAATGTATATGAATGTTGTGCTAAGTTCCCCAACCTTCCCTCTACCCTTTTTTGTAAAAAATAAAATACAAGGATGCAGAGAATCCCTACTTTGAAGTCCAGCTGGTTACAGCCACGGAACTCCGGAAGCTCTGGGCAGAAAGTAAATCACACTATTAGAATGTTGTAGATAAGAAAGGGTGACAGAGTTCTGCAAAGCTGCTAGCTTCATGACCAATCAAATGGCACATTTTAATATTCGTCACCAACTAAAAGGGAAAGGCAGTATTTATGGTCTTTGTTCCCTTGGCGCTTTCTCGTGACGTCAGCCGCATCTGTGCCAATCACAGATGCGGCTGACATCACAAGAAAGCGCCGTGGGAACGAAGGGCTGTAAGTAAGGCTGCAAACATTTTTTCTTCAAAATAATCTGGCGTTTGGGTCTGGGCAGGGGTCCTCTGTCAAACCCTAAAAGGATTAAATGATAGGATGCAGGGGGACTGAGGATGGATCCAGATGGCGGGAGGGGGGGAGCACCAAGGGAGGCAAAAGGCACGTAAAAGATGATGTCAGATTACAGTGAGCTGCTCCTGGTCTGCAAAAAACATGGTGTAAAAACGTATGTATTTTAAAAATGGCTGAACGGATTTTGATGGCTTGTTTTAAAGATATAATTATGGGGGGTGAGCAGCAGAACATGGTGGATGCATGATTCTAGTCTTCTCTACCCTCCCGCGGACAACACGAAATTAAAGCATATAAGACACCCAAGACGCAAAACAGCATCGTCACATAACCCAACAACACCGACAACTCGGATGAAGGGTCACAACTCCCACAAATCTAAGAATTTTCAAATTTTTCAAAGATTGACTGTGCAGCAACCAATGAAGGGAACCCCACCTGTGGACAAGGCCGCTAGGCAAAACCTTTAGACAGCACAACCTCACAAGGAATGCCGACGGAGGATCTACTAAACAGCTTCAGGTCCATAATGAAACGAGCTGGCAGACGCAGTAGGTCCATCAAGAACCGACATATTAGAAATCGGAAACCGCCTACACGATCTAGAAAAACGCTGTGATGACCACATGGACGCCATACAGACAAACCAGGAGGAAATCACATACCTCAACTCCCAAACGAAAAAAACTCCAAAATGCTTTGAAGGACATGGAAAACGCCCACTTCAGGGGAATCCCAGAATCATACACAAACCCTATGGAAATGATAACCGCCATACTACATCAACTCCTACCAAACAAACCTAAGGAGAACTTGAAATAGACAGGGCACATAGAACCCTCTCTAAAGCACTAAGAGATGACCAACCCAGAGACATAGTGGTAAAATTTCACCACTTTATAACAAAGAAAAAAATCCTAAGAGAATCCAGGCAAACACCAGATATAAAATACGAAGGACACAGAATTCAAATATATGCGGACATCTCTCCCACAACACTGGCAAAACAAAGGCAAATGAAACCCATCACTTCAACTCTTAACAAAAGCAAACAGAAAATACAAATGGGGATACCCTTTCAAGCTCCAATTCACCCACCAAAACTCACAGCACATCATAAACTCCCTTGCAGAAGGAATTCAAATCCTGGAAACACTATCTCTACTGATAGAAATCTCAATGCCCCAATCGGACACCCACACCCCAAGGAAAAGACTTCAGAGAGAATGGACCACAATCTCCCCATAAGAAAAGCATACACTAAGAAAACCCAAGAACCTTTTGAGGAAGAAGGGTGAAGTATAAACTATAAACTATATGCAAACGTTATATCTCTCTTCTAATTTATAAATGTTAAAACCAAATATATAAAAGCTCACTGTTTATCCCACTTTATTTCTGTCTTGGAAATTAATAAACCCAATACTGCCCCCGGGAGGGGAACCGAGCCACCCCGTTGGAAAGGATACTCATACCCAGGAGGAAAATAACCATCTTTACTATTACCCTCTTATGTACCTACTTTTTATATCCAATGTTTTAATAATTAAATATGTTAACTATTATAAATATGTTTTTAAAGGCTCCACTGTGCTAAATAGTTGGACTGGATGGGTGACTAAAAAGCTAAAAAATCTACCCACTCCAACCCAAAGGGAAACCAGATATATACAATCTGGGTTATTCAATAAAAGTTCTTATCATTAAAAATGGTGCTAATTTTGCCCCAACCAATCAGATGTTAGCTTTCATATGTTACATAAGTTCTGATTGGTTGGGGCAAAATTAGCACCATTTTAAACGATAAGAACTTTTATTGAATCTCCCTGTATGTGTGCTATGGCAGATGCCAGACGAGATGGATGGTCCCTGAATGGATCAACACTAACTTACATCACCCATAATGTACGAGGTTTTAATTCCCCAAACAAAAGAATGAAAGCATTCACACAATACAAATCCCTACACCCAGATGTCATTTTTATTCAAGAATCTCATTTTCCAAAAACATCAACCCCAAGATACCTGAACTCACACTACCGCAGATTTTACACTACATCAGGCCCCACAAAAAAATGGAGTAATCACACTTTTCCACAATTCACTCCAAATATAAATACAATCAATATGGGAAGATCAAGAAGGAAGAGTCCAAATCATAAAATGCAACATAGACAAGAAACTATATACACTAACCAACCTATATGCTCCCAATACAAATCAAACACAATTTATAACCACAATCTGCCAATAATTACACCAAATCGGTCATGGTGAATTGATTATTGCGGGAGATTTCAATGTCCCTATAGATCCCAGGTGGGACAAGTCCAACTCGTCTGGTGTCACAAACAACCAACCAGGCAAACACCCACTATTGGTCTCAAATTACAGACCAATATCCTTATTAAACCAGGATATAAAAATAATAGCCAAAATAATGGTAGATAGATTAAAGGGAATCCTCCCAGAACTGGTCAGTGCTGACCAAGTCGGCTTTGTCGGGGGATGGCAGGCAGCTGATCATATAAGAAGGGTCTGTAACATCATCGACCAAGCGACAAGGAACAAACTGAAAGGCTGCCTGCTGTCCCTCGATATCGAAAAAGCATTTGATAGCATCCACTGGGAGTAGTTTGCAGTCCTAGAAAAATATAAATTGCCACTCCCATTTCTAAACATTCTACAAATAAACTATAGCTCCCCACAGACATTTCTTAAGTTACCAACATATACACCATGACCCATAACAGTACAAAGGGGGACAAGACAGGGGTGTCCCCTATCCCCAGGACTATTTGTCCTCATAATAGAACCAATAGCACAGATGTTATGAGAACACACAGGACTGACCGGAATACGAGTCATGGGCACCGAACACAGAGTTTGCCTATTTGCAGACGATATGCTACTAATGTTATCAGATCCAGTAATGTCATTACCCAACCTGCTTGCAGCATTGAATTCAGCCTCACCATTAACAGGACTAAAGCTAAATACAAAAAAAACTGTACTTAAATATAGACGATTATCAAAAGCATATAATAGAAACCAATTCCCAACTAAACAAAAATAGAAAGAAACTACCATAACTAGGAATCCATTTTACACCGGATTGGCAAAGCTTATCTGCAGCTAACTACCCCCCATTAATAAAAATTTTAATAAACAAATTAGAAAACTGGCACAATTTATATGGTCCCATAAGAAACCCAGGGTAAATTAGCTATACCTATATCAAATGAAAGCAAGGGGTGGAATGGCAGTTCCAGACCTCCACCTATATAACCAAGCAGCACAACTAAATGCCATACCTACTTGACACAACCCCACAGATGTGCCGAAATGGATACTATTGGAAAACACTCTCAGCTGCCCAACCTCACTACCAGCCTTAACCTGGTCAAACAACCCAGAGAAAGAAATAAACCTAGGAATGAGCACAACCACCAAATATACCCTAAAACTATGGAGTGGTATACTGAAAAACTCCCCACACCTAAAAAACCAACCTTCACCTCTGCTCCCAATAGAGGGCAACCTATCTTTTCAACCAGGCTTACAGGGCTCGAGGTTAATCAAATTATTCAATAAAAAAGGCACTTTCATTTATCACTATCTCAAAAGCGGAGAAACAACATCTCTACAACAAATTTTACCTCAACAAACAATTACACCAATGTTACTATTCATATATAAACAAACCTGCCACTATGCTATATCTATATTTCCAACTGTACCTACATTAACTATAATGGAACATTGGTGCCTCCATCACCCATCTAAAAAATTGTTTATTTCAACTATATACAAACATCTCCAACCCCAAATGGAGCTTACGGATTATACATTTATAAAACAATGGGAACAGGACCATCCTAATATAAGAACAGAAAACCAATGGCTAATCACATTTGAAATACTTAACAAAATGAGTATCAACATCCCACTAAGAGAAACTGCAATGAAAGTTCTATACAGAGCATATAGAACCCCAGACAAAATCCACAAAATGTACCCACATATCCCGGATATATGTTTTAGGAATTGTGGACAAAAGGGAACTTTCTACTACATCTGGTGGACATGCCTAGAGATACAACAATACTAGAACAATCTATTTACAATCATATCTAACCTAACAGCAACCAAAATACCAAAAACCCCAGAGGTTGCTCTTCTCGGAAATTCTACACCAAAACTCATGAAAATAAATGGGTACAATACTTAATGCTGGCAGCCAAGATCCACATGGGGCAAACTGGAGATCCCAAAACCTATCAATTCCGCCAACCATAACAAGGCTAAACAAAATAATGATAAACAAATGTCTCTACCATATACTTCAGGACCAAATGAAATCCTTTGACAATATTTGGACAAGATGTCAACTGAGTCCATACTCAGTATAAACAAGAACACTGACTCCAGCCTCCAAAACAAATAAACGCAACCTTCAGGATAACTGGGTCTGGAGCTGCCAAGAAAACTCTAAAAAGTCAAGAAGGAAAGCAATTACCCACAAAATTGCTGACTACATTATTTGTCCCGAAACCAATCGTCACCTACCCCCATTTTCCCACGGGGCTTCTACCTTCCCATACATAATCTGTAAGAATCAAAGCGATACAGGATAAGATCTATGGAATGTAAAGTGTGACATCAGCTGCAACTCAAATTGAGGACAACCACCACCCCTAATAACCCTTCAAGAATACTAGAAACACTGAAAATAAATTTCACAAAACACCCATAAAAGGTAAAAAGTGCAACTAACATTACCAAACCCGATTGCAAAATATAGTAATCAAGGGATGAATCCAATTCCCACATATTAGTTATGTTAAAAGCAGCTGAGGTCACACTAAGAACTTTATAGGTTTGGGTAAACAGGATACAAGAATTGGGGATAAAAATTATCCATGATTGGATAAAAACACATATCTACCGACTACTAGCCCATCACAGTGGAGAATAAAAGTTGAATGTTCATATCTGTAATGTTATTCTTACTGCAATTTTTTAAAAAAATGTATTGAACACTAAAGATATAATTGTGGCCAATAACACATAAACATATAAAGTTTTGGGGGTGGACATGCCCTTTTACCCTTTCACTGCCATTATCTATTATATCTATTATAGATAGATTTTCGGCACAAAATATACTTTAACATGGTAACAGAATTTTGTAGCTTTTCTGGAGATTCTACTGGATTTATGGGTAAAATCTGTAAAAAAGAATTCAAAATGGAATTTTACCAATTTTATTTATAGTTATCTTAAGGTTACGCACAAAAATCTTACTGTTTGTAAAAGCTCTGATACTCCTGAGTACAATGATACCAGATATATGTAGGTACCCCACTTTTCCTGTACAGGAGACCCCCCAAACTAAAGCTGCACCTTCAAGAATATTACATCAAATTGAAATGTATAACCACTTCTGACGGTTAACATTGAATATCTACCAAATGAACTAAAGTATCCCCACAACTGAGATATTTTTAGAAACTACATACCCGCAGGATATTATGAGTGAGGTAAGTTTCGATCAAAATGCAGATACCTGGTCGCAGCTCTTCGTCCAATTGTTATAATAAAAGTTATTTTCTCACATTTTCCTTTTTTTCTAAACTATAAAATCAGAGACAAAATCAAATTTCAGCTAAGAACTGTGGAGGAAAGTTCAAACGCGTTTCAAATATAAAAGCCTAACCCCTACCAAATAAAATGGCAACCAACTAACCCAGAGCGTGACCACTGCCAAATGTCAGTAACAGCAAAACAAAATGTAGCCAACTCTATATTTGAACAGTCTGCAGTTTTTTCCACAAAACACCCCTTAACTCAGAAATACCCCCCACAAACTATGTATCTACACAAACTGAAATCTACACACCTTCAGCTATGTAACACTATAGTTCGTTCATTCATACCACCAATGGTGTGGGTGCAGTTCTTCGTAGAAGTTTGTACTTTTCGCCGATTTTCTAAAAAAATGAACATCAAACAACATTCAAAAGGTAGAAATCATGTCAAAACCTCATGGAATCTAAAAAAAAAAGTACTAAATATCAATCTCCCAAATGTCCTGAATCAAACGGTATGCCATATGCGTGGTTACACACGCGGACGTGGAAGTGAAAAGCCACGAATTAAGACAATGCACAATGACTCAGAAACAGCAAAAATAATAAGCCAACTCCAAATTTCAACAGTCTGTAGATTTTTCCACAAAACACCCCCGTAACTTAGAAATACCCCCCACAAATTTTATATTCTGAAAACCACACACCTTCAGCTATGGAACGCTGTAGTTTGTTCATTCATACCATCAATGATGTGGGTGCAAAAAATGAAGAAAAAACTACTTCAAAAAGGTAGAAATCATGCCAAAACCCCATGGAATGTAAAAAAAAGTTACCAAATATCAATCCCCCAAATGTCCTGAATCAAATGTTATTTGCCATGTGTGGTTGCACACACGCACATGAAGCGAAAAGCCATGAAGTGAGACAATGCATGATTGATCAAAAACAGCAAAAATATTCAGCCAATTCTGAATTTGAAGTCTGCAGTTTTTCCCACAAAACACCCCCTAACTTAGAAATACCCCCACAAACTATATATTCCTGAAATTCAAATGGGCAATAAAGATCATTAGCAGCTATGGGGATATGTCATAAGAGAGAAGGCGTCTGATTTGACGTGCAGCCTTGATGTGCAGCCTATCAGATGGTAATAATGATAATTATGAAGAAATGGATGATGTTTTAATAGTATTTCTGTTTTTACATTTTTTATTTAAAAAGCCCAAATTTTTATCATGAAATTTTATCTTTAAAAACAAAATTTGTCTCCTCTTAATCCATCTACTTGCCCAGATCAACTAATATCTTCTCCACTCCAGTAAAAATGAATGATATCCTTCATAAGAAACCTAAACATTTGTCCATCTTAAATTGCCGTAGCTGGAAGCCACAAGGGTTTGTGCCAGAAGAACCAGGCAGAGAATCTTTATGAAGGAAATTGCAATAAGGGAGATTGAACATTTTTATTCAGTCTGTGAAATTAGGATATTTGCTCTTCGTAGAAGAAGTAAATTTAAGAAGAAGTGAAAACACTGACACAATGTGAAAAATTCTATGAAATGGCCGCGTGATATTTAAAGTGCTTGTTAAATTACAAAAGACATCAACTTGAATGGCTGACCCGAAAAGCACAATGTCATTAACATCACACAGTGTGGCTCAGAAAGTCATTTCAGTGTAATGACCCTACTAGGCAAGTCATTTAATTCACCGTATGAGATCAATTTGTTTCACTTCACATTAATTGACCCAGTATTTGTTGAAGAAAACTTAAATCAAAGTTAGAAGTATCTAACCATTACTAAATCAGTTTAAACATGAGACAGGTTTAGTATCCAGTATTCAAATGAACAGCCCATTACTAAATGTACCTGTTCAGCTGTGGAGAAATTATATTAAATGGCAATTTTATATTAAAGCAGCTTCATCCCTCCTTGGTCCTAATCCTTTGGTTTTGCCCCGATGACTCTTACCAAAGGCTCGCAGGTGTGCTTGTTCTCCCAGACTGCCCCTCTTTTTAGTCCAGGGCCTTACTATTAGTAAGGTCCCTTGTGATCCTACATTGAAGTTGCACTCATGCACCAAGTCTGGCCACATACCCGAGTTAGGTACCTGACCTATATTAAGGTGCACTTCTTTTAGAACACCTCTTCCCAACACCAGTTCCTGTACTGAAGGGGTGAGACCAGACTGGGACAATCAGTGCATCTTTAATTGAGTTGTACAGGGGATATAGACAAAACCCAGTGGTTAGGTTCTATTGGTTTAGGTCCTCACTCTGGGTACTATTAAAGTACTGTGGTCCAAAAATGACTTTAGGTAAATTGATAGGAATTGCTCCCCTGAGAATTTTTGCTATTTATTTCCATTGTTTATTTTGCATAGTTTTAAAGATATTTACATTTTTGTGTGTGATATGGCAGCAGCATCACCAGGTCCCCTGCACTTCCTGCTTCCTGCTCTGAAACTGTCAATCTGTCCTGTGTCTCCTCCTCCCCTTTGCAGCCCCCCTGGTCCCTCCCACTCATGGACCCCATGGTCCCTCCAGTTGCAGGAACCCGTGGCTGATTATCTTACAGCCCCATGAGGCCCCGCCCACTCACGGGTGACGTGGCCCCACCCACTCACAGGTGCCTAAGCCCCCCACTCACGGGTGCCTAAGCCCCACCCACTCGCGGGTGCCGTGGGTTACTCAGAAACCACCCCCTTTACAGAAAACTCTGTGGAATCAGCCTTTTCAGGTAGAGTGAGAACTCTGCCTGAAAATGCTGTCTTCACATAGTGGGAGAGAACGGCTGTAGATTCCCTTACCTTCTCTGTCAGGACTTCACACAGCACAGAGGAGGAGGGACTTCCTGTCTCCCTCACACACCCATTAACTTTCTGGTCAGTTATTTCTTTATATCTTGGGCTGTGGAGCACGTAGAGAGGTGGTTAATGGCTCGTTTTAAAGGAAGGAAACTGGTCTTTCATTTAAACTGTAACTGTTTGCAAACCACAGTTCCCCTTTAAAGGGAGGGGAGAGATTGTAAAATGCTCCTTTAAGACAGTAGTAACATATAAACCCTCTGTAATTGGGCAGCACCAGGGCCATTTTTAGGCATAGGCCACCTAGACAAAGAACTAGGGCGCCTATGTTGATCCAGGGTGCCTATTCTTCTCCCTAGCATCTCCTTGTCAGCTTTTACATGCTGTGTTAGATCTGCTCTCCTTGTTCAGCTGTAATCTGCAACATTGTATCTAGTGACCCTTGTGACTAGCAGCCATGAGATCCCTATTCCTGCCTCTTTCTTCCTTCCATCCTACTCTCCAATTAGAACTTAGAGTAGGTGAGGAGTGAACAATTCAATGGAGGAGACATGAAAACCAGGTACATACTGTATATCATCTCAATGCTGGCAGCTGAAAGTGTTAATGCCAATACTCAGGGAAAGTGCTGGCACTGAAAGTATTAATAGGAAAGTCTGTTGACACTGAATGGTTCATCGTAATACTCTTCTGGCACTGAAAGTGTTAATGGCAATACTATGGGGAAGTCTGCTAGCACTGAAGGGTTACAATAATAGCAATTCTCTGGAAAGGTGCTGGCACTGAAAGTATTAATAGTAAAGTCTGCTGGCACTAAAGGGTTAATGGTAATGTTCTGCTGGCACTGAAATTATTAATGCCAATATTTTTGGAAAAGCACTGAAAGAGTAAAGCATCTTAGCTCTCACCAAATTTCCCTGTTCTGCCCTACCCAGCTGGAAACAATATCTGGTGCCACATAACGTGCATCCACTAAAACCTATCCTGTCCTTCCAATCATTATTTAATTTGTGGCCAGTGTCGCTGCATTCATACAAAAGTATGTATACACTCCCGCCTCACCTGGTACAGCGTGCGCCTCTTACCAACTAGTAAAGTGGGAGGGCGCCTAGGGCACCAAAATGGGCCCTGGGCAGCACGGTGGCTCAGTGGTTAGCACTGGTGCCTTACAGCTCTGAACAAAAAGGGGGGCTGTGGGAGCACTCCTATGGCAACATTATTATAACATATAGTAGCAGATATCCCATCTCCCTCGAATTGGGGTGGTCTCCCACGCTCCCGCAAGACCACCAAAATCTCCTGCGACGGAGAGGAGTCCTGAATCTCCTCCGCGTCATGCCCCTTTTTCCTGCGCCACGCCCCGAACCACCCATGTCATGCCCACAACCCCCCCTACTCCCACCGTAAATGACGTCACGCCGCACCTCCACTCCCCTCGCCCCACCCACGACATGTTGTAAATGCCAGAAATGTGCATTGATAATCTTTTCTTGTTTGTTCTAATGTTTTGGTCAGATCAGTAGCACTTCCACTATATATTATAATAATGTTGCCATAGGAGTGCTCCCACAACCCCCCTTTCTGTTTATGTAATGTAGCACAGTTTCTCTGCAGGAAGATAGACCAAGCTTCCATGTGGTAGTAGCACCCCCAACATGTCCCTTTATTTGGAGGTTTTACACCTTGAATTCTAAGCATTGGGTGGCAGGCCTCTTTCCTCCTTGTTAAAAGCCAGTAGGTGGGGTGAAGTTATAGCCTTTAATACTAATCCAATGCAAGGTCAGGGAGACAACCTTCCCACGAAAATGCAACCAAGCAGGGAATGTCAGCCCAAATAAATTACCATTGCAGATCTGAAGTCCTGAGTTCTATTCCACCCGTGGACACATCTGCAAGGAGTTTGTATGTTCTCCCTATGCTCCCTAAGCTATGATTTCTTCTGGGCACTCCGGTTTCCCCCACAATCATAAAGACATACTGATAGATTGTATGTGTAATTGTACAGCCCTTAAGTAAGATGTTGGTGCTATATAAATACACAATACTACTACTACTAATAATAATAATAATTGATAGTATTTCTTAAGTATTGCCAAAAAACATTATTATTATTCAGCAATACACCTTTATTCCATTACCCACTGAAAGGTATTTCAACTGGTGTGCATTTTAGAAATAATTTATTATACAAAAATACAAAATACACTTCTGCTAGAACACTAGTGGATTAGAAATATAGATATACCCTTTAATACCTTAAAGGGTATATCCACTAGGGAAAAGTAGTTTGGGTTTTCAGTCTTATTGAAAAACGGGAGGTAGAGGAGCTGTGTCTTACCCCCCACTCTTCAATAAAACCTGCAGGAACCAGGAGCGAAGCAAGGGAACTTCTCGAAGTAGAAATGCAGAAGGCATTCAGGTGATTAAACTGCAAATAAAAACTTTTTAAAAATGGAAAGTACCTGGGACATGGAGGTAGTATTAATTATACCTACCTCACAAACAGGGTTATTCAATAAAAGTTCTTATTGCTAATTTTGCCCCAACCAATCAGATGTTTGCTTTCAAATGTTAAATAATATCTGATTGGTTGGGGCAAAATTAGCACCATTCTTAACAATAAGAACTTTTATTGAATCTCCCTGAATATATTTTCATTCAGGAGCTACAGCACTTATTGTTTTCATTTGCCAGGTTAGTCCTGGACTAATTTTTTATTAAAGATAATGCTGAAGCCAGCCTTTAAAGGAGAAACAGTTAAAATGAAAAGTACTTGGAACAGGGATATAGGACTGGTAATTCCGACCTCCCAATATTGTTTCTTCCTCCTGGCTCCAGCACTATCTTTAAAGGGGAACTGTGGTCTTCAAAGTTAAGTTAACGGAATCTACAGCCCTTCTCTCCCACTATGTGAAAACAGCCTTTTCAGGCAGAGTTCTCACTCTACCTGAAAAGGCTGATTCCACAGAGTTTTCTGTAAAGGGGGGTTCCTGAGTAACCCACGGCACCCGCGAGTGGGTAGGGCCACAGCACCGTGTGTGGATGGGGCTTAGGCACCTGTGAGTGGGCGGGGCCATGGCACCTGCGAGTGGGCATGGCCACGGCACCCGAGAGTGGGCGGGGCCACATGGGACTGTAAGATAATGGGACATGGGGGACTGCAACTCGAGGGACCATGGAGTGAGTGGGAGGGACCAGGGGGGCTGCAAAGGGGAGGAGGAGACACAGGACAGATTGACTGACAGTTTCAGAGCAGGAAGCAGGAAGTGCAGGGGACCTGGTTATGCTGCTGCCATATCACACACAATAATGTAAATATCTTCAAAACTATGTAAAATAAACAATGGAAATAAATTGCAAAAATTCTCAGGGGAGCAATTCCTATCAATTTACCTAAAGTCATTTTTGGACCACAGTTCCCCTTTAATACAGAATTTTCCATGACTAACCTGGCAAATGAAAACTATACATGCTATAGCTCCTCAACGAAACAATATTATGAGGTAGGAATAATTAATATGACCTCCATGTCCCAGGTACTTTCCATTTTTAAAAAGTTGTCTTTTTCAGTATAGTTATCTTTTAAATCCCCTGAATGCCTTTTGCATTTCTACTACCAACCAATGCAACAAACTTTATTTCTATACAGTTCATAAGATTAAGTTGTAGAATCTCACATAGACTTGAAAACGGTTGTTATATACAGGTTAATTAAATGTCAGATAGTTCCATACAAATACATTTTTGTAAGCAATTAGAAGCGTGAAAAAAAATATTGGACTTTCCATGCAAGTACAGTATGTTAGCTCTTGCTCATGTGTTGCCATTATTTGCCATTTTGCTTACTAGAAATCTATTGTAGGAAAGAGATGGGAGGGGAACAGTATTAAAGTATCTTAAACCCGACAGAAAAGGTGACAGGACTTGAAGAGAACAGAAAGAGTTTCTGGCAAAAGAGTAATTATTGGAATGAAAAGCTTTAATCTTCTGCACTATAATTTTTCTCGATTAGCGATGTCATTTGAAAATGTTATTGTACTGTAGTCTAAGACTGGAAAAATTAATAAGGATGAGATTAGCAAAATACAGTCAGATGGAAAGATGTGCTGGCAAAAGCTATGGAGGAAGATTCTTTATTTGTCTGCTCTTCTGATTTTAGAGTCTTAAAAAAAAAGTAAATTCATTTGTAAGAGATTAGACTCTGGGATTGAAGGACACGAATAAGTCATAGCACTTTATTAAAAAGAAAAGAATAGGAATTGAATGTTAACTGTCTGACCGAATGACAGGTAATTAGAAAGTAAATTGCAATGAGCAAGTAGAGGCTGTAATATCAGTAAAGTCAGTTTTTAAAAGAAAAACTAGGGGATCAGTAGTAAGAATTACCTCAGTGGACCCTAGGCCAATTCAGAAAAATATTTCCTGTATTTAAATATTGACTTTCATCTTATCATCTCATAAATACATCAGTTTCTTAATTCTCCTTTTCTCCAGAGCTATCCTGCCATGCTGGAATAGTCAAGCCCTCCTCTTACAGCTTCCTCTTACAGCTTCTTCTGAAAGCTTAAGAGCTCACACACGTGCAAAGGAGGTAGCTCAATCAGCTCGGTCAGCAGGAGTCTTTCCATCATCACATCCATGAGTGAATATCTCTTATTAGGTAACTTCAGATAGAAGGTAATTCCCTATTGTGGTCCTGTTACTCTTTTATCTTCTAGCCTGGACCTGCCGTGGATACTTCTAGCCTGGACCTACCATGGATACTTCTAGCCTGGACCTGCCATGAATACCTCTAGTCCAGACCTGCCATGGATACTTCTAGCCTGGACCTACCATGAATACCTCTAGCCTGGACCTGCGATGGATACTTCTAGCCTGGACCTACCATGAATACTTCTACCCTGGACCTGCCATGAATACCTCTAGCCTGGACCTGCCATGAATATTTCTAGCCTGGACCTGCCATGAATACCTCTAGCCTGGACCTGCCAGGGCACTGGTAATAAAGTGAAACAGTATTGGTGCCTTGAGTACAATATATTTCCTATTCAAACCAACTATAAGAAACAGAAATTTAACAAAATCCCTTTTATTGTAAAAACCGGGGACATATGAATAAACTAAAGAAAAGTATAAACCAAATCACAGGTAATAATGTAGAGTGCTAGCAGAGAAACCATTGTATTAAAGGGCATGCCCACCATTAAAACAAAAAACTTATTATATGTCTGTTACCTTCTACCAATACCAACTGATTATGCAGCACATTATATGTATTATAAATCATATATTTAATATATATTGCCTCCATTCTGGCAGAGTAGCAGGCTCCTCTCTCCATGCATTCAGTTAAGGCTGTGACTGCTGACATCACAACCATTGATTGACAGCTGATTCCACTGCTGCCTCCTCTGCCATGCTCAAACTTATACAAAGCTCATTGATTAGAGGAAGAAGCGAATACTTTTTCAGAATGGATATATAATTTATGATTAAATATCTGGTATGCATGTAATAAACTGGTAAAATAGTAGCTGGGGTTGCAGTCAGATAACATGTCACGAGTTTTTTTGTTTAAGATTGAACATGCCTTTTAAGAAATTGGGGTTTTCTACCTAACTTGCGACTAGCTAATACAGCAACAATAGCACGACCGTCCACCATATATTTGAATAGGGTCTGCCCATTCCAGTATTTATAGGAATGGGCGACAGCTATTCAATGTATTAGATGGTTGGCAGTGTACAGATAGCACGTGAAGAGTTTAGTATAACCTAACTATCAGCTTAAACTGATATATGCTTAATACTCTGGTAACTTAATATTTAAGTTTTTAAATAGGTTAAGGCAAAAGGGACTGTTATATTCAATGGGAGGTTTATTGGAACACAAGTTTATAAAAGTCACTCTGCTACAATCTAAGCACATTTATTTGACACATACATCCTATCAGAATGTCTTTGTGATTGGTGGGGAAACCTGGAGTGCCCGGAGGAAACCCACACACCACGGGGAGAACATACAAACCCTTGCAGATGTTTCCAAGGGTAATTAAACTCAGGACATGATGCTGCAAGGCATCAATGCTAATCACTGAACCACCATGCTGCCGTTATATATAAGTCACCAAATAGTGTGGATGTTTTTACTAAGAACCTTTCCTTTATCTTTTTAGTGCGGCCATTCTACAATGGAATAAAAAAGATTGGATCCACCGTGTAGCATTAAATCCAAAGTGCATTAGTTCTTCACTGTTAGAGCTTCAATACGAACCAGGAATATGGAGAAATCACCAACCAGTATAGTTTACGGATACCTGCAGCCACCACAACAATGTCCATAGTGCAAAATTCCATATAATAAAGGCCTTCTCCAGAAGTCTCATAATATAGCAGTTCAGGTTGGCTAGGTCCACATAATTTCCCAAGTAATAAAATCCAATAGGATCTCAATTCAGTGGTTTAGCCTAGAGGTATGTATGGCAGGTATATAAGAGTATGAAAGAGGAAACAATCAAAAAGCGCAGACACACATATTTCAACCCTCATTTGCCCTTTCTCAAATGTTGACTTGAGGCTAGAAGTATCCATGGCAGGTCCAGGCTAGAGGTATTCATGGCAGGTCCAGGCTAGAAATATTCATGGCAGGTCCAGGCTAGAGGTATTCATGGCAGGTCCAGGGTAGAAGTATTCATGGCAGGTCCAGGCTAGAAGTATCCATCATATTTCTAGCCTGGACCTGCCATGAATACCTCTAGCCTGGACCTGCGATGGATACTTCTAGCCTGGACCTGCCATGAATACTTCTACCCTGGACCTGCCATGAATACCTCTAGCCTGGACCTGCCATGAATATTTCTAGCCTGGACCTGCCATGAATACCTCTAGCCTGGACCTGCCATGGATACTTCTAGCCTCAAGTCAACATTTGAGAAAGGGCAAATGAGGGTTGAAATATGTCGTGTCCTGCGCTTTTCTGATTGTTTCCTCTTTCATACTCTTTATATACCTGCCATACATACCTCTAGGCTAAACCACTGAATTGAGATCCATATTGGATTTTATTACTTGGGAAATTATGTGGACCTAGCCAACCTCTGAACTGCTATATTATGAGACTTCTGGATGAAGGCCTTTATTATATGGAATTTTGCACTATGGACATTGCTTGTGGTGGCTGCAGGTATCCGTAACCTATATACTGGTTGGTGATTTCTCCATATTCCTGGTTCGTATTGAAGCTCTAACAGTGAAGAACTAATGCACTTTGGATTTAATGCTACACGGTGGATCCAATCTTTTTTATTCCATTGTAGAATGGCCTGCACTAAAAAGATAAAGGAAAGGTTCTTAGTAAAAACATCCACACTATTTGGTGACTTATATATAACGGCAGCATGGTGGTTCAGTGATTAGCATTGATGCCTTGCAGCATCAATGTCCTGAGTTTAATTCCACCCTTGGAAACATCTGCAAGGAGTTTGTATGTTCTCCCCGTGCTTGTGTGGGTTTCCTCCGGGCACTCCAGGTTTCCCCACAATCACAAAGACATTCTGATAGGATGTATGTGTCAAATAAATGTGCTTAGATTGTAAGCAGAGTGACTTTTTATAAACTTGTGTTCCAATAAACCTCCCATTGAATATAACAGTCCCTTTTGCCTTAACCTATTTAAAAACTTAAATATTAAGTTACCAGAGTATTAAGCATATATCAGTTTAAGCTGATAGTTAGGTTCATACTAAACTCTTCACTGCTACTCTGTTACACTGCCAACCATCTAATACATTGAATAGCTGTCGCCCATTCCTATAAATAACTGGAATGGGCAGACCCTATTCAATATATATGGTGGACGGTCGTGCTATTGTTGCTGTATTAGCTAGTCGCAAGTTAGGTAGAAAACCCCAATTTCTTAAAAGGCATGTTCAATCTTAAAACAAAAAACTCGTGACATGTTATCTGACTGCAACCCCAGCTACTATTTTTACCAGTTTATTACATGCATACCAGATATTTAATCATAAATTATTATCCATTCTGAAAAAGTATTCGCCTTCTTCCTCTAATCAATGAGCTTTGTATAAGTTTGAGCATGTGCAGAGGAGGCAGCAGTGGAATCAGCTGTCAATCAATGGTTGTGATGTCAGCAGTCACAGCCTTAACTGAATGCATGGAGAGAGGAGCCTGCTTACTCTGCCAGAATGGAGGCAATAATTATTCTTAAATATATGATTTATAATACATATTATAATGTGCTGCATATATCAGTTGGTATTGGTAGAAGGTAACAGACATATAATAAGTTTTTTGTTTTAATGGTGGGCATGCCCTTTAATACAATGGTTTCTCTGCTAGCACTCTACATTATTACCTGTGATTTGGTTTATACTTTTCTTTAGTTTATTCATATGTCCCCGGTTTTTACAATAAAAGGGATTTTGTTAAATTTCTGTTTCTTATAGTTGGTTTGAATAGGAAATATATTGTACTCAAGGCACCAATACTGTTTCACTTTATTACCAGTGCCCTGCTCCTTTCTGTCTTCCTCTTCTCTATCTTAGAGCTTTTTTGGTGAGGTGGAAGATAAATAAAGATTCTTATGTGATTGTGGACATGTGTAGAACAATATGGATGAATGGGTCACACTACACTTCAAAATATTTAAAGTATGCCAATTTGTAACTAGTTCATTTATCATGCTCAGGGCGAGTGTTACCCCACAGTGAGGAGACTATCCCCTTTTAATGGTGAAATGTCTGAAAATGAAAATAAAACAGAGAAACTGCGGTCTAGGAAATCGGACCAGCTTCTATTTCCTTTGACAACCGTATCTCAGGCATTGGCTGTATTTCTCGATGTTAAACAGCTGGAGGTGATAATTCAAGCCCCTAATTATTAATTAATTATGTATGACAATATTTACCAATTAACATTTATAAAGTCTTCGCATATCTGCTTTATTCGAGCGAGGCTATTAAACTCATTAACAGGGTTTTTAACTCGTGAATAAAATATATACAATATTCTATACTGAATATGACATTTAAAATATGTCAAGGTTAACATCTATCACATTATCCGGTGTGGTATAATTTAGGCAGGGTTCTATTTGCCAGGCAGTAAAATAAAGGAAGGGTATCTTTACTCTGACATCACACTTTCTGCAACAATTAAGAGAATCAACAGGGAAAAGAAAGAAGGGGGAGGGGGAGGGAGATGTGTAAGCAGAGCAGTGTCCATGGTGAGGCTGTGCAGAAATTATAAGTGTTGCAGACACTACAAGAAGGCAATTAGGAGCACTCACTAAACATGTACAGGGCAATGCATCGAGAGCCGGTATCGGCAACCCGGTGCAAATAGCCGGCGATGCTATATGCCGATAGCATATAACATTGGTTAGCATGACTTAAACGGCAGAACAGGAGCAGTGTGCCTGTTGGTGCATCACCCTGTAATAATTCTATGACATAACCATATACTATTCTGGTAAGAATACACAGCCAGCAGATCAATGTCTCCTCACATGTCTGTTAAAGCTGAGGTGAGCCACCCTGAACTTAAGGTCCGCACACATGTGCGATCACAGGGCCCTCAATCCATCATGGTGTATGAACTGCTGTTCGGTTGGGCAACATTGATGTTTGTTTAACATAATTTTGGTGGGAACCAGAATTGTGACAAAATTACAGTCCAAGGAGTGTGTAAGGTAACAGAGGTGGGATACTACACTGTGTTCATGAATGAAAATGGGAGAGATGCACATTTATTTACATTTTCTTCAACTTAATATAATTACTTGTACTGTACATCAATCAGCTGTAGATTCCATTGGGGTTTATGATGGTGGAAGTACTGTTTTAATGAGCACAGTGTCAATTTAGTGTTATTCTGTAGGCATGAAGTCAAGTGGAGTTAAAAGCAGGGTCGCACTCCAATTCATTTAGTGACCACACACCACACGGTTTGGAAGTATATATTCTTTTGAGGTTGGAATACCGGACGAGTCTGCACCCACAAGGTTGAACTAGTATTTTCAATATTATGGTCAACTTTTTTGATAGAAGTTTTTTCATTTTTAAAGAATAGAATGGTATTTTTAGGGTTTTTTGATTTTTGAATTTTGGATGAAAAGTTAAAAAAAATTGAATCAGAGGATTTTTGAAACCAGTTCCGAGTCGAATACCTTTTTCGAGTATTTTTTTCATGTCTCTCAGATACTTCTCCGGGTACACATGGAGGGACAATTTGTCCTGACCAAGCGCTCGCTACGAGCAAGCGCTCGGCTGGGACAAATGTCCGTCGGTCGTGGCATATTTGTCCGCGGGCGAATTTGCAAACGATCGACAGTGCGGCTCCATAGAGAACCGCACGATCGATAGCGATTTTCCGACACATCCGATCGTGACGAACAGACGATCGAGGTCAGTCGCGGCTGCCCGCCCCATACCAGCCAATATTTTTGGCCGATCGACCGAAAGTGCCGTGAATCGGTCGATCACCCTAAAATATCGGCTGGTGTTTACCCAGCCTAAGGGAGCTAACAAAATAAAAGATTCAAAGGGCCATATTTATAAAGCCACGGTATTGCTTTTTAGTGATACCGGGAGTTAGTCAATTTACGTTCGCGGTCATAAATTTACGATAATGAACATTAATTAACGAACATTCGATCATAGAATACCATGCAGTAGTAAACTACTGCAATGGTATTCTAGCGGGATCGTAAATCTATGTTTTCGTTATCATAGATTTAGGATCGGTATCGTAAATGTACGATCAGTATCGTAAATTTAAGATCATTAATCTGATCGTTAAACTCCGATACCAATCGTTAAAGGTGCGTTATTGCTAAAAAGCAATACCATGGCTTTATAAATATAGCCCATGGAGAGTGATTTTAAGTTATCATTTAATGATGCCTGTGACCCATTGATATTAATAGATAAAACACTAAAGAGATGAGAAGTACAACATACTGTATGTAAAATCCATATTAAACTAAACAAACCCTATTAAGAATTTTTATTTCTAATACATGGATTGAGTGATAATGTATAAGTTTTTATAAAGCAGTGTAAGAATCCTTTACATTTGTAAACAGCAGATCTCCCATGCTGGTGAGGTATAAAAAAGAAAGATGCTGATCTGAGGAAGTAGAAATAAAATGTAAAGTGACACATGGGCTATGACTGGTTCTATTAATCAGATATTATGTTGGCTTTGTGGTTTTGGATGTAGAGCCAAGACTTCCCTCTTGGCTCAGTTCTTGTTCATCTCACACATTACAAATTCTTTGCCAGTGTTAAACAGCAATTTGTTAAAGTTACAGCATGTTCTTCGCCGCTTAACAGGTAACCTTGGGTCAAGAGAACAAGAAATAAACAAAATTCCCATGAAAAGGAAAACAAATTACCGACCAAATTTAAATAGGAGTGTAGAATGTTGATGAAATGCATTTATTATTTATAGCTCACAGCTCGATTCAGACTGCCTCCACAATGTTATAGATGGTCACACTGGGGCGAGCTGCTGCACAAGCAGAACCTTGACAACTCACCACTCGTACATTCGACCACCCAGGGAGGTAGGATGAGGATTTCTTACCTTCCTGGGATAGACACTTTAAAATATAGTAGGGAGTGTTCCTTTTCTCGTTTTTACAATTGACGTGGATGTAATACATCATGAAGTACTGAGAAGGGATTAGACTATTGAAGAGTTATTCAGTTTACAATGGTTTGTAATGCACATCATAACCATGGAATGATTTAATTAAATAGGAATGTAACCATTTAACGACTATTGCTAAACTCTACGGCTGCTGTTAACTTGAATATTTTTCTCACTGTTAGTCAAAAAGTAACAATAAATTTGGCCAAATGTTCTTCTGAGCATGCTGGTGGTAAACAGGTAACACACCCTAGTGACTTTTCACTAGCAGTGTGAAATGTACACAGCACAATGTATCTTTGTTATATATATAAGGGATAATACGCTACCTACCGTGTAATATAAGGAGATTACGCCACAGAGGAGTTCCCTGACCATATAGAAGTACGAGGCTGTTAGGCCGAGTGTTTTTATAGAGGTCAGGGAACTCCAAGTTGAAATATATCCAATTGCAATAGTTATGTGGTGTCCCAGATAGGTAGAATAGGAGGTGCACTCCTTATAACCTGTGCCACATCTGGTATGTATCATAAGTCATATAACATTGGTAGGGAGCACACTCAGGTAAGTATTCAAATAATACTAATTTATTAAGTGCTGAAAAAAAGCCAAGTACGCAAGTGTACTTGGCACAAAGTGTACGTGGCTTTTTTTCAGCACTTAATAAATGAGTATTATTTGAATACTTACCTGAGTGTGCCTCCCTACAAACGTTATATAACTCCAAGGTGAAGTAATATCTGTATATTATTCTGTAGGTAGCGTATTATTCCATATAATGCATAAGGTCAAAAAAAGAAAAATAAGAAAAATCCAGCACAGGCACTCTGTCTCCCCCCGCCCCCCCCCCCCCCCCCCCCCCCCGTCTCTACCTCCCTGTATTACTAATGTAGATAACAAGCCTGTTTTTCTACATACAATTAGTTAACTGCCGTTTGTCACCCGGGGCTGTTCCGGCTCGTTACACTGACTGACTGACTGAATTACTGTGCTGATAAGGAGGAGCAAGCACATTCCTTTGAGTCATAATTGACTCTGTCGCTTGCTCCTCCTTATTAGCACAGCAATAAAGTCAGTCTGTCAGTCAGTGTACAAAAACGGGCTTGTTATCTCCATTACTAATACATGCAGGGAGAGAGAAATGGGAAGGGCAGTGGAATTCAGGAAGTCACTTAGTTACATCACTGAGTGACTGATTATATAGATTCTCCCAATTGAAATGCTAGAGCCTTATGTTTTATAATAGACTAATATCCTTTAGTGTATTCAGTGAGATCAACTGGACTTGGAAGATTAATTCTTGAAGATGTTTTGCTAGTCATCCGACTGGCTTTCACAATTCAGAATGACTTGTACAGGAATCCGTTGGCAATAAATACCCTGGAATGTGTCCCAATTAGCATTTAACAGCGAGGTGTAAGGGACCTCCTGAATGTAAGTATTGATTGCATTGTGGTGTTAAATAGTTTTATAAGGCTGGGTACACGCAGATCCTTCGCCCTGACCAATCGGTCGGCACTTGCAAACAGTTGCCCAGGATGAAGAAAAAGTAGCTGTGGCTAATAGTTTGCAGTGACTAAGTGTGCAGTCCATAGAGGGCAGCACAATCGTCTGTGGTTTTCCTACCAGTCTAAATGCCCATTCATCCGATTCAGATGAGCATGTGTTGCGGGTGCTCAAAAAAAGCATCCAATATAAAAGAAAAGGTTTACTGGTTATATTAGACGTTGTCTTGGCTATCTTTTACACATTTTATAAAACTAGAACAGTGAGAATGTCTGGTGCATTAACTTTATTTAGGGTTTTGTCTCCTATGCATCAAGATTCATTATCAGTAGGGGTGTATTTACTGGATAAGAATGCTTATCTCTAGTGTAGGAATATCACAAAAGGCACACTTTTCTTCCACGGAAAACGATTTAGGAAGCCGTGCCTCTATTCAAAACTCAAGATATCCCAACAGACAAGCCTTTCACAGTTTCTTCAATTAACAGCTAATAAACCACTTAACCTAGTTCGAATTACCATTGGGAAATTAAAGTGAGAAGTGTGTTAAATTGGAAGCCTTACCTTTCACACAAAAACTTGGGGAGTGAATTTCATGAAGTAGCAATAAAATATAATTAAAAGGTAAAATTAAAACATACATGTAATTACAATGTAAAGCCATAAATGCTTTAAATTGTCATTATTTTCAGACACGGTAGGTATTCAAGACATCTCTTATTCCTCTGGAATATTCACGTTTGGCGTTTTTTAATTGAAATATACATTTATAGATTGTTTTAGATCAACAGAAAGGTTTTCTCCTAAACTTCATTAACAATAAAAAGAATAGTTTTGTAATATGTTAAAACAGGAATCCTACACATTTTTTTTATCTACAACATTCTTCTTCACCTGGTAAAATAATTAGTCATCTAAAACAGGACAGACAGTAGAATAAGCTAATATACTTTAAAGGTAAATGACCCCAGGGCCTTTGTACATTATGGTATTGTTTTTTGAAATAATTTTTTGACTTGATCAACAAAATTCCAGTTAAACCCCTGGTGTGCTCACAGTCAGTTCACCCATGAAAACAGAGATGAGAATTTGAGAACTAGGATTGGAGTAGTTCACAGATTACCTGGAAAACCATCAGTGGGGCAATAGCCAATTCACCTATGAAAATATAAAACTATTTTAAAATGTAGAGTAAGAAAAGCAGGTTTATAAACAGAATCAGGGAGATTCAAATAAAGTTCTTATTGTTTAAAATGGTGCTAATTTTGCCCCAACCAATCAGATCTTATTTAATATTTGAAAGCTAACATCATCAAATTAGTTGGGGCAAAATTAGCACCATTTTTAAAGATAGGAACTTTTATTGAATCTCCCTGACTGTGTCAAAAGGAGTCAGGCACATGTCAATATTGAAAGTATCAAAAATAGAAATTAGATGTTGAGTGGACCCCTGATCTTATATTTGCTGTTGGGCCCAAAATCCCAGTTGAACGGTGCTCAAAACTAGAGATGGACCCGATTCTGATCCGCTGGAACTACTTAAAAAAAAATTCAAAAATTCAAAATTTGAAAAATGTTAAAATTTTTTGATTTTGTAAATTATAAATTTCAAGAAATGTTGAAAATTTTAGAAAAATACTACTCAAAACAGGAAGCGCATGAAGTCTCCAGTACTGGAGACTATTTCCCAGGTCTCTGAGACATTTACAGTAAGTTACCATTGCTATATATACCTTAATTTAACTCTCATTGATTTCAATGGGTTCGTATGTGGATTTCAAATTTTCCGAGTTTTTTTTCCGAAATTCTGCTAATCTGCAAGCAGAACAGATTTCAGTGAGTTTGTCCATCTCTGCTCAGAATCCCAGTCGGCACTAGTATTAACTTTATAATAGTAATATTAGATGTATGCTAATCATATGCAGTGAATATCATGACTTTTATTATAATTATTATTATTGTGGATTTATATAGCGCCAACATCTTCCGTAGCGCTTTACAGTTACATGTATACATTCACATCAGGCACTGCCCCAAAGAGTTTACAATCTAAGCACATTTATTTGACACATACAATATATCAGTATGTCTTTATGATGGGGGAAACTGTAGTGCCCGGAAGAAACCCACGCAAACACGGGAAGAACATACAAACTCTGTGCTGACCACTGAGCCACCGTGTAATCCAAGCCAATGTTTAACAACTAAATAAGTCAAATGCAACTGGATTTGGTTAGTATCTGAAAAATAATTTGACTGAAATTTTCCTCCAGATATTTAACAATTTACTGTATCTAACCCAAACAATTGGCTGTTAGTTCTAATAGACTTGGATACTAGATTACTTTCATTGGACCTGACACACCTAAAGCTCTAAACCCTGGACAGCGATGTAGGATCCATTCATGCTGGTTTACATTTTAGCTTTAGCTCTCTTTTAAATAAACATATACTTGTGCAAATGAATATGAATGTCCTCAAGCCTACTTATGCAGATAAACTTTTTACTACAGGGGAACATAATGAGAAATACACATATGGCATATAAAGCAGCCGCTCATGTAACATAACAATAATTATAACATGATTACAAAAACATTTAATTAAAGGTCACCAGCATTTCATTTTGGGTTGAATTCCTATTAGGGATCGAGACATCAATGACCTTTTGTAATATGTTACAATACTTCATCAGAAAGAAGCAATTGACCTTTTTGCCCTCGGGTAAGCAACGTCTGAAATGACATGTCTGCACCGTGAGCTGACATATGTACAACAGGGGAATTTTAACAGCAGCATGTCTGTATGGTTGGGGATAGTTTTTTTCCTTCTTTTTCATATTAATCTACAGCACCCTCCCAAACCCCATTTTCACATTAAACATAAGCAAACCCCGCGGCGCACACACCGGGAAGCAGTGAGGTGCGTGATGTCACAGCCCGCCTTGATTGACAGCCACGAACAAGAGAGATCGCAGCAGAGCAGTGGAGTAAGGTAGCAGTGCTGCGAGGGTCGGAGTCAGGTAAGACACTCCAGGGGAATCTTTGGGAATTATGTATAATTCGGGGGTTGTTGGCATTTATATGAAAAGTTTTTTTTAGGCTGGACATACCCTATGAAGAATACTAACAGGGCTATGTACGGAGAGCCGTTATAGACTTTTTCCATCTTAAAGTCATGTTAACCCATGTACCAAGGGTAAAGACACAACCTATGTTGGTCGCGACGGTATGAAAAAACAGTCGCAAGCTATGTACAGAACCGATAACAGCTCTTTAAGAAACCGCCATTCACTATGTACTGAGAGCCGTTATTGGCTCAGGGCATTGCCTAGAGGAGGAAATAGAGCGCGATACCGGCTCTCGGTACATAGCCATGTATGACTTGAGTAATATTTATTTGGATATTAGAAACAAACGACATATTCCTTATCCCCCCATTTTTTATTTCCAACAGAGGCAAGAAATAAATGGTGGTGTAGAGTTAATGCGTTTATTTAAAAAAAATGTAACGCAATTTAAAAAAAAAAAATCTAATTTATAAATTCACTCCTACCTCCTATTTTTTCTTACAAGCCCTGTTGTCAGCTGTCAGTTAGCTTCTTCTGCTATGGCTGTCAGTTTTCCTGCTGCCCCCATGCCTTTGTTTAAAACTGATGAGTCTGTAGGTACTTTAAAGCAGCAGTGTCTGTGTGGGTGAGGGAGTGTCACAGAGGAGCTGTCAGCCACTGTACTAATGGCAGCTTTTAAGATTTCTCCCTCACTACCTCCTAGGGATTTATAAAGTTGATTTAAATTAACTTTAAAAGGCAAATTTAATGCTCTGTAAACCACCTGCCAAGTTGAAGTTTAAGACTAAGGCTGGGTACACATAATGGGATCCTTCATCCCAACCGACTGTCCGACACTTGTGACTGGTCAACCAGGAAGAAGGACTGTCAGTTGCGGCTATAGTAGAGGACTGCATGATCGGCTATGGTTTTCCGTCCGATTCTGACAAATGAATAATCGAGCAACGGTCACAACCACCTGAAAAATAATCCAATATTTTGGCCCGATCGACCGATACACTGAAATGTAGGTCGTCCTGACATATTGAATGGTGAGTACCCGGCTTAACATTCAGTTTACAAGAGTACTGTACATTAGTGAAGTATTTGCCCATTGCCCAGGGTGAGAGAAACCAACCCACTGAAACTTCACTACACACATTGTTTTAGAATAAAAAATAAACTGGAGGATTTAGAGTTAGTACAGTATAGTATAGTATAGTATTTGAGGTTGAATAAAGACATATGTCCATCCAGTCCAACCATCTAGCAATATCCTCATTTCCTGCCTAACTATTGATCCAGAGGAAGGCAAAAAAAACTCCACCAAATTTATGAAAGGGGAAAAAATTCCTTCCTGACTCCAAGTGGAATCGGAAATTTCCGTGGATCAACTCTACTTTATGTATCAATACCAGTAACTTGCAACATTCCTTGTTTGCAGAAACTCATCCAGCTTTTTTTTTAAACTGACCAATGAACCTGCCATAACAATGTCCACTGGAAGACAGCTCCATAGCTTTACCGTTCTCACAGTGAAAAATCCTTTCCGAACTTGAAGCCTAAACCTTTTTTCTTCAAGTCTTAAGGGATGTCTTCGTGTCCTTTGACATGTTCTATTGGTGAACAATGCCCCAGATAGTTTATTGTATGGCCCGTTAATGTATTTATACACAGTAATCATATCCCCAGGCAAGCGCCTTTTCTCCAGCGTACATAATTGTAACCAGGCTCTCTTCATATTCAAGCTCCCCCAAATCCCTTATTCATTTAGTTGCCCTTCTCTGAACCCTTTCCATTTCAAAGATGTCCTTTTTGTACACAGGATTCCAAAATTGCATTGCATATTCCAAATGAGGCCTTACCAATGCTTTGTAAAGAGGGAGAAATAATTTTCCTTCCTTGAATCCATACCTCTCTTTATACAAGACAATACCATGCTGGCTCTGGCTGTTGCCGCCTGGCACTGCTTGCTACCTTTAAGTTTGTTATCCACCTAAACTCCAAGATCCCTTTCCAACAGGGATTCACTTAACACAGAGCCATTTATAGTATAAGCATCACAATGATTTTTAAGTCCAAAATGCATTACCTTACATTTATCAACATTGAATCTCATCTGCCACTTAGCAGCCCAATGTGGAAACAAAAGTTTTTTTTTTATTCTTTTTTTATTTTAATTTTATAAAGCTGCAAGGTTTTCATTTTTCTGCTAAATAAATAAACATGTTAATTTCACCCACGGGACAATAGAATGTTAGCTAAGTCTAATGTAATCCCCCTTCCCCCCGACCCTTGGGTAAAACAACCTTTCATAGAAAGAATGATTGAAATGAGAAAAAAGCATTGAAATAATTAAATACCAATGTTTTTTGTTTCTGATTTTCATGGCCTGAAGCCTGTTTCCGCTATCAACAAAATCTATAAATATTAATATGGGCCCAGCAAGTATTGGTCATTGGAGAGTTAGGGAGATCTGCTCTGCTTCCTCATGACATGAGTTAAAGTTTCCCTTTATATTGGGTTGCAGTTCAGTAATCCCTATACTAGGCTTGAAGTAGGTTGTTTACACGTTATAACATTTAGGCTCTCTTTATATTGTACATTGTCAGTTAATGCAGCTTTTTATATGTAGAAATTCTTGTTTGTTAAGCTGGCCATACACATGCAATCCCACAGCATGTGTGCCGACAGATCACATTGGTATCTGTCGGCACACATGATTTGGGAATAGCACACACGGACCCGACCGATCCCTATATGTGGGGATCGGTTGGCTGTGTGGCCATACACCGCATGATCAGTATTGGCTCCCTCTAACTAATGTAAAGGGAGGCGATGCCGGATGTCATTCCCGATCAGTTGGAGTGTGGGGACTATCATCTACACACAAGCGATAATAGGTAAATGCCTTTATTCCCCGATGGGCTTTACACATTATCATTCGTATGTATGGCCACCTTTACAATATGACGATGAGCTGTATTTTTCATGACCACTAAGACAATTAGCTGGTCTGATCTTTATAGGGAAGTTATAATAGATGATTATGTCCTTTTTAGGAGGGATAGGGATTTAAAGAATGGGGAGATGTCTGTCTATATGTAAAGCAAAATCTATAGCCTTAAATTAAAAAAAAAGTATCAAGGCTGAAACAGGTGACACTATGGTGGCCTTATGGGTAGTGCTTTCGGTAGGTCAGAAGATTAATTAGAAAGTCATCATTAGATTTTATTTTAAAGCACATTCTATTAGTGAGGAGTGCTAGGCAAAGTCTTACAAATGGAAACTGGTTCCCAATCAGGTCAGGTTAAAATTATGGGAGAGTTAACATTGACTGTAGCACCGGGGAATGTAATTCAGTAGAAGCAGATAGAGTTGTAAGTATGAGAATTTCTTGTCCCAATCGTTATCCTAACCAACATGAAAAGTAGCACGATTAGATCTTGTAATCACTAATAATCCTAAATTCATTGGTAGAATCTGTGTGGGTGAATGTGACCTTATTATGGTTAATATAACTATCTCAATATCACAAAGTAAGGTGTGAACTCTACTTTGTAATTAGCTAATAGATTAATGCATAAACATAATCTTACTTAATAACATAGATGCTTTGGTTGCATTAGCCCTGAACCCTTCTCCCAGCGTTTGATTCAATTTCAAGAAGAGGAACTTATTTGTGTTTTAAATGTATTATCTTTCCTAGATATCTGGTTAGCCAAGGTGCTGAAGCCCCAAGCCTGTCGCTAGGACATTATTAACCTACAGAAGAGTTCACTGTTACTGCTTAGACTATTTAGATAGGGGAAACAATATACCAGTATATTGTGAGACATAAGAAATTTCCAGGTAGATTCAATAGAAGTTCTTATCGTTTAAAATGGTGCTAATTGTGCCCCAACCAATCAGATCTTATTTAACATTTAAAAGCTAACATCAGATTGGTTGGGGCAAAATTAGCACCATTTTTAATGATAAGAACTTTTATTGAATAACCCTGTACATTTTTTAAAAAATCAATTCATTTTAGTGCCCTGTAGTGGTCAGTAGTGAGCTGCCATTATCGGTGGATTCCAGTAATTTCTTCATACAGTAATTGGCTGTCTGGGTGATTCAAACTTGTTCTCATTTCTACTAAACATTTGATCGCCCAATTGGTTAAGGTTATTGGAATGAGAAAATATCCCTTTTTCACCTTGGGCAGCAATATGCTGTGTTGTGTTAGTATATTACATTGTGGTCACGAATGTATGACCACAGTGTAATGGAAGCATACGTTTGTAAACTACCGATCACTATTGGTCGTTTACAATGGAGTTGAAGGCATGATATTGAAAATAAAGGCCCTAAGTAGGAGACTTGTTTTTATACAATAACTAGATTGCTGAAATGGTTTATCTCCTATGTCAGGTAATTTGAGATGGATTAAGGAGAGAGATTGGCAGTTACTCTAAAGAAGATTGATTTTAAAATGTGTCAGTATCTCCTCAAAGACTAAGCTGAAACTTTCTTGCCTTTGACGTTTTTTTTCAAATCTGTTTTAAGTTATTAAATGATAAGTACTTGGCCTTTCATGCAAATTAGGTATTATTATAGACAGGTAGACCACTCGGTCAAGATCATTTCTGATGATAGGATTGTTGCTTTGTAGAACAGTCACTGACAGTATGCTGATATCTTAAAGGATAATTATACTCACCCCCCCATCCCTCGCTCCTCTTCTTCCATAGCTGCAGAGTACCCAGGGTGAGGACCTAAAACCACTAAGTCTTCATCTCTGGGTACTTTACCCATACCACAGAATTGTCCTGTTTTTCCAATTTGAAGGGTCCCGGGGATGGGTGGTCGATACTTAACAAAATGTGTGCATGACTGTGACATTTGGGTGATTGTTTATAATGTTTGGGGTGTGGTCATGAGGTTGTGGGCATAACCATGGCAATTGGGGACATAGTTATGCAAAGCTCTGCCCCCTACCATTCATAAAGTTGGGAGGTTTCCTTTTACCCAACAGCCAAACTTACATTAAGTTTCCTGGGCCTCACCACAAGCTGCAAATAACAAATTAATTTAATTTTACATTCTACATCAAGCCTACCTGACGCCAAATAGATTGTCCCATATGTCTCCGTGATACTCACCAGAATGTCCCAGATGCCGTGAGCCCCAGGCTAACTTTTGCCATTTAATATGGATATGCCACCAGTCTCTAGATTCTGGAGCAGAGTGGTTAAGATTTTGTCTGACATACTGGACATAAATATCCCACTAGAACCTAAACTATGCATATTGGGAACCTACACGAGGTACTATTCTATGTGAGGAAAACAATTATAAATTAACTACTGTATATATACATACATACAATTGTTTTGAATTGGATGCCCCCCCAGCCCCCAAAACTAAAATGTGGAAAGAAATGATTAATGCAGCCACCCCCTATATAAGATTAATATCTTGGAGTTTATGGTATGATTATATGGGAATGAACATACCAGGGGGAAGAAACCCTCAGGTAGAACCCTAGACTTTCCTTACAACCAATACCATCCCCATGTATTACTATAATATAATCAACATTACATCCCTAACTTCCTTCAATCACTACCCACCCCCCACTCCTACAAATGATCTCTCTGCTTGTGCTGCTTTTAGTGGTGTTATACGGTCTCTGTTAATATAAATTGTGCTATCATCTGGCATTAAATACTTATGTGAAACAGTCACGCAGCCTCTGGTAAACAGGCTTGCCATGGCTGCGCGAGTCTCTTCCGCTTCTCGAGCAGTCGCCGCAATCCAAGGCTTAAAGTCACACTAACTGAACATAAATCAGTTAGCGCAACTTTAATAGCAGAAGAGAGCACTGTGTGGCCTCAGCGACTCCTGAGTAAATGAGCCCATATAAGCATAACTCCAAATAAGATGTACAATAATCCACAACAGAACAAATTGTTAGATGACAGTAGCTTTATGTTTATTGTAATGATTGCAAATAATATATACATCTTGTACATTTGAAATAAATAAACAAGTTTTTTCCTGGACCTCTTCTGCAGTCCGCGATGTACTCAATGGGAAGACATGCTCTGTAAAAGAGTCGTGGCAGAGGGGTGCAATGGACTACAGCACCAAGGGAAAGTTTAAGTATTACAGTTGCTAGGTGAAGGACCCAGTGGTGGGAACTTAGCGATTTAGGCCTTCACCCTAGGTACTATGCAGCTAAGGAACAGAAAAAACGTGAGTATAACTGTCCTTTAATAAACAATAGATTGTTAAAAAGAATTTTAAAGAACAAGAAAAAAAAATTGAAATCTTCTTTTCTATTCAGTTTCAAGTATTTCCCCTTAAGGTTTGATGATTATTGATAATGTATCTTCTTACACAACACAAGAATCTCAACATCACTATTGGTTTATATTCTTTTTAATCATGGTAAAAACCTTTATTCTCAAAAACATGATATTGATTGTGATGTTTCTCTGGATTCTTTTTACTCTTTAACTGTTCAGCAGAATAATAAATTCAGTCGATTGCTTAACAAAACAGAATATTGTGAACTTTATTGTGGTAGCTCAGTGGCTGCCATTCTGATTCTATAAATATAAAATGTGTTAACACTTATTAATTCCAAAATCTTAAGATGTGATTAGAAATCATAGCTAGAAATCATCAAAATGTTGGATGGGCCCCTCCTAAAAAAAAAATCACGTTGGTGTCAGCTGATACTATTGAGACCCCCCACCCCCAAAAAAACCCACTTATTACTGTCCGAATGTTCACACCTCCCAACAAGAACAAATAATAATTTTACACATTACATTGGTGTCAGCTGGAAAGATTCTCACACCGACTCCAGCTCCTGATCTTTCAGGTCTCATGTAAACTCTCTAAAACACATTAGCACAAAGAGGGCTCTCACAAGACCACTTGAGCCTTTTTGCTCAGTCAAAGTTGCTCAGCCTACACAGGACCAAATTTATTAACCAGCGGTATCAGAGGTTTACTTAAAATTACGACCCTGTGGCGTTGTATAGGCAATATATGCTCCCCTAAAATTGTAGCATTTTTCTACAAGATTTGGTTGCTTTCTTGAATTTTTTTTTTTACCAGTAATAAATAAGAGGTACCGTATAATATAATTAGAAACCATACACCATTTCCAGTACCATAATTATTACAATTATACACCAGTCATCAGGTGTATACAGCCAATCAATTGCTGTATACATCCAATCAATTGGTACATCCCAATCTTTTTTAAGGAACAATACAAAATAGCTGATTTTACCTTTTTGTCTTTTTTAAAAATGTATTTATTTTTTGTTTCCATTCTGTTCCTAGCATGGACTAAAGTTTCTAAATGTACCTGTTTTTGTATTTGTGTTAGATCTGGTGGCTTAGCAGACTAATACTCCACTTTTAGAAGCACACAGCCCATGAAGTTGAAGGTTAACCCCATGGGCTTACTTAGATACTTTTTGTTTTCTTTTTTCCTTGATAGGAAATAAACTGCAAAGATTATGTTTTTGGTATAAAAAGCAAAGAAATATGTGGGGGAATTGAGATTGTTTTAAAAAACAACAGTTGTACACTGCAAAATCTCTGTTTTGTGTCTGATACACAATAGCTGCTGTAACATGATCTGTGTCTATTAGTGGCAGTCTCAGTGTTGTAATATAATTGTCTGTCAGCTACTAGGGTGCAAGGCTGTAGCTTCCTACATTTGATCTGTTGTGCACTAGAGAGCATTTGAAAACAATGAGGTGGACTATGTTGTATCTTTGTGAATATGCTCGGTCTATTTGGACAATGTTGTCTGATAACTTAACAGTAGTTACCCTTTATTGAATTGTTGGAGATCTATAGGGCTGCCAGATTAGTCACTCCTATTAAAAGTCTTAATAATGTTTAAAAATGGTAAACAGTATACACTCTAAAGAGGGGCTAAAGTAATAAGAGGTGCTTATTTATTTATTTACAGCAACCAATCAGATATTAGCTTTTTACGGGGTTACTGCAGCAAGAAAACATATGATTGGTTGCTGCAGATAAATAACTCGGACAAACTTTTGCACCAGCCCATTTTATACCTTTTATTGCATCATATGATTTCATTCTTTCCCCTTGTACCAGCCATATACTTTTTCTAGAATCTTTTCAGTTTTTTTTGGGCCCAGCTGGTATAGCATAGGGAGCCAGTATTCCTACAGGAGGCAATGGTTGATTAATTAATACTCGGTTTTCATTAGTGCCTGTGGGACTGTCTTAATTAGCAAAATCCAAAAGATTTCCTGTCCCCACAAAGAAAGACCGTAGCACTAAAAGATGCAGATAAAAATGTGTTAATTATCTGAGAAACATTATATAAAGAAAAAAAAATAGAATAAACTTGTACTAGCTGAACAGAGCTTATAAATAAAAACTTTAACCATAGCTATTAAAGGTGTTTTTGTGGGGTTTTTTTTATATACAGTGTAATATATCCCACCTCCTGGTGCTGTATAGACATGGTCAAACTCCGTGAAATCCGTTTTGCTTGCATATCTGAAAATTTGAAAATCAGCAAATGGACCCATTGGTCCAAAATTTCTGCAATATATATATATTTCTATATATTTTAGAAGGACTCAGGGACCTGGGAAATGATCTGGGGAACACATATCAATGCTGAAAATTTAAGAAAAAACACAGTCCAATACTGAAAACTTGTTTGCGGTTCCTGTTTTTGCATTCTGCATTGTATTATCAAAATTTTTTGCACTTTACAAATTCAAAAAAATTTAAAATATCAAAAAATTTCTGAAATTTTCGATAAATCGAAAAAAGAACGAAATCTACAAAGTTCGGGTTCTGGCAGATTCAGATCTAGATCTATTGCACAGAACATGTCATGAAGCACTTAGTTCAATTCTCACCCGGCCTTGTTTCCTATTCCAAACACAAACCTAATCAGTAGAGATGTCTGAAACTCGGAAGTTTCGTTAGGTTTTTGGATTTAGGGAACTCGGGAAAAGCCCGAAGATTCGAAATTCTGAAAACAGAACGTACTTTTGAGGGTTCGGAATGTATTTTCGACGGATACCGAATGTACAAGGTTATTTTTAGAAACCCTCGAAAATAACCTTGTACATTCTGTAACCTTCGAAAATACATTCTGAAGTTCTGAAATCCGAATGATCCTCTTGGTTCAGATTGAAAGTTTGGTTTCCGAAATCTGTGTGTATCAGTGTGTATTTATTGCACAGAAATAGACTTACCCACCTTCGTTCCCTCAACCTCTGCCTCTTTTGCTACTTCCAGGAATGGAGTAGCAATAGGGGCCGAACCGGCAGCCGCGTCTGTGAGTCAGCCAATCATAGACGTAGCAGCCGGCTATTAAGAGAGCCAAGGGATCGAGGTCGGGTAAGTCTATTTAAGGACACTTTTTAAAGATAAAACCATGGTGTTTAGGGTTGGGGGGGTCTCCTACACTATAGAAAAGTTAATTTGTTTTAAAACAGTATGGCAGCAACAAGCACCGAGGGATCCTGATGGAGGGGGGAGAACTCCCCATGCGCATTGTCAAGAAGGACAATGAAATACAATTTCTTCAATTACACTAAAAAATGTTACTATATTTTTTAGGTGGAGATACTCTTTAAATAAACTACTTAAAAAATAACAGGGGAAAAAAGGAACAAGAGAAATGAAAAAAAAAGATATAAGGTGTGTGAAAAAGCAATCAAGGAAGCTTTGTGCTGGCACTCCTTAGATAACCCATATTAGAAGGTAGGAATAAACAAGTGGACTTCCCTGCCCCAGGTACTTATTCACTTTAATTGCTTCTTTGGTTTTTTTTAAACTTAAGCTTGCCATATATATGTTCTTCCGATCGGATTTCCCACCTTGAGGCTCTGATCTCCAAAGATGGGGTAGGTGGAATTTTTTTTGCCTGGTTCGATCTTTGTATTTCCAATAAAGAACAGAAAAGCTAAAAAAGTTTTTTGACTTTTCAAGCAATCCAATAAATTCAAT
Organism: Hymenochirus boettgeri; assembly: GCA_019447015.1. Lineage (NCBI taxonomy): Eukaryota > Metazoa > Chordata > Amphibia > Anura > Pipidae > Hymenochirus > Hymenochirus boettgeri. Next base: position 34,565,902 of record CM033472.1, on the reverse strand, counting down.
CAGATCGCTCAAAAAGTTGATCCTGTGTATGAGGGTCTTTACTTTATGCACTTTACTTCTCCTGTAAGGAAGCTACCCCTGAAACTTAGATGTACAGCTCTATGTCCCCCTTTTTGGGCTATTGTTCTTGTTATGTCAGTTATCAATTCTAAGAACACCCATGCCAAAGCACTAAATTGTTCTATTGTTGCATTGTTCTATTGTTCTTGTGTTCTTTTGTTCAATTGTTCTTGTTATTTCAGTTATCAGTTGTACGAACATCCGTGCCACAGCACCAGATTGTTGTATTGTTTTATTGTTCTTGTGTTCTTGTTATTTCAGTTTTTAGTTCTAATAACACCCATTCCACAGCACAAGATTGTTCTATTGTTCTTTTGTTGCATTGTTAGATTGTTCTATTGTTCTTTTGTTCAATTGTTCTTGTTATTTCAGTTATCAGTTCTAAGAACAGCCATGCCACAGCACTAGATTGTTGTATTGTTGTTATCTCAGTTTTTAATTCTAAGAACACCCATGCCACAGCACAGATTGTTCTATTGTTCTTTTGTTCTATTGTTTTATTGTTCTGTTGTTTCAGTTATCAGTTTGAGAACACCCGTGCCACAGCACCAAATGTTCTATTGTTCTACTGTTCTAGTGTTCTTGTTATTTCAGTTGTCAGTTCTAAGAAACACCCGTGCCACAGAACCAGATTGTTCTATTCTTCTTGACATTTCAGTTGTCAGTTCTAAGAACACCCGCCACAGCACCAGATTGTGTACTGTTCTATTTCTATTGTCTATGTCCAATTGGTTCTTGTTATTTCAGTTATCAGTTCTAAGAACAGCCATGCCACAGCACTAGATTGTTGTATTGTTGTTATCTCAGTTTTTAATTCTAAGAACACCCATGCCACAGCATCAGATTGTTCTATTGTTCTTTTGTTCTATTGTTTTATTGTTCTTGTTGTTTCAGTTATCAGTTCTGAGAACACCCGTGCCACAGCACCAAATTGTTCTATTGTTCTACTGTTCTAGTGTTCTTGTTATTTCAGTTGTCAGTTCTAAGAACACCCGTGCCACAGAACCAGATTGTTCTATTCTTCTTGACATTTCAGTTGTCAGTTCTAAGAACACCCATGCCACAGCACCAGATTGTGCTACTGTTCTATTTTCTATTGTCTATTGTCCAATTGGTCTTGTTATTTCAGTTATCAGTTCTAAGAACAGCCATGCCACAGCACTAGATTGTTGTATTGTTGTTATCTCAGTTTTTAATTCTAAGAACACCCATGCCACAGCACCAGATTGTTCTATTGTTCTTTTGTTCTATTGTTTTATTGTTCTTGTTGTTTCAGTTATCAGTTCTGAGAACACCCGTGCCACAGCACCAAATTGTTCTATTGTTCTATGTTCTAGTGTTCTTGTTATTTCAGTTGTCAGTTCTAAGAACACCCGTGCCACAGAACCAGATTGTTCTATTCTTCTTGACATTTCAGTTGTCAGTTCTAAGAACACCCATGCCACAGCACCAGATTGTGCTACTGTTCTATTTTCTATTGTCTATTGTCCAATTGGTCTTGTTATTTCAGTTATCAGTTCTAAAAACATTTGTGTCACAGCACCAAATTGTTATATTGTTCTTGATGTTTCAGTTATCAGTTCTAAGAACACCCATGTCACAGCACTAGATTTTTCTATTGTTCTTGTTATTTTAGTTATCAGTTCTAAGAACACCCATGCCACAGGACCAGATTGTTCTATTGCCTATTGTCTATTGTTTTATTGTCTATTGAACACCCGTGCCACAGCACCAGATTGAATGTTTAGCTTGAACCCCTTGGAATAAACTGAAAGGAATTGAATAAATGCTTGGTAATGTTAGTCTTAGCAATACATTGATCTTTAGAGTATGAAGGTTCCTTTAACAATGAATTGATTTTTTGTTGTTGTTTTATTTTGCCATTGACTTAACACAATCCTGGTTTGTCTGTAAGAAATAAGCTTCTCTAATGTTTATCTCCGATGTTCATCAGCCTCATTATTTAACATTACAGAGAATAATAACCGTTATCAAACACTACAAAGAATAGATTTATCTTTACTGGGTTCCATGACAGAGTCAGTTCTAAAGAAAATTGCTTTGATGAAGGAACAAGAATAAACATAATCAATATCAAATTGTTCTTTAAAAAAGCCAGAAAATGAGTCCGAGCATTTAAGTCTTTTATCCAAAGTATCTGCATTCAGTAAGTAGAAAATGCCTCAGTTTTAAAAAACACATTGATGGCAAATTATGGGATAAATTATGGGACTGATGCAATACAATGTGCAACAGTTTGTCTGTGCTATAAATTTGCAGCGACCAATGAGGTATTATCTAACTGTAGTATTCAATCAGGAAAATTAATGGTAGGCACATACCTACAAGAGGCCTTGTTCTCAAAAAGCTTTATTGAAATGTGTCTACAGCCTGACATGTTTTATGTGTTACCCCGCTCAGTCCGAGAAGTGATGTGAAAATAGTTTGCAATAGGGGTGCCCAAACCCAGCACCATGGAACAGAAGTAAGAATTGATGTTGATGCCCTAAACATAAATTACAGGTTGAAACCATGTAACTTCATCAGTTTTTAGTTGAAATTTTGTTAGTTGCTTCGGCCAACTAAGTTCTTATTTTTGCTATTGAAGTTTTTATTGCTATTATAAAAAGTTTTAATATCTATTATTAAAATAAAAATGAACCTCCTCTCCCATAAGCTATACTTGTGCTACTAGCTGTAGCCTAGTTTAGGTATTCACCCCTGGGGGAACAGCTAGTAGCACAGGTACTTACCTTTTCCTCATGGCTGCTGAATCCCCATATGCACAGCCAATGGTAGGATATGCTTCTTGTAGAATGTGTCCTCCCATTGGCTTGTAGTGGGGCCAGACTAAACAGGATGAATAAGTGAGGAAAGCAAGAAAGAACATTTATAAAGTACCAGCTGTACTCCTAGAGATGAGGACCTAGCATTTTAGGTGCTCATCCTGGGTATTGCTTAAGGAAGCAGGCATTATTTATGGGTTTGTTCTTCTTTAATATACTATGGGGGAGATTTACCCAGAGCCACAATCGCTAAAAGTAATTCTCCCAGAATTCAATATCAGGTTTGCAGCTTAAATGAAAAATCAATTATTTGAACGTTTTTTAGTAATGTTACCATAGCATAAAAATATAGAGACGTCCATGATCCTCATTATATGTTAAAATCACCTAACTTTATTTATTTACATACTTTTTATTCTCCTTTAAGTTAGAGAAGAGACAGTTAGAACTGCAGTTAAGTACGTTTTTTTAGGCTCACAACATCTATAATATTATTTTAAGCAAACATAGGCTTAGTGATTGTCACATAAGTGGTGGGGGAGGTGTTATCAGCAAATCAGTGGGTGCCATTTATGGAGAAAGCAAGTTGTTCAAGCTAGAGGGGGATTTGGCATCATCGGGCAGCCAGATGGAGACATAGCAGCACAGTTTGTGGTGTGGAATTTGCATGTAGCAATCTGGTTCATCTAAACAACTGGTTGACAGAAGATTTTTTTTTTGGTTTGTCATCTGTCTAATTTGTACATTTTAGTTCTGTATATAATGTAAAACTGATCTATTTTATCCATTATGTTGATACAATACATGTCTAATGTTCTATCTGCAATCCAATGTTAGAGATGACTGAGTTTCCAAGAATCTGGTCCGATTTCTGATTTTCGAACTTCTGGAAAAGTCATTCAGTTGTTTGAAAAGTTTAAATTAAAATAAGGTTAAACTAGCAATGGTAACTTACTGTACATGGCTCTGGGGAACACGTACAAGTATCCAGAACTTGAAATAAAGTAACTTCCTTCATTTAAGAATATTTCGAAATTTCTGAAAATTTGATAGTTCTAGAGACTGTCTCTAAATCTGTCTCTGAATCGCTTAAAAAGGGGTGTTCATTATTATACAGGCCCAGCATGCCTTAACAAAAAGGGGTTAAAAAAAATCTGTCTTTAAAGGGAAAGTTTAATGGAAAATGTGATTATTTTTAAAATAAATAAATAATAAATATTATGCATACCTACAGGAAGATTAAATAACAATTCTTACCTTTGAAAAGGCGCCAAATTTGCATCAACCAATCAGATCTTATTTAACATTTGTTAAATAAGATCTGATTGGTTGGTGCAAAATTAGCACCATTTTTAATGATAAGAACTTTTATTGAATCTCCCTGCTAGTTATTCTAAATATGCTCTTCCATTTTGAAAAATCAGTTGAATTTATACCCCTTTCTTTTCCCTGCTGTTGATATTAGTGATCTGACATTTCTGGTTCTGTACCAATCCTTCTTCTTCCCAGGATGCAACACTTCCTTGGAATGTTCCTAACAGTAATTTTTACTGATTGGCTGTTGGATGGGTCACACATACTTAGATCTCTACTGAGCAACTGAATCAACCCAAGCGCTGGGTCAAGGGCAAGACCATAACAATCTCTTAGGGGTCTTGCAAACAGGAAGTTAACAAGGCAGCAAACAGGCATTTATTAATACACAGACAAAATGCTGAACAGGCAGGTTAAGGTCATTAGGATGGAAAAATACTGCTCTTTTTTCTTAAAAGTATATGTATTGGCACTGAACTTCCCCTTTAATCTTTATTTTTGCAATTTGCATCCTATTTGCATTATATATTGGAAAGCAGGCAAACTTTACCTAAAATAGCTGTTATTGGTAAATTTGGGACATGTATCTGGATCTTTACCACAAACTCAATAAAATTTTATTTGAGAGTTCAAAAAAGTCCTAGTTCGTTCGAACTTGTAAAATCCATTTTGAACTGGGGTCCAAGTTTGAGTTCTAATTAATCTCTATTCAGTGTCAGTAAGTTAAATTTACAGAAATGGCCCTTGAAATTGGAATATTAATATGGACTCAATTTTCACACTTAGAGCGATTTGTTTGGCAGCCTCCACTATTACACATCTTTCTTAAGAAAAATTTAATATAATATGAATAGCAATAGTAAGTTTGTGTAAATGGCTCAGGAATCTGGTAAATGGTATGAAGAACACGTACATGTATAAAGTAAGTTTTTTTTTAGAGTTTCTGCGTCACATTTTCGATAATTTTGAATATTCAAAATTGAGGGCTTGTATATTTGCTATTTCTCCCATATATGGAATCCAGGGTTCATGTATCCAGAATCAAGGGATCACGTATTCAATATTTATCGAAATCGGCTGTATATCAATTTAGAAAATGTCATATGATTTTAAAAATTCAATAATTTTCGAATATCCGTGAAAATTTCTGCAACCTGGAAAATTTAAGAGTTAATTCGGAACCTTGGAACCATCAGTTCCGTGTCGGAACCAGATTTGACAGGACTTTGGATAAAGCCCCATATTATATTTACAATTGAATAATCAATTATTTTCCTTTGCTTATTTTCTCTTTAGCTCTTAAAAAATGTTAATGAACATTTATAATTGCAAAATAACAATCATAATATTGACTCACTTTTAAGTTTTGCTAGGGGACCCCATGCCAGACCTCAATTTAGCATTAGGCACAGAGGGGCGGCTTTCACTCTCTTCCCTTCCCTACAACCCCTAAATAGTCTATTTTCCTACCAAAAAAGAGAACATTTGTGGGGTTTTGGGTGTGATCTGTGTTAAGGGCTAAAGGTGCCAAGATTTTTTTTGCCTGCAGACTCTTGAGGATAAATCTGCCCCTGCCCCTTTAGTTATGCCCTAAGCATATTCTAGCTTCTCTCTAACTGTAGGGATGAATTAATTCTGTATTTCTTTTATTCTTTTAATTCTTTTATTAATTTTTCAGTATAGATTCCCATTAAATAGGATCACATCTGCAATAGATGCATAGAAATATTATATTAAATAAAATCATTATTATAAAACATAACTTAAATTGTATCAATAAACAGACTTGTTTCACATTATTTTGCTGGTTTGTGCTAAATATTATTTATCAAAAACTATGAATGATCCTTTGCTAGTTTTTGTTTTGATTACTGCTACTAAATCTAAGGTGCAATGAAAAGATGATTAATATTCAATTAGATTACATTTTGTTGATGGACATGCTTGCTCTTACATTTATTAGGCTTTAAATTTTAATGTCCTTGGTCTTTTGATTCTTAATGAACAAAGTATCAGAGTAAGCAAGATGTGCTGATTGAATAGTAGTAGGCTTGCTTAACCACCATGCTAGTGAGATACCAACATGCATTGGTGACAATGTCCTTAGGTGACATCTGTTGAATGAATTTTCACTTTCACCTTCTCAAAGTCGATTAATTAAACATTAAAGGAAATATATTCTATTTTTAACACATTGATAATATATCTTACTTCCTTAAAGGGGAACTGTGGTCTCCAAACAAGATTTTAAATGAAAGGCCATATACCTATCTTTAAAATGAACCATTTTATCTATGTGCGGCACCGCCCAAGATATGAAGAAAGTTGGGGTGGGAGGTTCTGAATCTGCAGTTACAAATACTAGTTCCTCCTTCTAATTTGTGGTTGGCACATGCTCATTGCAGGAGAAAGCAGAAGAAACCAGGAAGAAATAGAGTTACAGCACTGAAGGAGAGAAGGGGGGAATTACAGCACAGCGGGGAGTGTGTAAGATATGTAGATTTTTGACTGATTTTAATGGAGGAGAAGGAGACACAGGGAGGGTCCGTCATATGATTTCAGAGCAGGAAGTGCAGGGAAACTGGTGATGCTGCTACCATATCACACATACAAATGTAAATATCTTCAAAACCCTGTTAAAAAAATGATGAAAGTAAAATGCAATGTAAAAATACTCAGGAAATCAATTGCTGTCAATTTACCTCCAGTCATTTCTTGGCCACAGTTACTCTTTAATGCACATTTGCTGCACTTTAGCAGCAGAAATAAATACTCTGCCGTTGGCTGTGATGACACCTGTCATGACAATGACTGTAGCTTATACCTGGAAGAGCGGCAGAAAAAAGTGAGAGGAGATTAAGCAGTATAACTCTTTCTTCAAGCAGTATTGAGCTATGTAAGTATTCCAGTTTTTTTTGTTTTAGGGGTGTTCTATCAGCAAACACAATTTTATTTTGGGGGTTGACATACCCTTTAAGGGGTCCCTATTAAAAATGTAGTAGATATTGGCTGACACTAGCAAGATTTTTCAACCACAATGAAGAATCTATATAGGTAATTAAAAATATCAATCCTCCCTTAGGGGCATCAATATTTTTTTAGGATGCTACGTAAAATAGTGAGATTGCCACAAAATGGCCTTGACTTTGGTATGTTTTGTTATGATTCCTTTATAAATACACCCCCTTAGAATGTACCAGACAGACAACATATAATATTTCAGCATTGGACTGACAAGTGTGATATTCCCCTAAAGGTTTTATGGGCAGAAATCAATGTCATTGGTTACACTTGATAAATCATAATAATGTAGGATTGTATATATATATATATATATATATATATATTACAAGCTGAAAAAGGATTTACACAAATAGGGAATATGTCAAACTCACAGCAATCTCCTGGTATAAATGAAAGCAGGTTTATTTTTCTGTACAGTCATGATAATATTCTCAGACTTGTGGTGTAAGTCAAGTATATAATATATGGTATGTTTCTTGTATCACCACACAGGTTATGATTTTAAACTGATATCAAACACTTTGCAATACTGCACTTTTCCTTCTTTCATTACCCTACCCAATGGGCAACAGTGCTTTGCATGCACTTTAATAAAGAACATAAAAGGGAGTGCACTATTTTTCAATGATATATATATACTAATGACGGCACGCTGAGTTTTGAAATGTGTACATCGTGTATACGGTAAAATAAATATGATTTTATAGACCCGTGAGTGCAGTCTTTTCTACTGTTATAAACCGATTTTTGGATATGTACCCAGGCATTTACTCTATTTGTATGGTGTACTAACCTCATTGCTATGTATATATATATGTATATATATATATATATATATATATGAATGGATGAATGGATGGATAGATAGATAGATAGATGACAGATGGATGGATAGATAGATAATTTTATTTATAAAGCGTCACATGGGTACGCAGCGCTGTACATTATAAAATACAGAGTATGCAAACAAGGAGATAAGCACAAGCCCTTATACAGATAAAAATTAAATTAAATACAATTTCGGTTAAGAAAGCATATATATAAATTATGTATAAATGGATATGTAAGTGCAACAAGCCTCAATAACATTAGGAATGAGAGCCCTACCCGGAAGAGCTTACAATCTAAGTGGGGGGGACAACATACAGGTACAAATGAGGGGGATGGGTACAAAGTGATTAAAATGGCTAACAATCATTAGTTATGTTGATGCTCAGAAAGGTAGGAGGACAGTCTAGATTTGAAAGCATTAATGCATGTCATCAGGTGAAGCGAGAGAGAGTTCCAAAGGTAGGGAGCAGCAAGAGAGAATGGTTTAAGGCGGGAGGCAGCAGTGTTAGTTGGGGGTCTGTGGAGAAGATTTCCTTACGAGGAGCCAAGTGCACGGCCTGGAGCATAAGGGACCAAGAGAGAAGATAAGTAGGGAGGTACAGTAGAGCAAAGGGATTTAAAGGTTAAAAGCAGGGTATTGAATATGATTCTTTGTTTGACAGGAAGCCACCCTATGGACTGAAGTATCGGGGTTGCGGGTTCTCTTTTGGAGCAGAGCGAGATGATCCGAGCTGCCGAGTTTAAGATAGACTGGAGAGGAGAGAGATGAGAGGCCAGGAGTCCAAGCAGTAGAATGTTACAGTATTCGAGACGGGAGATTATAAGGGCATGGATGAGCATTTTAGTAGTGGAGAAAGAGAGAAAAGCAATATTTCGAAGGAGAAAACGACAGGTCCTAGCGACATGTGATGATGGAAGGAAAGAGAGGAGTCAAAGATCACTCCAAGGCAGCGTGCAGATTCAACTGAAATGGAGAATGGTGGACTAGGTCCCAGTTTAGGGGGGGAATGCTAAATTCTGTTTTGGATAGATTGAGTTTAAGGGGACAGTGCACCATCCAGGAAGAGATAGAGAGCAGACATTTAGAGATTTGGGATTGAACTTCAGGGGTTAGCGTGGGGGTGGACAATTAAATTTGGGTATCATCAGCATATAAGTGATACTTAAAACCGAAAGAACTGATTATTTTTCCCAGAGAGATAGTGTAGAGGGAGAACAGCAAGGGTCCTAAAACCGAGCCCTGAGGGACCCCCACACTAAGCGGAACAGGAGAGGAAGTCTTATTAGCAAAAGAGACAGAGAAAGATATGTTAGAGAGATAAGAAGACAACCACGCCGCAGCTTGAGATAGTGGTCCACAGTATCAAAACATGGGCTTATTTGTCATCTTTGTTACAGATAGGATAGGTGGTCATTTTGAAACTTGTTTTGCAGTAAAATGCCCAATTTTGCTGTGATGAAATTTGGTCACATAACTTTTATCACAAAATGTGAATCCCACCATGAAATTTACACTTATTATTGCCGAAATTTTGCGATGAAACCTAGATTTTGAGACAAAATTCAACAGGAAATATGAAAATTTCACTAGCAAATTTGTAAAACAAATTTTTGTCATAAAATATAGCGGGAATAAAACTAGGTGTTGGTTCATTCCTAATATATACTGTCCACTAACTAATGTTTTCAGTTTTTTACCTACTGGATCTTTCTTAGTACCAGATATTTCTTCTGTGAATCCTGCCTTCATATTACGTGTATGTATTTCAGTTTCATATTCAACATTAGTCCTTACAATATGTAATCTGCATTTATTTCCTGACTGATATATTCGTCTTGCCTGTGCTTTTTACCTCTCTTTTTCAGAGCTTTTGATTTTATGAGTGCAATCATCCACAATGGGGATGTATGAGCAGAAAATGAAGTCTCTACCTTTCCTCACTTTTTTGCCATCTATATTTAGAGAGTTGCTAACTCTAGATGACCTAATCTTGCCTTAGTTCGTTGATGGGGAGCAGTTTTGAACCATCTGTATAGTTATGATTCCAACTTTCCTTCTAGTGTGAATTTTTCTGATTGCAGCTTGAATAAATTTGAAGACAAATTCCAGCTCCCAAATGAATTAGTTGTTCCATGTTCAATCTTTCTTGGATTCTTCTTCATTTCACTCTACTACACAGTCTTTTAAGGATCGTCCACATTCAGTTCTGGTCTACACATTTAAATAAAGTAAAGAAGCAGTATTATTAATTTGGCTTGAAAAAGCCAAATTACTGTTCTTTCTATTTCTTCTTCTTCTTTTTCTTCTTCCGCTTTATTCTTCTGCTTTTTTGGACTGTATCTCCTCCCACAGTTTTTGAGCTAGAGACATGAATTCGGTACAGACGTGTGGGGCATATAGGAGAAGTGTGCTATCTTCTAGCTAAGGAATCTGCGAAAGCTTTACGGCGTTATCGGCGAATTTCCGGACATTTTTTCCCATAGACTATAATGGTAACAATCCTCAAATGGGGATATATCAAAACAGTTTTTTTCATGGTCATAAATACAAATGGTGATACCCCCATCCCCTAACACAGACCCAGGTACACCCACCTACTGACCTACCTTTCCATTCCCATGGAAGCCATATTTAAAGGGTAACTAAAGTCAAAAAGACTAATTTAGATTTATCCTCAATAAAAGATAGTTTTATGGTTATAAACACAAAAAAGACATACCCCCTCAACCAGACCCAGGTACACACACCTACTAATCTACTTATCCATTACTGTGGCAGCCATACTTAAAGGGTAACTAGTAAAAAAAAACCTAATTTAGATTTATTCTCAATAAAAGATAGTTTTATGGTTGTAAACACAAAAAAGACATACCCCCTCAACCAGACCCAGGTACACACCTACTGGATCTACTTACCATTACGTGCAGCCATATTAAGGTAACTAATGTCAAAAAAACAAATTTAGATTTATCCTCAATAGAAAATAGTTTTATGGTTGTAAACACAAAAAAGACATACCCCTCAACCTGACCCAGGTACACACACCTACTGATCTACTTATCCATTACTGTGGAAGCCATACTTTAAAGGGTAACTAAAGTCAAAAAAGCAAATTTTGATCAATAATCAAAAAATGTTGTTTTTTTAACCCCCAACGTTATACAGGTATACACAGCTACTGACCTACCCTCCATTGATGTTGCAGCCATACTTAAAGGGTAACTAAAGTCAAAAAAACTAATTTTGACCAATCATCAAAAAATTTTTTGATGTCAACCTGACACGGGTACACACACCTACTGATCTACTTATCCATTACTATGGCAGCCATACGTAAAGGGTAACTAAAGTAAAAAAAACTCATTTTGACCAATCATCAAGTATTTAAAAGTATTTTATCCCCCAACCTGATATGAATACACACACACCAACTGACCTACCTTTAATGCATGTACAGTCTTCATTGACATTATTTGAGTTTTAAAATCTGCAGCACAAACACACAAATTCCCTTCCAAAATGCAGTCTTTCAAGCCAAATTTAAAGTTTATACTTAAACTTTCCCTTTCTAGTTATTTTCTGAAATTCACTTGCTCCCTTTAACCAGTGGATGTTGGCAATTTAAAGGGCATGTCCACCCTTAAAACAAAAAACTGGGGACTTGTCAGTTATCTGCCTGCCACCCCAACCAGTTTATTACATGTTTTTGTAACCAGACATTTAAAGGACAACTATATCAGAAGAAATAACTTCCCGGAGCTGAAATCACTCATATTTACAACTGTGCTGCCCTCCCTTAGACATCACACAGCAAAGATGGGTGCTAAAAGTCCGCCTCCTAGATTGCCCAGGGCCATGGTTAACACAACACTTGTCATTGGCTGGTGGGAATATCTATTACAACCTCTCTCCTCCTCCTCTGCCAGTCAAACAAACATGAGATGTGCTGTTGCTAGGATACAGACTACATAATCAAGCTGACCAAGGGTGGGTGGAGGAGTGTTTTCTCACATGCTAGCTCTGAGTGACAGTTAGAGGCAGACAGAATTGTTACACCCCCTTCACAGCATGGCTGCTTGAAGGCAGAGAAAGGCTTGAAATCAGGAAAAAAATCTATATACTCTTTTTAAAGAAATTTTTTAAAAAAAGCATTGAGACAATACAATTATCCTTTAATGCTAAGTTCTATTCCTTTTTGTATGCTTGAGCATGTGCAGAGGAGACAGCAGATGACACAGCAGTCAATCATTGCTTGTGATGTCAGCAGTCACAGCCTTGATTGACTGCATGGAGGGAGGGGCCAGCTTTCTCTGCCAGAATGGTGACAATAATTATCATTAAATATCTGGTTAGTAATGCAGGTAATATGGGATCTGGGTCCAACTTGGAACCGACACAGAACACCTTGGTTCCAAAACCCTAATGATCCATCTGAAAGCGAACGCATCACCCAGATTTCGGGACTTCAGAGCCTATTTTCTATAATTATCGAACGTACGAGGATTATCGAGAATAGCCTAGAACATTTGATAATCCCCGAAAATACGACCGGAAACTCAAAACTAGTCTCCGGACGTATTTTTCGAAGATTATCGAATGTTCAAGGCTATTTTAGATAATCCTCGAAAACAGTCTTGATCATTCGGTAATAATCGAAAATTCCTTCCGTTTTCGTATTTTCAGATCTTTGGGATTTTTCCGAGCTCCGGGAATCCAAAAACGGAATGAAATTGATGAGTTTCGGCCATCTCTAATTGGGGGCAGGTAACTGACAATCAACCAGTATTTTGATTTAAAGGCGAACACTCCCTTTAATATTGGGTACCACTATTCTTTTTTATTATGCCATTTTTTTTCCATTTTGCTTCATCAGAGATATTTCACCTAAAATCTTTCCATTTGTATGTTCCTTATTTTGTTCTTTAGATTTGTCTTCCATCTTTCTGTTCATTAGATTTTGAAGCAAAATTAAAAACAACCTACAGTTGATACCTACAAATGGCTAATGGAACATGTTAATACAAGTCTTTATTCAATAATCCCCTTCTTCCACCATGTATTTAATTACAGATAAGGAATTTCCCCCTTATTTTATATACCATTTCACACTAGATAATTACATTGTGGGAAGGAGCCCCCTGGTTGGAGATGTGTCTATTCGATACTACAGTTGTGGTTTTAAAATCTGTAACTTCAGCTTTAAAGGAGAACTATCGTGTGTATAAAAAATTTTTTTTAAATACAGTTAAAATGAAATGTACTTAGGACAGGGATATATGACTGGTATTTGCTACCTCCCAATAATGTTTCTGTGAGGAGCACCAGCCCAAAGAAACCTGATTCTGCCAGTCTTCCTCCTGGCTTCAGGAATAGTCCAGGACTAACCTGGCAAATGAAAACTGTATGTGATGTAGCTCCTCAACAAAATGATATTGTGAGGTGGGAATAATCAATCCTACCTACCTGACCCAGATACTTTCCATTGTTAAATAGTTAATTTTGACAGTATAGTTATCCTTTAAAAATGTCACATTTACATCTACAACAATTTCTAAGCATTAACAGCAACAAGAAGCTGAACTTTGTCCCTTTTATAATTTTCCTGTACTGTATTTGTCTTTTTTTGTATCAACAATTACACTTGTTGCATCTCCAATATTGAATGAAAGTGAAGTGCATTATTGAAATCTATGGGTAATTGCCCTGTTAAACATTAAGTACAATATACCAAGAGCAAATTAGCAAAACAAATACAAATTAAGGATTTACCAATAACAAGGCAGTATCATTAAGCAGCGCTTAATAGAGCTTTCAGATACTCTGAGCTACCTCTGGATTTTTATATGGGTTCCTAAGCCCCAACTCAAAACTGTTTAAATTTTAGGGTGGTGCCTAGAAAATCTTATAAAGAAAGCGCATGCTCAGTAGAGCTCAGCAACCAAATGTTTTAAAAAAGCCCACCTAATGGAAGTGCCCCAAATCTCTTTTTGTACTTATTTTTGTATATTTTAATAACACCTCTTGCTGGTTATTGCTGGTGATAGATTTAAAGTAAATATATTAAAGGAAAAAGTTCACTTGATAAAATCCCCAGGTTTCTACCAGTTTGCTACCAGTATTTAATGGAATTCACAGTTTGCTACCAGTTTTTAACGAAATTCCCAGGTTGCTACCAGTATTTAATGAAATTCCCAGTTTGCTACCAGTATGTAATGGAATTCCCAGGTTTCTACTAATATATAATGAAATTGCCAGTGTGCTACCAGTATGTAATAAAAATGCCATTCTGCTACCAGTATACACTGAAATTGCCAGTTTGCTACCAGTATATACTGAAATTGCCAGTTTGCTACCAGTATATACTGAAATTGCCAGTTTGCTACCAGTATATAATAAAAATTCCAGTTTGCTACTAGTATGTACTAAAATTGACAGTTTGCTACCAGTATATAATGAAAATTCCAGTTTGCTACCAGTGTATACTGAAATTGCCAGTTTGCCACCAGAACATGCTGAAATTGCTAACAGTATAATGGAATACTGTGCCTCTGTGTCATTTATTTGTGTATCTGTCTATCCCTTATCTCTGTCTGTCTATCACTTTCTGGCTGTGTATCTATCCATCAGTGTGCATATGTTTGTCTCTCTGTCTACCTATCTATTAACTAGTACTTGCTAGACAGTACTAGTAGCTAGTAAAGCTAGACACTAGAGATGGCCGAACTTTCGAAAGTTCGGTCCGTTTTTGAACTTTTGAACTATATGGAAAGTTCAAAAACGGACCCATTAAAGTCAATGGGAGTCAAATAGTTTGAAATGTTCTAATGAAATACAATTAAAATATCAATGGTAACTTAATGTAAATGGCTGTGGGACCTGGGAAATGGTCTGGGGAACATGTTTGAATATCCAGGACATTCAAAAAATCAATTTTACTCTCACTCGCGCTATTTTTGAGCTCGTTCAAGCCTAGGTACCATGTACATTTTACTCGCGGATTCAATGCTCGCGTATAGGTTTTAATGGACACTTTACACGTAGATTTGATGTTCGCGCCTAGATACCATGGAAATTTTACTCACGGATTCGATGCTCGCATATAGGTTTTAATGGACGCTTTACTTGCGGATTTGATGCTCGCGTTCGCGCCTAGATACCATGGACATTTAATCGCGGATTCAATGCTTGCGTATAGGTATAATAGGCATTTTACTCGCACATTCGAACGATCGAACATTCGATATTTATTGAAAGTCCGAAAATATCGAAAATCCGGGTCTAGGATAGTTTGAGAAGTCCTAATTCGTTCGAATTCGAATAATTTGGCTCGGGCTCAGGTTCGAGTTCTAGTCCATCTCTACTAGACACCTAGTGGGTGTGGCTAAATTGGGGCGGGTAAGTGGATAGTCTAATAAAAAATTTCAGACCCTAGAGACGCCCCTGCTCAGCTTTAATAATACTGGAGCATCCATGTAGATAAATGGATTAGGGAGAAATAAATGGATGGACTGTACATTTTCAATAAAATAAAGTACTAATTATTTATACAAAGACAAATTTGATAGGCTTCTGCATGTTGTATGTGATTAAATGTGAAAAAGAATTGATATCCGTCAGAGGAATCACTGCAGGCCAGAACCTCTTGCAAAATACCAGTGTGAATCCCTTATGCTTCATTATAATGTGTCACATCACAGAGTAGACTCCATGCCTAAAAGCTGTTCTGCTCCCTGGAGGAAAGTCTGAAAATCAATGAGTACAGATGGTTCACAGTTTAATAAAAAAGTTCACATCTTCGTAGGAGTATTAGGAATGATTTTATGACAATGACAAACATTTCCTGCTAAATATCTTGTGATTTAAAGGAAAATGAACGTTTTACTTAAATACTAGTTCAGATTATTGTTATGTAGCAGCCTGAACTGAAATAAAAAACAACACACCTAAGCCCCATATTTTAAGCTGGGTACACACTTAAAAGATTTTTGAAAGATGACAGACAGGATCTTGCAGATACACACAGTCCCGAGCGTTCTCTCTATAGGAGAACACTTGGGACTGTGTGTTTCCCTTGGCCGCGGCAGACTTCTCTATAGGGAGTCTACCGCGGCTGAGTGAAATTTTCCCTCTTTTCCGAACAAGCTCTCGGCCGACCCGAACGTTCGGCAGGCACATGCTTATTCGGAAAAGGTACACACAGTACCGATAAAGCCCCGACGGCATGGGGGCTTTATCTGTACTGTGTGTACCTAGCATTAATTAAAGCTGTCTGTCTTCTATTTACCCACAAGTCTTGTTATACTCAAAACAAGGGATTTTAATGGAGCTGGTTGAAGTCAGCTTCACAGCAAAAATATCATTGAAAGTAAAGGTTGTGATAAAAAAACAATAATATTTGCATTAAGGGCAAGTCCACCTCCATAGTAAAAATTCATACTAAGCACTAGAACCCCCTACATCCTTAACCCTTAAGCCCAATCTCTGCTGGTTGCTTTTCTAAAGGTTCATGCCTTACAATCTTTTTACAGCTGCAAAGGAGGTGATTCAAAGTCATTGGGGGTGACTGACAGCTGCTACCCCAGAAGGATCAGGAAGGAAGATGGACTGGCAGAGTTTTGACTAGGTATCTTTCTGTAGAAATGTCTAGGATAAAAGGTAAGTAATGTGACCTTAGGGTTTGGAGGGGTCCAACGGCTATAAACAATTATGTCGGGGGTGCACCTGCCAATTAAAAATTAATCCACGTCTTTAAAGGCTACTAATTGTTTTTTTTAACCTGGTAATACATCATAGAAGTGAGGTCAGGTCTGAATATTTCAGAGCAAATAAAAATACTTGAACTGAACCAAATCTGCAAACTAGTATACAGTAATAAATACCATTATACTATATAGATAAATATACTATTATTTAACTAGTATAGAGTACTAAATACGATTATACTATACAGATAGATATACTATTATTTAACTAGTATAGAGTACTAAATATGATTATACTATACAGAGAGATATACTATTATTTAACTAGTGTACAGTTAAATAATAGTACAAATATACTATTATACCATATACAGTAGATATATATAATTTTATTTAACTAGTATACAGTACTAGATTCTATTATGCTATATAGATAAAGATACTATTATACCATATAGATAAATATACTTTTATTTAACTAGTATACAGTATTAGATACTATTATACTATATAGATAAAGATACTATAATATAACTAGTAAACAGTACTAGATACTATTATACTATATAAACATACTATTATTTAACTAGTATACAGTAAAATATATTATTATACTATATAGATATATATATTTAACTAGTATATAGTAAAATATATTATTATACTATATAGATATATCATATCATATACATAAAGATACTGGGTATATAACTAGTATACAGTAAAATATATTATTATACTATATAGATATATCATATCATATACATAAGGATACTGTTATATAACTAGTATACAGTACTAGATACTATTAACTATATAGATAAAGATACTATTATTTAACTACTATACAGCACCAGATACTATTGCAACTCATTCATTAAAAAGTATGCTTGTCAAGCATTTAAAGGAATTAGGTAAAGGACAACAAAATAGTTCAAACCTTAAAATTCTGGGGGTAATGTGCAAAAGTTGGTCGATAGTATCGAAGTATAAATCGATAGCTCGCGACACTGACATGATCCTGCGCTCTTACCCATCTCCCAGCAAGACTTCAAAGCTTCTTTTCTGTACCCTATATTTTAATGACAAAGAAGCCAACTAACAAATTCATCCCACTTGAAGTAAGAAATGACCAAAATGATGGGTCAAAGTTAATATCACTGAGAATTTTGACCATTTTGTGAAACTTGATAAATCACAATGCACAAACCCATTAGACAAGAGATGAATCCTGGTTTTGATTTGGAATTGCCGGTTTCGAAAATCCATGAATTGAATTTTTCGAAATTTTCAAAATTCAGAACTTTTTATTGGAAAATTCGAGAAAAAAAACGCAATTCAAATGCCAGTTTTGTTAACCTCTTTTAGACAATTCTTGTAAAGTATATTTTACAAAATTTTTGATCAAAAGACTATTTTTGCCTATCATTGACATTAATACTATTAATATTATTACGTTTCGGCCAAAAATTGGTCTGTGTGTAGGCACTTTATCAGCTGAAACGTTCGTTCCTACACATCGTGCATCCCGAGTCGGGACGCGCGATCGCACTTGTGTACGAACCTTTAGTTGCTCTTTAAATGGACAGCAGAATTCCCATACAGTAGTCCCATAAAGTAATAACCATTCTGGATTTGGCTATTACTGTATGGGACTACTGTATAGGAATTCTGCTGTGAGTTTAAAGGGTAACCTAAGCCTCAAAACAATACAGAATCATAAGGCAGTAGTCGTAATAATTTCTACCCTAAAAATAGGTACCTGGACTTATACTCGGATCGCCTTATATTTGAGTATATACAGTATTAATGTTTGGCCATGCTAGTTATATACAGCAACCAATAAGATGTTACAGTATCTAACTGCAGTAATCTAGCTATAAGCTAACATCTAATTGGTTACTTCAAATCAATAGCAAGGCAAACTTTAGAACCTGATATTGCATCAGCCCTGATGTAACGTGAAAAGTTGTTCAGGCTATTTAATAAGAGGTGCAGAAATTCTATGAGCTCTCATTCTTTGTTGATAACTTTCCAGGGCTGGTTCTAGCCATTTTGGTGCCATAAGCAATTTTCCCCTGGTATCCAAGAAGAAATACTCGAGGTACCTCCCAGGCATCAAATCCCTTCTGGCCACCTCACTGCCAGATAGACAATACTAAGAAATGAAGAGAGTAGGGCTGTCCAGTCGTTTAATATTTTACAAGCGGTAATCCATCTTTATTGCAGTTGCACCAACACATGACGTTTTGGCCGCTAGGCCTTAATCAAGTGTTACAGGTCAGTGATAAACATCCCTCTTTATAACCTCACACAACAGTGCCACCCATAGTCCTATGTTCACATAACACCCAGTATCTTCTCCTAGTGCTCCCTCCGGTGGTACTTTCCAAAACTTGGCTCTTGTCCAAAACACATCCCTCCTCCATTTTCACAGCAATAGGTACTTACTAGGTGGAGACAGGGGATCCTTATTTTTTACCTTACTTTATCTTTCTTTTCATTCCCCCACTCCACCTAAGTACAGAAAAAGCACACATATACAATAATTGCAGTGCATATATAATCATCAGTGCAATAAAACCCTATTTACCATTAACACCCTTCTCAACTGAAATTTCCCCCAACCACCTCTTGGATTAGTCTTTGCATAAATTGGAAAACTCATAGAGGATTATACTGTATGCAAAAAGAGAGGCCACAGGAAACTAGATTGGTAACAGCTTGTTGCTCTATTGCTGATAAGGATAACTCAGGGAGATTCAATATGGGGCACATCATGTAAAACCCACGCTAACCCAAAGTAATAAAGTATATGTGTTTTACATGGATTTTAGGGCACAGCGCCATTTCCTAATGTTTTTGGAAATACAAAACTTCTTTTGTTAAGTTTTGCTTTACCTCGTAGCGTGAAACTTAAAGGGTATCTATACTCGAATTATAAAATCGAATTTTCAAAAATTATACATTTAAATACAGCAAAATCCCAGTGCTTCAAAACTTTTTTTAGATTTTAAATCTGGGCTGTAGATCCTGAGAAATCCAATAATACAAAAGAAGAAAAGGCTGTCCAATCGTCTCAGGTAGTTTTCAACATAGGGGGAATCCCTTCTTTATTAGTGCAACAATACAAGTACAACACACAACGTTTTGGCGCAGTGGCCTTTATGACAGTGGCACTTGATAAAGGCCACTGCACCGAAACGTTGTGTGTTGTACTTGTATCAACATAAGGGATTCCCCTTATGTTGAAAACCACCTGAGACGATTGGACAGCCTTTTCTTCTTTTGTATTATTGGACTATGTGTGTGGCAGTGAGGTGGCCAACAAGGTTGGACATCTAGAAGGCACCCTACTAACTTATACCATTTGGATCCTGAGAAATCATCATTTTAATCACAGCATTAACAGGGAAAGACCTGTCACTCCAGGAGCAGAAATTGTAATATGTTCCCCATCCCTGACCTCTTACTAGGATATTTGGCAGCCTGCCAGTACACTTTCTGCAACAATTAAGAGATCCAGCAGAGAAAAGAAGGCAGGGGGAGCGAGGGGGAGATGTGTTAGAAGAGCAGTGTCCATGGTGAGGCTGTGCAGAACACTAAAAAGACACAGTGGCAAAAGAAGGCAGTGAGTAAGAGAGGATGGGGGGCAATTAGGAGCACTCACTAAACATTAATAATTTAATGACAAAGCAAGCACAGATAAATATGTGAGTACCACCATTTTACTTCTCTCAAATTGTAGTTTCAGAAAATGTAAAGTTGTTTCGGTGAGTATAGTGACCCTTTCATGGGGTTCTGTAAAGGGACTACCGAAAAGTCTTACCTTTACGCAGTCCCACAAAAGTCTTACCTTTACGCAGTCCCACAATGCAATACCAGACGTAATCTCGTTTACGTCTTGCATTGTATCGGGGGATCGTGCAAAGGTAAGACTTTTGTGGGACTGCGTAAAGGTAAGACTTTTCGGTAGTCCCTTTACAGAACCCCATGAAAGGGTCACTATACTCACCGAAACAACTTTATTGCAATCCGCATATATTGAATCTCCCTTTTAATGGCACCCTCCACATTTGAATGGTGCCCTATCTGTTCACCTAGGTCACCTATGCCTAGAAACAGCCCCGTATTTCCCATTGACTACAGACAAATAGAATAGACTGGATACTCATGTAAAAAAGTTTAAAAAAAAAAATAGAGAGCTCACAGAATCATCGTGCCCTCCAGCAACTGACATGTATACAAATCTTACTGACAGTAGTGATTGATAACATTAATGATGTAATTATCGTAAGGAGTTTCTATTAGAAATTAAATCCTGAAAGCTGCTGGATGGGCACAGCTTGGGACTCAGAAGAAAGCTGGATGCTGTATCTGTGCAATTATATCTTGAAAAGTTTTTGAAATACTGTAAGGAAGAAAAAAAAATACTGTATACGTGTTGATGTGTATATTACCCAGACAGGAAATAAGAGTATTTTCACGTTTTACGTTACACCACCCATTGTGGTTTATAAATGAAGAAGCTAAGATTCTAGATGGGGCTCTACTGATTTAGAGCATACAGGGTTATTCAATATAAAGTTCTTATAGTTTAAAAATGGTGCTAATTTTGCCCCAACCAATCAGATGTTAGCTTTCAAATGTTAAATAATATCTGATTGGTTGGGGAAAAATTAGCACCATTTTTAACATTAAGAACGTATTCTCCCTGTTTCCCATCTGCAAATATAAGAATAATTGAGCATGCATTTCACGCATGGTGAAAACAAACACTGTTCAATGCGTGTTGCTTAGAGTGGTTATACAGTATCTCTAGGAAGAAAAGCTGATGTTTATTGAGAATTCAAAAACAAAGAGAAAACACATTCAATCTATCAATCTATGTGTTGATACTTGGTAAACAGGTAATGGCCCACTGTTTTTTAGAAATATAGGGAGGATACATGCTGATCCTATTCCATTTACAGACCACTGCTATTTGTATTGGTTTCTAACCCTGCAGAACCTTGACAGCATTTCAAATTAAAGCTTGTTGCAGGCTGCAGAAAGGGATCTTTTCTGCTTTCGGGTATGTTAGAAAGATCGCAAATGTCTTCAATAGGGTTAACTAAACTGGCAATTTTTTCTAATTTTGCATAGCATTTTACATTTTTTATATAAATTTTTTTGATTTTTTATTTTTCAATGAAAGTTTTAGAGTTTTAAAAAATTTGAAAAATCGGTTGATCTATGGATTTTCGAAACTGGCAGTTCCAAATCAAAACAAATCCAGGATTCATCATTACTCTTCATGCGTCATGAGTTTCGTTCCATTTTTGGAAATCTAAATAGAAGTCAATGGGGAAAGAAAATCAAAACTTCAGAGTAAATTAAGGGTTGCAAAAGCATGGTAACTTACTTAAAATGCTCAGGCACCTGGGAAAGGGTCAGGGAAACACATATAAATCATCAAAGCTAAACTTCCTGCACAAAACTATTTTTGACTATGCCCTTGAAAGTAGCCTCAAATATATGGTAAACCTCAAAAGTAGCTTCAAATATATGGTAACCCTCGAAAGTAGCCTCAAATATATGGTAACCCTTGAAAGTAGCCTCAAATATATGTTACCGATAACCCTCGAAAGTAGCTTCAAATATATGGTAACCCTTGAAAGTAGCCTCAAATATATGTTACCGATAACCCTCGAAAGTAGCTTCAAATATATGGTAACCCTTGAAAGTAGTTTCAAATATATGGTTACCATCTAAAGTAGCTTCAAATATATGGTAACCCTCGAAAGTAGCTTCAAATATATGGTAACCCTTTAAAGTAGCCTCAAATATATGTTACCGGTAACCCTCGAAAGTAGCTTCAAATATATGGTAACCCTCGAAAGTAGCCTCAAATATATGGTAACCCTTTAAAGTAGCCTCAAATATATGTTACCGGTAACCCTCGAAAGTAGCTTCAAATATATGGTAACCCTTGAAAGTAGTTTCAAATATATGGTTACCTTCTAAAGTAGCTTCAAATATATGGTAACCTTCAAAAGTAACATCAAATATATAGTAACCCTCGAAAGTAGCCTCGTATTTTTGGAATAACCAAAAAACCGTGATCGGTTTCCAATAGATCCAAATGAAACTTCTGATCCAATTCAGACCTGGATTCCATCTCAATCATGCAGTAAAAGCATTTCCAACAGAATTTGCAGCCCAAATAGGAAAATGTTTAGCAATCTTTTTGACGATTTCTTATGTATGAAAAACTTTGCTTCCTTTGTGTGAAAAGTACAACAGTAGTAATGACTCTGCAAGACTAAATACTGACTGAATATTGTTGCTGTGTTTTAACAGGTGTCCTCTGATTTTCACAGATCCCTAATCCTAACTAAGCGACACTGCATGTGTTTATTTTTTTTTTACTGATTCGGCAACCCTGTGTATGATTAATTCTTGTTGCCTGCACACTGAACTGAATAATCCTCAATTTGTTTTAATTAGCCAATATATTCTTTGCATTTTAACCATGCACAGCTCCCCTTAATGCTTGGCCCTCCAGCCTTTTGTATTAGTAGACTACAGCTACAAATTAGCTCTTGTCTATTTATAACCTGGTGGAAATCAGGATGAAATAGTTTCTTCAGGGACCTCAAGGAAAAAAGTAAGTATCTATGCATGTATGTATATGTTTATTTATATAGTGCCACTTGGGGATGAAGCGTTGTACAATATTAGAATACAAAATGGTGTTCAAGAAGACAAAAAAAATTTTTAATTCAGAAATATATAACTATATAAATAAATATGTGTATCAAAAAGTTCTTGAAACATGCAACATAAGGAAAGAGGTTCCTGTTCCGTAGAGCTTACAATCTAATTAGGTGGGTATCATACAGATACATAGGGAAAGGTAGTAGTGCCAAAGTAAGAAATTGTGTAGTGTCGATTTAACAGTCCTATGCTATGCTGTGCTGTGCTTTGAGCGGTAGGATCTGAGATTAGATATACAGTAATCCTGTTTCTTTTATTGTTCTTTTTATAAGTTTCTTGACCAAGAGAGAGGGGAATTGAGCCACAAGAAAAATGTTTTAAGGCGAGAGCAGGATGTGAGTGGGGGGCCTGTATAAGAGATGGTTCTGTGATGAGTGGAGAGTACGGGCAGGGACATATAAGAAGGAGCAGCAGAGCAATATTTAAATATTAAGAAAATGATTTTGCAGGAAGTTGTGCGGCACAGGGTATTGGAGCGTTGGGGTTGGCAGGGGTCCTGCGCCTATATTTAATTTTTATGTTGGGGATGTATACAAAGTTCTAAAAAAGAATAAGCACAAAAATAAATAAAACAAACCCCTCTAGCTTGCCTTCAGTGCTAACTGACAAGTTCTACTCACGGGTCTATGATAAGCAGTTAATCAATGTGCTCTGGGTTACAATAAACTTTCAAGAGACAGCGTTTAAGATAAATGATTTTAATTTTGAATCCTTATTGGAAAAATGAATAAATACATTGATAAATAAATAATATGACTGAGACTGTATACACTACAATTAATAGCAACTTGAAAGGTTCTGCATAAGTTACAGAAGTCCAACTTATTGTCTGTGTCTGTGCTTTAATTTTAACACTGCTGCAAGGCTATGATATAAACCTGTAATCATTCTGATTTGCTATAGGCTACCAGTGACTTTCTAATCTCTCCAATGGAAATATATCTTGGGAAAATAAATATGGCTGCCTAGCTAGCAAATGTAACCATCAAGAGTGGTATATAAGAGAATTAAGAGGAGCTGTGCACCCCTATTACATTTTCCCTTTCTAATATGCAAATATCCTTTGGGGTCCCTGCATCATTTCTACACATGATCTTTGGTCTTCCAGGTCCCCTTCATGTAAACAGGACTCTTTATCACATCATAACCTCAGATCTGATTGCAGATAACCTAGAAATCCGTTGGATTTGAAATGTATCTCACTGTCTGATCTTTTATACAGTCTAGTGAAGTTCACCGACATTCTGTGATTCAGCTGAAAGTCTAGAAGCATTAATGATGCTTAATAATCAAGCTTTGGCTTTGAGCGGCAACGCAGAAGGCATCATTTTGGGATGCAAGCAAGCTTATAATGATTTGAAATGTATCATTAAAATTGAAAGCTATCTGTGAACTGAACTCATGTGGGCATGAATCCAAATCAGCCAAGGTGCAACTCTGCACATCAGATTAATCTCTGCCGTTCTTTTAATTAAATTGCTCATGACAGCAGTTCTCTTTCTTTAAAAGAAAGAAAAAGCATGTTTATAACAAGGAATGTGCTTTCCGCTGGTTTCTTTTTATGTCATTGCATTTATTTGTTGTTTATTAATAGATTGTGTCAGACATTTAAAGGAAAAAATGGATGCAAAAAATGTATATTCAAGCTCCTCCCCCTTCTTCATTACCACATTTTCTGATGTCAGAGATGGGAGAATGGCCACTGACAATGACTGTGGGAGGAGCCAGAAAGAGGTTTGTGACTGCATGAGTATAATTCTTTTAAATAACACTTAA
This sequence comes from Hymenochirus boettgeri, assembly GCA_019447015.1. Lineage (NCBI taxonomy): Eukaryota > Metazoa > Chordata > Amphibia > Anura > Pipidae > Hymenochirus > Hymenochirus boettgeri. The sequence goes on along the minus strand of CM033472.1, from coordinate 34,540,649 downwards.
AATCCTTCTTCTAATTGTTGTTGTGTACATTTGTTGGATCAGGAAACAGTTTTCCTCATCTTTTAAGGCTTATCTTTTTATATTAAAGGGCATCTATAGTGAAATTTATACAATGCTTCAATCCAGACATTAAAAAATGTTAGCGTATGCTGCCTTATTCCCACTCTCCTCTGTGGCTCCGTGTTTGCACACAGTCTAATTTACTGCATTCCTCCCCCCTCCCCTCTCTGGTCATTGCCCCGTTCATTTAGTCTGGCTGTGAATTAAGCCTGTGCAACAAGCCGCTCATGTGCATTAATCCTCCTACACATCACTCTAACCTTTGTAAATAAAAAAAAAAATCTCTGTATGTAAGCCTGTAGAGAGGAAGTTTCTCTATTTTTCTGGATATACTTACTACATGAGGAGTGGTGATTTAGGAGAGATCCAAGTCCTGCTTTATCACTGCAGCCTGATCTCCCTTTGACAGGCAATAAGTTGGTGAAAGCTGCTTCATTCTCCTTCCCTTTACTTCTGTTTTTAACCCAGTATTTGCCAAGCATTTTAGTGAGCAGGAAGGAGTCATTGGGAGATTTGCTGTAAAACTTGTGTAAGCCTACACACTAGTACTACTGCTGTTAGGGGATTTGATTGACAGCTCAAGCAGGATTGGTGCATTGAAAGGAAAGGAAGTTAAGTAAAGTCTAGGAATAACTACATGGACATTGTCTTGTTTCCATAAATACCTGTGCCAATGTATATGGACTGGCATGTTTTCTTCTGCCTTTCAAATGACTCATATTAAGTGGGAGATATTTGAGGGGCAGAATCAATTATATCCTAATATCTGGCACTTAGATAATAATTGCATGTGTGTATGCTACACAGACAGTATATTGCCTTTCTGTGACAGTCACCCTTTATTGTTTGCTGTTTTCCTTATGTGTCTGTAGGGATAAATCTTTTCTCTTTTCCTGTCTTTCCTATTTCTGCTGGCAAGCAAAATCTGTGTTATCTTTTCCTGTTCCCATCTTTCCCTTTCGCCTATCCTACACAGTACACAACTTTGTTTTTTAACCCCAGCATGGCAATGCTGAATCTGTGCAGATAGCAGGCAATTAAACATTTACGCACATTTTCTGGTTTTTTTTGCTGTGTTTGCAATGCATTAAATATAACCATTACTTTAAACGTTTATAAGTTAAACCTTTAAAACATATAGAAATGTATAAAATGAGGTTTTGTCTGCACAGTTTGGCAGTTTGTTTAAAGGGGAAGTTTAGTGCAAATACATATATTTTTAAGAAAAAAGATCAGTATTCTTCCATCCTAATGACGTTAACCTGCCCATTCAGCATTTTGTCTGAGTATAAATAAATGGTGGTTCTCCATATTGATCCACTACGACCCCCGATGGAATGCATACACACATGCGATTATTGCCCGAAACAACAGTTTGACGTGAGCGTGTGTCATGGTCGCGAGTCATGGAAGTAGTGAATGCCATACAGGCAAACAGGGCAAAAGCCCAACCACCTAATGGGGCGAAAGTTTAAAATGGGACCTCCACACTTTTGATTCAAAGATAAACAGTGGTGCAGCTATAAAGGGCCCTGATGTCGAATTTGGCTGTGGGCCCCACGGATCATCAGGACCCAGGCAAAACAAACCACCTCATGCACACATCAGGCACCAGAAAATCTTCCTACCCTGTGAGCAAAAACTACAATAAATAGTCTCTTAAATGGCACCAACAGCATTCATCAAAAAGGGTAAAATCAGATCACCCATCAGGGGGCATAACTAGAAAATGGGGCCCGTATTGTTATATAATTTCCAGTGGCTGCTGGGATGTTGCCTTGTAACAGTGGGAGGAAGTGTATGAAGTCAAGACCCCTCTAGTTCTGGGACCCTTCACCCTTGATAGCTAAAACCCTGAGGCTAGAAAATATACTATACTAGCATTACAGAACTAAAGATGGTGCAGATAAGAGCAATTACTATAAATTAATAAGGGTAATAAAGGATCTGCATTGTTCACATTAAAAAAAGTAATGGGTATATTATCAAAAAATCCATTAACACTTCTTTAAAAAAATGCCAGGTGCTTGTTTATCATTAGGTCTTTTACCTGGCAACAAAGGGGCTATCAATAAGGCAAAAGATGCACAGAAACTTCTGCATGGCACATACAGTGAAACTGCACTTAAGCCCTGGCTCTATTCCCAGACCAGCCAGCCACACCCCAACCATGCCCTGATCAGGCCCTGATCTCACACCCTGATCTCAAACCTAACCACGCCCTACAACACCTAAGCCTCACATCCGCGGGACCAAGCTGAGTTTATCGGGACAAACCCTTCAAAATTATGGGTGCACATCTGTCTTTCTAACTTTCTAACTACGCCACTATTGCGTTTTATTTGCAATTGCGCATGCGTTTTTTTTGTGCATTCTTGGCATTTTTTTCGAACACAGCAATCGCGGCAACGCATGTGATTGTGATTTTGTTTCCGTTTGCAATACACAATCGCATGCAATCACCATTTTAAAGCGCAATCGCATGCGATTTTGCGTGTACGCATGCGATTTTGCAGCGCAGTGTGGCTGTGCCCTTAGTCTGTATAAGTATCCAATAAATTATTTGGATACTGAAAAGTTGCTTTATAGAACACTAAATATATAATATTTTAATGATTAAATCCAGCTATGAGTTCAAATTAATATTATTAACTATCAGGGAGATTCAATAAAAGTTCTTATCATTTAAAACGGTGCTAATTTTGCCCCAACCAATCAGATGTTAGCTTTCAAATGTTAAATAAGATCTAATTGGTTGGGGCAAAATTAACACCGTTTTAAACGATAAGAACTTTTATTGAATAACCCTGAATATCTCTTTTCCCTTATTTATCCATTTATTCTTGTCAATTTACAGAGCGATCCATTGTACCGGAAACCATCATGTCTGTTCTTTAAATAAATAAATGGAATTTCCCAGAGATCCATGCTTGACATTAGTGAGGGATTCCCTGCAGAGATATATACAAATTATTACTCTGGCAGCTGCAGTCATTTTCCTTTCCATCCAATCACACAAATCCCGATATACATTTGTCTGCACAAAAGCACATTATGGGCTGAAAGAGTATAATATATAAACAACAAATTGACATTCATTCTTTACTGGAAACAAAGGGTCCTTCTATTTTTAACAGATTCATAACTGATTATAGCAGGTAAGGTAAGGTAACTGTCCAATAAAGTAACAGGTATAAAACTGCTTTAAAGGATAACAATTGTGTATAAAGTTTATTTTAAAACAGTGAAAATGAAAAGTACTTGGGACAGGGATATAGGACTAATTCTTACCTCCCAATATTGTTTCTGTGAGGAGCACCACTCTAAAGAAAACTGATTCTGCCAGTCTTCCTCCTGGCTTCAGCACTATCTTTAATACAGGAATAGTCCAGGACTAACCTGGCAAACGAAAACTGTTAGTGCTGTAGCTCCTCAACGATATGATATTGTGAGGTAGGATTGATTAATCCGACCTCCCTGCCCCAGGTACTTTCCATTTTTAAACAGATAATTTTTAGATTATAGATATCCTTTAAAAGAAAGCTACATAGTTACAGGGAATGTCCACCCCTTATAAAAAAATTGATATATTATGCATGACTCCCCAAAACCTAGTTTTCGTTTTGTTAAAATATAATAATTCTGCTCCCAGTAAAAGAAACCGTACCAGCTCCTCGATCCACCGCTGCAGCTCTCTGGCACTTCCAGGTAAGGCAGTCTGTCTCGGCCTGGACAGTAGCGTCATTGCCAATCACTGACTGCTATTCCTGGATGAGCCTCCATTGCCACTGCTAGGGAAAACAAAAAACCAGAGCAGCTGCAGTGGAGGGGGAGCGGAAAGACAGGAAGCGGCAGTGGATTGCAATCTTGTAAGTATGATTTCTCTGGCTGGGAGCAGAATTATTATATTTTCACAAAACAAAAAAACTAGGTTTTGGGGGGTCCTGCATAATATATCAATTTTTCCTCCATTCCTCCATTCAAATGGTGCAAGCCTGCCAGGACACCAAACTAGACAAGAACACCAAAATGAGAACACATACCAACACAAGATGGAGTCATAGTTGTAAACCTGGATATTCTACCTCTTCAAGAAGACATCAACATTTGGAAAAACCATTTAGGTTGCTTAAAATCTGAATTCGTAAGGGGTGGCTTATAGTCTTTTGTTTACCCCTATGATAGAAAAGATCCCCTGCTAATTAGCTGTGGTTGTTATTATGACTGTTATGGATTAATATAGCTCCAAAACAAACCCAACTTTAATAATCTATCTTCATAACAGTTAGATTAGTTGCCCATCTCTGTACTAATTTATTTTAATCCTTTCTGTATACTCATGCTCAAAATGGTATATTTAGGACGAGGCCTTATAAGGGCTCTATACAGTTTCTGGAATAGTCCCTGCTCTTGTGAATCCATGCTCTTTCGTATACACTAAATAACTTTTTTCCTTTAGCAGATACTGCATGCCACTGCTTAGAGTTACTTAGGGGCATATTTATAAAGGGTCGCTATTTTCGCCATTACGCCATCGCATGTCATCGCAATGCCAAAAAGCGATATTGTCGCCTTATTTATAAACTCGCTCATTTTCGCTTTCGTCTTTGCAGAAAAGTATCGCTGAGGCGATGTGTGGCGATAGTTTTCGCCCTATTCATTGCGTAAAGTGTGGTATCACTGCGAAAAGAGAGATTGCTCTATAGTGTAATTTCAAAGTTATCTTTGTCACTTTTTTATTTACAGCCATTTATAAATAGGGGGATTTTCGCCTTTTTGCCCCTTTTCTCCCTTTTGTTGCATTTTTTGCAGGTTTAACAGGATTTTCGCCAAACATCATAACTTACTAGGATGTTCCATTAACATGACTATTCCTTACACAGCACTATGGTATGTTCCCACATTAATGAAACTGGTTTGATAATTAGCTGCAGTTTGCTAAAAAAATGCAATAGTAAAAAAATGTCTCCTATTAAAATAGGGAAAATTCGCCTTTTGAGTTTTATACTATTTATATCTTTGGCTGAAAAAAACACCAAATTTTTATTTTAAATAACAAAGATAGGTGTTCAGTGTGTATTAACCAATTTAATACTACTTTGAAAATCCACCAGGGAGTATTACCTATTTACCATCATATGTGCTGAGCTTATTCAGCATTATTAGTGCTACTTTTTGCTAGAAAATTTTCGCTTTTGATGAAAATTCACCTTTTTAATAACTTTGATGAAAGGAAAAGATGAAAGTTAGTTTAAAAAATCATGGTAAAGGCTGGTGGGGAAAAAGCAAAAATAATGCCCCTTTATAAATATGTCCCTCAGACCCCCATTTAACTTTATTGGTAAATAAAAAAAATCTGAACATGAAAAAAAAAAATCTTTAAAAAGCGAAAAATTTACCTTAAAAAAGTGAAATCTCAGTTCGTATTACAGTAAATGCTGGAAAATAGTCTAACACCCCCTGGGTACTTATTAGTATTGAGAAACACTCCACAATGTACTTACACCTTCCATGGACCCATTGGCAGGCTAAATAAATGGGCACTTATGCGTTTTCGCCACCTCAGACTTGGCGAATTGGAATGGCTGAACTTAACGCAAAAATACACTTTTCCCCATTTTATAAATATGCTTGAGCGGTTACCGCAGCGATGTATGGCAAAAAGAGAAATGTAGCGGTAATGACCTTTCGCCACTGGTTATCACTGCTTTATAAATATCAAAAAGGCAAAATTAGGCAAAAACGCTTCGTTAAATAAGGCGAAAAGTTTAACGAACCTTTATAAATATGCCCCTTAGTCTATTATCCACAATAAGTCCCAAGTCCTTGTCTATTGAGTCAACTCTGTACTCCATTTAGGGTATAACTAGCATTTATGTTGCTTTTGCCCCAATGCATTACTTTGCATTGCTCAAAGCAAACATCATTTGTCACTTTGTAGTCCAACCACCAAGTTTATTTAAATCAATTTGTAAGGTGGTATCATCTTGCATTGGGTCTATAGTCTATAACCCTTCACATTTTTGTATAATCAGCAAACAGAGAACCTACTCTCAATGCCCAACACTAGGTCATTTATAAATTAGTAAATAAGTACCGGACCCATGACAGACCATCACTAATAGGGCAAGGTCCCACTATGTGCATTGCACATTGAAATACTGGAGAAAATGCAAAAAACCACAAAAAATACGTTTCTCCGCGTCTGTCCGCATTTTGTTTTGCGTTCCCATAGACTATTATTAAAGTGCGATTCTGACACACACGGACCAAAAGTCGCGGCCGCATGCAGATAAAAAATGGACCACATAGATTCAGAACGCAAATTATACAATGGGAACTGATAATCGCGATTTCCATTATATTTTAAATTACGCAACGCAAAACAGAAAATGGAATTCAACGTGCATAGTGGGACGTAACCCTAACAACACTGGTCCAATTAGAAAATATTCCATTTATAAACATTTCCAGCCAGTTCCTAATACAAGTACAAAAAGAAAGGTTGATACCACTGCCGAGTATATCTTTATTATCATAAAGCCAGCCGTGAGATATATATAAGTAATACATACAGAATGCCCTGGCTTGGCCACTGAGTACTATAGGCCATTTTTCATGATAAAACCCCTTTTTTTTTTACCGTACATGTCAGAAGTAGATTCTGTAACTATCTACTTGTTGTTTCCAGTGCACCTGTGAAAAAGTATTGAGAGCATTTGCACCTATTAACCACGCCCTCTGACCCCAGTATTCACTGTCCTGCTGCACATATTTTCTATACAGATGTTTACAACCAATATGGAAGTCCCTTATAAGACCTATTTGTAAAGGTGTGGTATCGCCTTTTTAGTGACACCGAGCCTTTAATGATCATTAATTGTTAATTTCCGATCGGTTAAGCAATTGTTAATTTACGTTCGTTATCATTAATTAACGATAACGAAGGTTGATTAACGATCGGAAATCTATGATAATGCGATTGTAGATTTACAATCCCCATAGAATACCATTGCGGTATTTTACAACCGAACATTTGTTAATTAACCAACGTTCAGCGTAAATATATAACTGCGGCCGTACATTTATGAGCATGGTCTTACATTAACGATAATGTGCGGTAACGCTAAATTGAGATACTGTGCATTTACAAATAGGACCCTTTGAAACCTGTTATAATCCTGCAATTTCTTTTTCAGTTATCAGTCATGAATTGCAGCCTACCAGGAACAGTACAAAATTGTCATCTGATTTTTACTGCTTTTATTTATTTATTTCACTTCAATTCTGTTCCTAGTAAAATAAAAAGTTTCTAAATGTACTTAGCTGTGATGGATTAGCAGTCTAAAATGCTACTTTTAGAAACATGCAGCCCATGAAGTTACAGGTTCAATTCCTTAGATTAAAAGCTGGGTCCCACTTGTGCGATTCGGAGTGCATTTTGCATTGATCCAATATTGGATTCCAAAAACACTGATGGGAACATGATTGCAGCACACATAGGCTACTACGCACAGCAACGCTTGCGCTGTTGTGGGTGATGGTGGGACCTAGCCCTTAATGTTTGTTGATATCTTCCTTGTTGCTTGATAGGAAATAAACTGCAATGATTACTTTTGTTTTCTTGTAGTAACAGGGATTTTTTTTAATTGCACACTGTTAAATTCTGTGTCTTAGAGGCAGAGTCTGCTGTAAAATGATTTGAGACTAATAGAGGTTAGGTGTCTCTGAACAGTCAGCTTATTGGGCCAAGGCTGCAGCTTCCTTGTTTTGATCTTCTGTGCACTAGAGAACATGTCAGGTTTACTGCGTTCCCTTAGGGGCATATTTCGCCAATTTCTATATATTTTGCCAATTTATAAATATGATCTAGTGGTTACCGCAGTGGTGTATGGCGAAAGGTGGCGATAATGACTTTTTGGCACTGGTTATCGCCACTTTATAAATTGGAATAAGTCAAAATTTATCGAAAAGGCGTCGATAACGGTGGCGAAAAATATAACAAACCATTATAAATATGCCCCTTAGACTAAAACAATGAGATGATTATGAGAGTTTATCTCTATTACCCACAGATTAATTTCATAAATCGTCCAGCAACCACAGCTAAGGGAGAGGGGAGACACAGCTTGTATAATATTTGTGAATCTGGGACAATATTGTCTGGAGACTTTTGGTTCCCGTTTAAAGTTGCAAAGTGACAATTCTTGCTCCTTTATAGGGCATCTCCAGCCTCTTAATAAAAAAATCTTATTTAGATTAAGAACCCCCAACATAGTTTTCGTTATACTCCAGAGATGCTTTAATCATTTAGAAAATATTGATCCACCTTTGCTCCAAATTCTAGTTCTACTAATTGGACATTTTCACAAATATCCAAAGGGAAAAAAATCTTCCCAATCTTTAGGCCATGCTTTATTCAGGAATTTAGAAAAAGGGCAAGTTCATTATAAAATTAAAAAATATAAGGATGGTGATCAAATCAACGTGGATCTTAACATTCACTAAGGCTCAATATAAGATCTCGATAATATTATTGGTGCCGAAACTGTCGTATTTCCAGTTATCTTTCTACAGGCTTCTTATGTATATGTGTTGTACATCATTAAATCTGGAAAATGCTGCCACTTAGTAATACGACAACATATTTGCTGTCACCAAATCATAGCTATAAATAATTCACTCTACATATTCCCATGCTGTTTTGAAATCAATGCTTTTCATTTGTAAGCAAGGTCATTAATATTTTACAGCTAAACATTGTTAAACCTTTTTTACTGCAGAATAACAAATTATATTCTCCACTCAGGTGACTGGTGTACAGGAAGTCTCTATTTGAAGGCTTTTAGCCCATGATGTAAAAACGAAATGTGCGTTTCGCTGCATAAATAGTCACATCAATTTTTTTGGGTAAGCAATATCAAAGTCTATCAGCAAGATGTATTTATTCTATGTTTGCTGCCAGGCAGAGTTCTATTGTCATGGAATATCAAAGTTTATTTGATGTTAATCTTTTTTTTCTTACTTTTCTATTAAAGAATAATAATTTTTGCAGCGTGAAACTGCACAATCCAATATAATAAAATACGCATTGAAAAAGAACTAGCAGGTACCAAGTGGATTTGTCAGATTTGTAGTTATGTCAATGGGAGATCTCGCTAATTTAAAACAAATCCTCATACACTATTAACGAAGGGCATATTACAGCCCATTTTTTCTAAGCTGTGGTTAAATTAACACAATGCTAGGGACACAAATATTTCTGCTGTGGTTTTTAATTATCCCACAGACAAAAAGAAATGAAGGGTTAATCTCTAGAAAATTGTCCTATTGGGAGGAATGTACTAACCTACTTCAACTGGTGGAGGCCAATAGAGAATCTAAACATTCTAAATTTAATTCTGGAATTAAAGAGGAAGTTTAGTGCAAACTTTCTTTTCCCCTTCATTCAAATGACCTTAATCTGCACATCCAGCATTTTGTCTGTTCCTAACAGTAATTTGTACTGGTTGACTGTTGGATGTGTCACTCCATGACATGTGTCAAATTAATCAAGTCAAGGGCAAGACCATATAAGACTACCATTAGGGGTCCAAAAGGTAGTCTTATATGGTCTTGCCCTTGACTTGATTCTGAGCATGAGTGACACATCCAACAGTCAATCAGTACAAATTACTGTTAGGAACATTAAAAGGAATCTAATAATAATAAGGGGAATGGAAGGGTTTGACTATGCAGACAAGGAAGGGCTGTTTACATTGGAGAAGCGATGTTTGCATGGGGATATGATCATTTTAAGGAAATATATTTATGGGCCATACAATAAACTCTCGGATGCATTTTTTACTAATCGGTCATATCAGAGGACATGTGGACACCCATTAAGATTGGAATAAAAGAAGTTTCATCTTCAGGTTACGAAAGGTTTCTTTACAGTGAGAATGGTGAAACTATGCAACTGTCTTCCAGCAGATATGGTAATGGCAAGTCTACTGAATAGCTTTAAAAGCAGGCTGGATAAGTTTCTAAAACTAGGAATTCTTCCTTTTTAGCTTTTTTTTTTGCCTTCCTCTGGATCAATGTTTACGTAGGGTTAAATAGTAGGGTGTAAGTCTGTTGTATTCAATTAGATCAACTGGACTTGAAATGTAGTTCTTGAAGACGTTTCGCTAGTCATCCGACTGGCTTTCTCAATTCAGAATGACTTGTACAAGAATCTGTGGCAATTATGTACCCTGGAAAATCCCAATTAGCATATCACAGCCAGGTGTTAAGGGTGTGATTAGAAAGTGGCTAAGAGGTGTTATAGGAACGCCCAGAGTAAGGTGTTAAAACAGCATTGTACATGTTATGACACCGTTTTCCAATCAAACAAATTGTGTAATTGACAGTAGGGCATTCCTCTCTAAACTATTGGGTTCTGTCCTCTTAAGTTGGTTATAGATTGCAAGCTGCATTCAGTGATGTAAGATTCTCTGATGGAGACTTTAGGTAATGCCCACAGCCCACCCTAAAGGTAGGTCATGTTGCCTAGTTTTGGTTGGGTGATGGCAATGGCTGGGTTTTATATGTCTCTTGGACCTGGTTAGTTAGGGTCCTGGTTTATTTTGTAGGTTCCAAGAAGCACTGAACTCCAGTGACCAAACCTTAGAAAATGAAATACTTGCTTAACTTTACCAAGTGATTTCTTATGAACACAGAACCTTTAGGCGTATACTCATTAAACATATCTTATATAAAATAATGTATTATGGGTCAGAAACAGGCTGAGAAAATCAAAACTAATTGGTTTATTATTTATAAAGAATCTTGTTTTTTTCCCATACTTTTTTTTTTTTAAATGTCATTACCGCAACATTGTCGGAAAACATGGCAACCCCGTTAGTGAGTTTCACTGATGGAGACAGACAGCCGCTGTCACACAGAGATATGTTTTCCGACCAATCCAACCCTGCTGCCAACTGCCGCCTCCTCCTCCTTCATTTCATGGCACAGTTAGTTAAGGAGTCTGCAGAGAAATATCTGCGGAGAGATGGGGACTAAGGCTGGGTAGACATGAAGGGACTTTTTGTCCCCACAGATCGTTCACTAATAGGACAAATGACTGTCGGTCGCGGCAATAGTTGCAGCCATAACCAGCACAGATTTTTCAGCCCGACTGGCAGATACACGGAAGTATTGGTCAATTGGGCTGTTTGGCACTTCCGACCGGTCGGCCAAGACAAAGGACTGTTAGTCGAGGTAAAAGTAGCACCGTGCAATTTTAATAGACCGATAGACTTAACTCTCAGTTGATCGGACCAAATAATTGCATAGTGTGTACACTGCTTTAGGCATTTATTGGTATACTGCAGTTTGATAACATAATACATTAATAACACAGGCGAACCAATAAGGTTTTGATATTTTACTGGTCTACTGCTATTAGATAACATCTGATTGGTTACTGCAGAATAATAACACAGACAAACCAATCAGGTTTTGGGATTTTACTGGTATACTGCTATTAGATAACATCTGATTGGTTACTTCAGATTAATAACACAGGCAAATAAAGCCCCAACTGCTATAAATTCACAGACCTTTACCAAATCATTTCCGATGGTTCATTATGAGATAATACTATGGGACAAACTTGCATTAAACCTTAAGATTTCCATTAACATTTTATTTATTGAGTGTGAAATATGACAATATAAGTTCCCCTTAGATTTTACCGTAAGTGCAATTAAATGAAAAGTTTCCTAAAGGATGAGAAATGTGCAGGGGTAACAAGCTCGGGAAAGATGTGTATGATACATTCCCCAATACTTTGCTGTAAACTGGAAAACTTGGGTTATTGGAAAATAGGGAGATCAATGTTTTTGCTGCAGAACGATCAGGCTGAAACAACATTTCCCAGGGTTCTAGGTTAGAAACGGGCGATTGGAAAATGTAACCTTCCATTGGTGCAGGTTTTCTCTCTATGTTATTAATCTAAAACACAGATCTCAGGCAGGATGGGTTGACGTACATTGTTTGATATAACTAATATAACTAGAAAGGGAAAGTTTAAGTATACCGTATATATACTCGTGTATAAACCGATGTTTTCAGGCTTTAAAAAAAGCCTGAAAATTTTACCTCGGTTTATACTCGAGTCAGTCTATCTCCTACTGTGCGGATCGCGCAGCCGCCGGACAAGGTAGGAGAAACTTTTACTTGCACAGGGACACAAGTGGCAAATACTTACAAATAAGAGTAAAACCTTCTTTATTTGTGCATACTGTATGCACATATAAAGGAGGATTTACCCCTATTTGCAAGTATTTGCTACTTAAGATGTTTGAAAACTACAACTCCCAGCATGCTTTATTGGGAATGGAAAGGTAGGTCAGTAGGTGGGTGTACCTGTGTCCTCGTGGGGGGTTGGGGGTATCACCATTTGTATTTATGATCATGAAACAAACTATTTTAAAATATCCACATTTTAAGATTATTACCATTATAGTCTATGGGAAAAAATGTCCGGAAATTCGCCGATAACGATGTAACGCTTCCGTGGATTCCTTAGCTAGAAGATAGCACACTTCTCCTGTATTCCCCGAACATCTGTCATGTCTGTAGCTCAAAAACTGTGGGAAGAGATACAGTCCAAAAAAGTGGAAGAATAAAACGGAAGATGAAAAAGAAGAAGAAATAGAAAGAACAGGAATTTGGCTTTTTCAAGCCAAATTTATGATAAAAGCATTACCTCAGCGAAAGTCGCTCCATGCTAAAGGCTTTGGCCTCTGTCTCTTCTCTACATGCACCATGCTTGGTGCATACACTGGTTGGCCTGCACGGAAAGCCATATGTGATCATGGCCATGCTTGGTGCATACACTGGTTGGCCTGCACGGAAAGCCATATGTGATCATGGCCATGCTTGGTTTATGCACTGGGTGGCCTGCACGGAAAGCCATATGTGATCATGGCCATGCTTGGTGTATGCACTGGGTGGCCTGCACTGAAAGCCATGTGCTATCATGGCCATGCTTGGTGTATGCACTGGGTGGCCTGCACTGAAAGCCATGTGTTATCATGGCCATGCTTGGTGACAGCAGGTGGGCATATGCAGAAATGCTTACCGTATATATTATATATATATATATATATATATATATATATATATATATAGTGTCCTGTCTGGACACTATACTGGTACCGGTGTGCCAGCATTGACTCTCGTGCATTACTTAAGCAATTCGGCAGCCGCGCGCTGATTCCCTGTAGTGGCACGCTGGCTGACGTCACTTATCGACGCCGGGCAGTGATGTCATCCGACGCGCCAGTACAGGGAATGAGCGCCGAATTGCTTAAGTAAGTACTGACTCGAGTATTACCGAGTCAGTTTTACCGAGTCAGTTTTCAGGCTGATTTTACAGTTTATACTCGAGTATTATCTTTTGGCAGGTAAAAGAGACGTGTGTCTCCACTGCATTAGCGGATTGTATCTTTCTGAGGGCCTTTCATATTCTCTGTTTAGGTGTGTTATGTGTAAGAGACATAGTTGCAAAGCCAGCATTAGGTCTGTTGCGGCTGTAATGTTTATTAATCAAATACACATCTTTGTGGATTCGGTAAAATCTAAGCCGGGTACACACTGTACCAATCTTTGAAAGATGACAGAATCTGTAAGCTTAAGCTGTGCAGTTACATCCTCTCCCCCCTCCCTTAACAGATAGAATTTGGTAACGCTGAATGTTCTTCACTAAGGGAGAGTGAGAGAGCGGAGCCCTCCAATCAACTGCTTTCTACTCCCCTGTATCTTTGGTAAGGAAATGCAGGTAACGTCAAGCTCATGTGGCTTCAAGGCAATTGTTCCTCAGAACAGATTATCACGAATCTGATTGGCTTTATAAAGTTTGGTTTCCAAATAGCCAGTCCCTTTGAGATTGTGTGTAAACTGAGCCTTATTTGCCTGCCGTACGTACCGCAGTGTGCTGCATAATTACAGTAGATATTCATTCTTAGCAGCGTTCCCTCTCAGCTCTGCGTGCACACACACACTCTAATGGTGCACACAAAATTATAATTGGATTGAAAATGAAAGAGTATAGGGAGCATTGTCCCTTAGTCCTTGTTTATGGACAATATTATTACGCATTGTGAGATTCTTCTTTTCCATTATTTGTTTGGTCCTTTCATTGTCTGGGGGGCTCCTGCTGGAAGGTTAGTTTAGCTAAATAAGGCTACTAAAGCCCCTTGCAGTGTCACTGTAACACCCCCACATTGATCCTATCGGCATTCTGTAAGATACAATGTGCCTGTGTGTGTACAATACAAAGGAAGATGGGAGAGAGAGGGGAGCTGTAATAATTACATTGGCAGATCGTTTTCAAATGGCTTAGTTCTTAGTTCAAAAGCTGCACACACGTGTCAGAGATTGTGGTCCAGTCTGTGTATAATGGAACCACAGGGCATGCTTATTTTGCTTATGGACAGTAAGGTGGGTTCACTTCACATTCCAGATACAAGATTTCCCCTTATTACTGGGATGCAATAGGCACTAGGTGATCGGTTTCCTGCTATTTATTATAACAGAGTATAGTTGAGCCCTATGATAAATACTAGTGATGCCCATGGCATTAGAGCTGTGATTGGCTACCTGCTTTCACAAACCCCTGGACTGAGCAAATTAACCTCCATAGTCCAATGTAGGTCCCAAAGTCCTGTTAAATACCTGGTACTAGACCATTAGATTTTACTGGACCATAATATAAATACTTCTGACTTGTGGAATTGAGTTTTGCAGAGAGCTATGAAAGAGGCAGGGCTATTCCTCCTCCTTGTTACGTCCCCCATACATGGAAAAATGAAGATCGGGCAAGGCAAAAATTTTTTGTCTTCTCCATCTTCTAGAACCAATCTTCCACAGTTTTCAAGCTGGAATCTTCAGAAGATCGCCGGTTCAAGGAGGGGTATTACTATTGGTTCTTTTAATGGGATTTACGATTGTTTCGGCTGACCGAAAGTCCGATTGGAAAACAATTGACACGTGTATGGCTAGCTTTACTGAATGCTCTATGGACCAGACAAGAAGATCGATGCATAAGCACATGTTAAAAATCATCAGAGATTTCTGACATCATAATCGCCCAAACCACATCTTTCCGTCCTAAAACTACATTTTCCAGGAAGTTAGAAGACTGTTCTCCTACCCCCAGTTCTCTTCTCTAACCCGAATGTTTTACTGCAGTTGACACACACCAGAGTTCTATGGCCTTTATGAAAGCACTGGGATTACATTGTGTTCTTATTTTTATATCTTCGTGGAACCCATGAACTAATATCCTTAAAATATACAGCAGAGGTTATGTTATCTCTTAATATGCACACAAATTCTTTTTATAAAGGTATCTCCACCCCAGCAGTGCAGGGTACCCCCAACCGACGTGTTAGTTGTAAAATAAACTCCAGAAACAGACTTATCACCAATCATTCCCTCAGCTCTCTGCTCCCGGCTCCCTGCTTGCCGGAAATTGCAAACGGGCCGGACCGGCAGCCGTGTCTGTGATTGGCTGAGAGCCAAGGGAATGTGGTCAAGTCTGTTTCTGGAGTTTATTTTACAAAACTAACACGGCGGTTGGGTGTGGGCTGGGGTGCCCTACATTGCAGGTAAATCTTTTTACGGTAAGGGATAACTGCATTAAGGGATCCAGAAGGTTGGGAGTAAGGGAGTAAGGAGGGCTCCCCTGCGCATGCCAGAGACCTTAACAAGGACAAGGAAGAAGCAGGCACCAGATGACACACAGAAAGTTCCTTCTCGTCAGGGGATTTGAACAGTCACTGCAGGAGATCCATTTGGAGCAGAGATGTAAGATAAGGATTTTTTTAACCCTATACTGTGGGGCCAGTAGTGGGTTAAATTTTAGTTTTGGGGATGGACATGCCCTTTAAGGATTTTGAGATATTAATGAACATGTCCACCATTAAAACACAAAACTGGTTACTTTTCCACAACTTCAACTGCTATTTTTACCAGTTTATTTTAGTTAGTTTTACCATTTATTTGTAACCAGATATTTAATAAGTTCTTTTTCATTCTGGCAAAGGTATCTGCCTCCTCCCTCTGCTCAAGGAGCTTTTCATAAGCTGGAGCATGTGCAGAGAAGGCAGCTGGGGAATCAGCAGTCAATCATTGGTGAATCCATCACAGCTTACTCTGCCAAAATGGAGGCAATAATAATCCTTAAAGGGTATCTCCACCCAGAAAAAAAAGCTTTTCTATAGTGTAGGGCAACCTAGCCCACCCCCAGCAGAAATGTACTTACATTGCTTCATTCCCCGAGCGCTCTGACCCAGGCCCTCTGCTTGCCAGAAGTTGCAAGCAGGGGGCTGGACCAGCATCCGCGTCTGTGATTCTCTGTGAGGCAGCCAATCACAGACACGGCTGCTGGCAATGCAGAGCGAAGCAATGTAAGTAAATTTCTGCTGCTTTTGTTACAAAAAGAACATGGCGGTTAGGGGTAGGCTAGGGGCCCTACAGTACAGAAAAAAACTTTTTTATAGGTAGGGCACCAAGCAACAAAGATGGATCTGGAAATCCAACTTTAATCTTGAACTGATGTGGCCTGTTCTGATTAGCTTCTGTTCATTATATTGCCCGAAATCCAACAGCCTTTACACAAGTTGTTTTATTGGTCAATTTGAATTGGTTGAAACTGTTACAAAATTGCCCTGTGTATGACCTGCTAAGGATACTGAGGTAGAGAAAATGGACACAGATTGATTTTCCTTCCCTTGTAAAGCAGCTGGTCCCTTCCGTATTGGTCATTCCTACTCCTTCTGGATTAATAAAAATAAGGTCTCCGCGAGGTGGAATTTGATGGACTTTTTATTACCTGCGTCACTAAGGTTGTTATTTTGTTAATAAATCACCAAGCCCGAAATGTCTTTTTATAAGGTTATAAGCAGGTTTAGAAAATAATGGTCCCTGGGCGATGCATAGGTGATGCATAGAGGACCTCTAAACTAAAGGCCTGTACACACGTTAGATTAATGTCAGACAGCAAATGCCCATTTTTTGCCCAAATTTGCATTATCTGTTGATCTGGCAGGATGGGTGCCCAGTGATACCAAAGGAAGGGACCACATATGTACGATTGTCGGGTAATGCGCCTGTTCGTCTGTCGTTTCCTGTGTTTCTTTTCCTCTTGTTGGTCCGACAGGGAATAACTTCTTAAAAGCCTTTACCACCTGTAATTTACACCCAGTCCTAAGGAATTATAAATGAATTTCCCATCTTGGTGGATAAACCCTGTAGCAGTGTCTTTCAGCTCTCGTATTGTCATTGTACGCAACGCTCTCTCTGTGTGTCCACCCCCGACCTCCTATCTCCATTGCTGCAAGTTCATGCACTCTGCTGAATTCCAATCGTTTTCCACTCTAGGCTTTTACTTCTTATATTTGGGAAGAAGGAATCTTTCTGTATGTTGGATATGAAACAATTATTTCTATCATGTGCGGAGAGCTTTGGCTATTTCAATTTCACCTTAATCTTATTGCTTACAAGGAAAGACGTCTGCCCTCCCCCCACTATGTGTGCTAGAGAAATACTGCAGAAAAAAAAGCAAGCGGAGTATAAATGAGCTGCATTTGGTTTTATTCTGTTGTCATTGAACCAGACTACATATTGGTTTATTGATAGTCACTGTAGGATTCACACACTGTAGATGTAGGAAATTAATGACTAGTGAGAAATCCATAATCTCTGGTAGTAATCTGTGTAAGACATGTATATTTAGCAAGGAGGTAGGACCTGGAGACCATACTCCTACCTCCCACTTAGCCTGTGTACAAAAAGGATATCTTGGAAAGGAAAGGGTTCGGAGAAGGGCAACTAGATGAATAAGGGGACTGGGGGGGGGGGGTTTAAATATGAAGACAGATTGAATAATCCCCAACCTCTTTATTACATTGCTAAAAAAATAATCTGAACAGTACTTACAGACCCTTGCTCCAGTGGCCGTCTCTGATCCGGCTCCCTGCTTGCCAGAACTAGCAAACAGGGACCAGCCCAGCAACCATGGCTGTGAGTGGCTGACAGGCAGCCAATTACAGATGCCGCTGACATCAATGGAGAGCGACGCAGGAGGAAGGGCTGTAAGTACAGTTCAGATTCTTTATTTTAGCAATGTTATATAGGGGTTGGGGGTGGGAAGGTATGCCCTACAGTATATCAAAACTGTTTATTTTAATTCAAATGATGATTTCTCCAGATCTACAGCTCAGATTTAAATTCCAAAAAAAGTTTTGTAGTAGTGGGATCTTGCTGTATCTAACCCGATTCAGATTTAAGATTCAGTATTGCGTCATGCCTGAGGAAGAAGCCTAAGCGCTTTGAAAGCTTGCATTTTCATTCATTTTAAAAATGTATTATTTTATATCCAAGATGTCTTCACTTTCATCGATGGCTAACACGGTACAATTCACTCTTACTATCTTCAGGTTAGGAAAGGTTTTACAGTGAGAATGGTGAAACTGGAATATCCCAGCAGATGTGGTAATGGCAAGTTCATTGAAAAGCTTTAAAAGTGGGCTGGATAAGTTTCTAAAACAAATAATATTGAGAATTACTGGTATTAATATGTATACTGTAGTTCTGGTTGGTACAGGGATACTATATAATATTGAGAATTACTGGTATTAATACATATACTGTAGTTCTGGTTGGTACGGGGATATTATATAATATTGAAAATGACTGGTATTAATACATATACTGTAGTTCTGGTTGGTACAGAGATACTATATAATATTGAGAATTACTGGTATTAATATGTATACTGTAGTTCTGGTTGGTACAGGGATACTATATAATATTGAGAATGACTGGTATTAATACATATACTGTAGTTCTGGTTGGTACAGGGATACTATATAATATTGAGAATTACTGGTATTAATACATATACTGTAGTTCTGGTTGGTATGGGGATACAATATAATATTGAGAATTACTGGTATTAATACATATACTGTAGTTCTGGTTGGTACGGGGATACAATATAATATTGAGAATTACTGGTATTAATACATATACTGTAGTTCTGGTTGGTATGGGGATACAATATAATATTGAGAATTACTGGTATTAATACATATACTGTAGTTCTGGTTGGTACAGGGATACAATATAATATTGAGAATTACTGGTATTAATACATATACTGTAGTTCTGGTTGGTATGGGGATACTATATAATATTGAGAATTACTGGTATTAATACATATACTGTAGTTCTGGTTGGTACAGGGATACTATATAATATTGAGAATTACTGGTATTAATACATATACTGTAGTTCTGCTTGGTACAGGGATACTATATAATGAGAATTACTGGTATTAATACATATACTGTAGTTCTGGTTGGTACGGGGATACTATATAATATTGAGAATTACTGGTAATACATATACTGTAGTTCTGGTTGGTACAGGGATACTATATAATATTGAGAATTACTGGTAATACATATACTGTAGTTCTGGGTGGTACAGGGATACTATATAATGAGAATTACTGGTATTAATACATATAATGTAGTTCTGGTTGGTACAGAGATACTATATAATATTGAGAATTACTGGTATTAATACATATAATGTAGTTCAGGTTGGTACGGGATACTAAATAATATTGAGAATTACTGGTATTAATATATATACTGTAGCTCTGGTTGGTACAGAGATACTATATAATATTGAGAATTACTGGTATTAATACATATACTGTAGTTCTGGTTGGTACGGGGATACTATATAATATTGATACATCTGTTGTATTCAATTAGATCAACTGGACTTGAAATGTAGTTCTTGAAGACGTTTCGCTAGTCATCCGACTGGCTTTCTCAATTCAGAATGACTTGTACAAGAATCTGTGGCAATTATGTACCCTGGAAAATCCCAATTAGCATATCACAGCCAGGTGTTAAGGGTGTGATTAGACAGTGGCTAAGAGGTGTTATAGGAACGCCCAGAGTAAGGTGTTAAAACAGCATTGTACATGGCAGACAGTTGGTGTCGAACCCCCCCACCTCTATTTAGGCTTGGTTTCTTTATTTTCACATAAATGGCCTCCTTAACACCTCTCTTGAACCAGTCACGTTCCTTCGCCAGTATGTTAACATTACAATCTTCAAAGGTATGTCCTTTATCCTTAAGATGCAGATACACGGCTGAGTCCTGACCCGAGGAATTGGCTCTTCTGTGCTGGGCCATACGTTGATGCAGTTGCTGTTTGGTCTCCCCCACATACAAATCAGAGCATTCTTCACTGCACTGCACCGCATATATGATGTCGCTTTTCTTGTGTTTTGGTATTGGGTCTTTTGGATGTACCAATTGCTGCCTCAGTGTGTTGTTCGGTTTAAAGCAGACAGGGATACGAGGTTTTTTGAAAAATTCTTCTTAATTTCTCGCGAGACCCCTGCTACATATGGATGACCATGTTTCTTCCTAATGTCTTGCTTTTCCCCTTCACTGTTGGTATTCGTGTTCTTTTCTTTCCTTCTACTTTTTGACAAAAGGACAGTCTGGATATCACAAGTTTTAAGGGCTCCTCTGAGATGTTTCATTCTTTAGCCTTCGCCTCGTGTAGTGGGGATGTTCTCGGCTCTGTGTTGCAGGGTTTGATGACCCCCAGCTTGTGATCTAAAGGGTGGTGGAGTCAAACACAAATACTGATCTGTGTGTGTGGTTTTCTGAAACCTTACTTCCAGTTTACCATTTCCTTAAACTTCTACCAAGCAGTCCAAGAAAGCCAGTTTGTTGTTTTGTACCTCTTTCCCTTGTGAATTAATGTTTTGGTCCACCGCATTAATGTGTTCTGTGAAAGCCTTGTACTCTCGGTGGATTTTAACCCAGGTGTCATCAACTATCTGAACCAGTGGCTGCGTGCTATGCCCTTAAAGGTATTAAGCGCCTGTGTTTCTACTCCTCCATGTAAAGGTTGGCCACAATAGGTGAAACTGGAGATCCCATAGCACACCATGTTTTTGCTTATAGAACTTATCCCTATTTGAAATAGGTGGTATCAGGCACAACCAACAAGGAACACACCTGTTCTGGGTTGAGATCAGTTCTGCTGGTAAGAGTGCTGTCTTGGCCCAGCCGTTTCTCACCATGTCAACAGCCTCCTTGGTGGGTATACAAGTGAAGAGAGATGTCACATCATAGGAAACCATAGTTTCTTCTACACCGAGTACTAATCTTCAATCTTGTTGGTGAAATCCTGAGAGTTCTGGATGTGATGCTTAGAAACTTCCCACCAAAGGTCCTAGATGTTAGCTAGATATTTTGCCACCTTGTATGTTACCGAGTTGATGTGCTGACTATAGGTTTAGTGGGCCTTCCTTATGTATCTTTGGGAGTCCATATATGCATGGATGTGCCTCACAGGGGAGAGGCGATGATACATTGCTTGGTCAATGGCTTTATCCTTTTGAAGCTGTGTAGTAAGTCTAGACTCTTCTTGTATACGGCGGTGCGTGGGGATCCCTTGTTTTAAAGCCCATATGTGTTGTTATCGTCCAGGAGCATGGTCACCTTATCATGGTAGTGAGGTTGTTGGTACCACTGTGCTCTCCCTTGTCTGCGTGAGGGTAGAATGGTGATACTGGATCTTTTGAGGGATGTTAAGGCTCTTCTTTCTGTGTAGTCAGGTTAGATGAAGGAGTTTTAGCACTGGCTAAGGTCTCAGATACCTTAAGGCGAAGTTGTTCTGCCTCACTCTGTGATACCTTATTACTGTGGATAGAGGTTCTGTGGCGTGCTATATATTTAATTTTAAAAAAAAACATCGTATCCCTGTCTGCTTTAAACCGAAAACACACTGAGGCAGCAATGGTACATCGAAAGACCCAATACCAAAACACAAGAAAAGCGACATATATATGCCGTGCAGTGCAGTGAAGAATGCTCTGATTTGTATGTGGGGGAGACCAAACAGCCAACTGCATCAACGTATGGCCCAGCACAGAAGAGCCAATTCCCGGGTCAGGACTCAGCCGTGTATCTGCATCTTAAGGATAAAGGACATACCTTTGAAGATTGTATGTTAACATACTGGCGAAGGAACGTGACTGGTTCAAGAGAGGTGTTAAGGAGGCCATTTATGTGAAAATAAAGAAACCAAGCCTAAATAGAGGTGGGGGGGTTCGACACCAACTGTCTGCCATGTACAATGCTGTTTAACACCTACTCTGGGCGTTCCTATAAACACCTTAGCCACTTCTAATCACACCCTTAACACTGGCTGTGATATTCTAATTGGGATTTTCCAGGGTACATAAGTGCAAGATTCTTGTACAAGTCATTCTGAATTGAGAAAGCCAGTCGGATGACTCGCGAAACGTCTTCAAGAACTACATTTCAAGTCCAGTTGATCTAATTGAATACAACAGATATACCATGACCTGGATGAATGAGAACCTTCACAAGCAGTAGGGTGTAAGGTTTGAACTATAAATTATCATTCTTTAAAAATGAATAAATGGAAACTCCCAGAAGTCCATCCTTGACAGTAGCTGGGGACTCCCTGCAGAAAAATCCAAATGATTACACTGACAGGTGCAATATTTTCCTGTCTGTCCAATCCCACTGATCCCTGAATGCATATGTAATAATGCACAGTAAGAAATGGAAGAGTGTAATATATAAATGAAAAGATGGTTTATCTATTTTCCCAGCTTTGATTCTTAAAAGGTAGCTCCAGTTTTATTGAAGAACAGGAGGAAAAGGAGCTGTGTCTTACCTCCCGTTCTTCAATAAACTGTTCAGGAGCCAGGAACAAAGGTAAGCAACTAACCCGATCTCTCGCGTCCCCTGACAGGTCCCGACACACTTACAGGGAGATTCAATAATAGTTCTTAACGTTAAAAATGGTGCTCATTTTTCCCCAACCAATCAGATGTTAGCTTTCAAATGTTAAAAAGGGTCTGATTGGTTGGGGCAAATTTAGCACAATTTTTTAACTGTAAGAACTTTTATTTAATCTCCCTGTTAGCACTCTGTGTGCATGCACAAGTGCGATGCGCATAGAATACATAGTCCGTTGGAACCTGTCAGAGGACGAGGCGGAGGAGTGAGAGACTGGGTAAGTTCCTTACTTTCATTCCAGGCTCCTAAACGTTTTATTGAAGAATGGGAAGTAAGACATGGCTATTGGACTTGCATTAAACAAAGAAAACAGAGAAAACTGCTAAAAATTTAATATGGAGGCAAAGGGACAGTAAGAAATGCATTTAAAGGAGTCAGTAGGAGTGAGATAGATATGTAAATAAGTGATAATAGCGATTTGTTAGGTGGACCCCTAAACTCATCCTGGTGGGACCCTGGTCTCAGATTTCCTGGTCGGCACCAACACTCAAGTCCAACACTGCTGGATTTTTAAATATTGGCAGCACTGTGGTTTGTTTTTTTTTTGGCTGTGGGAGGAACCAGTTTTCCAAAAAAAATTTTGAAATCATTTAAAAGGCTATGGTCACCCCCAAAACCCCATTGGTACAATACCTACCTTTCTCCCAGTGCTCTGAACATCACATATCTTATTGTACCTTGAAGTCCAAATGTCCTTCAAAACACATTACCTTTCTTCTGGGTTGCAGCCATCAGTCAAGGCTGAAGGCTTACAACACCTTCCAAATCTAGATGATTTATGGGCACAAGCTTACA
Organism: Hymenochirus boettgeri; assembly: GCA_019447015.1. Lineage (NCBI taxonomy): Eukaryota > Metazoa > Chordata > Amphibia > Anura > Pipidae > Hymenochirus > Hymenochirus boettgeri. Next base: position 34,516,889 of record CM033472.1, on the reverse strand, counting down.
TTTAGCTCCCAAACCTGTAATAGGGATGGTAATTGCGGAGAGGGACCAGGGACCTTCATATTGGTAATCCCCTTACACTATGTATGAAACATGAAATAATGATTCCTTTTTGACAGAATGAAACAACTGACTGGTTATATTGCAGCAGAGACACAGAGATTTGCATAAACTTTAAAAGATGTGTGGTCTGATCGAGGATTAAAAAACATATCTGTGCAATTACAAAATATGCACAACCTGGAAGACTAAAAATGAGCCTGATTGACTAAAGTGATGTGAATAAAATATTTAGATGTATGAGCCGAGTTTCACTAAAAAGACCATTTTCACCATAGGCTATTTACTGAGTGTTCCAACAGGATGCAGGGCAGAGTTTATATTTTTTAATGTGTGAAAAACTGACTTTCTGTCAATTATAAAAGCCACTGACCTAGTTCACACGCACCTAAGGAGCAAACTATATAACATGGTCTGATTCAGTAGAGAGAATATAATCAGCAAAAAAACTGGAGAAGAAAATTCAGTTGCCATATGAACAAAACGGCAAATTACACCTAGCGCAGAGCACGTGACATCAGATCGTCACCTATGAACTTTGAAAGAGCTGATAAAATGAAAAGAGAGTAAAAAAAACATTGTGTGTGCCATTGGTGTTGATTGCTGGTTGGAAGCGGCTAAAATATAGAATTGAGCATTGGAGACCTAAAAGATACAGGGCTGAATTTCTAAAAGTGAGACATGTGTCATAAGTAACATTTCATATGCCTTTAATTAAAAGGAATGGATCGAAGGCCTTAATCCTCATTATATAAGATGGGGCAGGAGGGAAGTAATATCCTGCTACACTAATCTCATGTCTGAGAAGTGTCTCTCCCAACAAAAAATTATCAAGGTAAAAAGTTAGAACCTTCCAGATTGCTGTTACCTTTTCATTTTATGATATGAATGATATGATATGTACTGTGTGATATGATATGTATGATATGTTTATAATGTATGCAAGTATGGGCAGAATTTATAGTACAAGTAAAACAATCTCCCTTTACAAGTTTGTACATTTTTCTACATACGGTGTTGTAAAGTCTGTTTTAAACTATCACGATAAAACAAAACAGAAAAGGTCCATGGGTTATAATGGAAGATACCGGTTAAGAGTTACAGTTAAAGTGTTGGGGGTTAAGATGATGTTTAGTAATTACTGATACAGATCAGTATTTTACAGCTACAGCATTCTTTTAATGGCAATCTGATGGCAGAAAAGAATGTTGTGGGCGCATTAAAATATGCAGTGTTCTAGCTAAGGTGTGTACTCCAATATTGAAAGAGTTAAAGAGCAATTACACACAATACAATCATTTTCACCCGACCGACCAATATTACCGTGTATTGGCCGGTCGGCAAAAATATTGTATGATGTGGGTGCCAACATCTGTGACCAATCTTGGTATGCTGGTAAATCACAGCCGATCATGTGGTTCCCTTTGGGAACGATTGGTCATGGCCAACTGACAGCCGTTTGCTGCAACTGACAGTGATTCATCCCTGCCAACCGGTTATAAACAGTTAAATAATGGACATTTATTTTTTATTTTTTACACTTACCTGTGAATCATACAAAATGTTTAAAATGTAAAAAGTGAGGAGATATCACCACAGCAAACACTAACATTTGGGAAATAACTTAATTATAAGCTGATTATAGGTGGCTTACAAGCTCTCAATGAAAAATCTAATCATTTCACTAATTTATTTCACTTTTTAGTTCCTGCTTAATGTAAGATTTTAGCCAGTGACCTCTTGCTCGGAAGCAATTTTTTTTTAAACATCGAAAGGTCCGTTACTAGTACAAAAACATTGGATTCACTAGAGTAATTTTACCTTTGGACAGATAGTAGATTAGTAAAAGTTCATGCTGTTTTCCAGTTTTTAAAATCTAGACACCAATGCCCTTTGAAGATAATATTCAACTTCATTAAGAATTCATTAAGATCAGAGAGAATGGCACTTTCGGATAAAATTGGCTTATACATAATGAGTCATCTGTAGCTTTCCAAATCAAAGCTTTTCTTGAGAATGAAATAAAGACGTGTTTTTCTATAAACCAATATGATAAGCAGAGTATGGCAATGGTTACATTAAATGCTCAAGATTCATATAATTTGCAAGATGGAACTTTAAAGGCATGGCCAAAATGTATACATGGCCAAAACACAACAGCTAAACTTTGAAATCTTAAACTAAACGCAGCAGTTTAAATGAGAAATGTGAGGTTTATAATGGGAAGACCTGCAGCTCCATCCTATGCCAATTTATATATTGGGTATTTAGAAGAAAAATACATTGACACGGCGGATCTGTTTAAAAATGATTGTGTGAAGTTTTGGTGCTACATCAATGACTTGTTTATGGCACCATACAAGCACAGGAATTTATTAACTTTTGTAACTCCTTAGATGATCGGTATCATTTTTAATGCAATACGTATCTGGATGGACAACTTAAAATTGCTCATAATGGAATACATACCTCTATCTTCTCTAAACCAACTGATTTTAACTCTCTACTTCACGGAACCAGTTTCCATCCCAAACATCTCTTTAAGAGGCTTGACCGGATGATGAAAAAATGCAGGGTAAGGGGACATCATCCTCGCATGCTAGAAAAGGTGAAATTTTGAAGCGAGAAATATGGCCCACTAGAGTAACATGGGAACGGGTTGTACCCTTTGTCCAAATTTACTCTACCCTTTCTGATCAAGACAAGTATAATTTGGCCAGTTATTGAATGTGATAACACTCTTTCCATTGAAACTAGACACAAAACGTTGTGCGTTTACAAAAAAGGCAAATCCCTATATAACCAACTTATACAAGCTGACCCGGTTACTAAATGTAAACAACCTTTTGCGTTTTAACATTGAAAATGTTGTTTTAATGTTTTAATTGTAATGTGTGCAATTCTTTGATCTTAGTTAACAGCTTTACCCATCCACACACAGGGAAGTTATTTACCATTAACAGTTATTTTAACTGTAACACAGAATACTGTGTATACATTCTGAAATGTCCCTGCTCCCTGATTTATGTGGGCAAAACAACAGGGCCTTTCAAAGGAAGGTTACAGCATCGCAAAAGTCACATTAATATAGCCCTGTCAAAACAAAATGGGGGTTTCCAAAAGGGTGATGCCCGACCCATAAATAGTAGAGGCAGGGATAGGAACAATAGATTACTTTGTATGGAATCTATTTGGATTTATAAATTAAAGACAAACTATGGTCCAAAATTTTTTTGTGTGTAATATGGCAGCAGCATCACCAGGTCCCCTGCACTTCCTGCTTTCTGCTCTGAAACCATGTCAGTGGATGACAGTAAATCTGCCCTGTGTCTCCTCCTCCCCTTGCAGCCCTCCTTTTCCCTCCCACTCATGGACCCAATGGACCCTCCATTTGCAGGCCCCCTTTGGCCCCACCCAATCATGGGTGCTGCGGCCACGCCCACTCGTGGGTCCCATGGCCCCGCCTATTTTTGGGTGCCGTGGGACACTCCGACCCCCCCTACAGAAAACTGTGTGAAAACATCACTCTGTTATCACTCTGTTATCACTCTGCCTGAAAAGGCTGTTTTCACATAGTGAGAGAGTAGAGCTAAAGATTCCCTTACCTTCACTGTGAGGATCTTCACTTCACACAGCAGGGAAGGGAGGGACTTCCTGTCCTGTCACTGAAGTCTGAGGCTGTGCTTGCCGGTGGTGAGATGGAGCAGCAGGAGGAGGAATGTCACATGTCAGCCTCCCACCCATTAACTGGTCAGTTATTTCTTTATATCTTGAGCTGTGGAGTACGTAGAGAGGTGGTTGATGGCTCGTTTTAAAGGTAGGAAACTGGCCTTTGGAGAACATAGTTCCTGTTTAAACTCTGTGCAACCAAAATATGAATTGACTTTATATTAGACCTAATAGTCTGTCTATATCAGTTATAACAACATATAACCCTTCAACTTTTTATTACATGTTTTTAATTTTAAATGTGATTTTATCTTTTTAGCCTTTTTACTGCACACTAATGCACCTAGCACTTTTCTATGCACTATTGACACTTTAATTGTATTTTTTTATTGTTCACCAGTTTGACCTCTAGGGGGTCATCTTACATGATTACCCTCCCTATTGATGAATATATGATTACCTTACCTATTGATGATTACATGAATACCCTCCATATTGATGATTACATGATTACCCTCCCTATTGATGATTACATGATTACCCTCCCTATTGATGATTACATAATTACCCTCCGTATTGATGATTACATGATTACCTTTAGCCCAAGCATTGAAGTGGAAGCGCACACTTGTCTGTTAATCTGTTAATTGAATCCCACAAACAAACAACGTTTCGGAGAGCACTGTGTCTCCTTCATCAGGTGATGAAGGTGTAATCACCTGATGAAGGAGACACAGTGCTCTCTGAAACATTGTTTGTTTGTGTGATTCAATAAACAGATTATTCTGAGGACAAGTGTGCGCTTCCACTTCAATGCTTGTGCTATAGCTGGGAGTCCTGGAGGTAGAGGACGAACAGGAGCTGCACCTTTAACTTCAGTGGCACATTGCCATAAGGAGTGCCTAGGCCCAAACCTATGGTATATGAATTACGTGATTGCCTTCTCTGCCCAACAACAAAAAAATAAAGCAAGTTATATAGGAACTAAAATCTACATACGATTAGAAAAATAATTCAGTATGCATGTTCCAGACTCTCTCTATCACACTCTTTTATTACCATGTACAGAGCAAGAGTGGTGGTGATCCCAGGGCTTATCTCTGGACAAGTAGAGTGACAGACAGATTATATTCCGGACTAAGGCCTGGAGGTATATTTCAGGGAGATTGTATACAATTATAGGGAGTCAATAATCTGCTATTAATACCAGGGAGACTGTATGTAATGTCAGGGATCTGCTATCAATTATAAGGGAGACGTATTGTAATGTCCAGGAGTCAAGGAATCTTCCATTTATTATCAGGGAGACTGTATGTAATGTCAGGGATCTGCTATTAATACCAGGGAGACTGTATGTAATGTCAGGGATCTGCTATCATATCAGGGAGACTGTATGTAATGTCAGGGAGTCAGGAATCTTCCATTTATATCAGGGAGACTGTAGGTAATGTCAGGGAGACAGGAATCTTCCATTTATATCAGGGAGACTGTATGTAATGTCAGGGAGTCAGGGATCTTCCATTTATATCAGGGAGACTGAATGTAATGTCAGGGAGTCAGGAACCTTCCATTTATATCTGGGAGACTGTATGTAATGTCAGGGAGTCAGGAATCTTCCATTTATATCAGGGAGACTGTATGTAATGTCAGGGAGTCAGGGATCTTCCATTATATCAGGGAGGCTGAAGCAATGTCAGGGAGTCAGGAATCTTCCATTTATACAGGGAGACTGTATGTAAGGTCAGGGACGTAAGGGAGATCTGCCATTTATATCAGGGAGACTGTATGTAATGTCAGGGAGTCAGGAATCTTCCATTTATATCAGGGAGACTGTATGTAATGTCAGGGAGTCAGGAATCTTCCATTTATATCAGGGAGACTGTATGTAATGTCAGGGAGTCAGGGATCTTCCATTTATATCAGGGAGACTGTATGTAATGTCAGAGAGTCAGGGAACAGGATGTGCGACAGAACCTTACAAAGATGAGAAGACCCAAAGTCTAAATACAAATAGGAACAAACAAGGTAAATGCACAAATACAAAATTGAGCAGGATTATTTTTTAGTGAACAGTTCCCTTTTTCGTATTCTTCTCGGGAGAAGTGTTCTATTTTGTCCATTAAAATACCGTGCTTTAGTTAGCAATTCTAGTAAACTCTAGTAAATACATCTGGGTTATAGCATGTGAATCAGTGCCTGATGTTAAGTTTAGGCCTATACAGTATTTTAAAGCTAATGAAAAGTTTTAACCTAGAAAAGAACGGTGAAGTTGCTTTAGATTCAAGCATCAGCTCAGTATTTATAGCCTGAATGGCTTCATTTATAAGAGTTCTCATTACAGCAAGGACATTTTGGAATGAAAGTGATACCTTTTATTGGCTAACTCAAATGATGGAAAATGGAATCTTTCAAAACCATTTCTTTTTTAGGAATGAGAAAGTTTGATGTCTTCAAAGCTTGCCTTATCTATTACATTAGTTAGCCAGTAAAACAAATCACTTATATTTGAAAAAAGTTTTTGCTTTCATCAATGACTAAATATCTCTCCAGTTCTGATTTAAGAAGATTCACCTTGTGTAAAAAATATATCTCAATCGGAACAAGTTATTTGCATTAATGTTTATTGTTTTACACAACATCGGGTCAAATAAGATGCTGGACACAGTTCAGCACAGTTCAGCACTAACGTTCATCAACATCTTAAAGGAGAATTAACTTTGTTTTTTCCTTCTTAATGTGAAAGGTTTCCTCCCCAGAACACCTAATCATTGTAAGATACAATTCCTGTAACTTGCATTTACTTATTTATGTAAGAAGTGGATATGTAAAGAAAAAGGCCCCATGTTGTTGCCAGTACATGTCTCTGTCCAAGTAGTCTTCAAACAGCCTTGTGAGCAAGTGCACACATTGGTCACAACCCAGGCCCAGTATTCACCCTCTCTATTCACATACCATTTTCAACACAATTGTCGACACCAATACGGAAGCCCCTGAGAAGACTTAAAAAGCTGCAGTTACCGTGCAGTTTATTTTCTAGTCAGCATGAGTGGCACAAAGAACAGACTACCAGGAACAATAGTTAGCAACTTTTCTTGTCTTTTTTTTCTTATATTTTTGTTGTTGCTTCAATGTTGCTCCTTGCAAAAGCTAAAGTTTCTAAATGTACCTACTTTTCATGTGTTAGCTCTGTTGGAATAGTGCCCTAATGGGTTACTTTTAGAAAGACAGAATGAGGCTGCAGGTGCATTTTTTTCAGCCAAGAATTGAAATAAAGAATCTTTTTGTCCAATATACTTTTTTATATACAATAGAGACAAGGTGGCAATATATATTGATGTATTTAAGATCCACATACACCTATTGCATGCTAATTTGTTTTGTGGTATATAACATTAGGTTATGGGGACTTCAAGGTGGAAACAATATTATTTAAATGATTTATCTTTATTACATTAGAGATGTCCGAAGTTTAGTTCCGTTTTAGGATTTACAGAGCTCGGGAAAAAGCCGAAGATCTGAACCCTCGAAAACAGAACATACTTTTGAGGGTTCGGAAAGTATTAAGGTTATTTTTTGGGGTTTACTGAAAATAACCTTGTACATTCGGTAACCCATGAAAATACATTCTTAAGTCCCAAAATCCGAACGATCCTCCCAGTTTCAGATGGAACTTTTGGATTTTGGAACTGAGGGGTTCCTTGAGGGATTCCATCTCTATATTACACATATTTAGGTATTCTACATTTTGTCTTCATTTTAAAAAAATCAGTAAATTTCATAACCTTTGCTAAGCTCCTTCTGTGGTGGGTTCTTTATTTTTCTTTACATCCAGCAGGCTTCCTAAAAATGTTCTTCACAGTAATTTCTACTGATTGGCTGTTGAATGGATCAAAGATACTTGGATCTCTACTGAGCAACTAAATCAAACAGAATACTGAGACCAAAATGAACAAGAGGACGTTATTACTAAATGATGTTTATATGTGCTCTAAACTTTAAAATAAGCTCAACACTTGATAATTTAAAGGATTTTCTATCAAATTTAGGACCATTAGGACCTAATGGTCCTTAAGGGCAGCTGTACATTTTCCAGTTTAAGGCTATTAAAATAAATCCTTTATAAATAAAGATAAATCATGTAAAGTGTGTATTTCTAGACAAGTTTATAAAATCACTGGGGCTTCTTGGTATTGCATTAGCGATTTTTTTTCTCGGTTGCTTAGGTGCAGAATTACTTTGTGTTAAAATTATCACAGCCTGTTAAATATTAAATCTGTTCAATGGATAGTTATACTGTGCTCTGTTTCCAGCTGTCAATAATCTGTTAACGGTGAAATATAACATTTAGCTGACACTTGTTAATGAGAGAAGAATGAGAGATATTGCCTAAAACAATGCATGGATCAGATTTTCCAGGTTCTCCGTTTAAAACAAGAACATCAATGACTGAAATTTGATAAAGAATGTTAGTAAAGCAGTACTTGCTTCTACAGTATATACATTATCCTGGGAAACAACAGTAGCTTGACTTGTACTTGAATGCAGCTACTGCATCAACAGAATTGAAAAAAAAAGGAGAATGTGTTATGTGTTATTTGGGGATATATTTTTTCATGTTGATCTTCCAGCTTTCTTGTGGGTAGAGAAGGACAAAATGGTCTTTTGTTGTCCCTCATAGTTTTCATGTCAACCAACCAATTGGGATTTAATGTAGTTTTGACAAAATCCTGCGGGATCCTGCTTCCCTACATGCCACCATCAATACAACACGCATAGTCTCACTAACAACTCTCTTTGCCTATACAGTATAGTTCTAATTCACTTCAAGCCTTTCTCTGTTAGATATGGAAGAATAAATCTTTACAAACCTTTAGCATTACCTAAAACAAGTCATCTAGGATGTGCAATCCATCTAAACATGTTTCTTCTTAAGTCTCTTTAATGAACACTCTTAATTAGACTTGAATAAATCGATATGAATCAACTTGAATTGTTCAGTAACCAGCTGGGACTGAATTGCAGATTGATTATTTATTTTTACTATCTCCTTAAAATACTAAAATACTAGAATCTGTATAAACACAAACATATATATATATATATATATATCCCTTATATTATAGAAATATATAGGATATTAAACATAGGGAAGGTGTATATGTATGTGTGTACTATCTCACTGTTACTGCTTAAATGACCATCAGTAAATGTATATAAAATTTAGCACTGACATATTAGGTACAACACAAAATTTACAAAATACATAAACTTACTCACAGAGCTGAGATCCCTATTTTAAAATGGAATGGTCAAATGGCAGCTTAAACCACACCCCTGTGTGTGTGCGCCATATGAAAGGAAGTGTTATCCAAAAAAAGTTTCTGTCTGCTATGCAGGATATGATGTGTATTGTAATGGACATATACACCAAGGCTCCTTGTATACCACCTCCAGCCTGCAGGTAGTGTCAGTAAGTAACAAAATACAAGACATCCCTGCTCTCTATGGAAGGAGGAGAGAAAGTGAAAGTGGATTGTGGTGTGTGCTGGAGTGATATTGACTGCAACAAATAATCCTGTGTATAAGATCCTGTTACCACCTGTTGGGAGGACAGATCATTGGACAGACAATTTACCTTATTGGATACAAACTCTGAGGTAACAGATAAGTGTACACCAACTTACAAGGACACACAATATACAGGCCTGGTCAATATTCAAAGTTGTGCACCATAGATAGGGACACCCCTGATTACTGCACATGTTATGTGGGAACCTGTTTATGTGCACTGTCTGCTTTGTGCCAGACCACCAGAGTAACCCACTGTGTTCCATACTACCCATAATCCTTCCATAAAGCAGTGATCTGGTACAAATTGGTGGCAGCGGTGCTGGTAATACCATTTATGCTCCCTGTTTACTTTGTATATTTGTTCTCTGTATTAAGCTATGGAGGCTGCAATATGCACGGCACTTTCTCTATGCACACAGCTGGAGCCTATCTGATCACTTAGGGGAGGGAGGGAAGGAGGGAGGGAGAGGGGCGGGGGGTAGTTGTACACTGTAACCCTGAGGACGGCCCTGTGGATACGGGCTGAAACGCGTAGGTCATTTGCCTACACTATTTATTTCAATAAATCTTAAGTAAGACCCAGGAGTGCTCCGCTTGCTCTTTTGGTTATATATATATATATATAATGTATTCTTCGCATTGTACCAATAAGCCTGAATTACTAAATGGACTAAAACATAAATCTTTTTAAATAAAAAAAAGGGGGAAATATTTAATGAATGGGAAATGACGTTTAGAAATGAATTAGGCAGGGTGGTAGAAAAGTTTAAGAAAAATAGTTGTGTTTCACAGGAAGTAATTCAAAAGAAAAAACACTCTCAAGGAAAATAAGATCTAAAAACAAATTGATTTTGTTTCATTTGGATGAATTACATCATTTTTGATGATTTATTTGACACATACAGCCTATCAGAAACCGGTGTGCCCAAAGGAAACCCACGCAAGCACAGGGAGAACATACAAACCCCTTGCAGCTGTGTCCAAAGTTGGATTTGAACTCAGGACCTCAGTGCTGCAAGGCATCAGTGCTAACCGTGTATGGGGCCTAGGAATGTGCATTGATTATCTTGTTATATATATAAATATATATATATATATATATATATATATATATATATATATATTATATATATATACACAGAAGTCTCCAGCACTCAACTATACATATAAGCATAAATTAATTAGATATCACGAACAAGTATGCAAGCAACGAAGGGTGATTACCTGCACTAAAGTTAAAATGGATACGTTTAGTACATAGTTTGTACAAACTTGCGTCAGCTGATGCGCCACTTCAAGGCAGTATCCCAGCATCAGTCCTAACTAATGAGTAAAGTTCATCCCTGGGGGAACAAGACCATACCTGCTTCTCTCTTTATTTAGTATGACCTATACCAAGGAATCGGGAGCTTACAGAGCTCTAAACCTTCTTTTATCTGGAATGCCCTAAAGGGGCGGGGGGATAAATTTACCCAGGGAGCAAAGCATATAAATCGAGCTTAGCGTATTGCTCTTTATTATCTACAAATACAAGAATATGCAGCTCAAACCTTTATTTTAAATTACTTTCAGATGCGGTGCAAGGAGGAGTACGGCAATTAATACATTACACAGAAGTCTCCAGCACTCAACCATACATATAAGCATAAATTAATTAGATATCACAGAACAAGTATGCAAGCAAACGAAGGGTGATACCTGCACTAAAGTTTAAATGGATACGTTTAGTTACATAGTTTGTACAAACTTGCGTCAGCTGATGCGCCACTTCAAGGCAGTATCCCAGCATCAGTCTAACCTAATGAGTAAAGTTCAATCCTGGGGGAACACAGACCATACCTGCTTCTCTCTTTATTTAGTATGACCTATACCAAGGAACATGGGAGCTTACAGAGTTTCTAAACCTTATTTTTTATGGCGACTGTTAAAGGGGCGGGGGAATAAATTTACCCAGGGAGCAAAGCATATAAAATCGAGCTTAGCCGTATTGCTCTTTATTATCTACAAATACAAGAATATGCAGCTCAAACCTTTATTTTAATTACTTTCAGATGCGGTGCAAAGGAGTACCGGCAATTAATACATTAAAAGAAGTCTCCAGCACTCAACTCTCGTTGCTTGCATACTTGTTCGTGATATCTAATTAATTTGCTTATATGTAGTTGAGTGGTGGAGACTTCTGTGTAATGTATTAATTGCCGGTACTCCTTGCACCGCATTGAAAGTAATTTAAAATAAAGGTTTGAGCTGCATTTCTTGTATGTATATATTATATTATATAATAATAAAGAGCAAGCGGAGCACTCCTGGGTCTTACTTAAGATTTATTGAAATAAATAGTTTAGGCAAATGACCTACGCGTTTCGCCCGTATCCACAGGGCGTCCTCAGGGTTACAGTGTACAACTACCCCCCGCCCCTCTCCCTCCCTCCTTCCCTCCCTCCCCTAAGTGATCAGATAGGCTCCAGCTGTGTGCATAGAGAAAGTACCGTGCATATGCAGCCTCCATAGCTTAATACAGAGAACAAATATACAAAAAACAGGGAGAATAATGGTATTACCAGCACCGCTGCCACCAATTTGTACCAGATCACTGCTTTATGGAAGGATTATGGGTAGATGGAACACAGTGGGTTACTCTGGTGGTCTGGCACAAGCAGACAGTGCACATAAAAGGTTCCACATAACATGTGCAGTAATCAGGGGTGTCCCTATCTATGGTGCACAACTTGAATATTGACCAGGCCTGTTATGTGTGTCCTTGTAAGTTGGTGTACACTTATCTGTTATCTCAGAGTTTGTATCCATATAGGTAAATTGCCTGTCCAATAATCTGTCCTCCCAACAGGTGGTAACAGGATCTTATACACAGGATTATTTGTTGCAGTCAATATCACTCCAGCACACAACCACAATCCACTTTCACTTTCTCTCCTCCTCCATAGAGAGCAGGGATGTCTTGTATTTTTTACTTACTGACACTACCTGCAGGCTGGAGGTGGTATACAAGGAGCCTTGGTGTATATGTCCATTACAATACACATCATATCCTGCATAGCAGACAGAAACTTTTTTTGGATAACACTTCCTTCATATGGCGCACACACACAGGGGTGTGGTTTAAGCTGCCATTTGACCATTCCATTTTAAAATAGGGATCTCAGCTCTGTGAGTAAGTTTATGTATTTTGTAAATTTTGTGTGTGACCAAATAAGTCAGTGCTAAATTTTATATACATTACTGATGGTCATTTAAACAGTAACCGTGAGATAGTATACACACATACATATACACCTTCCCTATGTTTAATATCCTATAATTTCTATAATATAGGGATATATATATAATATATATATATGTTGTTGTTTATACAGATTCTAGTATTTTAGTATTTTAAGGAGATAGTAAAAATAAATATCAATCTGCTTCAGTTCCCAGCTGGTTATGAACAATTCAAGTTGATTCATACGATTATTCAAGTCTAATTAAGAGTGTTCATTAAAGAGACTTAAGAAGAAACATGTTTAGATGGATTGCACATCCTAGAGACTTGTTTTAGGTAATGCTAAAGGTTTGTAAGATTTATTCTTCCATATCTAACAGAGAAAGGCTTGAAGTGAATTAGAACTATAATGTATAGGCAAAGAGAGTTGTTAGTGAGACTATGCGTGTTGTATTGATGGTGGCATGTAGGGAAGCAGGATCCGCAGGATTTTGTCAAAACTACATTAAATCCCAATTGGTTGGTTGACATGAAAACTATGAGGGACAACAAAAGACCATTTTGTCCTTCTCTACCCACAAGAAAGCTGGAAGATCAACATGAAAAAATATATCCCCAAATAACACATAACACATTCTCCTTTTTTTTTCAATTCTGTTGATGCAGTAGCTGCATTAAGTCAAGTCAAGCTACTGTTGTTTCCCAGGATAATGTATATACTGTAGAAGCAAGTAATGCTTTACTAACATTCTTTATCAAATTTCAGTCATTGATGTTCTGTTTAAACGGAGAAACTGGAAAATCTGATCCATGCATTGTTTTAGGCAATATCTCTCATTCTTCTCTCATTAACAAGTGTCAGCTAAATGTTAATTTCACCGTAACAGATTATTGACAGCTGGAAACAGAGCACAGTATAACTATCCATTGAACAGATTTAATATTAAAAGGCTGTGATAATTTAACAAAAAGTAATTCTGCACCTAACAACCGAGGAAAAAAAATCGCTAATGCAATACCAAGAAGCCCCAGTGATTTTTATAACTTGTCTAGAAAAACACACTTTACATGATTTATCTTTATTTATAAAGGATTTATTTTAATAGCCTTAAACTGGAAAATGTACAGCTGCCCTTAAGGACCATTAGGTCCTAATGGTCCTAAATTTGATAGAAATCCTTTAAATTATCAAGTGTTGAGCATTTAAGTTTAGAGCACATATAAACATCATTTAGTAATAACGTCCTCTTGTTCATTTGGTCTCAGTATTCTGTTTGATTTAGTTGCTCAGTAGAGATCCAAGTATCTTTGATCCATTCAACAGCCAATAGTAGAAATTACTGTGAAGAACATTTTTAGGAAGCTGCTGGATGTAAAGAAAATAAAGAACCCACCACAGAAGGAGCTTAGCAAAGGTATGAAATTTACTGATTTTTTTAAAATGAGAACAAAATGTAGAATACTAAATATGTGTAATATAGAGATGGAATCCCTCAAGGAACCCCTCAGTTCCAAAATCCAAAGTTCCATCTGAAACTGGGGATCGTTTGGATTTTGGGACTTAAGAATGTATTTTCATGGGTTACCGAATGTACAAGGTTATTTTCAGTTAAACCCCAAAAAATAACCTTAATACTTTCCGAACCCTCAAAAGTATGTTCTGTTTTCGAGGGTTCAGATCTTCGGCTTTTCCCGAGCTCTGTAAATCCTAAAACGGAACTAAACTTCGGACATCTCTAATGTAATAAAGATAAATCATTTAAATAATATTGTTTCCACCTTGAAGTCCCCATAACCTAATGTTATATACCACAAAACAAATTAGCATGCAAAGGTGTATGTGGATCTTAAATCATCAATATATTGCCACCTTGTCTCTATTGTATATAAAAAAAGTATATTGGACAAAAGATTCTTTATTTCAATTCTTGGCTGAAAAAAATGCACCTGCAGCCTCATTCTGTCTTTCTAAAAGTAACCCATTAGGGCACTATTCCAACAGAGCTAACACATGAAAAGTAGGTACATTTAGAAACTTTAGCTTTTGCAAGGAGCAACATTGAAGCAACAACAAAAATTAAGAAAAAAAAGACAAGAAAGTTGCTAACTATGTTCCTGGTAGTCTGTTCTTTGTGCCACTCATGTACTAGAAAATAAACTGCACGGTAACTGCAGCTTTAAGGCTTCTCAGGGGCTTCCGTATTGGTGTCGACAATTGTGTTGAAAATGGTATGTGAATAGAGAGGGTGAATACTGGGCCTGGGTTGTGGCCAATGTGTGCACTTGCTCACAAGGCTGTTTGAAGACTACTTGGACAGAGACATGTTACTGGCAACACACATGGGGCCTTTTCTTTACAATCCATTCTTACATAAATAAGTAAATGCAAGTACAGGAATTGTATCTTACAATGATTAGGTGTTCTGGGAGGGAAACCTTTCACATTAAGAAGGAAAAACAAAGTTAATTCTCCTTAAGATGTTGATGAACGTTAGTGCTGAACTGTGCTGAACTGTGTCCAGCATCTTATTGACCCGATGTTGTGTAAAACAATAAACATTAATGCAAATAACTTGTTCCGATGATGAGATATATTTTTTACACAAGGTGAATCTTCTTAAATCAGAACTGGAGAGATATTTAGTCATTGATGAAAGCAAAAACTTTTTTCAAATATAAGTGATTTGTTTACTGGCTAACTAATGTAATAGATAAGGCAAGCTTTGAAGACACAAACTTTCTCATTCCTAAAAAGAAAATGGTTTTGAAAGATTCCATTTTCCATCATTTGAGTTAGCCAATAAAAGGTATCACTTTCATTCCAAAATGTCCTTGCGTAATGAGAACTCTATAAAATGAAGCCATTCAGGCTATAAATACTGAGCTGATGCTTGAATCTAAAGCAACTTCACCGTTCTTTCAGGTTAAAAAACTTTCATTAGCTTTAAATACTGTATAGGCCTTCCATTTTACTAGGCTAAAATATATTATTATACTATATAGATATATATATTTAACTAGTATATAGTAAAATATATTATTATACTATATAGATATATCATATCATATACATAAAGATACTGTTATATAACTAGTATACAGTACTAGATACTATTATACTATATAAACATACTATTATTTAACTACAGTACTAGATACTATTATACTATATAAACATACTATTATTTAACTAGTATACAGTAAAATATATTATTATACTATATAGATATATATATTTAACTAGTATAATGTGTTATGTGTTATTTGGGGATATATTTTTTCATGTTGATCTCCAGCTTTCTTGTGTGAGAAAGACAAATGGTCTTTTGTGTTGTCCCTATAGTTTTCATGTCACACAAACCAATTGGGATTTAATGTAGTTTGACAAAATCCTGCGGGATCCTGCTTCCCTACATGCCACCATCATACACACACGCAAGTCTCACTAACAACTCTCTTTGCCTATACAGTATAGTTCTAATTCCCTTCAAGCCTTTCTCTGTTAGAATGGAAGAATAAATCTTTACAAACCTTTAGCATTACCTAAAACAAGTTCATCTAGGATGTGCAATCCATCTAAACATGTTTCTTCAAGTCTCTTTAATGAACACTCTTAATTAGACTTGAATAAATCGATAAATCAACTGAATTGTTCAGTAACCAGCTGGGAACTGAATTGCAGATTGATTATTTATTTTACTATCTCCTTAAAATACTAAAATACTAGAATCTGTATAAACACAACATAATAATATATATATTATATATATATATATATCCCTTAATATTAATAGAAATATATAGGATATTAACATAGGGAAGGTGTATATGTGTGTGTACTATCTCACGGTTACTGTTTAAATGACATCAGTAAATGTATATAAAATTTAGCACTGACTATATTAGGTACAAACCAAAATTACAAAATACATAAACTACTCACAGAGCTGAGATCCCTATTTTAAAATGGAATGGTCAAATGGCAGCTAAACCACACCCCTGTGTGTGTGCGCCATATGAAAGGAAGTGTTATCCAAAAAAAGTTTCTGTCTGCTATGCAGGATATGATGTGTATTGTAATGGACATATACACCAAGGCTCCTGTTATACCACCTCCAGCCTGCAGGTAGTGTCAGTAGTAAAAAATACAAGACATCCCTGCTCTCTATGGAAGGAGGAGAAAAGTGAAAGTGGATTGTGGTGTGTGCTGGAGTGATATTGACTGCAACAAATAATCGTGTATAAGATCCTGTTACCACCTGTTGGGAGGACAGATATTGGACAGCAATTTACCTATATGGATACAAACTCTAGATAACATAAGTGTACACCAACTTACAAGGACACACAATAACAGCCTGGTCAATATTCAAAGTTTGTGCACCATAGATAGGGACACCCCTGATTACTGCACATGTTATGGGGGAACCTTTATGTGCACTGTCTGCTTTGTGCCAGACCACCAGAGTAACCCACTGTGTTCCATCTACCCATAATCCTTCCATAAAGCAGTGATCTGGTACAAATTGGTGGCAGCGTTGCTGGTAATACCATTTATGTCTCCCTGTTTCTTTGTATATTTGTTCTCTGTATTAAGCTATGGAGGCTGCAATATGCACGGACTTTCTCTATGCACACAGCTGGAGCCTATCTGATCACTTAGGGGAGGGAGGGAAGGAGGGAGGGAGAGGGCGGGGGGTAGTTGTACACTGTAACCCTGAGACGGCCCTGTGGATACGGGCTGAAACGCGTAGGTCATTTGCCTACACCTATTTATTTCAATAATTCTAATAAGAGACCCAGGAGTGCTCCGCTTGCTCTTTATATATATATATATATATATCTAATACAAATACAAGAATATGCAGCTCACCTTTATTTTAAATTACTTTCAGATGCGGTGCAAAGGAGTACCGGCAATTATACATTCCACAGAAGTCTCCAGCACTCACTATACATATAAGCATAAATTAATTAGATATCACGAACAAGTATGCAAGCAACGAAGAGTTGAGTGCTGGAGACTTCTGTGTAATGTATTAATTGCCGGTACTCCTTTGCACCGCATCTGAAAGTAATTTAAAAATAAAGGTTTGAGCTGCATATTCTTGTATTTGTAGATAATAAAGAGCAATACGGCTAGCTCGATTTATATGCTTTGCTCCCTGGGTAAATTTATTCCCCCGCCCCTTTAAGGCAGTCCAGATAAAATAAGGTTTAAAACTCTGTAAGCTCCCTGATTCCTTGGTATAGGTCATACTAAATAAGAGAGAAGCAGGTATGGTCTTGTTCCCCCAGGGATTGAACTTACTCATTAGGTTAGGACTGATTGCTGGATACTGCCTTGAAGTGGCGCATCATCGCTGACGCAAGTTTGTACAAACTATGTAACTAAACGTATCCATTTTAACTTTAGTCAGGTAATCACCCTTCGTTGCTTGCATACTTGTTCGTGATATCTAATAATTTATGCTTATATGTATAGTTGAGTGTGGGAGACTTCTGTGTAATGTATTAATTGGCCGGTACTCCTTTGCACCCATCTGAAAGTAATTTAAAAAAGGTTGAGCTGCATATTCTTGTTTTGTAGATAATAAGAGCAATACGGCTAAGCTCGATTTTTATATGCTTTGCTCCCTGGGTAAATTTATCCCCCCGCCCCTTTAAGGCAGTCCAGATAAAAAGAAGGTTTAGAAGCTCTGTAGCTCCCATGATTCCTTGGTATAGTCATACTAAATAAAGAGAGAAGCAGGTAGGTCTTGTTCCCCCAGGGATTGAATTACTTCATTAGGTTAGGACTGATGCTGGGATACTGCCTTGAGTGGCGCATCAGCTGACGCAAGTTTGTACAAACTATGTAACTAAACGTATCCATTTAACTTTAGTGCAGGTATCACCCTCGTTTGCTTGCATACTTGTTCGTGATATCTAATTATTTTGCTTATATGTAATAGTTGAGTGCTGGAGACTTCTGTGAATATATATATATATATATATAATAATAATATATTATATAGATATATATATTTTATATATAACACGATATCAATGCACATTCTAGGCCCCATACAATTATCATATTATCTGCACACTGGCATACTTTATAAACAAAGGGGTTTTAGTATACATTACTGTGATCACATGAATGAAAAGCCTTCCAACCACGTCAAGGTAACCCCAGGGGTCGAGCAAATCTCCTCAGAGTCCTCCGCTCGACCCCTAATGTAGAGATACCGAATATGACATGGAGCCGCACACCAATTTTTTGCAGTATCATAAGTTTTATATTTCAAATATACATGGCTGCCCACACATAATGCGACGTTTCGGGAGACACAACTCCCTTTCTCAAGATTTTGATTGATTGGGGGATAATAATGTAGGTATTTTCTGTAAAAAGTTTATGTAGGAAATGTAATCCCTGGTTCACAAAACTTACTGATCCACAAATTACATAGCTGAGGTTCCCATGCACTATTGGGTAGATTTGGGGAATTTCAGCTGGTGTTAAATACTTATAGTCAAAGAGCTGTACAGCCACTGGTGAATAGATTTTGCAATACTTGCGCAGCTGCCGCAAGCTAGGGGGTAAGTTTAACTCTTGCAGCTGAGGGCCCAGTGAATGCCCTTATGTTTTTTACCTTCCAAAATTAGATCAATGTCTATACAACCAATCAATGGTCGATTGCAAATGGATGGGTCAGAGCGGAAAACATGGCAAAAACACACAAGGTAAAACCGCCTATCTCTCCGGCTTTTTTAAGGCTGGGTACACACCATACAATATAATTGGCCAACCGAAAATATTATATTATTATATAAAATATTATATTATCATATAAAATATTATATTATTATATAAATATTATTAAATAAAATATTACTGTGTGTTGGTCAGCCCGAAAATATTATATGGTGAGGGTGCCAACAGATTGGATAAACGGGCGATTGGGTAAATGCTTGCGGCGAACTGTTGGCTGTGGCTAGTTTTACTGCTAGTGGCGGTTGGTTGGGACAAATGTTGTCCTGTGTGTACCCAACCCAAGAGGTTTGGTAGATTTGAAGACTGGTGCACTAACTCCATTATGAAAGATATAAAATTCCTTCATTATAGAAGAAGGGGGCACAAAATAGTTTAAAACCAATTTTGCTCTATTTCATAAAAATAAATGTATAAATACAAAAGTTAAATGTTCCTAAATGCTAAGTTATAGTAAATACACACCACAGGGTATGCCTCTGGTATGATAATGTTGCAATGCACTTGTATAGGTCGCTATTAAGAAAGTATTAGCACTGTTATTTGAATATTGTTATATTGAAAAAGAGTCTATTTTACCTAGTGGTTGTGTATACCCCTATATAAGTGCATTGCAACATTATCATACCAGAGATGTACCCTGTGATTTGTATTTAGCTTTAGGAACATATACCATATACTTTTTGTATTTATTAATTTATGTGTTGGAGATATAGCAGCTATGAGAGCAGATGTATATTTTTAATTGTTTTTAAACTGTTTTGTCCCCTTGTCCCCTTTTTTATATATTTCATAATGGAGCTAGTGAACCAGTCTTGACTATTTAATCCTATCCGGGATGCACCTCACCCTCTCTCAGGGAGGGTTCACCTAGTGCCCTATCATATTTATATCTATATTGATTTGATGACCAAATGTTGACTCTATCAAACACCTTATTAGTATAAGGTCAGCACTAATGTAGATAAACACATGTACCCCAATAGGCACTTACATGCTTATAGTGGAATTATTAAAACTGCCCAATCAGGCTGATACCTTAAAGTCATTCACTGGCACACGTGTATATCTTTACATAAAACAAATCAGTTATTATACCAATAAGGAAAAGGGGATCACAAGCCTACTCACAGAAGCACAGTTATGCTCTCCTTCAGTCAAATGGATAATATCTTGTGGATCCCACCAGGTTCAAATTGAACTGTGCCCCTCCTGGATTTACTCACATACTTGGGATGTAATGAGAAAGCATACATGGCATCTATCCACCTATCCACGGCTTTCTGACACCGTGCTGTGCATTCTGAATCAGTACAGGCTTCTGGCCCCCATACTGCTGTATCTCCAGGTTGTGCTTTCTGGTACGCCCTCTAAGCCTTTAAAGTGCTCTGCTCGTACAGGTATGCACGTTTCACGCAAACTCACCCAAACTTCATCAGGGTCTCGATTATTATGCACAATTTGCTGGTAATTTGTGCGATTGTGTGCTACTTGTAAATACATTATTTCTTGTTTGTTTGAAACACTGCCTTTAGATTCTACCTTAAATTCCCTTACAATGAAGGAATGAAAGTGCACGTCCACCCTTGTCAAAAACTGGTTAATTGTGTTACCTGCCCCCAAACCCAACTAATATATTATGCACTTTAATATCTGCATGTCTAACCTGATATTTAAGGATAATTATTGTCCCAATTCTTGCAGAGTAAGCTGGCCCCTCCTTCCATGCAGTCAATCAAGGCTGTGACTGCTTACATCACAACCAATGATTGCCTACTCTTTCCCTTGCTTCCTCCTCTGCACATGCTCAAGCTTATAAAAAAGCTTATTGAGCAGTTCAACCAGACAATACAACCCTAGGACTAGTGGATACCCTAGTTTGCTGCCATCACATCCTCGATAACCACTTTGGAATTGATCTACTGCTTTATTAATAAAGATCTCCTTTAAAGAACCCATGTTATCTGCTTGTGAAGGTTCTCATTCATCCAGGTCATGGTATATCTGTTGTATTCAATTAGATCAACTGGACATGAAATGTAGTTCTTGAAAGTAGTTCTGAATTGAGAAAGCCAGTCGGATGACTAGCGAAACGTCTTCAAGAACTAAACTTCAAGTCCAGTTGATCTAATTGAATACAACAGATAACCCATGTTATCATAAAGGCTTTTTACATTTCTGAAAGACTTCACATTTTTTTCTATTTTAATCTAAAGCCAAGCTGAGTATGGAAATCTTACAACAACAAACCTGACATCACTCATACAGTTGACCTTTTGTGTTTTACCTAATCAGTCTCTAATATTCAGAGAGAAAAACTAGAGACTTTCCCTTGGTCCTTGGAAACCCTTCTACTGCGATTCCTTCCTAGGATTTTTTTAAATTTTGCACGCAGTCATGCAATTAAGGTAACATATTGCAGTATTGTTGTATGAAAAGCAAGTTGCTTGGTAACAATATTTTTCACAGTCTTATGATACTCCGGAAGATTTATTTCATGTTACTTCTCAGCTAAAAGGTCAAAGGAGTAATTATACAAATACACAGGTACACCAGGCATTCATCACACTAACATTATACCTCTTGACATGTGTTTAGATTATCTGTAATGCTAAAGACCTTGGGAAATATAATGCCCTTTATCTTCCATTGTTGGCTTCTTAAATAAAGATACAAACCACTTATATCAGCGTACTGATCATTACAGGGAAATGTTGTCATTTCTGATTTTTTATTTAAATGAAAAGAATTGTGTTTTTTTTTCTTGCAGAAAATGATGTTTGGCACAGGATTAACTGGGTAATGGGTAATGGGTAAACAAAGCAAGATAGAAAAACCAGGAAGGCTTTTCATATACAGTTTTGACATTAAATGTGTGTTTTGATTTTGTTTACTCAAACAAGCCCAGTATTAAAATGTGAGCTCCTCAGCATACTAACTTATGGCTAAGATCACAAATTTTCGGCATGGGGGTTATGGACAAATGTTACATGGTTCAGAAGACGATTTGCAGTGCTGTGCAATATACTGCTGTAACAATGACAAACTAAAATGCCCCAGGGTACCTTTTAAGGGCATGTCCATTCTTAAAACAAAACAAATGGTGACTTATTATTATACCATTATTTCCCCGCAACCCCAACTTCTATTTTACCAGTTTATCACATGTATTTGCAACCAGATATTAAGTTCTCTTCTGTTCTGGCGAAGATATCTGCCTTCTCCCTCAGCTCAATGAGCTTTTTATAAGCTTGAGTATGTGCAGGAGAGGCAGCAGGGTAATCAGCAGTCAATTACTGGTTGTAATGTCAGCAGTCACAGCCTTGATTGACTGCATGGAGGGAGGGGCCAACATACTCTGCCAGAAAGGTGGCAATAAAAATAATTAATATCTCGTTAATAATACATATGAAAATGTGCTGAATATATCAGTTGGAGTTCATTGAAGATAACATGACCATTTTTTGTTTTCAGGGAGGACATGCCCTTTAATGAGTAAGTATAAGGCTATCAATTTCTAGTTTACTGGGATAAAATAGGACAAAAAACCCTGACAAACTATAGCAAAGGAATAAAGTCAAACTACCCAGGAACACTAATAAAATGGCCCCAGCGCACCTAGTGTGGCAACTCCAAATGGGCCACAATAGATGATGTGACCAAGCCCTACTTATTGGTAAAGGCATCATTCAAACTACTGTTGAAAAATCATTAAAACAATTGGGGCAATTTAGGGAGAGAGACACAATCGGCTATTTCTTTGTCTTAAAGCAGTTTTAGCCAATGTACAAAAGGTTAACACAGCTTTAAGACAGAAATAACTGCGCTTATGGCAGTGCACAAAAACAGGGTCACACAACCCTCGCAATCACTGCACTGAGCAGATCTCAGAATCTTAGAATGGAATCTTTAACTACAGCCAATAGGTGGCATTACAGGTTTGTTCTAACGTTTTAGTCAGATCAGTAGCACTTTTATTATACGTTATAATAATAGGAGTTGCCATAGGAGTGCTCCCACAGCCCCCCTTTTTGTTTAAGCTCACTTTTCCACATCCATTGATTTGCTAGAGTGTATGGGGTTCGTCTAACATTTTCAGCCATCTAGTGCAAACATTTAAACAATTAACTATTTTTTAACAACAATCTAACGGTGCAATCCATTGTTTATTTATTGTTTTTTAAATCTACAAGACTGAATGGAATTCCTTTCCTGCATAGATCGTCTCAAACTGTTTAATTACAGCAATACATTTTTGTAAAATAATAGATTTCTGTCAGTTGTGCATCAACCTAGATTAAATGTGGCTAGCCAATTTCACAGGAGGTCAAGTCAAGACTCTACGACCATGATTCTAATAGTGTGTCATTTACTACATTGCAGCAAAAAAAAAAAAATTAATTATTAAAGTATTATTTATTTAAGTTATCCGCAATTTGAAATGTGTGTTTCATACTTTTTTATACCTTCAGAAGGGGACAGATATAGTAGATACTGTACATCTAAGCAGCTTCCATTTTTATCTACATCTTCAAAATTAAAATAAGACACAGGGAGTAGGTAGGTCTCAGAAATCTCCATATGAGCATCGAATCATTTTTTTGGATTAGTATATTGTCATGTGACATAATAAATGAGAAAAAAAAGAAAGTCTTTGAGGAAGGTCCAGAATAGAATGAAAGGATGTAGGGTTTTAATGTGAAATTTTGATGGTGAAAGCCTTGATTCCGCATTAATATTTTGGCAGTTTGACATAGAAATTTCCCTTGCAGTTTAAACTTAACTAATGAACAAAATGAGTTGGCTGAAAATCCAATTAAAACTGTTTTTTTCTTTATTATCGACAGCATTTTCAAATTTTTTATAGACTTTTTTAATTAGAAATTTCGAAGTTTCGATTTTCGAAGTCTGAGTTTGAAAATTTTGTAAAATCCCTTGCATCCTCCGATTTTCAAAAACGGCACTGAAAACAATGATGTGGACACATGTCTGTTAACCTGCAAACGGACTGGAATGCGGACAAAATGCATTGTCCTAAACGCACTCAAAACAGATAGCACAACGCAACGCACATAGCAGGACCTTGCCCTAAGTTAGCAACCTTGACAAAGTGTTTCGTAAAAAGTCTATTTCTATTAATGTGATTTCTCATGGATGCTCCTCCAATTTTTTTTCAGTCCCCATATGGTTACACCTTGTGGATTCTTTTTGTACCAGTCCTATAGATTTGGGGCTAACGTTACTAGTTGTGTTATGTAAAACAGAAAGTATTTTTAATATTTTAATTGTATTATACGCACTTCCAGTCTTGCTCTAGTCACAGTTACCGTGCCTAAGCAAACATCTGTACGACTAACCTTTTGTGATACCTAAGCCCCAAGGTGAGCTGTTTGGAGTCTAATGGAATCATGCATGCATGTTTTGTTGCAGGAGGAAGAGAAGCTGTCAGGGGATGGAGCTGTTAGCTGCTGCATGAACATCTTTAGGACAGCTCACCGTGAGGCTTAGGGGTCACAATGGGAGGTAGGAGTAAGGTAATTTTGTCAATTGACACTAAAAGACCAATAAATGAATAAAAATTCTATTGATTTGTCTGGCAGATGTTACTCATTGCGCCACCTCTAGAGATATCCACGAGTTTGGGAAAACCTGAAAGTTTGTAGTTTGGAGACTTCTAAAAAGTCAGAGTTCGTACGAAATCATAAAATCCGTCTACAATTTGGGTTTGAGTTCTAGTCCATCCCTAATCACGTCTTCACATTTCACAGGGAATAAAAAAGAATCGACTGGCTATTCACCAGAATCACAAAAGCAGGTACCTTTTTTACCAGCGGTTCTGCAGAAAATGTTACAAAGCCGCGGAACTGGAAATTCTAGTCGGACCTGATTGAAGTCAATGAGAGAAGAAATTAAGAATTTTTCACATCAAATTTTGACTCCAAAATTGGACATAGATTTTTGAATTGAATCAACACAATTTCTGAAATCACATTTTGTCAAAAGTTCCATTCATTCTAAATTAGGAAAGTTCCTCCAGATTTCCGAAACCTGCCATTACGCCTGTAAACCATATTCTGTTCGAAACTGGAAAGAGGCATTGCAGTTCACGGCATGGCGTAATACAGGACTTGTAGTAAATATCATGCCAGTTTGCCATATATTTGCTCATAAAAAAGTAACACGTACCAGTAGCCAATCAGTTAAAGGGCATGTCCACCCCCAAAACTATAATCCCCCCCAGTAATGGCCCCATCATGTAGTGTAATTTAATCCTTACCTCACATCCCAGCTCCATAGGGTTCTCCTGTAGTCCCCCCCCAAAGTCCAAAAACTGCCCACCAGGAGGATAGCAGAGTTCATATAGGACTCTGCCTCCTACCTGGCCTCCGGGAGAAGTTTGGCATGCATACTGCAGCCCTTCTCCCCCTTCCTCCCCCTCCCTCTCCCTCCCAGTTGGATTCCCTCCCCCTATAACAACCCTTTACATATAACATTCCCCCTGTCCCCCCGGCCCCAACCGCTATATTTTTTATTTAGAAAGTGCCCCAACATTACTTACCTTCCCTCTTTCCTCCGCCGCACTGAACTCTCGGCAGCACGTACGTGATTGGCTGCGCTCAGCCAATCACAGACGCGGCTGCCAGTCCCGCCCTCTGCTTGCATTTTGTCGCAAGCAGAGGGCCTGGCAGTCCGGCGGAGGAAAGAGGGAAGGTAAGTAAAGTTTGGGGCACTTTCTAATAATAAAAATAGAGCGGTTGGGGCTGGGGGGACAGGGGGAATGTTATATAAAAATCTTTTTTCAAGGGTGGATATACCCTTTAAATTACATTTTCATATAACAACATCTTCTGTCCCCCTTTAATCACAGTGTCTTCTGTGCAATACTCTCATGTCCTTAACACAACATCAAAGGCTCCTTCTGTTCTAGTGAGTAAACAAACATTAAAAGCTCGGCTTATGGTTTCCTATTGCCCTTTCCAATTAACAAGTAAACACATGCAGCCCTACAGAGATTAAATATGGAAAATGACATTAGTCCAAGTTTTCATTGATATTATCTATGTGTCCTATTTTACTGTATAGACATGGAGAACAGCAAATAAATAGTCAACCATCGTATAATAATCATTCATTATTAATAAAACTGAATCTATGTGCAAAGTGAATCTTGGGCTAAGTGAAAAGTGGAGTTAAAAGGGCATGTCCACCCCCCAGAACAACTTTTTTTCTATTGTGTAGTTCTCCCTATCCCACCCCCAAACGCTAAGGTTATATGTAAAAAAATTGTAACTAACATTACTTCACTCCCCCGGTGCTGTAAACTCAGCCCTCTGCTACAGGGGGCCAGGCCTGCAGCCACTGAGAGGCAGCCAATCACGGACACGGCTGCAAGCATTACAGAACACCGCATGCCAAACTTCCAAGTAACCAGGATGAACCAAAAAGAAGCTATAGGCACACCAAGGATATCAAAAAAGAACAGGTTCTGTTGTATACTTCACCAGAGTCCATATGAAGCAGGAATGGGTGATTGCATGTCCCTAGTCTCCACCAGACCTTATATAGATCTCAGGTCTTGGGTAGGCTAATGGGGCGGTCAATGCAACTATCCAACTTTTAACATTCTGTATCTCCAATTCCGCTATCATTCCAACCATGTAATACGGAGCCGGCTTCAGACACACTTCCAGGAACCAGATTATTACATCACCATGACGCATTTCACTCTTATGAGCTTTCTCAGGCCGCAACACAGGTTGCTGTTTGTTTATTCTATTTGGGGGTCCACCGTTTTTCTAGGGTAGGGGGACCTGGTGGCACCTGTTAGGGATTTCTAGCAATATACTGTATATACTCAAGTACAAGTCGATCCAAGTATAAGCCGAGGTACCCATTTTTACCTAAAAAATAAGTAACTCGAGTATAAGCCGAGAGTAGAAATTATGACCATAATTGCCTTGTGATTTACTGAAGATCCTCTATAAGAGGACAGAGACAGGCCTTACAGGAAGTGTTCCATGTGCTGAGAGACAGTTCTATGTGATGAAAAAGAGAGAGGAATTTGCAGAGATGTGACCTAGAGCAGAAAGTTTACCATCACTGTTGGGAAGGACACCAAGAACAGGTTACACATCATCCCTGTACATTGCCCCTTCATACCTGATCCCACCCCAACAAAGGGAAACAACCCAGACCTGCAACTATGGACTACGTCCCACTAATCTGGTAAAAGCTGGAAGCCAGTGCTTGCAGCTGCAGTTTACTACAAAGGTCCCCGGGCCCCATCTCTCCTTCTGCTTCTTGACCTGTTTCAGTGCTCTTCCACATTGAAATGAGTCAACACTTTCTGCACCGTCTTGATGTGTGCGTTCTTCATGGCTTTGTTCCTTCTCACCCCCCTCACTAACCCCCCACCGTGCACAGAATGTTCAGAGTCTTCCTGCCAGCAATGATGACACCACACCGGTACATGATGGTGGGTGGGGGCAACTCAGCCAGGTCCACCAAACGGGAGGTGCGTCATCCAGTCCGTATCCAGCTGATTAACCAATAAGCAGAGGGTCTCTATGTGAGAGGAAATCCGACTCTCTTTGTGAACAGACCAGAGGATTCCACCCTCACCCTCTGGATACAACTCCTGCTTGGGCCGCACAATAATATAGCCACTATTGCTGGCTCAGGCTGTGGGTGGTTGGACTTGACCCAAGTATAAGCCAAGGTTAGGTTTTCAGGGCAATTTTAAAACCTGAAAACCTCGGCTTATACTCGAGTATATACAGTGGATATTTTATTTGTGCAGGATATCTGCAATGCACTGCTGTGCATGATACTCCGTGTGTACTGCATTCCGGGTCATATCATGTTATTGGTATTAAACCGATCCATGCCAAAATCATGCATGCATGCAAACCAATAACGGACCGGACCGCATCGCAAATAGTGGGAACTACCAGGTAGCATTGTGTTGCCAATGCAACCGGAAGTGTGAACAGAGCACAAATCACACTCCGACACGCAATAGTGGGACCTAGAGGTCAACAAAGAGAGCAACACCAAAGAGCTCTGCAATTACAATACAACATCGACCAAAATCATTTCCCCTGCTTAACAAATAATCGGGGAGATTCAATATTGAAGGATCGTGTTACTTACCTTTGTGCAATCCCGCGATATAATAGCAGAAGTAAACGAGATTATGTCTGGTATTGCATCGTGGGATTGCGTAAAGGAAAGAAGTTCCGGTTAAGACAGATTAAACACCTCATACAGAACCCTGTTAAGTTTCATGCTACGAGGTAGTGCTAAACTTAACCAAAGGGTTTTGTATTGGTTGCACATAAAAAATAAGTGTAAAACACACGTTAACCCAAACGGGTTTTACACGGATTTGACCCATATTGAATCTCCCCCTATATCTTTACTATGGCCATGGCCGTGTCTCACTGTCATTTTTACTTTGTTCCCTACGCTCAGTTCATCTCTATCTCTTTCTTACCATTTATATCTCACCATCTCTTCTCCCTACCTCCTCATACTCCTCCCATGTGCTATACCAGCTCGTCACCAACACCACATTTCACTATCGGTCAAACAGAAATAAACGACACCACCTCAAATCCATCTCACATATCCAGTTTCTATTTGCTCTCCTACTCGTGTTGCTGCTAATATATCTCCTAATCCTGTCCCCCTTAGTTTCCTATTGTCCTCGCCCTACTCTGCACTTACTCCCCTTTTTGCAGAACTACACCCTCTAACCTTTTATCTGTTCCTCAAATACCCCCTCCATATCTGCCCTTCCAGGGCCGCCATTAGGGGGGGAAAGGGGGTACTCCAGTATGGGGCCCAGACTTGGAAGTGGCCAAGAGAGTGGGAGGGGAAAAAAAATTTCCCCCTGCAATACTGCATTCAGCCATTCCTAGATGGAGAAGAGAAACAGGGCATGTGTCTGCTACATGGCCCATGACTCAGTCAGTAGGTGGCTTTACTGTCTATGTGGCTCCGCCCCCTCCTGAACTTGTAGCTGTTCTGTGCTGTGATCTTCATAGAGAGCAGGAGGGAGTAACTGTAAGTTATACTGAACCCATTTCTGAACCCAATGGACATTGTTACCCTCTGTCTTTCTGCTATGTACAGGTACTGACAGGGACTGCTCTTGGGGGGCTGCTGGGGCCAGTACCTGCATAGCAGAGATGGGAAACCATGTCACTTCACATGCTTAACTACAACTCCCAGCATGCTTGATTGCATTCTGCTACCAACGCAAGCACTGCACATGGGGAAGGAAATAGCCTAATAGGGCTACTGGGCTATTACCTACCCTATGGGGGCAGCATGGCAGCTCCACACCATCTCTATCCTGCCTATATACATATCTCCATTTCTGTCACATAGCGGTATGGCAGCTCCACACTGAGATGGAGATATGGATATAAGCAGGATAGAGGTTGTGTCACATAGCAGTATGACAACTTCACGCCATCCCTATTCTCCCGATATCCAAATTTCTATCTCTGTGTGACATTGCAGAATGGCAGCTCCACACCATCTCTATTATCAGGATATAGACAGGATAGAGATGGTATTGAGCTGCAATCTGACAGAGATAGAAATATGGATATAGGCAGGACAGAGTGTGGAGCTGCCTGGAAAATAGTGGCAGCCTTTTTCCAGGCAGTGCACAAATGGGTAGGTGTAAGGATTTGAGCATGGGAAATGGGGTGAATATATCAATAGTCAATACGAATGAAATAAGTTTTTAAGCAACACTGATGCTGAATATAATATGGGGTCTAATATGGGATCCAGACTGTGTGGGCTTGGCTTAAAGGTATGTTATATTTACCAGTCTGTGCCCTCTGGGCATGAGGGTACCTTAAGTGTGTAACAACAAGCACAATGGTAGCGCACACCGGAGTAGATCAGCGATCAGCTACTGGACAGCAATGGGGTAAATAAAAGCTTCTTTATTAACTAGGAAGCAACATAGTAAAGAAATGCCTGACGCATTTTGGACCAGAAGCGGTCCTTAATCATAGGCTCCCATGAGTGTGTGTACTGGACACTGAATCTAATGGCCTCTGCTGTGCATTGACACTGCTGTGCATTGACGCAAATGCAATGCGATGTTAAATAATCTCATATGGTAAACGTAGCCTGAAGGCTAACTCCAGCCTGATAATCCCACCACTCATCCCTCTCCCCCATTAAAGTACCTGATAATCCCACCCCTCATCCCTCTCCCCCATTAAAGTACCTGATAATCCCACCCCTTATCCCCCTCCCCCATTAAAGTACCTGATAATCTCACCCCTCATCCCTCTCCCCCATTAAAGTACCCAGGGTGAGGACCTGAACCAAATATCTATGTATATTTTACATCTACTTATGAATTTATACTTCTTCAAGCCCACAGCCAGTTTTATTTAAGACCAATAACAAACGCAAAATTTACTGAGTTACAAGTCACTACATTTTCATGTTTGTAGCTCTAACCTTGTTGTTCTAACCTTGTCATCGATGTCACCAAAGTAATAAGTGAAATCTATTCCCCAATGAAAGTCACTCAATAAGTATGAAGGAGTGTGAATGGGAGTATTAAAGCAACGCCTGATAAATGAAATATATTAATCTTCACTGTTAGATGTAAATTATAGATGTCTGACCTTTGGCATCACTGCATGGTTAAACAACATATAACAACTCTGACTTATTCTTCTCAGAAATAGTCATTATGTACTAAGCCACTCCACTCCATTACTATATATTCATATGGAAATCCCTGTACGTATTCTTGGTCAATTTAGATTGGCTTGCAGTACAGTAACACCCCTAGTGCTCATCAATAGGAAGTACGCTTTAGAAATGTTTGAGTATAAGATAGCCGCCCACATATCTAAACTTTACATTTAATAAGAGAAGCCCTGCAAACATAGGAACAGCAATACTTACCCACAGCTTAAGCCACGTGTGTTGGCTTTGGAAGCTCATTATGCAGCCTCAGGGGAGTAGGGTACGATTATGGTCACTATCACAGCCGTGACAAATGCACGCAACTCTAAATTGGTAAGTTTAGGAAATCTGTGAAATGGGTAAGTATTGCAGTTACATACATGATAAACATGCCCATTAAAGGGAAACTAAAGACTCTGGCCAAGCAGTTCTTATAATTTCTCACATCCACAATTAAAGCTAAATTTATTTTTACAACTTATTTTTACAAAAATAATCAGCATTTTTCCTTTACTGTGATATTCCTTTTTCAACCTTAACATAATTCCCTATCCCTTTATATAGACAAAACCTGACTCAGAAGATGAAGAATTTGCAAAAGAGGAAAGAGAGTAAATAATACTTTGCACATCCAACATTTTGTCTTTCTAATGCTAGGCCTCATGTTTATACTCTAGGGGCCGTAGTTATAAAAAAGTGATAGTGGGAAAATAACAATCTCTCTCCTTTATAGGTAGGTATGTGATTAACAGTTGCAATGTAGGGATAAAATACCTGTATAAATCAAGCTATAGATGGGTTTCATTTTTTTATACATATACTAGAGAGGTTTGGGGATAAGGAATTTAGAAGAAGAGAATTAATAAAACAACTAATCCAATAACTGCTTGGTAAATGAAACCTCAATTTAATCTATAACAGATAACACTGTAATGCCCCACTTGTTTTGTACATCTTCCTTTATGGTCATTGGATCGGCTAAGAGATGTAAATGGGCACATTGCCAGGAGAGTGGTGAAGGCACCGAGAAGGATGGAGAAAACAAGGAAGTGCTTAAAACCACAAAGCATGGAGAAAGAGGTCCCTGACCCACAGATCTTTCAGTGTTGGTGGGTAGGTAACATGCAGATACAAGTTGAAGGGTGGAAAGTTCGGTACTGGGATGACTTAATGTTAACCTAAATACTCATATAATTAAATAATCATATTGTTTGGGAAAAAAGAAACAGGAAATAAAATGTACATCTTTCTACATCTGATACAATCCTACTGATAGAGGTTTCTTGGCAAAGACAAAGAGGTATAGAATTCTGGAATGGGGAGCAACAACACTAAAAGGTCTAAGGCCAAGGATGCTGTGTGATTAGGAAGTTTGTATAGGGAATGGTTTTGTGGTTAACAAAGGGTAAGCAGGAAGATGCAGCAGAGTGAGGGCTCGTTCACACTAGGAACAGTCAAAAATGCAACTTAAAACCGGAGTGCGTTTAGTGACATTTAAATACGTTTTTGTATCTGTTGCTAAGCGTTTCCATGTGTGTTTTTTTCTGTGTTTCTGTCCGTTGTGTTTTAACCTGTTTTTGGTTGCATTTTTCTAATTTAAAGGGCATCTATACTGAAAAATAGGTTATTTTAAATTGATCATAACTGGAAACTATAATTCTTCCCAACCACAATTTTTTTGTTGATCTGCCCACTATTTCTTTAGATATCCAATCTAAAACTTTCTATCTTTCAGCTGTCCTTGCTCTCAAAAACTATTCTTCTGTGAGTAGTTTTACTGTAGCTGGAATGGTGACAGAGTTTTGACAGCTGCAATGCTGTATGCTGTGTGCAGGCTTGACAGTTGGTTTGTGGGAAAAAGTCAGGTCGGATGGAAGTAGGAGTGTTTAAAAGAGGGAGGGGGGATACAGCTCCTAAACAAAATGGGTGCTGGATTGAAGGCATGCAGCAACACACACAAATCAGAGTAAGTTGCTACTTACATGTATTCAATTATAGATTGAGGCAAAGTCATTTTTTCAGTATAGTGTCCTTTAAAGGGTCAAGACCAAAGAACACTTCCAGGGAGTGTGGGAGTTTCAGGAGCTTTTGGAGAGGGAGGTAGCAGATAGTGTTGTGGAGAGAAATCCTGCGATTTTCTGTTGATTTTTCTATTCTTCAGCGTGTTTCCTATAGCCCGCAGACATCACAGGAATGACATCAAAGGAACATTCATTTTAGATGGACAGAAATGCGTGCAGCAGTGCGTTTTTAAACGGGCTGGAACTGAATGGAATACAACACAGCCAAGTGTGAACGATATTGTGTAATCCTATGGGGTTTTACTGTCTGTTTGTTTTTTAAAACTTACCTGCGTTTGAAAAACGGATACAAACTGATGTAGTGTGAATGAGCCCTGAGGAGATTTGAGATGAAGGGTATAAAATGGTTCCTGTAAGAGATGTGTTAATTGGAATCTATGTAATTGTCTGTGCTAGGGAAGATGTAAGTTCTTTCTTAAAGGAGAATTATACTCATGCAGTAATAGACTACTCTACAGCTCCTCCCACAGTCATTGTCACTGACAATTCTCCCATTTCTAAAATTTCTAACATTAAGTCAGAAAGCAGTCAGGTAATGCTTGAGTATATTTCTTCTTTAAGAACCAAAAAAACATAATAACATAAGCAGTAAAATTTACTATGGGCAGAAGATAGGAAGCATGAAGGTCCTTTAGAATGTGGTAACAGAAGTCCACACATGACAGAATGAGGGTATGCATAAGTATGTTGGTAGTTGGTTCTGAAAGGTAGTTACAGGTTTTAGTAATATTACAAAGGAAGAAACTACAGGTTTTAGCAACATTGTGGCTAAAGGTGGCCATACACATGTGATAATTATTGCATATATGGCAACAGATTCCATTTAATATGTAGTGGTACAACTTACACAGACCTGAGCAGACCCCCCATATGTTGCATAAGATCAGTCAGCTGTGCACAAACAGTGGTAGTTCATCTGCATCGTGTGTAGCCATTTTCTGTCTTCATGACGTGCCGATATTATGGAACCCCTGGAATTTGTGTAACATTGGCCGTGTGTATGGGAGTCTTTAGACATGATTCCAAGTAAGAATGAAGACATTGGGATATGTTGTATGAATTGACAGGATAAGAGACGGATACTTAGATTTAGTATGGAAGAGTATCTGTGATTTGTTCAAAAGTATTGCAATTTGTGTTTGGTTGTACTCTGCATATGAATTGGGTTTGGGAGTTGAGGAATGAGTATTTGAGTCCATTGAAAGTTTGCAATGGGGAAATAGTTTTATAGTTGTCAGGACAGAGTTATAGGAATCTACAGGTTAGTCATATTAGGTATTGTTGTTTAATAACGGGAAAGACTGGAGCAAGAGAAGTGGCTAGTGCTAGAAGTTCTATGGCTCAAGTTTTGTGAACATTTAATTAAAAAAGAGATCTAAAAGAAAAAGAAAAGTAATCAGATGATGATCAAGTTGGAAGAAGTATACTTTTTTTAGCGCAAGGCTTGGCTTGTAAAATTATTATATATGATAGTTGAATTCATCTAGAACTAATTACAGGGCTGTTAGTTGATTGGAAAAAGTAGAGACACATTTCAAAATCTGAAAGAAAAGTGGCCAGGGATACGTTTGATTGGGTCTTTATATAACAGGAACACAAAGTAACAGATGAGAAAGCATTGAGCTAAATGTAAGTTAAAGAATTTGAAGAGAGTGTGGGAGGGAAATATTCTTGAAGCAACAAGTGGAGAACAGAAGAAAAACTCCCACCATGCTCTGTGGTGTATGAGAAGAATAGAGACCACTATAATAGCATTTTTCTGCTGAGTCATGTTAAAGGGCATGGTCAATTGTCTATTACCTACCCCCAATCCCAACTGATATATTTTGCACTTTATTACCTGAATTACATACCAGATATTTAAGGATAATTGTTGTCCCCATTCTGGCAGAATAAACTGGCCCCTCCCTCCATACAGTCAATCATACAGTCAATCAACTGACATCACAACCAATGATTGACTGCTGTTTCACCTGCTGCCTCCTCTGCACATGATCAAACTTATGAAAAGCTCATTGAGCACAGGGAGGAGGCAGATAACTTTGCCAGAAAGGAGTAGAATTTATACTTTAATATCTGGTTACAAATACATGTAATAAACTGGTAAAAACACCAGTTTCCCTTT
Source organism: Hymenochirus boettgeri (assembly GCA_019447015.1). NCBI lineage: Eukaryota > Metazoa > Chordata > Amphibia > Anura > Pipidae > Hymenochirus > Hymenochirus boettgeri. Next base: position 34,481,670 of record CM033472.1, on the reverse strand, counting down.
TAAAGTCTCACCAAAGATGAAGTTTGTGATGAGATTGCCATAAACCAGTTCTGAAAGTAGTTTAGAGTGTAATAATTAAGGAGGTGGGGAGTCTAGGAGAAATGTGTTAAAAGAAAAAAGTGTCAGATCATGTTTATAAAAACACTTTCTCAAAAAATGAGGATAATTCACCTTTTCCATATTTGTAGTATCATATTTTACATAGTATCAGTATTTTACATCTTTTTTATAGCCACCTCCAAATACCAGTGATATTTTACAACCATTGCGTGTCATTGGTGCCCATCAAGCTTTTGATCAGCCATATTGATTTTTTACAACAGGGTTTAAAATAAACACACAGACATAAATAACCTGCTGCACCTTAACATGTCAACACGGTCTATAAGGTCTTTAAATATGCCCCACAGAAACCACCACACACTAGCACTTACGGTTGGGAGCTAACAATTGGATCATCCTCACTCCTCAGCAGGTGCGATTCTCAACTCAAACCTCCTTGGGTAATACAATGCTACATAGAAAATACGGGGCTACTGCTCCACTGCTCAGGGCCGCCACTCTAATGAGGCAAGGTGAAGCACATTACAGAGCAGCACCCTGTAGGGAGGCAGCAGTTTAGATGCCAGAGAAAAAACACACATTTTCGGGAGGTACTGTCACTTTAAATAGCAGGGGAAGCTGTACCTTTCATTGCACAACAGAATGCAGCTACGACTCCTCCCCCTCTCTTCTGACTGGCAATTAATTTGATCAAAATCAATGTTTGTCAGCCCTGCAGATCAAAAACCAATGTTGGGCATCATTTACCAGTCACTATGAGCATCTAATACCAGTCCTTGTGGGCATCATTTACCAGTCATGTGTATAAAGCCACACCCCACTTCTGGACAAAGCATCACCCACTTTCAATTATAAACCACACCCCTTCCGGGGGCGCAGCGAGGGGAGGGGCTTTTGGATTTTTTTTTCAGGTGCTGAAAAGTCTAGAGATGGATCCCAGTGTTTATTAGTGTTCACAAAAACACACTCACGGTTGTGAGGGGGGACATGTGGCAGAAAACAAATATATAGAAAACCAAATATAGTTTCCTTTTAAAAAAAGTTTCAGTCTGTAGTTGAATCATGTTTCCTGCCATTTATACAATCTGTTAGTAAGGCTGCTCACCAGGTCACATTGCTCTTAGCAGAGAAGGAAGAGATGTACAGACAATGTGACCTTCTTGCATCTCTCAGACTAATGTTAATTCGCATTTGGTAGGTTCATGAGAGAGAAAATTCATCAGAACATTGTCATTTCAAATATCATTACTGTTCTGTAACAGATGTTCAATAAAACTTCCCCATTTCTCCTGAATAATAATTCCAGCAGGAGGAAGCTACAGGAGATGACTGCATGGGACCAAACCTATTTCAAGAACCGGCCGTTGTTTATCACAATAACGCAGCTTCTCTGTTTTTTTGAGATGTAGCGAGTATGTCAATCTCTGTTCTGCTCCATGACATTACACATCATACAGTTTGAGGAAGATGCTTTGTGATTGACACATAGCCTCCTAAAATTGTCTACTGCAACCAAGGTCTTTCATCAACGAGATGTCCTATGGATTTTGTTAAAAATAAAACAAACATTTCCAAAACGGACGGTATTTAAAGGGACACTGCTATCCTTGCAAAATATTTCTGCTTTCAGAACCAAAGCAGAGATTCAGTGGCGTAACTACCCGCGACCAGGGGGGTGTAGGGGGGCTGGACGGTAGTAGGGCCCACCATAAGCCCAAGATCTCTTCTGCGATCAGCTATTTTAAAACAGCTGAATGAATGAAACATAAGCACAATCAGCTGTTTAAAAGACCAGATCGAACTTCTTTGTCTATCTTAGTCTGTCTATCTCTCACTATCTGTCTGTCTGTCTATCATCTATGTATGTATGTATGTATGTATGTATGTATATATGTATGTATGTATGTATGTAAGTATGTATCTATCTATCTATCTATCTATCTATCTATCTATCTATCTATCTCTCACTATCTGTCTCTCTATCTATCGTCTCTGTATGTATGTATGCAAAGGGGCCCGGGTCCCCCTGCGAGTTTGGGGGCCGGCCCCTGACTCCCTCCTCCCTTCACGCAGGTCTCCGCAGACTCCCAAGATCTGTGCAGAAAACATACGTGCGATATGTTTTGTTCATACGCACAACTAGCTCTTTAAAAAGGCTGGATGCTGCACGGATTATGTATGTATCTATCTATCTGTCTGTCTGTCTGTCTCTCCATCTGTCTGTCTGTTCATCTCTGTTCACCACATTCATACAGTGCCCTGTGGTCCCCCATAACTTGTTAGAATACTCCTGTCTCAGATAAGACTTAAGCGGCTCATTACTCTGCAATTTATTTACTTTTTTGGCTTGTATTCTGTTCCTAGCACAAGATTATCACGGACATTTAGGGCTCTTTCACACTATGGACGTTTCTTAGCTTTGTAACGCAATGCATATGGTATGGAATAACACAGAGGGCTTTCATTTTTCAATCCAATCCAATGTGTCCTGTTCTCACTAGTTTATTGCATTGAACACTTTGTACACCATTGGAATGCGTGTTCGTATGTAATGTTCTCACAATCTCTAGCAAGGAAAAACGCACAAAAACGCATTATAGCACACAGTATCACACACAAATAATGTGCAAAAATGCACACAACATCGCATGATAACGCATATGTGTTATCATATGTATTACAGCACATTGTAGTGTGAAAGAAGCCTTACCCAAAGGCCAAAGCTGCAATCACTGTAGGTAGATCTCCCTTAGGGCTAGGCCACACTAGCGTGATTTCTGTGTGTTTGCACTTGCTTTTTTTGTAACATTGGAATTGCGTTAATGCACCAAAATTGTGCGATTTCCGGTGCATGGAGATTGTGCATCCGTTTGTGATACACATTCGCACGTGATCACCATTTTAATGCGCAATCCCGTGCTATATATCTTGCTACTATTTAACACCAGCTAATGGATGGGGTTAAAGTTGGTCTGGGAGCCGCAAAGCTGGATATTAAATACCGGAAATTTCCCCATAGCGATTGCAGTATATGAGGTCCCTCAGTTTATGGAGTTACAAGAGTTGAAATCCCCAGACTTGTTAATGTAATGTTTCTTTTCTACTCAATGCTTGGTGGGAAAAAAATCTAACCTTTGTTTTTCGTATGAAAAGCCAAAGGAATGTGTGGGGATCTGCTATGTGTGTAAAGAGTACTGTATACACTTAAGGTTCGTACACACTTGCGATCGCGGGTACACGATGTGTACGAACGTTCATTTCGGCCCGTGTGTAGGGCCTTTATTGCCCAAAACGGATGTTCGGTCGGGGATCGCCGAACGACCGACTTGGGGGATCCCCTAATGACCATCCGTTTCAGGCGATAAAAGCCCTACACACGGGCCGAAATGAACGTTCATAAGTGTGTACGAACCTTAAGACTTATTATGGGAGCCAATCCCCAGTGCCCACAGGTTCATTTCATAAATCAACCAACAGCCACAAAGGAAAAGTTGAGACACAGCTTGTTGTATACTTGAGAATGTGATCTGTCTGTGGAGACAATGTCGTCTGGTATCCTTTAAGTTATATTTTTAATGTGCTAATAATATATAATTAGATCTATAAATTGATAAACAAACAAACCAAAAAAAACCCTTCTAAGTAGGTACAGTTCCCTTACATAGAAAATATTTAAGCTGTTACCCTTTGAACTGAAATCAACAGCTGAATCAGACGGCAGAAAACTATACTGTACACAGAGTGCATTATTCACAATGTCAAACGGCACAATCATATTATATATTGTCCAGATTGCTCCATCTGTGATACATTATTCTACGGGTTTGAAGAACAATCGGTGACACAACCACTTCTGCTATATATAGCTCTTTATTTGATTTTTCCATGTTCAATGTTCAAAGGCTCATAAATTCTGAATAAACCAAATACTTATTTAAAATTCCAAGGACACTTGACCGCTGTTGAGGTTAATCCAAATGAAGAAAAATCCCCATAGTGTTCTAACTTTTAATGCATTGCACAAAAAGGAAAAGAAGAATAATTGGAATATAGGATAAAAATGATTCGAAGCCAGACAATGTAATGGTATTCATGATATGAACAAATAAATGGCTTTTCAGCATAATATATTACATCTGACCATATCTAATGAAACATAGTAAAAAATTTTATAATCCTACACCTGCCCTGCTCCAATGCCAGGGTGCTACCTAATCATTATATAAATATGGAAATTATTATAAAATGTTATAGTCAGAATGGCTGTGGCTAATTAATGTGATTCCTCTGTACAGTGTGCATGTAAATTTGTATCTGAAATTGCATTTTCCTTACGTTAAATTAGTTTTGTGCGTGCATTGCAGATCTATAAATGTACACAATACCACCCTCTAGTGGGCATTTTACAAATGTCTGGACATTTTAAACAATACTTGCAATTAATAATAGCAATTTATTGTTTCCTTGCTGAATGCATCATTTTTTAAATACAGATATTTGTATATCAAAGCAAGTGTATTTTTACAATACTTTTAGCAATTTTAGATTTTATAGCAGTAGATTTAACAATAGATTACATTTATTTGTCATTGTTACTGCAAATAACACATTTAAACTTGGAGATTTCAGATTAAGCATGCAGAATTTAGAAAAGCATTAGAAGAAATGAATAAAAATCCAGGAGTCAGGCACAATTCAATTACTTATACAATGTGAAACAAAATTCAATGGTAAAATAAAAGAAATGGATTCTAAATAGGGTTTTCTTGTGTTTAAAATAATGTTTGGCAGAAAAAATATTATTAAAAAATATCAGCAAAAATGTTCTCTGTCAATTTTTTTCCCCTGATCTGGAATGGACATGTTGGTGATTTATGGACGATCATGTGGTCTTCAATAGGCCACATCATTGGTTGCACCAAAATATTGATAGTACTGCTTTTTATTTTTGTCCAACTGACTACTAATCAGTTTATTAATTGATAGTCTGTTGGGTAGTAATAGTGGCCTGGATGGATTTGACAGTTGACATCACAGCCAATGACTGAATGTTAAATACCTATCTGCCACTTCTGAGCATGCCCAGGCTCAGTAGAGGCTCAGTACAGGTTTCTAAATTGCTCAGTTTCCATGACACACTCAGAAGCATAGCAGGCATACAATAATGAATTCATAGGACAAACTATGATATATCAACATATTTTAAAGAGGCCGTTCTTTCTAAAAGATGTTCTTATGAGGGTGGAGTTGTCCTTTAAACTAGGGTAACTAGATCAACTGCTGACTGATTTTTCAGCCAAACCAACCAATATTTCCAGGGGTTAGTCAGGCAGAAAAATCGGCGACCTTTTTCGTTGTCACAGGCATCCAGATCGGACATATGAGTGATCAGACATGACGGTATTTCGTCGTTGATCATACGGTCTCTTATGGGCCGCATAATAATTTGCAACTTTTTGCAACTTTTGCAGCAACCAACAGTGAGTCATCATGACCGCTCGCTAGTGGCAAACTGTTGTTTGGTACGAAAAATCCGTCCGTGTGCACCCAGCCTTTAAAAAACTGATTGCATTTATCCTGCATTGTATCCTTCCAAAATATGCTTTGGGCACTTACACACAATTGCACGTACTCTATAGCCCCCCTCCCTCTCACCCTGATGGAACTTAGAAGTATCTACTGGCTGACCTGCATGTGACCTCTGTGTAATTAAGACTGAACAGTGAGATAACCAATTGACATTCACTAGGAAGGAGGGCTGGAGGAATCAGAAAACACCATAATCCTGTTGAATTAGTGATGATTTCTACACAACTTTGCTGATTTCAGAGTTTACAGTTACAGCTATTGGCTCAATAGGAATTATAGAATCCATTCTGGCTTATTTATATTTTAACTTAAATAATCCTTTAAATGAATAAAAATTGTGTATTCGTATAACTTCCTTTCTGCTTCCCGAGTACCCATCAACATTTCCTAACCTATAGTCAATGTAAACAGCCAACAAGCAGAATAAATAATAACTTCTTGTTATTAGAGTTGCCAGTTGGCCCTTTTAATCAGGACACTCATGAAACCCTTATACGGCAAGTTAATTAGCAATTTGGTTTTAGTTAGCAAAGCCATGTGCAATATGTTTTTAACAAGCATTCTTTAGCAGTGTTGCCAAGTATGGATCGCTAATGAGCACTGCAACCCTGGGATTATATTTGGGTCTAATTTTACAGCGATCAACTTTAACTGTTTGTGTAATTTCCTTTCATTACCAAATCAGAACATGACTTGATGGCTGTATGTTTGCATGGATTGCCATAGAATGCATTTAAAATAAGTGATCTAATGGCAATTATAACTGAAGATCTGATCACTGGCCTGGCTTACACTGCCCTGTTTGTGTCCTTGGCTAGACCAATCAGAAGACGCACTCTGCAAGATGTGCGTGTTCCTATTGGTGAGGTTCCATACTTGGGTACTTGAGTAGGGAGAGAGTAACACCTGACCAGCGATCAGATGGTGATACATTTCAGCAGTTTGGAGAAACAGTTTAATTGCCCTGTAAGTTGTATACCAAACAATTGTATAGAAAGTAATGTATTTTTCATATTTAAGGGGAAGCACACGATTTTACAGATTTTATTTTTTAAGATAATACTAATAAACATAACCCAACTTATAGTTGTCCCGTTGGGCTTAAGCATTCCTGGAGCATAGCCTTATGTAGACCCAAACCTATATACACAGTCTCTCAGTGTCGGAAGGTATGTTGACCTAGATCTTTGTCCCATGGTGGCAACATGGTCGGGGTGGATTGGGGACATGTCTAGGTAGTCTGGGGGTAGAGCCAGGTAGGGTTGGGGCAAGGTGAATTTTGTTCTTAAAGGGTAACACTTTTAGCAAAGCACAAAATATTCAGTGTTCATCAGGTAAAAATATTAATTTTCTTTTGTGGAGGGACCAACACCCCCTGGCATATGTCAACATGGAGAGATGGACAAAACCAGTCAGTTTTATTTCCTTGGGCATTTTGCAAAACTCTGGAGCATCAATGGGAGGTAACAATTTGCAATGAACTTATTTTTTATGGCCATAATAAACATACAGGGAGATTCAATAAAAGAAAAGAGATATTCAGGGCTATTTAATAAAAGTTCTTATCGTTTAAAATGGTGCTAATTTTGCCCCAACCAATCAGATGTTATTTAACATTTGTAAGCTTACATCTGATTGGTTGGGGCAAAATTAGCACCATTTTAAATGATAAGAACTTTTATTGAATAACCCTGAATGAGTTCAAATTACAGAGGAAGATTGGAATGACAGCACCAGTGTACACACCTATGTACTGGATTGGCTGGAAAGCTGACTGAAGGATTAGCTGATAGAGATGGCCGAAATTGCCGGGTTTTATTCTGTTTTTGGGTTTTTGGATCTCGGGAAAATCCCTAATATTCGAAAATCCAAAAATGGAACTTAAATTAGGGACTTCGCAGCACATTTTCGATTTTTATTGAAAGTTCGAGCTATTTTCAAAAATTCTTGAAAAATAACCTCGAAATTTCGATCAGAAACTATTTTCGAGATTTTGACTGGATTTTCGACTATTATCGAACGTTCGAGGCTACATTTGAAAATTTTCGAAAATAGCTTGAAAGTTCGATAAAAAACTGAAATGCGCACCGAAGTCCCGGATCAGACCCGGATCCCATATCTACTGGCTGGCAGGCTGGCTATTGAAATTCACAAATAAGAGCAATATAGAGCGCTGTCTCCCTGCTCCAACAGTTAGCTGTGCATTTCTGCACAGTGCTAAATGATGGTTGGAACAGGAATGATAGATAAAAGGATCTAGCATACAATAAGTGGTTGTTGTAGCCTTGATGTGTAATCATCGTGAAGGACATGGCAAAAAATTAAACATGTTTTGCTGCAATGCCAACTTTGTGGTAAAAGTCCATCTCTAGGGCATTTGGTGTGTCTTGGGTGGTTGCCCACTGTGACAGCTCAATAACTCCCAGTGAGCTTTACCTGCAGCTATGATCTTCCCATTTACCAAAGTAAGACAAGTACAGTGTAGGGAAGTATATTATTTTAATCTTGTTGTTGTAAAGTCTTCTGTATGCAACAGTTTTATTGAGAAAGTTGCTAAAATAAGAGACTAGGGTGTGTGTGTGTCATTGGTACATGTATGAGACATGTATAAGACATGTATGAGAGAGAAATCAGATTATACCTTTGTACTGGGTTACAGTTAGATAACATCTGATTGTTTGTTTCAAATTTAAAGCACAGGCAAACATTTACACTTTTAATTGCACCAACCACGAAATGGGCAGCCTGATGTGATTGCTCTGTCTTGTTTCCATTCATTGCATTTATTTATAAGCTGTAGAAGTGCTAGTACAGCGCATTGTAATACACTGTGGTTGGTTTGTGCTTTACATGAGCCCTAGAGTCCCCCTGGAGTTACAAGTATATTGTGTATGCCATGAGCATTGTTCTAACATGGACTGGGACCCAGAACCCACTCACTTTCTAAATGGTTTCAACTAGAATTGATTCTTGAAAAGCTGCTAATTATTTAGCTCCAGTCATTCTGCTTTCACCCTTTTGTCTTTCTGATCACGCTTATTTTAACCCCTGATAACAGTCTATGTGCAGCACTGTATAGGGTATAGGCAGAACACAATCGATTACATAGACATCAACAGGATCAATGATAGACAGTTATGTAGACCAGGAATCGACCCTTAAGATGTTTTTAATACTAATAGTGTAGGGGGCAGTCAGGGAATGCTGGGAGTTGTTTTCAAACACCTGGGGGGCTTCTGGTTGCCTATCACTGAGATAGACAGTAGATAGACTGGAGAAAGGGAAGCTGTATGTTAAATTGTTCCAGACACCGACGGGTTAAAATAATGGATCATGTTCAAAATAAGTCAAAGGACACTTTGTGGTGTATTTGTCGCTCTGAACAAACATTAACACAAATACACCCTTCCCAGGTTTTCCAATTCTACCTATTCTGTCTAGGATTTTTTTTTTTTGGTTTTGCTTTTCCTTTACATGAATGCTGCTAAATAACTTGAAAAATGAGATCCCTTTCAAGCAAAGAGTTAAGTGGCATCTGAACACTCCCCTTTCTCCCCCGGCTGCCACTTAAACTGCTAGTAATAACAGCCCCCCTGAGGACATCAATAGAGTTACTGTGTTGAATAATCACAGACTATCAGGCAGGAGTCTTACAGCAGGTCCATCGCCTGTGACATCACTCTCCCATGCTCAGAAGCATCTCAGAGTTGCCTTTTTTTTTTTTTTAGCTGCTTTCCCTTAGCCAGTCTGTGGGTCCTTCTGCGTTTTCTACATCTGCATCTCTGCACAGGATCCGTCTGCCTGGTGGAAGGGGATTTGCTGTACATACAAAGGGGACAGAGAGAGACAGATTAAATCCACCAGCACAAACCCAGGGATGCTGCACAACATGAAATTCCTCAGCGCTTGGTACTTAATGTGCTTTGTGCCATCTGTGGCTTGGAGCAGCACCAGGTGAGTAGAGTACTAGGAGATTGGGCTTTGCAGCGAATCTTCCTACTATGATCTGGGCTGCTATTGTTTTCATTATGTTTGTACCGTGCTCCATGGCTGGGCTGCTGATGGAGACATTGGGTTTATCTGGGTGTGAAGTTTAAAGCCTCTGCGTTCAGAGCTGATTCATTGTCTTTCCTGATATTAAGGGGATTTTATTATTAATTTGTCCGGGTTGGAGTTGAAATGTCAATAAGGGAAAGTTGGAAGGATCAATGACAAAAGAAATAGAAGGGAATGAATGGGAAGAAAGGAACCGTGGTGTGTCGGGCTCTGAATCACAGGCAGAATTTTAGATGAAGAGACTGAATTAACCCTTTGTTGACAGCTTTCCAGTAATACCTGTACTATAACCCCCCCCCACACACACACCCCAGGTTTACTAGCGGATATATATAGCGGTGTTATCATCCTAGATAATTGTGATGTATGATATTATGTATCACAGTTGTGCTTAACAAGGTTATACAACCAATATATTACACAGTGTGATAGGGAAAATCCTACTTGCCCTATTCTATAGACCACTGCATTTTACCATAACGTAGACTTATATTGTTATTGTGTTATTGCTAAGGGAAGTCAATGTTTGCAAGTTTTCTACTAGGTGTGGCATTACTAGATGTTTTAATGGTATATTGGGTAATAGTATTGTATGTAATGATGTATATAAGGGCAATGTCCCTCAACCTTGTTGTCCTTGTGGATCCCTTGGAACAACTTTCATGCCTTGGGAAACCTTTATAGATAAAATCTGTATATATATCAATTCCTTCAAATAGATAATTCAATAGATTAACCAATTACTGTATCAATACATAGATCTAATAATAGATATACATCCCAATGGTGGAACTGTATAGTTCCTGCCACTATTTTGAGGAACCCCTAGCAACTTCTCAGAAAACCCTAAAGGTCCCATGACCCCTAGTTGAGAGTCACTGTATAAGGGACTAATGTTAAATGCCTGTGGACTGGTGTGCAAAGGGTTACTAAACATCATATTTTAAATAATTTTAATGATTTGCAAAAACTCGATATACACATATTAACAAACCCGGTTTTCATAAGCATCTGCCAAAAAGTTGGCACTGGATTTAGTTTTGAGGCTCTATAAAGTTACTTAGGGATTTGTTCAAATGTCTAACATGGGTCCAAAGCCAGAAACTTTCCAGCTACTTCGGAAACCTTGGTTCCCTCCACTTGCCAACTGCCAAGGAGATGCAATTCTGCAGCAAATATAAAAGCATAAAAATTTCCTTTAATCTATATTGGGTTCCATGATGGTGTCATGGTCTAGCAAACATCTTGGTAATGGTCCATTTTTTGATAGACAACAGTTATAGAAATATTGAATTTAATACTTGTTCCCTCCAAGGGGGCCACAATGTACTGTAATGCATGAGATGGTTTATTATGCCTTTGTAGCAAGATATTTACAGGGCATTTCCAGCATAAAAAAACCTTTTTATAGTCTAGTAGAGCACCCCCAAACCCAATTTTTACATTATGTATAATTGCCAAAAATGCCTCTGGAGGGACTTACCTGACCCGGTCCCTCACCACACGGGCATCGCCCCCTACTCCTGTTTCAAGCTTGATTCAAGCAAAAACAGGAGCAGTAAGACTCTGCGCTGACAGCCGCTCTACTTCCTGGCTGCGGCTTTCAGGTAATTGGGCGTGACATTACGTTTTTCCCCCTTCATAAATTTGGTGGGTTTTTTTTGCCTTCCTCTGGATCAACAGTTAGGCAGGAAATGAGGATATTGCTAGATGGATTGGACTGGATGGACGTATGTCTTTATTCAACCTCAAACACTATACTATACTGTCCCAACCAGGAAGAAGTGCCACAGAGCAGAGGAAAAGCAGCGAGGGACTGGGTCAGGTAAGTCCCTTCAGAGGCATCTTTGGCAATTATACATAATGCGAAAATAGGGTTTGGGGGGGTGGAGTGTTCTACATGACTATATATATTTTTATATATATAGTGTTTTTTATATATATATATATATATATATATATATATATATATATATATATATATATGTTGGACATGTCCTTTAATCATAAGTTTTTTCCGATTATGGAAAAGGTATTTGCCTTTCTTTCTTGGCTTACAGAGCTATAATAAACTTTATCATGTGCAGAGGGGGCAACAGAGGATTTAGCAGTTAATCATTGGTTGTGATATCTGTTGTCAATTTACTTGATTGACTGCATGGAGGGAGGAGCCAGCTTACTCTGCCAGAATGGCACCAATAATTATACTTAAAGGACAACAATATAAAAAAAAAACAACATCACCCCAATTACATGTCCACACTTCCAGCAGTTGAAATCACTTTCTCACATTTACAACCATGCTGCCCTCCCTTAGATATCACACAGCAAAGATGAGTGCTAAAGCCCACCTCCTAGACGGCCCAGGGCCATGATTAAAGGACAACTCCACCCTCATAAGAACATCTTTTAGAAAGAATGGCCCTTCTTTTAAAATATGTTGATATATCATGTTTGTCTTATGAATTCATTACTGTATGCCTGCTATGCTTCTGGATGCGTCATGGAAACTGAGCAATTTAGAAACCTGTACTGAACCTCTACTGAGCCTGGGTATGCTCAGAAGAGGAAGATAGGGGTTTAAAGGGTATCTCCACTCGTTTTTTCAAGTTTTTGGTAATCCAGTTCTATTGAAGAACGCAAGGTAAAGGAGCTGTGCCTTACCTTCCGTTCTTCAATAGAACACAGGAGACTGGTGACAAGCTAAGAAACTTACCCGCTTGCTCGCTCCCCGGCATAGTCTGACAGGTCCCGACGGACCTTGTCTTCTAGTGCATGCACGATCTATGTGCATAGAAGACAAGGTCCGTCGGGACCTGTCAGACCAAGCGCCGGCGGAGGGGACGCGATGCGCGAGCGGGTAAGTTTCTTAGCTTGTCACCAGTCTCCTGTGTGTTCTATTGAAGAACGGAAGCTCCTTTACCTCCCGTTCTTCAATAGAACTGGATTACCAAAACTTGAAGAAACGAGTGGAGATACCCTTTAACATTCAGTGATTGGCTGTGATGTAAACTGTCAAATCCATGACTGACAGTTACTAACTGGAAGAACCAGGAAGCAGAAACAGGGAAGACAGGACATTGTGCAGGATTTCAGGTTAGACTTATATATACCGTTTAGGGTTTTGGGGGGTGATTTACCCGTATGTAAGTTTTCATTTTAGGGCTGGACTTGTCCTTTAACATAACATATGTCATTGGCTGGTGGGAATGTCTGTTACAACCTCTCTCCTCCAGTCGAACAAACTTGAAATGTCCTGTTGCTAGGATACAGCCTATATAATCAAGCAGATCAAGGATGGATGGAGGAGTTTTTTCTCGATGCTAGCTTTGAGTGACAGTTAGAGACAGACAGAATTGTTACATCCCCTTCACAGCATGGCTAATTGAAGGCTAATTAAAGGCTAATTGAAGGCAGAGAGAGGCTCGAAATCAGGAAAAAAATGTATAGGGAGGGCTGCATACCTTTACTCTTCTTAAAGCAATTACATAAAATGATTTGAAGCAATACCGGTGTCCTTTAAATATCTGGTTAATAATAAATCTTAGAATTTACTGAAAATATCTGTGGGGGTTTGGGGCAGGTAACAGACATATGACCTTTTTTTTGTTTTAAGAGTGAACAAGCCCTTTAAGGAGAGATATTTTTAAGTATCTAGATGTTGAAACTGTTATGAGGACCTCATGATGCATCCAAAATTTTATATTTTGTCATACATATTAAAAAAAACTACAGAATGTGAATATCCACATAAATATTATCATTTGAAGAACCTTAATTATTTTAAATCTCTTTTTATGTATTAACAGTAAGTTGAATAACCTAGCAATAAAACATTGTTGGAGGACATGAGCATTGAGACCAAAAATAGCATGGCAGTAATAACAAACTATTTCTAATTACATTTAAATTAAAGCACTAGTACGAAATATAGAAAGTGCCTGCACAGACTTGTTAAAAATGTTGGACGGTTGAGAGGGGGGCCTATTAATGCAGGCAGAGATTGGTCACATGGCTACTAGCTGGTGAAAGCAGGAAGTGTTCACAATTTTATATTGCTAAACTTTTCCAGCAATATAACTTCTTACACATTTTACCTAAAGATCCCAGGGTTCAGGGTTCATTTTAAGGAAACCTTATTTGGAACTCATGGATCTAGTATAGCAATGGAGTCTTTAAAGGAGGTTTCTATAGGTTTTCGGTGACCATGTATATCACTTCCTCTCCACTTTCAACATACTGTATACCAACCACTCATGGATGATCCAATTTCTTTGGGATATCCACACGGCAGTACAAGTGGATCTGTTTGAATTATCTTTTCATTTACAGATTCACTGTAATGAGAAATAATACGCTGAACACATGCACTGCCGATGGCTTCTATGGAACGGATTGAACAGCTATAAATTAAGCACGGCCTTTGGGAATGCTAACACAATTCAGGATAAAAATCCATAAAGCAATCAGAAAACCATCTTTTTTTTTTTTTGAGCAGAACAATATATGGGTAAGGTATCTTGTTATGACGAATGGGCAAAGTTTTTGGTACAATACAAGTTATAGAACTTAACTTGCGGTTAATTCCCAATTCCTTAAGGAGACCAGGTTTTCTTTTTTTGGGCTGATTAGGATCAGCAGAGAGAACCTGGGTAAGAGGTTGTGAGCTGTTCCTCTGGGAAAGGAACTGAGGACTGAGAGTCTGCAGGTCTGTGAATCTCCTTTGGTGTGAGTACCAGTTACAAACAAGCCGTTTGTTTTTGAGACTTGTGTCTTTTAGGGGGCACAGGCTTAGAGAGGGAACTAAACTTTATGTTATTAGTTAGAGCTCAGACGAGCAGGAGTTTATTTTGTGTTTGTAAATTCTGTTGATTTATTTTGTCTGCTGTACCTTAATCTGGGAGCTTCTGTGAAAACAAACAAAGCTGCCTGCAGGAACCTATTCTGTCTTTATCTTGTCTAAACGGAAAACACAAGGAGAGTGCCCACCACTTTTCTAAGCCCCTACACAAGGTATAAGCATTTGTGCAAAAATGGTTATATTGTTTTACTGGCGAATAGAAAGGGGGTGCAGGGCGCACCACGGCCCTTGGCCAAGAAGGGGCCCCATTTTATGCTAAGGTCCCAAAACTACCAGTCTTTGTGCCAACTGTTTTACCAGTGGTCTGTGTACAAAGCATTTTTACCATTGTGTGTGTGCCAAGCATTTAACCAGTGTCTGGCTGTGTGCAGTGCCAGTTTCCCAACCAGTTTATCTGTGTCTGCATGCCGAGCATTTAATCAGTCTTTGCGCCAACTATTTTACCAGTGGTTATATACAAAGCATTTTACCACTCTGAAAATATAAGTAGCCGCTTGTGACTAACTTAGTAGCATGTGTATACAATAGAGATGTCCGAACTTCGCAAAATCCGGTCCGCTTGAGGATCCGCGAATTTTCTAAAAAATTCGAAACTTCGAAAATCCGCGAGCGGACCTGCTAAAATGAAAAATATTCTAAAAATTTTGAAAATAGGTGAAATCTCGTAATTTCGAAAATTTTCGAAAACGGATTTCCCGAAAATACAAGTAATCCTCGTAATTTCTAAAATTTTCGAAAATACCTATTTACGAAAATAAGAGACATCCTCGTAATTTTGAAAATTTTCGAAAATACGTATTGCCGAAAATACGAGAAATCTCGTAATTCCGAAATCCGCGGTTTGGAAGTTCGAAAATCCGGAAAAATCCGCCGTTCGCGAACGGGATAAATCCGCGGCGGATCCGGGTTCGGATCCGCGAACCGGCCATCCCTAGTATACAATTGCGCCAATATAGTTAGGATAACTAAGGTGGTACCCAATAATACAAACCCCACCTTAACTTTTTGTTGACCCAGGTGCTTTAGCCCTGAGCTTGTCGCTTGACTTTTTTTCGCTTGTGAAAACTGTCCCGAACCCCTCGCTATGGTTCCATCCACTGATAAATGTAATAAGATACTTGAGGGTCTGGCGCACTCCGGAAAACGGTACAGCCGGCACAGCAGTTTATATTAAAATGTACATACTTTATTCAACAAAAGTAAAAAACAACATAGTTACCCAAACGGCAGGAGTACCCTGATGCGTTTCGGGCTTCCTTTACCTCTTAATCACCACTCTCTGTGTGCCAAGTATTTTACTAGCGTCAGTTGGATAGTTATTTTAGGTTTGAGGATCTAAGTTTAGAAATAATGTTAGAATCTGATTGAATAGTTTTGCCAGGTGTATGGGTAAAGTATGTTTGTCTGATTTAAAATGAGTGCCTTTAAAAAGAATGCTAATGATGAATTTGGATGTTTTTTATGGAAATGATTATTTGGTTTGCGGTGCCAATTTGTTTTTGAGGCAGTGTTGGGGGGCCCATGTCCGAATTTCAAATCAGGGCCCATAAGTCTGTAGCTACGCCACTGGAAACACGCTAATGCTAAACTAAATTTCATTGGAGCAAAACCACAATTTATTCCAAAATGTTCAAAATATGTAAGACCGACATTCCATGTAACCCCTTATCACGCAATATGAACAAATAGGATCAACTCACATTATGGAAAAAGGAATAGTGAGGGAATTTTTTAGTGCAAATTAAACAATGTGCTAATATTAGCTTTTTTTATAGTATTATTTTTTATACAAATGCTGTGTTGTAACTGCCAATTACCAAGGAGTCACAGCACCAGCCTATGTTTAGTGTATCTTGAAAACAAACTTCTGGGGAGCTAAATTGCATCTTTCATTTTTTAAAGGGTATCTCCACTGATAAAAAAATGTTTGGCATTATGTTTTATTGAAGAACGGGAGGTAAAGGAGCTGTGTCTTACCATCCATTCTTCAATTAAGAGAAGGTAAGGTATTTACCCAATCTTACTTACTCACTCCTCTGCTGAGGAGCGAGCGATCAGGTAAGTATCTTACCTTCTCTCCTGGCTCTTGCTGGTTTTATTGAAGAATAGGAGGTAAGACACTGCTCCTTCACCTCCCGTTCTTCAATAAAACTAAATGCCTTTTTTTTTTTATATCAGTGGAAATACCCTTTAAAGGAGAACTATAGTGCATATAAACCTTTTTCAAAAAACATTAAAATGAAAAGTACCAGGGGTAGGATTGGTATTTTCTACTTCCCAATATAATTTCTATGAGGAGCGGCAACTGCTTATGCCAGACTTCCTGAGTGGTTCAGCACTATCTTTAACACAGGGCCTGGCAGATGAGAACTGTATGTGCTGTAGCGCTTCAATAAAACAATATTGGGAGGTGGGAATAATCAATCCTACCTCCCTGTCCCAGATACTGAACTGAACTGCTCCCTACCTCACATACAGACTTCCCCCCTCTAATCCAGAAACATAGCATTACAACAGTGTTTGCTTAAAACTTTATTTATGATGCACTTTGAGTTATACTGCCTATTAATTCATCCAAACAGCTGCTGAAACAATTTGTGATTAACTCCTCAGTGGCAACATTAGACAAAGTGATCAATGAATTGTATTCATGTGGATCCTGCATTTAAATGGAGCAGACATGACTCAGGTAAAAGTTAGCATTTTAAATGCTGTGGATTACCAATCTAAACAAATTGTTAAAGCATCAGTCTCATTTGTCATGTTTCTGGAAATGCTTTTCTTGGACGAAATGTTCAACAGTAAAAAAAAACCACACATAAATTATCATATTTCCATCCAATTTTGTCTTAAACATATGCAAAATGCTACTAAATAATTGACACATGCTTCCATTGAGATTATTTGTAGAGCTAGTGACTCTCTTTACATTGCCCTGAATGTTTTTGGTTAACTCGCATTCAATTAGATTGCTATAAGGATAACTGCATCTGTATCATTTAACGCCAATAATGAATATGAAATCCAAAGAAATGTAATTGTAGTGTAGGAGTTGCTTTACCTGCTCTTGGTTGTATTTATGTCCTTTTTGTCATATGTTCTTGAATGTAATTTGCAAACATTTAAATAGTTGAGTTTGCTGGCTGTTGCCATGGAAATAATACAGACTTTTTGGATCTTTATACACCCTGCATGTGTTATGTCTTGAGTTTTTTATAATACTTACTTCAGTGCAATATTAACTAATCAAGGGAAATCTCCTATTAATTCATGGCATTTTAATTGTTTTGGGCTTTATGATTAAACAGGGAGATTCAATAAAAGTTCTTATCGTTTAAAATGGTGCTAATTTTGCCCCAACCAATCAGATCTTATTTAACATTTGAAAGCTAACATCTGATTGGTTGGGGCAAAATTAGCACCATTTTAAACGATAAGAACTTTTATTGAATAACCATGAAAATATAGTGAATTGGTTAGTTTATATCAATGTGTTTCGGATGTAGCCTTGTACATGGTAAACTGTAGATTTTTAGGAAATAATGTCACATTACTGTACTTTATATTTGTTTGTAGCCCACAATAGGAGCATATAATATGTAAACAATTTACAAGAGGTCGTAGAGACCCCTTAAGCCAAAATATATATAATAAATAATAATAAAATAAAACTCTATGCAAGGCTCATAGATAGGAAAAGCCTTGTACAGGAATTAACAAGTAGTTGCTCTGTTGTGGCTTCCAATCTGCTGATTCTACCCACACTTTCTTTCACAACAATTTTTAGTGAAATCCACTATAAAATAAACATTTTACCAACATTACATTCTAATTTTAAATATTCAAGCAGTCAGAAGCCAACCTGTGCTCATCTACATGGAAGATGAGCATGATCGGTTTTGCTGAGGTTGTCTGGGTAGCCACGCTGCCAACACAAGCGATGTACTAAAGTAACAGGTTTTGTGACATATTTTATGACAGCTAATGGCTGGAGGTTTTTAAAATAAAGAGTTAAGTCAGGATCACTGTGCACCTAGAGTAGGTATTTCTCTATTATTACAGTATAACGCTATATGGAGTGATAGCAATGTAGAGCATCTCTAGATGCATCTCCTTGCAGGTGCCTCCAGAGGTCATAGTGACCCAATGTAATAAATTCAGGATCCAGCTCAATAAAGACTATTGAGCTAAAGAGATAAACTATTGAATAATAACACAGTCACGTGTGCTAAGTAGATCATGTACTTTTGCTTTAATTCTAAATTACCGGACCTAAGTGACGTAGCATTTTATATAAAAATCTGCAGCAGCCAATCAGGTGTTCAGATTTTTGCTGGTCCACTACATTTAGATTACATCTGGTTGGTTCCTGCAATGAACAGAACATGGAAACTTTCTCAATTTTGTTGTTTTTTTTGTGCTGTCCAGCCACAAGGAATACTAAAAAAACCCTATCAGCAGTTTTTATTATAGTGGCAGGGGGATGTGTCTGACTTTAAAAGTCTGTCTTTAGAAAAGCAGAAAAAGTGTAACACATTGTTTTATAGCACTGTGTTGAGTGTTAGGTGAGATGCAATTCCCTCACTCAATTATAGGAAGTGGCTGACGAAAGTTCCAGGTGTTTTGATTGCTGCAATTTTACCTTAAAGGATGTGTACACTGTAAAAACAATTTAAATAAAAAGGTGACTATTTTTTTTGTTATATTCCCCTCCCATAGCCTACCTTTACTCCTTGAAAGTTGCTGTATTCCTCCTCCTCTGAAATGGCATCTTGAGCTCCACCCCCACTAGGTTGTGGATATGTGCAGCAGCTTCCTGTGTCAGGATACAAAAAATACCGTATATACTCGAGTATAAACCGAGTCCGAGTTTTCAGACTGAAAAATCAGCCTGAAAACTCGGACTCGGTTTATACTCGAGTCACTCACCTTTGAAGCTCAGCGTCCTTCCATTCCGGCAGCAGCGTCCTCTCCATTCCGGCGGCCGCACGATCAGTCTACGTACTGGCGCGCCGCCGACGTCACTGCCCGGCGCCAATTAGTGACGTCAGCCGGCGCGCAAGTACATGGACTGATTGTGCGGCTGCCGGAATGGAGAGGGACGCTGCTGCCAGAATGGAGAGGATGCTGCTGCCGGAATGGAGAGGAACTTACCAGCACACAGTCCCAGAAGCCCTTGGATGGAGGAGAGCCCACAGATCCTGGATGAAGAGAGTCACAGGTACAAACTTAACTGGGTTTGAGGGTGAGGGTGGCATTCAAGATGTTTTGGAAACTACAACTCCCAGCATGCTTTATTAGCTGGGAGTTGTAGTTTCCAACATCTTGAATGCCAAGTGAGGGTGGCATTCAGATGTTTGAAAACTACAATCCCAGCTAATAAAGTATGCTGGGAGTTGTAGTTTCCAAACATCTTGAATGCCACCCACTGGCATTCAGAGTTTGGAAACTACAACCCAGCTAATAAAGCATTGGGAGTTGTAGTTCCAAACATCTTGAATGCCAAGTGGGTGGCATCAAGATGTTTGGAAACTACAACTCCCAGCATGCTTATTAGCTGGGAGTTGTAGTTTCCAAACATCTTGAATGCCAAGTTTCTACCCTCGGTTTATACTCGAGTCAACAAATTTTATTAGATTTTTAGGTGAAATTGGGTACCTCGGTTTATACTCGGGTCGGTTTTACTCGAGTATATACGGTAGCATTAAAGTAAATGTAACCTCTTGAAGAACTGGATGAAATAACTGTGTGATATACAGCGATGGCCACACCCTGATCTGTCCTGTAAAAGGATTGGCTAGAGGCTATTAGTGGGTGTGCTAACTGTATAAACTGTAACAATTACTGTAGTATCTTAGGACTGAGCATGTGTAAAGAACATAATGGTCAGTGACACACCTGTGCGAAACTAGAAACACTGGGAAATAAAACACAAACCTCATATTAGAAAGTTAAATTTCTCAACAACCATATGAAAATGAGAGGTGAGACACTGATTACTGTTAAGTTGTTCTGAGGCTTTAGTTGTCCTTTAAAGTCACGGCTATACACAAAGCTTAAGTTGCTTTTATAGTGTACATATCCTTTAAAGGGCATCTATACTGAAAAAAAAGGTTATTTTAAATTTACCATTACTGGAAATTATTATTCTTCAATACGTCATTTTATTATTGATCTGTCCCGTTTCTTTAGATATCCAATCTGAAGCATCTTATATTTCATCTGTCAATACAGTTCCTCATTACCATAAACTCTTTTGTTGTGTGCAGTTTTGCTGTAGCTGGAATAGTGACAGTCAGTTGGTATACTGTATGCTGTGTGCAATTCCCTCTCCCGGTGCTGACTCATAGTGATTTCTGAGCATGCTTGCCCTCATAAAAGACTGGTCATATGGAAGTGGGAGTGGTTAAACGAGGGAGGGATACTGATCCTGAGCAAAACAGGAAGAAGAGGCTTTAGAAGTTAGGAAATGCCAGAATCCTTCACAGCTACAGTTGATTTCTTCAGTTGTTGGCTAGGATCCATTTAGGCTCATTTCAATATTTACCTTTAATTCTCCCCACCTCCTAGACGGCCCAGGGCCATGATTAAAGGACAACTCCACCCCCATAAGACATCTTTTAGAAAGAATGGCCTCTTTAAAATATGTGAATATCATGCTTTGTCTTATGAATTCATTACTGTATGCCTGCTATGCTTCTGGATGCGTCATGGAAACTGAGCAATTTAGAAACCTGTACTGAACTCTACTGAGCCTGGGTATGCTCAGAAGAGGAAGATAGGGGTTTAAAGGGTATCTCCACTCGTTTTTTCAAGTTTTTGGTAATCCAGTTCTATGAGAACGCAAGGTAAAGGAGCTGTGCCTTACCTTCCGTCTTCAATAGAACACACAGGAGACTGGTGACAAGCTAAGAAACTTACCCGCTTGCTCGCTCCTCCGGCGCATAGTCTGACAGGTCCCGACGGACTTGTCTTCTAGTGCATGCACGATCTATGTGCATAGAAGACAAGGTCCGTCGGGACCTGTCAGACCAAGCGCCGGGGGAGCGAGCGAGCGGGTAAGTTCTTAGCTGTCACCAGTCTCCTGTGGTTCTATTGAAGAACGGAAGCTCCTTTACCTCCCGTTCTTCAATAGAACTGGATTACCAAAACTTGAGAAACGAGTGGAGATACCCTTTAACATTCAGTGATTGGCTGTGATGTAAACTGTAATCCATGACTGACAGTTACTAAGGAAGAACCAGGAAAGAGAAACAGGGAAGACAGGACATTGTGCAGGATTTCAGGTTAGACTTATATATACCGTTTAGGGTTTTGGGGGGTGATTTACCCGTATGTAAGTTTTCATTTAGGGTGGACTTGTCTTTAACATAACATATGTCATTGGCTGGTGGGAATGTCTGTTACAACCTCTCTCCTCCAGTCGAACAAACTTGAAATGTCCTGTTGCTAGGATACAGCCTATAAATCAAGCAGATCAAGGATGGATGGAGGAGTTTTTTCTCGATGCTAGCTTTGAGTGACAGTTAAGAAGACAGAATTGTTACATCCCCTTCACAGCATGGCTAATTGAAGGCTAATTAAGGCTAATTGAAGCAGAGAGAGGCTCGAAATCAGGAAAAAATGTATAGGAGGGCTGCATACCTTTACTCTTCTTAAAGCAATTACATAAAATGATTTGAAGCAATACCGGTGTCCTGTAAATATCTGGTTAATAATAAATCTTAGAATTTACTGAAAATATCTGTGGGGGTTTGGGGCAGGTAACAGACATATGACCTTTTTTTTTTTTATAGAGTGAACAAGCCTTTAAGGAGAGATATTTTAAGTATCTAGATGTTGAAACTGTTATGGACCTCATGATGCATCCAAAATTTATATTTTGTCATACATATTAAAAAAAACTACAGAATGTGAATATCCACATAAATATTATCATTTGAAGAACCTATTATTTTAAATCTCTTTTTATGTAACAGTAAGTTGATAACTAGCAATAAAACATTGTTGGGGACATGAGCATTGAGACCAAAAATAGCATGGCAGTAATAAAAAACTATTTCAATTACATTTAAATAAAAGCACTAGTACGAAATATAGAAAGTGCCTGCACAGCTTGTTAAAAATGTTGGACGGTTGAGAGGGGGGCCTATTAATGCAGGCAGAGATTGGTCACATGGCTACTAGCTGGTGAAAGCAGAGTGTTCACAATTTTATATTGCTAAACTTTTCCAGCAATAAACTTCTTACACATTTTACCTAAAGATCCCAGGTTCAGGGTTCATTTTAAGGAACCTTATTTGGAACTCATGGATCTAGTATAGCAATGGAGTCTTTAAAGGAGGTTTCTATAGGTTTTCGGTGACCTGTATATCACTTCCTCTCACTTTCAAATACTGTATACCAACACTCATGGATGATCCAATTTCTTTGGGATATCCACACGGCAGTACAAGTGGATCTGTTTGAATTATCTTTTCATTTACAGATTCACTGTAATGAGAAATAACGCTGAACACATGCACTGCCGATGGCTTCTATGGAACGGATTGAACAGCTATAAATTAAGCACGGCCTTTGGGAATGCTAACACAATTCAGGATAAAAATCCAAAGCAATCAGAAAACCATCTTTTTTTTTTTTTGAGCAGAACAATATATGGGTAAGGTATCTTGTTATGACGAATGGGCAAGTTGGTACAATACAAGTTATAGAACTTAACTGCGGTTAATTCCCAATTCCTTAAGGAGACCAGGTTTTCTTTTTTTGGGCTGATTAGGATCAGCAGAGAGAAACCTGGGTAAGAGGTTGTGAGCTGTTCCTCTGGGAAGGAACTGAGGACTGAGAGTCTGCAGGTCTGTGAATCTCCTTTGGTGTGAGTACCAGTTACAAACAAGCCGTTTGTTTTTGAGACTTGTGTCTTTTAGGGGGCACAGGCTTAGAGAGGGAACTAAACTTATGTTATTAGTTAGAGCTCAGACGAGCAGGAGTTTATTTTGGTTTGTAAATTCTGTTGATTTATTTTGTCTGCTGTACCTTATCTGGGAGCTTCTGTGGAAACAAACAAAGCTGCCTGAGAACCTATTCTGTCTTTATCTTGTCTAAACGGAAAACACAAGGAGAGTGCCCACCACTTTTCTAAGCCCCTCACAAGGTATAAGCATTTGTGCAAAATGGTTATATTGTTTTACTGGCGAATAGAAAGGGGGTGCAGGGCGCACCACGGCCCTTGGCCAAGAAGGGGCCCCATTTTTGCTAAGGTCCCAAAACTACCAGTCTTTGTGCAACTGTTTTACCAGTGGTCTGTGTACAAAGCATTTTTACCATTGTGTGTGTGCCAAGCATTTAACCAGTGTCTGGCTGTGTGCAGTGCCAGTTTCCCAACCAGTTTATCTGTGTCTGCATGCCGAGCATTTATCAGTCTTTGCGCCAACTATTTTACCAGTGGTTTATAAAAAGCATTTTACCACCTCTGAAAATATAAGTAGCCGCTTGTGACTAACTTAGTAGCATGTGTATACAATAGAGATGTCCGAACTTCGAAAATCCGGTCCGCTTGAGGATCCGCGAATTTTCTAAAAAATTCGAAAACTTCGAAAATCCGGAGCGGACCTGCTAAAATGAAAAATATCTAAAAATTTTGAAAATAGGTGAAATCTCGTAATTTCGAAAATTTTCGAAAACGAGTTTCCCGAAAATACAAGTAATCCTCGTAATTTCTAAAATTTTCGAAAATACCTATTTACGAAAATAAGAGACATCCTCGTAATTTTGAAAATTTTCGAAAATACGTATTGCCGAAAATACGAGAAATCTCGTAATTCCGAAATCCGCGGTTTGGAAGTTCGAAAATCGGAAAAATCCGCCGTTCGCGAACGGGATAAATCCGCGGCGGATCCGGGTTGGATCCGCGAACCGGCACCTCCCTAGTACAATTGCGCCCTATAGTTAGGATAACTAAGTGTGGTACCCAATAATACAAACCCCACCTTAATTTTTGTTGACCCAGGTGCTTTAGCCCTGAGCTTGTCGCTTGACTTTTTTTCGCTTGTGAAAACTGTCCCGAACCCTCGATGGTTCCATCCACTGATAAATGTAATAAGATACTTGAGGGTCTGGCGCACTCCGGAAAACGGTACAGCCGGCACAGCAGTTTATATTAAAATGTACATACTTATTCAACAAAAGTAAAAAACAACATAGTTACCCAAACGGCAGGAGTACCCTGATGCGTTTCGGGCTTCCTTTACCTCTTAATCACCACTCTGTGTGCCAAGTATTTTACTAGCGTCAGTTGGATAGTTATTTTAGGTTTGAGGATCTAAGTTTAGAATAATGTTAGAATCTGATTGAATAGTTTTGCCAGGTGTATGGGTAAAGTATGTTTGTCTGATTAAAATGAGTGCCTTTAAAAAGAATGCTAATGAATTTGGATGTTTTTTATGGAAATGATTATTTGGTTTGCGGTGCCAATTTGTTTTTTGAGGCAGTGTTGGGGGGCCCATGTCCGAATTTCAAATCAGGGCCCATAAGTCTGTAGCTACGCCACTGGAAACACGCTAATGCTAAACTAAATTTATTGGAGCAAAACCACAATTTATTCAAATGTTCAAAATATGTAAGACCGACTTCCATGTAACCCCTTATCACGCAATATGAACAAATAGGATCAACTCACATTATGGAAAAAGGAATAGTGAGGGAATTTTTTAGTGCAAATTAAACATGTGCTAATATTAGCTTTTTTTATAGTATTTTTTTTATACAAATGCTGTGTTGTAACTGCCAATTACCAAGGAGTCACAGCACCAGCCTATGTTTAGTGTATCTTGAAAACAAACTTCTGGGGAGCTAAATTGCATCTTTCATTTTTTAAAGGGTATCTCCACTGATAAAAAAATGTTTGGCATTATGTTTTATTGAAGAACGGGAGGTAAAGGAGCTGTGTCTTACATCCATCTTCAATTAAGAGAAGGTAAGGTATTTACCCAATCTTACTTACTCATCCTCCGCGGAGGAGCGAGCGATCAGGTAAGAATCTTACCTTCTCTCCTGGCTCTTGCTGGTTTTATTGAAGAATAGGAGGTAAGACCTGCTCCTTCACCCCCGTCTTCAATAAAACTAAATGCCTTTTTTTTTTTTTATATCAGTGGAAATACCCTTTAAAGGAGAACTATAGTGCATATAAACCTTTTTCAAAAACAATAAAATGAAAAGTACCAGGGGTAGGATTGGTATTTTCTACTTCCCAATATAATTTCTATGAGGAGCGGCAACTGCTTATGCCAGACTTCCTGAGTGGTTCAGCACTATCTTTAACAACGGGCCTGGCAGATGAGAACTGTATGTGCTGGTAGCGCTTCAATAAAACAATATTGGGAGGTGGGAATAATCAATCCTACCTCCCTGTCCCAGATACTGAACTGAACTGCTCCCTACCTCACATACAGACTTCCCCCCTCTAATCCAGAAACATAGCATTAAAACAGTGTTTGCTTAAAACTATTTATGATGCACTTTGAGTTATACTGCACTATATTCATCCAACAGTGCTGAAACAATTGTGATTACTCCTCAGTGGCAACATTAGACAAAGTGATCAATGAATTGTATTCATGTGGATCCTGCATTTAAATGGAGCAGACATGACTCAGGTAAATTAGGCATTTTAAATGCTGTGGATTACCAATCTAACAAATTGTTAAAGCATCAGTCTCATTTGTCATGTTTCGGAAATGCTTTTCTTGGACGAAATGTTCAACAGTAAAAAAAAAAACCCACATAAATTATCAATTTCCATCCAATTTTGTCTTAAACATATGCCAAAATGCTACTAAATAATTGACACATGCTTCCATTGAGATTATTTGTAGAGCTAGTGACTTCTTTACATTGCCCTGAATGTTTTTGGTTAACTCGCATTCAATTAGATTGCTATAAGGATACTGCATCTGTATCATTTAACGCCAATAATGAATATGAAATCCAAAGAAAGTAATTGTAGTGTAGGAGTTGCTTTACTTGCTCTTGGTTGTATTTATGTCCTTTTTGTCATATGTTCTTGAATGTAATTTGCAAACATTTAAATAGTTGAGTTTGCTGGCTGTTGCCATGGAAATAATACAGACTTTTTGGATCTTTATACACCCTGCATGTGTTATGTCTTGAGTTTTTATAATACTTACTTCAGTGCAAATTAACTAATCAAGGAAATCTCCTATTAATTCAGGCATTTTAATTGTTTGGGCTATGATTAAACAGGGAGATTCAATAAAAGTTCTTATCGTTTAAATGGTGCTAATTTTGCCCCAACCAATCAGATCTTATTTAACATTTGAAAGCTAACATCTGATTGGTTGGGGCAAAATTAGCACCATTTTAAACGATAAGAACTTTTATTGAATAACCCTGAAAATATAGTGAATTGGTAGTTTATATCAATGGTGTCGGATGTAGCCTTGTACATGGTAAACTGTAGATTTTTAGGAAATAATGTCACATACTGTACTTTATATTTGTTTGTAGCCCACAATAGGAGCATATAATATGTAAACAATTTACAAGAGGTCGTAGAGACCCCTTAAGCCAAAATATATAACATGAAACTAAAACTCTATGCAAGGCTCATAGATAGGAAAAGCCTTGTACAGGAATAACAAGTAGTGCTCTGTTGTGGCTTCCAATCTGCTGATTCTACCACACATTTCTTTCACAACAATTTTAGTGAAATCCACTATAAAATAAACATTTTACCAACATTACATTCTAATTTTAAATATTCAAGCAGTCAGAAGCCAACCTGTGCTCATCTACATGGAAGATGAGCATGATCGGTTTTGCTGAGGTTGTCTGGGTAGCCACGCTGCCAACACAAGCGATGTACTAAAGTAACAGGTTGTGACATATTTTATGACAGCTAATGGCTGGAGGTTTTTAAAATAAAGAGTTAGTCAGGACATGTGCACCTAGAGTAGGTATTTCTCTATTATTACAGTATAACGCTATATGGAGTGATAGCAATGTAGAGCATCTCAGATGCATCCCTTGCAGGTGCCTCCAGAGGTCATAGTGACCCAATGTAATAAATTCAGGATCCAGCTCAATAAAGACTATTGAGTAAAGAGATAAACTATTGAATAATAACACAGTCACGTGTGTAAGTTCATGTACTTTTGCTTAATTCTAAATTACCGGACCTAAGTGACGTAGCATTTATATAAAAAATCTGCAGCAGCCAATCAGGTGTTCAGATTTTTGTGGTACTACATTTAGATTACATCTGGTTGGTTCCTGCATGAACAGAACATGGAAACTTTCTCAATTTTGTTGTTTTTTTTGTGCTGTCCAGCCACAAGGAATACTAAAAAAACCCTATCAGCAGTTTTTATTATAGTGGCAGGGGGATGTGTCTGACTTTAAAAGTCTGTCTTTAGAAAAGCAGAAAAAGTGTAACACATTGTTTATAGCACTGTGTTGAGTGTTAGGTGAGATGCAATTCCCTCACTCAATTATAGGAAGTGGCTGACGAAAGTTCCAGGGTTTTGATTGCTGCAATTTTACCTTAAAGGATGTGTACACTGTAAAACAATTTAAATAAAAAGGTGACTATTTTTTTTGTTATATTCCCCTCCCCTAGCCTACCTTTACCTTGAAAGTTGCTGTATTCCTCCTCCTCTGAAATGGCATCTTGAGCTCCACCCCCACTAGGTCGTGGATATGTGCAGCAGCTTCCTGTGTCAGGATACAAAAAATACCGTATATACTCGAGTTAAACCGAGTTTTTCAGCTGAAAAATCAGCCTGAAAACTCGGACTCGGTTTATACTCGAGTCACTCACCTTTGAAGTCAGCGTCCTTCCATTCCGGCAGCAGCGTCCTCTCCATTCCGGCGGCCGCACGATCAGTCTACGTACTGCGCGCCGGCCGACGTCACTGCCCGGCGCCAATTAGTGACGTCAGCCGGCGCGCAAGTACATGGACTGATTGTGCGGCTGCCGGAATGGAGAGGACGCTGCTGCCAGAATGGAGAGGATGCTGCTGCCGGAATGGAGAGGAACTTACCAGCACACAGTCCCAGAAGCCCTTGGATGGAGGAGAGCCCACAGATCCTGGATGAAGAGAGTCACAGGTACAAACTTAACTGGGTTTGAGGGTGAGGGTGGCATTCAAGATGTTTTGGAAACTACAACTCCCAGCATGCTTTATTAGCTGGGAGTTGTAGTTTCCAACATCTTGAATGCCAAGTGAGGGTGGCATTCAGATGTTTGAAAACTACAATCCCAGCTAATAAAGTATGCTGGGAGTTGTAGTTTCCAACATCTTGAATGCCACCCACTGGCATTCAGAGTTTGGAAACTACAACCCAGCTAATAAAGCATTGGGAGTTGTAGTTCCAAACATCTTGAATGCCAAGTGGGTGGCATTCAAGATGTTTGGAAACTACAACTCCCAGCATGCTTATTAGCTGGGAGTTGTAGTTTCCAAACATCTTGAATGCCAAGTTTCTACCCTCGGTTTATACTCGAGTCAACAAATTTTATTAGATTTTTAGGTGAAATTGGGTACCTCGGTTTATACTCGGGTCGGTTTTACTCGAGTATATACGGTAGCATTAAAGTAAATGTAACCTCTTGAAGAACTGGATGAAATAACTGTGTGATATACAGCGATGGCCACACCCTGATCTGTCCTGTAAAAGGATTGGCTAGAGGCTATTAGTGGGTGTGCTAACTGTATAAACTGTAACAATTACGTAGTATCTTAGGACTGAGCATGTGTAAAGAACATAATGGTCAGTGACACACCTGTGCGAAACTAGAAACACTGGGAAATAAAACACAAACCTCATATTAGAAAGTTAAATTTCTCAACAACCATATGAAAATGAGAGGTGAGACACTGATTACTGTTAAGTTGTTCTGAGGCTTTAGTTGTCCTTTAAAGTCGGCTATACACAAAGCTTAAGTTGCTTTTATAGTGTACATATCCTTTAAAGGGCATCTATACTGAAAAAAAAGGTATTTTAAATTACCATTACTGGAAATTATTATTCTTCAATACGTCATTTTATTATTGATCTGTCCCGTTTTTAGATATCCAATCTGAAGCATCTTATATTTCGTCTGTCAATACAGTTCTCATTACCATAAACTCTTTTGTGTTGCAGTTTTGCTGTAGCTGGAATAGTGACAGTCAGTTGGTATACTGTATGCTGTGTGCAATTCCCTCTCCGGTGCTGCCTCATAGTGATTTCTGAGCATGCTTGCCCTCATAAAAGACTGGTCATATGGAAGTGGGAGTGGTTAAAAGAGGGAGGGATACTGATCCTGAGCAAAACAGGAAGAAGAGGCTTTAGAAGTTAGGAAATGCCAGAATCCTTCACAGCTACAGTTGTTTCTTCAGTTGTTGGCTAGGATCCATTTAGGTTCATTCAATATTTACCTTAATTCTCCTTTATGTCTTAAGTACTTAAATCCATGTTGATCAGGTGATATACAGATACCTTTGCCGTGTCTATCTTTTTTTTTTTTTTTTAGAGATCAGGAAGTCTCATCTCAATTTGTCATTTTATTCTCCAATTCTCTGTTCTTCCTCTGCCCTACGGGCGTTCTACAAAATATCTCCTATACCTACTGTATATATTATTATGTCTGATTCCTCTTTTTGATTTATTTGTGTGACAGTGAAGTTAAGAAGCCTCATTCTTCACAAGATAAATATACCATCTTAAAAAGAACATTTATTTATGTTCCAAAAATGCAACTCTGTATTTGTCATTAGAGATGGCCAAACCTCAGAAGTTTCATTCCGTTTTTGGATTTACGGAATTCCCAAAATGTAACTTACTTTTGAGGGTTCAGAACATATTTTCGAGGGTTACCGAATGTAAGAGGTTATTTTTGGTAACTGTCGAAAATAACCTCAAACGTTCGTTAACCCTCAAAAATACGATCGGAAACTACTTTCAAGTTTCCATTCATATTTTTGAGGGTTATTAAACGCTTAAGGTTATTCTTGAGGGTTACCAAAAATTAACTTGTACATTCGGTAACCCTCGAAACCCTCTGAATGATTCACCTGGTTTCTGGTCACTGCAGTTTGATAATATCAGATAATATCACTGGCCAACATACTTTTTATTGCATCAGCCCCTATGTGACCTTTAGAGATCATACATAAACAATCTAAAAATTAAAAAATGACAAATGAAACATATTGTAATCTGATTTTTTGTTTGGCAAATTCACGGAGGGTTTGATGAATTAAACTCTAAAAACCTAGACCTCGCAAGGTAAAAAAAACCTTCTCTTTGTCTGCTAAATGTAATTAGCTTACCTCGTTTCCTCGACTGCCTTCTGCTGCAGCTCTATGCCTTTTCCATACGCAGCAGAAGGAGCTGGACTAGCAGCGGAGTCTGTGATTGGCTGAGACATTGTGTCTTACCCAATTGTAGATGCCACTGCCAGTCGGGCAATCCAATCAAATTATCATTTGGATTGATAGACAAACATTTTAAAAATTCCTGCTGTGCTCCTATACAGTATATTGCATAAGGCTTGCCTCCAAAGCTGTTATTTTTGGCCACTGAGGTGACAACCCTTGGGGGGCTTTAAAATCATTTATCATTTAATATCATTATATCATTCGCCATGTCCGAAAAAATTGCCCAATCCCATCAGTCTGATTTCATTGTCAGACACCACATTAAGTAAATATCAATTTTACTCTTCAGAACTAGCTATGCAACTTTAATAAACTGTTTTTGAAAAAACATAAAACTTAGGTATATATTTAAAACCTTTTTTTCCCCTGGATCCAAACCTCAGAATAATAACAGTAAAGGCATGTTTATCAAACGTAACATCCATACTATGGAGATTGCTCAATTTCTTCCTTCCCCAGACTCCTTTCCTTCATTGATAAATCTAATAAAGATATACTCCATCCCAATGGTGGAACTGTATAGTTCCTGCCCACTATTTTGAGGACCCTAGCAACTTCTCAGAAAACCCTAAAGGTCCCATGACCCTAGTTGAGAGTCACTGTATAAGGGACAATGTTATTAATGCCTGTGGACTGGTGTCAAAGGGTTTACTAAATCATATTTTAAATAATTTTAATGATTTGCAAAAACTCGATATACACATATTAACAAACCCGGTTTTCATAAGCATCTGCCAAAAAGTTGCACTGGATTTAGTTTGAGGCTCTATAAAGTTACTTAGGGATTTGTTCAAATGTCTAACATGGGTCCAAGCCAGAAACTTTCCAGCTACTTCGGAAACCTTGGTTCCCTCCACTTGCCAACTGCCAGGAGATGCAATCTCTGCAGCAAATATAAAAGCATAAAAATTTCCTTTAATCTATATTGGGTTCCATATGTGTCATTGCCTAGCAAACATCTTGGTAATGTCCATTTTTGATAGACAACAAAATATTGAATTTAATACTTGTTTCCCCCCAAGGGGGCCACATGTACTGTAATGCATGAGATGGTTTATTATGCCTTTGTAGCACTATTTTACAGGGCATTTCCAGCATAAAACCTTTTATAGTCTAGTAGAGACACCCCCAAACCCAATTTTTACATTATGTTATTTTGCCAAAATGCCTCTGGAGGGACTACCTGACCCGGTCCCTCACCACACGGCATCGCCCCCTACTCCTGTTTCAAAGCTTGATTCAAGCAAAACAGAGCAGTAAGACTCTGCGCTGACAGCCGCTCTACTACTCCTGGCTGCGGCTTTCAGGTAATTGGGCGTGACATTACGTTTGTTCCCCCTTCATAAATTTGGTGGGTTTTTTTTTGCCTTCCTCTGGATCAACAGTTAGGCAGGAAATGAGGATATTGCTAGATGGATTGGACTGTGATGGCCGTATGTCTTTATTCAACCTCAAACACTATACTATACTGTCCCAACCGAAAGAAGTGCCCACGAGCAGAGAAAAAGCAGCGAGGGACTGGGTCAGGTAAGTCCTTCAGAGGCATCTGGCAATTATACATAATGCGAAAATAGGGTTGGGGGGGTGGAGTGTCTACATGACTATATATATTTTATATATATAGTGTTTTTTATAATATATATATATATAATATAATATATATTATATTATATATATATGTTGGACTGTCCTTTAATCTAAGTTTTTTTCCGATATGGAAAGTATTTGCCTTTCTTCTTGGCTTACAGAGCTAATAAACTTTATCATGTGCAGAGGGGGCAACAGAGGATTTAGCAGTTAATCATTGTTTGATATCTGTTGTCATTTACTTGATTGACTGCATGGAGGAGGAGCCAGCTTTACTCTGCCGCAAATGGGCACCAATAATTATACTTAAGGACAACATATAAAAAAAAACAACATCACCCCCAATACATGTCCACACTTCCAGCAGTTGAAATCACTTTCTCACATTTACAACCATGCTGCCTCCCTTAGATATCCCACAGCAAAGATGAGTGCTAAGCCCACCTCCTAGACGGCCCAGGGCCATGATTAAAGGACACTCCACCCTCATAAGAACATCTTTTAGAAAAAATGGCCTCTTAAAATATGTTGATATATCATGCTTTGTCTTATGAATTCATTCCTGTATGCCTGCTATGCTTCTGGATGCGTCATGGAAACTGAGCAATTTAAAACCTGTACTGAACCTCTACTAGGCCTGGGTATGCTCAGAAGAGGAAGAAGGGGTTTAAAGGGTATCTCCACTCGTTTTTTCAAGTTTTTGGTAATCCAGTTCTATGAAAACGCAAGGTAAAGGAGCTGTGCCTTACCTTCCGTTCTTCAATAGAACACACAGGAGACTGGTGACAAGCTAAGAAACTTACCCCGCTTGCTCGCTCCTCCGGCGCATAGTCTGACAGGTCCCGACGGACCTTGTCTTCTATGTGCATGCACGATCTATGTGCATAGAAGACAAGGTCCGTCGGGACCTGTCAGACCAAGCGCCGGGGAGCGAGCGAGCGGGTAAGTTTCTTAGCTGTCACCAGTCTCCTGTGTGTTCTATTGAAGAACGGAAGCTCCTTTACCTCCCGTTCTTCAATAGAACGGATTACAAAACTTGAAAAACGAGTGGAGATACCCTTTAACATTCAGTGATTGGCTGTGATGTAAACTGTCAATCCATGCTGACATTTACTAACTGAAGAACCGGAAGCGAAACAGGGAAGACAGGACATTGTGCAGGATTTCAGTTACTTATATATACCGTTTAGGTTTTGGGGGGGTATTACCCGTATGTAAGTTTTCATTTTAGGGCTGGACTTGTCCTTTAACATAACATATGTCTTGGCTGGTGGGAATGTCTGTTACAACCCTCTCTCCTCCAGTCGAACAACTTGAAATGTCCTGTTGCTAGGATACAGCCTATATAATCAAGCAATCAAGGTGGATGGAGGAGTTTTTTCTCGATGCTAGCTTTGAGTGACAGTTAGAGACGACAGAATTGTTACATCCCCTTCACAGCATGGCTAATTGAAGGCTAATTAAGGCTAATTGAAGGCAGAGAGAGCTCGAAATCAGGAAAAAAATGTATAGGAGGGCTGCATACCTTTACTCTTCTTAAAGCATTACATAAATGATTTGAAGCAATACCGGTGTCCTTTAAATATCTGGTTAATAATAATCTTAGAATTTACTGAAAATATCTGTGGGGGTTTGGGGCAGGTAACGACATATGACCTTTTTTTGTTTTAAGAGTGAACAAGCCCTTTAAGGAGAGATATTTTAAGTATCTAGATGTTGAAACTGTTATAAGGACCTCATGATGCATCCAAAATTTATATTTTGTCATACATATTAAAAAAACTACAGAATTGTATATCCCTAAATTTTATCATTTGAAAGAACCTTAATTATTTTAAATCTCTTTTTATGTATTAACTAAGTTGAATAACCTAGCATAAAACATTGTTGGAGGGACATGAGCATTGAGAACAAAATACCATGGCGTAATACACACTATTTCTAATTACTTTAAATTAAAATGCACTAGTACGAAATATAGAAAGTGCCTGCACAGACTTGTTAAAATGTTGGACGGTTGAGAGGGGGGCCTATTAATGCAGGCAGAGATTGGTCACATGGCTAAACTGGTGAAAGCAGGAAGTGTTCACAATTTTATATTGCTAAACTTTTCCAGCAATATAACTTCTTACACATTTTACCTAAAGATCCCAGGGTTCAGGGTTCATTTTAAGGAAACCTATTGTGGAACTCATGGATCTAGTATAGCAATGGAGTCTTTAAGGAGGTTTCTATAGGTTTTCGGTGACCATGTATATCACTTCCTCTCCACTTTCACATACTGTATACCAACCACTCATGGATGATCCAATTTTCTTGGGATATCCACACGGCAGTACAAGTGGATCTGTTTGAATTATCTTTTCATTTACAGATTCACTGTATGAGAAAATAATACGCTGAACACAATGCACTGCCATGGCTTCTATGGAACGGATTGAACAGCTATAAATTAAGCACGGCCTTTGGGAATGCTAACACAATTCAGGATAAAAATCCATAAAGCAATCAGAAAACCATCTTTTTTTTTTTTTGAGCGAAACAATATATGGGTAAGGTATCTTGTTTGACATGGGCAAAGTTTTTTGGTACAATACAAGTTATAACTTAACTTGCGGTCTTGCGTAATTCCCAATTCCTTAAGGAGACCAGGTTTTTTCTTTTTTTGGGCTGATTAGATCAGCAGAGAGAAACCTGGGTAAGAGGTTGTGAGCTGTTCCTCTGGGAAAGGAACTGAGGACTGAGAGTCTGCAGGTCTGTGAATCTCCTTTGGTGTGAGTACCAGTTACAAACAAGCCGTTTGTTTTTGAGACTGTGTCTTTTAGGGGGCACAGGCTTAGAGAGGGAACTAAACTTTATGTTATTAGTTAGAGCTCAGACGAGCAGGAGTTTATTTTGTGTTTGTAAATTTGTTGATTTATTTTGTCTGCTGTACCTTAATCTGGGAGCTTCTGTGAAAACAAACAAAGCTGCCTGCAGGAACCTATCTGTCTTTATCTGTCTAAACGGAAACACAAGGAGAGTGCCCACCACTTTTCTAAGCCCCTACACAAGTATAAGCATTTGTGCAAAAATGGTTATATTGTTTTACTGGCGAATAGAA
The DNA here is from genome assembly GCA_019447015.1 of Hymenochirus boettgeri. NCBI lineage: Eukaryota > Metazoa > Chordata > Amphibia > Anura > Pipidae > Hymenochirus > Hymenochirus boettgeri. Next base: position 34,445,969 of record CM033472.1, on the reverse strand, counting down.
AGGGGGTGCAGGGCGCACCACGGCCCTTGGCCAAGAAGGGGCCCCTTTTATGCTAAGTCCCAAAACTACCAGTCTTTGTGCCAACTGTTTTACCAGTGGTCTGTGTACAAAGCATTTTAACCATTGTGTGTGTGCCAAGCATTTAACCAGGTGTCTGGCTTGTGCATTGCCAGTTTCCCAACCAGTTTATCTGTGTCTGCATGCCAGCATTTAATCAGTCTTTGCGCCAACTATTTTACCAGTGGTTATATACAAAGCATTTTACCACTCTGAAAAATATAAGTAGCCCTTGTGACTAACTTAGTACATGTGTATACAATAGAGATGTCCGAACTTCGCAAAATCCGGTCCGCTTGAGGATCCGCGATTTTCTAAAAAATTCGAAAACTTCGAAAATCCGCGAGCGGACCTGCTAAAATGAAAAATATTCTAAAATTTGAAAATAGGTGAAATCTCGTAATTTCGAAAATTTTCGAAAACGGATTTCCCGAAAATACAGTAATCCTCGTAATTTCTAAAATTTTCGAAAAACCTATTTACGAAAATAAGAGACATCCTCGTAATTTTGAAAATTTTCGAAAATACGTATTGCCAAAATACGAGAAATCTCGTAATTCCGAAATCCGCGGTTTGGAAGTTCGAAAATCCGGAAAAATCCGCCGTTCGCAACGGGATAACCGCGGCGGATCCGGGTTCGGATCCGCGAACCGGCCATCCCTAGTATACAATTGCGCCAATATAGTTAGGATAACTAAGGTGGTACCCAATAATACAAACCCCACCTTAACTTTTTGTTGACCCAGGTGCTTAGCCCGAGCTTGTCGCTTGACTTTTTTTCGCTTGTGAAAACTGTCCCGAACCCCTCGCTATGGTTCCATCCACTGATAAATGTAATAAGATACTTGAGGGTCTGGCGCACTCCGAAAACGGTACAGCCGGCACAGCAGTTTTATTAAAATGTACATACTTTATTCAACAAAGTAAAAAACAACATAGTTACCCAAACGCAGGAGTACCCTGATGCTTTCGGCTTCCTTTACCTCTTATCACCACTCTCTGTGTGCCAAGTATTTTACTAGCGTCAGTTGATAGTTATTTTAGGTTTGAGGATCTAATTTTAGAATAATGTTAGAATCTGATTGAATAGTTTTGCCAGGTGTATGGGTAATATTGTTTGTCTGATTTAAAAATGAGTGCCTTTAAAAAGAATGCTAATGATGATTTGGATGTTTTTTTATGGAATGATTATTTGGTTTGCGGTGCCAATTTGTTTTTGAGGCAGTGTTGGGGGCGCCATGTCCGAATTTCAAATCAGGGCCCATAAGTCTGTAGCTACGCCACTGGAAACACGCTAATGCTAAACTAAATTTGATTGGAGCAAAACCACAATTTATTCCAAATGTTCAAATATTTAAGACCGACATTCCATGTAACCCTTATCACGCAATATGAACAAATAGGATCAACTCACATTATGGAAAAAGGAATAGTGAGGGATTTTTTAGTGCAAATTAACAATGTGCTAATATTAGCTTTTTTTATAGTATTTTTTTTATACAATGCTGTGTTGTAACTGCCAATTACCAAGGAGTCACAGCACCAGCCTATGTTTAGTGTACTTGAAAACAAACTTCTGGGGAGCTAAATTGCATCTTTCATTTTTTAAAGGTTTCTCCACTGATAAAAAAATTTTTGGCATTATGTTTTATTGAAGAACGGGAGGTAAGGAGCTGTGTCTACCATCCTTCTTCAATTAAGAGAAGGTAGGTATTTACCCAATCTTCCTTACTCACTCCTCCGTCGGAGGAGCGAGCGATCAGGTAAGAATCTACCTCTCCTCCTGGCTCTTGCTGGTTTTATTGAAGAATAGGAGTAAGACCCTGCTCCTTCACCTCCCGTTCTTCAATAAAACTAAATGCCTTTTTTTTTTTTTATTCAGTGGAAATACCCTTTAAAGGAGAACTATAGTGCATATAACCTTTTTCAAAAAACATTAAATGAAAAGTACCAGGGTAGATTGGTATTTTCTACTTCCCAATATAATTTCTATGAGGAGCGGCAACTGCTTATGCCAGACTTCCTGAGTGGTTCAGCACTATCTTTACACAGGGCCTGGCAGATGAGACTGTATGTGCTGTAGCGCTTCAATAAACAATATTGGGAGGTGGGAATAATCAATCCTACCTCCCTGTCCCAGATACTGAACTGAACATGCTCCCTACCCTCACATACAGACTTCCCCCCTCTAATCCAGAAATAGCATTACAACAGTGTTTGCTTAAAACTTTATTTATGATGCACTTTGAGTTATACTGCTATTAATTCATCCAAACAGCTGCTGAAACAATTTGTGATTAACTCCTCAGTGGCAACATTAGACAAAGTGATCAATAAATTGTATTCATGTGGATCCTGCATTTAATGGAGCAGACATGACTCAGGTAAAAGTTAGCATTTTAAATGCTGTGGATTACCAATCTAACAAATTGTTAAAGCATCAGTCTCATTTGTCATGTTTCTGGAAATGCTTTTCTTGGACAAATGTTCAACAGTAAAAAAAAACCACACATAAATTATCATATTTCCATCCAATTTTGTCTTAAACATATGCAAAATGCTACTAAATATTGACACATGCTTCCTTGAGATTATTTGTAGAGCTAGTGACTCTCTTTACATTGCCCTGAATGTTTTTGGTTAACTCCCATTCAATAGATTGCTATAAGAATAACTGCATCTGTATCATTTAACGCCAATAATGAATATGAAATCCAAAGAAATGTATTGTAGTGTAGGAGTTGCTTTACTTGCTCTTGGTTGTATTTATGTCCTTTTTGTCATATGTTCTTGAATGTAATTTGCAAACATTTAAATAGTTGAGTTTGCTGGCTGTTGCATGGAAAATACTACAGACTTTTTGGATCTTTATACACCCTGCATGTGTTATGTCTTGAGTTTTTTATATACTACTTCAGTGCAATATTAACTAATCAAGGGAAATCTCCTATTAATTCATGGCATTTTAATTGTTTTGGGCTTTATGATTAAACAGGAGATTCAATAAAGTTCTTATCGTTTAAAATGGTGCTAATTTTGCCCCAACCAATCAGATCTTTTTAACATTTGAAAGCTAACATCTGATTGGTTGGGGCAAATTAGCACCATTTTAAACGATAAGATTTTTATTGAATAACCTGAAAATATGTGAATTGGTTAGTTTATATCAATGTGTTTCGGATGTAGCCTTGTACATGGTAAACTGTAGATTTTTAGGAAATAATGTCACATTACTGTACTTTATATTTGTTTGTAGCCCACAATAGGAGCTATAATAATGTAAACAATTTACAGAGGTCGTAGAGACCCCTTAAGCCAAAATATTACATGGAAATAAACTCTATGCAAGGCTCATAGATAGGAAAAGCCTTGTACAGGAATTAACAAGTTTTGCTCTGTTTTGGCTTCCAATCTGCTGATTCTACCCACACTTTCTTTCACAACACAATTTTAGTGAAATCCACTATAAAATAAACATTTTACCAACATTACATTCTAATTTAAATTTCAAGCAGTCAGAAGCCAACCTGTGCTCACTACATGGAAGATGAGCATGATCGGTTTTTGCTGAGGTTGTCTGGGTAGCCACGCTGCCAACACAAGCGATGTACTAAAGTAACAGGTTTGTGACTATTTTATGACAGCTAATGGCTGGAGGTTTTTAAAATAAAGAGTTAGTCAGGATCACTGTGCACCTAGAGTAGGTATTTCTCTATTATTACAGTATAACGCTATATGGAGTGATAGCATGTAGAGCATCTCTAGATGCATCCCCTTGCAGGTGCCTCCAGAGGTCATAGTGACCCAATGTAATAAATAGGATCCAGCTCAATAAAGACTATTGAGCTAAAGAGATAAACTATTGAATAAAACAGCAGTCACGTGTGCTAAGTTCATGTACTTTTGCTTTAATTCTAAATTACCGGACCTAAGTGACGTACATTTTTATAAAAATCTGCAGCAGCCAATCAGTGTTCAGATTTTTGCTGGTCCACTACATTTAGATTACATCTGGTTGGTTCCTGCAATGAACAAACATGGAAACTTTCTCAATTTTGTTGTTTTTTTTGTGCTGTCCAGCCACAAGGAATACTAAAAAAACCTATCAGCAGTTTTGTTATTATAGTGCAGGGGGATGTGTCTGACTTTAAAAGTCTGTCTTTAGAAAAGCAGAAAAAGTGTAACACATTGTTTATAGCACTGTTTGAGTGTTAGGTGAGATGCAATTCCCTCACTCAATTATAGGAAGTGGCTGACGAAATTTCCAGGTGTTTTGATTGCTGCAATTTTACCTTAAAGGATGTGTACACTGTAAAACAATTTAAATAAAAAGGTGACTATTTTTTTTGTTATATTCCCCTCCCATGCCTACCTTTACTCCTTGAAAGTTCTGTATTCCTCCTCCTCTGAAATGGCATCTTGAGCTCCACCCCCACTAGGTCGTGGATATGTGCACAGCTTCCTGTGTCAGGATACAAAAAATACCGTATATACTCGAGTATAAACCGAGTTTTTCAGGCTGAAAAATCAGCCTGAAAACTCGGACTCGGTTTATACTCGAGTCACTCACCTTTGAAGCTCAGCGTCCTCTCCATTCCGGCAGCAGCGTCCTCTCCATTCCGCGGCCGCACGATCAGTCTACGTACTGGGCGCCCGGCCGACGTCACTGCCCGCGCCAATTAGTGACGTCACCGGCGCGCAAGTACATGGACTGATTGTGCGGCTGCCGGAATGGAGAGGACGCTGCTGCCAGAATGGAGAGGATGCTGCTCCGGAATGGAGAGGAACTTACCAGCACACAGTCCCAGGAAGCCCTTGGATGGAGGAGAGCCCACAATCCTGGATGAAGAGAGTCCACAGGTACAAACTTAACTGGGTTTGAGGGTGGGGTGGCATTCAGATGTTTTGGAAACTACAACTCCCAGCATGCTTTATTAGCTGGGAGTTGAGTTTCCAAACATCTTGAATGCCAAGTGAGGGTGGCATTCGATGTTTGAAAACTACAACTCCCAGCTATAAAAGTATGCTGGAGTTGTAGTTTCCAAACATCTTGAATGCCCCCTCACTTGGCTTCAAGATGTTTGGAAACTACAACTCCCAGCTATAAAGCATTCTGGGAGTTGTAGTTTCCAAACATCTTGAATGCCAAGTGATGGTGGCATTCAGATGTTTGGAAACTACAACTCCCAGCATGCTTTATAGCTGGGAGTTGTAGTTTCAAACATTTGAATGCCAAGTTTCTACCCTCGGTTTATACTCGAGTCAACAAATTTATTAGATTTTTAGGTGAAATTGGGTACCTCGGTTATACTCGGGTCGGTTTATACTCGAGTATATACGGTAGCATTAAATAATGTAACCTCTTGAAGAACTGGATGAAATAACTGTGTGTATATACAGCGACTGGCCACACCCCTGCTGTCCTGTAAAAGGATTGGCTAGAGGCTATTAGTGGGTTTGACTAACTGTATAAACTGTACAAGTTACTGTAGTATCTTAGGACTGAGCATGTGTAAGAACATAAGGGTCAGTGACCACACTGTGCGAAACTAGAACACTGGGAATAAAACACAAACCTCATATTAGAAAGTTAAATTTCTCAACAACCATGAAAATGAGAGGTGAGACACTGATTACTGTTAAGTTGTTCTGAGGCTTAGTTGTCCTTTAAAGTCACGCTATACACAAAGCTAATAGTTGCTTTTATAGTGTACATATCCTTTAAAGGGCATCTATACTGAAAAAAAAGGTATTTTAAATTTACCATTACTGGAAATTATTATTCTTCAATACGTCATTTTATTATTGATCTGTCCCGTTTCTTTAGATATCCAATCTGAAGCATCTTATATTTCGTCTGTCAATCCAGTTCCTCATTACCATAAACTCTTTTGTGTGTGCAGTTTTGCTGTAGCTGGAATAGTGACAGTCAGTTGGTATACTGTATGCTGTGTGCAATTCCCTCTCCCGGTGCTGCCTCATAGTGATTTCTGAGCATGCTTGCCCCATAAAAGACTGGTCTATATGAAGTGGGAGTGGTTAAAAGAGGAGGGATACTGATCCTGAGCAAAACAGGAAGAAGAGGCTTTAGAAGTTAGGAAATGCCAGAATCCTTCACAGCTACAGTTGATTTCTTCAGTTGTTGGCTAGGATCCATTTAGGTTCATTTCAATTTACCTTTAATTCTCCTTTAGTCTTAAGTACTTAAATCCATGTTGATCAGGTGATATACAGATACCTTTGCCCGTGTCTATCTTTTTTTTTTTTTTTTTTAGTAGTATCAGGAATTCTCCATCTCAATTTGTCATTTTATTCTCCAATTCTCTGTTCTTCCTCTGCCCTACGGCGTTCTACAAAATATCTCCTATACCTACTGTATATATTTTATGTCTGATTCTCTTTTTGATTTTTTGTGTGACAGTGAAGTTAAGAAGCCTCATTCTTCACAAGATAAATATACCATCTTAAAAAGAACATTTATTTATGTTCCAAAAATGCAACTCTGTATTTGTCATTAGAGATGGCCAAACCTCAAAGTTTCATTCCGTTTTTGGATTTACGGAATTCCCAAATGTAACTTACTTTTGAGGGTTCAGAACATATTTTCGAGGGTTACCGAATGTAAGAGGTTATTTTTGGTAACTGTCGAAATAACCTCAAACGTTCGTTAACCCTCAAAAATACGATCGGAAACTACTTTCAAGTTTCCATTCTATTTTTGAGGGTTATTAAACGCTTAAGGTTATTCTTGAGGTTCCAAAAATTAACTTGTACATTCGGTAACCCTCGAACCCTCTGAATGATTCACCTGGTTTCTGGTCACTGCAGTTTTGATATATCAGATAATATCACTGGCCACAACTTTTTATTGCATCAGCCCCTATGTGACCTTTAGAGATCATACATAACAATCTAAAAATGAAAAAATGACAAATGAAACATATTGTAATCTGATTTTTGTGTGGCAAATTCACGGAGGGTTTGATGAATTAAACTCTAAAACCTAGACCTCGCAAGGTAAAAAAACCTTCTCTTTGTCTGCTAAATGTAATTAGCTTACCTCGTTTCCTCGACTGCCTTCTGCTGCAGCCTTCTATGCCTTTCCATACGCAGCAGAAGGAGCTGGACTAGCAGCGGAGTCTGTGATTGGCTGAGACATTGTGTCTTACCCAATGTAGATGCCACTGCCAGTCGGGCAATCCAATCAAATTATCATTTGGATTGATAGACAAACATTTTAAAATTCCTGCTGTGCTCCTATACAGTATATTGCATAAGGCTTGCCTCCAAAGCTGTTATTTTTGGCCACTGAGGTGACAACCCTTGGGGGGCTTTAAAATCATTTATCATTTAATATCATTATATCATTCGCCATGTCCGAAAAAATGGCCCAATCCCATCAGTCTGATTTCATTGTCAGACACCACATTAAGTAAATATCAATTTTACTCTTCAACTAGCTATGCAACTTTAATAAACTGTTTTTGAAAAAACATAAAACTTAGGTTATATTTAAAACCTTTTTTTCCCCTGGAATCCAACCTCAGAATAATAACAGTAAAGGCATGTTTATCAAACGTAACATCCATACTATGGAGATTGCTCAATTTCTTCCTTCCCCAGACTCCTTTCCTTCATGATAACAGAATACGTTAATCTACTTTAGACTAATTGTATAAAAGTGTTTCTGACGCTTGATAAATATTTCACATCTAGGGATTATTGTAAAAGATGACTAGATCATAGGGGTGTCTGTATTTTTTATTGTCAACAATTATACCTGATTAGTCTTTTAGCTATATAGTGAGCATCTCAGTAGTTTGTATCCTCATTAGTCCCAACAGAAAGTATTTCTTTCTCTTGATCCCTAGTGCTACGATCATTAGCACTAAAGGGTTTCTGAAGTTTTGGTTTTTATTTTATGGATTTTTGCCTTCTTTGTTATTCATTTGCATGACTCCCAAAATAAGCCAGAGCATGGGCTAAGTGTTTATTCCTGCCTCTTTTGGTACAAAGCTGGTGTTTCTGGACAGTAGGACAGGCCTTTAGAAATTTGAGGTACCCTAGCAGTTTGGCTGACAGTCACTAAGCTCACTGCTCAACATCTTCTGCTCAACATCTGTCTGTTAGCCTAAGGGCTTTAATCATAAAAAAAAGAGTTGGGTTGAATCAAAATGATGTTAAGTAAAGGTGGATAGGACACTTTTCTGCTCCAAAACATTCAAAAGGCTAAATGCACACAATTCATTTGCACTCACTATCTTCCTTTAAAGAAAGAACTTGAAGAAAAATGATAAATGCTTCTAAATCCCCCAAATCATGGCTATAGATTTTCCCCAGGTCCAAAGTGGGGACTGATTTTGTAGGAAATCTACTCTAGAATAAGAAACTCAAAGCTTCTATAAGTGCATGCTGGGAAATGTTTGAATAAGATTACAAATATTATTTCATTTTCACATAGGAATGGGACCTGGTGTGGTTATTTCTTGAAACTAAACACAAATTATCTTAACATTATCCTATATACTAAACAGAACTTTCGATATACACGGACGCTGGACCCATCTGTGCACGCTGTGACATCATCATAACATTGCCCACAACCTGTTCCTCTGTAGGACCAGGAAAATCATCTAACCACCGTGAGGGGGGATAGTGGTGCGGTTTGTGTGTGTGTGCGCCTCACGGGTGGAGGGGTGCGTGCCCGGGGAGGGATGTATGCTTTCGCGGAGTTCGCTAGTTTCAAAGAAAACCAAACACAACATAATTTCTAATTATAATAATTTTTGGGATAAAAGAGTCAAAAAACATTGGCAACTCGGTAGCAATAAGTGAAATGTAAGTAACCAGAATACAGGAAAAAAAAGAATGATTCAGTTAGTGGTATGAGAAGCATGTTAATACATACGCCTGTCAGGGTATTTTCTAACTGAATGAGTGGGAAACATCAATACTCCTTCAGAGCACAGAGCTATGGTACAATCAGACAAGAATGCGGATTGCAGTCAAACTATTATTGACTACAACTTCTCCAATGAAATGAAGTATTGGTTAAGTTCTTATCGGACTTCATTGATTCATTTCAAGCAGCTGTAATTTTTCTTGGAACAAACTCCCTATTTATTTGATGTTTAGCAGATCATGTTCTCTAGTTATTAAATTTTCTAAAGTTTAACATATTTGACTGTTTTTTAGTTGTGCTAATTTTGCTTACAGTTTCTTTTGTATGGATAATGTTACTGTCTGTGAATGAGAAGGTAAAACATGGCTCAAACACACCACAAGATCCCCCAAAGGCAACCAAAGTATTACCACAAGATTCCCCAAAAAATCAGAGCAAACAATCACAAAAACCCTTAAAAGAATTTTTATTTCACATTTATTGTATTTTTTTTCTGGGGTCTCACAAGGTTTTTTGGATATTACTTATTTTTTGTGGTGTTTGCTATGTTTATATTATATGTTTTATTTCTACACATTATATTGCTTCTGGAAGTAAACTTTTTTGGGGTTGTTAAATGTGCACTGAGCTTTTTTGGAATCTTGAGGTAATCTTTTGCTCGTCCTTTTTGTAACATTGCATTAAGGGGATTATGCGGTAGACGCATTTGTACTGGAGAGGGACATACACATGAAATGTATATGTATTTCTTCAATAGATGCTATTTGTTTTCACCTCTTGATCTAACACCATCTGTTTTTAATTATTTTTTTTTACATTCCCTGTCCTTATTTTACTGATAAACAAATAAAACTGATTGACTCGAGATAAGCTGAGGGCATAAATTACGACCACTACTGTAAACCTGTAGTTAGTGATTGGTGCCAATTAGAGATGGGATCCGTGTCCGACTCTGACCCAGATCCGACACAGAACCCCCGGTTCCGAAATCTGAAAGTTCCGTCCGGATTTTCAAGACTTAGGAGCCTTTTCTATAATTATCGAACGTTCTAGGATTATGTAAAATAGCCTAAAATTTTAGATAATCCTAAAAATATGATCGGAAACTCTAAAGTATTCTCTGATCATATTGTGAGGGTTATCGAACGTTCGAGGCTATTTTAGAAAATTATAGAAAATAGCTTTGGACATTCGATTAAAAATCAGTCCGTTTTTGGATTTTCAGATCTTCTGGATTTTTGGAATCGAAAAAAGAATGAAACTGGTGGGTTTCGGCCATCTGTAGTGCCAATATCCAGTAACCCCAAATTCCTTGGCACTCCACATGTTAGCAAACAACAACTCCAGCATGCTTGGGTTGCTGGGAGTTGTAGTTTCTAAACATATAGAGTGGCAAGGTTCAACAAAACAAAAGAAAAGAAGAAGAAAAATTCACCTGCCCATCTTTAAACCCCCTATAGAAGCTATTGGTCTTACCTGATTCAGTGTATGTGGGTGAGGGCTGTGCACTTCCATGCATGCTTGTGTGTTACTGCTCCTGTTTCCAGCCGCATGGAAGGTAGTAATGACTGATGTGATTATAAGCTGATGTTTGCTTTTTAAAAGTCATTTAAAAAAATAAAAACCTTGGCTTATACTTGAGATATATGGTATTTTAAAGTTGAACAAAACATAAATATGAACATTTGAAGAGATAAGGCTGCACCCTGGGTTACTAAATGTTAATATTTTAGAAGTTACTTACCTATGTCACTTCTCCATGGAGCGAGGTAAGTAATGTCATCAGCTTCCACAATCTTTGCTTGTCAGGTGCAGGAGGAAGTTAGAACATGCCAATTCCAAGTTTAACCCAGTTAATATTTTAATTTTGTTAATGTTTGTTGTTCCTTAATCCATTGCAGCCCCTTATAAGTGAATTTAAATTGTTGTTTATAGTAAAGTTCCACAGATACCTTTGCTACTCTCTAAGCTGATAGATAGTACTGTGTGTATTGGAGTGAAATATGAGATTATAACAGCGTCTGGATACAGGATTTATTTGAGGTTGAGTCATGCTATTTTTTCTGAATATAAATAGCCCGTGTATGGTACAATACTCAATACTGTAGCACACAATAAGAAAATTCATATTCGGGGATAGTTTATTCATAAGATGCAACAGGGGCTTCATTGTTGTCAAGAACACATTTTCTTGTAATCTGGATCCTTTTTTCATTAGACTAGAGAAGACATTGTTTGAAATCTTACTGATGTAAACATAATAAAGAAACGTAAGTGAATAAATTACTTTGCAGAATTATCGATAATTTGTCCAACTCGACTGTCACAGTAGTTTGGTCGTTCAGGGCAAAATTTGAGCCATCCAATTGGTCCAGAACAATTTATAGATGGCTGAGCTGAGTGATTAGTAAATCCCAGTCAATCCTGTGGTCTTCAATGGACCTTATAAATCCCTGGCCAATAAACACCAATTGGTTTATTGATGGTAGGTCTGTCAGCAGAAATACTGTTTGACTACTGTGTAACAGGTCAAAAGAGGATGCACAGTATATACATTCTTTTTTTTACTAACTTACAAATTGGTCAATAAACATTAATTATTTGCCTTTCCTAAATAAACCCATACAGCGTAGAACTAATAATAATCCACTAATGCGCTAGATCCAAAATAAATCGAGATGACCCAGAAATGGTCTGGGGAAATGTATCAATGCCCAAAATCTTTATTAAAAAAAACGAAAAAACTGTACCGGAAACTTCATGCACTTGCTTTTTTTGGAATTTAATGTACTGTAGTGTTTTTGAGATTTCTAGAAATTTGACAATATTTAAATTCAAATTTCTAGATAATTGAAAATTTTAAATTCAGCAGTTAATAGCTGGTGTTAAATACTTATGTGAGATTGGGTGAATTCTCTCGAAATATCTTATTGGAGAATTTCTCTCTTTCTTCCTGCCGTGAATCGCACTGAGCATGCCTGAGACCACCAAGTTAAGTGAGAGGCAGTAACCACAAGGCTTCTGTATGTGTCTGTGGTATATCTTTTTTAGGGATGCACAAGACCCTTTTCATTTAAATTAGCAGTTCCTGAACTATAAGTCAGAATAAATATTTTAGACTGGAGATATCCTTTACATGAACCATACATTGTAATTTTTAACAGGCAACACAAAACATGCACAAAAACTCCCCGTATCTTTATGACATTGCAAGAAATCGGATTAAATTTTAATCTTTTTAGCTGTGTTATTAGGTTAGTAATGTCTATCAGTGCGTCAACAGCTTGAGAAGAAGGTTTAAAGAGTCAGTGGCTTAATATGATACTACCTTCTAAGCAAGAACTTATGGTATCTAAAGTCATTTTAAAAGTATTGATATTGTTGAGAGATCGATAGCACAGAGTCTTAAAGGAAACTGTGTCTGTGTAATCTATGGCATGGCCAGATTCCATTTTCTGAAGATTTGTGATATCATCGTCTTGATTCTTTTAAGACGTTAGCGATAGAATCTTACTTTAAAGTACATTTGCAAAATTGACAAAGAAGCTAATGCATTTTAATAGCTTAAAACCACGATTAAGCATCTCTTAATGTTGTCTACAGCTCTTCTTCTTCTGAATAGATCACAAATGTGCTTTTATCCCAAAAGGAACAGATTTGGGAGGTGAAATGTATTGTTCTTTTATAAAATGCTCTATTCCATAATTTAAAGTTTCGCTCCTCCAGGCAAGACGACCGTCTGTTTATCTCTCTAAGGTCTAGTCAGTGGCAGTGACCTCAGTAGACTTCTATTGATAGGTACTTTTCCCCGAATGACCTCTTCATGACTCAAGATTTTTTTTAACTAGGCTACAGACAGTAATATTAATAGATAAATTAATGTAATTAATTGTTTCATGCAGCCATATATGAAAATTTGGAGAAAATAGCATGTAACACAGCAGATAATTTTGCAAGTATGCCCCAAATTTGGAAAACACAGATTTGCATGTGGCATGAAAATCATTAAGGCATATTTATAAAGCAGTTAACTCAGCTCACCCTAATTAACTCTTGCCCACCAAGGGAATAGGGTTAACTGGGTTAAGTTATATAGCACTTTTCCTTTTTTCTATATTCAAGCTGTTCTTTAAAATGCCCTTTTAAAATTTAAGAAAAGCCACACATGGAAGATGGAAGAAATGTATTGCTCTTCACACAATAGATTTATTCAATAGCCATGAAAAAGAGTCTTGAATATTGAATTGAAATAAATTTAACAGGCAATCGCTAGAATTTCTTTGGCTTCTGATTAAAGAATTAGAATGGAAAAGTAAAGGCTTAAATAGTTTTATGAGTAAAAATGAATTAGGTTTTGCTCTGTCATCGCTTCAGCAGAATGTGATGAAATTCTGCAGAAACAAATAATAACTTAATTGTTGACATCAAACTCTACTGTCCAATTTTGAAATTTGGCATGATTTTTGAATTTCTCACTTTTATACCAGAAAGTTTGACTTTTCAACAACGAATTTTAATGAATTCTGCAAAGTTCCATCCTTTGAAATTGAGAACATTCAGCTTGATCTGCAAATTTCAAAACCTCTATTTTACAAAATATGCAATGGAAGCTCGAAATACTTGCGTGTAGGAAATTTGATTTAATGTATGGGTTTCCCTGGTGTCTGAGCCATCGGCTGTAAGTCACCATGCTCTTCATACCCTAATTTACTTAGAACTTTCAGATTTTTTTCCCCATTGAATTCTATGGCTCCGTTCTGCGTTTTTTGGATTGTAACATTTTGTTAGAATGTTTAAAATCCGAAAAAGAAACTCGCCGGTTGTGAACATTTTTTTTACTTATGAATAGATCAATATATTCAATAAACAAATATAATGATAATAATAATTAAAACAGCGCTGCTTCCCCAGTGGAGCTATATAAATAAACATATGCATAGAAAAGAAGCAATGGTGAATATTACCGTAATACTGTAGCAATTGAGCAAATTTTTTAAAGCGTTTTGTGAGACCGCACTGCCGGCATAAAACTTAGAAAAATAAGATATTTCTGTGGTTCTCTTACTGATATAACTCAATATGGTGTGAAATGGTTACCCTCGCTTATTTTCTGTACTGATGGTGTAAATAGCTTCTACATACAATGCAATTTAGCACAGAAATGAGCTAAAATGTATCTGCATTAGTATAACATTCATTTTTGGGCAATCTGTTATTGAATCATTGGGTGCATCATGTTGACTAAAGATCCATCTATTTAGTAATTAGAATAAATCATTAGGTCTGAGTTTATTGCATAGTGGAAAAACACATTCCTGGAAATGCAGCCTCTCACACTACAATGTCACAAAGCTGATGACAGATAAGCCCACATTTTTCTTGTGTCTTTTACTTTTTTTCATTAAAATGTTTCCATACTTTAAAATGTTAAGGGGAATGTCCACCCTTGATAATTGTGATTTTTTTTTCCTCCCCTGCCCTTTAAGGGTATTTCCATTGAGGAAAAACCTTTTTTCCTTTTTTTATCTGAAAGTACACCATCCCCCAACCATCTCTCTACCATTCCCCCTCCAAAATCCTTCTTAGTTTCTTTGCATCAGCCTTGGGAACTTGTGCAGTTCCTGCGGGCGTGTCTCCCCCTGTGCTGAGATTGCTGTCATTCAATGTGCATCATCATGCTGGCAGCCACACCCACTTAGCAAAGCAATTCCTCCTAGTCTCTGCATGATTGCATTCGCAGCTGTAGAGGACGAAATGTTAGCCCCTCATGTCAGCTAGTGAAGAAGCAGAAGCTGGAAGAACATTTTTTTGTAACTAACATCTGGATTGTCACTTCCAGCACCCCCTCTGAATTCACATTCTGCCACTCCCAGCATCCCCTTTGAAATTCAATTGTGTCCCTCCCAGCATCCCCTTGGAAATTCAGATTGTGTCCCTCCCAGCATCCCCTTTGAAATTCCGATTGTGTCACTCCCAGCATCCTCTTTGAAATTCAGCTCCAGTCACACCCAGCACCCCCTCTGATTCACATTCTGCCACTCCAGCACCCCCTCTGGAATTTAGCTTTCTCACTTGTGCTGGAGAGAAACACAACAGAATGCCCAATTCATTATATTAAGATAGAGACAAACTAGCGCACGCACGAGCGAAGCACAGTAGCCATAGGACATAATTCTTACCTTACCATTTGCTGTTGGTGTAAAAAGCAGAGTAAAGCCTTCCTGACTGCGCCTCACAGTTTGTGCCATGCGCAAGCGGAGCGTGCGTTTGCTAGTGTCTCAGCAGGTAGCACGGGAAATGCACTATGTTTGGGATACAAGAAGCTTTGTAACTTAAAGAGAACTTTATAAAAACATCTGAGATTGCGGTACATCTAAATCCTGATAAGAGGTACCATTATAGATAAGGTTTTCAGAGTGGAGATACCCTTTAACCCCAACTGATATTTTTGCACTTCATTACCTGCATTACTAATTACTTACTAATTATTGTCCCATTATGACAGTAAGCTGGCCCCTCCCTCCATGCAATCATCAAGGCTGTGACTGCGTGACATACAACCAATGTTGACAGCTGTTTTCCTCTGTTGCCTCCTCTGCACATGCTCAAGCTTTTAAAAAGCTCAAAAGCTTACTGAGCAGAGGCAGGAGGCAGACCATTTGCCAAAAGGAACAGAAATTTTCAGTAAATATTTGGTTACAATGCATGTAATACCCTGGTAAAAATAGCAGTTGGGTTGCGGGCAGATAACTGGCAAGTCACCAGTTTATAATATAATTTCCATGCTAATTTTTTTAGTTTAATCAGCATTTCTCCACGACTAGAGATCTCCAAACTCGCTGAAATCCGTTACGCTTGATTTCATGATTTTAGAAAAAAAATTGAAAATAGGCAAGCGGACCCATTGAAATAAAATGTCAAAAATTTCTAGAGATTTCAAAAAAGTCAGAAAATTCAGAAATCTGCAAAGTCCGAGTTCCGGCATAATTGTGAAATCCCATGCAACCAGATTCTTGTTGACTAAGATCCTGAAATCCGCTTCGAACTGAGTTCGGATTCGGGTCCATCTCTACTCATGACAAATTTCAACCTGTCTGACTCCAACTTTCTCCACTGTAGCTCCGTATTAACCATCAAAATCCAGGAGAGCTTGTTTTTATTGCTGTGAACTTGCATTACACTAAAATATTAAATCTTTTTTATAGCAATTTATAAGGTGATGAAACAGCTTTTTGGAACAACCTAAGAAAATGACTTCAGTTTCCATTTATGAAGTTGAGAGATAACCTTTAACCTAATTTATCATAGTTACTACTGCGTCTGGTACAATTTTACTACATGGACCTTTTGCAGGGCAAGTAATGTTCAGTGTTGATGTTTTTTTTTGCCTTTCAGGAAAATGTAACCCTCAATGTCTTACTGTACAAAATGCACAAAATATATGTTATTAGACGTGAACTGCAATTCTTCATTCTTTCGGGGCTGTTATATTCTGTTAAAGGGGAACTGTGGTCCAAAAATGACTTTAGGTAATTGATAGGAATTGCTCCCCTGAGAATTTTTGCAATTTATTTTCATTGTTTATTGCATAGTTTTGAAGATATTTACATTTGTGCATGTGATATGGCAGCAGCATCACCAGGCCCCCTGCCCTTTCTGCTTCCTGCACTGAAACTGTCAGTCAATCTGTCCTGTCTTCTCCTCCTGTCCTGTGTCTCTTCCTCCTTTGCAGCCCCTCTGGGGGCCTCCAATTGCAGGGCCCCCATGGCCCATTATCTTACACAGCCCTATTGGCCTCACCCACTCGCGGGTGTCGTGGCCCCGCCCTTGCGGGTGCTGTGGTTTACTCAGACCCCCCCCCTACAGAAAACGGTGGAATCACCTTTTCAAGCAGAATGAGAACTCTGCCTGAATACGCTGTTTCACACAGTGAAAAGAAGGGCTGTAGATTCCCTTACCTTCTCTGTCGGACTTTACACAGCAGAGAGGAGAGGGACTTCCTGTTCTCCCTCACACACTGAGGGAGTCTGAGGCTGTGCTCGCCGGCAGCACTGTGCAGGAGAAGCCTCAGGAATGTCACAAGTCAGCCTCCCACCCATTAACTTTCTGGTCAGTCATTTCTTATATCTTGGGCTGTGGAGCATGTAGAGAGGTGGTTGATGGCTCGTTTTGTGTGCAGCGCAGTTTGGCCTTAGATAATGGTTTATTTAGGAAATCTATTCAAATTTTATTAAGTATGGTGGGCCGTTTACTATAACAGTTTTGGCCGTTTTACATGGCTAGTGATTCTACTATGAATTCTAGGGGAATTTGGGTAAATGTTTCACAACATATGGACAGTTGTGGCACTGTAGTTTTACCCTCGCTCACAGACTACTTAAAATATAACACTTACAGGGAGATGTAATTAAAGTTTCTATTGTTAAAAATGGTGCTAATTTTGCCCTAACCAATCAGATTTTATTTACCATTCAAGCTAACATCTGATTGGTTGATGCAAAATTAGCACAATTTTTTAAATGATTTTTTATAAAGGTTATGGCTATTCAATAAAGTTCTTATACTTAAAATGGTGCTATTGTGCCCCACCAATCATGTTAGCTTTCAAATGTTAAATAAGATCTGATTGGTTGGGGCAATTAGCACCATTTCATAACTTTTATTAAATATCCCTGTTAGTTTTTATTGTTTTTCTTAAAGAGTTTAAAGACACATAGGATAATCTATTGTTAAACAACACTGACAATTATTCAGTATTTCTATTCTCCCTTAGGGCTGGTACACACCTGCCTATTCTTCCTTGCTAGTGGCGAACGCTCGGCCCAGGAAGAATGACTGTCAGTCAGGGTGAAAGTACTGCAGGCAGCAGTTTGCTATGACTGATGTGCAGTCCATTGAAGACCATACAATAGGGCCATGATTGTTAGTCCAATCCAGAAGAGACCACACAAAAAACATTGGCCCGAAAATCTCTGCTTTTGTTAGTCAATCTTATTGCAGAAAATGGCAATTCCACATTTACAAGTTATTATCAAGAGGTCATAGTGGGATTTTACATAAGCCAATTCATGAAATTATTTTTAGTTACAGTGGAGTTCTAGGAGATTTAGACAAGAACCCCTTGAATGTTGTTAATAGAGATAGGATCCGGTCTGTCTTGGATCCACGCGAACCCCTTGGTTCTGAAATCCGAATGTTCCTTCTGAAACCGGACGTATCATTCGATTTCAGGACTTTGGAGCCCATTTTCTATAATTACCGAAAGTTTGAGGATCATCAAAAATAGCTTAGAATGTTCGATAACCCTTAAAAATACGCTTGGAAACTCTAAATTAATTTCCGGTTGTTTTTTGTCGAGGATTATTGTATTTATTATTTTTATATTATTTATTATTATATTTTCGAAAATAGCCTCAACGTTCAAAAATGGGCTCCAAAGGTCCGAAAGTATGTTCGTTTTTGATTTTCAGATCTTCATGATTTACCCAAGATCCGTAAATCCGAAAACGGAACAAAACTTTCGGCCATCTCTATTGTTAATCAGTTGATGCTTCTGATTTATCTAATTCAACTATATCAGGCTAAACAGAGAGGATGGGAGCAACACATAGCAATGGTGGCTGACTGTTGGTCTATAGAGTAGCAGAGGCTTTATTTATAAGAGAGAATACCAAATGACAGGTTTATTTAAGTTAATGAAAGGAACAAGCTACAGTAGATACAGTTTGTAGAAAGTTTTTTTTTTTTTTAATGTATTGGAGGAAAGTCTTGGAAAGCCCCCAGGACAACTCTTTTTCCAGATCTGACTTAATAAAGTCTCATAATGAAGGTGGCTGCGTCGTCATAAATAATATATTACAGTTCTTTCAAACATGGCTGTCTGAAATATCACAGACACGACAAAGCTTTTTGGGAAAAAACGTGTTGGCATATATTTCTAGATCAAATTTTTTTTTCCTGGTTTACAATCTAAGAATGAATCTGACAGAGATAGCACTTGAGATGGCCCCAGAAAAAAACGCACATAAAAAAGGGATTATCCATCTGTCAGCTATCTAGTAATGAATAGACTGTAGCCCTTCATCTAATTATGTATATGAGAACTAAATTAAGTTATTGTGTTATGGCTTCTGCCTTGGTCTAGACAACATGATTCTGCATTAACTATCATTTTAGAACTGTTGGTAGAGACAATCTAACATAGAAAAGCAATCAATGCACATTCCTAGGCCCCATCCAATATCATATTATCTGCACACTGGCATACTTTATAAACAAAGGGGTTTTAGTATACATGACTGTGATCACATGATGAAAAGCCTTCCAACCACGTCAAGGTAACCCCATTCTGGAAGGTCCTAACTTCTAACCTTTTTACTTCAATTAACCATTAGCAAACTTTTGCATTTCTCAACTTGTTCGATTTGGAACTGCCGGTTTTAAAAATCTATGGATCCAAGGATTTTTCAAATTTTTGAACTTTCATCAGCGAACATCGAATTTCAAAAATTGTAACTTGTATAATTCCATTCGTGATCGAATATTTCTATGAAGAATTGAAAATGTCTAAAAAAATCAAAAATGAAATTAAAAGAAATCAAATTCTGCCAGATTTTCAGTTTCCGTTTCCTCCGTGGCGCTTCACAGTTGCATTAATATACATGAGGAAAACATACATGTTACATAAAAAGGTAATACAAAGTGGAAAAATGACAGTTCGGTCTTATCCATGTTAAGTTTGAGAAAGCGGGAGGGACATAAACAGAGATGGCATTAGGCAGTTTAGGTACCGAAGAGTCAGAGTAACAAGTAAGGTCAGGGGCTGAGATGTAAATGTAGATTGGGACATGCGCTTGAAGTTTTGAGGACCATTTCTAGAAAGTCAGACACAGTTAAATGCACAGTACAGTAAGAAAAGGGCCAAACCAGCAATTATAGTTTACTTCTAGTCAGGTTGTTTTTTTAGATTATAGTTTAAATTTAGTTTAAGGTATTTTCTAAAAGGATCTATTAAAGAGATACCTCTATGATCAATAGTGCTCCACATCTTCTAGCAGCAAGTATTGTCACCAGCAATAAGTCTATGGGCCATTAAATAACATCAATATTTTCACAATTTCAATGTCGCAGCACATCGCATGGCAAGGATTGTTATTTTTCGCTATATTTATAAAGAGCCAATCATTTTTGCCACGTAAATTAGTCCCTCGACAATGTGTGGTAGTAGGCTCCTCTTTTGACTCGATATCAGACTTTCGCTGGTGCACATCACCACATTCATTGCATTAAGCCTATATCACGACAAAAAGAGAAAGGGCGATATTGGTAAACCGGACATTGCGAACATATTAGAGAAAAGCTGGACCCCCCCTGATCCATATTAATACACACTTCACAATCTACTGCTGGCTACATATATGGGCACTTTGCAGTTTTCGCCACCTCAGACTTGGTGACTTTTGATGTCAGTGGCAGGAAACACTTATCGCTGCTAATAAATACGATCCAGCAGTTAAATCAGTTAAGCAGTTAAATCTAGATAAGCAAAATGCCGATCACGGTGATAATGACTTTTCACAGCTAGTTATTTCACATTATAAATTGTGTCAACTCCAATTTGGTGAAACTGTGCCAGTAATGCCCACGAAAAGTTAAAACACCTTTATAAATGTGCCCCTATGTCTTCAAAGATTGTTACAGAGGCTTTGGGCCCATTTTAAATCACTGCCTTCCTTACTGCCAGGTAATCTCATGGAACATGTTCATCATAAGATGTTAATTCTACATAACCACTACACACACACACACACACACACACACAGATCTTAAAATTAAATGAATCTCATTAAAAACTATATTTTGTACATTATTGGCAATCCATGCCTTTTTTATGCATTCTCCGCAAAATATACAATACTTGACCATGCAAACAAGCCCCAGTTTAATGCCGGGCATGAATGGGTATAAAACTACGCCCTTTACAACATATAGAGATGGAATATAAGCCTAAAGGGTAATCTTATCTACTCAAAAAAAAAGTTTTTCAAAAAATGCCACCTTTAGAGATACAACAAGATCCCCAAACTAATTTTTTGCAGATTTTAAATTTGGACCTGTAGATTCTAGAAATCATCATTTGAAATCATAGCATTTACAGGGAAAGACCTGTCACTCCAGAAGCAGAAATTATAAAATATGTCCTCCCTGACCTCTAACTAGATCTGTGCCTTCCTGCCAGCCACTATTCTGCAACATTTAGAGAATCAGCACAAAAAGATGGTAGGGGGGAGGAGGGAGATTGTAAGCAGAGTAGTGTCCATAGTGAGGCAGTGCAGACCTTGTGTGTTGCAGACACTACAAGAAGGCAGTGAGTAAGGGGGTGGGGAATTAGGAGCACTTAGTAAACATCAATAATTTAATGACAAGCAAGCACGATATAATATGTAGTTTCAGATAATGTAAGTTGTTTCGTGAGTAAGTGACCCTGTACAAAAGTGAAGTTTTGGTATATAAAAAGATTCATGTACATATAGTTACTGTGCCCGATTATTGTAGTTCAATGGGCATTTCGCATTGTGTAATCGACTGATGTTTGATACAGTGGCTGGGCTATGAAGATGCATATTAATAGACTGATAAGTATCCTGTACCATTAAAATCAATGGAGCTTGCAGAAATACATTGAGAATACCACGCTGCCTAGATAGAAATACTCAATATGCATGTTTGCTAATAGAATTTGATGGTATAAACACTGACATGGCATGAGCATTATACATGGGTTATAATTAACTAAATCAGTAGCAATGTAACTGAAAATAAAAGAAAAGTTTGCGGTAATTATAAAGGTTTGGATATCGGTAAATTGCGATATCAATACTTAACGCCACTGTCCTTATTTTACAACATGGACTTAGATGGAGCATTGGAAACTACGATTGTTATAGGTCAGTAGTATCCCGGCGGTATTGTTATTTCCCATGCAGTCTGTAATTTCTGAAACAATGTAAACTGCAGATGGTGACCAGTAGGTTATGGCCCCTTGAAGGAGTGATAGTATACAGTTCTCTCTCCTCTCTTTTACACACTCTTAAATATATGTACAATCTTAAAAAAAACATTAGTTTAGTGGCGCGTTTTGGCTTTTAACTTGCTGGCTTCCTCTCTGGATAATGGTATCGCAGCTTTGCCCCAATGAGATCTCCTGCTCCCTTCAGCTTCCTTGGCCTACAAATGTGTGTTCCGTTGCACCACGCATGCGTGTGTGCGCCATATTTGGTCGCACAGGATGATGTTACACACGTATGTGGTGCAACCGGAACATACATTTGGAGGCAAAGGAAGCTGAAGGGAGCAGAATCTTGTCGGGGCGGAGCTGCAGATGCCATTATCCAGGAGGAGGAAGCCAGCAAGTTTGAAGCAATAAAGGTAAGCTCTGGGGGGAGGGGGATAGAAGAAAAATGTTTAAGCCAACTTAAGTTTTAAAGCCAAAACTTGCCACTAAACTAATGTTTTCTTTTTCATATCCTTTAAATGTAATGTACAAACATGTCTATTTTTCTTATCCCCAGCTCTGAATGACCCCTGGACGTCATCATACTATACTACTCCAATTTTATCTTGCTAGTTTTATGATCTTGTTCCAAAATTTAACCCAAGAAAAGGTCATGATTTCTGCATTTACACTTCGGGTCACGCACTGTAAAAGAGAATTCGTAACCGTCCGGCAGCGGGAAGCTTGCGAATACCTGAAGGATCTGAATAACAATTTTGGACATGAGAGCCTAGAGGAATTGTTTTGGCACTGTCTCATGTTCTTTTTATAGACCAGTTAAAACATCCGACACAGATAGATTTGCGCAAAAATATTGGGGTAAATAAACTAGCAATTAATCAGGATTTACTGAAGTTGTGTAATCAGAATAAACATATTTAATTTAGCATTGTGTGTGGGTAGTATACTTCATAGGCTGGTTTACAAATGATCTGTAGCAGACAAAGAAAGCTTTCTACTGAACAATGAAGACATCATTTTCATAGAATGTCATACAGGAGATTTCATGGAAGGGAAGACTTATGTCATATGACTTCCTGTCATTGCGGGTCTTTCATGGGCAAATTTCATTTGATAATAAAAGCTATGATTTAAATCACAATATTTAGGTAAACAGACACCCTTTTTTAGAAGCATTCATTTACTATTAAACATTGGAAGCTTTCTTTTTTAAAACTTTATTTAAAGGTATCAAAGTGAAAATTTGATATGATTTACCCCCCCAACCCTTAACACAGGGTAATAAATAACCTTTCTTCATACATGCAAGCATCTGTTTAAAACAGCTGATCGTGGATGATCTGGGGTGTGGATTGTCGGCCTTCTTACCTCCTGGGCCCCCCCCCGTCATACCGCCCCTTCGTTTCCTTGGCCTCTGCTTTGCTGCTTATTCCTGGGAATGGAACAGCAGTTAGGCCCGGACCAGCAGCCGCATCTATGATTGGCTGAGAGTCAGCAAATACGACGCAGCTGCCAGCTAGTAGAGAGAGACGAGGAACGGGTCGGGTAATTCTATTTGTGGCGCATTTTAATTTTAGAAATATAGCGTTTTAATGCAGTTTTTGCAGCATTATGGGATTCCGGAGAGGGGGAGCTTCCCTGCGCATGCCAGAGTCCTCTAAGTGGACAAGAGGTAGCAGGCACCAGATTACCACAGACATGCTCCTACTCTTCACTTTTCTGGACTTGCATCAGGCAGTGCAGGACAACCATAGGACAAGAGGAGAAGGTAAGGATTTTTTTACATTGGGGACAGCAGTGGGACAATTATTTTTAGTTTTGGGGTGGACATGCCCTTTAAAAACTCGAGACACCATCATCTTAGATATTAATAAAACATTAAGGTAAGACTAGGCAGACCTATATAAACTCAGTGCAAAAATCCAGAGCAGAATATGGTAAGTTAAAACAATGCAATAGTCACTTTGTTTGAAATACATAAACTGTTCCATACCCGTACCAGCAGTAATATACGTAATTGCGTTCATATGAATTTTGAATTAGAAACCTTTGGTGTTAAATGTGTATTGTGTGTCTAATCATGTTTCTGACCGGGGTTCCAGAAAGCTACGAACTTCTCTAGATTCTTTTGTATTACAACAACATGTTTCAATTATACATTTGCAAATTACAACCTTGAAATGAGAAAGGAAAATTCTAAGCCACATTAAAAAAATATAAACTCAACTAGATATTTAATATCCAACAATACTTTTAACAATGAGCCCTGGGTTATGATATACTGGGTTCACTATAACTGGTGTGTTCACCACATAGCCCATCTGTAGGTGACAAACACCCTGCAAGCTAGGAAATGGTTTTCTGGTTGTGATCACAGGGACAAGGCCTTTCCCCTCCTGACCAGAACAATTCTTGCACCAGACCCTCCCAACATGTGGACTTGTGAGTGCCCCTTAATAGACATAGGGGCATATTTATATACGTTAGCTATTTTTTGCCCATTTCGATATTGGCAGGACAATCGCAATGACAAAGACCACTATTTTCGCCTTATTATAAACCTGCTTGTTTTTCGCTTTCATGGAAAAGTACAGCTTGTGCCAATGTGTGATGGAAATATTACCTTATTCATTGTGTTAAGTCGGTATTGCGGCGAAAAGAGAATTGCTCTCTAGCGTCTAGCCATTACCAGACCAGAGAAGGTGTAATTTCAAAGCTATTTTTGTCACTGTTTTATTACAGCCATTCATAAATAGGGGAAATTTTTGCTTTTTTGACACCTTTTCTGCCTTTTGTTTTGCATTTTTTGCAGTTTAACCTAGAATTTTGCCAAACATCATAACTTACTAGGATGTTTCCATTAACTGACTATTCTTCCCCAGCCACTATGGTGTTTCCCATATTATGGAACTGGTTTGTAATTAAGCTGCAGTTTGCTAAAATAAGCAATACTAAAAATGTCCTATTAATAAAATAGAGAAAATTTGCCTTTTGAGTTTTACACTATTTATCATCTGTACCAACATTAACAAAGATAAGTGTTCAGTGTATTCCAATATGACACACTTTGAATCCCAGGGAGTATTACCTATTTACCATCAAATGCCACATTTTCAGCATTATTAGTGATACTTTTTGCTACATAATTCTCACCTTTGATAAAAATCGCCTTTTTAATAACTTAACCGATAACTAGACAAGTTGAAAGTTTAAAAAAAGCCTGGTGGCAAAAAAGCGAAAAATAATGCCCTCACATTCAAGAGTTTATTAGAATCATGGCAATTTTTGTGGACCGCTAAATCCTAAACATCTTCTTTCCTGCCCCTCTATACCAAATGTTTAAAAAATATTTTTCTTTAATGTGCAGGTAATTGAGTTTTAAAGTTTTGACATCAGTATGTTTTAGATTGCAAAGCAAACTCTGGCAAGTACTCAATTGCATCAATTCTAAAGCTAGTTATTTGATAATGAAAGTATAACAAGAGGCAGAAATACTCGCTGCTTTCCCCCATAGAATGAATATGATTCTCGAGGGGAATGTTTTTAAGTTCTAGTGGTCCTTTGCATTGTACCCCATTTTCCAATGTGTTGTCTATATACTCTATTTGACTACCTTGACAGAACATCAATATATAATCCAAGTGAAAATGGTTAATGTTAGCATTTGACTCTTTGCTGATGGCTACATTGCTGAATATATCTTAATTAATGGGATGAGGTACCTTGTTAATCATTTCTATGGAAATTCAAGGAAGATTATCTCTCAATGTACTTATGGCTTGTCATACACATAAAATTTTTAACAGCATAGAGTACCTGCTATCTCGTGAAATGAACTGTGACCTAGCTTGCCTGCCGGATGATCCTTTAGCACATTATTTGCACAGCCTCCCGTTACCTATTCAGCCTTGACAGAAATATAACCTAGAATATCTAACAAAGGCCAAGCTCATAGCCAATGCAGAATTTTTTTTTTCTCCAAAGGCATTTGGTTCAGCAAATCTCAGGCTCTTGACAAGTCCTATACATTAATTATAGATTTTAGCAAATCTATTGCGAAGCGTTGAATTTCAGCTGACCTGAACTCTTGCTGACCTCTGCTTTAAACTGATAAGTTATGATGGCAGTTTGTGGCCTCAATGTCTGTGGAATACGTGGTTATTAGAAATGTGTATTAATAAGAATGGCTTGATCCTTGGAAAGTAGCAAATGTTCCTATTTGGTTGGAAATGTGACTCAAAAAAAGGTAAAAAAAGGTAAAAAAAAAAGTTTGCCAACTTGTCCTTTTTTGTGCATGTGTTAACTTTTTTTTAACAAGGAGAGCTGCAAATGTTAGCGTGACTTTAAGAAGGGAATTGCACTGGGGGAGTTTGTTTTGCATCCTCCACACACTTGCAATGGATTAAGACAAAGTGGAATTTACCCATGGCGCAAGCACAATATATATTTTTATTTATTTACTTATTTATTTTTTATGTTTTTCATGGCATTTAGTGGTTAAGGAAAAATACTCTCATCCCTGTGTAGCCTGTAATAAATACATAATTTGTGATCAGCCCTACCCCCTTTCCTCGGTCTGGGGGACTGGGCAATGAGAAGACACACTTCTTTTAGGATCGTTCTTTCCATAGGCCAGATCCTGGAAGGAGACAGGCAGAGGAACTGGACTGCAGATAGCAACAGTTAACAGACTTACATATGCCATTTTTTTCGATAAATAACGAGGCATGGCACAGAACGAAAACACTTAGAATTGCAAATTAATAGAGGAAGGTTACATGCCTACTGTTGCTAATGTAACTCTAGAACTGCTATAACTTTGGGTCCTCTTATAGATGTATTAAATAGAATTCTTACACTGCATTAGCCATTACATGTGTTCTTGTCTACTCTACAATAGATTATCCACACTTATTCTTAAGGGCATCTATACCAAAAAATAGGTTATTTTAAATTGACCATACTGGAAACTATAATTCTTCCCAACCCCACTGTATCATTTTTTTTTGTTGATCTGCCCCCTATTTCTTTAGATATCCAATTCTAAAAACTTCAGCTGTCAGTCAAGTTCTTTGCTCTCAAAACTATTCTTCTGTGAGTAGTTTACTGTAGCTGGAATGGTGACAGAGATTTGACAGTTTGGAATGCTGTATGCTGTGTGCAGGCTTGACAGTTGGTTTTTGAGGGAAAAGTCAGGTCAGGCACTACTTACAAGTTTTCAATTATAGATTAGATGAGTCATTTTTTCAGTAGTGTCCCCTTTAACACTGGTATTTTCAATGAGTCAACTAATTCCCACTGAGAACCACATATCAAAGTACAATGTTTTGTGATTGACAAGACTCTCAGGCATCTGTGTGGCACAAATAAACACTGACTATAAGTCTAATCATTAAACCCCTGTAGTTAGCACATCAATGTATTTATGAATTTTGTTGTATTAGGTGTTACAACATAACCTATTCTCATGACCTATTTCATTTGCATCATATAGATGTTATTCTGGATATTTATATATATTTCCAATCTGTTATAGAGATAGTATATATCCTTGGTACTGAGGTATTTTTGCTATGGCATAACGGAGTTTGTTTACATTTCATATTCACTTTATTAAATACATATATTTTTATATTAATACAGTATATTTATATATTTCTATAGTTTGGTGGGTTGTAGGATTGTATCTGTGTGTGTGTGTGTGTATACCTGTGTGTTGTTAGGAGTATGGTTTTTGTGTTTATGACAAAAAAACTAACTTTATTTGATGAGTTAAGTATGGTTGCCATGGAAAAGGTGGGCGGGTTTGGGGTGTCAGTAAGTGGTGTACCTATGTCTGTGTGGTAGTGGCCTTGGATCTTGGACAAGGTGCAGTGCATCAAGAAAATGAACAAAGGGTTTATTACAAAACTTAGAATGTTTGCATTTGAAGGTTCCACCCACAAAAGTCCTAAGGCAAATATTGACCGTAAACTTCCTTTGCTAGGTAATGGCATACTTCTACTTTGTGTCCTGCAGGTTTTTTTTTTCTTTTTCTTTTGGAAACTTGAAGGAGGTACAATCCAAAAAATAGGAAGAGGAAGAAATAGGAAGAAAGGGAATTTTGTCTCTTACGAGGAAATTATAGGATAGAGGGGGACTGTGGCCAACCACATAATAGTGTAATAGTGTCTTTTGTAAGGTTTACTCAAAGTGCAAAGTATGTCTGTATAACCTTTAAATAATTCAAAATATTTTTTATCTAAGGAAATTAACTATATATTTGTTTTAGTAGATTAACTTGTAGCACAGTTCTAACATCTCACCTATAAACAAAGAAGGATACAACAATATTAGATGTGTTGCTATTGTATGTCAGTATTGAAAAGAAGACACGGGCCATATTATTATATCATTCACAATTTCTTTTAACGTCCCTTTGTTTCTATGTATTTTTCCACAAATGGTGTAATAAGTCTAACACGCTTTTTTTTCACCATTTTTAAAATATGAAATGGAACAGATGGTGGGAAATTTTTAAACAAAGATGTAGAGAGAGTCAATATCGCAAAATAACTGAAAACTCACCCAACGAATTTTATATCGGGTTAGCGTGGGTTTTGTCAGTTATTTTTAGGAATAGTGCAGCACTCCCGATACAATACCCTTAAGTTTTGCAATACCTCTTAGGGCACAAACTTACAGGGTATTGTAAGGAACCATTAGAGAAGAGCAAGACGAGCGCCTTACCTTGCCAAAATCCTCTGATGCCATAAAAGGAATATTACGTATTACATTGCGGTTTCTCGGCAAGGTAAGACACACGTCTTTGTTGGTTTGGATTGGATGATTTGATTTTTTATACTCTATTTCCAGCCATAAAAAGTCCCCCGAAACCGGCTTCTTGCCCCTACAGATTTGGAGAGATTTATTGACCACATTTTTTCAAAAAGCAACTTTCTGGTCTTGTATAAATACCTCTATTTAACGGCTAAAAATGTTTTTAGCGAAAATTTGTCTTTGCAAAATTTGTTTTAGCAAATTTTTCGCTAAAAGGTTAATACATTGCCATTTTATAAATTCCTCTCATTAAAACAGAATACGTTAATCTACTTTAGACTAATTGTATAAAAGCTGTTCTGACTGCTTGATAAATATTTCACATCTAGGGATTAATTGTAAAAGATGACTAGATCATAGGGTGTCTGTATTTTTTATTGTCAACAATTATACCTGATTAGTCTTTTAGCTATATAGTGAGCATCTCAGTAGTTTGTATCCTCATTAGTCCCAACAGAGTATTTCTTTCTCTTGATCCCTAGTGCTACGATCATTAGCACTAAAGGGTTTCTGAAGTTTGGTTTTTATTTTATGGATTTTTGCCTTCTTTGTTATTCATTTGCATGACTCCCAAAATAACCAGAGCAGGGGCTAAGTGTTTATTCCTGCCTCTTTTGGTACAAAGCTGGTGTTTCTGGACAGTAGGACAGGCCTTTAGAAATTTGAGGTACCCTAGCAGTTTGGCTGACAGTCCCCCTGGATCCAAACCTCAGAATAATAACAGTAAAGGCATGTTTATCAAACGTAACATCCATACTATGGAGATTGCTCAATTTCTTCCTTCCCCAGACTCCTTTCCTTCATTGATAAATAGAATACGTTAATCTACTTTAGACTAATTGTATAAAAGCTGTTCTGACTGCTTGATAAATATTTCACATCTAGGGATTAATTGTAAAAGATGACTAAGATCATAGGGGTGTCTGTATTTTTTATTGTCAACAATTATACCTGATTAGTCTTTTAGCTATATAGTGAGCTTCTCAGTAGTTTGTATCCTCATTAGTCCCAACAGAAAGTATTTCTTTCTCTTGATCCCTAGTGTTACGATCATTAGCACTAAAGGGTTTCTGAAGTTTGGTTTTTATTTTATGGATTTTTGCCTTCTTTGTTATTCATTTGCATGACTCCCAAAATAAGCCAGAGCATGGGCTAAGTGTTTATTCCTGCCTCTTTTGGTACAAAGCTGGTGTTTCTGGACAGTAGGACAGGCCTTTAGAAATTTGAGGTACCCTAGCAGTTTGGCTGACAGTCACTAAGCAGACACCATTGGGGCAATACTGCATGCAACTGCTCAACTGCTCAACATCTGCTGCTCAACATCTGTCTTGTAGCCTAAGGGCTTTAATCATAAAAAAAAGAGTTGGGTTGAATCAAAATGATGTTAAGTAAAGGTGGATAGGACACTTTTCTGCTCCAAAACATTCAAAAGGCTAAAATGCACACAATTCATTTGCACTCACTATCTTCCTTTAAAGAAAGAACTTTGAAGAAAAATGATAAATGCTTCTAAATCCCCCAAATCATGGCTATAGATTTTCCCCAGGTCCAAAGTGGGGACTGATTTTGTAGGAAATCTACTCTAGAATAAAGAAACTCAAAGCTTCTTATAAGTGCATGCTGGGAAATGTTTGAATAAGATTAATCAAAATATTTATTTTCACATAGGAATGGGACCTGGTGTGGTTATTTCTTGAAACTAAACACAAATTATCTTACATTATCCTATATACTAAAACAGACCTTTCGATATACACGGACGCTGGACCCATCTGTGCACACTGTGACATCATCATAACATTGCCCACAACCTGTTCCTCTGTAGGACCAGGAAAATCATCTAACCACCGTGAGGGGGGATAGTGGTGCGGTTGTGTGTGTGTGCGCCTGCACGGGTGGAGGGGTGCGTGCCCGGGGGAGGGATGTATGCTTTCGCGGAGTTCGCTAGTTTCAAAGAAAACCAAACACAACATAATTTCTAATTATAATAATTTTTGGGATAAAAGAGTCAAAAACATTGGCAACTCTGTAGCAATAAGTGAAATGTAAGTAACCAGAATACAGGAAAAAAAAGAATGATTCAGTTAGTGGTATGAGAAGCATGTTAATACATACGCCTGTCAGGGTATTTTCTAACTGTAATGAAAGTGGGAAACATCAATACTCCTTCAGAGCTACAGAGCTATGGTACAATCAGACAAGAATGCGGATTGCAGTCAAACTATTATTGACTACAGACTTCTCCAATGAAATGAAGTATTGGTTAAGTTCTTATCGGACTTCATTGATTCATTTCAAGCAGCTGTAATTTTCTTGGAACAAACTCCCTATTTATTTGATTGTTAGCAGATCAATGTTCTCTAGTTATTAAAGTTTCTAAAGTTTAACATATTTGACTGTTTTTTTAGTTGTGCTAATTTTGCTTACAGTTTCTTTTGTATGGATAATGTTACTGTCTGTGAATGAGAAGGTAAAACATGGCTCAAACACACCACAAGATCCCCCAAAGGCAACCAAAGTATTACCACAAGATTCCCCAAAAAATCAGAGCAAACAATCACAAAAAACCCTTAAAAGAATTTTTATTTCACATTTATTGTATTTTTTTTCTGGGGTCTCACAAGGTTTTATTGGATATTACATTTTTTGTGGTGTTTGCTATGTTTATATTATAATGTTTTATTTCTACACATTATATTGCTTCTGGAAGTAAACTTTTTTGGGGTTGTTAAATGTGCACTGAGCTTTTTTGGAATCTTGAGGTAATCTTTTGCTCGTCCTTTTTTGTAACATTGCATTAAGGGGATATATGCTGTAGACGCATTTGTACTGGAGAGGGACATACACAATATGGAAATGTATAATGTATTTCTTCAATAGATGCTATTTGTTTTCACCTCTTGATCTAACACCATCTGTTTTTTAATTATTTTTTTTTACATTCCCTGTCCTTATTTTTACCTGATAAACAAATAAAACTGATTGACTCGAGAATAAGCTGAGGGCATAAATTACGACCACTACTGTAAACCTGTAGTTAGTGATTGGTGCCAATTAGAGATGGGATCCGTGTCCGACTCTGACCCAGATCTGACACAGAACCCCTCGGTTCCGCAATCTGAAAGTTCCGTCCGGATTTTCAAGACTTAGGAGCCTTTCTATAATTATCGAACGTTCTAGGATTATGTAAAATAGCCTAAAATTTTAGATAATCCTTAAAAATATGATCGGAAACTCTAAAGTATTCTCTGATCATATTGTGAGGGTTATCGAACGTTCGAGGCTATTTTAGAAAATTATAGAAAATAGCTTTGGACATTCGATTAAAAAATTCAGTCCGTTTTTGGATTTTCAGATCTTCTGGATTTTTGGGAATCGAAAAAAGAATGAAACTGGTGGGTTTCGGCCATCTGTAGTGCCAATATCCAGTAACCCCAAATTCCTTGGCACTCCACATGTTAGCAAACAACAACTCCAGCATGCTGGGTTGCTGGAGTTGTAGTTCTCTAAACATATAGAGTGGCAAGTTCAACAAAACAAAAGAAAAGAAGAAAGAAAATTCACCTGCCCATCTTTAAACCCCCTATAGAAGCTATTGGTCTTACCTGATTCAGTGTATGTTGGGTGAGGGCTGTGCACTTCCATGCATGCTTGTGTGTTACTGCTCCTGTTTCCAGCCGCATGGAAGGTAAGTAATGACTGATGTGATTATAAGCTGATGTTTGCTTTTTAAAAGTCATTTAAAAAAATCAAAACCTTGGCTTATACTTGAGAATATATGGTATTTTAAAGTTGAACAAAACATAAAATATGAACATTTGAAGAGGATAAGGCTGCACCCTGGGTTACTAAATGTTAATATTTTAGAAGTTACTTACCTATGTCACTTCTCCATGGAGCGAGGTAAGTAATGTCATCAGCTTCCACAATCTTTGCTTGTCAGGTAGCAGGAGGAAGTTAGAACATGCCAAGTCCAAGTTTAACCCAGTTAATATTTTAATTTTGTTAATGTTGTTGTTCCTTAATCCATTGCAGCCCCTTATAAAGTGAATTTAAATTGATTGTTTATAGTAAAGTTCACAGATACCTTTGCTACTGCTAAGCTGATAGATAGTACTGTTGTGTATTGGAGTGAAATAGTGAGATTATAACAGCGTCTGGATACAGGATTTATTTAGAGTTGAGTCATGCTATTTTTTCTGAAATATAAATAGCCCGGTGTATGGTACAATACTCAATACTGTAGCACACAATAAGAAAATTCATATTCGGGGATAGTTTATTCATAAGATGCAACAGGGGCTTCATTGTTGTCAAGAACACATTTTCTTGTAATCTGAGATCCTTTTTTCATTAGACTAGAGAAGACATTGTTTGAAATCTTACTGATGTAAACATAATAAAGAAACGTAAGTGAATAAATTACTTTGCAGAATTTATCGATAATTTGTCCCAATCGACTGTCACAGTAGTTTGGTCGTTCAGGGCAAAATTTGAGCCATCCAATTGGTCCAGAACAATTTATAGATGGCTGAGCTGAGTGATTAGTAAATCCCAGTCAATCCTGTGGTCTTCAATGGACCTTATAAATCCCTGGCCAATAAACACCAATTGGTTTATTGAATGGTAGGTCTGTCAGCAGAAATACTGTTTGACTAGTGTGTAACAGGTCAAAAGAGGATGCACAGTATATACATTCTTTTTTTTACTAACTTACAAATTGGTCAATAAACTGATATATTATTTGCCTTTCCTAAATAAACCCATACAGCGTAGAACTAATAATAATCCACTAATGCGCTAGATCCAAAAATAAATCGAGATGACCCAGGAAATGGTCTGGGGAAAATGTATCAATGCCCAAAATCTTTATTAAAAAAACCGAAAAAACTGTACCGGAAACTTCATGCACTTGCTTTTTTTGGAATTTAATGTACTGTAGTGTTTTTGAGATTTCTAGAAATTTGACAATATTTAAATTCAAAATTTCTAGATAAATTGAAAAATTTTAAATTCAGCAGTTAATAGCTGGTGTTAAATACTTATGTGAGATTGGGTGAATTTCTCTGAAAATATCTTATTGGAGAATTTCTCTCTTTCTTCCTGCGTGAATCGCACTGAGCATGCCTGAGACCACCAAGTTAAGTGAGAGGCAGTAACCACAAGGCTTTCTGTATGTGTCTGTTTGTATATCTTTTTTAGGGATGCACAAGACCCTTTTCATTTAAATTAGCAGTTCCTGAACTATAAGTCAGAATAAATATTTTAGACTGGAGATATCCTTTACATGAACCATACAATTGTAATTTTTAACAGGCAAACACAAAACATGCCACAAAAACTCCCCGTATACTTTATGACATTGCAAGAAATCGGATTAAATTTTAATCTTTTTAGCTGTGTTATTAGGTTAGTAATGTCTATCAGTGCGTCAACAGCTTGAGAAGAATGGTTTAAAGAGTCAGTGGCTTAATATGATACTACCTTCTAAGCAAGATACTTATGGTATCTAAAGTCATTTTAAAAGTATTGATAATTGTTGAAGAGATCGATAGCACAGAGTCTTAAAAGGAAACTGTGTCTGTGTAATCTATGGCATGGCCAGATTCCATTTTCTGAAGATTTGTGGATATCATCGTCATTGATTCTTTTAAGACAGTTAGCGATAGAATCTTACTTTAAAGTACTATGTGCAAAATTGACAAAGAAGCTTAATGCATTTTAATAGCTTAAAACCACGATTAAGCATCTCTTAATGTTGTCTACAGCTCTTTCTTCTGAATAGATCACAAATGTGCTTTTATCCCAAAATGAACAGATTTGGGAGGTGAAATGTAATTGTTCTATTTATAAAATGCTCTATTCCATAATTTAAAGTTTCGCTCCTCCAGGCAAGACGACCGTCTGTTTATCTCTCTGAAGGTCTAGTCAGTGGCAGTGACCTCAGTAGACTTCTATTGATAGGTACTTTTCCCCGAATGACCTCTTCATGACTCAAGATTTTTTTTAACTAGGCCACAGACAGTAATATTAATAGATAAATTAATGTAATTAATTGTTTCATGCAGCCATATATGAAAATTTGGAGAAAATAGCATGTAACACAGCAGATAATTTTAGCAAGTATGACCCAAATTTGGAAAACACAGATTTGCATGTGGCATGAAAATCATTAAGGCATATTTATAAAGCAGTTAACTCAGCTCACCCTAATTAACTCTTGCCCACCCAAGGGAATAGGGTTAACTGGGTTAAGTTATATAGCACTTTTCCTTTTTTCTATATTCAAAGCTGTTCTTTAAAATGCCCTTTTAAAATTTAAGAAAAGCCACACATGGAAGATGGAAGAAATGTATTGCTCTTCACACAATAGATTTATTCAATAGCCATGAAAAAGAGTCTTGAATATTGAATTGAAATAAAATTTAACAGGCAATCGCTAGAATTTCTTTGGCTTCTGATTAAAGAAATTAGAATGGAAAAAGTAAAGGCTTAAAATAGTTTTATGAGTAAAAATGAATTAAGTTTTGCTCTGTCATCGCTTCAGCAGAATGTGATGAAATTCTGCAGAAACAAAATAATAACTTAATTGTTGACATCAAAACTCTACGTCCAATTTTGAAATTTGGCATGATTTTTGAATTTTCAACTTTTATACACAGAAAGTTTGACTTTTCAACAACGAATTTTAATGAAATTCTGCAAAGTTCCATCCTTTGAAATTGAGAACATTCAGCTTGATCTGCAAATTTTCAAAATCCTCTATTTTACAAAATATGCAATGGAAGCTCGAAAATAGCTTGCATGTAGGAAATTTGATTTAATGTATGGGTTTCCCTGGTGTCTGAGCCATCGGCTGTAAGTCACCATGCTCTTCATACCCTAATTTTACTTAGAACTTTCAGATTTTTTTCCCATTGAATTCTATGGCTCCGTTCTGCGTTTTTTGGATTGTAACATTTTGTTAGAATGTTTAAAATCCGAAAAAGAAACTCGCCGGTTGTGAACATTTTTACTTATGAATAGATCAATATATTCAATAAACAAATATAATGATAATAATAATTAAAAACAGCGCTGCTTCCCCAAGTGGAGCTATATAAATAAACATATGCATAGAAAGAAGCAAATGGTGAATATTTACCGTAATACTGTAGCAATTTGAGCAAATTTTTTAAAGCGTTTTGTGAGACCGCACTGCCGGCAATAAAACAATTAGAAAAATAAGATATTTCTGTGGTTCTCTTACTGATATAATCTCAATATGGTGTGAAATGGTTACCCTCGCTTATTTTCTGTACTGATGGTGTAAAATAGCTTCTACATACAATGCAATTTAGCACAGAAATGAGCTAAAATGTATCTAGCATTAGTATAACATTCATTTTTGGGCAATCTGTTATTGAATCATTGGGTGCATCATGTTGACTAAAGATCCATCTATTTAGTAATTAGAATAAATCATTAGGTCTGAGTTTGTATTGCATAGTGGAAAAAACACATTCCTGGAAATGCAGCTCTCACACTACAATGTCACAAAGCTGATGACAGATAAGCCACATTTTTCTTTGTCTTTTACTTTTTTTCATTAAAATGTTTCCATACTTTAAAATGGTTAAGGGGAATGTCCACCCTTGATAATTGTGATTTTTTTTTTCCTCCCCTGCCCTTTAAGGGTATTTCCATTGAGGAAAAACCTTTTTTTCCTTTTTTTATCTGAAAGTACACCATCCCCCAACCATCTCTCTACCTTTCCCCCTCCAAAATTCTTCTTAGTTTCTTTGCATCAGCCTTGGGAACTTGTGCTAGTTCCTGCGGGGCGTGTCTCCCCCTGTGCTGAGATTGCTGTCATTCAATGTGCATCATCATGCTGGCAGGCACACCCACTTAGCAAAGCAATTCCTCCTAGTCTCTGCATGATTGCATTCGCAGCTGTAGAGGACGAAATGTTAAGCCCCTCATGTCAGCTAGTGTAAGAAGCAGAAGCTGGAAGAACATTTTTTTTGTAACTAACATCTGGATTGTCACTTCCAGCACCCCCTCTGAATTCACATTCTGCCACTCCCAGCATCCCCTTTGAAATTCAGATTGTGTCCCTCCCAGCATCCCCTTGGAAATTCAGATTGTGTCCCTCCCAGCATCCCCTTTGAAATTCCGATTGTGTCACTCCCAGCATCCTCTTTGAAATTCAGCTCCAGTCACACCCAGCACCCCCTCTGAATTCACATTCTGCCACTCCCAGCACCCCCTCTGGAATTTAGCTTTTCTCACTTGTGCTGGGAGAGAAACACAACAGAAATGCCCAATTCATTATATTAAGATAGAGACAAACTAGTGCACACACGAGCGAAGGCACAGTAGCCATAGGAACATAATTCTTACCTTACCATTTGCTGTTGGTGTAAAAAGCAGAGTAAAGCCTTCCTGACTGAGCCTCACAGTTTGTGCGCATGCGCAAGCGGAGCGTGCGTTTGCTAGTGTCTCAGCAGGTAGGCCCGGGAAATGCACTATGTTTGGGATACAAGAAGCTTTGTAACTTAAAGAGAACTTTATAAAAACATCTGAGATTGCAGGTACATCTAAATCCTGATAAGAGGTACCATTATAGATAAGGTTTTCAAGAGTGGAGATACCCTTTAACCCCAACTGATATATTTTGCACTTCATTACCTGCATTACTAATTACTTACTAATTATTGTCCCCATTATGACAGTAAGCTGGCCCCTCCCTCCATGCAATCAATCAAGGCTGTGACTGCTGACATCACAACCAATGATTGACAGCTGTTTCCTCTGTTGCCTCCTCTGCACATGCTCAAGCTTTTAAAAAGCTCAAAAGCTTACTGAGCAGAGGCAGGAGGCAGACACATTTGCCAAAAAGGAACAGAAATTTTCAGTAAATATTTGGTTACAAATGCATGTAATAACCTGGTAAAAATAGCAGTTGGGTTGCGGGCAGATAACTGGCAAGTCACCAGTTTATAATATAATTTCCATGCTAATTTTTTTAGTTTAATCAGCAAGTTTCTCACGACTAGAGATGGCCAAACTCGCTGAAATCCGTTACGCTTGATTTCATGGATTTTAGAAAAAAAATTGAAAATAGGCAAGCGGACCCATTGAAATAAAAATGTCAAAAATTTCTAGGAATTTTCAAAAAAGTCAGAAAAATTCAGAAATCTGCAAAGTCCGAGTTCCGGCATAATTGTGAAATCCCACGCAACCAGATCTTGTTGACTAAGATCCGTGAAATCCGCTTCGGAACTGAGTTCGGATTTGGGTCCATCTCTACTCATGACAAATTTCAACCTGTCCTGACTCCAACTTTCTCCACTGTAGCTCCAGTATTAACCATCAAAATCCAGGAGAGCTTGTTTTTATGCTGTGAACTTGCATTACACTAAAATATTAAATCTTTTTTATAGCAATTTATAAAGGTGATGAAACAGCTTTTTGGAACAACCTAAGAAAATGACTTCTAGTTTCCATTTATGAAGTTGAGAGATAACCTTTAAACCTAATTTATCAAAGTTACTGCGTCTGGTACAATTTTACTACATGGACCTTTTGCAGGGCAAGTAATGTTCAGTGTTGATGTATTTGTTTGCCTTTCAGGAAAATGTAACCCTCAATGTCTTACTGTACAAAATGCACAAAATATATGTTATTAGACGTGAACTGCAATTCTTCATTCTTTCGGGGCTTTTATATTCTGTTAAAGGGGAACTGTGGTCCAAAAATGACTTTAGGTAAATTGATAGGAATTGCTCCCCTGAGAATTTTTGCAATTTATTTTCATTGTTTATTTTGCATAGTTTTGAAGATATTTACATTTGTGCATGTGATATGGCAGCAGCATCACCAGGCCCCCTGCACTTTCTGCTTCCTGCACTGAAACTGTCAGTCAATCTGTCCTGTCTTCTCCTCCTGTCCTGTGTCTCTTCCTCCTTTGCAGCCCCTCTGGTCCCTCCAACTCATGGACCCCATGGTCCCTCCAATTGCAGGGCCCCCATGGCCCATTATCTTACAGCCCTATGTGGCCTCACCCACTCGCGGGTGTCGTGGCCCCGCCCACTTGCGGGTGCTGTGGGTTACTCAGACCCCCCCCCCTACAGAAAACTGTGGAATCAGCCTTTTCAAGCAGAATGAGAACTCTGCCTGAATACGCTGTTTTCACACAGTGAAAGAGAAGGGCTGTAGATTCCCTTACCTTCTCTGTCAGGACTTTACACAGCAGAGAGGAGGAGGGACTTCCTGTCTCCCTCACTCACTGAGGGAGTCTGAGGCTGTGCTCGCTGGCAGCACTGTGCAGGAGAAGCCTCAGGAATGTCACAAGTCAGCCTCCCACCCATTAACTTTCTGGTCAGTCATTTCTTTATATCTTGGGCTGTGGAGCACGTAGAGAGGTGGTTGATGGCTCGTTTTGTGTGCAGCGCAGTGTGGCCTTAGATAATGGTTTATTTAGGAAATCTATTCAAATTTTATTAAGTATGGTGGGCCGTTTACTATAACAGTTTTGGCTGTTTTACATGGCTAGTGATTCTACTATGAATTCTAGGGGAATTTGGGTAAATGTTTCACAATATGGACAGTTGTGGCTACTGTAGTTTTACCCTCGCTCACAGACTACTTAAAATATAACACTTACAGGGAGATGTAATTAAAGTTCTTATTGTTAAAAATGGTGCTAATTTTGCCCTAACCAATCAGATTTTATTTACCATTCGAAAGCTAACATCTGATTGGTTGATGCAAAATTAGCACAATTTTTAAATGATTATTTAATAAAGGTTATGGCTATTCAATAAAAGTTCTTATACTTAAAAATGGTGCTAATTGTGCCCCAACCAATCAGATGTTAGCTTTCAAATGTTAAATAAGATCTGATTGGTTGGGGCGAAATTAGCACCATTTTCATAACTTTTATTAAATATCCCTGTTAGTTTATTATTGTTTTTCTTAAAGAGTTTAAAGACCACATAGGATAATCTATTGTTAAAGCAACACTGACAATTATATCAGTATTTCTATTCTCCCTTAGGGCTGGTACACACCTGCCTATTCTTCCTTGCTAGTGGCGAACGCTCGGCCCAGGAAGAATGACTGTCAGTCAGGGTGAAAGTAACTGCAGGCAGCAGTTTGCTATGACTGATTGTGCAGTCTATTGAAGACCATACAATAGGGCCATGATTGTTAGTCCAATCCAGAAGAGACCACCAACAAAAAACATTGGCCCGAAAAATCTGCTTTTGTTTAGTCAATCTTATTGCAGAAAATGGCAATTCCACATTTACAAGTTTATTATCAAGAGGTCATAGTGGGATTTATCATAAGCCAAATTCATGAAATTATTTTTAGTTACAGTGGAGTTCTAGGAGATTTAGACAAGAACCCCTTGAATGTTGTTAATAGAGATAGGATCCGGGTCTGTCTTGGATCCAACGCGGAACCCCTTGGTTCTGAAATCCGAATGTTCCGTCTGAAACCGGACGTATCATTCAGATTTCAGGACTTTGGAGCCCATTTTCTATAATTACCGAAAGTTTGAGGATCATCAAAAATAGCTTAGAATGTTCCAAAACCCTTTAAAATACGCTTGGAAACTCTAAATTAATTTCCGGTTGTATTTTCGAGGATTATTGTATTTATTATTTGTATTATTATTTATTATTATATTTTCGAAAATAGCCTCAAACGTTCAAAAATGGGCTCCAAAGTTCCGAAAGTATGTTCTGTTTTTGGATTTTCAGATCTTCATGATTTACCCAAGATCCGTAAATCCGAAAACGGAACAAAACTTTCGGCCATCTCTAGTTGTTAATCAGTTGATGCTTCTGATTTATCTAATCCAACTAGATTCAGGCTAAACAGAGAGGATGGGAGCAACACATAGCAATGTAGGTTGACTGTTTGGTCTATAGAGTAGCAGAAGGCATGTATTTATAAGAGAGAATACCAAATGACAGGTTTATTTAAAGTTAATGAAATGGAACAAGCTACAGTAGACACAGTTTGTAGAAGGTTTTTTTTTTTAAATGTATTGGAGGAAAGTCTTGGAAAGGCCCCCAGGACAACTTCTTTTTCCAGATCTGACTTAATAAAGTCTTCATAATGAAGGTGGCTGCGTCGTCATAAATAAATTATTACAGTTCTATCAAACATGGCTGTCTGAAATAATCACAGACACGACAAAGCTTTTTGGGAAAAAAACGTGTTTGGCATATATTTCTAGATCAAATTTTTTTTTACTGGTTTACAATCTAAGAATGTATCTGACAGAGATAGCACTTGAGATGGCCCCAGAAAAAAACAGCACATAAAAAAGGGATTATCCATCTGTCAAGCTATCTAGTATGAATAGACTGTAGCCCTTCATCTAATTATGTATATGAGAACTAAATTAAGTTATTGTGTTATGGCTTCTGCCTTGGGTCTAGACAACATGATTCTGCATTAACTATCATTTTAGAACTGTTGGGTAGAGACAAATCTAACATAGAAAAGATAATCAATGCACATTCCTAGGCCCCATACAATATCATATTATATGCACACTGGCATACTTTATAAACAAAGGGGTTTTAGTATACATGACTGTGATCACATGAATGAAAAGCCTTCCAACCACGTCAAGGTAACCCCAGTCTGGAAGGTCCTAACTTCTAACCTTTTTTACTTCAATTACCATTAGCAAACTTTTGCATTTCTCAACCTTGTTTTGATTTGGAACTGCCGGTTTTAAAAATCTATGGATCCAAAGGATTTTTCAAAATTTTTGAACTTTTCAGCGAACATCGAATATTCAAAAATTGTAACTTGTATAATTCCATTCGTGAATTGAATATTTCTATTGAAGAATTGAAAATGTCTATAAAAAAAATCAAAAATTAAAATTAAAAGAAAATCAAATTCTGCCAGATTTTTAGGTTCCGTCTTCCGTGGCGCTTCACAGTTGCATTAATATACATGAGGAAAACATACATGTTACATAAAAAGGTAATACAAAGTATAAATTATGTAAGTGCTGGTCCAGCAGCATTCAGTGTGGTAAGTTACAGCATTACTGTGGTACAATAAGATGGAGAGCCCTGCCTGAGAGCTTACAGTCTAGAGGAGATGGGGATGAAACATAAGGTGAAGCAGATCAGTAGCTGTAACTAAGTTGTCAGTGGAGTAGTGGGTCTCCGATGGGTCAGTAAGAGGGGTAGGAGTGTCCAGGTCCAGATTGTAACCTTGCCTGAAGAGATAGGTTTTGAGGTTGCATTTGAAGATATAATGTGATGGCGAGTGACGTATAAAGCGAGGAAGGGAGTTCCAAAGCAGAGGGACAGCACAGCAGAGTTAAGGATTGATAGAAGTGGTGCCAGTAGGTTGCTTGGTAAACCACATAGGAACATGTTACAGTAGTCCAGCCAAGAGATGATAAGGGCATGAACTAGAATTTTGGTAGGGACTAATGCACAAGATATTTTTGAGCTGTAACCGACAGGAGTTGGACAGGGTATTTAATGGGTATGTGGTGTTTAAAGGAAAGTTCGAGTCAAAGGTTACTCCCAGGCATAAAGTACATAAAGTGTTGGGGAGATTGGTGTGTCATTGATGTGGATAGTAGTGTTGGGTAGGGGGTTAGATCTGGAGGGTGGAAAAATGACAAGTTCGGTCTTATCCATGTTGAATTTGGGAAAGCGGGAGGACATAAAAGCAGAGATGGCATTTAGGCAGTTAGGTACCGAAGATGTCAGAGTAACAGAGTAAGGTCAGGGGCTGAGATGTAAATGTAGATTGGGACATCGCTTGAAGTTTTTGAGGACCATTTCTTAGAAAGTCAGACACAGTTAAATGCACAGTACAGTAAGAAAAGGGCAAACAGCCAGAATTATAGTTTACTTCTAGTCAAGGTTGTTTTTTTAGATTATAGTTTAAATTTAGTTTAAGGTATTTTCTAAAAAGGATCTATTTAAAGAGATACCTCTATGATCAATAGTGCTCCACATCTTCTAGCAGCAAGTATTGTCACCAGCAAATAAGTCTATGGGGCCTATTAATAAACAATCAATATTTTCACAATTTCAATGTCGCAGCACATCGCAATGGCAAGGATTGTTATTTTCGCTATATTTATAAAGCCAATCATTTTTTGCCACGTAAATTAGTCCCTCGACAATGTGTGGTAGTAGAGGCTCCTCTTTTTGACTCGATATCAGACTTTCACTGGTGCACATCACCACATTCATTGCATTAAGTCCTATATCACGACAAAAAGAGAAAAGGGCGATATTGGTAAAACCGGACATTGACGAACATATTAGAGAAAAAGCTGGACCCCCCCTGATCCATATTAATACACACTTCACAATCTACTGCCTGGGCTACATATATGGGCACTTATGCAGTTTCGCCACCTCAGACGTGGTGACTTTTGATGGTCAGTGGCAGGAAACACTTATCGCTGCTAATTAAATACGATCCAGCAGTTAAATCAGTTAAGCAGTTAAATCTAGATAAGCAAAATGCCGATCACGGTGATAATGACTTTTCACAGCTAGTTATTGCCACATTATAAATTGTGTCAACTCCAAATTTGGTGAAAACTGTGCCAGTAATGCCCACGAAAAGTTAACAAGCCTTTATAAATATGCCCCTATGTCTTCAAAGATTGTTACAGAGGCTTTGGGCCCATTTTAAATCACTGCTCTTCCTTACTGCCAGGTAAATCTCATGGAACATGTTCATCATAAGATGTTAATTCTACATAACCACTACACACACACACACACACACACACACAGATACTTAAAATTAAATGAATCTCATTAAAAACTATATTTTGTACTATTAATTAGCAAATCCATGCCTTTTTTATGCATTTCTCCCGCAAAATAATACAATCCTTGACCATGCAAAACAAAGCCCCAGTTTAATGCCGGGCATGAATGGGTATAAAACTACGCCCTTTACAACATATAGAGATGGAATATAAGCTTAAAGGGTATCTTTACTCAAAAAAAAAAATGTTTTCAAAAAATGCACCTTTAGAGATACAACAAGATCCCACAACTAATTTTTTGCAGATTTTAAATTTGAGCTGTAGATTCTGAGAAATCATCATTTGAAATCATAGCATTTACAGGGAAAGACCTGTCACTCCAGAAGCAGAAATTATAAAATATGTCCCATCCCTGACCTCTAACTAGGATCTGTGCCTTCCTGCCAGCACACTTTTCTGCAACATTTAAGAGAATCAGCACAAAAAGATGGTAGGGGGGAGGGAGGGGGAGATGTGTAAGCAGAGTAGTGTCCATAGTGAGGCAGTGCAGACACTTGTAGTGTTGCAGACACTACAAGACGGCAGTGAGTAAGGGGGTGGGGGAATTAGGAGCACTTAGTAAACATCAATAATTTAATGA
The DNA here is from genome assembly GCA_019447015.1 of Hymenochirus boettgeri. Lineage (NCBI taxonomy): Eukaryota > Metazoa > Chordata > Amphibia > Anura > Pipidae > Hymenochirus > Hymenochirus boettgeri. The sequence continues at coordinate 34,401,769 of CM033472.1, read as the reverse complement.
CAAAGCAAGCACAGATAAATATGTAGTTTCAGATAATGTAAAGTTGTTTCAGTGAGTATAGTGACCCTGTACAAAAGTGAAGTTTTGGTATATAAAAAGATTCATGTACATATAGTTAGCTGTGCCCGATTATTGTAGTTCAATGGGCATTTCTGCATTGTGTATCGACTGATGTTTGATACAGTGGCTGGGCTATGAGATGACATATTAATAGACTGATAAGTATCCTGTATCCATTAAAATCAATGGAGCTTGCAGAAATACATTGAGAATACCACGCTGCCTAGATAGAAATACTCAATATGCATGTTTGCTAATAGAATTATGATGGATTATAAACACTGACATGGCATGAGCATTATACATGGGTTATAATTAATCTAAATCAAGTAGCAATGTAACTGAAAATAAAAGAAAGAGGTTTGCGGTAATTATAAAGGTTTGATATCGGTAAATTGCGATATCAATACTTAAACGCCACTGTCCTTATTTTACAACATGGACTTAGATGGAGCAATTGGAAACTACGATTGTTATAGGTCAGTAGTATCCCATGCGGTATTGTTATTTCCCATGGCAGTCTGTAATTTCCGAAACAAATGTAAACTGCAGAAGGTGACCAGTAGGTTATGGCCCCTGTGAAGGAGTGATAGTATACAGTTCTCTCCCTCTCTTTTACACACTCTTAAAGTATATGTACATCTTAAAAAAAACATTAGTTTGGTGGCGCGTTTTGGCTTTTAACTTGCTGGCTTCCTCCTTCTGGATAATGGTATCTGCAGCTCTGCCCCAATGAGATCTCCTGCTCCCTTCAGCTTCCTTGGCCTACAAATGTATGTTCCGGTTGCACCACGCATGCGTGCGTGTGTGCGCCATATTTGGTCACAGCAGGATGATGTTACACACGTATATGGTGCAACCGGAACATACATTTGGAGGCCAAGGAAGCTGAAGGGAGCAGGAGATCTTGTCGGGGCGGAGCTGCAGATGCCATTATCCAGGAGGAGGAAACCAGCAAGTTTGAAGCAATAAAGGTAAGCTCTGGGGGGAGGGGGGATAGAAGAAAAATGTTTAAGCCAACTTAAGTTTTAAAGCCAAAACTTGCCACTAAACTAATGTTTTGTTTTTCATATCCTTTAAATATAATGTACAAACATGTCTATTTTTCTTATCCCCAGGCTCTGAATGACCCCTGGACGTCATCATACTAGTACTACTCACAATTTTATTATCTTGCTAGTTTTATGATCTTGTTCCATAAATTTAATCCAAGAAAATGTCATGATTTCTGCATTTACACTTCGGGTCACGGCACTGTAAAAGAGAATTCGTAACCGTCCGGCAGCGGGAAGCTTGCGAATACCTGAAGGATCTGAATAACAATTTTGGACATGAGAGCCTAGAGGAATTGTTTTGGCACTGTCTCATGTTCTTTTTATAGACCAGTTAAAACATCCGACACAGATAGATTTGCGCAAAAATATGTGGGTAAATAAACTAGCAATTAATCAGGATTTACTGAAGTGTGGTAATCAGAATAAACATATTTAATTTAGCATTGTGTGTGGGTAGTATACTTCATAGGCTGGTTTACAAATGATCTGTAGCAGACAAAGAAAGCTTTCTACTGAACAATGAAGACATCATTTTCATAGAATGTCATACAGGAGATTTCATGGAAGGGAAGACTTATGTCATATGACTTCCATGTCATTGCGGGTCTTTCATGGGCATTTGATAATAAAAGCTATGATTTAAATCACAATATTTAGGTAAAACAGACACCCTTTTTATAGAAGCATTCAATTTACTATATAAACATTGGAAAGCTTTCTTTTTTTAAAACTTTATTTTAAAGGGTATCAAAGTGAAAATTTGATATGTTACCCCCCCAACTCTTAACACTAGGGTAATAACCTTTACTTCATACATGCAAGCATCTGTTTAAAACAGCTGATCGTGGATGATCTGGGGTGTGGATTGTCGGCCTTCTTACCTCCTGGGCCCCCCCACCGTCATACGCCACCTTCGTTTCCTTGGCCTCTGCTTTGCTGCTTATTTCTGGGAATGGAACAGCAGTAAGGGCCGGACCAGCAGCCGCATCTATGATTGGCTGAGAGTCAGCAAATCACAGACGCAGCTGCCAGCTAGTAGAGAGAGACGAGGGAACGGGGTCGGGTAATTCTATTTGTGGGCGCATTTTAAAGTTAGAAATATAGCGTTTTAAATGCAGTTGATTGCAGCATTATGGGATTCCGGAGAGGGGGAGCTTCCCTGCGCATGCCAGAGTCCTCTAAGTGGACAAGGAAGTAGCAGGCACCAGATTACACACAGACATGCTCCTACTCTTCACTTTTCTGGACTTGCATCAGGCAGTGCACGACAACCATAAGGAGCAGAGGAGAAAGGTAAGGATTTTTTTTACATTGGGGACAGCAGTGGGACAAATTTTAGTTTTGGGGTGGACATGCCCTTTAAAACTCAGAGACACCATCATCTTAGATATTAATATAAAACATTAAGGTAAGACTAGGCAGACCTAACTATAAACTCAGTGCAAAAATCCAGAGCAGGAATATGTGATAAGTTAAAACAATGCAATAGTCACTTTGTTTGAAAATACATAAAACTGTTCCATACCCGGTACCAGCAGTAATATACAGTAATTGCAGTTCATATGAATTTGAATTAGAAACCTTTGGTGTTAAATGTGTATTGTGTGTCTAATCATGTTTCTGACCCTGGGGTTCCAAGAAAGCTACGAACTTCTCTAGGATTCTTTGTATTACAACAACATGTTTCAATTATACATTTGCAAATTACAACCTTTGAAATGAGAAAGGAAAATTCTAAGCCACATTAAAAAAATATAAACTCAACAGAGTATTTATATCCATACAATACTTTAACAAGTGAGCCCTGGGTTATTGATATTTACTGGGTGTCACTATAACTGGTGTGTTCACCACATAGCCCATCTGTAGGGTGACAAACACCCTGCAAGCTAGGAAATGGTTTTCTGGTTGTGATCACAGGGACAGAGGCCTTCCCCTCTGACCAGACAATTCTGCACCAGACCCTCCCAACATGTGGACTTGTGAGTGCCCCTTAAATAGACATAGGGGCATATTTATATACGTTAGCTATTTTCGCCATTTCGATATTGCAGGACATCGCAATGACAAAGACCACTATTTTCGCCTTATTTATAAACCTGCTTGTTTTCGCTTTCATGGAAAAGTAACGCTGTGCCAATGTGTGATGGTAATATTACCTTATTCATTGTGTTAAGTCTGGTATTGCGGCGAAAAGAGAAGTTGCTCTCTAGCGTCTAGCCATTACCAGACCAGAGAAGGTGTAATTTCAAAGCTATTTTTGTCACTGTTTTATTTACAGCCATTCATAAATAGGGGAAATTTTGCTTTTTTGACACCTTTTCTGCCTTTTGTTGCATTTTTTGCAGTTTTACTAGAATTTTTGCCAAACATCATTACCTACTGGAGTGTTCCATTAACATGACTATTCCTTACACAGCACTATGGTGTATTCCCATATTAATGGAACTGGTTTGATAATTAGCTGCAGTTTGCTAAAAATAAGCAATACTAAAAAATGTCCTATTAATAAAATAGAGAAAATTTGCCTTTTGAGTTTTACACTATTTATCATATTGTACCACATAACAAAGATAAGTGTTCAGTGAGTATTAACCAGTATTAATAGGGAGTATTACCTATTTACCATCAAATGCCACATTTTCAGCATTATTAGTGGTACTTTTTGCTACATAATTCTCGCCTTTGATAAAAATTCGCCTTTTTAATAACTTAACCGATAACTAAGACAAGTTGAAAGTTTAAAAAAAGCCTGGTGGCAAAAAAGCGAAAAATAATGCCCTCACATTCAAGAGTTTATTAAGAATCAGTGGCAATTTTGTGGACCGCTAAATCCTAAAAACATCTTTCTTCCTGCCCACTCTATACCAAATGTTTAAAGAAATATTTTTCTTTAATGTGCAGGTAATTGAGTTTAAAGTTTTGACATCAGTATGTTTTAGATTGCAAAGCAAAACTCTGCAAGTACTCAATTGCATCAATTCTAAAGCTAGTTATTTGATAATGAAAGTATAACAAGAGGCAGAAATACTCGCTGCTTTCCCCCATAGAATGATAGATTCTCGAGGGGAAATGTTTTTAAGTTCTAGTGGTCCTTTGCATTGTACCCCATTTTCCAATGTGGTTGTCTATTATACTCCTATTTGACTACCTTGACAGAACATCAATAATATAATCCAAAGTGAAAATGGTTAATGTTAGCATTTGACTCTTTGCTGATGGCTACATTGCTGAATATATCTTAATTAATGGGATGAGGTACCTTGTTAATCATTTCTATGGAAATTCAAGGAAGATTATCTCTCAATGTACTTATGGCTTGTCATACAATAAAATTTTTACAGCATAGAGTACCTGCTATCTCGTGAAAATGAAACTGTGACCTAGCTTGCTGCCGGATGATCCTTTAGCACATTATTTGCACAGGCTCCCGTTACCTATTCAGACCTTGACAAAGAAATATAACCTAGAATATCTAACAAAGGCCAAGCTCATGAGCCAATGCAGAATTTTTTTTTCTCCAAAGGCATTTGGTTCAGCAAATCTCAGGCTCTTGACAAGTCCTATACATTTTAATTATAGATTTTAGCAAATCTATTGCGAAGCGTTGAATTTCAGCTGACCTGAACTCTTGCTGACTCTGCTTTAAACTGATAAGTTATGATGGCAGTTTGTGCCTCAATGTCTGTGAATACGTGGTTATTAGAATGTGTATTATAAAGAATGGCTTGATCCTTGGAAAGTAGCAAATGTTCCTATTTGTTGGAAATGTGACTCAAAAAAAGGTAAAAAAAGGTAAAAAAAAAAGTTTGCCAACTTGTCCTTTTTTGTGCATGTGTTTAACTTTTTTTTAACAAGGAGAGCTGCAAAGTGTTAGCGTGACTTTAAGAAGGGAATTGCACTGGATGTGTAGGTTTTGCAAAGTCTTCCACACACTTGCAATGGATTAAGACAACATTGGAATTTACCCATGGCGCAAGCACAATATATATTTTTTATTTATTTACTTATTTATTTTTTAGTTTTTCAGGCATTTAGTGGTTAAAGGGAAAAAATACTCTCATCCCTGGGTAAGCTGTAATAAATACATAAATTTGTGATCAGCCCTACCCCCTTTCCTCGGTCTGGGGACTGGGCAATGAGAAGACACACTTCTTTTAGATCGTGTCTTTCCATAGGCCAGATCCTGGAAGGAGACAGGCAGAGGAACTGGACTGCAGATAGCAACAGTTAACAGACTTACATATGCCATTTTTTCGATAAATAACGAGGCATGGCACAGAACGAAAACACTTAGAATTGCAAATTAATAGAGGAAGGTTACATGTCTACTGTGCCTAATGGTAAATCTAGAACTGCATATGACTTTGGGTCCTCTTATAGATGTATTAAATTAGAATTCTTACACTGCCTTAACCAGTTACATGTGTTCTTGTCTACTCTACAATAGATTATACCACCTTATTCTTAAAGGGCATCTATACCAAAAAATAGGTTATTTTAAATTGACCATAACTGGAAACTATAATTCTTCCCAACCACCACTGTATCATTTTTTTGTTGATCTGCCCCCTATTTCTTTAGATATCCAATCTAAAACTTCAGCTGTCAGTCAAGTTCTTTGCTCTCAAAAACTATTCTTCTGTGAGTAGTTTTACTGTAGCTGGAATGGTGACAGAGTTTTGACAGTTGGAATGCTGTATGCTGTGTGCAGGCTTGACAGTTGGTTTGTGGGGGAAAAGTCAGGTCAGGCACTACTTACAAGTTTTCAATTATAGATTAAGATGAGTCATTTTTTCAGTAGTGTCCCTTTAACACTGGTATTCAATGAGTCAACTAATTCCCATGAAGAACCACATATCAAAGTACAATGTTTTGTGATTGACAAGACATCTTAGGCATCTGTGTGGCACAAATAAACCCTGACTATAAGTCTAATCATTAAACCCCTGTAGTTAGCACATCAATGTATGAATGAGGATTTTGTTGTATTAGGTGTTACAACATGACCTATTCTCATGACCTATTTCATTTGCATCATATAGATGTTATTCTGGATATTTATATATATTTCCAATCTGTTAATAGAGATAGTATATATCCTTGGTAATGAGGTAATTTTGCTATGGCAATAACGGAGTTTGTTTACATTTCATAATTCACTTTTATTAAATACATATATTTTTATATTAATACAGTATATTTATATATTTCTATAGTTGAGTGGGTGTAGGATTGTATGTCTGTGTGTGTGTATACCTGTGTGTTGTTAGGAGGTATGAATTTGTGTTTATGACAAAAAAAACTAACTTTATTTGATGAGTTAAGTATGGTTGCCATGGAAAAGGGTGGGCGGGTTGGGGTGTCAGTAAGTGCGTGTACCTATGTCTGTGTGTGGTGAGTGGCCTTGGAGTCTTGGACCAAGGTGCAGTGCATCAAGAAAATTACAAAGGGTTTGATTACAAAACTTAGAATGTTTGCATTTGAAGGTTCTACCCACAAAAGTCTAAGGCAAATATTGACCGTAAATTCCTTTGCTAGGTAATGGCATACTTCTACTTTGTGTCCTGCAGGTTTTTTTTTCTTTTTTCTTTTGGAAAACTGTGAAAGGAGGTACAATCCAAAAAATAGGAAGAGGAAGAAATAGGAAGAAAGGGAATTTTGTCTCTTACGAGTGAAATTAATAGGATAGAGGGGGACCTGTGGCCAACCACATAATAGTTTAATAGTGTCTTTTGTAAGGTTTACTCAAAGTGCAAAGTATGTATGTATAACCTTTAAATAATTCAAAAATATTTTATCTAAGGAAATTAAGTAACTATATATTTGTTTTAGTAGATTAACTTGTAGCACAGTTCTAACATCTCACTATAAACAAAGAAGGATACAACAATATTAGATGTGTTGCTATTGTATGTCAGTATTGAAAAGAAGACACAGGGCCATATTATTATATTCACAATTTCTTTTAACGTCCACTTGTTTCTATGTATTTTTCCACAAATGGTGTAATAAGTCTAACACGCGTTTTCACCATTTTTAAAATATGAAAATGGAAACAGATGGTGGGAAATTTTTAAACAAAGATGTAGAGAGAGTCAATATCGCAAAAATAACTGGAAAACTCACCCAACGAATTTTAATATCGGGTTAGCGTGGGTTTTGCAGTTATTTTAGGAAATAGTGCAGCACTCCCGATACAATACCCCTTAAGTTTTGCAATACCTCTTAGGGCAAAACTTAACAGGGTATTGTAAGGAACCATTAGAGAAGAGCAAAGACGAGCGCCTTACCTTGCCAAAATCCTCTGATGCCATAAAAGGAATATTACGTATTACATTGCGGTTTCTCGGCAAGGTAAGACACACGTCTTTGTGGTATTGGATTGGATGATTGATTTTTTAAATCTATTTCCAGCCATAAAAAGTCCCACAGAACCGGCTTCTTGACCCTACAGATTTGGAGAGATTTATTGACCACATTTTTTCTAAAAAGCAAATTTCTGTCTTTATAAATACCTCTAGTTTAACGGCTAGAAAATGTTTTAGCGAAAATTTGTCTTTGCAAAATTTGTTTTAGCAAAATTTTTCGCTAAAAGGTTAATACATTGCCATTTTATAAATTCTCTAAATTAAGATATCCGCTTTATAAATATGCCCCGTATTATTCATTCTACAGCTTTATAAATAGGCTATTTATTTAAAGGACAATTAAGCCCTTTTCTAACCTACCCTCTAAATGAAAGTACCCAGGATTACGCCTCACCCAGGGCTTTGCCAATCAGAAAATATGTTCATTGGCCAAGTCCTAGACATAAGGCTAGAAGGCGGAACTAAGGAAGCCGGGTCTCCTTAGCTTCTATACAGAAGTAAAGGTGTTAAAGGTAAACCCAGCATTTTAGGTCCTCACCCTGGGTACTTTCATTGCCTGCATTTAGTGGAGGTTGAAGGGAAGGACTATAACGGTCATTTAACAAACTGTAAGGTAGGTATGTTTAATAAGACAATTATTTTTAATGCTTGATATAAAGCAATTAACAGTTTTTTTTATATACAAGTCTAGAAGATAAAAAATAAGCATGCCATAATGAGAGAATAATTACTTTTACACTGTAGAACCTTTACAATCTGCCCTGCTGTAGAACCAGTGACATTGAGAATAATCTATAATTTTTTTGGCTGCGGTAATTAAATCAATGTTGACAGTAATAGATGTGGAAATTAACATTTCCAAGAGGTGTTACCTTGTTTGACTCAAAAACTTAAAGTTGCTATTTATTAAGCACAACTAGGCTTAAAGTCGCTAAGGTGTATTACCCTATTTCATTCTTTAACTTGCCAGGTATAGCAACCTTAAAGTTGGCAAGGTGTATTATACTACTGTAGCAACCACAACTATGCTTGCAGTATCTCTGGTGTATTATATGAAAAGATTTTATACAATTACTGGCAGAAAACAATATTTTGATATACGGTAGGTTAAAAAAATTCTCATATTTAAAGGGTACTGTATCTAAACTGGAAAAATATATTTTTTTTAATTGCCCATTACTGGAAACTATAATTCTTCCCAACCACCACAACGTATTTTTTTTTTTTTTGATCTGTCCCCTATTTCTTTAGATAATGAATATGAAGTATCTTACTTTTTAGCTGTTAATCAAGTGCCCTCATATGAAAAACTTGTCTGCAGTGCGCATTTAGGGGTGACAGTTGGTATGTGTGAAATGCATTCAGGGAAATTCCCTCTCCCAGGACCAGCTCAAAGTGATAGAGGAGCATGCTTGCCCTCACAGTGAGTGGTGTCTGATAAAGGGGGTGTTGGTTGAGAGGGGGAAGAGGAATGATTTGCCTGAGCAAAACAAGTACTGGTTTAAAAGCATGCAAACACACACACATCAGAGTATGTGCTACTTGCATGTATTCATTTATAGATTAAGATGGGGCAACAGTGATGGACTGATCCACAGGGTTACAGGGGAATCCCCTGGTGGGCCCACAGCCCATTAACCCGGGAAAACTGCTAAAATTTGAAGCCAAAGGGACAACAAACGTCCATAGAAGATAGAACGATTGTACAATATTAGGATCATACGATTGGGATTTGTTTGTGTATGGGCCCCATAAGATATATGAAATGTTAGGTGGTCCCTAAACTCATCCTGGTAGGCCCCTGGTCTCGGATTTATTGGTGGGCCCCAACAGTCCAGTCCAACACTTTGAGACAAGGTCATTTTTTCAGTTTACAAATCCTTTAAGATTGAAAGTAATCATAATCTTATATTGTGAGTTCAGTGGAAAAAAAATATAATTTAAATGATAATAATTATTTTTTCCACACATATCTATGTTTTCTAAATATTGTCTTCATTTTTGCTGTGTTCCATAGTAAACTGCCTTTTCAGGTGCTGCAATGGTTCTTCTTCTTCCCAGGATGCACAGTTCCTTATGCTTCCTGGGAAGTAATCTTTATAACCAAACTGATAAAATTATACAAGTGATAATGTTTGCCATGCAACCAGCATGTATGGTAAAAACATACCCCAGGAGTCTCTTGCTGGCGAGCGGGAGACTGGTCAGCTCCATAAGCCACTTACCAATTGTCCATTTTAACTGGTAATGCGTGCTACCAAAAAATAACAAGCTGTGTTAAGAAGTATAAATACAATAAAAAATCTTAAACGTATCTGTTGTATTCAATTAGATCAACTGGACTTGAAGTTTAGTTCTTGAAGACATTTCGCTAGTCATCCGACTGGCTTTCTCAATTCAGAATGACTTGTACAAGAATCTGTGGTAATTATGTACCCTGGAAAATCCCAATTAGCATATCACAGCCAGGTGTTAAGGGTGTGATTAGATAGTGGCTAAGAGGTGTTATAGGAACGCCCAGAGTAAGGTGTTAAAACAGCATTGTACATGGCAGACAGTTGGTGTCGAACCCCCCCACCTCTATTTAGGCTTGGTTTCTTTATTTTCACATAAATGGCCTCCTTAACACCTCTCTTGAACCAGTCACGTTCCTTTGCCAATATGTTAACAATCTTCAAAGGTATGTCCTTTATCCTTAAGATGCAGGTACATGGCTGAGTCCTGACCTGGGGAATTGGCTCTTCTGTGCTGGGCCATACGTTGATGCAGTTGCTGTTTGGTCTCCCCCCGAAAACAAATCAGAGCATTCTTCACTGCACTGCACTGCGTATATGATGTCGCTTTTCTTGTGTTTGGGTATTTGGACTTTCGGATGTACCAATTGCTGCCTCAGTGTGTTGTTTGGTTTAAAGCAGACAGGGATACGGTGTTTTTTGAAATTCTTCTTAATTTCTCGGAGACCCCTGCTACATATGGGATGACCATGTTCTTTCTCCTGTCTTGCTTTTCCCCTTCACGGTAATCGTGTTCTTTTCTTATAGTACTCAGTGCAGAAGAAGCTACGGTGTCCAATGATGTCACATCTCTCTTCACCTGTATACCCACCAAGGAGGCTGTTGACATGGTGAGAAAATGGCTAGGCTAAGACAGCACTCTTACCAGCAGAACTGATCTCAACCCAGAACAGGTGTGTTCGTTACTGGACTTGTGCCTGAATACCACCTATTTCAAATACAGGGATAAGTTCTATAAGCAAAAACACAGATGTGTTATGGGATCTCCAGTTTCACTCATTGTGGCCAACCTTTACATGGAGGAGGTAGAAAAACAGGTTCAGATATGTGGATGACACCTGGGTTAAAATCCACCAGAAGGAAGTACAAGCTTTCATAGAACACATTAATGCAGTAGACCAAAACATCAAATTTACAAGGGAAGAGGTACAAAAAACAAACTGGCTTACCATTAAGGAAAATGGTAAACTGGAAGTAGAGGTTTACAGAAAACCAACACACACAGATCAGTATTTGATGTTTGACTCCCACCACTCTTTAGATCACAAGCTGGGTGTCATCAGAACCCTGCAACACAGAGCTGAGAACATCCCCACTAGCACAGAGGCTAAGGCTAAAGAAATTAAACATCTCAGAGGAGCCATTAAAACTTGTGGATATCCAGACTGGGTCTTTGTCAAAAGAAGTAGAAGGAAAGAAAAGAACACGAATACCAACAGTGAAGGGGAAAAGCAAGACAGGAGAAAGAACTTGATCATCCTATATGTAGCAGGGGTCTCCGAGAAACTAAGAAGAATTTTCAAAAACACCGTATCCCTGTCTGTAAATCTTTAAACCGAACAACAAACTGAGGCAGCAATTGGTACATCCGAAAGTCCCAATACCCAAACACAAGAAAAGCGACATCATATACGCAGTGCAGTGCAGTGAAGAATGCTCTGATTTGTATGTGGGGGAGACCAAACAGCAACTGCATCAACGTATGGCCCAGCACAGAAGAGCCAATTCCTCGGGTCAGGACTCATCCATGTAACTGCATCTTAATGTTAACATATTGGCAAAGGAACGTGACTGGATCAAGAGAGGTGTTAAGGAGGCCATTTATGTGAAAATAAAGAAACCAAGCCTAAATAGAGGTGGGGGGTTCGACACCAACTGTCTGCCATGTACAATGCTGTTTGGACACCTTACTCTGGGCATTCCTATAACACCTCTTAACCACTATCCAATCATGCCCTTAACACATGGCTGTGATATGCTAATTGGGATTTTCCAGGGTACATAATTACCACAGATTTTTGTACAAGTCATTTTGAATTGAGAAAGCCAGTCGGATGACTAGCGAAACATCTTCAAGAACTAAACTTCAAGTCCAGTTGATCTAATTGAATACAACAGATATACCATGACCTGGATGAATGAGAACCTTCACAAGAACATTCCTAAACAATCATTTTTAAGGAGAGGGAGGGTGGGAGATATGTAAACGTGTGCTCTGTACAGAAATGTTCACTTGCTATTACCTCTATGCTCTATAGCTCTCTCCTTAGCCCACCCACGCCTTTCTCCTATAACCAATCCCGCCCTAGTACCTGCAACATTATATCCTCCACTTCCTTACTAGCCTTTTCAACCCCTTTCTCTAATGGCCAAGGTTCGCCTCCAGCCTATTCAGGCTTCCATCTATTCACATTATCCTTTTTACTTCTAGCCTAACGCATTTTCTGCATGGGCCGTTTTTTTTTAAACTGATTGTTCTGTAAAGGGTATGTTATTCGTTTGAAGCATGTTAACTGTGCAGTTAATGTTACCAAGCCACTAATACCTGGGGTAGACCATACATTAATGCTGAATTACCTAATGCTTGTTCCATTAAATATCCCTACATTTATCCCACACACTTGGCTATTTACCAAAATATATCATGGTATGAAAGCATTAACTCTAATATGAATATCTAACCTGTTGTGCATAAAAATTATAATTGTGCTGAAAGCATACCATCATTTTTACATCACATGTTACAGCCATGAATGCAAAGTAAATATTGGTTTTGTTATTTAATTATCAGTTGATTCTGAAAGGTTGTGGAATAGTTAGGGGGAAAAAAATGAAATGAATGAAAAAAAAATCTAATCCCCCCAGGTAAATTCTAATAACAATAGGTTACACTTTTAGTTTTAGAGAAAGGTGGGTTTAATGTATATGTGCGAAATTTAGACATTCTCAACATTTTCATGAAAATTCATAGATTAGATATATAAAAAAATACAAGAGAAACCACATTTACCATTACTGGGTGACAAAGTGGATATTCCTTAAAGGGTATGTAAACTGGAAAGAAAAATGACCTTTACTCATCTTAAAGGGACAGTTCAGTGGAAATGATCACTATTTGTTAAATTGTTAGTTTCTGTAATGCCTTCTTAGTTATTTTACATATTCTCTCCCATTTTGAAAAATCGGTTGATTTCATACCCTTTGCTGTTGACATTAGTGAGCTGAGGTTCTAACGGTATTTCTTCTTTCCAAGATGCACCACATCCGTGGAATGTTCCTAACAGTAATTTTTACTGATTGGCTGTTGGATGGGTCAAAGATGCTCAGATCTCTACTGAGCAATTGAATCAACCAGGAAATAGGAAGTCAGTATTTCGGTTGTATTTATTTATACACAGACAAAATGCTAAATTGACAGATTTTTGGGATGAAAAAATCTATAAATTAAAGGGCATGTTCACCCTTAAAACACACACACAAAAAAACCCGGTTACTTGTCAGTTACCTGCCTGCAACCACAACTGCCAGTTTCCCAGTTTATTACATGTATGTGTAACCAGATATTTAATCATAATTTTTTTCCATTATGGAAAAGGTATCTACCTCCAACCTTGGCTCGCAGAGCTTTTATAAGCTTGAGCATGTGCATAGATGGAACCCGGGTAATCAGCAGTCAACAATTGGCTGTTATGTCCAATAGAAGTATTGTGGAAGCACTCCTTAGAATAAAATACCGTATATACTTGAGTATAAGTTGAATTTTTCAGGCTTTAAAGTTAGCCTGAAAACCTAACCTCAACTTATACTCGGGTCAAGTCCTAATTTAGATCCAAATTCTGCAATTGCGAATAGTAACCAGTAGGTGGCGCTGCGTTAACCTGCATAGAAAGTTACAGGAGCTGATCTGCCTTTACACTTCCTGCTTCCTGTAGTCTAGCTGCTAGTTCAGTGCAAATGACAGCTTGAAACTACAACTCTCAGGTGACATTTTTAACTATTGGGGTCAGAGAGTCCTTTACTATATGGGGGTCAGAGTTCCCTTTACTATATGGGGTCAGAGGGCCCTTTACTATATGGGGTGAGAGGGTCCTTTACTATATGGGTGTCAGGAGAATTGTAAATAATGGTGAGCTTAATTAAAAGATTACTGAACCTTTCCACTCCACATGTTTAGAAACTGCAACTCCAAGTTTAAACATCTAGAGTGCCAAGGAACTGGAGGTTACTGGTACTGGATTTGGCTATTACTGTATGGGATTCATGTATGGGAATTCTGCTGTCCATTTAAAGGGCAACTAATTTCTACCCTCGACTTATACTCGAGTCAATCAGTTTTTACAAATTTTTCTAGTAAAAATAGGTACCTCGGCTTATACTCGGATCGACTTATACTTGAGTATATACGGTACTACTAAATTTTGTGGAAGTGCTACTGATCTGGTCAAACATTTATACAAACACAGAAAATATAATCAATGCACATTCCAATCCCCCATACAATATCTTATTATCTGCACACTGGCATACATTATAAACAAAGAGGTTTTAGTATACATTACTGTGATCACATGAATGAAAAGCCTTCCAACCACATCATGGTAACCCCAGTCTGGAAGGTCCTAACTTCTAACTTTTTTTTCTTCAATTACCATTAGCAAATGTTTGCCTCTTCCCTCATTTTAAAAAGCCAAAGGGCTGGGGGGAAGTGAGAAAGCCTGCTATATTGATCCAGTGTGCAAGTATAAGAAATGCAAAGGTTTGCTAATCATAATTGAAGTAAAGGACCTTAGGACTTTCCAGACTGTGGTTACCCTGACGTGTTTGGATCAACATTGGCTGTTATGTCAGATGTCACAGCCTTGATTGACTGCATGAAGGGAGGAGCCAGCTTACTCTGCCAGAAAGAGGACACAATTTATCTATAAATATTTGGTTAGTAATGCATGTAATGTGCTGAATATATCAGTTGGGGTTGAGAGCAGTTAACAGGCATATTATAATTTTTTTTGTTTTAATGTTGAACATGTCTAATAATACATGTAAGTACTGTGTTTGTTGTTGCATGCCTTCAAACCAGTACTTGTATTGCTCAGGCAAAGCATTCTACCTCCCACTCTTTACCAATGCACCCTTTATCAGACAAGGATCACTGTGAGGGCAAGCATGCTCGGTAATCACTTTGAGGGGGAATTTCCCAGAATGCATTTCACACGTGCCAACTGTCATCCTTAAATGCACACTGCAGAAGAGTTTATCAGAATAAGGCCCTTGAATGACAGCTAAAAAGTAAGATGTTTCACATTCATTATCTAAAGAAATAGGGGACATATGAAAATAAAAACAAAAATGGTACAATGTTGTTTTGGGAAGAATTATAAATATTTTTCCAGTTTAGAAACCCTTTAAATATGATGAAGTCATTTGGAGTTGCCTGAACACAATATGTGTTAATAATGTTTCCGGAATCTTTTTAAAACAGTATGCTGAGCTTCTGCTGCTGTTATTTGTCTCCATAACATTGGCTGCGACAAATCGTAATAAGTAATAGGAACCTTTCTGGTGGATTACTGTATCCTATCACATTTTCTCTTTGATACATACATTAAAAGCACTTACAATTCCCAACACAGCCCAGGAAATTACAGAGGAGCTTTTTAATAAGATTGCATTATTTCAGGGTAAAAGGTATCGGAATATTCTACCTCACAGTTTTGTTACATTTTATCTAAGAAAAATAAAGCCTTAATGAAACTTTGTAAAAAAAAATTGTAAAATATTATAATGGTGTTTCTCCCCATTATACTTCTGAATTCCCAGACCAGTTAAGTATTTAGGAAAGTGTTATCAGTGGTGCGGACTCCGTAGCTTATATAGAAGCCCCAAGGGACAGGGGGGCACGTGACCAGAAGGCAGGAGAGTGGATAGGTAGGTCAGGTGAGTTGGTTATTAGTTAGGAAGTAGAAAGGGACGTACCTGAGGGGAGATCAGTTAGAAGAATGTAGGGAGAGTGAGGTTGAGACAACCTGCCCGCACACCCTGTATTTTTTTTGGCATTCCTCTGGGGGTGGCAAATCAATAATTAAAGGGGTAAATAATTGAAATCAGTTGGCAATATCGTAATCACTCTCTAAGGGCTATGGGTTCCTACGGGGGATATAGGAGTAGCTATATATGCGTTAACAGGTCATGTATTTTTAATATATGAGGAGCAAGAGGACTATTGTGAAATTATACCACCCATCTGTGTGTCTTAACCAAGCAGATCAGAGTCAGTGGGCCATATTTATTATCGGTAATGTACGACAGCGGCCGTAAACAAATGTCGCAGTCACACATTTACACCGTATGTTCGTTAATTAAAGAACGTCCGGTCGTAAAATGCCATGCGGTAGTAAACAACCGCAATGGTATTCTATTGGGATCGTAAATCTATGATGGCGTTATCATAGATTTACAATTGTTAATTTACGATCGCTATCGCTTTTTAGCGATACTGTGCCTTTATAAATATGGCCCAGTGGGTCCAGAATCTAGACAGCACCAGCCAGATTAGGTAAGTAAAAAGATATGGGAAATGTACAGACAATTTGTGAGCTCTGGAATAATCTATATAGTTCAGGGTGTTAATGATCAACTATACTCAGTACAATGGTAGGTATCAAAGTACTCATGTACTATAAGTATTAGATTTGTGTTCCTTTTTACTCTATACTAGAGATGTTCACAACTGGCATGCTCCCTTCATTTTTCAGTTTTTCGTGTAACAGACCCATAGAAGTCAATGGGAGAAAAAAATCTGAAAGTTCTGCCTAAATTTAAGATATAAATAGCAATAGTATGTTAGAGTAAATGACACAGGACCTGGGAAATGGCGTACCTATAACCAAAACTTTTTAAAAACCTGTGCACGCCAACTATTTTTGAGGTTCCCGCAAGCTACTTTAGAGGGTTACCAAATATGGCTACTTTTGAAGGTTACAGAAAGTATCCCCATATATTCAGTAACCCTTGAACGTAGCCTCTGTAATTCTCAAAAGTAGTTCCGTATTATTGATGGTTACCAAAAATATGGCAAGATCTGAAAGTTCTATGTGGTTCATAGTTCAGAGTCAGAACCAGGTTTGAATCAATACCCAAACTTTATATCTAGTCTATACCTTAAAGTGTCGATGAATATTTTTATTTATTTTGTACAGTAAAGATGGCCAAAGGTGGTAAGTTTCGTTCCGTTTTCCGATTTATGGATCTTGGGATAATCCCAAAGATCTGAAAATCTGAAGATGGAACATTCTTTTGATTGCTTTATCGAAAGACGTTTCAGACAGAACATTCTGATTTCGAAACTAAGGGTTTTGTGACGGGTCCAAGAAGGACCCAGATCCCATTTTAATGTACAGTAATTCAACACTTTTGAAATTCATAATTCAAATTTTACTGAAATACAGAGTGACACCATAAACATGCTATGGCTTTGAACCTTTAAGGGCACCGTGGGGTGATGCCATTTGTCCCCTGATAACTATTTGCTGCAAGCTCTCTCTATTTGCCTCTGTAATTTAAATCAAACACACCAGCCCGGAGGCCACTTATTATTTTACAACATTAATCACATAAAAGAAAAGAACTACAAATTACAGAAATGTTTTCATTATTGGGAACTTGATAGAAATGTCACATAATATTGTTAGAAAAAAAAAAGATTCTCTGTAATTCTTCACAACAATATTAGATTTATAACTATAGTTTTATGGCTCTCACTGAATAAATGCTTGAGCTATAGTCATGCACACCTGAGTAACCTTTATGTTTGATAGAAAAAGAAATAATATTTTTTAAAGGATTGTTTTTGACACATAACTCTGTAATACCACATGTTCTTTTCATTTTTTAAAAATCAATTGATTTCGTACCTTTTTTTCATTGCTGTGGTCAGTAGTGAGCTGCCCTTTAAGGTCATGCAACCATCATTCTTCTTCCCAGGATGCTCATTTCCTTGGAATGTTTTTGACAACTACTTTTACCTCATTGGCTGTTCGATAGTCAGACACAGTGCAGATCTCTACTGAGCAAGCAAATCCACCTGGGGTTGAGTCACATTGAAGGAACATAATTGTCGCTATCAGGTGCTTCTGAGTACAGGAAGTCAGCAATGAAGATGCATTTCT
The DNA here is from genome assembly GCA_019447015.1 of Hymenochirus boettgeri. Taxonomy (NCBI): domain Eukaryota; kingdom Metazoa; phylum Chordata; class Amphibia; order Anura; family Pipidae; genus Hymenochirus; species Hymenochirus boettgeri. Next base: position 34,383,824 of record CM033472.1, on the reverse strand, counting down.
TTATGCACAGAAAAATTGCTGCTTGGGCAGATTAAGATTAGTGGAATGAGAAAATATGTATTTGGGTTAAATTCAGGTATTCCACCCCTCCCAGGAGTCTCCCACATTTTGGGGTGGTCTCCTGCACTTCCACAAAAACCACCCAAAACACTCGCTACCTGAGAATTCCTCCTTAAGCCCTATAACTGACTTTTTTTGCACTGACTTTCCCAAATGTGTATTGTACCAAGATGCACCTCAACATACTTATAAGACCCTTGCTGCTCAGCTCGACTTCCCCACTCTGCTTCCTAGTCGCAGTCAAAGGCAAACCGGTGATGTCACATCCAATAGCTGACGTCTAATAGCTGAAGCAAAATTTAAGTGGGGTTTGGAGGGTGCTGCAGCTTTATGTGAAGTTTAATTTTATGCCTGTACCTGCTGTCTAACCTTATGGCAGTTACTTTATTAAAAGGTTATTTAAAGGAGAGAAAAACATGAAACACTAACAGATATATTGCTCAATAACTACTCAATGGGTTGGGGAGAAATTTTGTGTCTTTGGTTCTCAGCAATCCAGGGAACAATTCTTCTCCCCTGGCAGCTAGATTGGTACTGTTGTTGGGGTTGGGTGGCAGCTCTGGAACTGTGGGAATTTGTGAATTGTAAAAAGTCTGTGTATTCTGTATATCTATTGTATTGGGAAAACTATTACACAATGGAACCACTCAGTTCCAGTTTATTGTAACTAATTATCTATATACTGTCGGGTGCCTCTTCTACAATGAGATGGAGCAAGCTTAGCTGAAAGGTAGATAGAGCACAATGTTTGGGTAAACCTATGCCAGACATGTGCTCACATGCAAACCTGTATTAATAGTAAATGAGGATGGCAGTTCGCTATGCTCTGTATTACTGTACAGTATCCGGTATAGTAATAATACCTTTCTTGATTTCAAAACACAAAAATGATGCCATCTGTTATACAATAAGCAAACAGCTGCTATCTGATCATGGTTTGCTTCACTGGCAACAAATTATTAAACCTGCAATCCATAAATACTTCTAATTAAAATAATGCTTGGTTACCTGTTTTTTACAGAGTGATTGTGCACATGTCAGAAAACAATTGCTGAAGAACGTGTGCATAAATTTCTTTGATTTATTTGAATTTTATAATATTAGGATTTTGTTTGCCAATGCAGCAAGGAGGTGCAAATACTACCTTTATGTCCCCTTTGGCTGAAGATAACTACAAAACTATAAAACCTATTCATAAGATCAGACATATATACCATTACAAGCCTCCATTAGAAGGTCTAGTTCTCTTGGATCTTGGGAATTGACTGGTGAGTTCTGCAGAATCTAAAAGGGCATGTCCACCCTTAAAACACAAAAAAAATCTGACTTGTCAGTGCCTGCCCAAAACCCCAACTGCCTCCCCCCTCACACTTTATTACATGCACTTTATTACATACACACTTTACACAGATATTTAAAGTTTGGGGGTTTTTTTCCATTATGGAAAGGGTATCTGCCTCCACCCTTAGCTCACAGAGCTTTTTATAAGATTCATTGTGTGCAGTGGAGGCAGCTGGGGAAACAGCAGTCAATCATTGGTTGTGATGTCAGCAGTCACAGCCTTGAGTGACTGCAAGGTAGGAGGAGTCAGCTTACTCTGCCAGAATGCAATAATTATTATTAAAGGGTATCTCCTCCTAAAGGAGCTGTGTCTTACTTCCTGTTCTTCAATAAACCCTGCAGGAGCCAGGAACTTGCTCCTTCGCCATTTCCTTTGACGAATCCCAATGTACTCTGTATTCTATGTGTATGTGCATTACATACGATCGAGTACTATGAGAATACCTTACCTTGACAAAAAGGGAATAGGGAAATCGAAGTCTTGGTCGCACTTGTGATCAAATATAGATACAGGAGTGTGGTACTAGACGTTTTAACCTTGAACCAGGTCCGGGATGGAACAGTACATCCCAAATTAATTCCCCAATAAATTTAATGTGCCTATGTGACTTTAAAATGAAAAGCAATTTTAGAAATCTTGCTAACTAAACTTTCTTTAAGTTATGTTGTTTTGTTATATTATAACTCCCAACTTCTTTAATAATGCAATAAAGCCCATGAGATGCGCAGTTTATGCTCATCGATTTCCAACGTTATGGGGATTTAATTCCGCTGTTTGTGTATTGATCATGTTGGTCACTCAAAACAGAAATCTTGAAATAAAATAAAAGCATTAAACAGCTTTACGTTCAATACATTAAAATTTTAGGCTTTTTAACTTTGAAGAAAATTGCTAAACTTTTATATGTGCCTTTAATACCTTTTAGAGGATTAACTTCACAATTTTATTTAAATACAGTATTGTTCTCATTTTTATGTAGTTTCTTTTATAGTTTTATGACCTACGGTTATTATGACAGGTAAACTCTTCCAATAAATGTTCTCATTCTCGCGTTAATACTTATTTACAGGTGGAATTTTAAACCAATGAAAGAATTTGTATAATTTGTTTTTATAATAAAAAAGTCCAAGACATTTTTAATAGAAGATTTGGTTAAAAGTCATTTTTCTGGACTGATTAATGCTGATTAAAATGATATTTCATATTTAGGTAGATCACCCCCTAAAACAGTTTTTTTTTTTTACAGACCTCAAAAGTGCTTATCTTTACTTTAAATCCTCCTAATAGTTTGATGAGTGATGTGACCACACATCAAAAAAGATCAGCTGTATTTAGCAGGCAGATCTATAGCGACACCACTGCTTGGGACTGCAGAGATGGAAAGCAAGTCTTGGATGCTGTAGACTGAGGGGCCACAAAAAAAAAATGGCCAGATTTGGCCTGCGGGCCTTGTGTTTTACATGTGTAAAGGGTGTATCTAAGCTGTATATACTCTTGGGAGCATATTTATAAAAGTTTGTTAAACTTTTCCCTTCTTTAACGCAGCCTTTTTGCCAAATTGGGACTTTTCTCTATTTATAAAGCAGTGATAACCGGTGGCGAAAGGTCATTACCGCTACATTTCGCTTTTCGCCATACATCGCTGCGGAAACCGCTCAAGCATATTTATAAAATGGCGAAAAGTGTATTTTTGCGTTAAGTTCAACTATTCCAATTCGCCAGGTCTAAGGTGGTGAAAACGCATAAATGGCCATTTATTTATCCTGCCAATGGGTCCATGGAAGGTGTCAGTACATTGTGGAGTGTTTCTCAATACTAATAAGTACTCAGGGGGTGTTAGACTATTTTCCAGCATTTACTGTAATAAAGGTTAATTTTTCGCTTTTTAAAGATCTTTTTTTTAAGGTTCCATTTTTTTTTTAATTTACCAAAGTTAAATGGGGGTCTGAGGGACATATTTATAAAGCATTATTTTTGCTTTTTCCCCACCAGCCTTTACCATAATTTTTTAAACTTTCATCTTTTCCTTTCATCAAAGTTATTAAAAAGGTGAATTTTCTTTAAAAGAGAAAATTATCTAGCAAAAAGTATCACTAATAATGCTGAATAAGCTCAGCACATATGATGGTAAATAGGTTATACTCCCTGGTGGATTTTCAAAGTAGTATTAAATTGGTTAATACACACTGAACACCTATCTTTGTTATTTAAAAATAGCATAACACATTTGGTGTTTTTTTCAGCCAAAGATATAAATAGTATATAAATCGAAAGGTGAATTTTCTCTATTTCATTAATAAGATGATAAAGTGTAAACTGCAAAAGGCGAATTTTCTCAATTTTATTAAGAGGACACATTTTTTAGTATTGCTTATTTTCATCAAATCAGTTCCATTAATATGGGAACATACCATAGTGCTGGGTAAAGAATAGTCATGTTAATGGAACATTCCAGTAAGTTATGATGTTTCATGAAAATTCTGTTAAAACTGCAAAAAATGCAACGAAAGGTAGAAAAGGGGCAAAAATATTTTTTTGTTTAAATTAGCTTTAAACAAAAAAGTGACAAAAATAGCTCTGAAATTACACTAGAGAGCAATCTCTCTTTTCGTAGTGATACCACACTTAACACAATGAATAGGGCGGAAACTATCACACATCATCATCACACACATCACCTCAGCGATACTTTTCCGCAAAGACGAAAGCGAAAACGAGCGTTTTATAAATAAGGCAAAAATAACGCTATTTGTCATTGCGATAGTGAAATGGCGAAAATAGCGATCCTTCATAAATATGCCCCTTAATGTTGTTGAAATATGCCACAGAAATAGTTAAGTAGCATGAGAATCTTCCATCATTAAGGGAGCCATTTAATAATAAATGCAATAAATCTGTAATTGGATCATCTGAAATGATAAATGGAATGAAATGATCTTTTTGTCTTTGGTAGAAATGTAATGCTTCGTGCATGAATCTATACACTGTCACGCAGAGCTGAAAATGGATAGGGATTAGAGTTGGCTGAAATGAATCACAGGTTTGAAGTTTTAGTTCACAGGAACTGCATGTAACGTCTGCTGAGATGTCAGCATCAGTTCAATACAAAATTCTTAGTACAAACAAAAGTTCTTCCTTTTTTTGCTGCTGAGAAAATTAAAAATGTATCCTTGACCTTACGGAATGATGTATAATAAATAATTGGAGAGGCACATTTTATAAAATCACATTATTAAATAGGCTATGTGTTCAATGTTCACAGGTCAAAAGCCCTACAGAAACACAGCGGGGGCAAACAGCCTTCCTCAACATTATATCTGTTGTATTCAGTTAGATCAACTGGACTCCAGATGTTCCTTAACATTGCATTGGGAGCTTCAGATGTTGCAGATTTCCAGCGTTCTGTGTTTCTCTGGGTTTAGCAGATTTGAAAGTGAATAAATGTGCCCATACTTTAGAAACGACCTGCCAAACCATACCGCAACATTCAATCAATTTTTCAGGAAGTTCCTTTCCAGATCTTCTTCGCCACCAGCATACGAACGCAAAATCGAATATTCTATAATTATAAAATTTTCAAACTTGAATATTCGGACATCATCTAATATACAGGCTGATCTCAAAAAATATTGAATATGTGAACCCTCAATTCTGAATATGTGAATCTGAATATGGGAGAAATATCAAAAATGTGATGCAGAAACTCTTAAATAGCTCAAAATAAGTTTGTTTTTTTTGGTTAAATGTACATGTTCCCTGAGCCATTTACACTAATTTATTGTAACTATTTATACCTTAAATGTAATCATAATTTTTTAACCCCCATTGACTTCTATAAGTCTGTTTTTGGATTTTAACATTTTTTCAAAATCCGTTTTCGGAATGGAACTCACTAGTTTCAAACAGGGGCGTAACTGCAGGGCCCAGAACACCCCCCCCCCCCCGTGAGATTGGAGGCTGAGCCCCTGACACACACCCCTCCACTAGCCTGGAGATCTGTGATTTTTAAACAGCTGATCACGCATATGAAATAAAGATATGTACGATTAGCTGTTTAAAAGACGATCAGCTGTTTAAAAGACTGGAACTGAACTGGAAAATAACGGAGAGTTCGAGGCCATGGCAATGAGAATTCTGAGGTTCCAAGACTTAATATGAAGTTTGCAACTTTGCACAGGAAAAAGCAATCAATCCTCGAACGCAGATTCAGATTTCTCGTAATTTCGAAATATCCCAAATCTTCAAAAATCAGGAATATTTAGAAATTGCGAGAAATCGTGAAAATACTAAGTGGAATGCCAAAACAGGAAGGGCATGAAGTTTCTAGTACTGGACTGTGTTTTTTTTAAAAGGTTTTGGCCATTTTTAGATTTGTTTAACTCCCATTGACTTTAATGGGTCAGAGTTTGGCCATCTCTAATTTTTAGTGTATGCATCTTTGATAATGTTTTACAGAGTTTGACTAAACGTTAAAATACTAAAGAAAAAATCACAGTGCTAATAGAACTAATAAAAATTGTGCAGCAAAATATTCTCTTAGAACATAAATAATTTCAGTCAACACTTGGCTGAGTCTTTAGGATTCATGTCAAGTAAATAATGTTGTTGGTAAGTGCGTGACCTAAATGTCTTCTAATGTTATTAGTAAATACCAGACCTTGTGATAGGGGGCTTTATATTTCTTCGGCAAATGTCATTGTTCTTTCTTGATTGAATAACATTTTTCTGAAACCATAAAATGTAATGGTATTCCAAAAGTCCAGCATTGTATTTATGACAAACCATTTTCATGTCATCAACCTATACCATGTACTACAGCCTGCTTGTTTTTTCGTCAAAATAAACATAGAAATTGGTAGTTTGAGCTATAACATTATCCATAAAAAGAGCTTTCTGCTTCAAAGTAATATGTTAATGCTATCACACTGTGATATCTTCTGATGATGTAGGAGAAAGAAAATATACTTTGCCTTTCAATGCATAGTGATGTCTCTTGATGGTGCAGGAGAAAGGAATATTTATGGCAATCTTTTTTGGTTACTGCCAATAGGACTCATTCTTAGTCCATCAATATATCTTAGAGGCATATTTACAAAGGAGCGGTTTCACTATGTAACGATACTGCTTCTTTATTGTGATTGCAATGTGTGATATTTAATCATCGATACTGTAGTGTATTACCACCTGATAAAATAATGTTGTGGAACAGTGGCTGTGACTTTATATAGTAGATAATACACCCCCTACTGTAAATTGTAAGGATATTAGATGTTACCGAGGACTCGGAGGCCGAGTGCTTTAATAAAGGGCACAGAACTCAGAGGTGACATCTGATATCCATATAATTTACAGTAGGAGGTACATTATCTTTTATAATGTACCCCTTGTGCCCATTCAGGGGAGATTTAAACTTAACTATATCTGTGTCTCAAAGGTCACCATGTTGCTGATCACATGAGAGGTGAGCTGTGAAGGGAGGGGAGAGTTGCGGGGAGAGGGGAGAGTTGCGTGGAGAGTAACCAGTAAACCTGGTGGTCGGTTGCAGAAATAGTCAGTAACACACCCGGAATATGTAATAGCGAGCCGGAATACATAGTAGCGCACCTACTATTAGGATATTATTGTACATTTGTGTCTCGTAGAGACCCATTTAGGTGATTATATTATATATAGATAATAAATATAGATAAATAGACAGATTTCTTTGTCATCACATATTCTGCAATGGAAGTAGCAATCCTTAAAGAGCATTTCAACCTTCTACAAAAATGTAATACATTATGTAGCTACCCTCAAAACCCTAGTTGCGTTGTACTCACTTTCTTCAATAATACTCCCAGGCTGAGGAATACATCTTCCAAACACCAGAATCCACCAATGTGACTCCCTTCTGCTTCCCAGTATCAATCAATAGTTAAAAATCCCATGGACAGTAAATGTCCTTGTTCCAATATATAACAAAAACCCTAAACCGAGTTACAAAGTGTCCCTTATAGGAAAAAATACTGATCGTTCCTAGCAGTGTTGAGTTTAAGACATAATAATCATAGACACATCTGTATCTGACAGTAACATTTACTGAACACAAAGGAATGAAATTATTGAGATAATTAAGGCACAAGTTGTATGCCATAAATATAGTGCCAGGGTAGGTGGTGGCGCTGAAAGTACAATCAAATATTGACACTTAATTATATGTACACAGTCTACTGTTGTCACTCTTTCCATGTTAATGTAAATGCATGACTGTATTATTATGATCCTCTGTCAGAAAATAATTCACTGCAGAAACCTTCTATTTAAACTGCATTTACCCTTCTGCTTATTGTACATAATCCGTAGTGTGCTCCACATCTTATATACTAACTGGCAGATACAGATGGAGACACTGCACTAACATGAGAAGTTCGCCACAGGGGATGGACAAGCCAAGGGGGTGATGCGCTGGAGGGGGATAGGGGGAATGCGTGGGAGGAGGGGGGTTAATGTGCCGTTGGGGTGTGTGTGTGTCAGGGGGGTAGTCAATTCTTGCCAATTTGCCTGTGCCAAGGATTACTGTAATGGTAACTTCCCTAAAAAAACAATCTGAATGTTGTGGTTCTGAATGGTCTTTGCTTCTACATTGACCTCCATGGTCAAAAAATAGAATTCTACCCATAAAGATTTTTTTTCCTTTTCAGATATTAGGAATTCGATAAATTCAACATTCCATTATATCTATAAAGTACCTCCCAGCATTCCTGTGACATTCCTTGTCCTGGCCCATTTATTTTGCAATTCATTCAGAAAAATAATCTGTCTAGGTGGTTGTACCAATGTCCCTCAAACAACACTGAGGTCATTTTCTAGTGAAGGGCCAGCATGAGTTTGAAAATGTATAAAATTCGGAGGACCTCTAGCATGTATACTCATTATGTGCTGGTACAGCATCATGGTAGAGGGTCAGGTAAGCTGCACCAGCTAGTGTGAGACTGTAAGCCTTGATTGGCTTCATTTTATTTACTGTATTAGTGCAAAACAGTGCATATAAGACAACCGGGCAGTCAGACAAATTACCATTCTCATTGGACCACACAAAAGGTTATGGAGAACTGCGATTCACCATCACTAGACATTCACTGTGATTCGTCCCAGCTTACTGCGAGCTAGCAGCAAACGGTCAGTTGGGACAAAAAATTTGCCTGTGTGTAAGACACCAAGATGCAGTGAGATGCAGTAAGATGCATTAAGATACAGTAAGATACAGTAAAATGCTGTAAGATACAGTAAGATGCAGTGAGATGCTATAAGATACAGTAAGATGCAGTGGGATGCAATAAGATGCTGTAAGATACAGTAAGATGCAGTGAGATACCGTATGATACAGTGAGATGCAGTAAGATGCAGTAAGAGACAGTAAGATGCAGTAAGATACCATATGATACAGTAAGATACAGTGAGATGCATTAGTATGCAGTAAGATGCAGTGAGATGAAGTGAGATGCAGTAAGATGCTGTACGATGCAGTAAGATACAGTAAGATGCAGTAAGATAAAGAGACAGTAAGATGTTGTAAGATGCAGTGAGATGCAGTAAGATGCTGTACGATGCAGTAAGATGCAGTAAGATAAAGAGACAGTAAGATGTTGTAAGATGCAGTGAGATGCAGTAAGATGCTGTACAATGCAGTAAGATACAGTAAGATGCAGTAAGATAAAGAGACAGTAAGATGTTGTAAGATGCAGTGAGATGCAGTAAGATGCAAATAGATACAGTAAGATACAGTGAGATGCAGTAAGTTACAGTAAAATATGGTAAGATGCAGTGAGATACAGTATGATACAGTATGATATAGTATGATACAGTAAGATACAGTGAGATGCAGTAAGTTACAGTAAGATATGGTAAGATGCAGTGAGATACAGTATGATACAGTATGATATAGTATGATACAGTAAGATATAGTGAGATGCAGTAAGATGCAGTGAAATACAGTAAGATACATTAAGAAGCAGTATGATGCAGTAAGATACAGTATGATGCAGTAAGATACAGTAAGATACAGTAAGATGCAGTAAGATGCAGTAAGATACAGTAAGATACAGTAAGACACTGTATGTCCACTAAAGCTTTTAACTATTATAGGGAAAACATACAGAATATGCAGCAGGTAGATGACAGATTACATGATTACCTGAGTTTTATTGATTCCATTAAAGTGACAAACTGCCTCTTGTCTCTGAATGCAGCACATTGCAAAGACAATTTCTTACAGAAAGTTCAGCATCTTGCTGAATTAGGTGTGTAAAGCCAACCGGGTTAAAGCAATTTTCTTTCCAAATGCATACATGCATTCGCTTTCTAGTGTTTTACCATAATCTGCAATTCAGTTGCCAAGTGTTACATAAATCATAGTGCGTCTGGTTCATCTACATGTTTATAGACTCCCTTGTTGTGCAAATCATTAGAGGGAGTAAAGTTACCAATATACACTTCTCTGTTCTTTATTAAAGAAAGACAACAAAATGGTGTGCTATATACTGCAGTATCTATAGTCTGCCGATTATTTTTTGCGTGCAGTATTTTAATCTGTTGTATCATATGTGCATTCATAATTCTGATCTTACAATATTGGGATAGTTGTATAACAATCGTTCCGATACTTTCATTATTAGACATGTTGGAGAATTTTTATTGGTCTGATACCAGTCATGTGATATCGAGATTGATAACATTGCAAGTAATATCTGCCGGTTAACAGTAGGTTTGAGGCGGCCATGCCCTTTCATATTTATTCTATTCTAATTCCTGATTCTTGCACTTGGTCTGGGGCAAACTGATTGGCTAAAATACAAATGTAAATTGTTTCATATAGGAATAGTTCACTCGAAAAGTGAACAATTTCTTTAATGTATTGGTTGAAGACTAGGAGGTTAAGGAGCTATGCCTTACATCCTGTTCTTCAATCAATTGACCAGGAGCGACGGACAAAGAAAGCAGATATTTACCTTACAGAGAAACCGTAAGGTAAATATCTGCTTTCTTTGTCCTTCGCTCCTGGTTAATTGATTGAAGAACAGGAGGTAAGGCATAGCTCCTTAACCTCCCAGTCTTCAATCAATACATTAAAGGGCAACTGTGGTATCCAAACAAGTTAGGATTAAATGAAAGCCTGCAGTGTTTCCTTTATAATGAGCCAACAATCACATCTCTGGCTGGAGCCTGTGAGAAAATTACTTTGGGGTGAATGTCAAACTTTCTGGTTCAAGTAGGTTGAGTGACATCGCCTAACCTCTGCACAGCTCTCTGCCTCTGGGGAGAAGCATGCTCAGTAAAGACTTAATGCTGAGGAAATCAGGATGTACCTGGGGGAAAATTGACAGTTAAGAAGAAGAGCCAATTAATGCAGGCAGGGGTTGGTCACATGACTAAAAGCTGGTCACATGGCTAAAACAGGAAGTGTTCAAGCAGGAAGTAATATTGCTAAACTTCTCCAGCAATAACTTTTCACTAATTTTATCTAGAGATGTAATTTAGGTTTTATTTTGAAGGTATGATGGAAGGCTTTTTATATAATTCTTACTAGTTTGGAAGAATTGGAGAGCACAGTTACCCTTTTAAAGGAATAGTTTTCAAGGGAACTATTCCTTTAATATAATCAGCAGAAAGTCATTACCCTTAATACAGAATCAGAATGCAGTACTGATGTGTGCCACCTTAATAAAACAAAGAGACAAGTTATGCTTTGGAAACTAAGAATACCGTCCCTTTAATATATCTGAGCATTTTAGTATCACTTTAATAGTCACAAGATAAACTTTTTTTGCTTCTTTGTTTCAAGCCATATAACATAATAGACACAGCCGAAGTGTATTTTAACTGTTGACAGGGTCAGTCACCTTTGCACCCTGATCGTATTTGAAATTTGAAAGCGGCTATAACTGACAGTGCAGGAATATAACAATGTGTAGGATGTTAATAGGAATCTGACAGCAGTTGATAATTCAGCATAGTGGTCTGATGCCAATTGTCAGTTGAGGGGGGGGGGACTCCTTTCAATGTAATAAGTGGTAGGTTTGCATACATTTATTAATAGCACAGGAAAACTTTTCAACCTTTTTGCATTAGCCCCATAATATTGATATACGGGGCTGATTTATTGCTGCCTGTGGCACAGTGGACTTTTATTATCTTACCAAAAGGCAAGTTAACAGCACAGTTCATGAAAGTTTTGCCAACAATGCAGGAGAAATGACCAAATTAACCAAGAAACATAAACATGTGTATATAGCTACCCAGAGAGGACAGTAACAGGAAATATTTTTGTTCTTGTTACCTTTAGACAGTGTGTTAGTATAGTAAAACTATAGAGCAATGGATTATCTTCAAATAGGCTTGATTCACAGTGGAATAAATTGGTGCATATTGAAAAGATATTTCAGATGTTCCTTTGTCCTAATTGTTATCTTCATGAGGGATGGACAGTTAAAGGTGTCCACCAAGGTGGTTTTTTTTGGGTTAAAATGACCACTGTAATTTTTTGCATGATCAACTTTAATTATATTGCTTGTCTCTTGTGGGTTGATTTATGAAATTTAGCTTGTGGGTTCCAGAGTTCAGCTTCCATAATCCACCTCTTTGTTTTTCTGGAAGTCTAATACAAAGAAAACAGCATTATTTTTTTCTAGGAACAGAATGGAAGCAAAAAAAGAAAAAAAGAAAAAGAAAGGCAGTAAAACCATCTGACTATTTTTATTGCTTCTGGAAGGTTGTCAGCAGTGTATGCTGGCTGGAAAATAAACTGCAGTGTAACAAGTAGCTTTTAAAGTCTTATCAGGGACTCCCATATTTGTGTGGAGACATCTATATAGAAAATATGTGCATAGAGACAGCGATTAGTAGCCAGGGAGCGTGGCCAATAGGGGCAAATGCTCACAAGGATCTTTGACGACTACAGGGGCTGTGAGTTGTGTGGTATCGTCAGCACAATGTAATGGGAACCGCACACATGGACCCGAAAGATTGCCCATACGCATTATGGGGATCGGTTGGCCATGTGGCCACACACGGGCTGATAGTATCAGCTCTCTTTACTTAAAGTAATGGTAGCCAATATCGACAGATGGAAATTTACCCAACCGGGCATAATGCCAGGCTAATGTGTATGGCCACCTTAAGTTACAGAATCTACTTCTTACATGTACATAAATGCAACTAGAGAAGACTCTAGCACAGAGTATATGTGTCTAGCACAGTGTTTCTCAACCAGGGTTCTAAATTACCAAAGACTTGAATGAACCATGCACATTTTTTTAATTGTCTATTACTTTTACCTAGATTGCATCTCTCCTGAAGAGATATATAAGTATTTAAGGTTTGTGTTAAAATATATACAGCTGGTGCCCTACTTGTATTTGTATTTATTTTTTTTCAACCAGGGTTCTGAGGACACAGAGGGTTACACAAGACATTGCTTGGGATTCCAGAAGAAAATATTGTCAAAAGCAGGATGTCTTATACCCAATACCATATAATGAATTTTTTGGGGAACATTTTTTGGAAACATTTTTGGAAATTTGTTTTTCATTGATATATATTTATTGATCAATGCATTGTTTCTTGCATCAATTAGATCTTTTAAAGTATTACTGATTGCCAAAAAAGATTAAGAGACATATAATTATAATGTAGGAGTTTCTTGGGATAAAAAATAGTTTGACGTGCTTGGCACAATTAAAAAGACAATTTAATTGTGTACTCAAATGAACAAATCCTTACTCTGATTAGATAAAAGGAAAAAATAATTGCATGTTCCATTTAACACTGTCAACAGATTTCCAATCTGCTTCCAAACCTTGAAGCAAGTTTTGTAACATTCGTCACCGTGGGTATATATATATATATATATATATATATATATATATATATATATATCTGGTAAAATCAATCAATTCAAGGTCGAAACAAGATTAAAGCAAGAAAACAATTTCTAGAATTTTGTTTTATCAGTGTATTAATTCTAATTAAATAACACACATACACAAGTGTCATTCAGAGATAGGTGGTTTCTATACTGGGATCCAGTACATGAAAAGTCCCTGATAGATAATCAATAGACTGCTGTCTATTGATTATGGATTTCTATCACTTGACATAATGTTACTTTGGAATAAAATACAGAATTTTATTGAGTAGATATACATAGACTAATTATTCAGCCAGTTTACCTTAACCTTAAATTACCCAAAGCAACCTTACTTGAATACTAATTGATCTTTTTTTTTTTTACAGATGAGAATATTTGATTAATAATATTAGATGAAGAGGCAGTTTTACTGTATGTACAATAAATAGAACTTTATTTTACCGAAATAATCTTTTTTTTTTTTACATTTCTGTACTGTACAAATAGTTGTTAGTCTTTCTTTAAATTGATTTGGGCTATCTGCACTGTACATACCCTTGTGTCGCTCGTTTTAAAAGAAGTGGAGCAACTAGTTCCAAATTATGTGGTCACCAGCCATAGATAACTAATGCGAACATGACGAGAAAGCACTCTCAGTGACCATTAAATGTATTAAAAGCATGTTTTTTTTATTGAGTGAATTACTTTATTGGTAAAAGAGTTTGAGGATTTGCACCTACTGAAATTACCTAGGAAACATGCAGCACCTTATTTGTGTAAGTTAAGTCCTCAGCAGTAACACAAAGAAATTTAAGACTAGTCACATGTAGGACAAATTAGTTAGTGATGCAATGTATGAATGTGTGCATAAAAGACAGAATATCTAGAGCTATCAATATAAATGTCCATATCAATGAGAATGCTTGGCGTGCCTATTATTGTAAAAACTAGAAAATGTTAATTCTTCACTAACATACTTCACTTTCAGTTCCTCCATTTACACCAGGTCCTGCTCTAAAGGGCTTACACTCTACGTAACCTGTTATACATACAACCAATCAGTACAGTATGTGTTTGATGGGAAAAGCCAGAGTACCTGGAGAAAAAAACGCACACAAATATAAACTGTTTGCAGATGTAGTCAAGGAAGCAACTAGAACCCATAATCTCAACAAGGTATCAGTGCAAACCACTAAATTATCTGCAAGATCCTGTCTGTCATTTTTCAAAAAGCTATACACAGCATAGAGGGAACGCTCAGGACTGTGTGCTCCCCTTGGCTACAGCTGACTTCTCTATAGGGAGTCTTTTGCAGCTGAGGGAAATGTAATTTTTTTCCTGAACGACCGCTCATTCGGGAAAACTTCCAGCAGCCGCATGCTCGTTCGGGAAAACCGTCCTGGTATTGGGGCTTTATTGCTAGTGTGTGTACCTAGCTTGAGAGTTTTTACCATTCTACACATTTAAATGATGATGATGGTAATTATAAAAAAATAATAATAATTATTATTAAGTAAAACCACAGGGCATACAAAAATAATCAAAGTTAAATAATGCGTAAAAAATATACAGTAATGTATTAAACACAAAATGTTACATTATAACAAGAACTTGTAGCAATAAAATAGGCATTGTAATCTTCATTAATATGTAAATACCAAACCAATACTGAGCAAGTAAAGGTGTTAAACTCTTGATTAATCTCTTAGATTATGGTCTTTTCAATATAATACCAACCCAATTTCCTGGCTATGCAAGAAATTAACTCCCCTTTTACCTAACAGATAATGATGTGTTTTTATCACTTCTTATTACCTTTTATCACTCGTTTTTTTGAGAAGAACCAAAGCATAATAAATCAAATGAAATCTAAAGAAAACAAGAAGTGTTTTTTATATTATCTTAAGCTTTAACAGTCATTAGTGAATAGACTTTTAATTACTTTGCACAAGTTCACAAAAGCCTACATAGATAGAGGGAGTAAATGCCGACTCACGCAAGAAACACATGTTTCTATACAATGTAGAACACGTAACCCATTCACGGTCAATTCTATTTTGACTGCAACAAAGTCAAAAACATTTTATGTTTTAACATTTCCCTCTGGAAAGTTAGAAAGACGTCATTATGCAACTGATTAATAAAAAAAAGTAAATCTGTTGTATTCAATTAGATCAACTGGACTTGAAATGTAGTTCTTGAAGACTACATTTCAAGTCCAGTTGATCTAATTGAATACAACAGATATACCATGACCTGGATGAATGAGAACCTTCACAAGCAAAAAAAAGTAAAGAAAGAAATACTGTTAAGAATTAAGTGGTTACTTATGCTGTACTTGTAATTATTTTATTAGAAACTTAAAAAATAAAAATTCTCCAAATCTCCATCTGACCTTAAAAGTACTCATAAACTGCTTGGTCCTCACTCCAGTTTTGCCTGGATCCTCTGTAGAACTGTGGTAAAGTTTTGCTTGGGGTCCCAGTCAGGTACTGCAAATTCCTTACTACTGGACTCCAGTCCAGTCTGCAAGAAACATGACTTTTAATAGGCCAGTCCTAAAGTAGTCCCAGACTATTGACCAGGACCAAAAGCCCAAGGATAAAGGGTAAGTAGGTACCCTACAATGTCTAGGATTTTCATATTTTAAGTACATAAAATTGTCTTTTAAAAATATTCACTTATTCATTATCCATGCTTTCAGTATATTTCAGCTAATAGGGTGATTGAGTATATTTACTAGTTTCATTTTTATATCCTCAGATATTAAGGTTGGATTTGCATGAATGTATTCCAGAAAAGGGTAATTTAAACTGTAAGGTAGGAACAAACGAGAAGATGCGGCCATGACACCCAACACGTGACTGCACGAAGAACGGACATTTAGGGCAACAATTATTTTGTGTATGGGCGTTCAGGTGTGTGTCGATGATCCACTGGTAACTGAAGGCCCATACAAGAACAAACTGTTGGAAAAAATGCCCGTTAGCTGTGCAGCTTGGCATTACATCTGGACTTAGCTTTAGTTTGGTTTATTTTAAATGGCAGCTTAATAACGAAAACAATTGTGCCGACAATCACAGCTTACCGTGGCAGTTAAATGTCACAGCAGCCTTAAGAGTGTTAAAATATTGAATGTTTATGAGATCTACATATATTTATTTTTGACTGAGGAATCAACTTCCAAGTTAGATTCATTAGCCGATGTTTGATTTTAACCAACACCTTGACATCAAAAAGGCAAAAAAATACTGATTTGTGACTCATATTTGTGAATTTCAGCATAATCAAAGAATATAAACTATGTAACATGCCAGAAACTGCAGAAATGCTGAAGTAAGACAGAGAGAGGTCTAGTGAAGTTAGAAATGTAGCTTTGCTCTATTCTAGCTCTTCCACTCTTAATAGACCTTCTACTGCAGCTTCTCAAATACATTCCTATGTGTAAAAAAAGCAATAAAAGGCTTTCAGCAAGTTTATTAAGTTCTATTAAATTCTAATGGTTTATACTGCTGATTTCTAGGTTTCTGCAAATAATTGTAAGATGATCTTTTAATGAACCATCGTAAATTCTTTTCTTGGTTGTATTGCAATGGGAGACATTAAATTTGATCAAACTCATCTTTAAAAAATATTACTTTTCTAATATGGCAATATTACCTGTAAATAATAGATTCAAAGCCTCTGTGAACTCTGTTTTCTACAGAACTGCTACACCAGCAAAAAAAAAAAAAAAAAGAAAACAGACTGCAGTAGAAACTGGGTTGGTTTAGTTTATCAATATTGAAACTCAATCTTAACTTTGTATAGCACTTGAAAGCTAAATGTCCCTAGGTTTTATGTTTGAATGCATCATCCTGTACTGAATTGCTGAGGGTATATATAGGTCTTGTCCGTGACAGAATGAGAGGCAAGGTCACATTTTGTCAGTAAATCCAGGGGAGGACCTAGTGGTTAAGATGGGGGCCAGGTGGGAGAGTAAATTAGCTTATAGAGCACAATAATTCTATGATGAGAAATTTAAAAATGCCATTTGGGTGAATCTTGTGCCAGAGTAGGAACAGGGAATATGCCTTTGATTCTTGGAACAATTCTTCTATGCTGCTATTGGTTTCTAAAATGAGAATAAAGTGGTCCAGTTACATTAAATTCTTTTAAAGCTTCCAGTTAACAAATATTTTACAAAAGTTTATATATTAATTGAAATTAATTCTCTACTGATGTAAATTGACAAATCATAAATTGGCAAAATACAGTCATATGCATCACTATAGGATATAATTTTTGAACCTCTGTATTGTAAGTAAGCCATCTTGCTGTTACATGTAACATGTATGACTTAGTAATTGTTAAGCACAATGGAAGATGTTGACGCTATATAAATCCATAATAATAAAAATACTTATATAATAATTTCATAGTAGATATAGATACATAGGGGGAGATGTATTAATGACCACAAACAGCAGAAAATGAGTTTAACCAATGGTTCCCGATGTAATAGGAGTTAGCATGAGTTTAACTCATACTTTGCAGGCCTGCAGGATTTTGTAATAATGCCACAGACAACTGATGCAAAATGTAGAATGTCCGTTATGAGCCTCATTTAAAAGCTGTTGTTTCCTCTGTGTTCCTTGCGTTCCAGGAACATATGGTAAATCAGGCGAATACAAGTGAATATTGCATTGCGGGAACCCAAATGAAAGACAACCGCAGAGGGTTACATCACCCTGTACATTTTATATTTATTTCTTTGAATTAGCTTTAGTGGTAATAATGTATTAATGTTTTCTACAATGTTTAGAAAAAATTCTAAGCCTTGATTATTCCAAATGCATCATTCTATTTTTTTAATTTATCAATATACCGGGGATCCAGTATATACTCGAGTATAAGCCGAGATTTTTAAGTTTAAAAATAAACCTAAAAACCTTGCCTCGGCTTATACTCGAGTCACATGGCAAATCTGCAGGGAAAAAAAGTTTTTCACTTACCGGTTCCAGCCCATTAGGTCACAGCCGCCTTGGACACCAGGAGGAAGCTTGCACACCGGGAGGGAGCTTGGACACAGGGAGGGAGAACAACCGCTGCAGATGGACGTTAGGCGGGGGGGCGCCATTACGTAAGGATTGGTACCTGTACTGTACTGCCGGAATGGAGGAGCAGGGAAGGAGCGAGTCTTCCGATGCTCCTGTCCGGTCCTGTGGGACCGGTAAGTTACCGTAAATTCATTTTTACATTGCTTGTTTAAATCCAATGTTGAATGTTGAATAGGTATATAATATATAAGTGGCCTGGATTATAATGGGAGCAACAGTGGATTATATCCTTATAAAAATCACTCAACTACGTAACTGCTGCTCCCCATGCATTTGCCGTCCCTCCTTCTGCTTTATTCAGCCCATTCCCCATCAAACCCTGCAATTGAAAAACATCGCTATAGCACACTGACCTGTTTGAAAATTCCTTATCTGAGTCCTTCGTTTAAAATCCCTCTCACCCGGTAACCTGTTAAAACCTTTCAGCCGTGACACAAACTCCTGCAGCCCTGTGGATGACGTTAAGCAGAGCGTGCATGTCAGCGTACTGATAACTTCTCCTGCACGCTCTGCTTAACGTCATCCGCAGGGCTGCAGGAGTTTGTGTCACGGCTGAAAGGTTTTAACAGGTTACCGGGTGAGAGGGATTTTAAACGAAGTACTCAGATAAGGAATTTCAAAAAGTTAAATGTCGTGTGTTATATTAATGTTTTTTATTGCAGGGCTTGACAGGGAAAGTGTTTTTTAAAGGGGAAGGAGGACAGAATGAAAACGGAGCCAGGAATTCCTGAGGAAAGGCTGCCAAGAGGATTTCTACTAACAAGTCAATCTGGTATGTATTCGTTAATCTATTTTATTTCAGGGGGTTACTGTGTATTCAGTTTAATTATTTACTTAAGTGATATCGGCTGGTTAGGAATTTAGTAGAGAGACTAGTCAGTAAATTAAATTTTTAAACTTATATATTATAAGAAATAATACACCCCATTACAGTGTAATATAAGGTTTATAAAGTCACCTCGGAGTTCCCTGTCCTGTATAAAAGCACTCGACCTTTGGTCTCGTGCTTTTATATTGCCAGGGACCTCGGTGACTTTATATCCTTATATTACACTGTAAGGGGCGCATTATCCCTTATATAATAATTACTGGAATATACCGGTAATGCAGTGGTGCTGTGTCTGGGGATGATATTATGCAGACCTTATGAACGGATTCAGAGTGTGACTATCATTCCTGTAATACTGGCAGGCCTGTGTGCTCTTAACGTGACATAGATTGTGAGCAGCACTGATAATGTTAGTTACCGAGGTCAGAGAATTATATTCAATCTTAATTTTAAACTTTTTTTAACCGTATATGGGTCTATTATTGCCTTTGGGGGTTCAGAGTTGCCAATACAAATGTTAGGAAACTACAACTCCCAGCATGCTTTGATTGCTGGGAGTTGTAGTTTCCAAACATCTGGAGAGCCTCAGAGTTACAGAGTTGGGAAAGGTAAATTTTTTTTTTAATTTGCCACTAGAGATGTTTAGAAACTACAACTCCCAGCAACCAAAGCATGCTGAGAGTTGTAGTTTCCAAACATCTGGAGTGCCTCAAAAGAATAAAAGAATACAATGATGGGTTACCGTACAAGGTTGGGCAAGGGGATTTTTTTTGTAGTTGAACTTGCTAGTAGATGTGTTTCGTAACATCTGGAGTGCCAAGGAAATGGGTGCAGTACTGTATTTGGCTATAACCGACATTGTGTGGGACTACTGTATGGGATTACTGTACACTACCGTACTTTATGGGAATTCTGCTATCCATTTAAAGGGCAACTAAAGCCTCAAAACAATACTGATTTTGAAGGCAGAATACTATACCTGGATATAAAAGCAGTAATCAGTGCCTCACTTAACAACAGTAAACTCTGCTCTTAAGGTATGGGGTTCAAGTTTTCTTACTGGCTCTTCTGTGTATTTTTAATCTGTTAGAAACGGTTGATCGTGGAAGAAAACAAAAACGCAGATCTTATGACGCTGGCTTTAAACTCAAGGTTGTTTCAAGAGCAGAAGAAAGTAATAATTCCATTGCAGGACGGGAATTTGGCGTTGACGAAAAACAGGTTCGAGTTTGGCGAAAAATTAAGTCAGAATTGGAGAAGATGCCAAAGTCAAAAAAGGCTTGTCGTGGTTTAACAACCTCATATGGGGCTCTAGAGACTGACTTGCATAAATGGGTTGTGGAATGTCGTCAAAATGGATACTGTGAAAACACGCATGGGAATCCAATTACGTGCCCTTCAAATGGCTAAAGATGAGAAATATAAAACAGTGGGTATTGAGAACTTCGTTGCATCAGCTGGATGGTGTACCCGATTCATGAATCGGTTTGGACTTTGCTTGTGACAGCGAACGAAGATATCACAAAAGCTGCCACAGAATCTGGAAGAAAAGGTGATGTCATTCCATCAATTCATTATAAAACAAAGAAAGCTTTATAATTATGACCTTGGAAGTATCGGGAATATGGATGAGACTGCAATGACTTTTGATCTTCCAAGCAACAGGACCGTGGCATCCTTGGGAGAAAAAACTATTTTCCTTTACAACCAGGAATGAAAAAAATCATTTCACAGTGGTTCTGGCATGTTTGGCCAATGGAGTCAAGCTGCGGCCTGTTATTATATTTAAAAGGAAGACCTTACCTAAGAATGCCAAATTCCCACCGCGAATGACTGTCCGCCCACATGTTAAAGGCTGGACGGATGAACAAGGAACAAAAAAATGGCTAGAGGAGATTTGGAATGGACGACCAGGAGTAGCTTTAAAAAAAAAACCCTCACTGCTAGTTTGGGATATGTTTAGAGCCCATATATGTGAAGATGTCAAAACAATGGCTAAGTCATTTCAAACCACTTTGGCTGTTATTCCAGGTGGGCTAACATCTGTTTTACAGCCTCTGGATGTGTCTATAAACAAACCTTTTAAAGACCGTGTGCGAAAAATGTGTCACGAATGGATGTCATCTGGTCAAGCCAAATTGACAAAAGGTGGAAATCTTATGAAGCCTGACATAGAAATAGTAGCAAAGTGGGTACAAGATGCATGGGAGGACATTCCAGAAGACATCATCAAACGTGCTTTTCAGAAATGCGGTATAAGTAATGCCATGGATGGTACAGAAGATGATGTTTTGTTTCAGCACAGCAGCAGTGATGAAGATGATGTAAATATTGATGATGGTGATGATAATGTCTATGCAGATAACATTACACCAGATGATTTTGAGGCACTATTTGGAGAAACCGATGATGAGGAATCTGACTTTGAAGGATTTTAGAGTACCGCATGTTTCATATTGCTGCTCAAGCCATTGAACTTTGATTCAGCAAAAAGGTTTCCCAGTTAAAATATTTTCCATACCGTACTTGTTTTTGCGGTACCGGTAGTTTTATGGGTACTGGTATGTTTGTGGTATCTAATGTTGCTTTAATGCATATACTGACTACAAAACAGGTTGTTTTATTTGAAAATAAATACTCTAAAAATAAAACATGGACCTCCTCTTTATTCATGTTAATTTTCTAATCATTTTAGGTAATTACAGGTTTGCAGTAGTGGTGATAATTTCTACCCTTGGCTTATACTCGAGTCAATCAGTTTTTATTAATTTTTCAGGTAAAAATGGGTACTCGGGTCGGCTTATACTCTAGTATATACGGTACTTTGTTGGGTTAAAATATTTTTACTGCACTAAGGCAAAGTTATAATATAAAGCTGGGTGCAGATGAGCCAATATATAAATCCACTAATTATTTGGTGGATTGTTGTGAATGTTTTATTATTAATGGAGAAACATGTTTGTGGACATGTTACATGTGGACAGAACTACAGTATATGTATTAATAACAGTAATTCTTAATATTATATAGTATCCCTGTACCAACCAGAACTACAGTATATGTAATAATACCAGTAATTCTCAATATTATATAGTATCCCAGTACCAACCAGAACTACAGTATATGTATTAATAACAGTAATTCTCAATATTATATAGTTTCCCCATACCAACCAGAACTACAGTATATGTATTAACACCAGTAATTCTCAATATTATACAGTATCACTGTACCAACCAGAACTACAGTATATGTATTTACCAGTAATTCTCAATATTAAATAGTATCCCTGTACCAACCAGAACTACAGTTTATGTATTAAAGGGTATGTCCAGCAAAAATTTAAGTTTGTTTCTAACTGATTTACTGAAGAACAGGCGGTTCTGTTCTTCAGTAAATCTTACAGGAGAGGAGGAGACACTTACTCACAGACCCGCTCCAGCACCGACTTCACTCCGACGCTTCCTCACTCCTTCGCACTGTGCGCGCCTATTTTTTAGTTTTAGAATCTTATCTACCCCACTTTTAAAGCTATTCAATGAACTTGCCATTAGAAATTATGTGTCTGACATGGTATTTAATGGTTTAGACAGGAGAAGACAATATTTTATGTTGATGTTATGCCTATAGGCATTGCTTGATACAGTGGTTGAAGTTGCAATGCAAGTAACTGTTTTTTTACTTTGAGCGTATGAACAAATATCATTTTCAATTCAAGTTCTGCACAATTGGTGTTAGTTATAAAGGATCAATACTGGTAAACTCCGATATCGATCCTTTAATGTTGTGGTTGTTATTTTATGATGCGTTTGTTTAGTTATCAATAACAATTTACAATTGCTGCATTATTTTCCTTCTTTAGGGCTACAGGTTAGAGTTCCCAATTAATTTTTACTTAATGATTAGTAATTATTTCCATTTTGGATATTAAAGGGTAACTGTGGTCTTCATACAAGTGCCATCTAGTTAAAAGAGCTCTCTCCTACCTTTCAAACAAGCCAAGAATTATGTCTCTAGCTTCTCTGGAAGATATAGACTTGTAAAGTTACACTGTCCTGACTGTTTTGAGTCTGTGACAGTCAACATTTTCTGAAGCTATTTACAAACCTGCAGCCATTCTCTGTCCTGTCCACATTAGAGAGAGAAAAGTTTTTCTTTTCAGGCTTGTGGCTATCTTTAAAAATTATTTAAAAATTTGGGGCAGGGCTTGTGATGTAGCTGATGAAACTCTGTCCCAGCATTGGGGGCAGGAATTAACTACCAGAGGAGCAGGGGGGAACAACTGCAAGGGGGGCCTGGGAGGCAAATGATAAATGAATGATTGAATTATCAAGTTTGTCCTTGGGCTGATTAGTTTTTCATTGTGGGGTTTTAAATCTCTTTTTCTTGATGTTGTTCTTTCCTGCTATGTAGAAATATATATTTCTGATATCTTTAATGATTTTTTTCATCGTAGTATATAGCATAGTATTTGTTGTCAATGAATGGATATGGAGATAATCTAAGTGCAGCCTTTTCCCTTTGATCTAGAGAAAAATTATTTTCCTTTTATTAAGGAAAGTGGGTTGTGATCATAAAGAAGAAAAAAGTGAAAACAAAGTGAAATCAGTATAAAGCATCAGTGATAATGTGACTGTTATATAAAAGCCTTCTCATCTTCTCTTTATATCTATTTTTGCTCTAACCCTGAAAATAAAAACAGTGGTATCACATCAGCCAAATGTGCAGGTATAGTTGTAAGACAACAATAGCATCCTTTACCCCACCCACCTCCAGACCTTCCCCAAGCCCCGAGAAGGAATTGTTGAATTAGCTGGGGAAGGTCCTATTTATTAGCACATACCCATTAGAGATGGGATCTGACTTGGACCTGGATGCGACACGGAACCCCTCAGTTCCGAAATCCTTTCCAAAACCATTCGGATGGTTCGAATATCGGAACTTCAGACCACATTTTCGAGGGTTATTGAACGTTAAGGTTATTTTCGAGGATTTCCAAAAATAACCTTATAACATTAACATTCGATAATCAGCAGAAATGTGATCGGATTTTCGAATCTTCGGTTTTTCCCCGAAATCCATAAATCCGGAAATGGAACAAAACTTAAAGGGTAACTATGGTCTTGAAATCTTCCAAAATGAGTAAGAATTATATAAAAAGCCTTCCATCATACCTTCAAAATAAAACCTAAATCACATCTCTAGATACAATTTGTGAGGTTATTGCTGGAAAGGTTCAGCACTATTACTTCCTGCTTGAACATTTATTGTTTTCAGCCATGTGACCAGCTTGTAGTCATGTGACTAGCCTCTGTCTGCATTAATAGGCTCCCCTTCTCAATGTCAACGTAATTCATGATTTCCCCAGCATTAAGTCTTAACTGAGCATGCTTCTCCCCCGGGGCAGATGAGTGGGGCAGAGGTTAAGTGATGTCACTCAACCTACTGGAAGCAGGAAGTTTAAACATTACCGCAACCAAATATAATTTCTCACAGGCTCCAGCCAGAGATGTGATTGTTGGCTCATTTTAAAGGAAAAACCGCAGGCTTTCATTTAACCCTAACTTGTATTGAAACCACAGTTGCCCTTAAACAGTTTCGGCCATCTCTAATGCCCACAGGAAAAGCGTCTGTCAATAAACAAGGTCACTCCTACTGCATAAATGCAACTTAAATATACACTGAGATGCACATTTAAACTATGGATTACTCCATGTATTATGCAAACCACAAACACTAGGTTTTAGGGGTCACATTGTCCACTTCATCATATGTGATGAAGGGGACAATATTATCCCCAAAACCTAGTGTTTGTGGTTTGCATAATAAATGGGAGTAATCCATAGTTTAAGTGTGCTTGTGCTATAGCTATTTGCCCTATGGTAGAGGACTATTACTGAGGTAGCATCTCATTATTAATAGGCAAATTGCTAAAGGAGTGTATCTGGGCCCAAAAAAAGTATTGTATAAATACAACTTGCCACTTTTTTTTTGTAAGAGACTTAATGGCTTTGGAAGTAGACAACATGTGAATTTCAAAAGTGCTATTTCTCCTTTCTTCCTGTGATTTATATACTGTTGTGCCGTAAATAAACTATGCATCGTAATTTATTTTCTATTTGTAAAAGAAATAATTGCAAAATAATCCTTTCCCTGGAAAAAATTATATTTTTTGCTTCAATAATCATTGTAAGCCATGTACTGAAGCTTTATTGTAGCCTCAAAATGGTTTTTGTTGCTAAATATACTTTATATTAATAGATTCAAGGTAAAAGTGACATCTATTAGTTTTGCTGTGTCAAAGTCTAAAAGCAATGGTGTATGAAATCAGCCTCGGAAATGTAAGCTATTTTTATGATTATACTTGTCCAGATATTATTTTAAAAGAGGAAAATGTGTCGCATATCTTAAAACTTTGTAAATGGGCTTTCTTTCAAAAAAAATTTGTAGTTCATTTTGAGGAGAGTTTTCATAATTATTCAACCTCATTTTTCCAGTATAAAATTGAGTGAATAAATGGTTTTCATGTGTGCATTCATGTGTACAGTTCAGAAGTTGTGATATTTAATTGGATCTGACAGCAGGTTCACAAATTGTGGGTAAATTTTGTAGATAAAATTTTGGTAATGTCAAAAAATGTTTGTCCTCCTCACACAATGTCAGGAATTGAAATTTCATCACAGAATTTCGGTGCTTTTCATTTTTTTGCGGCACACAAATGGTAAGAGGGCTGTTTTTAAACAGTTGATTGCACATATGAAGGAAACATACACGGGTTCAGCTGTTAAAAATACAGGAACCAAACCGGAAGTTTGGTTCCAGTTCATGTATGTTTCCTTCATAAGCATGACCAGCTGTTTAAAAACAGCTGATAGTGAACCAGAAGAGGGGAGGGGCCCAGCAGAAGAACAACAGAGAAAGTAGCTTGGAACAGCAGCAGAACAAATGGGAAGGTACCTCTGCCTGATATTACTGTAGCTCAGGATAGTAAAATATAAAAATTCTTATTCTGCAAACAAAACTCTGGAATCCAGATATATGCAATTGTAAGTGAGAATTATGGAATTATGAAGAGAATGTAGAGAATTTTAACTTCATATTTAACAATGTAATCTTAATTTTACTTTTGCATTTGCAAAATTTAGCCTACCAATGACTTTAATGAGTTTCGCAGGAGAATTTACTGTGAATATTGGCCTAATCTTGGGAAACAGATGAAGAAACAATGTCTCCTCTCTAGATTAACACACACACATATGGCTACTGTCAAGGGCCCTTACACTATAAAATAATTGTATTGCAGGGTCAGGGCACTTAAGAAGCAGATAGGTCATCGTAAATGGCCATCCATATTGCTAATTAACACATCCTAGCAATTTTCAGCAACTGACAGTTTTCAGAATGTAAATGATATGCAAAGCAAAATATTTATAAAAAAGAGAGGCAGGAAGGGAAGGAAAGAAAGAATATTAAGTTTGAACATGATCACTTGAACATACAAATTGTATTGATTGCTTTTTATTATTGCCTATATCTTTAAAATGCTTGTTACATGTTCTATTGAACTGTAGATGAAAAGCAATACGTGCTCGATTTTCTTTCACCTACTCTTTTCGTGATTCATTTATATCAGTTATATAATTCACATCTTCCATGTGGTTTAGACATAATTTGTACAGAGGCAAATAATTTTCTGGGAAGTCGTCTTTCAAAGTGAAATTTTCAATGGATAAATAGGTCATATAGGTAATGATGAAGTTTGTTTTATTTCATTAAATTATTATATGCAATGGAACATGGGGCTGATGTTGATTTTTACATTTATCCCTTCTATACATGTTTCTCATTTCCTTTTTAGTCCTCCCCCCTCTATCTTGATTTTCTTATCTGATCTTTCTCCTTCTCTCTATTTTTCCATTATTTGCCATTTTCTTCACCCCAGTGACCATCTCAGAAAGAAATATCTACAAATTTTCTGGTCTCTAGTCACCCAATGTTTTTCTAAATTTGTAAATATTATTGGAAACAACAATCTCTGGACATCTAGTAAGAGGACTGTTGGATCACAAATACTTTTATTAAAAGACAATCAAAATGTAAAAATTATATTTTCAAAAATGAAAAGTACCTGGGGCAGGGAGGTAGAATTAATTATTCCTACCTCCCAATATCTTTTTGTTGAGGAGCATCCGCACATATAGTTTTAATCCGCCAGATTATTGGCCCAGGCTTTCCATTATAAGGTACACACCAGCCGATATTTTCGGCCGACCGACCGATTCACGGCACTTTCGGTTGGTCAGGCAAAAATATCGGCTGGTGTGGGGCAGCTGGCCGCAACCGACATCGATTGTTCGTCCGGATCGGACGCGTCGGAAAATTACGATCGATCGTGCGGTTCCCTATGGCCAAATTTGCCACAACCGACGGACCTTTGTCCCTGGCCGAGTGCTCCCTCCCTGCTCCAGGGAACTTTTTTTTTTTAACTGTTTTTCTTTCTTTTTTTTTTTTTTTTACTTTATATACACTATAATTATCCATCAACATTCTATATTTTTTTCTCCTTTTGTCTAAAAAATATTTTTAATAAACAGGGATGTATTTTTTTGCAAGCCATTTAGTTTTCTTAGGGGCATATTTATAAATGAGCACTGATTGGTTGGGGCAAAATTAGCACCATTTTAAACGATAAGAACTTTTATTGAATAACCCCCAATGTTCTTTATTTTATTTAACATAAAAAAAAGTTTTAGTCCAAAATTACCAGTTTGAAATTTTATAGATGTAGAAATCATTTTATAAATTGCAGCAATAGCAATATTGTTGATAAAACATGCTGTAAATAATGCCGAAAAGTTAAATAAATATTGCACCTTTATAAAAAAACCCTGTACTGTAAAATACTCCCCTAATTATCACATTGCATGCTTTGATTTTTATTGTAATAACTGCCTATGAACAGGGTCACATGGATATTTTGGCAAGACAAGCCATTTACTGTAATAAATATTTCATTCACACTTTTTAGGGGTAGCAGGCAGGGAATGACTTGTGTAGGGTTATAACCCCTAAAATCTCTCCTACCTATGGATGTAAAAATGGAGCCAGAAAGGACTTCTGGGCAAATTGCACATCGTTCTACAATTAGAAATACTGGATGTAAAATGGGTTTCACTTGATAGATATTTTTATTGAACGGTGCTCTGAAAAATAACCAATCATTGGCAAGTATAGGTTTTCATCCTGGTTCTGAGAGTTCAGAATATTATTCATATAATCTTGTTTTTGGTTGAATGGAATTAACAAAAATAAATAAAGTTCAATGTTCAAACTGTTAGACTCTAAAATAAGCTGTCAGAAGATGTTTTATTTTAATAATATAATTATTTATCCCAGAGCAGTGGCGTACAGTGTTCCCTCCAGTGTTCCCTCTAACTCAGTGTTCCCTCTAACACACAGTGTTCCCTCTATCTCACAGTGTTCCCTCTATCTCACAGTGTTCCCTCTATCTCACAGTGTTCCTTCTATCTCACAGAGTTCCCTCTAACACAGTGTTCCCTCTAACACAGTGTTCCCTCTAACGCACAGTGTTCCCTCTATCGCACAACGTTCCCTCTATCGCACAGTGTTCCCTCTATCGCACAGTGTTCCCTCTATCGCACAGTGCTCCCTCTAACGCACAGTGCTCCCTCTAACGCACAGTGCTCCCTCTAACGCGCAGTGCTCCCTCTAACGCACAGTGTTCCCTCTAACACAGTAGAGGGAACACTGTGTGTTAGAGGGAACACTGTTCTTGATTCATGGGGTATTATTGCTAATTTTAGGGGGTATTGATCCTGATTTATGGACCCTGGTTTGTAAAGGTATTCGTACTGATTTCATAGAATGCACTTTAAGCTTTTAGGGTGACCAGGTATTTTTCTGTAGGGCTGTTAAGCAATATAAACATTTTACTACTCAGGTTTGCAAATTTAAAGACATTATGAACTAGGAACTTATTAAAATGAAGGCTGTATAAAATACATTTGTCATCATTACAGTATGAGGTATGGAACATCCTGCCTGCTACTATTTGGTTGGTTTCAATAAATGTTAGTGCAATAGTGCAGCAAACTGTCTATTTTTTTAAAAATAAATAAAGGATTGTGTATTATTATGAGATTCTCTGCGCTTGAAAACTAACAATTTATGTTTTATTTGTGAAGCATATTGAAAAATCATGACATCTGTGAAGGCAAAGAAAATGAAGCCATATAGAGTTCATGGAAGGATACGGGGAAAGGCTGTAGCAATAACTGTAAATATTACTTTCAGTCTGGGAGAAAACTTAATATTGTCTCACCCAGTGCAGTGAATCATTAAAAAAATTCCTGTGAAATAGTCTGTTAATTACAATGGTTATAATTATTAATGGTCATTCATTACGTAAGCTTTGTAAATGTTTGCTGTTTTTTAAGGATTGGTGGAGGTAGGGTTGTCCACTTCTCTGCCACTACATCCTCCCTTGGTGAACTGTAACTTTTTCTGCTGTCTACTGGAAACGGCTTTCATTGCGTTTTCGTGTTCTGAGATCTTGGGAAAATCCCAAAAATGGAACTTAATTTCGGGACTTCGGAGTGTGTTTTTGAATTTATCGAATGTTATTTTCCAAAATTCTCAAAAATAACCCACAAACCCTGACTTGGAAGCAGGCCACCAGAGGACCCTATCTTTCTTGCCACCTTCCCTGCCACTAAAATAATGGACACTACCTTTCCTGCCACTAAAAGAGTGGACCCTATCTTTCCTGCCACCTTCCCTGCCACTAAAATAATGGACACTACCTTTCCTGGGACTTTTCCTGCCACTAAAGGAACAGACCCTACCTTTCTTGCCACTCTCCCTGCCACTAAAAGAACAGACCCTATCTTTCCTGCCACCTTTACTGCCACTAAAGGAACAGTCTATACCTTTCCTGCCACCTTCCCTGCCGCTAAAGAACAGACCCTACCTTTCCTGGCACTTTTCCTACCACTAAAGGAACAGTCCATACCTTTCCTGCCACCTTCTCTGCCACTAAAGGAACAGACCCTACCTTTACTGCCACCTTCCTTGCCACTAAAGGACTGGACTCTTCCTTTCCTACCACCTTTATTAAATTGGATATAATGTTAATAAGGTAAATTTCACAACATGAACAGCAAAATGATGTGAGACATGGTTGATTTTAAATCAAATGTGAAATAATCCACACGACAACAAAATCTCCACTGATTTATGTAAAGCCCTTCGCAGATATTATATGTTAGGGGGGGCTACAACAATCAATCAGTCCTATTTTTTACAAACCTGAGTGGTTTCATACATCTTTTGAGATGCCAGCATTATCAGATCCCACACGTGGCCATAAATAATACTGTTGAACCCTTTTTCTACTGTTTGAGTATATTGTTTGACATATTTTGGTGTGAGCTCTCTTGCTCTTCTAAAAACTTAAATTTAGAATGAATAAGGCAGCAATCCTGAGTGCAGAATTGCTACTTTATCTCCTTTTTAAGTATTATTTCCATTGTTCTTCTTTAATAATTTACCTACGTGTTATTCTTTGAGATTCTCGAGTTAAAGACTAAGCCATATAACACTCTATTACAGACAAGCTGAACCATCATTTAAAGAGCAGTCTATTTGGTGAGCTAGGTACTGTTGCCCCGTGCTGGGCTAATGCGCTTTCAAAGCAAATAATTTATAAAGATTAGTTGTCTAGAAGATGTACTGTTGTTTTTTTTTTTAGCTCTTATGGTTTTCTAAGATGTTTTGCAATGTAATTTAAGACGATGGATTCACAGTGGGACTGAAAAGCAATGAGCAGCTCTAAAATGAGCTGTTTGGCTAAAATCACATCTGTGCTTCCAAAACTCCAAGGTACCTTATCTTTGCTTCAATTTTATTAAAACTCTTAGGGCTTTCAGGGTTTCAGAATAATGCAGGTCGTGGCTCGTTTACTGAAATTTTAAGGGAGACCTCTTTGTAGAATTCACATTCATTTGCATTTGCTCGGCAGTATTTTTAATGTCTATTAGACTAAACTGGAAATAAAGTTTAATTGATGATCAATGCATCTCGTCTTTTACTACATACGCTATATGCAAAGGCTTATTGTGCAGTTTTTCATTTTTATTCCAGACTTTTTCATATCTCTTTTTACATATTCGAGAGCCCCGTTTATAGCAGGTTAAAGATGGCTAGTGCAATTAGAACTTTATTTCTCTTTATATTACAGGAAGAAAAATCTACTGCTGCATAGACATTATAGTCCTGGTCATATGATTTTATTTTCATTCCATAAATTAAAGTTCCAACCCTAGAATGTTTTTTAAGTATATCATTAGTAAAAGGATGAGGACTGAGAATGTGGGACCATTAAATGGTACTGAGATGGTTATAGAGGATGCCGAAAAATGTACTGGGTTTTGTTTTTTTAAAAAAGCTTTTAAGCATTAATACGTGTTCCCCAGACGATTTCTCATTAACAAAAAGTTACTATTGCTATTTATACCTTCATTCTAGGCAGAAATTTTCAGGTAAATTCCAGCATCTTTGGTCCTTAATATTGTTTGTATTTAGTATTTTTTTTTAAATGATCCTACTGTAGTAAAAATTATATTTTGTTTCTTTGTTATATGAGTAACCTTCTCTCAATAAAATGATTTTAATATGGCTAACAGAATATTCAACTTGGCAACAAGTTGGTTAAACACGGTACATTATAAAGTATCTTGGATGACTGAGCTTCAGATTAATTTTGCAGAGGAATATCTGAAAGTTTGATATTTACAAAATCAAATCTAAATAAAAGGACTTTGGCAGTGTCTGCAAGGAATTCATCTACCAGGAAGATACCGTATATACTCGAGTATAAGTCGAATTTTTCAGGCTTTAAAATTTTAAAGCCTGAAAACCTAACCTCGACTTATACTCGGGTCAAGTCGAAATT
The DNA here is from genome assembly GCA_019447015.1 of Hymenochirus boettgeri. Lineage (NCBI taxonomy): Eukaryota > Metazoa > Chordata > Amphibia > Anura > Pipidae > Hymenochirus > Hymenochirus boettgeri. Next base: position 34,351,637 of record CM033472.1, on the reverse strand, counting down.
TAGAACCAAATTCTGCAATTGCAGATAGTAACCAGTAGGTGGCGCTGTGTTAACCTGCATAGAAAGTAACAGGAGCTGATCTGCCTTTACACTTCCTGCTTCCTGTAGTCTGGCTGCTAAACTCACTCAGCACTGCCACTGCTCATCTGTATGCTGTAAATCTGATGGGTTTCTTCAGTTTGGGGCAAAAAACAGCTGCTAGTACAGTGCAAATGACAGCTTGAAACTACAACTCTCAGGTGACATTTTTAACTATATGGAGTCAGAGAGTCCTTTACTATATGGGGTTAGAGGGCCCTTTACTATATGGGGTCAGAGGGCCCTTTACTATATGGGGTCAGAGGGCCCTTTACTATATGGGGGTCAGAGTTCCCTTTACTATATGGGGGTCAGAGGGCCCTTTACTATATGGGGGTCAGGAGAATTGTAAATGATTTAATTAAAAGTTTACTGAACCTTGCCACTCCACATGTTTAGAAACTGAAACTCCCAGCAACAAAGCATGCTGGGAATTGTAGTTTCCAAATATCTGGAGTGCCAAGGAATTGGAGGTTACTGGTACTGGATTTGGCTATTACTGTATGGGATTCATGTATGGGAATTCTGCTGTCCATTTAAAGGGCAACTAAAGCCTAAAAACAACACAGAATCAGAAGGCAGTAGTGGTGATAATTTCTACCCTCGACTTATACTCGAGTCAATCAGTTTTTACAAATTTTTCAGGTAAAAATAGGTACCTCGACTTATACTCGGATCGACTTATGCTCGAGTATATACGGTAGTTAAAACATTTTTTTGCTTTCATACACTGGTAATAGAAATAAGTTTTTTATAGCTGAGAGATTATAAAAAAAATGTTTAATGATCGGTTTTCTGCATAGAGAGCAAATGTATAAAATTCCCTCTTTACTGTATTTTTACAGGTTATACTGTGTGTTTTTTTTTTTTAATTTGTAAAAACACACAGAGAGCAGCTGTGGATAAAATAGGGCACACCCAACCAAAGTAATGATTAGAACAATCAATTAGACCATATACAATGATAAATGCAAATAAAAGGCATTTTTATTATATGTGCAAAAGTAGCCAACCCCGGAGGGCAATAGTAAAGTGCAAAGAAATAACATATAAAAACACTTCCTGTGCTATTCCTGGTTAAATAACAACATAGTCATTATGATATACCGGTATACCCATTCACTCAATCATTCATACACCTGTAAACCCCTAAAACTAAGGCACAATAGTTCTTATAATAAGAAATATATCATATATATTGAATAACAGCATATATCATAATAAAGACAATAGCAGTAATGTCTTTAGCAAAAGTAATGAATATTACAATAATTAAATGCTACAAATATCTTTTCTCACTTCCTCTGTTGAGAAAGTCCGGGATCGGATGTAACGCGTCCTGTTTTGAACTGATTTTAACTGCTCCTGTGTTCCTGTTTGGTTACTTGATGGGCTAAGTATTTCCACTCTCTATCCTTTTAGCCTGGGGATCTGCCATTTGTCAGTGTCTCACTGCCTGTTTGCCTCCACCTGTTTAGTCTATTCTAGTCTTTAGCAGGGGTGTAATATATATTTGTAGCATTTAATTATTTTAATATTCATTACTTTTGCTAAAGACATTACTGCTATTTTCTTTATTATGATATATGCTGAGTGAATGGGTATACCGGTATATCATAATGACTATGTTGTTATTTAACCAGGAATAGCACAGGAAGTGTTTTTATATGTTATTTCTTTGCACTTTACTATTGCCATCCGGGGTTGGCTACTTTTGCACATATAATAAAAATGCCTTTTATTTGCATTTATCATTGTATATGGTCTAATTGATTATTCTAATCATTACTTTGGTTGGGTGTGCCCTATTTTATCCACAGCTGCTCTCTGTGTGTTTTTGCCGTTTACTTACTGTGGAAGGAGCACCCTGACTATTTTAGGGATATATTTTACCCCTGGATTTTGCAGTAGTGCCGGGCTATATATAGTTCTTTTTGTTTTTAATTTGTGACGTTTGGTACAGTATACATAGACCTAGCATATTAGATATATTTAGATATATAGACCAAGCAGTTTATTGACAGGAAAACCTTTCAATATCTAGACCAGAAAGTTGTATGAAAAGATTTTTCTGATTTGCTAAATCCAACAATTAAACTGTATATATGTTAATCTATTTTTTTTTATGATTTGATCACAGTCAATGGACCTGTGACCGATTTTGATTAGTTTAATGTTTGAATAGTGCTTGGGTGTGGTGGAAGATTTTATAGATCACACTGGATTTTTAGCATAAATTTAATCAAGATTGAATCAGGAAGAATCAATCAGTTTCAAGATCATGCAGTAAGTCAATGTATGGTCAGCCTTAAAAAAATATATACTGTATATTCTTCATGTAATGGGCCTTAGTCCAATTTTTTGTTGTTGTAAGATTTACCAAGATTGGGGAAGGGGAAACTTGATTAATATTCTTTTTTATTTATGGAAATCAGCCTGGGTTTTATACTATAAAAAGAATAATGAACCACAGAGACACAGATGTACAAAGTTTATCTGCATTATAGAAAGACATTTATCTTAATGAATAACTAGATGCACTAAGGAAACTTGCACACTTACTTGAGTGTGATTATCTATTTTTTGACATAACAATATCCTTACAAAAATAACATATTTTGTTATATAACAAATGTCCATTACTGGAAGCAATAATTCTTCCCAACTATCAATGTACCCTTTATTTGTTCATCTGCCCCCTATCTCTTTACATATTTAATCTGACACACCGCATAATTTAACATTTTATGTCAGGTGCCTTATTACCATGAATTCTAGACAGTTGGTATATGTGAATGCATGATGGGAAACACCCCCCACCCCACCCCAGTGCTGTTTTATAGTCATTACTGAGCATGATAAGCAGAAAGTCATGTCAGGTGAAAGGTGGAGTCATTGAGTCATCCTTAGCCTGAGCAAATCATATGCACACACACATCTCAGAGTAAACATTATTTACATGCATTTATTTATAGATTAAGATCAGACTTTGCCCTTTAAGGTTGGAAGGTTATTATGTACTGTAGTAGATATGCTTTGAATAATTTTTTAAACAATTCTGAAGGTTAATAGACAACAACTGTGTCTTCTGAGACACAATTAAAATGTTTTGGGATGTCCCATAATGACTTGCAGCCATACAATGGTGCCATAAAATACGATTGGAATAAAAAGCACATAAAAAACTCTTTGACTCATAATAGTAAAATAATGTTTTTCTGATGCCAGCTATTTCTATCCTCAAACACTAAAGAAGAATCTTATCACAATACTTGTCATTGCAGTTTCTAAATCCTTATTTGACTAATAAGAACATTTATTTCTGGTCTTAAATTATAGCTCTATGCCAATCGCATGGAACAGTGCTTGTATTTGTTTTTGTCTCTAAAATACCATTTTACCGATTGGAACAAAACTAGTCTTTATTATGTCTGCATTTGTCTTTTTCACCCGTTTGTAGAGAACAAGTAACAACATATAGGTTATACAATAAAGTAAACCTAGATATAAACATACTTGAGATTAATCAAATTTAGTTCCACGGTGGGATTAAGAGTTCCACATACAGGTTGAAAATTCAACTGTTCTGCTAATTGTGGAATTCCTTACTTGCAAGCATTGATTTTCCCTAGCTCAAGTGGAAACAGCTGGGAAGGTTCTCTATGTGGTACATTAGCAGAGGGCAGGATATCCAGTAATAAGAATATATACGGTTTTGCAGAATTCTGCTTTCCATTGAAGTCAGTGGAGTTTGGAATTGAAATTTATATTTTGTGAATATTTCTATGATACGGATAGCGGAATGAACCTTTGTGGTTTTGTTCATCTCCAATTTGGACATTTTAAAGGGCATGTCCACACCCCCAAACTAAAATCTAACCCACTACTGTCCCCAATGTATAGTTAAAAAAAAACTTACCCTACATCTATGCTTCTTGTGGTTCTACTGCAGTGCTTGTCCAAAGTCCAGGAAACTGAAGAGTAGTAGATATCTTTCTGTCCAAAAGGTTTCTGCCTCCTTCTTGTCCTCTCAGTGGACAGTGACAAGCACAGGGGAGTCCTTTCCCCTCCTCCCTCCCACTATCCGGACCCATCCATATCCATCCCTCCATCCACCTAGTATAAAAAGGGTTTTCTGTAGTGTAGGGCATCCCTGCCATCTCCCCAAACACCATGTAATTTTGTTTTAAAAAAATTTAGAATGCTACTTACAGTCCTTTATTCCCACGGTGCTCTCCATTGACAGCAGCTGTGTCTGTGATTGGCTGCCTCTCAGCCAATCACAGATGTGGCTGTCGGTCCAGCCTCTGCTTGCAAGTTTCTGCAAGCAGGGAGCTGGATCAGTGTGCCGGAGTAACGTTCTAAATTTTTTTTAAAGGAGAACTAAACCCAAAAACACAAAGGCAGCTCCACAGACTCTAAAACTGTAACTTTGTAAAACTATTTGTCTCTCTGAATTCAGCTTCTTACTGTAGAAATCATTTATAGAACATAGAGTACTGGCAATCTAAGATGTCACGGCTAGCTTCTAGTGTTGCCTCTTCCTGGTGGTCCAGGCACCAAAATTCCTTCTGCACATGCTAACTAGCTACCTTGTGTTTGTTTCCCACTCCCCTTATGCTAAGCTGCATGTAACAGTTAAACTCAGAGTCCCCACCTGCCAGTGTCTTCCAGCCAATCATCAGAGATTGCAGTGAATATTATTAGCAGATTTTTCTGCTCAAACAGAGTGGGGGAAGGTGTTAACCCTTTTCATATGTATTTAGGAAGCAACTTGTTAACCCTTTATATTTGCGAGCATTTCTGCAAGACTGTGTCTTTGTATGTGTTTATTTCTGCACTCTACCTTTATTATTAGTGTGTGTATTGCTGCAATGTACATTTAGGGCACAGCCACACTGCAACGCACCTGAATCGCACACATGGAAAATTGCAATTGCCTGAAAAATGAGCTTGTGTGACCTAGCCCTTAGAAGTGAAATGCAAGCTGCATTGATTTCTGTTTAGCCATACAGCATGTATTTAATGCAACGGAACACAATCCAAAACATGCTAGTGGTAACTAGCCCTAAGTGTTTCAGTCTTAAAGAGAAATGTGGCAACCCCAGTAGAATTGAACTGACCACTTTACAAGGTACGCTTATAAAAACAAAACAGCTCAGAGCTGCAGGTACAGCATATTGACGTGAACATGGCACAGCTCTGTGCAATGCATTTTAAAGGGCAATGTTGGAGTCTGGAATAGTTTTGGAAGTAGTGTAAAGGCAAAGGCCACCTTTGCCTTTAAGACCCAAACGCGTATTAAATATACATGTTGCAGTGCTAAGTACCATTGCAATAAATACAAACTGTATCACCCTGCATCATGCTTCTAAGGAAAATACTAACAACCTTTTGTTGTGTACATATTATCAGGTCTATGTCATAAAAGTTCTTATGCTAAAATCTGATTGGTTGTGGAAAAATTTGCACCATTTTTAATGATAAGAACTTTTAATACATAGGCCTGTATTAATATGTAATATGTACTTTAATACATACACGTATAGAGCATGGTGCAGTGCTGCAGGTGGAGGATAATATAATGACCATGATCTTAGCACAGCTCTATGCAATGCATTTCTCTTTGTAATCCATTTCTTAGCTTGTTGTTTTTATACAGACAGCTGAATCAAAAACACACTCTTCCTACCCTCCAACATTCCCTTTAATAACGTACACTGATGAGAAAGGCATTGCACAGAGCTGGTGCTAAATTCAGGTTCACTTCACTATCCTCCCCCTACAGTTCTGCACTATGTTGTTTCTATAAAAACACACTCTTCCTACCCTCCAACATTCCCCTTTAATAAGGTACACTGATGAGAAATGCATTGCACAGAGCTGGTGCTAAGTTCAGGTTCACTTCTCTATCCTCCCCCTACAGTTCTGCAGCATGTGGTTCCTATAAAAACACACTCTTCCTACCCTCCAACATTCCCCTTTAAGAAGCTACTCCTTCCACTCATATTGCTACAGCTGACAGTGAGAGCTAGAGACCTTCACTACAGGCCATATTTATAAAGGTGTGGTATCTCCTTCTTTAGCGATCATTATCGTAAATCTTGTAAATGTACGATAGTCAAAGTAAATCTATGACAGCCCGTAGAATATTGTTACAGTAGTTTATTACCACATGTTATGGTATACTACTGCCATGGTCGTACAGTAACGAAAACTAGCCTTATAGCAAGTTTTTAATATGGCCCCCCAACACTTAAACAATCAATTGCAGGTGAAACATACAAAGACACAGGTCTGTAACTGGGAATAGTGCAGGTTTATTTCAAAACATGCATTCTACATGTTTCTGACCCACTTGTCCTTCAAGTGCTTGAGTGGGTCTGAAACATTTAGCACGCACGTTTTGCAATAAACTTGCAATATTCACAGCTACAGACCTGTGTCTTTGTATATTTCACCTGCAATTTATTGTTTATATATCGGATTTGGTGGAGTGAAAGCCGTAGGTGAGATGTACATTATTTCAGATCCGGACAAACTAGATACCCAGACCTATATACACCACACTACAGCACTGCTACTAGGAAAGGGTTAATCAGCTGCACCACCAATTTGAATATTGATGATTTAATATATTCCTACATCATTGGGGTTAAGAAGTAGAAGTGGAAATCACACAGGGGATGAAAATGTAATCAAGGCAAATGTGATGGCAGGCAAGGGAAAATGTCAGCTTCAGAGTTGGGGAACAAACAGAACCTAAAATGAGCTCATAGAGGTAAAGAAAAGGCCCCTGAGTGGGATCTTCCATGCTGAGAAGGATGTTGAGGCAAGTACTTTCTAACCTAAACTTTGATTTTTTTGGGTTTAGTTCTCCTTTAACATTCTGACATAGTGAGTGGGGTTGGGCAGGGGTGCCATACATTATATAAAAGGTTTTTTTATTAGGGTGGTCATGCCCTTTAAGTTCAATATTGGTAGCAAGAAGTATGGGCTAAGCTCAGATTCTGCAATTTCAAGATTTTTCCCCCACTATGACTTAGCATCAAAATCATCAACTACAAAACTTTTAAAACACAGGCAGTATTTAGACAATCCCTATTTTAATTAAGTTTGATGGTGTTATTACTTTTTAAGCACTTTCCAAGTTTCCATGGAAAATCTGTCTTGTAACCACTATGCTATTTTAATATCAGTATTTGCGTTTGTAGCTATGACAGCAGTAATTTGGGAACTAATATTGTGCATGGCTTATATTTTGTAGAGTTAATTGCAGAGATAGTTTAAATATATTGTGTTTAGTACTAAACTGGTTATCACAGACTCTCTGTCTAATGAAAACGTTATACAAAATAGCCTGTTCCAATAAAGAAGGATCTGTATTTATGAAGATAAATAATCATTGCTTTAAATGCACGGCAAATAACAAAGGGAGTTGATGAAGCTTGACCAACAGATAATGTTACTGGTAAAAATAAGTTTGTACTATTCTTTCCAGATGTGGATGTTCCTACCAGTTAAGTATTTTTACTTGATGCCCATTAACTGATACCAATCTACCACCTTTTGACTGATAACGGGAAGGAAACGTTTGTAGCAGATTAAATTGCTCTGCCACCTGACTTATTTCCATTTGAAACCCTGGGCGACCTTTTTCAACATCACCCCAAACAGGTTAGCGAGGAATTAAAGCATAACTGTATTACCTCAATGCATTTTTTTTAATAGTTGCTTAAGAAAGAGTAAAGGTATGCAGCCCTCCCCATACATTTTTTTTCCTGATTTCAGCTTGATTATGTAGGCTGTATCCTAGCAACAGGACATTTCAAGTTTGTTTGACTGGCAGAGGAGAAGGAGAGAGGTTGTAACAGACATTCCCACCAGCCAATGACAAGTGTTATGTTAACTATGGCCCTGGGCTCATATTTTCACTCATATTTTCTGTGTGATATTTAAGGGAAGGCAGCACGTTTTTTTATTGTTGTCCTTTAAGATAAAAGTGCAAGATGAGTTCCAGTTTCTAAAAGAACCTGGTTTCTATTTGGAACTGTCGGTTTTGAAAATCAGGAAAGTCAAAAATCAAGGTCGAAAAGTCAACAAAAAAAAAGTGGTAAAACACATATCAAAAGTCAAAAATTATGGGGAAGATTTTCAGATCTCAATATGTTTCGATGGAACGGCAACCTTTTGACAACCTTAATTATTTGGCGATCTTGAATATCTAGGTTCAGAATTTAAAAATTTGGTTTAAAACAATAAATATTGGTCAGGTCAAAATATCATTCCATGTGTATTTAGCCTCACTTACCTGAATTTTATGGATATTAGAAATAAACTCAGTGTTTTATGACCTTTATAAAAACACTTGTCTTTTGGTCTTTATCATAGTCTTGGAACTAATTGTTGACTTCTGATATCCTTATAATTTACTGTAGGGGGTACATTATCTACAATGTCTTTCATAGTGTGGATGTTTTGGCAAATTACAAAAGCAAAGAATATACAGTATTTATTGCTATTGACTTTACTCAGTAATCCTAATTGTCATCATGAGTATACAGGTGAAATTGAACTCTTTGCATTAAAGCAAGGTATGATATAATTTAATAAATCTCATTACCACATTAGAGTAATTACTCATTAGAGAGTGTGTTCGCTTCAATAAAGCTACTGTATATCTTTATAAGCTCTTATAAGCTTTGTTCTTCCCTAACAAAGCTTATAAAGGAATTTGAATTTCTAAAGATAACATATTTTTACGGGAGATAATCTGACATTTGAACACATTTTAAGCACCCAGCCATCAGCACCCACTACTTAATAAAAATTAGTATCTTTAGAGATACTCACCTTGTGTGCACAGAGAAACAAACGTGCTGTCATCAGAATTCCTACCCCAGCATTGGTTTTGGCAGCAGCTTTATGAAGAGAGAGATGGCCAGAATGGATGGCGTATTGCTAACTGGAGGAGCATGGCTTTACCTGATCTTACCCATTGCAGAAATGAGGGTCAGTAACTTACCAAATTATTACCTTTTGATTCATATTGCTGCCTTTAAATCTACAACTTAGCAAACAATGTTGTATCTTTTTATCCGGCACATACTAATTATGTCACAATGGTGTATCTGCTCCAAAGACATATTTGAAAAAGGGTCATGTGACCCGAAACGTCATACCTGCTAGTTGTGCACTGTTTGCCTTGATGAGCTTTGTGGCCAAGAAGAGCCTCTATTTTAACAATGATGAAATAAAGTAAAAGTGTTTTTAGTGAAGCAAGTGCCGTCCTATCTTTCCTTACTGTATCTGCTCCAAAGACCCATTAACCATACACTAAGTGATCATGCAACTTTAATTTACAGAATCAGTTAACTTGGGGTTTCTGTGCCATTTAAAGTTTCAATTCTAGATTGATAATCACAGATCTGCAGGCATTGTTACATAATTGGTTGGGATGGATTGGAATGTGTTGGTATAGCAGTTTGGAGCAAGGGTTGGATAACATTCTGCCCACTGCAGAAGGTTAAATATTGGGAGGTACTTATGATGTGTATAAAAACAATAGGCTGTGTGGTTCTTTGGGCTTTTATTGAGATGGCAGCTGCTTTTGGGTTTTGCAAACCTCCAGCACCATAAGGCCATGCATCCTTGTCTTTGAGATCATGTTTTATCTCTTAGTTTCCAAGATAATTATCAGGCTGACAAGTAGAAGAAATTAGCAGGGACATAGACAACAGTGCATATCAGAATTAAGAAGCATGCCTACAAATATTTTCATAAACATTAAGAATTCTGTGAAGCAAGAATATCATTATACATTCATCACTTAATATTTCAGTAAGACAAAAAGCAAGGACAAATGCAACATACCCAGTCCCCTTTAATTGGAAAAGGTATTATCTTCTACTGTAGATTAATCCAGAAGTGTTATTGGTTCTAAAATGCGCTTACAGTACATCCTGTAATCTCCACGTGTTACTCTACCATGCTCTTTCTTCTCACTTTGAGACAAGATATTATTTTCTTTTTACTGATGCACAACAGCAGGTAAAGCCAAACATCAACAGAAAGACGAGCAGATTTTCAGACAGCGAGACAGTGCCAAAGGTTACATACAACAGAGCATTAAAACCTGCCATAGTACAACTATGTGCAAGCTTAAAGATCTCTTTCACTCCGGCGATTTAAATAAGACAATCCAACCATCCTGACAGTTCATAATTTGCACTTGAGAGAGATGAGTGGTGTTTAATAGATGTGTTTTTTTTCCAAATGACATTGCTAGAGTGTAACCTCACCAATCATTGTGTAGTTTCTTTTTTTGAAATGCGCATTGTGTTCGTCTTGGCTAGTCAAAGGATGTCACCTTGAGAAGAAACTGAATCGTCATATTCTATAATGTTCTGTGTTTTGTTGTTCACTGTCTTTCAATAATATGGATTCTTACTGCCAGCCTGAGCAATGTCATTAAGGGCTTGCTTGCTTTGCATAGACATTGCTAAGGCACAATATGTGACAGATGGAACCTGGAAAACCAACATTTGTTTATTCCTTTTCTCCAGAACATTTCTTGCCTTTAAGGACTTGTGGAGTAGCTCCATATTTAGCATTAGAAAATATGTTAATAATTAATGTTAATATTTAATTTATCGATCAAAATTATTTTGACAAAAACTATTGACTGGTTGCACCTGCAGAAAATCACATTTGTACACACTCTAGCCAATGTGAACTATAGGGCTTGTTAAAATGTCCACATTGTAGCGCCACATGTAGCACCCATAACCCTAACAGAAACAGATGGTGTATGTTTGGTTCCAACCGATGAACCATAGGGACAGGACAGGCTCATTTGCTTAGATTTCCCTTCCTTGTCTTAGGGGCATTTCAATAAAAACTGCCGTACGTAAAAAAAGTGGATATTTTCTGATAACGCACATTAGCAATAAAAACTGATGTCAATGTACATTAGAGACGTTAATGTATGTGAATGATTATTAAAATAAATTATATCATCTTGTTGGTCATTTATTTACAATTAGCAAACTCTGCGGCACACACACCTCAAGCATGCACCCCCTCCGCACGAATCCCCCCCTCTAATCCCTCCCATTGTGGGAGGTTGCTGAATGAGGCGGTGCTCTTGTAAATGGGTCCAGCGTCTGTGCATATTGACAGCCTTTGGTTAGTATAAGATACTACCAGGTGTTATTCAACTATACAATCCATTATTGAATGATAGTGGGCATCAATGTACCACTGCATCATCATATTATGTCATGTTTTACATTCAAGGGGTACAATAACTAACACTCAGTGATGTCAAATCTTGGCATTCTCCAAACCAAGGCATGTTGGGAGTTTATTTTCCGAATACTGTAGTGGCCGAGGTTGGACATCACTGTAGTAGAAGTTGTTGGTTTCCATCTGCTTCCTGGTTCTGGATCTTCCTGCTTGCGTACTATCTATCTATCGATCTATATTTTTTTTCCCAGTTTTAGCTGAACTCGTGTTTTAAGTCAGGACAATGTCCATTGGTTGCTACATTTAACTATTAAAGGGCATGTCCACCCCCAAATCTAAATAAAAATAAAATCCTTACCTTACCTCCCTGCTTCTTATGGTTCTCCTGCAGTGCATATCCAAAGTCCAGGAAACTGAATATTTTTGGGTGGACATGCCCTTTAAAGGCATCAGAATCCCAGGTGGGACTTACAAATCATTTGCACGTTTACCTGATTTTGCATGTTTAATTAAAAAAGAGCAAGTGCTATTTTAACCATTATGCAAAACCCTTCTGATTGGTGGCCATATCTTTATAGACTACAGGCACACTGCCCACTATAGGAGGAGAGAAATCAATTGCTGCACCCATAGGAAACACAAAAATGAAAAAAAAAAAAAAATGAAAAGTAAATGGCAAAATTACACAGGATAGCGCTCCCTTCACTACAGCAAAAAATAGTTTTGGGGGTGGACATGCCCTTAAAAGCTAGGTACAAATGTACAATAGCGCACATGAGCGCCGTCTGCATGACAAACATCTGTTTTGTCTGACAATTCGTAGGCAGAAACTGCTGTTCATCATACAGTCGGCCTGCCAGGTGTTGTGTGCGCTAACTCATATCTGTACCTACCTTAGGGGGCTGATGCAATAAAAAGTTTGCTTGCGCTAATTATCTGCTCTAATCAGTCAGATGCTATCTAACTACAGTAACCTAGTAAAAAGCTAACATCTGGTTGATTGCTGCAAACTTTTGCACCTGTTATTGCACCAGCCCCTAATTTTGCACACTATGTTATCCTGGTTTAAATATTCTATTATCCAACAGCAGCACCAATAAATGAACTGGTTTCATTGTCATAATTGTCATAATGATGACTACTTTGCTGTGTTTTCTCCTTAAGTGGATTGTTTTTTCTGACTGCTGTCATATCCATGATGTGCACAAAGGGAACAGTTCAATAGTTTGCCAGGGGCTGTGACAAACACTTCAGGGGAAAAAAAATGGTTGTGGGTTGGGAAAAAACAGTGGCTAAATATTATAGGATATTGTGTAAAAATAAAGACAACAAAAGCAAAACCAATTGAAAAGAAAACATTCTTTGTCTGTTGATGTTTGGCCCAGTTTTTTCTTTGCAAGGTGAACATTCTTTTTAGAAGAAAAAAAAATCAATTCCCCAGTGTTAATAGATATATATCTAAAGTCTTACAGCAGATAACAGATAACAATGTACAGTGACATCATCGCCATCATTAAACACTGGGAGGTGTTGGGATTACGTGTTAACTCTTTAACACAGATGCACGAAACCAGAGGGTCTAAGTCGGACAGTGGTTCTGCGGAACCTACTGAAGCATCGAAAATCCGATTCAAACCCAATTGAATAGAATTTTTTGGAATTTACCATTGCACTTATCGAGTATTTCATAGCAATGTTTGACTTTTCAATAGGAATTTTTCATAGGATTTTTGATAGGAATCTTTGATAGGAATTTTTGATAGGAATTTTCGAAAGGAATGTTTGTTAGGGAAAGAGTAGGGAAATGAAGAGGAAAAAAACTTGATGTTCTGCAGCTTTTCTTGTTTTTTGTGTAACTGCTGCTAACCCTGCGATCGGTCATCGCGACTGACAGTTATTCGTCTCGGCCGATAGCTTGCTTGTGGCAAATGATCAGTCAGGGCAAAAAGATTTGCCATTGTGTATCTAGCTTTACACCGCAAAAGACATGAATGGGTTAAAGTCCAATGCACTAATTTCCAAATGTGGTACTAAACAAGCAAAAAATCCTGTCTATGCCTATGTGAAATATCTATAATATTTTAATATAATAATATGGGCCGCACGTTGGCTCAGTGGTCCTGAGTATGAATCCATTTCGACACTGCAAGGAGTTTGTACGTTCTTCCAGTGCTTGCGTGGGTTTCCTCCTTAATCATAATGACATATTGATAGGTTGTATATGTCAAATAAATGTGGTTAGATTGTAAGCTCTTCGGGGCAGGACCTGATGTGAATGTAAACATGTAATTGTAAAGCGCTATGGAAGATGTTGGCGCTATATAAATCCACAATAATAATAATACAGCCACTGCCAGTTTGACATAAAGATGGATTGCAGAGTGCATCACATAACCCTCTACAGCTCTGTAAGGTACACAGAGCATTAATCATCCTATTTAAGACCTTTGTTTTTTTTTGGTCAACAACTCGTAAAATTTTGCTGAGTTGGCGCAATATAAGATATTAATCGCACAGTGTAGTTCATAGTACCTTGTCTTTCAGTGACATGGATACACTGTTTCTATGTCAGACAGAACTTGTGTAAAAAATGAATGATAAGCATTACTTATTATGTCAGGGCTAGACCACACAATTTCAATCTCACACACTAACAATCATGCTTGCGATCTATTAGCATGTGAAATTTGCATGCGCTCTGATTGCAAACTCTTGCGCAAATCTCCGCACAATGGACAGTTATGTACGTAAAGCACTTTTCACACCTCGGCCTGAAGTTGTAGTCATGGACTACAACACTGCAGCAACAAGGACATCTTATCATTTTATGACACTTACCATAATAGGATACAAATATCTAAGTAGAAACTATTTTATTGGTAATGTAAATTTATTTTATTGGTAATATAAAGCACTTAAAGAGCAAATATACAGTTTTGCCTCACCCCACTCTCAATAAACAAAAAAAAAAACAGTATGAGGACCTACAATGCTAGGCTCATTCCTGTGCATACCTTAGAACTCCTGCAATTTGTCACTAAAGGAGTAAAGGAGTAAATTAAACAAAAAACAACATGGTTTTAATGTTAAAAGCCTATGAAACACAATAATAAATGTTGAATCTGTTTTGTTTTTTCATCTTGGCTATTTAAATTTAATTACAGACATGGGTCTTGCTTTTACATCCATTTAGATTTTTTTTTTTTAAATGAGCATTTGCTGTCCAGTTCAATACTCGGTAATAACACCATTTGTAATTATAATTGCAAACGGCTAAAAACAGTATTTAAAACACGCTTGATTATTCAGAAGTTTACAAAAGCTTTAATTAACTCCCAAACAGCTGTGTTTCCACTTTACTCCGTAATGTTCCGTTTTGGCATTTCGCTAAAGTTGTCATAAATAAGTGGTCTTTTAACTTGATATCTCGAAATGTCTAGCATTAAATGCGGTGGGACATTTGTTTAATCGGAATACATAGTGCGGTGTCAATCTATATCAGCTTGCACTGTTTTAATTAGTAAAATGGAGAGCTAATCAATTTCTAATTAAGCATCAGCATCCATGCTGTGTGGAATCAACAAAATATCTTCCATAAAAGTAAGAGGGAAAATTAGTTCGGCAATAAAGTCAATTTGCATGTTTAGAAAATTTGCCAAAGAGCTCATGAATTATTCAGTGTTGTCAGTATTATATTTGTATAACTATTTTAACGTACCGGTCTTGGAATAACTCTTTTCACCCTCACCTCTTTGTTAATTGTTAAAGCCATGGGATTCAAAGGGATTTAGAAGAGAAAAACATAATCAAAAATGGTGTCAATCAGACATAAGATACTTTCAAGGAGATTGAATAAAAGTTCTTAAAGTTAAAAATGGTGCTAATATTGCCCCAACCAATCAGATGTAAGCTTTCAAATGTTAAATAATATCTGATTGGTTGGGGCAAAATTAGCACCATTTTTAATGATAGGAACATTATTGAATCTCCTTGTATATTTACAAAAATTAGCAAAATGTATAGACCTCCTTTAATCGAAGTGTAGCTTGCTGGAGTGTGTGTTACAGAAATACACCAAATAGGATTATTTAAGAATTATTAGGGAGATGTAATCCTTACCCTTTGCGCTCTTCTTTCTTTTGGGTTTTTGCAATACAGTATAAACTTAACGTGAGTTACTGCATCGCTGTAAGGAGCGCAAAAAAGAACATTCTGGGTTTTGCATCAGGTGCCTGTGCCATTAATACAAAACGTCTCAAGCCCCAGAAAAATGGACTTAAACCCACACCATCAGGAAGCATGGGTGTTAGACCATTTTACCCCAGTGTGCATCATATTACTTCTCCCTTACAAAAAGTTATGCAAATCATATATAATTATCTTTTCAATCTTAAATCTTAACTTGAGATACATCTGTATATTTCACACAATACAATTTTCTCTATTTCACACAATACAATTTTCTCTTCAATAGTGATGGCCCAGTTCGCGGATCCGAACCCAGATCCGCAATGGATTTACCTCATTCGCGAACGGCGGATATCGCGGATTTTCTGGTTTTCCGCCTTCTGAACTTTTCCGAACTGCGTTTTCGGAAATTTTTGAAATTACAAGGATTTCTCTTATTTTTCGAAAACAAGGGAAAATACGATAAATCGCAGATTTCGTATTTTCGCAGCATCCACCTATTTTCGAAGAAAATGGGTCCGCTCGCGCATTTTCGAATTTTTAAAAAATTTCGGACATCTATACTCTTCAATTGTACTCCCCTAACCACACACACACACTCACTTTAGCCCAGGTAGATACAATGGGTCTAAACTTACCTGTGCTCATAATCTGCATAAACTAATTCAATGTTGACTTTTTACTGGTTTACGACAGTTAGAAGATAATAATAACATCTGATTGGTTGCTGAAGTTTAACTGCAAAGTTTTGCACCTTTCGTTAATTCTGCTTATTCTTTATTCTGAACTCAACACGCTAGGGGAGGTGCAGTGACTGAAGGGCTCTCTGTACTGTAAGATTGTACTGTGTACCTTTGATTATGGATTACATAGAAGCACAAGAGATACAATACATATAATCAGTTACTGGTTTGTAAAAAAAAAAACTCAAATGTGGCCATAACCCTCGAATGTATCAAATGTAGTGTTTTGGTGATTACCCTCAAATGTAGTGTTTTGGTGATTACCCTCAAATGTAGTGTTTTGGTGATTACCCTCGAATGTAGTGTTTCGGTAATTTCCCTCGAATGTAGTGTTTCGGTGATTACCCTCGAATGTACTGTAGTGTTTCGGTGATTACCCTCAAATGTAGTGTTTCAGTGATTACCCTCGTATGTAGTCTTTTGGTGATTACCCTCGAATGTAGTGTTTCGGTGATTACCCTCGAATGTAGTCTTTTGGTGATTACCCTCGAATGTAGTGTTTCGGTGATTACCCTCAAATGTAGTGTTTCAGTGATTACCCTCGTATGTAGTCTTTTGGTGATTACCCTCGAATGTAGTGTTTCGGTGATTACCCTCGAATGTAGTCTTTTGGTGATTACCCTCGAATGTAGTCTTTTGGTGATTACCCTCGAATGTAGTGTTTCGGTGATTTCCCTTAAATGTAAAGTAGCTGCAATAACCCTCGAATGTAGCGTTTTGGTGATTACCAACAAATGTAGTGTTTCAGCTATAACCCTGGAATGTAGTATTTCGGCAATTACCCTGGAATGTGGTGTTTCAGCGATAACCCTCAAATGTAGCGTTTTGGTGATTACCAACAAATGTAGTGTTTCAGCTATAACCCTGGAATGTAGTATTTCGGCAATTACCCTGGAATGTGGTGTTTCAGCGATAACCCTCAAATGTAACGTTTTGGTGATTACCAACAAATGTAGTGTTTCAGCTATAACCCTGGAATGTAGTGTTTCGGCAATAATCCTGGAATGTGGTGTTTCAGCGATAACCCTCGAATGTAGCATTTCAGTGATTATCCTTAAGGCTGAGGCCACACTGCAACGCACAGGAATCATGCACAAAATCGCGAGCGTTATCGCACATGTGATAGTGTGCACAATTCTTGTGCGTTTTGCGTTTGCACGTGCGTTTTGCGCATGCATTTTTGACATTTTGCATTATGGAAACGCATACGTTAACACACCAAAAATGGTGAACGCATGTGTTACCAAAACACGAACGGACGCACAATCGCATGCACATCGGAAATCGCGGTAACCCTCGTATTTGGCGATAAACTTAATGCAGAATATAGACAATTACACAGCCGTCGGGAAAGTTTGAAGGGTATGTCCACTACCAAAATTAAACCCCATGCTAGCCCCACTGTGCCCCACTGTGCACCTTACCATAAATTCCTGCTCCAAATGATTGTCCTGCAGTGCTTGTCTAAAGTGAAGAGTAGGTGACTGTCTGACTGTGAAAGGTTTCTGACTCTTCTCTGTCCTCCCTGAGGACTCAAGCATGCACTGTGGCAATGATTCCCCCCTCCCTCCCACCATCCAGATCCATCAGCGCTGTACTTTTAGTTTTACATATCATCCTTTCTCTGTCATTTAGCTTCTCCCCTCCCAACCCTTACTGCATTGTGTATTTGTAAAACAAGTCAGAAGAAACTTACATAATTTGATCTAACTCATATAGCCACTGAAACAGTATGAATTTTGAAGAAAACAACAACTTAAAAGATAACTAAACCCCAAATGTCAACTTTTTAGGATAATTATAAGGCATACTTCGCAATCATCCTGCGTTGCGTGAAACAGACCTGAAATGATTGGCCTTTACTGGCACCACGGAACTCTCAACTTGGTCCAGGGATGAAGCTTCAATAAGTTCTGCTTCAGAATCCTTGTTCCAATTTGTTGGGAGTTATGGATAAGGTAGAAGTCCACAGCTGCTGCAGGACCAATGCTGGGTGATAGGTGTGACTGCTGATGACATTACTTAATTGATACTGAACTGTATAGGTGGCCAATGCATGTTTATTAGAGATGTTCGAAACTATTGAGTTTCATTCCGTTTTTGAAATTTCCGAAAATTTCGAAATTCAAGAAAAACAAACCCATAGAAGTCCTATGAAAGAAAAGAAAGTAGTAGGTTACTGTAAATGACATAGAGACCTGGGGAATGGTCTGGGGAACCCATAAATATAACCAAAACTTATTTTAAAACTATCTTTCCTCACAGTCGGGCTGTTTTCGAGCTTCCACATTCCATTTTCGAGAGTTACTGAAATCGATCATTACTTTTGAGGGTTATTTTCGATAATCATCTATTTTCGCTTTCGATAATCATCTATTTTCGGTTTTCAATAATCGTCTATTTTCAATAATTATCTATTTTTAATAAGCGGTTATTTTCGATTTTCGATAATTGTTCCGAAAGTTTCGGCGGGACTTCAAAACTCTTAGATTGATTCGAAACCGGGTTCTATTCGAACCCACATAACATCTCTAATGTTTATCAGTGTCGGTGCAGAAACTCTCTAGCCCATTCTGCAAGGGTTAATATATTCTAATTCAAAAGCCAAATGGAGAATCGCACCTTCATTGGTTTTGATGTGCAATTCACCATTTGGCATTTGACATCAGTAATTCAGCACATAATATTGCTTCATGAATTAAACTATCCTTTGACATACATCCTTTGGTATAAATCCATACAGAGACAATACTTGGAGATAATCATTTGTGAAGGGATATCATCAATAATTTTTTTTGATTAGATTTTTAAGAATATGTACTCAAAAATGTTGCAGGGACAGCTGTCAATCTTTTCTACTTTTTGACCCTCGCTGTTTTCACTTTATTTTGCAGAACATCTGCAGAGAGATTCAATATCCCTAAAATACTGTAGATGTAAAACCCACATTAACCCAATGTTATATCGGGTTAACGTGTGTTTAACGCTGATTTTAGGGTACTGAACTGTTTCCAAAGGTTTTTTTCAAATCTTAAGTTACTGTAAATATCTCACTTCTTCAGATCTGGGTTAATCTCCCTAAATGTTTTATCCCCTAAAGTAAATACAGGTGGTTTGGGGATTTGGTCGGTGTTTAGGGGTAGGGTTAAGGGCACCAGACATTTTACGTATTTTTATATCCAGCCCTGCATCTCACAGCAATACAGCAGCTTGTCACTCCTGCAATCTCATGTCATGGTGCATAAAGTTGAGATAGAGGGACTTTTGGGGTAGGTGGGAGCATTGTCAGGAATTCTCTCAAGCTGTGGCTTTTCTTGCAAACCTCAGGGTCCAAATGCTGGAATTCCAAGTAAATATGGGTGGTATGAGTAGTGACAGTTTACTGTTCCTTTAATTTAACACCCCTCCCTTTTCTTTCTTTTTGTTTCCTTTCTTTATTCTTTTCAGATTTCTGGCAAGCGAAATTGAGTTACCATCCAACGAACCATCTTAACCCTGAATAATATTTTTAGAACTGTTTCTGCAAAAGGAAACCTATAACGCATGTATCAAAGTAGAGACTCATTTGTATCCTTGACTACCTTGGCAGACATGGTTATTAAGTCTCTGCTGGGATCATTGTACTGTTTTAATTGTAACATAGATAAACGACTTGACAGGAATGAGATATCGCTCCTACCCATAGATTGCTGTCTTATTCCATTGGTCTCAATATTCAATTCTTCCTCCTTCTGTGCTAATGATATGACAAAAAAATAGCAATTAGTCTGTGTTGGAGATTTTTTCTGCTAATCCATTATTATTCTCTGCTGGTGACCCTTTGTCTTCACTCACCCTGTCAGATGGTAAAGGGTTAAGATATTTGTCATTGATTCTGGATAGTGAATTTTCTCAATGCGTTTTAACAGGGATGATCAGCCTATTTTGGAATTGATTGGTTCAGTAGGGGTGTTCTTGGATATAAAGGGAATCTGTCATTTATAATATAGGGTGAGTTTTTACTGCACCAATAATAAAGCGACGAGTTAAGGTAGTTAGTATAACATTTTTTTAAAAAAGAGATAAATTTAATCCCATTTTGACAAAAGAGATTAATTTATTGGCCGTAATTGGATTTGCAAGTCGGTTTGTTATGGTGCTTTTAATATTGCTGGTTATTATAAAGCAAAAATTATTATCAGGCTTATTTAATAAAAGTTCTTATCGTTAAAAATAAGGCTAATTTTGCCACAACCAATCAGGTGTTAGCTTTCAAATGAGTGTAGATAAGTCCTTGTAAATTGATGGAAGATTAGAAAATATTTATTTTGGAATATCCTTTCAGTAGAAGACAGAAAAGCTTCCTGGATGGATTTAGAGAAGAGGCCAAAGACATTTAATTCCAAAAATGAAATAAATGAATCTAAAGGTGAAATTATCTGAAGGGGAAAAAAAGTTTTCAAATAGAAAATCAAGTTTAACTGGAAGGTAGGAAAAATGATTCCTACTTCCCAATGTGCTTTATAAACACTCAGGGAGATTCAATAAAAGTTTAAAATGGTTCAAATTTCACTCCAACCAATCAGATCTTATTTAACATCTTAGCTAACATCTGATTGGTTGGGGCAAAATTAGCACCATTTTTAACAATAAGAACTTTTATTGCAAAACCAAGTGCTGAGCTGTCCCCAGCTGAAAGCTCAACCCTTAGCCATCCCAACACAACATGCATCCTGGCTGACAGCTTCACCACTTGTTCCCCTTGCACCCTACAACACGTGTGCATGCGTGGATATGTTAGAAAATGGGGGATTATCATGGCAGCTGAAGGGGGGGGGGGGCAGTGAAGCTATTGGCTGTGCATGAGAGACATTTTAAAAGTTTACAGCTCAGGTTAGAAGAAAGTATAACAAGAGGTAGGCATAGTGTGTGTGTGTGTGTGTGTGTGTGTGTGTGTGTGTATATGTATGTATGTATGTATAAATATATATATATATATATATATATATATATCCTTGTTTCTGCTCGCACTCCTATCTCACTCTTCACAGCCTTGGTGCCGAACCTCAAACTACTAAATTCTACTCACCGCAATAAGGGCACCCATAGGTCTTTGTGTCGGAACTTTGGGTATCAATGCATTTCGGCTACCAAGGAAGCCGTCATCAGGATCATCCTGATAAAGACCTATGTTGTAAAGACCTATGAGTGCCCTCATTGTGGTATGTATGTATGTATGTATGTATATATATATATATATATATCTTCATAAATGTGTGCACTCACAGTTCATATGCATATGCCTGGTGCTACCCTGGGGATGATTTTATATTCCAAAGGTAGGATCAAGGTGCACATCTAGGGATTCACTAAACACTTTTATTGAGGTGCAAAAACAGCAACTTTTCGGTCTTTCTTCTTAGACCTTTTTTCAAGCTTGAAGAAAGACCGAAACGTTGCTGTTTTTGCACCTCAATAAGTGTTTAGTGAATCCCTAGTTGTGCACCTTGATCGTACCTTTGGAATATATATATATATATATATATATATATATATATATATATATATATATGTTACTTTCATTAGAAATTGCTATTTAAATTTATATTATCCAGGTTTATGGATGAGAAGCTTGTCAGCAAACTAATAACTTAATTTCAGCATTGTGGTTATAACAAAAGGAAAACCCATGGCAGGTGATGCATGAAGCTCTCAGTGCAATAACATGCATTATTTATTATGTACAGTATTAGTGGTTGATACACAACTGCAAGGGTTATTTAAAATACCAACTATTGTAAAGACAATAGAAGCTTGCGTCTTCTACCAGAATGCCTTGGGAGCAGCCAAGCAACCACGTCCGGACATTTGAAAATGTTTGTTAACTTAAAGGAAAGGTTAGAGCTCCAACATTCCTGTGGGTTTTGAATTTTGAATGTTGCTATTACCTTTGCCTTGCAACACAATTCCACACTTTTCAAACTTGCTCTCGTTTTAACTCGGTGTAGAGATCTTTTGTGCACAGCAGGATAAGAAGAGATGCACTGGAAGGTAAACAGCAGCACTTCTCCATTCCTTTCTTTAAAGTAGATGCCGCCTAGTCTATAAATCTTTCAGAGCCCAAACAAAAACCCTCAACCATCTTGTGGAGTTTACTTGATAACTCCATTTAAGACTCAAGTCTACAGAGCAGATTTAGGCTGGGAGAATCGACTTGTAACCATTTGTTCAAACACGACCTCATTATCTTCTTGAATAAGAAAAACATTCAACAATTTGGGAAAGAATTAATAAACTGATGCTTTAAAATATTCTGAATTTTAGTCCAGATTCCTTTGTGAATTATCACCGGTTATTTGTCAAGCATGTCCAACTCTTCAAATACACCCAGAGTCGGATTGATGATTGGGCTCACCAGGAAGTATATAACCAACAGGGTTTCAAGGCTAAAGTCGCGCTAACCAATCCAATATCGGTGAGCGTGACCTTAACCCCTAGGTTGCGACAGCTGTTTTATACTTCCTGGAGGGCCACAACATCAATGCAATGTTACAATCTGGGTGTATTTGAAGAGTTGGACAGGATCGACCAATTACTATTCTTAATGCAGAGAACTGAGTCTGATGCAGTAAAAGGTGCAATATTTGCCCAGCTATCAATTTGTAGCAACCCCATGAAAAACATCGGATTGGTTGCTGCAAATTAATAGCATGGGCAAACTTTTAAACTTCTTGCACCAGTCCAATATATGAGTCCAAATTTACAGGGCAAAGGAAAGTAATTTTAGCAAAACATTTTTCTATGTGTGATCATGTGTGTGTCCCCTGGAATACCACTTAAAATAGTGGGTGATATGCCATCTTTTTACATCTAAGGTGATGCACCAAGAGAAGTAATGGGTCCTACTCTGGAGTTAAAGGAATAGTTCACCGCAAAAGTGAACTGTTCCTTTAATGCACTGATTGAAGCTATCCTTAACCACCCGGTCTTCAATCAATGTAATAAAGGAATAGTTCACTTTTGCAGTGAACTATTCCTTTAAAGTTATGCTAACCAATGTTTTATTGGTTAGTGCAACTTTACTCCTTCATTGCTGCATTGATAATGTGAAAGTCAACCACGCACCCGCCACAATTGATTTTATATGCTGATAGCATAATTTGGTATACATACCGCCATGGTATAATATGGTATATATACCATCATGGTATAATTTGGTATACATACCGTCATGGTATAATATGGTATATATACCGTCATGGTATAATTTGGTATACATACCGTCATGGTATAATATGGTATATATACCATCATGGTATAATTTGGTATACATACCGTCATGGTATAATATGGTATATATACCGTCATGGTTTAATTTGGTATACATACCGTCATGGTATAATATGGTATATATACCGTCATGGTTTAATTTGATATACATACCGTCATGGTATAAATATGGTATATATACCGTCATGGTTTAATTTGGTATACATAGCGTCATGGTATAAATATGACCCTAAAAATCTTGATTATTTGAATTAAAATGTTTAGATGAATAAAATAATGGGGGGGTTGTCTACACATTTACGGCAGACAGTTTAGAGAGCAGTTTGTATTGATTTGGAAAATCATGTTGCATTCAACATTGATTCATTACAAAGTAGTGATTCACTATGAAGAACCTAGCAGGTAAATCCATGAACATTGACTGCTGGCTGATTTGTGTATCCGTAGTCTCTATAAGGGAAACACGTTTTGAAATCTTAATTTGGTTTGCTCTATCTCTGGGGTAGAATAGGAAAGAACAGGAACATTCAACCTTATATCCTTTGGCTGTTGTTGTAAATTATTGTTATACATTAGTATATAGAAATATCAAAAGAATGATTAGATATGGAAGAGCGATGTCTACTTACTGTATGTATTCAGATTCACGAAACAACTAGAGTCTGTCTGTCTATCTATCTATCTATCTATCTATCTATCTATCTATCTATCTATCTTTCCAATCCAGTCGGCACATCCCCAGACAAAAGCGAATCTGAAAAGATGAGACACATTGGTCTTGCTAGAACTGAACTAAGCTCTTTTAAAATCCTAGGATGCAATCCATCTGGTCCTGGCGCTTTATTGATATTAACTTTGTCTAATTGTTTCCGTACCATATCCTCTATCAGCCAGAGTGAATATTCCTCATTTATACCCTTTATATTATTACAGTCCCCGCTATAAGGACTAGGATTCTCTATAGTGTATACAGAGTGAATATTCCTCATTTATACCCTTCATATTATTACAGTCCCCTGCTATAAGGACTAGGATTCTCTATAGTGTATACAGAGTGAATATCCCTCATTTATACCCTTCATATTATTACAGTCCCCGCTATAAGGACTAGGATTCTCTATAGTGTATACAGAGTGAATATTCCTCTTTTATCCTTTATATTATTACAGTCCCCGCTATAAGAATAGGATTCTCTATAGTGTATACAGAGTGAATATCCCTCATTTATACCCTCTTCATTATTACAGTCCCCGCTATAAGGACTAGGGTCTCATAGTGTTACAGAGTAGATATTCCTCATTTATATCCCTTCATATTATTACATGTCCCCGCTATAAGGACTAGGATTCTCTATAGTGTATACAGATGATATTCCCTATTTATAACCCTTCGTATTATTACAGTCCCCGCTATAAGGACTAGGATTCTCTATTGGTATACAGAGAATATCCCTCATTTATCACCCTTCATATTATTACAAGTCCCGCTATAGGACTAGGATTCTCTATAGTGTATACAGTGAATATTCCTCATTTATACCCTTCATATTATTACAGTCCGCTATAAGGACTAGGATTCTCTATGGTGTATACAGAGTGATAATTCCTCATTTATACCCTTTATATTATTACAGTCCCCGCTATAAGGACTAGGATTCTCTATAGTGTATACAGAGTGAATATCCTCATTTATACCCTTCATATTATTACGTCCCCGCTATAAGGACTAGGATTTCTATAGTGTATACAGAGTGAATATTCCTCATTTATACCCTCATATTATTACAGTCCCCGCTCTATAGGACTAGGATTCCTATAGTGTATCAGAGTGAATATTCCTCATTTATACCCTTCTATTATTACAGTCCCCGCTATAAGGACTAGGATTCTCTATAGTGTATACAGAGTGAATATTCCTCATTTATAACCCTTCAATATTATTACAGTCCCGCTATAAGGACTAGGATTCTCTATAGTGTATACAGAGTGAATATTCCTCATTTATATCCCTTCATATATTAGGTCCCCGCTATAAGGACTAGGATTCTCTATAGTGAATACAGAGTGAATATCCCTCATTTATACCCTCATATATTACAGTCCCCGCTATAAGGACTAGGATTCTCTATAGTGTATACAGAGTGAATATCCCTCATTTATACCCTTCATATTATTACAGTCCCGCTATAAGGACTAGGATTCTCTATAGTGTATACAGAGTGAATATTCCTCATTTATACCCTTCATATTATTACAGTCCCCTCTATAAGGACTAGGATTCTCTATAGCGTATACAGAGTGAATATTCCTCATTTATACCCTTCGTATTATTAAAGTCCCCGCTATAAGGACAGGATTCTCTATAGTGTATACAGAGTGAATATCCTCATTTATACCCTTCAGATTATTACACCCCCCGCTATAAGGACTAGGATCTCTATAGTTATACAGAGTGAATATCCTCATTTATTACCCTTCATATTATTACATCCCTGCTATAGGACTAGGATTCTCTATAGCGTATACAGAGTGAATTTCCTCATTATACCCTTCATATATTACAGTCCCCCGCTATAAGGACTAGGATTCTCTATAGTGTATACAATGAATATTCCTCATTTATACCCTTCATATTATTACAGTCCCGCCTATAAGGACTAGGATTCTCTATAGTGTATACAGATGTGAATTTCCTCATTTATACCCCTTCATATTATTACAGTCCCCGCATAAGGACTAGGATTCTCTATAGTGTATACAGAGTGAATATCCCTCATTATACCCTTCATGTTTTACAGTCCCCGCTATAAAGAACTAGGATTCTCCTATAGTGTATACAGAGTGAATATTCCTCATTTATACCCTTCATATTATTACAGTCCCCGCTATAAGGACTAGGATTCTGCTATATTAATACAGAGTGAATATTCCTCATTTATACCCTTATATTATACAGTCCCCCGCTATAAGGTACTAGGATTCTCTATAGGCGATACAGAGTGAATCTCCCTCATTTATACCCTTCATATTATTACAGTCCCCGCTATAAGACTAGGATTCTCTATAGTGATACAGAGTGAATATCCTCATTTATACCCTCATATTATTACAGTCCCCGCTATAAGGACTAGGATTCTCTATAGTGTATACAGAGTGAATATCACTCATTTATAACCCTTCATATTATTACAGTCCCCTGCTATAAGGCTAGGATTCTCTATAGTGTATACAGAGTGAAATATCCCTCATTTATTTACCCTTCTCGTATTATTACAGTCCCTGCTATAAGGACTAGGATTCTCTATAGTGTATACAGAGTGATATCCCTCATTATACCCTTCATGATATACACGCCCCGCTATAAGGACTAGGATTCTCTACAAGGTAATAAGAGTGATATTTCCCTCATTTATACCCTTCATATTATTACAGTCCCCCCTATAAGGACTAGATTCTCTATAGGTATACAGAGTGAATATTCCTCATTTATAAACCCTTCATATTATTACAGTCCCCCGCTATAAGTACTAGGATTCTCTATAGTATACAGAGTGAATATCCCATTTTATCCCTTTCATATTATTACATCCCCGCATAAAGGACTAGGATTCTATAATTGTATACAGAGTGAATATTCCTCATTTATACCCTTCATATTATTACAGTCCCCGCCTTAAAGGACAGATTCTCTATAGGTATACAGAGTGAATATGTCCTCATTTATACCCTTCATATTATTACGTCCCCCGTCTAAAGGACTATGATTCTCTATAGTGTATCAGTGTCCTCATTTTATCCTTCTATTATTACAGTCCCCTGCTATAAGGACTAGATTCCTCTATAGGATACAGATGAATATCTCCCATTTATACCCTTCTATTACATGTCCCCGCTATAAAGGACTAGGATTTCTCTATAGTAATTACATAATATTCCTCATTTATACCCTCAATATTATTACAGTCCCCTATAAGGACTAGGATTCTCTATATAATACAGAGTGAATATCCCTCATTTATACCCTTCATATTATTACAGTCCCCGCTATAAGGAATAGGCATTCTCTATAGTGATACAGTGAATTCCTCATTATACCCTTCATATTATTACATCCCCGCTATAAGGACAGGATTCTCTATAGTGTACAGAGTGAATATTCCTCATTATAACCCTTCATATATTACAGTCCCCGCTATAAGGACTAGGATTCCTATAGTGTATACAGAGTGAATTTCCTCATTTATACCCTTCATATTATTACAGTCCCCGCTATAAGGACTAGGATTCTCTATAGTGTAATACAAGAGTGATATCACTCTTTTAAACCCTTCTAATCATTACAATTACCCTGCTATAGGCCTAGGATTCTCTATAGTTTCAGTAACTGGATGGCTTTCCTCTGTAAGGGTTGATTAATTACATCCCGCTAGACTGGAGGGCTCCCTGTAGAGGGTTGTTAACTAACTGTAACTGGAGGCTCCCTGTAGAGGGTTGTTACTAACTGTAGACTGGAGGGCTCCTGTAGAGGGTTGTTACTAACTGTAGACTGAGGGCCCCTGTAGAGGGTTGTTACTAACCTGTAGACTGTAGGGCTCCCTGTAGAGGGTTGTTACTACTGTAGAACTGGAGGTCTCCCTGTAGAGGGTTGTTTACTAACTGTAGACTGGGGGCTCCCTGTAGAGGGGTTGTTTACTACTGTAGACTGAGGGCTCCCTGTAGAGGGTGTTACTAACTGTAGACGGGCTCCCTGTAGTAGGGTTGTTACTAACTGTAGACTGTGGGTCCCTGTAGAGGGTTTGTTTTACTAACTGTAGACTGTAGGGCTCGCCTGTAGAGGTTGTTTACAACTGTAACTGGAGGGCTCCCTGTAGAGGTTGTTACTACGTAGACTGGAGGGCTCCCTGTAGAGGGTTTTACTAACTGTAGACTGGAGGGCTCCCGGTAGAGGGTTTTACTAACTGTATACTGGAAGGGCTCCTGTGAGGGTTGTTACTAACTGTAACTGGAGGGCTCCCTGTGAGGGTTGGTACTAACTGTAGAACTGGAGGTCTCCCTGTAGAGGGTTGTTTACTACTGTAGACTGGAGGGCTCCCTGTATATGGTTTGTTACTAACTGTAGACCTGAGGTCTCCCCTGTAAGGGTTGTTACTAACAGCAGATGTTATCTTTGTCAGGAAACAAAATAAAAGGCAACGTAAGCCATTTAAATAGGCAGTTTTAGAAAATCTACTGATCAATTATCTTTATTGGCAACGGAACATTTATCGGGTGTTGTTTTACATTCAAAACGGAGCTTCCATCCCGAGTCTTATCCATTACACTGAGAGTGAGGGGATATGAGAAAAGTAAAAGCACTGACAATTCCGTGTCAATGCATCGCCGGTCCTTGTGAAACCAAGTCCGGTAATGGCCCTTTTGTTCTGTATCCAGGTTATCCAATCAGACATGTGCGTTCTGTGAATTTCCGGGAGACCCGGTGGTCATTTGGGTCGCCCAGACCCAGTGGAAGTTTCCTCCTGTCCTTGTGCGAGTCCGTTTTCTTTTCTTACTCAAAAATTCTCCAAGTTTTCCACTTTTTTCAGTTCTTGATACTTTTCTGTTTCTGCAAGTTCTCAATTTCCGTAATGCGCCTGTAGGACAGAAAAGTGAAATGTTTACAGGAAGACGACGTCCCCAGCCACTCTGCCCCCTTATCCACAGCCCAGGGGCCAACTAAGGAGCAGCAAGAACCCATAAAATGCTTCCCAGGAAGAAGTCTCCCACGCCATTTCACCATCAGAAAGTTAGCTAGCTCTCCCAGCTGTGCCATGGTCCCCATCATGTAAACACAGATTGGTAGCGCACTAACTACAAGCCTCATCCCTCCACTGCAAGCTATACGTATCGGGTAAATCCAACCCCCTGGCCACAACGATAAAAATGATCTTGTTATACAACACTGACCCAGTTCTGTTCTGTCAAATAGGAGTTTGGATAGGTTTCACCTCTGTGTAAGATGAAAGGACCTGAAGGTTGGGGGAGTTCCTAAATTGGTTTTGTTCGGGGATTTACATGGTAAGGTTCCAATTTATTCATTGACTTACTGCGCTGTGCTTCACCATAAATGTGGGCCCATTTCAATTCAGGAACAGAAGATTAGATTTAATCTAATAACTAATTTGGTGCAAACAGCAATTATTAAGAAAAGAGGGTTCATAGACTGCAGCCGTATTTCTCATTGATATAACTTAAAGGCATGTCCACCCTAAAAAAAAGTGTTTAATATAAGATTCCCCTGGTCCCCCCCCCCACCGCTATAAAATTTTATGTTTAGAAAGCTTCCCCAAACTCTACTTACCTCCCCTCTTTCCTCCGCCCCGCGCTCCCAGCCCTCTGCTTGTGAAAAAATTCAAGCAGAGGGGCGGGACCGGCAGCCCGTGTCCTGTGATTGGCTGAGCGGCAGCCAATCACGACTGCGCTGCCGGCAACTCACTTCGGCGAAGGAAAGAGAGAGGTAATTAAATTTTGGGGAGCTTCCTTAAAATTAAAAATGATGCGGTTGGGGCTGGAGAACCATGGGAATCTTATACATTAAGGTTATACACTAGGGGGAGGGAAAATCGGTAGAGGGACGGGGACCATGGCTGCATTACGCATCCAAACTTTCTCCGGAGGGCCGTAGGAGCAGAGTCCCTATAGGGACTTCTGCTTGCCTCCTGGTGGCAGTTTTGGGACATTTGGTTGGGGGGGACTAAGTGATACCATTATGGAGCTGGGATGGTCAGGTAAGGATATACTACACTACCAGTGTGGACCAGAGTGTGAGGGACATTACAGGGAGAACCATATGGAGCTGGGATGTGAGGTAAGGATTAAACTACACTACATTGTGGGGCAGTAGTTGGGGGATTATATTTTGGGCATGTCCCCCCCAAAACTCAAATTTAACCCCATACTGTCCCCCTTGTAGTGTACAAAAATCCTTACCTCACATCCCAGCTTCCTTATGGTTGCCATGGCTGTGCCCCTCCAGGAATAGCGTAAGTGTAGAAGTTCTGTGTACGACTCCTGCGTCTGTCCTCAGCCTCAACTCAACAAGTCCTAGGCAAATGCGCAGGAGAGTCCTCCCTCCCCTAACAAAAACCGCAAAACCCCTTGTTTATTTAGTTATTGGTCCCCCATCCCAACCGCTGTAATAGAATTGTTAGTATTCCTTTAACTAACTTCCCTCTATCCTCCGGCGTTCTAAGCAGCCAGCAGCTGCGTCTCTGATTGGCTGCTCTCAGTCAATCAGGATGCGGCTGCCGGTCCCCCGCCCTTTAGCATTTCCGTGAAGCAGAGGGCCGGGAGAGTGCGTCGAGATCGAGGGAAGGTAAGTAAAGTCGGGGCACTTCTAACAATCTATTATGGTGGGTGGGGCTTGGTGGACCCATAACTAGAATATATATAAAACGAGATTCAAAAATGTTCTTATCGTTTAAAATGGTGCTAATTTTGCCCCAACCAATCAGATTTTATTACATTTGAAAGCTAACATCTGATTGGTTTGGGGCAAAATGCACCATTTTTAAAGATAAGAATATTCAAAAAGTTCTATGTTTAAATGGTGCTATTTGCCCCAACCAATCAGATCTTATTACATTTGAAGCTAACATCTGATTGGTTGGGCAAATTAACCATTTTAAACGTAAGAACTTTTATTGAATATCCCTGTCTGTCACTTTATATCATTGGCATGTTTAGTAGAATAATTGTTAAATTTTTTAGCAATAAAGGTTTTCAGATAGAAAGTCCTGGTGAATCTACCCACGATACATGTTTTCGGGTAATTACCAATAACAGGCTTGGGGTGGCTTCCCATTTCAGCATGAGGAATTTGGTTATTTGTTGAGATTAAAGGGCATCTATAGTGGAAAATGCCCTGTTTTTCTTTCCATGTGTTCTATAATTCCCCACAAACCCCCAAGTGCCTTCACTTTTTGCAGATTCCCTCTCCTGTCCTGAGATACACCATTTAGAGAAGATATGATTGCATTCCTCTCTCCTACTGTGGACTGTCATCAAATCCCTGTGAGTGATCCCCCTCCCTGCTCTGTAAGAAACGTAGAGATAAGCATTAGCAGGGAGAGAGGTATCTTTATGGTAGATATAAGGCTGCACTTGACCCCCCCCCACCCCCCTTCTTATAGCTTTCACTGATTGATGATGGGTCACAAGTGAGAGATCTTAAACTGTACTGTTCTCCTTCTTCGTCCGTGTCTCCAGGACACTGCTTTCTAGTGGATTGGCCACTGTGCGTGGGTGGGTTTTATATAGGAGTGGAAACTTTAACTACTCCTACTTTCAGCATGATAGTACCTTGTCGGTTAGCCGTATTTAGACAGGGAGGAGGTAAACGAAGGGAATGGGGTAGTGCGCACGACAGATCTGACACCATGGAAAAACAAAGTCACCGACAGAGTAGTATTAGGCAGCACAAGTACAATGGATTTAATTTGCAAATGTGTTTTTTTTCACTAAAATTCCCTTTAATATTTTAGTAGCATTTTTTGCTTTATTTGGGGATTAGGTGAAAATCCAAATTTAAATCTCTTCTTTCATTTTAGGAAATCCGCTAAAGGTGCAAACTATGTTTGTATTTCGTTGAAATAGAGAAGCTGAAGGTCCCAGGTGTCCACCTTTAGGTACAATTGGGGGTTTAAGTTTTAAAACTGTTTCCCCATCTCAGGTGCTGAACATGTTTTGCTGTCATGTCCCTTAGCTTTCGTTCCTAACAACCATATCGCCACAAAACTGGCCTGACACAGACTGCTTCCAGTCACTATTATTTAAATGTTGGTGTAGATTAAAGGGTTATCCACTCTCCATTAACCACCCACCCGTTTAAGTAGAATGGTTTTTCTTCCTTGCTGAGCGAGTTCCCCTGCTGTTTCTTACACTCTACTCTCTCTCCCATCTGCCTTTGCTTTTCTTTCTGTGCTGCAGCCTCTTGCTGGTCCTTAAGAAAGAAAAGGGGAACCTGATGGACAGTTGTGCTTATAATGAATGGGGGCGGGCCCCCAGCAAACACACCAATCACACTCACCATTCTTTGTCAAAGCTGCTCTAATTTATCTTTCAATCTTGGTTCCGAACTTTTTTAGCTCTTCTGCACCATCTGTGACGGGAATAAGACACGTTATACACAGGAACTAACACCGGCTAAGGCCCCCCTAAAGCAGCATGTAGCTCTGTAAACCTTCAGGGGCAAAGCCACCTTATTGGCTGAGCCTGTCTGTACCAGATGCTTTTAACACAGAAGTAACAACTACTAAGACCGAAATGGGAAAAAATAACCACAAAGCTTTCCTCTAAATACTAAAGAATGATCAGCTTAGAACAGGGATGTCCAATCCAACCTCTTAATGGCACATGACTGTTAATCTAAAGGAGGATCAGTATACAGAAAAATGGTCCACAGGGTCAAGGGCTACCCAGAGGGCTACCAAGATTTAAATGTTACTGAATGTGAAGGTTCTCTATAGGACAAAGGGCTACCCATATTGTATCTGTTAACCCAGAGGGCTATGGGCTACCCATAGTGTATCAGTTACCCAGAGGACTATGGGCTACCCAGAGTGTATCAGTTACCCAGAGGACTAGGTCTACCCAAGTGTATCAGGTTATCCAGCAGGACTATGGGCTACACATAGTGTATCAGGTGACCGCTAGGACTAAGCACCCTAGTGTATCAGTTACCCAGAGGACTAAGGCTACCAGAGTGTATCAGGTTACCAGAGACTAAGGGCTACCCGAGTAATCAGTTACCTACCCAGGACTAAGGGTACCCATAGTGTATCAGGTTACCCAGAGGCTATGGCTACCCAGAGTGTATCAGGTTCCCAGAGGACTAAGGCT
This sequence comes from Hymenochirus boettgeri, assembly GCA_019447015.1. Lineage (NCBI taxonomy): Eukaryota > Metazoa > Chordata > Amphibia > Anura > Pipidae > Hymenochirus > Hymenochirus boettgeri. The sequence continues at coordinate 34,318,237 of CM033472.1, read as the reverse complement.
ATCCCAGATTGTATCAGGTTACCCAGAGGACTAAGGTCTACCATGTGTATCAGGTTACCCAAGGACAAAGGGCTAACCCAGAAGTGTATCATGTTACCCAGAGTACTAAGGTCTTACCCCGAGTGTATCAGGTTACCCGAGGCTATGGACTACCCCAGAGTGGTATCATGGTACCCAGAGGACTAAGGGCTACCCAGAGTGTATCTGTTACCACCACCCAGAGGCTCTGGGCTTACCGCGGTGTAATCAAGTTTACCCATAGGACCAAAGGGCTACCCAGAGTGTATCAGGTTCCCAGAGGACTAAGTGGCTACCCAGAGTGTATCAGTTACCCAGAGGACTAAGGGCTAACCCAGAGTGTATCAGGTTACCCAGAGGACAAAGGCTACCCAGAGTGTATCAGGTTACCCAGAGGACTAAGGGCTACCCGGTGTATCATGTTACCCAGAGGACAAAGGGCTACCCCAGTGTATCATGTTACCCCCAGAGGACAAAGGGCTACCCAGAGTGTATCATGTTTACCCAGAGGACAAAGGGCTACCCAGAGTGTATCATGTTACCCAGAGGCAAAGTTCTAACCCAGAGTGTATCATGTTTACCCAGAGGACAAAGGGCTAAACCCAGAGGTGTATCTGTTACTCCATAGGACAAAGGGCTACCCAAGTGTAATCAATGTTACCCAGAGGGACAAAGGGCTACCAGAGTGTATCATTTAACCCAGAGGACAAGGGCCTATCCCCAGATTGTATCCTGTTTTACCCAAGGACTAATGGCTACCCAGAGGGTCAATCAGGTTTACCCAGAGGACTAAGGGCTACCCAATTGATCAGGTTACCCAGAGGGCTATGGCTACCCAGAGTGTATCAGGTTACCCAGAGGACTAAGGGCTACCCAAGTGGGGTATCAGGTTACCCGAGACTAGGGCTACCCAGAGTGTACAGGTTACGCCGAGCTATGGGCTACCCGAGAGTGTATCAGGTTACCCAGAGGACAAAGGGCTACCCAGGGTGATCAGTTACCCGAGGACTAAGGCCCCCCCCCCCCTTTTAAAAAAAACCCAGAGTGTATCATGTTTACCCAGATGACAAAGGTGCTACCCAGAGTGTGCAGGTTTACCCAGAGGGCTATGGGCTTACCCAGAATTGTCTCAGTTCCCATAGGACAAAGGGCAACCCAAGTGTATCAGGTTACCCATGAGGCAAAGGGCTACCCAGAGTGTATCAGGTTACCCATAGGGCTAAGGGCTCACCCAGAGTGTACTAGGTTACCCGAGAGGACTAAGTGCTACCCAGAGTGTATCAGGTTACCCCAGGACTAAGTGCTACCCAGATGTATCAGGTTACCCAGAGGACCTAAGGCTACCCATAGTGTATCAGGTTACCCAAGCTATGGCCCCAGATGATCAGTTACTCAGAGGACAAGGGCCCCAGAGTGTATCAGGTACACTAGACTAATGGCTACCAGAGTGTATCAGGTAACCCAGATGGCTAGTGTCTTACACTAACCCAGTGTATCAGGTTACCCAGAGGAACAAAGGGCTACCCAGAGTTATCAGGTTACCCAGAGGACTAAGGGCTCCAGAGTGTAATCAGGTTCCCGAGGGCATGTTCTACCCAGAGTGTATCAGGTTTACCCAGATGACAAAGGGCTCCCAGAGTGGATCATGTTACCCAGAGACTAGGGCTAACCCAGAGTGTATCAGGGTTACCCCAGAGGCTATGGGCTAACCCCCGAGTGTAAATCAGTTACCCAGAGGACAAACAGGGCTACCCAGAGTTTAGCAGGTTACCCAGAGGGCTAATGGCTACCCAGTGTATCAGGTTACCCAGAGGACTAAGGGCTACCCAGAGTGTATCAGGTTTACCCAGAGGGACTAGGCTATACCCAGAGTGTATCAGGTTACCCAATGGCTATTGGGCTACCCAGAGTGTTCAGGTTACCCAGAGGACAAAGGGCTACCAGAGTGGTATCAGTTCCCAGAGGGCTATGGGCTACCCGGTGTATCAGTTACCCAGAGGGCTATGGGTACCCAGAGTGTATCAGGTACCCAGAGCCTAAGTGCTACCCAGAGTGTATCAGGTTCCCCAGAGGCCAAAGGCGACCCAGAGTGTATCAGGTTAACCCAGAGACAAAGGGCTACCCAAGTGTATCAGGTTCCCGAGGACAAAGCTACCCAGAGTGTATAGTTACCCAGAGGACCAGGGCTTAACCAGAGTGTATCAGGTTACCCAGAGGACACAGGGCTCCCAAGAGTGTTCAGGTTACCCCAGAGGACAAAGGGCTCCCAGAGTTATCAGGTTACCCAGGGACGAAGGGCTACCCCAGTGTAATTCAATCAGGTTCCCAGAGACTAAAGGCTACCAGAGTGTCTCAGGTTACCCATAGACTAAGGGCTACCCCCAGAGTGTATCGCTTACCCAGAGGACTAAGGGCTACCCCAGAGTGTATCAGGTTACGCCATAGACTAAGGGCTACGCCAGAGTGTATCAGGTTACCCAGAGGACTAAGGCTACCCGGTGTATCAGGTTACCCAGAGGACTAAGGGCTACCAGAGTGTTCAGGTTACCCATAGGACTCAAGGCTACCATAGTTTATAGGTTACCCAGCGGACTAAGGGCTACCCCAGAGTGTATTATCATGTTACCCGAGGACTAAGGGCTACCCAGAGTGGATCCAGGTTAACCCCTAGGCTATGGCTACCCATAGTGTATCCGGTTACCCCAGAGGACTACTAAGGGCTACCCATGAGTGTAAAAGGGCTTACCAACATTGTAATTGGGGGGGGCTAGGAATATAAGACCCGATGGTGATGGTTAAGGGTTTACCCAGAATGTAAAGGCCTAACCCCGAGGGTTAAGGGACCAAGAAGGCTTAAGGCTAACCAGAGGGTAAAGTGCTACCCAGAGTCTAAGACTGTCCAGAGGGTTAGGGCCACAAATGGTTAGGGTCTATGAGGGTTTGTGTTTGCCATGGGGAATCTAAAAACCATGGTGAGGGCCACCCAGAAGGTGAAGGGCCACCATTAGGGTAGCATTGCCGACGGGGCAATATAAAAATTGGCCGAAATAACTGAGGCATTATGTAATAACAGGAAATGGTTTAATCAGAAATTCCATATTAAACATTGAAGCAATGGGCCATTCCATGCGGGACTTACTCTTTCGCTGCTTCTTTATACCGTCCAAAAATTGTAGGTTTGTTCAAAACCCTCTGTTTATTATATTCACCCGACAACAGTCATTCAATCGCGGATCCCTCGAATCTGTAGGGTTAGAATACCAAAAGGTCCTTGGATTAGGAATAAATCTCCCATTTCTAGTCAGAACTTTATCCTAACGGACAGAACGATTGTGTATTTTATTGATGTGCTATGGACATACTAATGCTTCATCACGATAGATTGGTTGTCTTGTGCAAAGGAGCACCATTACATGTAACATGGTACATCTTGTTTACAGTAGTGGAAGATACACGACAGGACTCAATCACTCAATATCCTATTGCATCTCACCTGTTTTTTTTAGCTTGGTGGACCACCTTTCGTAGGAACGAGAACGGGCTTCTTAGATGAAACTTCACAGGTCTAACAAAGACATCGAATATGAAATGATATTTACCTAAAGAAGGCAATATTCCCGCCAGCACTTCCACTCACCCAACAATGTAAACTTATAAAAAGGAAAGCCTATTGGCCATCGTCTCTGGGTGGCATGCATGCTGGGTGAAAGGATGCACATGTGCAATAGCCGACAGCTCACCGCTCACTCAAGGAAATAGTCAAGCGGGTGTTCACTAAAGCAATCGGCCGACTGTTGAGGAGGTATAGATGGTAATAAGCACTAAGAGCAATTGTTTTCAGCACACCGACATCACTTTCAATCCTTTATTAGCTCTTCACATTTGACTAAAGCTGTCTATGCATGTGGCAGCAGTTAGTTGATTTGCTATTTATCGGCTATGTGTATAATTAGCTCTCTCACAATTGGCCTCCTCCCCTCTTAAAGGAGACTCCCCTCCCCCCGTGAATCCAACGATGTTATTGTACCCAGAGGGTCCTCACCCATGGTTCTTTTTACTATCACCTCCATCCATGATAAGGCCAATGTGGATTGCTATTGTCCCCATTGTAAGTCAGAGAAGAGAAAGAAAACATCCAGCGTTTTAGTACAATCCATGGAAAGTAGAAGAGGGGCAAATAGTGGAAATATGTAACATCCATGTCACAAACATAACCAATAGTTCTGAATTGAATCTGCCACAAGCCTGTGGTGTTTTCCACCAGTGTACATACTTGTTTTTGTCCATTTGTAGCTTTTTGACTTCCAATTGGCCCTTAACCTTTGATGGGAGAGAACTTTTGTAGAACAGTTTGGTGCCCAACGTATTCTGCATTTTGATTAATTCTTCAAATGATCGAGTTGAAAAGTTCTAGAGAGAAAACGATTGGAGAAGAGGAAATGTGAATAAAATGGATGTGGGAAGGTTATAGATGGGAAACAATGGTTAATTGTGGGTCGGGGAGGGTAATGGTTAATGGTGGTCGGGGAGGGTACTGGTTAATGGTGGGTCGGGGGAGGGTAATGGTTAATGGTGGGTCGGGGAGTGGTAATGGTAATGGTGGTCGGTGGAGGGTAAATGGTTATCAGAGAAGTTAATGTGGTCGGGGAGGGGAATGGTGGTCGTGGAGGGTAATGGTGGTCGGGAGGGTAATGGTGGGTTCGGGAGGGTATGTTGGGTCGGGGAGGGTAATGTTGGTCGGGGTATGGTAATGTTGTCGGGGAGGGTAATGGTGGGTCGAGGTAATGTGGGTCGGGAGGGTAATGGTGGGTCGGGGAGGGTAATGGTGGGTGGGGAGGGTACTGGTTAATTTGATAGGGGAGGGTAATGGTTAATCATGTAAGTTACTTGTTAATGGTTGGTCGGGGGAAGGGTCCTGGGTTGGATCGGTGGAGGGTACTGGTTGGTCGGGGAGGGTACTGGTTGGTCGGGGAGGGTAACTGGTTAATGGTTGGTAGGGGAGGGTCATGGTTAATCCGGAAGTTAATGGTTAATGGTTTTGGTCGGGGAGGGTAAATTGGTTGGTCGGGGAGGGTACTGGTTTGTCGGGGAGGTTACTGGTTATGTTGGTAGGGGAGGGTAATTGTTAATCAGGGAAGTTAATGGTTAATGGTGGGTCGGGGAGGGTAATTGTTAATGTGGTCGGGGAGGGGATGTTAATGGTGGGTCGGGGAGGGTAATGGTTAATGGTGGGTCGGGGAGGGTATGTTAATGGTGGGTCGGGGAGGGTACTGGTTAATGGTGTGTCGGGGAGGGTAATGGTACTTGTGGTCCGGTGATGGTAATGGTTAATGGTGGGTCGGGGAGTGTAATGGTTAATGGTGGGTCGGGGAGGTAATGGTTAATTAGAAAGTTAATGGGGTCCCGGGGAGGGTAATGGTGAGTCGGGAGGGTAATGGTAATGGCTGGTCGGGGAGGTAATGGCTGGTCGGGGAGGGTAATGGCAGGTCGGGGAGGGTAATGGCTGGTTCTGGAGGGTAATGGCTGGTCGGGAGGGTAATGGCTGGTCGGGGAGGGTAATGGCGGTCGGGAGGTTAATGCTGGTCGGGGAGGGTAATGGCTGGTCGGGGAGGGTAATGGCTGTCGGGAGGGTAATGGCTGGTCGGGGAAGGGTAATGGGTTAATCAGAGAATTTAATGGTTAATGTGGGATCCGGGGAGGGTAATGGCGTGTCGGGGAGGGTAATGGCGTGTCGGGGAGGGAATGGCTGGTCGGGGGATGGTAATTGGCCTGGTCGGGGGAGGGTAATGGCTGGTCGGGGAGGGAATGCTGGTCGGGGAGGGTAATGGTGGTCGGGGAGGGTAATGGCGGGTGGGGGAGGGTATGGCTGGTCGGGGAGGGTATGGCGGGTCGAGGAGGGTCAATGGCGGGTCGAGGAGGGTAATGGCGGGTTCGGGGAGGGTAATGGTCTGGTCGGGGAAGTTCTGGTTAATGGTGGGTCGGGGAGGGTAATGGCCATGGTGGGTCGGGGAGGGTATGGTCAATGGTGGGTCGGGGAGGGTATGGTTAATCAGAGAAGTTATGGTGGGTTTGGGTGGTAATGGTTGGGTCGGGGAGGGTATGGTTAATGGCTGGTCTGGGAGGGTAATGGCTGGGCTGGTCGGGGAGGGTAATGGTTAATCAGAGAATTTAATGTAATGGTGGGTCGGGGAGGGTAATGGCGGGTCGGGGAGGGTAATGGCTGGTCGGGGAGGTATTGGCTATCAGGGAGTTAATGTGTGGGTCAAGGGAGGGTAATGGTTTGGTCGGAGGGAGGCTAATGGTTAATGGTTGGAAAAAAACAAAAAAACAAAAAAAACAAAAAAAACAAGGCGTCGGGGAGGGTAATGGTTAAATCAGGAAAGTTACTGGTTGGTCGGGGAGAGTATGTTAAGGTGGGTCTGATGGTAATGTAATGGGTTTGTCGGCGGGAGGGTAATGGTTAATGGTTGGTCGGGAGGGTAATGGTTTAATTGTGGGTCGGGGAGGTAATTGGTTGGTCGGGGAGGGTAATGGTTGGGCGAGGAGGGTAATGGTTGGTCGAGGAGGGTAATGGTTGGTCTGGAGGTACTGGGGTTCGGGGAGGGTACTGGTTGGTCGGGGGAGGTACTGGTTGGTAGGGGAGGGTACTGGTTAATGGTTGGTAGGGGAGGGAATGGTTAATCCAGGAAGTTAATGGTTAATGGTGGGTCGGGAGGGTAATGTGGGTCGGAGGTAATGGTGGTTCGGGGAGGGGTAATGTTGGTCGTGGGGGGGGTAAGTTAATGGTTGGTAAGGGGAAGTAATTGTTGGAAGGGAGGATAATGGTTTTGGTAGGGGAGGTAATGGTTGGAGGGAGGGTAATGGTTGGTAGTGGGAGGGTAATGGTTGGTAGGGGGACTGGTTGGTAGGGGAGGTAATGGTTGGTGGGGAGGGTACTGGTGGTATGGGAGGTAATGTTGGTATGGGGAGGGTACTGGGCAGTGGAGGGACAGTGGGTACCTTCCTGTAGTTGGTGTGCCCCTCGTGGTTCTGGGGTCTCTGTGTTTGTCGTTCGTTCTGTACTCTGTGAGTTTCCCATGACATTCCCCTGGTTTTCTCTTTCTGCCGTTTTCCTTTCTTGATCCATGTTCACTGTGGATCAGGGAACTCACCTGGCAGGAAGGAAGTGGACAGTAAGTTCCCCGGGTAACCATAAGATTAAGTGGACACTGTAGGGTTGACAGACAGTTAAGTTTCCCTTGGTAACCATGAAGATGGAAGTGGACACTGTTGTGTGACAGAACAGGTAATTCTCTTGGTAACCATTAATGGAAGGCACACTGTATGGTTGACCGACAGGTCAGTCCCCCCTGGTAACATGGAGATAAAGAAACTCTTGGAGGGACCTGTAGGGTTGACCGACAGGCAGTTCCCCTGGTAACCATGGAGATGGAAGGGACACTGTGGGGTGAGGGACAGTCAAGTTCCCTGGGAACCATGGAGATGGAAGGGACACTGTAGGGTTGACGGCAGGTCGTTCCCCTGGTAACCAATGGAGAAGGAAGGGACATTGTAGGGTTGACAGACAGGTCGTTCCCTGTAACCAGGCCGATAGGGACACTGTACAGGTCATTCCCCCTGGAAACCATGGAGATGGGACACTAAGTAGGGTGTGACGGACAGTCGTTTTCCCAGAACCATGGGAAGAATTGAAAGGACACTGTAGGTTAGACGGACAGTCAGTTTCCCCTGTTAACCATGTAGATGGAAGGGACACTGTGGGGTGACAGCAGGTCGTTCCACTGGTAACCATGGATTGGAAAGGGGACACTGTATGGTTGACAGACTGGCATTCCCCTGGTAACCATGGGAGATGAAGGGACACTGTAGGGTTGAACGGACATGTCCATTTTCCCCTGGAACCATGGATATTGGAAGGGACGCTGTAGGGTTGACGACAGTGCATTTCCCCTGTAACCATGGAGATGGAAGGGACACTGTATTGTTGACGGACAGGTCCAGTTTCCCTGGTAACCATTGAGATTGAAGGGACGCTGTAGGTTGACGGACAGTTCGTTCCCCCTTGTAACCATGGGAGATGGAATGGGGAGGAAAGGGACGCTGTAGGTTGAAACGGACAGGTCAGTTCCCCCTGTATCCATGGAGATGGAAGGGACGCTGTAGGTTGGGACGGACAGGTCAGTTCCCCTGGTAACCCCGATGGAGATGGAAGGGGGGAACGCTGTAGGGTTTGACATACAGGTCGTTTCCCTGGTCACCAGGGCGATGGAGGACGCTGTAGGGTTTTGACGGACAGGTCAGTTCCCCGTAACCTGGAGATGAAGGACGCTGTAGGGTTGACAGACAGGTCCATTTCGCCCTGGTAACCAGGAGATGGAGGGACCGCTGTAGGGTTGACGGACAGGTTCAGTTCCCCTGTAACTCGGAGGAGATGGAAGGGACGCTGTAGGGTTGACGGACAGGCAGTTTCCCCTGTAACCATGGAGATGGAAGGGACCGCTGTAGGGTTGACGGACAGGTCATTTCCCCTGGTAACCCATGGAGATGGAAGGGAACGCTGTAGGGTTGACGACAGGTCAGTTCCCCCCGGTATCCATGGAGAATGGAAGGGACCTGTTAGGGGTGACGGCACATGTCAGTTCCCCTGGTAACCATGGGATGGAAGGGACGCTGTAGGGTTGACGGACACGTCAGTGTCCCCCCTGGTAACCAGGAGATGGAAGGGACGGCTGTAGGGGTTGAGACGGACAGGTCAGTTCCCCTGGTAAACCATGGAGATTGAGGACGCTGTAGGGTTGACAGACTGTCCAGTTCCCTGGAACCATGGAGATGAGGGACGCTGTAGGGTTTGCAGACAGGTTCAGTTCCTCCTGGTTAAACATGGAGATGGATGACCGGACTGTAGGTTTGACAGACCGGTCCAGTTCCCCTGGTAACCATGGAGATGGAAGGGACGCTGTAGGTTTGACAGAACCGTCTTTTCCCCTGGTAACCATGGAGATGGAAGGGATGCTGTAGGGTTGACGGACCAGTCAGTTTCCCTGTAACCATGGAAGTGGAAGGGACGCTGTAGGGTTGACGGACAGGTCAGTTCCCCCCCCGTAACTCATGGAGAGGAAGGGACGCTGTAGGGTTGACGGACAGGTCAGTTCCCCTGGTAACCATGGAGATGTAGGGTTGTCAGGCCGGGTGTACGTGGCACTGTTTGGGGGATGTAATGAGGTTTCACCGCTGATATTAAGCTGTAGGAGACCGTGGGGAGCTTGTCTATAAATGTGAAATACACCGGAGGGAAAGGACCCGCTAACCCGCCGATCGGTAAAACCTTCCACCCGGGTCAATCAATCACCGTCTCTCGCTCACCAGCTCCCTGCAACCCACACTTCCGGCTGGGCGCATACTGCTGACGTCAGGACACTACGTATTCCCGGAATGGTCCTTTCTTTACCCGGGTGGGCGGGGCTGGGGAGGGGGCGTGTCTATATGGATACAATTACTACAGGAAGATCCCCAGTCCCTGCCCTGGCCCCACAGCCCACAGCATGATGGAACCACCGCCATGTTTCACTGCAGGTAGCAGGGGTTGGTCGGGGAGGGTAATGGTCTCCGCCCACAGCGCAAACAGGGCCGCATGATGGATGTGAATCCACATCTGGACAAGACAGCTTCATTCTGGAATACGGTGCTGCGGACTGATGAAAGTAACATGGAGTTATTGGGGCCCAACAAGGGGCGTTCTGCATGGAGGAAAAAGAACAAGCCCGTCACGCTATGGTGCAGGGGCTGGGGATCTTGTCACTAGAGATGGACTAGAACCCAAACGGACCCGAACTTCACGGACTGACCCAGACTTCACGGACTATCCCAGACCCAGACTTCACGGACTACCCGATTCCGACTTCACAGACTGACCCGACTTCACGGCTATCCGACCCAGACTTCACGTACTATCCGGACTTCACGACGACCCAGACTTCACACGCTACTATCCCGGACTTCACGGACTGACCCAGACTTCACGGACTATCACGGACTTCACGGACCTAATCCCGGACTTCACGACTGACCCGCTTCACACGGACTATCACACTGACTTCACGGACTATCCCGGACTTCACGGACTGACCCAGACTTCATCACGGACTATCCTAGACCCAGACTTCACGGACTATCCAGACCCGGACTTCACGACTATCCCAGACCCAGACTTCACGGACTATCCCGACTTCACGGACTGACCCAGACTTCACGGACTTCACGGACTATCCCAGACCCAGACTTCACGGACTATCCCAGACCCAGACTTCACGGACTATCCCGGACTTCACGGACTGACCCAGACTTCACGGACTATCCCAACCCACCGACTCACGACTATCCGTACTCACGGCCTATCCCAGACCCAGACTTCACGGTACTTCCGGACTTCACGAGACTGACCAACGACTTCACGGACTATCCCAGACCCAGACTTCACGACTATCACGGACTTCACGGACTATCCCAGACCCAGACTTCACGGACTATCACGGACTTCACGGACTTCCCAGACCTAGACTTCCATTCACCGGCTATCCTGGACTTCACGGACTCTCCCAGACCCAGCTTCACGCCTAGCCTAGACCTAGACTTCACGGACTATCCTGGACTTCACGGACTATCCCAGACCCAGACTCACGGACTATCCTAGACCTAGACTTCACGGACTATCCTGGACTTCCCGGACTTATATCCAGACCCAGACTTCACGGACTATCCCAGACCTAGACTTCACGGACTATCCCAGACCCAGACTTTCAACGGACTAACCCAGAACCCAGACTTCACGGACTAATCCAGACCCATACTCACGGACTATCCCAGACCCATACTTCACGACTTATCCGACTTCACGGACTGACCCAGACTTCACACGGACTTTTCACAGGACTATCCCAGACCCAGACTTCACGGACTATCCCTCCCCAACGTCAAGGACTATCCCTGACGTCACTGACTGACCTGCACCCGCTTCAGGACTATCCCAGACCCAGACTTCACGGACTATCACGGACTTCACGGACTATCCCAGACCCAGACTTCACGGACTATCCTGGACTTCACGGACTGACCCAGACTTCACGGACTATCCCAGACCCGACTTCACTGGCACTATCCACGACTTCACGGACTATCCCAGACCCAGACTTCACGGACTATCACGGACTTCACGGACTATCCCAGACCTAGACTTCACGGACTATCCTGGACTTCACGGACTATCCCAGACCCAGACTTCACGGACTATCCTAGACCTAGACTTCACGGACTATCCTGGACTTCACGGACTATCCCAGACCCAGACTTCACGGACTATTCTGGACTTCACGGACTATCCGACCAGACTTCATTTTCATCACGGACTATCCAGACCCAGACTTCACGGACTATCCAGACCCAGAACTTCACGGACTATCCCAGACCCAGACTTCACGGACTATCCCAGACCCAGACTTCACACGGACTATCCCAGACCCAGACTTCACGGACTATCCCAGACCTAGACTTCACGGACTATCCTGGACTTCACGGACTATCCCAGACCCCAGACTTTCACGACTATCTAGACCTAGACTTCACGGACTATTCGGACCGTCACGGACTATCCCAGACCCGCTTCACGGACTAATCCCGTACTCACGGACTGTCCCCTGGACCTGGAGCTCTCGGACTAGCACAGAACTCACGACTATCCTGGACTTCACGGACTCTCGATAATTATTGATCCGCGAGTAAAATGTCTATTAAACTTTATATGCGAGTATGGTCGACTATTGAATCGGCAAGTAAAATGTCTATTATACCTTTTACGCGAGCATCGAATCCCGCCCAGTAAAATGTCTAGTATACCTATCGCGAGCATCGAATCCGCAAGTAAAATGTCACGGTTATCTAGGGAGGCGCGAAATTTCAATCTTCGGAGTAAGTCTCCATATACAGTCCTATGACCGAGCACGAATCTGCGAGTAAAATGTCCACGGTATCTAGAGTCGAAAACGCGACAGCTCGAAAAGCCGCTGTGAAGTAAAATTTTTTTAATTCCTGATATTAGAATGTTCCCCAGACCATTTCCCGGTCCCACAGCCATTTACATTAGTTACCATTGATATTTAATTGTATTTCATTAGAACTTTCAAACTAATTGACTTCCCATTGACTTTAATGGGTCCCGTTTCGACTTCAGACTTCCCATATAGTTTCGTCCATCTCTAGATCCACTCAGTATCCTGCAGATTCGGAGACCAATGTCCTGGGATCAGTTAAGCTGAGCCTGCGCCGGACAACACCCTAAACCTGCTCAATATCCACTAAGCCTCATGCAGAGGAACAAGTACCACTGGGGGTCTGTGTGTGTCTGTAGCACACTGGGGTTCTGTGGTGTCTGTAAACCACTGGGGGTCTGTTGTGTCTGGTATTCAGCACTGGGGTCGGTTTGTGTCTGTTCACTGGGGGTCTGTGTGTGTCCTGTTATCACTGGGGTCTGTGTGTGTCCTGTATCACTGTGGTCGGTGGTGGTACCCACTGGGGGGCCTGTGTGTGTCTGTATCATGGGTCGTTTTCTGTACCATGGGGGGGGTCTGTGTTTTGTCTGTAATCACTGGGTCTGTGTTGTCGTACCACTGGGGTCTGTGTGGTTCGTACACTGGGGGTCTGTGGGTCTGTACCACTGGGTCCTGTGTGTGTCCTGTACCACTGGGGGTTTGGTGTGTCTGTACCACTGGGGTCTTGTGTGTCTGTATCACTGGGGTCTGTGTGTGTCTGTATCACTGGGGTCTGTGTGTGGTCTGTATCCTGGTTGGTCTGTTTGTGTCTGTATCAGTACTGGGGTCTGTGTGTGGTCTGTATCACCTGTGGTCTAGATAGATGATAGATAGATATATGATAGATGATAGATAGATAGATATATGATAGATAGATAGATAGATATATGATAGATAGATAGATAGATAGATGATAGATAGATAGATAGATAGATAGATAGATAGATAGATAGATAGATATATGATAGATAGATAGATAGATAGATGATAGATAGATATATGATAGATGATAGATAGATAGATATATGATAGATAGATAGATAGATATATGATAGATAGATAGATAGATAGATGATAGATAGATATATGATAGACAGGCAGATAGATGATTAATAGATTGACAGACAGGCAGAGTAATAGACAGAAAGACAGAATTATATAGAGACAGAATGAAAGCCCTAAACTGGCCTCAGATCTACTTTTTGGATCAACTTCATTTTAAAGGAGAACTATAGCGAGTATAAACATTTTTCAGAAACAGTTAAACTGAAAAGAACCTGGGACATGGAGGTAGGATTAGTATTATCTACCTCCCTGTATAATTTCTATGAGGAGCGGACACACAAAGGAAACTGCTTCTGTCAGACTTCCTGAGTGCTTCAGCTCTATCTTTAATACAGTAAGGCCCAGGGCCATAACCTGGCAAATGAAAACTGTATGTGCTGTAGCTCCTCAACAAAACAATATTGGGAGGTAGGAATAATCAATCCGACCTGTATTCACGTTCCTAGCCCTACCCACTTGAGATTTCCCAATCTCTACCACCCAGTTGGTCAGAGAACGTAAGGGCCATGTGCATGCGCCCCAGTGATGTCATCACACCGGCCCCGATATAAGCGATGAGCCGCGATGTGGTGTTGGAGAATGGGAAATCTCACGTGGGCAGGGCAAAGAGCGTGAACACAGTGGAGAGGAAAGGCCAGAAAGATTCAAGCACAAAGGTAGGGTCTGGAAAGGTAGTAGGGGAAAAATACACCACCTTTATATTTAAAGGCACAACTATCCAGTAATAAAAACTTCTTATTACATTGCACATGCCCTTTAAAATCAAGAAGGTTATTCTGATGAGAACTTTTTCTTATAAAATATAAGATGATCTCTGGAGACAAAGTCAAGGATATGATCCCGTAACAAAGTTTCCATCACCTTCCCTACCACTGATGTTAGGCTTACAGGTCTATAGTTACCAGGCTGTGAACGACTACCTTTTTTGAATATTGGTATTACATTGGCTTTTGATCTATCTATCTATTCTTTAATCATCTATCTGTCTATAATCTCTCTATCTATCTAGTATCTATCTATCTATCTATCTATCTATCATCTATCTATCATCTATCTATCTGTTTATCATTACTGTCTATAATCTATCTATCTATCTATCTATCTATCTATCTATCTATCTATCTATCTATCATCTATTTATCATCTATCTGTCTATAATCTATCTATCATCTCTGTCTATAATCTATCTATCTATCTATCTATCTTTCATCAATCTGTCTATAATCTATCTATCTATCTATCTATCTATCTATCTATCTATCTATCTATCATCTATCTATCTATTTATCTATCTATTTATCTATCTATCATCTATCTATCTATCTATCTATCATCTATCTATCTATCTATCTGTTTATCATCTACTGTCTATAATCTCTCTATCATCTATATCTATCTATGTATCTATCATCTATCTATCATCTATCTGTCTATAATCTATCTGTCTATCTATCTACCTATCTATCTATCTATCTTCTATCTATCTATCTATCATCTATCTATCTATCTATCGTTCTGTCTGTCTGTCTGTCTGTCTGTCTGTCTCTGTCTGTCTGTCTGTCTGTCTGTCTATCATCTATCTATCTATCTATCATCTATCTGTCTATAATCTCTCTGTCTATCAAATAATCTATCTAGAAATATCAAATAATGATTAGATATGGAAAGGGGTGTCTACTGTATGTATTCAGATTCATGAAGCAACTAGAAATGATATGAATATCTATCTCTCTGTCTGCCTATGTATCACGGTCGGTCGGTCTGTCCGTCTGTCCGTCTGTCTGTCTGTGTGTAAGTCTGTCTATCATTCTCTGTCTGTCTGTGTCTATTTCTGGGCATAGTAATTATATATCTTTTGTTTATGTAGTAAACCAATTAAAGAACCAATTAAAGACACTGATATTGAGTTACAACAGTACAAGCTCATTCTGTATCAACTTTAAAAGCCATAACAAAGGGGACACACACACAGACACACATAAATATATGTAAAAATATGTGGCTAGTATTTATAGATCCCACCAAACCACGGAATATGCAGATGATGTACAATATTGTAGAATGAATATAAGGTGCAGAACAAATAAAAAAAAAAAAAAATTCCTTGTTTTTTGTGTAACTCTGCTGTAACCCTGCGATCGGTCATCGCGACTGACAGTTATTCGTCTCGGCCGTAGCTTGCTTGTGGCAAATGATCAGTCAGGGCAAAAAGATTTGCCATTGTGTATCTAGCTTTACACCGCAAAAGACGAATGGGTTAAAGTCCAATGCACTAATTTCCAAATGTGGTACTAAACAAGCAAAAAAATCCTGTCTATGCCTATGTGAAATATCTATAATATTTTAATATAATAATATGGGCCGCACGTTGGCTCAGTGGTCCTGAGTATGAATCCATTTCGACACTGCAGGGAGTTTGTACTTCTTCCAGTGCTTGCGTGGGTTTCCTCCTTATCATCAATGACATATTGATAGGTTGTATATGTCAAATAAATGTGGTTAGATTGTAAGCTCTTCGGGGCAGGACCTGATGTGAATGTAAACATGTAATTGTAAAGCGCTATGGAGATGTTGGCGCTATATAAATCCACAATAATAATAATACAGCCACTGCCAGTTTGACATAAAGATGGATTGCAGAGTGCATCACATAACCCTCTACAGCTCTGTAAGGTACCAAGAGCATTAATCATCCTATTTAAGACCTTTGTTTTTTTTGGGTCAACAACTCGTAAAATTTTGCGGAGTTGGCGCAATATAAGATATTAATCGCACATTGTATTCATAGTACCTTGTCTTTCAGTGACATGGATACACTGTTTCTATGTCAGACAGAACTTGTGTAAAAATGAATGTAAGCATTACTTATTATGTCAGGCAGACCACACAATTTCAATCTCACACACTAACAATCATGCTTGCATCTATTAGCATGTGAAATTTGCATGCGCTTGAGCAAACTCTTGCGCAAATCTCCGCACAATGGACAGTTATGTACGTAAAGCACTTTTCACACCTCACCTGAAGTTGTAGTCATGGACTACAACACTGCACAACAAGGACATCTTATCATTTATGACACTTACCATAATAGATACAAATATCTAAGTTAGAAACTATTTTATTGGTAATTGTAAATTTATTTATTGGTAATATAAGCACTTAAAGAGCAAATATACAGTTTTGCCTCACCCCACTCTCAATACAAAAAAAAAAAACAGTATGAGGACCTACAATGCTAGGCTCATTCCTGTGCATACCTTAGAACTCCTGCAATTTGTCACTAAAGGAGTAAAGGAGTAAATTAAACAAAAACAACATGGTTTTAATGTTAAAGCCTATGAAACACACATAATAAATGTTGAATCTGTTTGTTTTTTTCATCTTGCTATTTAAATTTAATTACAGACATGCTTGCTTTTACATCCATTTAGATTTTTTTTTTTAAATGAGCATTTGCTGTCCAGTTTCAATACTCGGTAATAACACCATTTGTAATTATAATTGCAAAGGCTAAAAACAGTATTTAAAACACGCTTGATTTTCAGAAGTTTACAAAAGCTTTAATTAACTCCCAAACAGCTGTGTTTCCACTTACTCCGTAATGTTCCGTTTTGGCTTTCGCTAAAGTTGCCATAAATAAGTGGTCTTTTAACTTGATATCTCGAAAGTGCTAGCATAAAATGCGGTGGGACATTTGTTTAATCGGAATACATAGTGCGGTGTCATCTATATCAGCTTGCACTGTTTTAATTAGTAAAATGGAGAGCTAATCAATTTCTAATTAAGCATCAGCATCCATGCTGTGTGGAATCAACAAATATCTTCCATAAAGTAAGAGGGAAAATTAGTTCGGCAATAAAGTCAATGGCATGTTTAGAAAATTTGCCAAAGAGCTCATGAATTATTCAGTGTTGTCAGTATTATATTTGTATAACTATTTTAACGTACCGGTCTTGGATAAACTCTTTTCCCCCTCACCTCTTGTTAATTGTTAAAGCCATGGAATTCAAAGGATTTAGAGAGAAAAACATAATCAAAATGGTGTCAATCAGACATAAGATACTTTCAAGGATGTTGAATAAAAGTTCTTAAAGTAAAAATGGTGCTAATATTGCCCCAACCAATCAATGTAAGCTTTCAATGTTAAATAATATCTGATTGGTTGGGGCAAAATTCACCATTTTTAATGATAGGAACATTATTGAATCTCCTTGTATATTTACAAAAATTAGCAAAATGTATAGACCTCCTTTAATCAAGTGTAGCTTGCTGGAGTGTGTGTTACAGAAATACACCAATAGGATTATTTAAGAATTATTAGGGAGATGTAATCCTTACCCTTTGCGCTCTTCTTTCTTTTGGGTTTTGCAATACAGTATAACTTAACGTGAGTTACTGCACGTGTAAAAGCGCAAAGAACATTCTGGGTTTTGCATCAGTGCCTGTGCCATTAATCAAAACGTCTCAAGCCCAGAAAAAATGGACTTAAACCCACACCATCAGAGCATGGGTGTTAGACCATTTTACCCCAGTGGTGCATCATATTACTTCTCCCTTACAAAAAGTTATGCAAATCATATAAATTATCATTTCAATCTATCAAATCTTAACTTGAGATACATCTGTATATTTCACACAATACAATTTTCTCTTATTTCAACCATTACAATTTTCTCTTCAATAGTTGGCCCAGTTCGCATCCGAACCCAGATCCACATGGATTTTACATCATCGCGAACGGCGGATATCGCGATTTTCTGGTTTTCCGCCTTCTGACTTTTCCGAACTCGTTTTCGGAAATTTTTGAAATTACAGGATTTCTCTTATTTTCGAAACAAGGGAAAATACGATAAATCGCAGATTTTGTATTTTCGCAGAATCCTCCTATTTTCGAAAAATGGGTCCGCTCGCCGCATTTTCGAATTTTTAAAAAATTTCGGACATCTATACCTTCAATTGTACTCCCCTACCCACACACACACACTCACTTTAGCCCAGTAGATACAATGGGTCTAACTTACCTGTGCTCATAATCTGCATAAACTAATTCAATGTTGACTTTTTACTGGTTTACCGACATTAGAAGATAATAATAACATCTGATGGTTGCTGAAGTTTAACTGCAAGTTTTGCACCTTTCGTTAATTCTGCTTATCTTATATCTGAACTCAACACGCTAGGGGAGGTGCAGTGACTGAAGGGCTCTCTGTACGTAAGATTGTACTGTGTACCTTTATTATGGATTACATAGAACACAAGAGATACAATACATATAATCAGTTACTGGTTTGTAAAAAAAAAACCTCAAATGTGGCCATAACCCTCGAATTAATCATGTAGTTGTTTTTTGGTGATACCCAAATGTAGTGTTTTGGTGATTACCCTCAAGTTAGTGTTTTGGTGACTTACCCTCGAATGTAGTGTTTCGGTAATATGCCCTGAATGTAGTGTTTTCGGGTGATTACCCTCGAATGTACTGTAGTGTTTCGGTGATTACCCTCAAATGTAGTGTTTCAGTGATACCCTCGTATGTAGTCTTTTGGTGATTACCCTCGAATGTAGTGTTTCGGTGATTACCCTCGAATGTAGTCTTTTGGTGATTACCCTCGAATGTGTGTTTCAGTGATTACCCTCGTAATGTAGTCTTTTGGTGATTACCCTCGATGTAGTGTTTCGTGATTACCCTCAATGTGGTGTTTCAGTGATTACCCTCGTGTAGTCTTTTGGTGATTACCCTCAATGTAGTGTTTCAGTGATTACCCTCGTATGTAGTTCTTTTGGTGATTACCCTCGAATGTGTGTTTCGTGATTACCCTCGTATGTAGTCTTTTGGTGATTACCCTGAATGTAGTGTTTCGGTGATTACCCTCGAATGTAGTCGTTTGGTGATTACCCTGCATTTAGTTTTTCGGTATTACCCTCGAATGTAGTCTTTTGGTGATTACCCTCGAATGTGTATTTTCGGTGATTTCCCTTAATGTAAAGTAGCTGTCAATACACCCTCGAATGTAGCGTTTTGGTGATTACCAACAAATGTAGTGTTTCAGCTATAACCCTGGAATGTAGTATTTCGGCAATTACCCTGGAATGTGTGTTTCAGCGATACCCCTCAAATGTACGTTTTGGTGATTACCAACAAATGTAGTGTTTCAGCTATAACCCTGGAATGTGTGTTTCGGCAATAATCCTGGAATGTGTTGTTTCAGCGATAACCCTCGAATGTAGCATTTCAGTGATTATCCTTAAGGCTGAGGCCACACTGCAACGCACAGGAATCATGCACAAAATCGCGAGCGTTATCGCACATGTGATAGTGTGCACAATTCTTGTGCGTTTTGCGTTTTTGCATTATGGAAACGCATGCGTTAACACACCAAAAATGGTGAACGCATGTGTTACCAACACGAACGGACACGCACAACCTCGCATGCACATCGGAAATCGCGGTAACCCTCGTATTGGCGATAAACTTAATGCAGAATCTAGACAATTACACAGCCGTCGGGAAAGTTTGAAGGGTATGTCCACTACCAAAATTAACCCCATGCTAGCCCCACTGTGCCCCACTGTGCACCTTACCATAATCCTGCTCCAAATGATTGTCCTGCAGTGCTTGTCTAAAGTGAAGAGTAGGTGACTGTCTGACTGTGAAAGGTTTCTGACTCTTCTCTTGTCCTCCCTGAGGACTCAAGCATGCACTGTGCAATGATTCCCCCCTCCCTCCCACCATCCAGATCCTCAGCGCTGTACTTAGTTTTACATATCATCCTTTCTCTGTCATTTAGCTTCTCCCCTCCCAACCCTTACTGCATTGTGTATTTGTAAAACAAGTCAGAAGAAACTTACATAATTTGATCTAACTCATATGCAGCCTGAAACAGTATGAATTTTGAAGAACAACAACCTTAAAAGATAACTAAACCCCAAATGTCAACTTTTTAGGATAATTATAAGGCAACTTCGCAATCATCCTGCGTTGCGTGAAACAGACCTGAAATGATTGGCCTTTACTGGCACCACGGAACTCTCAACTTGGTCCAGGGATGAAGCTTCAATAAGTTCTGCTTCAGAATCCTTGTTCCAATTTGTTGGGAGTTATGGATAAGGTAGAAGTCCACAGCTGCTGGCAGGACCAATGCTGGGTGATAGGTGTGACTGCTGATGACATTACTTAATTGATACTGAACTGTATAGGTGCCATGCATGTTTATTAGAGATGTTCGAAACTATTGAGTTTCATTCCGTTTTTGAAATTTCCGAAAATTTCGAAATTCAAGAAAACAAACCCATAGAAGTCCTATGAAGAAAAGAAAGTAGTAGGTTACTGTAAATGACATAGAGACCTGGAATGGTCTGGGGAACCCATAAATAAACCAAAACTTATTTTAAAACTATCTTTCCTCACAGCGGGCTTTTTTCGAGCTTCCACATTCCATTTTCGAAGTTACTGAAATCGATCATTACTTGAGGGTATTTTCGATAATCATCTATTTCCGCTTTCGATAATCATCTATTTTCGGTTTTCAATAATCGTCTATTTCAATAATTATCTATTTTTAATAAGCGGTTATTTTCGATTTTCGATAATTGTTCCGAAAGTTTCGGCGGGACTTCAAAACTCTTGATTGATTCGAAACCGGGTTCTATTCGAACCCACATAACATCTCTAATGTTATCAGTGTCGGTGCAGAAACTCTCTAGCCCATTCTGCAGGGTTAATATATTCTAATTCAAAAGCCAAATGGAGAATCGCACCTTATTGGTTTTGATGTGCAATTCACCATTGGCATTTGACATCAGTAATTCAGCACATATATTGCTTCATGAATTAAACTATCCTTTGAATACATCCTTTGGTATAATCCATACAGAGACAATACTTGGAGATAATCATTTGTGAAGGGATATCATCAATAATTTTTTTGATTAGATTTTTAAGAATATGTACTCAAAAATGTTGCAGGGACAGCTGTCAATCTTTTCTACTTTTTGACCCTCGCTGTTTTCACTTTATTTTGCACATCTGCAAGAGATTCAATATCCCTAAAATACTGTAGATGTAAAACCCACATTAACCCAATGTTATAGCGGTTAACGTGTGTTTAACGCTGATTTTAGGGTACTGAACTGTTTCCAAAGGTTTTTTTCAAATCTTAAGTTACTGTAAATATCTCACTTCTTCAGATCTGGTTAATCTCCCTAAATGTTTTATCCCCTAAAGTAAATACAGGTGGTTTGGGGATTTGGTCGGTGTTTAGGGGTAGGGTTAAGGCACCAGAACATTTTACGTATTTTTATATCCACCCTGCATCTCACAGCAATACAGCAGCTTGTCACTCCTGCAATCTCATGTCATGGTGCATAAAGTTGAATAGAGGGACTTTTGGGGTAGGTGGGAGCATTGTCAGGAATTCTCTCAAGCTGTGGCTTTTCTTGCAAACCTCAGGGTCCAAAGCTGGAATTCCAAGTAAATATGGGTGTTATGAGTGTGACAGTTTCTGTTCCTTTAATTTAACACCCTCCCTTTTTCTTTCTTTTTGTTTCCTTTCTTTTTCTTTTCAGATTTCTGGCAAGCGAAATTGAGTTACCATCCAACGAACCATCTTAACCCTGAATAATATTTTTAGAACTGTTTCTGCAAAAGGAAACCTATAACGCATGTATCAAAAGAGACTCATTTGTATCCTTGACTACCTTGGCAGACATGGTTTTTAAGTCTCTGCTGGGATCATTGTACTGTTTTAATTGTAACATAGATAAACGACTTGACAGGAATGAGATATCGCTCCTACCCATAGATTGCTGTTCTTATTCCATTGGTCTCAATATTCAATTCTTCCTCCTTCTGTGCTAATGATATGACAAAAAAATAGCAATTAGTCTGTGTTGAAGATTTTTTCTGCTAATCCATTATTATTCTCTGCTTGTGACCCTTTGTCTTCACTCACCCTGCAGATGGTAAAGGGTTAAGATATTTGTCATTGATTCTGGATAGTGAATTTTCTCAATGCGTTTTAACAGGGATATCAGCCTATTTTGGAATTGATTGGTTCGTAGGGGTGTTCTTGGTATAAAGGAATCTGTCATTTATAATATAGGGTGAGTTTTTTTGCACCAATAATAAGCGACGAGTTAAGTAGTTAGTATAAACATTTTTTTAAAAAAGAATAAATTTAATCCCATTTTGACAAAAGAGATTAATTTATTGCCGTAATTGGATTTGCAAGTCGGTTTGTTATGGTGCTTTTAATTGCTGGTTATTATAAAGCAAAAATTATTATCAGGCTTATTTAATAAAAGTTCTATCGTTAAAAATAGGCTAATTTTGCCACAACCAATCAGGTGTTCTTTCAAATGAGTTAGATAAGTCCTGTAAATTGATGGAAGATTAGAAAATATTTATTTTGAATATCCTTTCAGTAGAAGACAGAAAAGCTTCCTGGATGGATTTAGAGAAGAGCCAAAGACTTATTAATTCCAAAAATGAAATAAATGAATCTAAAGGTGAAATTATCTAAGGGGAAAAAAAGTTTTCAAATAGAAAATCAAGTTTAACTGGAAGGTAGGAAAAATGATTCCTACTTCCCAATGTGCTTTATAAACACTCAGGGAATTCAATAAAAGTTTAAAATGGTTCAAATTCACTCCAACCCAACAAGTCTTATTAACATCTAGCTAACATCTGATGGGTTGGGGCAAAATTAGCACCATTTTTACAATAAGAACTTTATTGCAAAACCAAGTGCTGAGTTGTCCCCAGCTGAAAGCTCAACCTTAGCCATCCCAACACACTGCATCCTGGCTGACAGCTTCACCACTTGTTCCCCTTGCACCCTACAACACGTGTGCATGCGTGGATATGTTAGAAAATGGGATTATCATGGCAGCTGAAGGGGGGGGGGGCAGTGAAGCTATTGGCTGTGCATGAAGACATTTTAAAAGTTTACAGCTCAGGTTTAGAAGAAAGTATAACAAGAGGTAGGCATATGTGTGTGTGTGTGTGTGGTGTGTGTGTGTGTTTTGGTGTGTTTGTATGTTGTTATATTTTTATTTTTTTTTTTCCTTGTTTCTGCTCGCACCTCCTACTCACTCTTCACAGCCTTGGTGCCGAACCTCAAACTACTAAATTCTACTCACCGCATAAGGGCACCCAAGGTCTTTGTGTCGGAACTTTGGGTATCAATGCATTTCGGCTACCAAGGAGCCGTCATCAGGATCATCCTGATAAAGACCTATGTTGTAAAGACTATGAGTGCCCTCATTGTGGTATGTATGTATGTATGTATGTATATATATATATATATATTCTTCATAAATGTGTGCACTCACGTTCATATGCATATGCCTGGTGCTACCCTGGGGATGATTTTATATTCCAAAGGTAGGATCAAGGTGCACATCTAGGGATTCACTAAACACTTTTATTGAGTGCAAAAACAGCAACTTTTCGGTCTTTCTTCTTAGACCTTTTTTCAGCTTGAAGAAAGACCGAAACGTTGCTGTTTTTGCACCTCAATAAGTGTTTAGTGAACCCTAGTTGTGCACCTTGATCGTACCTTGGAATATATATATATATATATTATATATATATATATAATATATATATAAAGGTTACTTTCAGTAGAAATTGCTATTTAAATTTATATATCCAGGTTTATGGATGAGAGCTTGTCAGCAAACTAATAACTTAATTTCAGCATTGTGGTTATAACAAAAGGAAAACCCATGGCATGTATGCATGAAGCTCTCAGTGCAATAACATGCATTTTTATTATGTACAGTATTAGTGGTTGATACACAACTG
This sequence comes from Hymenochirus boettgeri, assembly GCA_019447015.1. Lineage (NCBI taxonomy): Eukaryota > Metazoa > Chordata > Amphibia > Anura > Pipidae > Hymenochirus > Hymenochirus boettgeri. The sequence continues at coordinate 34,294,267 of CM033472.1, read as the reverse complement.
CAAGGGTTATTTAAAATACCAACTATTGTAAAGACAATAGAAGCTTGCGTCTTCTACCAGAATGCCTTGGGAGCAGCCAAGCAACCACGTCCGACATTTGAAAATGTTTGTTAACTTAAAGGAAAGGTTGAGCTCCAACATTCCTGTGGGTTTTGAATTTTGAATGTTGCTATTACCTTTGCCTTGCAACACAATTCCACACTTTTCAAACTTGCTCTCGTTTTAACTCGGTTGTAGAGATCTTTTGTGCACACAGGTAAGAAGAGATGCACTGGAAGGTAAACAGCAGCACTTCCCATTCCTTTCTTTAAAGTAGATGCCGCCTAGTCTATAAATCTTTCAGAGCCCAAACAAAAACCCTCAACCATCTTGTGGAGTTTACTTGATAACTCCATTTAAGACTCAAGTCTACAGAGCAGATTTAGGCTGGGAGAATCGACTTGTAACCATTTGTTCAAACACGACCTCATTATCTTCTGAATAAGAAAAACATTCAACAATTTGGGAAAGAATTATAAACTGATGCTTTAAAATATTCTGAATTTTAGTCCAGATTCCTTTGTGAATTATCACCGGTTATTTGTCACATGTCCAACTCTTCAAATACACCCAGGTCGGATTGATGATTGGGCTCACCAGGAAGTATATAACCAACAGGGTTTCAAGGCTAAAGTCGCGCTAACCAATCCAATATCGGTGAGCGTGACCTTAACCCCTAGGTTGCGACAGCTGTTTTATACTTCCTGGAGGGCCACAACATCAATCAATGTTACAATCTGGTGTATTTGAAGAGTTGGACAGGATCGACCAATTACTATTCTTAATGCAGAGAACTGAGTCTGATGCAGTAAAGGTGCAATATTTGCCCAGCTATCAATTTGTAGCAACCCCATGAAAAACATCGGATTGGTTGCTGCAAATTAATAGCATGGGCAAACTTTTAAACTTCTTGCACCAGTCCAATATATGAGTCCAAATTTACAGGGCAAAGGAAAGTAATTTTAGCAAAACATTTTTCTATGTGTGATCATTGTGTGTCCCCTGGAATCCACTTAAAATAGTGGGTGATATGCCATCTTTTTACATCTAAGGTGATGCACCAAGAGAATAATGGGTCCTACTCTGAGTTAAAGGAATAGTTCACCGCAAAAGTGAACTGTCCTTTAATGCACTGATTGAAGCTATCCTTAACCACCCGGTCTTCAATCAATGTAATAAAGGAATAGTTCACTTTTGCAGTGAACTATTCCTTTAAAGTTATGCTAACCAATGTTTTATTGGTTAGTGCAACTTTACTCCTTCATTGCTGCATTGATAATGTGAAAGTCAACCACGCACCCGCCACAATTGATTTTTATATGCTGATAGCATAATTGTATACATACCGCCATGGTATAATATGGTATATTACCATCTGGTATAATTTGGTATACATACCGTCATGGTTAATATGGTAATATACCGCATGGTATAATTTGGTATACATACGTCCATGGTATAATATGGTATATATACCATCATGGTATAATTTGGTATCAATACCGTCATGGTATATATGGTATATAACCGTCTGGTTTATTTTGGTATCACTACCGTCATGGTATATATGGTATATACCGTCATGGTTAAATTTGATATACATACCGTCATGGTATAAATATGGTATATATACCGTCATGGTTTAATTTGGTATACATAGCGTCATGGTATAATATGACCCTAAAAATCTTGATTATTTGAATTAAAATGTTTAGATGAATAAATAATGGGGGGGTTGTTCTACACATTTACGGCAGACATTTAGAGAGCAGTTTGTATGATTTGGAAAATCATGTTGCATTCAACATTGATTCATTACAAAGTAGTGATTCACTATGAAGAACCTGCAGGTAAATCCATACATTGACTGCTGGCTGATTTGTGTATCCGTAGTCTCTATAAGGGAAACACGTTTTGAAATCTTATTTGGTTTGCTCTATCTCTGGGGTAGAATAGGAAAGAACAGGAACATTCAACCTTATATCCTTTGGCTGTTGTTGTAATATTGTATACATTAGTATATAGAAATATCAAAAGATGATTAGATATGGAAGAGCGATGTCTACTACTGTATTATTCAATTCACGAAACAACTAGAGTCTGTCTGTCTATCTATCTATCTATCTATCTATCTATCTATCTATCTATCTATCTGTTTATCATCTATCTGTCTATAATCTCTCTATCTATCTAGTATCTATCTATCTATCTATCTATCTATCTATCTATCTATCTATCATCTATCTATCTATCTATCTGTTTATCATATATCTGTCTATAATCTATCTATCTATCTATCTATCTATCTATCTATCATCTATTTATCATCTATCTGTCTATAATCTATCTATCATCTCTGTCTATATCTATCTATCTATCTATCTATCTTTCATCAATCTGTCTATAATCTATCTATCTATCTATCTATCTATCATCTATCTATCTATCTATCTATCTTCTATCATCTATCATCATTTATCTATCTATTTATCTATCTATCTATCTATCATCTATCTATCTATATCTATCTATCTTCTATCTATCTAGCTATCTATCTGTTTATCATCTATCTTTCTATAATCTCTCTATCTATCTAGTACTATCTATGTATCTATCATCTATCTATCATCTATCTGTCTATATCTATCTGTCTATCTATCTATCTATCTATCTATCTATCTCTATCTATCTATCTATCTATCTTCTATCTCTATCTGATCTATCTGTCTGTCGCTGTCGTCTGTAGATAGATAGATAGATAGATAGATAGATAGATAGATAGATAGATAGACAGATAGATTATAGACAGATAGATGATAGATAGATGATAGATACATAGATAGATACTAGATAGATAGAGAGATTATAGACAGATAGATGATAAACAGATAGATAGATAGATAGATGATAGATAGATAGATAGATAGATAGATAGATAGATAGATAAATAGATAGATAAATAGATAGATAGATGATAGATAGATAGATAGATAGATAGATAGATAGATAGATAGATAGATCTGCTCGCCTGCTCGCTCGTCGCTCGCTAGCTCGCCTCAGCTCGCTTCTCCGCCCGCTTGCTCAAGATCGCTCGATTCGAGCAGCTCGATTCTCGACAGAGAATGATCGAATCATATCGCCAGCTCGCTGCCTCCCTCGCTGCTCGCTCGCGCTCGCTCGCTGCTCCTCCTTCTCGACCCGCTATCTGGCCTCCCCAGCTCGCTCGCTCGCCTCGTGCACTCCTCGCTCGCTCGCTCGCTCTCTCGCTCGCTCGCTCGCTACCTCGCTCCGCTCGCGCGCTTCGCTCCGCGCTTCTCGCTGCTCACCCCCTCGCTCGCTCGCTCGCTATCGCTCCTGCTTCGCTCGCTCGCTCTCTCGCCGCCCCCGCCTCTCGTTGTGTTTCGTGTCTGCATACCGAAGTGCCTCGCTCTTCCTTCTCCTCTTATTGTCTTTCTTCTCTGTCCCCTCATTTCCACCCCAGCCCAGGTACTACGGTTGTGTTCCTGTTCTTTCTCTTCTACCCCCGGGTGAGCCACCAATTGTTTCAACGTGTTTTCCCTTTGGACTCACGGTCCATCGGCCCAGTCATGTTCATGCTTTACCTGCTGTTCTTCGTGTCACTCTTGTATATCAATGTTGTGCCATGTTTTCCTCATCCCCACTGCTCTCTACTGTCTGCCGTTGTGTGAGCAACCCCCCCATTTTTTTTCATCTCCTTTTATTCAAATAATCAAGATTTTTAGGGTCATATTTATACCATGACGCTAGTATACCAAATTAAACCATGACGGTATAATACCTATTTTATACCATGACGGTATGTATATCAAATTAAACCATGACGGTATATATACCATATTATACCATGACGGTATGTATACCAAATTAAACCATGACGGTATTATACCATATTATACCATGACGGTATGTATACCAAATTATACCATGATGGATATATACCATATATACCATGACGTATGTATACCAAATTATACCAGACGTATATATACCATATTATACCATGACGGTATGTATACCAAATTATACCATGATGTAATAATACCATATTATACCATGGCGGTATGTATACCAAATTATGCTATCAGCATATAAAATCAATTGTGGCGGGTGCGTGGTTGACTTTCACATTATCAATGCAGCAATGAAGAGTAAAGTTGCACTAACCATAAAACATTGGTTAGCATACTTTAAAGAATAGTTTCACTGCAAAGTGAACTATTCCTTTATTACATTGATTGAAGACCGGGTGGTTAAGGATAGCTTCAATCAGTGCATTAAAGGACAGTTCACTTTTCGGTGAACTATTCCTTTACTCCAGAGTAGGACCCATTACTTCTCTTGGTGCATCACCTTAGATGTAAAAAGATGGCATATCACCCACTATTTTAAGTGGTATTCCAGGGGACACACACATGATCACACATAGAAAAATGTTTTGCTAAAATTACTTTCCTTTGCCCGTAAATTTGGACTCATATATTGGACTGGTGCAGAAGTTTAAAAGTTTGCCCATGCTATTAATTTGCAGCAACCAATCCGATTGTTTTTCATGGGGTTGCTACAAATTGATAGCTGGGCAAATATTGCACCTTTTACTGCATCAGACTCAGTTCTCTGCATTAAGAATAGTAATTGGTCGATCCTGTCCAACTTCTCAAATACACCCAGATTGTAACATTGCATTGATGTTTGGCCCTCCAGGAAGTATAAAACAGCTGTCGCAACCTAGGGGTTAAGTCACGCTCACCGATATTGGATTGGTTAGCGCGACTTTGCCTTGAAACCCTGTTGGTTATATACTTCCTGGTGAGCCCAATCATCAATCCGACTCTGGGTGTATTTGAAGTTGGACATGCTTGACAAATAACCGGTGATAATTCACAAAGGAATCTGGACTAAAATTCAGAATATTTTAAGCATCAGTTTATAATTCTTTCCCAAATTGTTGAATGTTTTTCTTATTCAAGAAGATATGTAGGTCGTGTTTGAACAAATGGTTACAATCGATTCTCCCAGCCTAAATCTGCTCTGTAGACTTGAGTCTTAAATGGAGTTATCAAGTAAACTCCACAAGATGGTTGAGGGTTTTTGTTTGGGCTCTGAAAGATTTATAGACTAGGCGGCATCTACTTTAAGAAAGGAATGGAGAAGTGCTGCTGTTTACCTTCCAGTGCATCTCTTCTTATCCTGCTGTGCACAAAAGATCTCTACACACCGAGTTAAAACGAGACAAGTTTGAAAAGTGTGGAATTGTGTTGCAAGGCAAAGGTAATAGCAACATTCAAAATTCAAAACCCACAGGAATGTTGGAGCTCTAACCTTTCCTTTAAGTTAACAAACATTTTCAAATGTCCGGACGTGGTTGCTTGGCTGCTCCCAAGGCATTCTGGTAGAAGACGCAAGCTTCTATTGTCTTTACAATGTTGGTATTTTAAATAACCCTTGCAGTTGTGTATCAACCACTTAATGTACATAATAAATAATGCATGTTATTGCACTGAAGCTTCATGCATCACCTGCCATGGTTTTCCTTTTGTTATAACCACAATGCTGAAATTAGTTATTAGTTTGCTGACAAGCTTCTCATCCATAAACCTGGATATATAAATTTAAATAGCAATTTCTACTGAAAGTAACCTTTATATATATATATATATATAATATATATTTATATATATATATTCCAAAGGTACGATCAAGGTGCACAACTAGGGATTCACTAAACACTTATTGAGGTGCAAAAACAGCAACGTTTCGGTCTTTCTTCAACTTGAAAAAAGTCTAAGAAGAAAGACCGAAAAGTTGCTGTTTTTGCACCTCAATAAAAGTGTTTAGTGATCCCTAGATGTGCACCTTGATCCTACCTTGGAATATAAATCATCCCCAGGGTAGCACCAGGCATATGCATATGAACTGTGGAGTGCACCATTTATGAAGATTTATATATATATATATACATACATACATACATACATACCACAATGAGGGCACTCATAGTCTTTACAACATAGGTCTTTATCAGGATGATCCTGATGACGGCTTCCTTGGTAGCCGAAATGCATTGATACCCAAAGTTCCGACACAAAGACCTATGGGTGCCCTTATTGCGGTGAGTAGAATTTAGTAGTTTGAGGTTCGGCACCAAGGCTGTGAAGAGTGAGATAGGAGTGCGAGCAGAAACAAGGATATTATATATATATATATAATATATATTAACATACATAACATACATATACACACACACACACACACAACACACACACACACAGTCTATCTATCTATCTATCTATCTATCTATCTATCTATCTATCTATCTGTCTGTCTGTCTGTCTGTCTGTCTGTCTGTCTGTCTGTCTGTCTGTCTGTCTGTCTGTCTATCTATCTATCTATCTATCTATCATCTATCTGTCTATAATCTCTCTGTCTATCAAATAATCTATCTAGAAATATCAAAATAATGATTAGATATGGAAAGGGGTGTCTACTGTATGTATTCAGATTCATGAAGCAACTAGAATATGACTATGAATATCTATCTCTCTGTCTGCCTATGTATCACGGTCGGTCTGTCCGTCTGTCCGTCTGTCTGTCTGTGTGTAAGTCTGTCTATCTATCTCTGTCTGTCTGTGTCTATTTATCTGGGCATAGTAATTATATATCTGTTGTTTATGTAGTAAACCAATTAAAGAACCAATTAAAGACACTGATAATTGAGTTACAACAGTACAAGCTCATATCTGTATCAACTTTAAAAGCCATAACAAAGGGGACACACACACAGACACACATAAATATATGTAAAAATATGTGGCTATGTATTTATAGATCCCACCAAACCACGGAATATGCAGATGATGTACAAATATTGTAGAATGAATATACAGGTGCAGAACAAATAACGTAAAAGTTTCCTGAAATCTTTAATCAAGCGTAAGGAGCTGAACAGTAAGTAACAGAACCCAGATGTTTAAATTATTCATCAAGAGGTGACATTCGAAATGTTACCTTGCTGATTGTCAACACCAGTGCATGGATCTCAGCAAACTTGTTATTTTCCCAAAATAACTGAACTGTAACTGGGACTTTCTACATCTTAGCAGCAAACAGGGAGGATTTTTGATGTTGACTTACCGGTATACAGACCTGGTAGACATAATTCAACATTTTTTCTTTTTTTGAACGGAATCTCCTTGTAGGTTTACTATATAAACGTTCTACCTGCTGGCTGTTTTTAATCAAGCAATGTTCGTAAAATCAATATTGGTCTAGTTCCACAACATCACACGGTGTTACTTTGTTTGGTAACCATCTAACCACATGTTGAGTTTCATGCTTCTCTTGTGGGATATACTTAGTGGAAGTGGGGCCTTTGCATTGCCTGTTTTACTGTATATAACTGTACACGTGTCCAAGAAGTCCCACTATGTGGACTCTACATTATATACATATTTGACATTTTGACATTATTGCCTGGCTGCGGGTGCATTGTAATGAATTCTTTTTATAGTAGTGAAAGTAGGGGGCAAAGCCCCTTGGAGTCATCTGAATGGTGGTTCAGGAGTGGGTACCTCAACGCAAACCATATGATTGGCTTGTGATCATGAGGTACCCTAAAGCACCAATCAAATGGCTCAAAGGGGCTTTAGGGACATCCCCATGCCAGTAGCAGTCCCTAACATTAGGAATATGGGATGATGAATTTGAAATTCTTTGTGTATTCTTAATGTTTAATAAGCTAAGTATTTGATAATAAATCTTTTTTATATGAACTAATTATTTTTAATAAAAAATTTACCTAATGGTCATCTGTGCTAACAATGTGTAGTTATTTGTCCTGAATAGTTTAAGTATTGATTAGTATCTTTAAAGAACTCATAAAAGGCCATTGCATCCTTAAAAAAAGCCCCCAAGTATTTATTTTTAAGTTAGTTAAGCAAAAAACTAACCAGACTATCCAGGGCCAATCAGGTATCTGGAATTTGCTAAAAGCCAGAGATCTGGTAGTCACCAAGTGGTCACCCAGAGTCATGGGATGACTGGTCCAGTAGGCTGAGGGGAAATGAAAAATTCAGGCTGCCACAGAAGCTATTAGTAAGTTACGTGTTTCAAAAGCACAGCACAAGCCTCTAGCTCTAACATGGGCAAGGATCAGGAAACTCATCCTCCATCAGATCATTTACCAGTCAGCCCTCCAGTTCATTAGCAGTGTTAGTCAACCCTCCAGTTCATTAGCCATTGTCATCAGCCCTCCAGTTCATTAGCCATTGTCATCAGCCCTCCAATTCATTAGCCAATGTCATCAGCCCTCCAGTTCATTTGCCAGAGTTGTCAGTCCTCCAGTTCAGCCAGTGTTGTCAGCCATTGAGATCATTAGCCAGTCTAAGTTAGCCCTCCAGTTCATAGACCAGTATCTTCAGCCCTCTAGTTCATTAGCCAGTGTAAGTCAGCCCCCAAGTTCATTAACAGTGTTGTCAGCCCTCCATTTCTTTAGCCAGTATTAGTCAGTGCTCCAGTTTATTATTCAGTGTTTGCCAGCCCTCCAGTTCATTAGCTAGTGTTAGTCAGCCTTCTGTTTCATTAGCAATGTTGTCAGCCCTCCATTTTATTAGCCAGTGTTAGTCAGCCCCCGTTTATTATTTAGTGTTTTCCAGCCCTCCAGTTCATTAGCAGTTTGCCAGCCCTCCAGTTCATTAGCAGGCATTAATCAACACTTCTATGTCAGCCCTCCAGTTCATTAGTAACAAAGGAAACTTTGGGTAACTTGACTTAGAAAGTGTACCCAGGGGTGAGGACTTAGCGATTCAGGTCCTCACCACGGGTACTTGTAAGAGGGAGGGGGAAGATTTTATGACTATAATTGTCCTTTAACCCATCATACACTTGAAAATGTTGCTGGCAACAATGTAAAATGGGAAAGTGATCTTAAAAATCTGCGACGGTATCAGGGCTTTATCGGTACTGTGTGTACTCAGCTAAAGGTACATAGCCTAAATAATACAGATCTTCAAAACCCTCTTTTTGCAAACGAGGGTCTCTATGTAATAAAAACAATACTTATTCTGTCTCTCGGTGGTTACAGGTACAGTAGAAAAAGCATTTGACTTAAGGTAGTATGGCTAGTAGCATGTCACTTAGGGCCGTATTTTTAAAAGATCGTTATCGAAAAAATAATGATCGTTATCATAAAATAACGACTGTTATTTTCTGATATCGGGAAATACCGGTCGTTATCGGAAAATAGCGGTCGTTATCGGAAAATAGCGGTCGTTATCAAAAAATAACAGTCATTGTCCAAAAATAACGGTCGTTATCGGAAATCAGAAAATAACGGTCATTATTTTACGATAGCGATCGTCATTTTTTCGATAACGATCTTTTATAAATAGGGCCCTTAAGGAAGTATGGCTTTCCTGTTTACAAATACCTGTTACTCTCAGAGATGGACTAGAACTCAAACTCGAGCCAAACTTATCGAGTTCGAACGGACTTGGACTTCTCGAACTATCCCGGACCCGGATTTCTCTGACTTTTGAACATTCGATAATTATCCCATAAACGTTTCGAACATTCGATAGTTATCGAAATTGAAAATCGAATGATCTTCGAATCGTTTATGGGATAATTATCGAATGTTCGAATCATTTATGGGATAATTATTAAAAATCAAACGTGGGAGCTCGAAAGTGCCGCTCGTGAAAATAAAATTGATTTTTTGAAAGTTCTGGATATTCAAACATGTTCCCCAGAACATTTCCCTGGTCCCACAGCCATTTACATTTAGTTACCATTGATATTTTAATTGTATTTCATTAGAACTTTTCAAACTATTTGACTCCCATTGACTTTAATGGGTCCGTTTTCGAACTTTCGAGCTTTCCATATAGTTCAAAAGTTCGAAAACGGACAGAACTTTTGGAAGTTACTCTAGTAAACAATCTGCTAGACTGGCGAATGGAGAGACAGTCAATGGATCTTGTGAGGGCTACCTTATTGGTTTCTTGGTAGAAAAGCAAATTGCCTAACACATCGATCCAAGCATACACTTAGTTGATCTTTGTAAGGAAAATAGGAAAAATAAATGGGCCATCGTCCATGACACTAAAAGTAACCGTGTAAGAAATACATGACATGATTTGGCTGAAGGAACTGGAACTGAAATCCTATAAAATAAATAGCAAATTATCAGAATAACATGACATTATAGATGAACAAACACAACAGGTTCCCATGGAAACTACAACATTATGACATTGAAACACAATCTTAATAGCTCCAAATCGAAATTCCATCGGTAGAACCGGTAAAACAGCAGAGCTGGTAAGGTTTATGACAAAATTACCACACATCCTTACATGACTTTATGCAGATGGGGTCTGGATGAACACCTGAAAGTGCTGTTATTTCTAATGCATGATAATCTAAAGTTACATTAACCAAGTGGACATTAGAGATGGTTCTAAAAGCAGCCCATTAAAGGCAATGGGAGGAAACAGTTCAAAAAGTTTGAATAAATTACAGTTAAAATAGCAATGGTAACTTACTCTAAATGGCTGTGGCACCTGGGAAATGGTCTGGGGAACATGTACATATCACCAAAACCTGTTTAAACACTTCTTTCCCCCACTATCAGCCAATTGTGAGATTTCCGCATGCTACTTTCAGGGGTTATGGCCAATTCAAGGGTTACCGAATGCTACATTCGAGGGATACTGAAATCGACCTCTATATTCCAGGGTTACCAAATGAAAAATTCGAGGGTTACCAAAAGATAAATTCGAGGGTTACCGAACGATAAATTTGAGGGTTACCGAACAATAAATTCAAGGGTTACCGAAATCGAAAAGGTACATTTGAGGGTTACAGATCGATATATTCAAGGGTTACCGAAATCAAATGCTACATTTGAGGGTTACAGATCGATACGTTCAAGGGTTACCGAAATCAAAGGCTACATTTGAGGGTTACAGATTGATACGTTCAAGGGTTACCGAAATCAAATGCTACATTTGAGGGTTACCAACCGATACAGTCATGCGTTACCGAAATCAAAGGCTACATTTGAGGGTTACAGATCGATACATTCAAGGGTTACCGAAATCAAATGCTACATTTGAGGGTTACAGATCGATACGTTCAAGGGTTACCGAAATCAAATGCTACATTTGAGGGTTACCAACCGATACAGTCATGCGTTACCGAAATCACAGGCTACTTTCGAGTGTTACCGAAATCGAAGGATACATTCGAGGGTTACCTACTTGATAATTTGATAATTATCGAATATTCTGATAATTATTGAAAATAAACCCGAACAAGTTCAGATAGCGTTTTGATAGTTGTAGTTCGTCCAAAGTCATAAAGTTTGGCCCGAACTCGGGTTTGAGTCCATCACTAGTGGGCATATTTAACTAGAAACGTTAATTAAAGTTAAATTAAAAAAAGAAAACGTGTGTGCTAAATATAGCATCAATTGTCAAGCCCTTAGAAGGAAACTGTGATCAGAATCTCAATTTCAGGTGAGTTATATCCAGACAATGGGTTTAAAACAGCACATAACCGTTTTCTAGTTTGCATAAGGAAAGTTATTATCACAGGAAAGAAATAAGGTGTGACACTAGTATATAGCTTAATGGAAAATCATTATTGAGAAGTACCATATTCATTTCCACAGATCACGTCTCCAGAATAACCTAAATATTATTGACTCTTGTAAAGAGGGGAAAGTAATTGTTATGTTATCCACTTTAGAAATGATTGTCTGGTCCTTGTGCATTTTTAGATGAAAATGAAAGATATAAGAAAGAATAATGAATCCTTTTAGTTTAAGTCAATATTCCTTTGCATCTGTTTTTCAACATCCCACAAAACCTAAAGGTCAGGGGAACTTCTAGGATTTTTGCTGCCTGAGCCAAACTTTTGAATGCCACCCTTGATTATTTCCGGGTGGCGCACGTAAAATTTTAACTATGTCCAGCCTACAAAACCACACCCACCGACAAGGCCACACTCACTTTAATGGTTTTGAACTTCCTATCACATAGGTATTAAAACAGTTCCTTTGTAAGTCAATTTGCAATAATGTAAATTACTAGAAACAGATATTACATCCCTTTCTCAAACAGCTTATGTTGCCGCTTCCATATTGCTCCTTTCAGATTTTTGTTGCTTAAATCAGCATAACTAATCTTAAATTTTATAGCCTGTGCTATACATGTTATAATACATTAGAACTGCCATACTTTCTATAGTATTAAAGATTTTAGCCAGTTGTAAACCTGCCACCATGTCAAGGGCCCTAAACTATGGAGTATGAAAATGTCAGTTTAGTTCTCCTTTAAACTTATAACATTCTGCGGTTTTAATGGAGGTAAAGACAGCAAGCAGGTAGACATGATGGGGCAATATTTCAGACCGATCAACTGATCGCAGCATTTGACAGTCGAAATAGCATCTTGTGTGAATGTGGTTTAAGTGCCAACAGAGTGTTGGCTCTTACCTTCTTTAGATACATACAGGGAGATTCAATAAAAGTTCTTATTGTTTAAAATGGTGCTAATTTTGCCCCAACCAATCAGAACTTATTTAACATTTGAAAGCTAACATCTGATTGGTTGTGGCAAAGCTAGAACCATTTTAAACGATAAGAACTTTTATTGAATAACCCTGATAGAGTGTTAAAGGGCATTGAAACACTTTGACATATAAAGCTTACTCCCACAGCAAAATGCTGAGATGGAAAAGACAGCCACCCAGCAAGGTCCAACAACCCACTCAAAGGCTCCCAAAAACTCAGACACACAGAAAAGGCACCTTTTTTTGTCACACAAGGAACTCAGTATGTCACAGTGTCACTGTCACCGCAGTAGGCAAAGGTATGGGAGGACTGGCCCAGTAGGCAGAGGGGCATATGCCCCCGGTCTGGTCTCCAGTGAAAAACCTGGGCTGCCACAGAAGCTATTAGTAAGTTACATGCTTAAAGGACACAGCGCATGCCTCTAGTTCTAACATGGGCAAGGAACATGAAACTCCTCCTCTGCTGCTGAACCTCTTTACTGACACTGTGAGCTGACATGCACAGCAGCCTAAATTAAAATGAATTTTGAGAATGGGAGGTCAGTTATGAGGTCTTGGAGACACTGCGCAGCAAAAAGCTTAACTATGTGCTGCCTGCCTTGGCTGACATGGTAAAAGATGATTGGGGGTTAGCATGTGCTTATCTATGAGACTATATACATTGGTTTGCTCTTGGCTCCCTTCAAACTCCTGCCCAGACTGTCAGAATAATAGAAGCAGCACAGCAATCTCTAAAGTTTAGTAGATTACTTTCTAGCAGTCTTCGCAGCACATTGAAGGAAGCTGAGAGCAGAGAAATATATGGGGGTCTCAGGTATATAATCACATTTATTATTAGTCAGCCCTCCAGTTCATTATCCAGTGTTAGTCAGCCCTCCAGTTCATTTTCCAGTGTTACGTAAGCCCTCCAGATAATTTAGCCAGTGTTGTAAGCCCTCCAGATCATTAGCCATTGTTGTAAGCCCTCCAGGTCATTAGCCAGTGTTGTAAGCCCTCCAGATCATTAGCCAGTGTTGTAAGCCCTCCAGGTCATTAGCCAGTGTTGTAAGCCCTCCAGATCATTAGCCAGTGTTATCATCCCCCAGATCATTAGCCAGTGTTATCAGCCTTCCAGTCCATTACCCAGTGTTGTAAACCCTCCAGATCACTAGCCAGTGTTATCAGCCCTCCAGATCATTAGCCAGTGTTGTAAGCCCTCCAGATCATTAGCCAGAGTTATCAGCCCCCCATATCAATAGCAAGTGTTTTCAGCCCTGTAGATCATTAGCCATATGTTATCAGACCCCCAGATCATTAGCCAGTGTAATGATCACTTCCACTGTCATATGGCTCCTCTAGGAGCTATATGTTATGCTGAGCACTGTGCAGCAGGGTGTTTGTCTTGACTCCCTTAAGAAGCAGAAGTGGAGTTGAAGCAACTTCAAAGTATTGTGTATATTAAAGTCATGCAGGTGGGGCTCACACTTCTCTTGGCACATCTTGAGGAGGTCAAGGGGTTCGACTTGAGATAAATGTCTCACTCTGCCTCATGGTAGATGGGGCCCTGCTTAAGGTGAATTCTCATATTCTTATACAGAAAACTGAATGTTATCACTAAAAAGGAGTTTTTGTCTCTTTTTGCTGTTTGGTAAACTTTGTTGCATACTAGTGCACATCTAGTGCTCTGGTTTCTTATATGTGGTAGCACTAGTGTTTGTATGTTATGTTATTTTTAACTTTTTTTTTACAGTGGCCATTAATGATGGGATCCGCATCCGTCTTGGGCCCGGATCCACAGTAACATAGTAATTGAGGTTGAATAAATACATGTCCATGTATACCAACCTTTACACCCTACAAAAACACAGCTAACAGTCTGGTTTCAAAATCCAAACGTTATGTCGGAAGCAAGCTGGCCGTTCGGATTTTGGAACTTCCGATCGTATTTTTGAAGGTTACTGAATGTACGGGTTATTTTCAGTAACCCTTGAAAATTACCTTATATGCTCGATAACCCTCAAAAACATGACCAAAAAGTAGTTTACGATCATATTTTTAGGGTTATCGAAAGTACAAGGTCATTTTTGAGGGTTACTGAAAATAACACCGTACATTCGGTAACCCTCGAAAATACGTTCACAACCCTCCAAAGTACATTCCGTTTTAGGATTTTTGGATCTTTTAATTATTTCCGAGAACCGTAAATCCGAAAAATGGAATGAAACTTAAGAGTTTCGAACATCTCTAGTGGTCATGTGATCTGTGATTTATCTAAGTGACTATGATAAGAATATCATTAACAATTGATCTCCATTTTAAAGGTGCACACAACATTGATTTTTAGGTTATGATTTTGACTCGCCTTTAGGCATGCTAAAAATGTCGATTAAGTACTTTTTTTTAATTTAAAGGACATGTCCACCCCATATAATAAAACAACTCAGTTTCTTTCTTTAGTAAGTGCTAGACAATCCAGTGTTTGAATACAAAATTTCTGTTATCCTGCTTCAGCTCTCCAAAACGTCTCCAGTCTCCCGGCATCCCAGTGTGCACATGTGAGCTCACAATCCAGACCTTTGTACAGCCTGCGGGAGAACTTTCAGAGGGCTAGAGCATTGTAACAGAACACATTTCTTTTTAAACCATTTTAGAAGTAGGAAGACATTTTTTTAAATTTAGGGGTGGACTTGCCCTTTAAAATAATAATAACTTATTCAAAGAAATATAAAGAATAACCAAGCAGCACACAGATAGAAACCTTCAGATGTTGTTGACAATCTCGCCTGATGGGGTGCTGAGAAGAGCAGGCTTTTAGCATTTGAAACACTGCACAGAATGGTTCTATAAACAGGAGTTGAAGGAAAGTTGTAAAGTAATGACAGACATTATGGTGCAACTTGCAATTTTCCATTTTTTTTTATTGAATTTTTTTCCCTACAAATGTTCAGATTGGCAAAAACTAGAATAATTTTAGGATTACATTCCTACTGGCTGAATGCTTGTTATCTGCCATTTCTGGTTTAAAGTGGCTTCCTATTGAAAGGCAAACTTATTTTGATTTTAAAAATAACATAAACCACTTTAATAACTAACCTCTTAAAGGAGATCTCCAGCCTAAAGTACATTTTACTGTGAATTATAGCCTGGAAATGGCTGGTTTAAATGATGTCCTTCTTTTATTCCTTAAACCTGAGCGATACACCTCTTTTAAATCAATAAAACATCTTTCATTACAGATACCCTTGCTCTTCCTTTTAGCACAGGAAGATGAGTAGTTGTTTGGGTAATAGAAGCACACTATAGCTGGGTACACACACTAACGATAAAGGGCTGATACTGTTGGTTATTATTAGCGTGTGTAATGCATTTCTGAGTGCTCCAGAGTAAAGATGGGATCCGGGTCCGACTCAGACCCGGATCGGACACGGAAAGTCCTCGGCTCCAAAATCCGAATGATCCGTCTGAATCCAGATGCATCATTCGGATTTCGGGACTTTGGAGCCTATTTTCTAGAATATTATAGACAATTATAGACAATAGCTTTAATGTTCAATAATCCTCGAAAAACTCTAGGAAACTTGAAATTAGTTTCCAATCGTATTTTCGTGGATTATCGAACGATCGAGACTATTGGCGATAATCCTCAAAAAAAGCCTCGAACACTTGATAATAATCAAAAATTCGTTCTGTTTTTGGATTTTCGGATCTTTGGGATTTTCAGGAGATCTGGAAATCCAAAAATGGAACCAAACTGGTGGGATTCGTCCATCTCTACTCACGAGGCCAACAAGCATTCACCTTGGGTACTAAAGTATAGGGAGGCTGGGGGAACTCTGCAGTCCTGAGCATTCTCCTTATACTCCCTATACTTTAGACTGGGAGAACACTCTGGAATGTGAGTAGCACGATTGTCCTTTAAATGCCTTAAGCTAATTTTGTCCTGCATATGTTCCATGTTCCCTTTCAAGATCATAGCAATGTTTCAATTAATTGATGCATTCCTCTTTATCCATTCCTTTAACAGTTCAATATGATTTATTAGAAAGCTCCTCTTAATGAATACATATCAGGTAGTTGTGAATGTTTAATGAATGGCATTTGAATCATTCCAGACAAAACACTGTAATTATGGGAGTTACTCAAGGTCATCTCAAAGTATTATTGTAAATATAAAAATGTTAATATGCTTCACAATCACTCTAACCAACTACATCATGACATTATGGTTTCATAGAAAGAACTCCAGATTTTATGTAAACCATAGTTGTTTTACATTGTTTTATCTAAATCATTTTGAATAATTTACAGAGCATGTTAAACTATGATGTCCTCCCAGACCCATTTATAATTAAGTTAAGAATTGCCACCCACCCACCCCAAACACTGAGATCATGATACTAAGCTTTGTCTCTACTAGTCCTCCTTCCTGGTAGCATCCATCAGTCTCGGTTGTGAAAGTGACATCACAGCCAATAACATTTGCCTTATTATATTGCAGACCTCCACCCTGGCAGAGAGAGGAAAACAAAGCTTTAAGGACCGTGGATACAAAGAAGATGTCAGAGTTTGGGGGTCCTCAACTAAATTATGAATGGGTCTGGGGGAATTTAACCTATCTTGGTGTATTCAATTGGATACATACTTACTTTTTGCTGCTGGCTTTATCAAGGCACTTGGTTCATAAATCCTTAAAATTGTATTATGATTATTCTAAAATGCTGTAACTAATTCTGTTGTTACTTGAACCAAACATTCCATCTCACTGTCTTCTGTAGGACTGCTTATATAATTATAGCTAGACTTAATTCTAAGAATGGTGATAATATAAAATAATATATTTAATATTACTTAAACATGTAGAAACATTTTTTTCGGGGAGGAGACCAGTTGATTTTATATATTATTCTCAGCAGATGGAATTGTGTGAATTTATGTGTATTCTAAGTCTTGGAGTTCTACAGCCCTGGCTGATATATAATTGCAGATAATAATGAAAGTGATTGAGAAAATATACAGAGGCTAAAATCTATACCTTGGCATAATTGTTTAAATGTCATTTATGGGGCGAATCACAAAACACTTCTACTCTGTAATAGATCCTCATGGCTACCAACCACTAAATAGCAATAACTGGTCCACTGCATAAGTACTAATGCTTATTTGCATTCAGTCACATGAAAAAAAAAGTTTTTTCTTTAGATTGTTGTTTTTTTTTTGTGGTTTGTAAACAATTTTGATATTGATTCTTCCCTTCTACTGCACTTACGTTATATTCATACCCAACTACTACTCTTTCCCCTGTCAAGACATCCTTGACTTAAAATGGAAAGGACAGTACTTAGAAACCTACTTGACTGATCTCAAAAGTACAGGGGAAAATAAGCACATGGATTATTACAGGAACAGATAAAGCAAATATATTCCTCATTATGCTAATGTAACAATCGTATTTCCCGAGCTATAAGAACAAAACATTGTTCACCATATGGTGAGGATTTTGTTTTATTTCTTCATAATTTAAATGGCTTCATCTCCGATTATAAAATGTATGTTGTCATAAAGCATAAAAAATCCACCATTTTCAACTCATGTGTATAGAAAGTTTATTTCAAATAAAAGGAAAACAGTGAGAGGGGGATTAAAGGACAATCAAAGCCTCTGAACAACAGTCTTTCAAAAGGAACAGCATCTTATTACAAGAGCAGAAATCTGTGTCTATGGTTGTTGAGAAACTTACCTTTCTAACATGGGTTTGTGTTTTATTTCCCAATATCCCAGTATGACACAGCGTGGTCACTGACCATTATGTTCTTTACACATGCTCAGTGCTAAGATATGACAGGAATTGTTATAGTTGGTCACACCCACTTGTATTCTCTAGCTAATCCATTTACAAGACAAATAAGGCAAGGGAGCATGTGACTTAGGTCAGGGGTGTGGCCAGTCACTGTACATACACAAAGTTATTTTATCCAGTTGTTCAGGGGGTTACATTTACTTTAATGCTATTTACTCTAGTGGGATTTTACAGTTTATTGGTGTTTTTAGATGAGATATTTTCAGATTCTGGAGTGTATGGTTTAGTTCTCCTTTAAATCTATATAAATAAATCATTGGGGGAAACCATTTTGTTAAAAGATCTATTATATTTGGGTGATATCTCTCTGTCCATAAATTAGGGCTTTTATTGGATCAGTGTGCTACCTCTTCTGTAATTGGTTATTTTCTCTGAGCTTTGCATATAGGACACAATTTCTTTTTTCATATCTCATTCCTTGAATACTGCAGTGTTTCTGTCAATGAAAATGACATTATTTAGTGGAAAGTAGAATAACGTTCTCCACATCATTTTAACACTATATAAACTGAACATCACAAAACATGCAGCAAACTCTTTTTAAAACAAAGTCCTATGCTATAAAATAGCATTGCCAAACAAATAGAACAAATTAGAAATCATTTCCCAATCTTTTATATCCCTGTAACCAATGCATGTACCCTGAACAACTGGCTTTTTTCATCCCTGTGACCAATGCATGTGCCTAGAACAACTGGCATTATACATCCCTGTGACCAATGCATGTGCCTAGAACAACAGGCATTATACATTCCTATGACCAATGCATGTGCCCTGAACAGCTCGCATTAGGCATACTTATGACTAGCGCATGTGCCCAGAACAGCTGGCATTATAAATCCCTATGACCAATGCATATGCCTTGTACAGCTGGTGTTATACATCATGCATGTGCCCAGAACAGCTGGCATTATACATCCCTGTGACCAATTCATCTGCCCAGAACAGCTGGCATTATACATCCCTGTGACCAATGCATATGCCCAGAACAGCTGGGAGTATACATTCATGTGACCCAATGCATGTGCCCAGAACAGCTGGCATTATGCATCCCTATGACCAATGCGTGCGCCCAGAACAGCAGGCATTATACATCCCTATGACCAACGCATGTGCCCAGAACAGCTGGCATTATACATCCCTGTGTCCAATGCATGTGCCCAGAACAGCTGGCATTATACATCCCTGTGACCAATGCATGTGCCCAGAACAGCTGGCATTATACATTCATGTGACCAATGCATGTGCCTAGAACAGCAGGAATTATAGCACACACTACAGCCAGCCAGACAATAAGGGGGAGATGTAATAGGTACCAAAACGCTGCTCTTCCTTACATGTTTTCATGATGCAGCAATCACTGTGAGAGATTTACTGCATAATGTCTCGATTTAGGTATCATTAGTTTTCACACTAAAAAGTAACAAATATATATATTTTTGCATTGTGTTCCCGAGGCTGTCAATTGTAACGGTTCAGGACCCACATTAATATGGTAGCATACGTTTTACAATTATTTGAGTGATACCGACTATTATTACAACTCCCCCTAAATGTGTATCCCCCTAAAAGTGTATCCAATTTTAGATTGCATCATTGCAATACATAGATTAATGGCTTCTATGGTTACAATAGCAAGTGGCTTACTAAAAGTGGCCTTACTAAAATGCAAATGTTTGCAAAATTTATCAGATGTAACTAAGGGGGAGATTTAATAAGACTAAGCAGCATTACCCTGAGAAGTAAGCACTTCACAAGATTTACTGCTTCCCGAGACCTTGGACAGGTAAGGAACACTGTGTTACATCTCCCTTTAGGGGACGTTAAATTCCGTGCAACATACAGTAGTAGTGCAAAACCTAATAAAATAATATTATATTGGATTGCATGGGGTTTACACTTACCGTATATACTCGAGTATAAACCGAGGTTTTCGGGCTTTAAAAAAAGCCTGCAAATCTTACCTCGGTTTATACTCGAGTCAGCCTATCTCCTACCTTGTCCGCCGGCCGCGCGATCCGCATCCTCGGTGCGCATCCGGATGATGTCACTACCTGGCGCCTCTCACTTTGTGGCGCCAAGTAGTGACATCATCCGGATGCGCACCGAGGATGCAGAGGGAGCTCCTGCCGGACAAGGTAGGAGAACTATACACCAGTGGCAAATACAAATAAGAGTAAAACCTTCTTTATTTGTGCATATGTAATTTCCCCCTATTTGCAAGTATTTGCCACTTAAGATGTTTGAAAACTACAACTCCCAGCAATAAAGCATGCTGGGAGTTGTAGTTTTCAAACATCTTAAGTGGCTAATACATGCAAATAGGGGTAAATCCTCCTTTATTTGTGCATACATATGCACAAATAAATAAGGTTTTACTCTTATTTGTACTTCCTTTGATGGGGGAGAGCCTAGTGATTCTTGTCTTTGGCTGGCCACATTTTGCTGTAGAGTCCAATGTCCTATTGCTGTCTGTTCTCCTCTTGTCCTGCCTTTATGTGTATGAATTATTTTGCTGATTCTGGCCTTTTCTACCTTTACTATCCCTTCTCCATATGTTTTGCTGCCTTGCCTATACTGGGATTATTAGTTGACCTTGATCTCCATATATTTACTCCCTTCCTGTGGCTGATGTTTGAAAACTACAACTCCCAGCAATAAAGCATATTGGGAGTTGTAGTTTACAAACATCTTAAGTGGCAAATACTACCCCCTCGGTTTATACTCGAGTCAATGTATTTTTCTTCCTTTTTTCCTAAAACTAGGTGCCTCGGTTTATACTCGAGACGGTTTATACTCGAGTATATACAGTATTTGGCCAATAAGGGTTTACACTTATTTTGGCACTGTTACATCTCCCTCTAACTGCAATGGACCGGTAAAAGCTATCATCTGTTTGTCCCTACATACAATTATAAAACAGGCAAGTATTTGCAACCAATCAAGTGGCTATAAAGTTTATGGTTAGGTGGCTTCCACACAACATGCCAAAGGGGCCCCATCTTCTTATTTTTCCATTGACAGATATAGCCTCCTCCCAGAAAATCACTGTGGATGAAGCATGGATAGGGGCCCCATCATGGTTTTGCTGAGGGGCCCATGGATTCCTAGTTACGCCACTGAACAGAGCCTCCTAAAGACAAAATGTAATATTGCAGTCTTTTGCAATAAAATAGCATAACATATATATATGAGTGTATGAACTCATCATGGTTAAACAAGATGAAGTATTTTGCATTATTACAAAAAAATACTTTTATAGGATTATAGGACATAATAGGTTAAAGAAAATAATGATATTGTCACCAAAGTCAGTCTGTCTTGAAAATGCTATAAACACACATTTACATATACAGCATTAACAAGCTTGCTCCTTTTTTATATGAACAAATGTAAAATAAAACCAGTTTTTGGATCAGCAACTCCAATCCTGGTTGTAAACCTGTCCTATGCTCCTATGCTTGCAGAAATGTCTACAGGTGAGCATGGAGACATTTGGCAGGAAGGTTCTTAGTGAAAAGAACACATTTCAAGCAAAAGTCTATTCTAAAACACATCAATATTCTAAGCTTTTTATAGTGCAGTCAACTGTATAGAAGCAATTGCCTTAGGGAAACACTGGAACAGCTTGAAAACCCAACAACAGCCACAGAAAGGGAGGAAATATATGGAGATCAAGGTCAACTAATAATCCCAGTATAGGCAAGGCAGCAAAACATATGGAGAAGGGATAGTAAAGGTAGAAAAGTCAGAATCAGCAAAATAATTCATACACATAAAGGCAGGACAAGAGGAGAACAGACAGCAATAGGACATTGGACTCTACAGCAAAATGTGGCCAGCCAGAGACAGGAATCACTAGGCTCTCTCCCATCAAAGGAAGAGAGACCTAGAAACCAGAATTGCAGAATCACAAACTTGAAATACTGCAGGTTATCGTAAAAGTTTGATCGTGGACATAATTTTAAGGCTGCGAACATTTGTATAATACCATGTAGTAGTAAAATGGTATTTTATGGACGTTCGTGAATCTACGTTCACGGATGTAGATCTTCAATCGCTATTGTAAATTTATGGCAGCAATCGTAGATTTACGATATTTGTGATGTACCGAGCCTTTAGAAATATGAGCCCTAGAATTAACCTAGAGGGTTGTTGGGATCCTTCAAATCCAAACTTTCCTTGAGTACTTTCATTGGGGTAGGGGTAGAGGGGTATCATTTCCCATTAATTAAATTGTAAGCTCTTTGGGGCAGGGACCTCACTCCTAATGTGTCAAGGCACACACACATTTCCCTGGTAAAATTAGTGGCAAAGATGAACATGCAAAACGCTAATAAACAGATTTATTCAAATTGTATGGCCTATAGACTTCAATATATTTTGGCAACATATTTTCCCTTAGATTTAGCCAACACAAGTCCTCTTTGTTTCCTCAGATTTTCTTTTGGCAGAGATCATTACATTTCTGTAGGTGTAACAAAGTCATTGCTGAAAAAAGAAACTTTTTTTTGATGTTTGTTTACACTGAAATAGACCCTTCGCTGTGAAGTAATGAAGCATGAAAATGAAAGCTATAAGGGGTTACTGGATTAATTTACTATGGTCTGAGAGCTGAATATTATATTAAAATATCATATCTCTACAAAGATCAGAAACATGATCCGCGCCGCCAAATAGGAGCGATACCATGTGGATAAAAGCTATAGCTATACCCCACCTTTATAAATACGTCCTTAAGTGTTATTATCTACTGAAAAACAGGTTTGCTAGTTTATTACAAATGCTCTATAGTGAGATACAGTGTGTTACCCAGAATTCCTTTAATACTGATAGCTAATGTAAATTACAAAAACCTTTTATTATAGAGAATGCCATAGCTGATGGTTTTGCCTGTACAATACACCTGTCAGTTATAAGGACAATAAACAGAAAATGCGCCTACTTAAACACACTAATAACAACCTGTAAATAATCCCAATCTATATGGATGCATGTAGAGTTTAAATGAAAGGAAAACCAGTGCTGGTCCATTGTATTTAGTATGTGTAATTCTCATGCCCATAAGGTCATTTCAGAAACACTGAATCATTGAATGATTGTGCATCGTTTTTCTAGCAGTCTACTTAAACACAATAATAACAACCTGTAAATAATCTCAATCTATATGGATGCATGTAGAGTTTAAATGAAATGAATACCAGTGCTGGTCCATTGTATTTGGTATGTGCAATTCTCATGCCCACAAGGTCATTTCAGAAACACTGAATGATTGAATGATTGTGAATCGTTATTCTAGCAGTCAATGTTACAATCTTCACACTTCCAAACAGTTATGCTGTTGCATAGGGCTGGAGAATACAGAATTTATTACCCAACAAACCTCTCTTCTCCTGTCATAAAACAGATTGCTGCATATCACTAAGACATTGTCCAACACTGCAGGATACAAGAAATGTTCAAGGCTATTGATGATGTTTTTCTACCATGTAATCTTTGTAAAACACGATTAGGTGCGAAGCAAATGGCAATTGATCTAATCATTATTACAAACATATTTCTTTATTTTTTGGGGGGGATTAAAATAACCAGCTGTGTAATGATCAAACAAATATAGTAAAAGCGATGATCTAAAGTGTGGAAGTTTAAAATAAAACTAGGCTAACCAAGGTGGTGTCTGCACTGAAATGGCATTCTAATCTTCTCAACCATAATTCAATGAATACCATGGATTGAAGTCCAATGAATGGCTGGTCAAATGCAGAGTTTGTTTAGATCTTACCCAGAATTCTACAATGTAGGACTAGAACTCAAACTTTTTAGAACTGTTAGAACTATGAACTTTCGGGATTTTTGAACTTGCCGACATATTTTCGATAATTATTGAATTCTCGAATCAACAACCCTCAGATTCAGCACTCCAAAGCCCTAGAAAACATCGTTCGGTACATTCAAGGGTTCTTGCCAAAGTCGAAGGGTGCATTCGAGGGTTATGGCCAAATTCGAGGATTAGCAAATGGCGATTGAATGTAGCGTTCGCTAATCCTTGAATTCACCCATAACCCTCAAATGCGGCATTCGGTAAACCTCAAATACGGCAATAACCCTAGAATGTGGAAAACTATTTCGGTAATCCTCGAAAATTCAATACGGAAGCCTGACAATTGCCCAGTCGTGGGGAAAGTTAGTGTTTAAACAAGTTTTGGTGATATGTACATATTCCTCAGACCATTTCCCTGACCTGTCACTCAAATTGCCAGTGGGGAGGATTACAAGTAAGTAGTGTGGGATTTTGGAAAGTACCCAGAGGTGAGGACTTAGCATTTTAGGTCCTCACTCTGGGTATTTTGCAGGAATGGGGGGAAAGGAACAAGGGGGAGGGGAGTATAATTGCCCTTTAACCGTATTTTATAAGAACTTTTCAAAAATTTTCCCCCATTGACTTTAACGGATCCGTTTTTTAACTATAGAATTATCGAACTTTTACTGAAGTTCGGCCATCTCTATATAAAATGTGTTTAGGTTCATATCTGTTGTATTCAATTAGATCAACTGTACTTGAAGTTTAGTTATTGAAGACGTTTCACTAGTCATCCGACTGGCTTTCTCAATTCAGAATGACTTGTATAAGAATCTGTGGCAATTATGTACCATGGAAAATCCCAATTAGCATATCACAGCCAGGTGTTAAGGGCATGATTGCATAGTGGCTAAGAGGTGTTATAGGAACGCCCAGGGTAAGGTGTCAAAACAGCATTGTACATGGCAGACAGTTGGTGTCGAACCCCCCCACCTCTATTTAGGCTTGGTTTCTTTATTTTTACATAAATGGCCTCCTTGACACCTCTTTTGAACCAGTCACGTTCCTTTGCCAATATGTTAACATTACATTCTTCAAAGGCATGTCCTTTATCCTTAAGATGCAGGTACACGGCTGAGTCCTGACCCGAGGAATTGGCTCTTCTGTGCTGGGCCATACGTTGATGCAGTTGCTGTTTGGTCTGTTTAGGTTCATGTTTAGGCCCATGTTTAGCAGTTATGTCTATAGTTTGATATATTATTTGTTGGAGGTTGGAATTCCAAAATTAGTCAAACAAAGCGTGAGCTCATCTTGTTAATCGTTATTGTCTGAATTTAATTCAGGTAAGGTTAGGTATAATAAATTAACAATACAATTTAATTTCCTAAGTGGGATTTATGGATTCAAAAGTTGCCCATTATGGATATTTCTGTATTGTAAAAAAATATATTAAAGGATAACTGTATTGCCTCAATGCATTTTTTTTAAAACTGCTTTCAAAAGAGTAATGGTATGCCACCCTCCCCATACATTGTTTTTCCTGATTTTGAGCCTCTTTCTGCCTTCAATTAGCCATGCTGTGAAGGGGGCGTAACAATTCTGTCTGCCTGTAACTGTCACTCAAAACTAGTATGTGAGAAAACACTCTTCCACCCATCCTCGATCAGCTTGATTTTGTAGGCTCTATCCTAGCAACCGAACAGTTTAAGTTTGTTTGATTGGCAGAGGAGGAGGAGAGAGGTTGTAACAGACTTTCTTATCAGCCAGTGACAAGTGATATGTTAATCATGGCCCTGGGCTGTCTAGGAGGCGGGCTTTTAGCACTCATCTTTGCTGTGTGATATCTAAGGGAAGGCAGCATGGTTGTCCTTTAAAAAAAATTAGCAAACTTTATAACTTGGGGCCGTATTTCTAAAAGATCGTTATCAGTAATAATTGATAGCAATTCTTGATCATAGTGGGAAAAATACCGCTAGTATAGTATGTGTTTATGACTCTGGTGTAAATAACACTACCAGGTTAGAACATCTATTGTCATGTCTCACTTGCATTGGTGGAAATTGTCCAGCTTAACATTTCAGCCACCTTACTACAGGAACACTTTCCAGTCTTTCAAACTAAACATAAGTAAAGATCGCTTAACCCCCGGAACAAGCATTTTCACCAAAGGCTTAGCGGACAATATTAAATATGTTTTTGTGTTACCGTGGTCACGCAATCCTACTCATTTAATGAAAACTGCAAATATAGTGTAAATATATCAGTTGTTGTTGGGGGCAAGTAACTAATGATCAGGGTGAACCAGCAAATCTTAAAAATTATATTTTACAATCACTCAAAAGGTGGCGCTGTTCATTTTTCATCCCGTTTTTATCTAAATCCTGTGTTGATAAAGGTCCTCTTTCATTGCATGGAGAATAACTTAATTATCAGCATTTAATTCTCCTTTAAGGCAGAATTATTTACTTTAATAAGGCTTACAATAGAAAAAATACTTTTGAAAATGTAACTACCTGATTATTCAGGCTATAAATTATGCAGTATTATGAGGGTGCATATTTGTTTTGCCCCATTAATGAATTGGCGGCTGTTGATAATGGTTTCCTGCAACACTTTAACAAATGTCTCTCCAATGTTTGAGCTCCAATGCCTCATCTCATTAGACATTTTTTATCAGCAATTGTTAAATCACAGTTTTTAAATTTTATGAAGAAAAATTGCTCACGGCCAGTCAGTGGCTCCATAAAAATGTTAAAGGCTTTTGTGATTGAGAATTAAAAAATATGATGTAAACTAAGCAGTAGAAAAAGATTTAGGAGGTTGAAAAGCAAATGTTAATCAGAATTTCAAAAAAGTACTTTTAATAATAAAATGCGATCTTGATACTGTAGATGTAACTTATCTAGCACCTCTAAATTATACTATGTAGCACAATTTATTGTGGCTAAACAGCAATTCGTTTTTACTGGTCAGCTGACAAAGTGCTAGGTTGATTTACATGTTTGTGCCTTTTCTTAGCAGCTCAAGGTATCTTTGGACAGATATCACTGCCTTGTACCACACTAGGGTAATTGCTAACTGAGTTTCCTGCTCTGGTTAGTGGGTGCTTTCTGAGTTGCCTTTCTTGATTATAACTGTGTCTTCTAGGTGGGAGCTTGTCTGGGTTACCTTCCTACTAGAGATGGAACTAAACGCGGATTTCTGAGATCTGCGTTCGGAATTTTATTTAGAATTTTCATTTTTTTTTCTTGAATTTTTGAAAACGATCCAGCCAGTACCAAATTCACAGATGGCAGCTATTTTAGCTGTTAGCCATGGCAATGAGAATTATGTGTTTCCAAGGGTTAATAAGAAGTTTGCCACATTCCTTAGGCGCAGATTCCAATTTCTCATAATTTAGAAATATTTTGAATTTTCTAAAAATCCGTAATATTTACAAATCACATGAAATCTTGAAAATACTATGCAGAATGCTAAAACAGGAAGTGCATGAAATTTCCAGTACTGGACTGTGTTTTTAAAAGATTTTGAGCAGTGATACGTGTTCCTTAGACCATTTCCCAGGTCCCTGAGCCATTTCCAGTAAGTTACCATTGCTATTTATATTATGAATGCAGGTGGAATTTTCAGATTTTTTAAACTCCCATTGACTTTGAAAAATCTGCAAATCTGTGAGCGGAACAGATTTTTGCATGTTTGGCTGTCTCTACTTTCTAGTTATTCCTGAAGGTTTTTAGCTAGGGTACCTGAAACCATTTACTATAACTACTAAAACCATGAAACTAACTTGTAGGAAACTTTATCAACCTGTATCTATTAGAGATGGTCGAACTATTGAAAGTTCGGTCCGTTTTCGAACTTTCGAACTATTGTAAAAGTTCGAAAGTTCGAAAGTTCGAAAACGGACCCATTAAAGTCTATGGGAGGCAAATAGTTAGAAAAGTTTGAGTCAAATACAACTAAAATATTAATGGTAACTTAATGTAAATGGCTGTGGGACCTGGGACCTGGGAAATGGTCTGTTCCAATATCCAGGACTGTTCCATAGATCCAGGACTTTCGTAAAATCGATTTTACTCTCACGCGCGCTACTTTCGAGCTTTCGCGTTCGAACGTTCGAGGTAACATGGACATTTTACTCGCAGATTCGATGCTCGCGTATAGGCTGTAATGGAGACTTTACTCGCAGATTCGATGTTCGCGCCTAGATACCATGTACATTTTACTCGCAGATTCGAACGTTCGAACATTCGATAAATCATCGAAAGTCCGGGAAATATCGAAAGTCCGCGTCCGAGATAGTTCGAGAAGTCCGGGTCCGTTCGAACTCGAACAGTTCGATGCCATCCCTAGTATCTATGAGGAATCGGTTAATTTGCAAATATCTGACATTCTTCAAGTACTATTGGACTATAAAGTGTCAAAAATTATATGTCTTGTCATTTTGAAGGAGAATGAAATAATAATAAAAATAGATGTAAGCATGACTTTATTTTCTATATTTCATTTATTCAAGCTTCCAAATATTTTAAAACCATTCTAATAATTGATGATTCCTTTCTTAGCAAAAAATGGGGCCCTAAAGGATGGCCCTGTCTAGGGCCCCATATGATCTTAATCCATCTCTGCATGGTCCTTTGCTGGTGCAGATGTGAGCTTCATTCAGGTCTATGGGGATTGTGCCAAATAAGAATTTTGCTCACTGTGAGGTGTTACCACAAACAGAGGAGTTTGGGAACAAAGGGAGGAGAAGAAACAAAAATAACACAGGAAACTAACATTTGGAAGGTTAAAAATACAGCATTTCACATCCTCATTACATAGGTTATTGTTTATAAACTATTAATATGGATATTGCTCCTCCCATTAATTGAGTATTGAATATAGTTTGGTCAATAACCCCTGATATTTTTAATCTATGCTATGGTAATAGTTGCCTAATTTTCATAAAATATTCCCTCAATGAGCTAGGGAACTGCTGATGAAAATGACTTAGGGCTAGAGGTCTTGTTTGATGCTTTTCAGTCAGTCTATTTCATGCAGCATGTAATGAAATATAAAAGAGAATCTCAGGGGCCATTACACATTGTGAGGAATGTTCTCTGTCTTTGAAGTTTTTTTTCCCTTTTCTCTTTTAATGTATCGTTAATTTTTTTTTCTTACTTTGTTCTCTGCCTGCTTTAAACAATATAAACAAAAGGGGGGGGGGAGATAATCAGACAAGGTTAAAACAAGGGCACATGAAACAAGCATATAAAACTGTTAAATTAGTAGTCTGTTATACAAGGCAAAGTACTGTGCACGACCAAGTACACCATTCTGTATAGTGAACTACTTCTTAGAACTCAAACTTTATTCTCTTTTTCCTTGTGAACTGTCAATTTAAATTGTCATCTTGTAATGTTAGCAGTCAGTATTATACTTCTTAAAGAGCATGTCCACCCCAAGCTTAAAATTATAATTAAACCCCCTAAAATCAGTACTTGATGTCTACGCCAATCACTCTGGCTGCTTCTGCTGCTGCTGGTATATGGGAAAGGCACAGAACAGCAGGACAGGGAACGAGCCCTAAAAAGTATATTTAGGCATGATATAGACAATATTACCTTGTGAGGTCTATAAGTAGGGGACTAATTAGTTGATGGTTACATTTTAGTTTTGGGGGTGCACATGCCCTTTAACAGGTTAAAATTTATTTTTTTGTCAAAAATTTTTCCAGAAAACTGACATTGGAATCTACAGCAATAGGAGTTGCCTGAACTTCAATGATTATTCAGAAGCCCAAAAGAGAACTTTAGATGGGATATTATGCTTTCCTATGGTAAGGAGATGTAATTAAAGTTCTTATCATTAAAAATGGTGCTAATTTTGCCCCAACCAATAAGCTGTTAGCTTTCAAATGGTAAATAACATCTGATTGAGTGGACTCATTGGATGGCAAACCAATGGTAAGTCTTGTAGACTGCAGTGCAATAATGAGGAGATGGTGAATTTAGTTAAACCTATAGGTGTGCATCCATGGTTATCATGCCATACCATGCGGTAGAAAAATACCATGGGTTATTGTACAATATCAGCTTAATCAGCAGCTTAATACCACAATGGTATTGAATGGCCGATCATAGAATTACGTAATTATATGACCACAATCTTAAATTTACAACAGCAATAGCAGACTTACATCTATGATCATCAAAGGTGAGGTTAGTTGTGTATAATTTTATTATTTTACTGTATAATATTTAATCAAGGTTTACGAATGCCAGGAGTTAAAGGGCATGTCCACCCTTTTTAGGACTTTTGTGGTATAGTAGGTCTCCCTTTGGCAGAAACTCTCCCGATCATTACTTACCTTCCCTCTTTCCTCCGACGCACAGTCCCAGCCCTCTGCTTGCATGAAACTGCAAGCAGGGGGCCGGACCACCAGCCGCGTCCGTGATTGGCTGAGAGGCAGCCAATCACGGACGCGGCTGTCTGCAGTGGAGAATGCCAGAGAAGAGAGGTAAGGTAAGTAGAGTTTGGGGGAGTTTTTGCTAAAACTATTATAGTGGTTGAGGCCGGGGGAGGGAGGACTGCAGTGTGCATGATAACATTTTCCCGGAGGAGAAACAGGAGGCAGAGTCCTATATCCTTTTTGTGACTTTGGGGAGACATTGCAGGGCAGCCATTTGGAGCAGGGATGTAAGATAAGGATTTTATTACACTACAAAGTGGTGCCAGCAGTGGGTTAAATTATAGTTTTGGGGGTGGACATGCCCTTTAAGCATTTCTGAACCCAAGCTTAAGAAGCTCAAACATTTCTAGTAAGAAATGTGTCTGTTTATTGGTTTATTTTACACACAATATTAATCCTTTTAAGGAGTCGGTGACCTGAACTAATTTGACTTCTCTGAAGAAAACTGTCAAACACACTGGGGAATTTTTATTTCAACTCTCCAGTTTTATGCTTTAAACTCAGCATTTCAATCCATTTATTAGCCTTTGCCATTGTCTGTCAAACTGATCTGGTTCGTTCCTTAGATACAAAGACATTGACATCTTTTATGTCTACTGCTCCTCTGGGTGAACAGTTTGAACAGATATTAAACATTACATATTTGATGTTTACTTATCTCCCACAAACATATTTTATGCACAACTGGTTTTAATGAAGAATCTTGTGCAAATATCAACTTTTTGGCTCTAAGACTTTCCATGACACTTGAATGCCAGGCAACTTTGTAATCTAGGCAATTTTGTAATCTACATTATTTTCTTACTAATATGTGAAATTAAAGCAAACAAGCAGAGCTCTTAATATTTTATTTTTCAAAAATAGTTTTAAAAAAAGGGTAATTTTGAAAACTGTAGGCCTCCTTTGGTATTTATTACCAAAGTGGGCAACATATATCCAATAACCATCCAACCACGTAGCATAGCATGTACAGTATGGTGTCTCTCTTAGTTGGTGTTTACTAGTGATCAATCCTGCTGGATTACTAAAAGTGATAAATCCTAAAATGCACCTTGTTTCTATTCGAAACTGGTGTTTTGAATATCTGCGGATCCAACAGATTTTTCAAAATCTTTGAAAAATGTCTGCAAAATTTTTGTTTTCTATTGAAAAATTGAAAATGTCTATTGAAAAATCAAAAATAGTAATTCGAAAAATTCTAATTTAATAAGATTTTCGGAACTTCAATTGGAATGAAACTCAGCAGTTTTGTTCATATTTAATTTCTAAACCACATCTGGAAACTACAGGTGGGTCTCCCCCAAGTGAAAGATTGTTGGAATGATCGTTTGAAGATCAATCTTAACAATAATTTCTTTTCATATCCCGTGTACATAGTAAAAATCATTAGTGTTTAATGTAACAATGTGATTTTTAATCTTTGACTATGTTTAGTATTTGATGGCTTTAAAAAAACTACCACAATTCACAATTATTATTTTTTTACACCGCAGTGTAAAGCCCATCTTAAACCCACGTTTATCTCTGGTACTTCAATGCAATGTGTTTTTAATATTTTGCCGCTGTTGGGTTCTTACTCAATCCTAAATTATTGCCATGTACTATTACAGCAGGACACAACCCAGTCCAGCACAGGTAAGTAATAAAGTTTTAGATTTTGACAAAGAAAGATGTGACGGAAATTAGGAGCTATTGGGGTTTAAAAATTTAGTTCAGTTATCTTTTATACTCACAGATCATTAATTTAAAGAGAGAAAGAGAAGTTCCTGTGTTTCTTTTACTTACGTTATGAATGTATGGATTCCTATTTACATTTTCTAGCCCAATCTAATGTCTCTAATGTCTCTTGAGACCTTATGACATAATTTATACAATACATTGCATTATTTTCTTACTTAAAGCTTAAGATTATTTTTTTTTCTTCTTTTCTTTATAAAAATAAAGTTAATATATAAATGATGCATGAGCTTAAGCAACACAAATACTTTTTTTTACTGTAAGGGCAGTAAGGTGGAATGCTCTGGCTGATAATGTCATGTTGGCTGAATTTCACATTCAAAGGACACTTATATATCTTCTAGGATAGGCAGCTGGTGACTGTATTGTCTGCATGGTTGGTTGTGATTGGTGTGTACATGTTTATGTTGAGTACTGGAATGCATGTGCCAATGGGATGGAGGAAGCTTCTTTTTGTTGGTTTGTTGAGGGTAGGATTTTTAATTCATAGAGGGGGTTGGCAATTTTATTAATTGATATTTTTTTTGGGGGGTGGTGGTCATACATACTAATAAATGCTAATCTAAATGAAATACAATCACTTTATTAAAATTCTACTTGGTTTAAGAGGTTGTATCCCATTTCATGCTCTTGGCATTTTCTGCCCCAAGTAGCAAGAGTAAACACTATTTGAACTTGTATGATATATATTATTTTATACCATTGTGCAATTATTCCCAGAGGGAAAGGCGCTACAAATCAGTGTAACATCACTTTGCATTATGTGAAACACACTTGCTATATTTGCAGTAGGTTTTTTACATAGGCATGAATCCCCGTGTCTCTCCTTTGCCTCATTCTTCAATAGGATAAAATAATCAATCAGGTCTCTCCTAAGTTTCAGGTCTAATAGATTCCTGCATTTAGTAGCTTATAAGTAATCTGTCATAATAATCTTGTCTATTGCTTCTTAAGGTGTTTAAAAAACAAGAGTCACCTTAAAAGCTTCAAGGTGACATTTTATCAGAGGGGAAAGGGTAAGTTATATCCTATTACAGAAAAAATCAGTGAATTATATGACATACTGTAAATAATCACCAATTATAACAATCCACATATTTAAGAAATGATTATTATAGAAAAATTACCTGCATTAAAGCATTGTGAGTGACACCGTATTTATGGCCATGGAACTCCTGTGTGACTTTTAATGTCCTTACACTTTAACTAAGGGATGCATAATAACTAGATATTGCACAGTAAGGGGAATATTCATTTTTAACTCTCTAGTACTGGGAAACTTATGTCTGTCTGAGTAGCCAAGATATAGAGTATATCTATATATAGTTTGGATGTCCTAACTTTTACCTTTTTTTTAACTTTAATTGCTAGTTTTTCTTACATTTTAAAAAAGCAAAGTGTAGTTAAGTTTAAAAAAAAAGATTAAAATTTAGGACCTTCCAGACTGGGGTTACCTAGACTTTTTTGTGAGGCTTCTCATTCATGTGATCACAATGTACTAAAACCACTTTGTTTATAATGTATGCCAGTGAGAGGCAGCCAATCACAGACGCGGCTGCACTTTCTTGAAATAATACTTAATGCAGTTGGGGCTGGGGGAGCAAGAACTGTGATATGTGAAAGGGGATTAACACTAGGGGGAGGGATCGCAAAACGGGAGGGAGAGGAAGAGAGAGGGAGGGGGAGGGCTCTTCTGCGCATGGCAAAATTCTCCTATATGGACTCTGCTATCCTCCTGGTGGGCAGTTTTTGGGACTTTGGGGGGGATTACAGGAGAACCATTTGGATCTGGGATGTAAGGTAAGGATTTTACTACACTACAGAGTGGGGCTAGTAGTGGGGGGGATTATAGTTTTGGGGGTGGACATGCCCTTTAACGTGGGAATAAGGACAAGGCTAGAATTTAAAATGCGAACATAAATAGTGAAATAATGCGTCCCCTTTAAATTATATTATAAGATTTGACACGTAACCCCTCGGTTCCGAAATCTAAATGATCCATCCGAATTCGGATGGATCGTCCGGATTTCAGGACTTCGGATCGCATTTTCGATTATTATCGAATGTTCAAGGCTATTTTTGATCATTTTAGAACGTTCGATAACCCCTGAAAATATGATCGGAATATCAAACATTCGAGGCTATTTTTGAAAATGATCAAAAATAGCCTTGAACATTCAATAATAATCGAAAATATGTTCTGTTTTTGGATCTTTGGAATTTTCCATAGATCCAGGAATCCAAAAATGGCCATCTCTAATAAGTATATTACACTATAAGGGGCGCATTAGCCCTTACATTTTTTTTTTAGTTCAAACGCAAAATAGAAATAATATAAAATAATAAATATGTGAATAATATTAAATAAATAAAAGATGTAAATAGAAATAGAAAGTCTGAACATCTTAACAGGTAAATAATAAGTCTTTTGTATCTGTCTGTTCTTACCATTTAACAAGCTAAACGTAGCAATCTTACCTCCTGCAGTAACAGAATTTAAAATGAAGTTCCAAAGAACATCCATCATTTATTCCATCTGCTCAAATATTTTCATCTAGAGCGAGAAACGTGAAGAGAAATTCATTTCTGTAAATCCACAAAATTGATAGATGCATGAATTTGCCAGGTCCAGTGACTATAATCTATAATATACTCAATGATGTTAAGTGTTTCCTGGCTACCCTGCCAAAAATGAAAGTAGGCATAATGTGGAAAAGTCAATATTTTAGGGCCTTATTGAATAGGAGGTGCAACATTTTGCATTTGTTCCTAATCTGCAGTGCAACATTTAACATCTGATTGGTCGAGGCAAACTGGCTACCTTAGTAACCAAGATATAACATTGAAGGACAACAATACGGTGCATATTTCTTTTTAAAAAACATTTAAAATGAAAAGTATCTGGGGCAAGGAGATAGGATTAGTACTTTCTACATCCCAATATAATTTCTATAAGGAGCTGAAGCAATTTTTGAGTGCTTCAGCACCATCTTTAATACAGTAAGGCCAAGGGCAATAACCTGGCAGATGATATTGGGAGGTAGGAATAATCAATCCTACCTTCCTCCCCCAGGTACTTTTCATTTTTTATGTTAATTTTTACAGTATTGTTGTCCTTTAAAATGGAAATATGTTTAATTTAAATTTGGGATTGTTGTCCCTTAAATATGTTTTAACACAAAGAAGCTTATGTACACTAGATTGCCGTGTATTGCAGCAACCAATCAGAAGTTATAGTAGAACAGTAAAAAGCTTAGATATGATTGGATGCTGCATATTAAAAATCTCCAATAAAATTTCGAAAATCAAGACTACTATGTCCTTAAAGGGGAACTGTGGTCTCCAAGATAAGTTTAAATGAAAGGCCAGTTACCTACCTTTAAAACAAGCCATCAACCACCTCTCTACGTGCTCCACAGCCCAAGATATACAGAAATGACTGACCAGAAAGTTAATGGGTGGGAGGCAGGCTTGTGACATACCTGAGGCTTCTCCTGCACAGTGCCACCGGCGAGCACAGCCTCAGAATTCCTCAGTGTGTGAGGGAGACAGGAAGTCCCTCCTCCTCTCTGCTGTGTGAAGTCCTGACAGAGAAGGGAATCTACAGCCCTTCTCTTTCACGTTCTTACTCTGCCTGAAAAGGCTGATTCCACAGAGTTTTCTGTGGGGTGGGGGTGGGGTCTGAGTAACCCATGGCCCCCAGCAAGTGGGTGGGGCTTAGACCTCCTGTGAGTGGGTGGAGCTTAGGCACCCACAAGTGGATGGGGCTTAGGACCCCAGCGGGTGGGCGGGGCCACGGCACCCACATATATAAATCTATATACAGATGCAATATAGCCTAATGATATAGAGCATGAGTGTTTAAAAACTATAACTCCCAGCATTCTCTGCACAGAATGCTGGAAAAATTTGTTTTCATACATCCTAGAATAAAGCCATTTTTTTACTTTAACGATTTCTACCCAAGAGCTCAAATATGCAAGTGATCCATCTACATCCACAGATATTACACTATTGGTCTAGGGATGGATTATTTAGGTCACTTCAGGCAGTAGGATTCATGAACCTTACCAAACTTGCCCTCCCTTTCCTATTGCATGTACCTGCCAGCTAGAATCCAGGAGGTCTAAGTGTAATAAACCTGCAGGTCTGAGAACAGACCCAGACAATCTTGCCACAATGTGAATTTCAAACTAAACAGCACCATTGGGTGACCTGTGACTCTAAGTGGGATCCAGATTAACATGCTATGTTCATACTTGGGAGCACAGGATACTGATTAGCTTTATAGCTAAATGTGAGGTGAGGTATAAGAAGCAAAAAGCTCTCCACAGAGTAAAAAAAGGAAATAGAACCTTCTTATACCCCACAGCCTTATGCTATTATAATAGCATTGCCCTAATAACCTAACATATAAACAGGTATTTCTCATTCTCAGGATACCTGGGGAAATGGGCTGGGAAATGCAAAGTATTATCTTTTATATACTTTTTATTTCAGTATTACAGCAAATCCTTGGTATACCTGCCTGGCTTTACCACTAAGCAAAAGGCTAAGGACTAGCAAACACCTTCATCCCAACTATTAATTGTGGCTGCCAATTCAAATTGTTTTAGCCAATCAGTCCACTCCCTAGTTATTCAAAAGATACAAGGTAGACTGCACTCCAAAGTGGAACGTTTATTGTGAGCCACACATCAACATAGAAGACGACGTTTCGAGGGTAACACCCCCTTCATCAGGTCCTGACCTGATGAAGTGGGTGTTACCCTTGAAACGTTGTATTCTATGTGGATGTTTGGCTCACAATAAACGTTCCACTTTGGAGTGCAGTCTACCTTGTATCTTTTGAATACTCTGTTCCCTCTGAAGTAGGGATATTGGACTCTTTGCACCCACCTGGGGATGGTGTGCATATGGACCTTTGTTATATATTTGGATTCCACTCCCTAGTTACCCCATCAAATGGATCAGGTTTAAAAATAGGTTTGGCAATTGGGCCTAGTAGAGCAACTGAGTCTAATTGGGGCATTTCATCTGCAGGTACAAGGACAGGACTCAGGAGGATTTAAATCAATACTTTCAGTAGCAGCCTCCATAGCTTAATACAGAGAACAAATATACAGAGAAAACAGGGAGAATAAATTGTATTACCAGCACCACTGTCACCCATTTGTACCAAATCACTGCTTTATTTTCATTCTGATTTATGGGCAGCATGGCACACTAGGGTTACTCTGGTGGCCTGGCACAAAGCAGACAGTGCACATACTTTAAATAAGATAAACCAGTTTTAATTACATTTAACAGTAAGTATTGCAATTATTTAATAATAAAACATAAATAGTTTCCCCACACAACATATGCTGTAATGGAGTAGTCCCTGCCTATGGTGCACCACTATGAATGTTGACCACACCTGTATATTGTGTGTCCTTGTAAGTTGGTGTACACTTCTGTTGTCTCAGAGTTTGTATCCAAGGAGGTAAATTGTCTGTCCAATAATCTTACCTCCCAACAGGTGGTAAGAGGATTTTTTACACAGGATCTTGTGTTGCATTCAATCATGACATCACGCTGTGCAAGGGATCACACCAAACAGATCAATCCCATCAGGACCACACACTTCTGTCTGCTTTCACTTTCTCTCCTAGCAGTATAGAGCAGGGATATCTTGTCTTTTACTACACACTGATACCACCTGCAGGCTGGAGGTGGTATATAAGGAGCCTTGGTGGATATGTCCATTACAATATACATCACGTCCTATGAAGCATACAGAAACTTTTTTCAATTGGCTATGACTGCCACATGTTTGAAAAACAGCCCATCATTGCATGTTATACTGACATTACCACTTCCATTCGGTATTCACAAGGAGACCCCTTAGAATTCACAGCGGTATTTTAATATCTCTAATTGAAATAGGAATCTCAGCTCTGTAAATAAAGTTTATGTATTATGTATATTTTGTCTTGTACCTAATATAAGTTAGTGCTATACTTTATATACATTTATTAATGGTAATTTAAATGGTAATAGTGAGATAGTACACACATACATCTACAACTTTTACTATATGTAATATCCTAGTCCCCCCACCTCATTGGTAGCTCCTAAATACTCAATGCAATCTCCTATGAAGATAGAAGTATATTTAATTGCCCAATGTGTGTATACTCAGCCTTCCAACACGTTTCAATGCAATTCTTGGCTGTCCAAGTGCTTACAGTATGCTAGG
Organism: Hymenochirus boettgeri; assembly: GCA_019447015.1. Lineage (NCBI taxonomy): Eukaryota > Metazoa > Chordata > Amphibia > Anura > Pipidae > Hymenochirus > Hymenochirus boettgeri. The sequence goes on along the minus strand of CM033472.1, from coordinate 34,255,566 downwards.
CTTATAATAATATATCATTTATTTTTTTTAATATATAATATAAAGGATATCAATACTGAAACAATAGTTATCTTTACATATCCAATATGAACCATCTTCTGTTGTGTGCAGTTTTACTATAACTGGAATGGAATGTTCATGCAAATCATGTGAATTTCATGATTGGAAATTCCCACTTTCAATGGTGCCTTATAGTGATTACTGAGCATGCTTGCACTCGTAGAAAATTCTGAGCGGAACTGTTAGAGGCAGAAACATATTATATCATGAAATGGCCCCTACTCTTTACGCTGGGACTTTGAACAGGCACTGCAGGAGAACCATAAAGAGCAGAAAAGTAAGGTAAGGTTTTTTGAACACTACACAGTGGAGCCAGCAGTGGGTTAAATTTTAGTTCTGGGGGTGGACATGCCCTTTAAGATAGTGGATTCACCAATGAAGATACACAAGCCTCCTGAGCAAAACCTGTGGAGATTTTCAAAAATATGGTTTGAATCTCTTATGGTTCATCATCAGGAGCAACCCTAAGAGGTTTGAACTATGTTATGCTAAATCTCCCCATTAAAGTTTATAGCAAAGTTTTGCTGAGGAGGATCTCCTGTGTTTGTTCATTTTTTTGGTCCCTTATTTATGATTGATTGTGCCTGTACACAGTTTAATAAGGCCTGTTGCCTAGAGGTATCATCTACACTCTGATTCGATCTACCCACTATTTGACATGGTCAATGGAAAGATGTGCTTTTTGTAGAGTGTGCTCTTTCATGGCCATGGCTCAGGCACAAGAGAGAGGGGCAAATTCAACCTGCAATCTCAGATTTAGCTATTTCTCCTAAACTATTGCAAACCCAGGAGCGGTGACCTAGTGATACAGTACAGGTCCTTACCCTGGGTACTTTAAATGGGAGAGTTTGAAGGGTTTAGTTCTCATTTGATTTGGCAGTTTCTCCTTATAGGTCTTGTGCTATTACAAAGATGATACTTATTATTCAGGGGTTATAAATGCAGAATATATTTTCCTTTTAAAGGAAAGGAAACCTTTGCTTTGTATTTGAATTGTTAATGATTTGGTAATTTATTCACGTAACTGTATTATAACACATGCAGACAAAGACCCATAAACGCAAGGATTTAAATGAGCGCTCATTAAAAAATTTTATTGCAGCCATTTGTTCCTTTCTCGAATTGCCAATTCCATTTCTAGATGCAGGATAGCCTGAACTCTTAATTGCAGTCAGTTCTTTTTTGGACAGTACTTCTGTTTTATGGGGTTCTGTGTTGATTAGGGAATCAGAGGATACAATCTGTTTAGTAGCTTGACAACATGTTTCTGCTAGAGACGTTGCAGATTTTTTTTCGATTCAATTAAGCAGCTTGTCCATGTTTTGCTGAGAAGCAAATAAGAAACAGGGAGATTCAATAAAAGTTCTTATCGTTAAAAATTATGCTAATTTTGCCCCAACCAATCAGATATTATTTAACATTTGAAAGCTGACATCTGATTGGTTTGGGCAAAACTAGCACCATTTTAAACAATAAGAACTTTTATTAAATAACGCTGTTAGACTGCCGTTTTAGCCCAAGTTAAGTATTAATTGTCTTACTTGTTTTATCTAGTTCACCTGTTATTTATTTATTCCTTTCGGTTTTCGTAATTGTATGTGTTAAGACATAGGTAAAAGATTCTTTACAGTACGTAGACTCATTTTAATAGCGTGGACCATGCCTGGTATCTACTAGAAAATCCCCACCAAAATGAAGACAACTTTGACAAATCAAATGAAACAACTCATATGGGGAGATACAATAACGAAGAGCCTCGTTACTTACCTTAGCCCGATCCCGCGATACAATACCTGATGTAAATGAGATTACATCAGGTATTACATAGCGGGATCGGGTTAAGGTAACAACGTGACTTTAACGCCGCCCACACCGTCCCATTAAGTTTCGCTCTACCAAGTAGCGCAAAACTTAACGGTATGGTTTTTGGATCTATAGCACAGTGCTATTTCCAAAAACATTTGGAAATGGCGCTGTTCTCTAAAATCCACGTTAACCTGACATTTCTTCTGGTTAACATGGGTTTTAGAAGGATTTGGGCCATATTGAATCTCCCCCATGTTTTTGCAATAAAAAAGGTTTAGGCGGTTTAAAATTCAATACCTACAGATTGCACAATGAGAATAAAAGTTACCAAAAAAGACTTGGGTGTACTGGATATGTTTCTACGGTTGTAGATACTGTGTCTACTTTAGCACTGAGGTCATTACCAGGGTGGGATGTCTGTCAATGAATATAAAAACTCTACACACCCTACAAAATGGTAGGGTTTTGTTTAATAACAAGAGATAATTATTTGGCTTTTGTTCGTATTACTAAATTAGTAAACTGGTATAGATGCACAACACGTAACATTATTATTGTACTTGTGCAGCCTCCCTACTTGTGTATGGTATTACACCATTACCAAAGATATTTACATATGGGCCAAAACATTTGAACTTTGAACCAAGATTTATATGGGTAATGTCTTTGGATTGATGTACATGTGTGGGGGTATGTGAATATGTGGACAGTGTCTAATAATATCATGTGTATGTGTATCATGTGTGTGCCTTAGTCTACATTTATTATCAAAGCACTTGGGTGCCTGTACTGATGGTTGAAATAGTTGGGGATTCTGCTGTCCATTTAAAGGGCAACTAAAGCCTAAAAACAATATAGATCAACACAGCAGACTTCCCATACAGTAGTTCCATACAGTAATATCCATACTGGATTTGGCTATTACTGTTTGGGACTACAGTATGGAAATTCTGCTGTCCATTTAAAGAGCAACTAAAGCCTCAAAACAATACAGAATCAGAAGGCAGTAGTGCTCACATTTTCTACCCTCGGTTTATACTCGAGTCAATAATATTTTTTTAGGCAAAAATAGGTACCTCAGTTTATACGCGGTTCGGTTTATACTTAAGTATATATGGTACACTTTTTATTCTCAAATACGTACCAATATTACCAAATGAATAACACATAAATATACTCCTATCTTATAACTAGTAATAAATTACACCCCCTACACCTCATTGTAAACTCTGCTCTGAAGGTTTCATTCCTCTTCAAATTCTGAAGGTTCCATTTACCTCCAGATTATTGAGAAATGCATCACTCTGCAATCAATGCAGCCCAATTACATTTATTGTGTCCCTATTAGGCCAAATGTACTGGCAACCAAGTTGTCACCTTTCCATTTAATACAAGAATACATATAAAATATACACACTAAAATGCTGGATGGTATTTACGTTAGAAGCAGGATGCATTGGTTTCAATGCAGTCATACATCACGTCATAATTAACTGCTATATAGCCTTACAATATGTATATTTCATATGTGTTCACAAACTCAGAACAACATTGTTAACAAGCAAATATTTGGATGGGGGGCATGTCCACCTGCCAAACTAAAATTTAACCCACTACTGGCTCCACTGTGAAGTTTAAAAAATCCTTCCCTTACATCTCTGCTCCTTATGGTTCCCCTGCAGTGCTTGTTCAAAGTCCAGGTTTCTGCCTCCTTCTTGTCCTCTGAGAGGACAGTGGCCTGATCCCTCCTTGGCTGCCCTTTACCTAGTATTAAAAGCATCTTCTGTAGTGTAGAGCATCCCTGCTCATCACCAACTGCCATGTCAGATTGTTAAAAAAAGAAGCACAACCCTACTTACAGTGCTCTCCATTGACTGCAGCCACGTCTATGATTGGCTGCCTCTCAGCCAATCACAGCCGCTGCTAGCTATCCGGCCCCTGTTTGCTAGTTCAGGCAAAAACAGGAGCCGTATCAGGAAGCCGCAGAAGCGAGGGGCTATAAGTAGCGTTCCGAATCTCTTTTTAACAATCTGACATGGCAGTTAGGGGTGGGCAGGCATTACATTATGTAAAAAGTTTTCCTGCAGGGTGGAGATGCCCTTTAACGTTTTAAAATATATGCCCCCAAATCATGAGTAATGTGGACAAAACAATATCTTACAATACATGTTAATTAGTGATGAATCCTGTTTCGAAAAGAACATAGTTTAATTCAGAACTGCACTTACTGTATCAAAAATCCGCGGATCCAATTGATTTTTTAAAAGTTTTGAAACTCTGAACTTTTCATCATAAATTCATAAACTCCAACCCGAAACCTTGAAAATATCAAAACTTCAAAAATTCCATTCGAAAATTTAAATTGTCTGTTGCAAATTCGAAAATGTTATCGAAATTTAAAAAATTCTGATTCAAACATCAATTGATTCCTTTATCAGAAAGAAACTTGCCAGTTTCATTCATCTTAAATGTTAATGTCCAAGATACACAGTACAATTTATCCTGCAAGACCCTTTCATTACTAGTAGGTGGGGGGCAGAGTAAGACTTTATTAACACATGTAATACACATATAATATAATAATATTAAGATGTATAATAGATTAACAATATATTATATGTGATCATTTTTTTATTTTAAGATGTTTTGTCATGATGTGATGTGATGAGGCAACAGAATATAACTATAGGAATACAGTATATACTGGAGGTGCACACATTGTTTTATACAGAATGGCACTCATCAAAAGACATACTTATGGAAAGAAATAATCCAGTGGTAGTAAAGGAGAAACATTGTCCTTTGATGGGTTTCATTCTGTATGGCATTGCCACTGGCACTCAGTGAAGATTTTAACTTAAACTAAACCCCAAATTTTTACACTCCAAAATCTGAAGATATCCTAAAAACACCAATAAACTGAAAAATCCCAATACAGTAAATAGCATTAAAGTAAATGTAAACCCCTGAATAACTGGAAATAACTGTGTGTATGTACAGTGACACCCCTGACCTTAGTCACATGCTTCCTTGCCAATTCTGTCCTATAAAAGGATTGGATAGAGGTCATTAGTGGGTGTGACCACTGGTAACAAATTCCTTCTTATGACTGAGCATGTGTAAAGAACCCAGTGGTCAGTGACTACACTGTGCGATATTGGAATTTGGGAAATAAAGCACAAACCCCATGTTAGAAAGGTAAATTTCCCAACGACTATATGAAAATGAGAAGTGATATACAGATTACTGCTTTTATATTAATTTGATCTTCCTTCTGAAAGTGTGTTTTTCTGAGGCGTGTTCTGAAGTGTGTTTTTCTGAGGTCCTTTAGGCCACCAGATTAATCCCAGAACAGGTAGGAGGGGAAGCTTGATTTGTGAATCCTTTTTTAGTCAAACTGTCATGCTACGTGTACAGCACAAAGCAGTATTTTCCCAGAAGTGTCTCTGAAAAAGAGGGTAGTTGGTTTGTTAGACATTTTAGAAGATATCAGCAAATCTTCAGGCTTTTTGAGGATTACACATGTTGAAGAAACTAGCAAACAAGCGTACATACATATAAAAGAAAGAGTTGACTTAGTCTATGTCCCCGAAGGATTAAGGGAAACTGATCAACAGTACAAAGATAGAGGAAACTTCCCCCTGCTTTATCTACTCTCCAGACAAATGAATTGGAGTTTTCAGCTCTTATTGATTTGGCATTTTTTGTAAGCACTAAATCCCACATGCACGTAAAGAAATGTACTGAAAGGAGAACATTCAAAAACAGTTTAATTCTAGGACTCTTCTTCTGACAAACGAAAGAGGATTTGGGTCTTTCTTTCTCTTTTATTGAATTGTTTACAGAGAGCCAGTGACTTAAAGAATTACATTACTTGTCAAGAGCTTCTCGGTTTATACAGAAGCTACGGAGGTTACTGGAGGTGACAGAGAGACGGAAACTACAAAATAGGGTGAAATGATTATACTGCAATAGGCCTGAAGATGTTATGCAAACAATGTATTTGTATCAGCCATCTGCATTCATAAGATGCCACCCTAGCCAATGTTCCAGCCAGCAGCTTGTGTACAATATGCCCAACTTGAACATTCTAGCTGCATAAATATACCCTAGAGAAGATCTGCCACGAACAGATAAGGCATTAATTGGTTTTGGACCCCTATAAACATATGCTACCTATCTGTGATCTCTCTTATTTTAGAATTTGAAATAAAAGAATAAAAAGGAAAGATATTTGTACACAGTTATAAGTGTCATGATATATTAAAGGGTATCTCCACTGATAAAAAAAAATGTTGGCATTTAGTTTTATTGAAGAACGGGAGGTAAGTGAGCTGTGTCTTACCTCCTGTTCTTCAATAAAACCTGCAGGAGCCGTGAACGAATGTAACTTACCTGATTGCTCGCTCCTCTGCTGCATGCGCATGTGTGATGTGCATGGGCATAGCATTAAGAGTCTGTCGGGACCTATTAGACTACACGGCATTCGTCTTGGCTCCTGCAGGTTTTATTAAAGAATGGTAGGTAAGACGCAGCTCTTTAACCTCCCATTCTTTAATAAAACCCCATTTTCTTTTAATTAGTGTAGATACACATTAATAAGTTACTTCTGTAATATGATCTAATACATCCAGATTTTTCTGCTGGAGTAGTTTATTGTAAATTAGAAAAATATATTAGTTAATCATTGCAACTTTAATACAAGAAAATGAAGCTACGGTGAAACCATAGCTCAAATACGCATGAAATGTGTCAGGAAATAATTTTGGGGATAAATTCATTTAACTTGACAGGGGCCAAATCTTGAGGTCACATATTCCCATTTTACCATTTTATTCATTCAGATTGGTGTCAGGTCGTGAAATCCTCGCTAATTACAGTCTCACTGTAGCACATGACATGTTAATGGAACGGTAACATTTCACAAATTGCAATATGAGATGGGATCTGAAAGGTGCATTTCTAAATGTGTACTTTTTTTCCGTTTTTTGTCTTTTTTGTGTTGAAGAATAAGTAACACTTTAAATAAAAGTATAATTATTAATAAAAAATGAATAAATCTTAAAATAAACATTCTTTTTCTTATTCAAAAAAAAATTGTCATGCTCCTTTTTGGTGTGGTGCCTTTAAAGGTAATGTTCACCCTTAAAATGAAAAAAAAACCTGGTCTCTCGTCATTTACCTGTCCGAACCCTAACTGATATAATTTGCACTTTATCTCTTATGCATTACTAACCAGGATAATTATTGTCCCATTCTGGCAGAGTAAGCTGGCCCCTCCCTCCATGCAGTCAATCAAGGCTGTGACTGCTGACATCACAACCAATGATTGACTGCTGTTTCACTTGCTGGCTCCTTTGCATATGCTCAAGCTTATAAAAAGCTCTTTGAGCAGAGGAAGGAGGAAAATACCTTTGCCAAAAAGGAATAGAACTGAGTAAATATCTGGTTACATATGCATGTAATAAACTTGTGAAAATAAACTGGTAAAAAAGTCACCAGTTTTTTGTTTTAAGGGTGGACATGCCCTTTAAATGTGGTTTTCTCCCAATTAAAAGACATACTGATAGTGACAGGTTTTGTTTGTGGTAGGGCAGGGAGATGTAATAAAAGTTCTTATTGATAAAAATGGTGCTGATTTTGCCCAATCAGATGTTATTTACCATTTAAAAAGCTAACATCTGATTGGTTGGGACAAAATTAGCACCATTTTTAACGTTAACAGCTTTTATTACAACGCCCTGATTTTTGTTTTTAGGAGCGTTTAGGAAATACAAGACATACATAATTTCAAATCTGCAGTACATTATTATTGGAATATCTTAAATATATAAAAGGAACACATTTCACCAGTAACATTATTGCCTGCTATACTGCATGAGCCTTTACATAGACTATGGACAGGTCATTTACTTCTTTCAAGCCATCTTTTTCATCTGAAATTGGCAGAAATGAAAGAAATGCCTTTTAAATCACTTAATTATAGTTCAGGAACAGAATTTCTGAAAAGAAGGAATGTTGCAGGTTACTCGTATTGATAAATAAAGTAGAGTCAGGAAGAATTTTTTCCCCCTTCATAATTCTGGTGTTTTTGTTTTTTTTTTTTGCCTTCCTCTGGATCAACAGTTAGGCAGGAAATGTGGGTACTGGCGAATGGGTTGGACTGGATTATTAACGTCTTTATTCAACCTCAAATACTATACTATACTATACTATTTTATACTATACTATTCTATACTATACTGTACTATACTATACTATACTATACTATACTTTTCTATGCAATACTATACTATACTATTCTATACTATACTATTCTATACTATACTATACGATACGATACTATACTATACTATACTATTCTATTCAATGCTATACTATACTATTCTATACTATACTATTCTATTCTATTTAATACTATACTATACTATTCTATTCAATACTATACTATAATATTTTATATTATACTATTCTATTCTATTCAATACTATACTATACTATACTATATGATGCTATGCTATACTATACTATACTATACTATACTATACTATACTATTCTATACTATACTATACTATACTATACTATATTTTTCTATACTATTCTATTCTGTACTATACTATTTTATTCTAAACTATAATATACTATACTATACTATTCTATACTATACTATACTATACCATACTATAATATACTAAATTATTAATTACCAGTGGGAACTATAATTTGTGATTATATAATTATTATTATAATTTTCCCTTTTCATTTTTGTATTTCGTTCTTGCTCAATCATTTTTTGTTCAACTCATTTTCTAGTGACGTTAAATACTTGCAGTATAAGATGGAGTTAGAATGAGAGACGTATGGGTGGCTGGAATACGTTTAGTATTTAGGTGACATATTTCACAATTGCCTGGGGCAGCATGAGTTACAATTGTACTTTCAGAAAGCTGAGACATAAACTGATATGGAAAATTGGGACTTAGGGTAGGTGAAGGAGCCGTACTATTTTTACTGCACTGTTAAAGACCAGTCCTAAAAATACAAAGTGCAGTACTGTATGTTATAAACCATGAATACTGTAAGATGGCTACAAGGATACTAATGACTGTGAGGAGCTGGTTGGCTTGTAAATACAGTAGACCCACCAACTGTTAATGTTGAGTCATCATCAGCGAGCACATCTGTTCATTAGCTGCCTCTAAATGTACGATTTGGCTACATTTCAGTTTGTAAGGGATTCGTGAGGATCTGAAACACACACAATATAGGGAGATTGAAAAAAAAAATGACAGTATCTTAGCGGTTTATATTTTTACAGTGTGTGCCTGCAGCTGTAAGTTTAATCAGAATACATTTTCTATATGCAGACATTAGCTTAATAACCTCAACACTTGTTGGAAAATACTACATATTGTTTTCTATACCTAATGCACAATATTCATCATTAGCAAGGGACCTTTAAATTAGCATTACTCGAGATGTTCGAAACTCGTAAATTTTTTTTGGATTTACAGAACTCGGGAAAAACCCAAAGATCCGAAAACGGAACTTACTTTCAAGGGTTTGGACCGTATTTTTGAGGAATACTGAGCGTTCAGGGTTATTTTCAGTAACTCTTGAAAATAACCTGAAACGTTCGGTGACCCTTGAAACTACGATCGGACTTTAAAGTATTCAATAGTATTTTCGAGGGTTATAGAACATTCAAGGTTATTTCTGAGGGTTACCGAAAATAACCTTAAACGTTCGGTAATCCTTGAAAATATGGTTATGAACGATCCGCCCGGTCTCGGGCGGAACATTCGGATTTTGGAATGGATGGGTTCATTTTCTCTTTTTGGGGGAAGAAAATAGACAATAAAGGGGTTGGATTGGTGGGAGGAGCTGCCCCTCCAACCTCAGGCACCCCTAGGCATGGCCCTGGATAGGACTATTTATAAAAACTGGATAGACAGATAGAGGGAGGAAGGTAGTAGATAAATAGATGTGAAATTATAAGCCATTAAACCTAGATTGCACTATGTCTATAGATGGTTAAAATACCATGTTTTACCTCACATAAATGTTTAAATTTGCTATAACCAAAATCAACAAATAAAAATATTGCAGATTTACAGATAATGTAATATGTGTTCTTTAAGGGCTAGTCCACACAAGCATGTTTCTTGTGCACTTAAATAACATTTTGCGATCTGTTAGCTCGAGAGAAACACAATATTGCATGTGTAGCAACCCGATAATTATTATTATTTGAAGGCTAACAAATGCTCCCTTTATTCATGTTCCTAACAGCCTTTGCCTTATGTACAGTAAGCCCCATTTAAATATCTAGCATTAGTGCCAACTAAAGACTTGGCTGAATGTGGGGATTTAGCAGAAGCAGAGAATCTTGGGAGACGAGGAGAAGCAGTTCCCACAAACACATCAATTTGTGTCTGTCTGGATGTATCAGTGTAAAAGCATCTGTGTGTCTATGTGGTTGGCATTGATCTCTTTTAGCAGCAATCAGCAGCTCTATAGCTATGCTGTCAGCCTCCCCCCCCTTTCGTTTCTGTCTGTGTGTCAGTGTTAGTGTATCTGTGTTTAAATTATTTTTATGTTAGTGTATATAGTGGGATAGAACAGCAATTGAAAATTGAAGGCTTATTTTGATAAATAATTATTTTTGTAAAAACCTTGAAATTTTATTTTGCTAACCCTCGAATCCAGAAGTCGATATCAGTTACCCTTGAAAATAACATGGAAGTTTGAAAATAGACCATTTTGGTTACATGTACATTTTTTCCCAGACTATTTCCCAGGTCCCTGAGCCGTTTTCACTAACATACTATTGCTATTTAGGAATGGATGAACTTTCTAAACTTCAGTTGGTTTTAGAACTGTAGAACTTCAGTAAAAGTTCTATAGTTTGAAAATGGACCCATTGGGAAAAAATAGTTTGAAAAGTTCTGATAAAATATAGTTTAAATAACAATGGTAACTTACTCTTAATGGCTCAGGGACCTGGGAAATGGTCTGGCAAACATGTCCATATCACCAAAACTTGTTTAAACATTAACTTTCCTCACGATCGGGCAGTTATCGGGCTTCTGCATTGAATTTTCGAGGGTTACCAAAATTAATCACCACACCAAGGGTAATTACCGAGTTTGAGGGTCACCGAATGCCACATTCAAGGGTTAGAGAACACTACATTTGAGGGTTATCATCAAATTTGAGGGTTAGTGAACGCTACATTTGGGGTTATCGCCGAATTCAAGGGTTAGCTGACAAACTCATAAAATCTGTCTTGAACTTGAGTTTGAATTCTAGTCATCCCTATTGCTATTTATACCTTAAATTTAATCGTAACTTTCTGATTTTTTTCTCCCTTGGAAAAAAAACAAGAATCAGTTTTTAGACTTTTGAATTTGAAAACAAACAAAAATCGCTGGTTTCTAACTAGAGATGGGCAACAATCATAAGTTTCGTTCAGTTTTCGGATATACGGATCTCGAAAAAACCGAAGATCCGAAAATCCAAAAACGGAAGGTACTTTCGAGGGTTCGGACCGCATTTTCCAGGGTTACCGAATGTACAAGGTTATTTTTGGTAACCCTCGATCATTAGATAACCCCAAGAACACAAACGGAAATTACTTTTGATTTTCCGATCATATTATAAGTTCATTGAACGCTTGAGGTTATTTTTGTGGGTTACAGAAAATAACCTCATACATTTGGTAACCTTGGAAAATGCGGTCCTAAGTCCCAAAATCTGAACAATCCATCCATTTCAGACGGAACATTCAGATTTCGGAACTGAGGGTTTTTGTGTCAGATCCGGGTCTAGTTAGGGGTACAGTTCTTTGCTATTTAACTTTTTTGTAACTGATTTAAATATTAAAAAATAAAATAAAAAATGCAGTGTCCATTGAAAATGTAGACACTTGTATTATATAGTTTTCATAGAGAGAGAAATTACCACCCCAAACCCTACAGTATCGTTGGTGGCAAAACTGTCTATGTCTTTTTACCATAGTATATGTCTATGGCTAGCCTTTTCATTTAATTTAATCAATCTGCAGATAAATAAAATATGATGTTTGACTATTCTATGACTGTGACCACCTTTCCTTATTATAACTTCCTGTGCACAATCCCATACTGGTTAAAAAAAGAAACAAAAGTACAGAAAGAATACTTCAGGGCACAGAAATCAATAAAGAAGACCACTACAATAAGTCAACTATTGAAGCTTGCTCTAGATGGAATCAACTTAGACGACTGCATTCGTTTTAATTCTTTCTAGAATGCATTGCTACAAGAGCTTTGAAAGAAGCCGCAGGTGTCCAAATGTCTTAAGAATATGGATACAATGCTTTAAAGGGATAAGAACAATGGATGTTTATAAAAGAGGCTAAGTAAAAAAGAAACAACCCATGAGTGAATACAAACAGAAATTGCCAGAACAAAAACTTTAACAAAGATGGTGGTTCAGCCAATACTTTATAAATTGCAAACATCTCAGGGAGTGTCCTTCAACACATTGTAAGTAAAGAGTTGAAGCTCTGCAGGGGTAACTCTTACAAGTTGGTAACCTGTACCCACTATAAAAAAGTCATTTTATTTCCTATGATTAATAGACACGGGGTGTTCTGTGCTGGTCGCTGTTTGATAAGCACACAATGTGCCTTTTAACAGTTTATTCCATCAAAGTTTTTTTTTTCCCTTGTATATATTTTTGTTTCAAGCCCTCGGGGGAAGAGAATATATATTCTTTTAATGTCAATAACAATTTTTTTTTAATCTAAGCTATATGTCAGTGAAACCTGAGGGTATTTTCCTCTGAATATGGAGTTATGCCAAGGGATATAAACTCAGCAGTTGAAAGAGATGGAGAAAACTTGAAATATTACATCTAAACCTGGGAAATACATTTCAACTGTGTTTAACACTGAAATATAGAAATGGACATTTACTTAATCTAGCTGTCATTTTCAGGTTAGAGTAGAAAAATGATTCTCAGGTTTCTGTATTAACAGAAAACCGGGAGGATATAATGAAGGTTGCAGCTGGGCCAATTGCACCAATGCAAGTGATCAGCCACAACTTCTGTGATTAGCAGTTATTAAACAGAAACTAGAAACTGCAGGGGCTGCCATCACAATTTCAGCACCTGAAACAACAGACAAAATATTAATGTGTAACTACCCAAATTTCAACAGTTTGAAATGATTTTCAACACAGAAGTTTAACAGTTTCAGGTCAACACAAGGGTCAATTCAGCAAACCTGCAGGTGGAACGAAACCTTACTATTTACCATTCATTTCCTTTCACCTTCAAAACCCATTTTCACCAAAAAAAAAAAACCTTGATGCAATACTAAAAGAAATGTATTTTCTGGTGTTAGGGCTTTTTCCCCAGATATCATTGAAAACCGTTTAAAAAGATGAAGTTGCTTTGTTTCTTGTCAAAAAGCAATGTTACGGTTCTATATAAACCAATAAAGTAATTTCTTTTATTACGGAAATCACTCCATCTTTGCTTTCCTGTAAAAAAGTAATATTAAATGATGATTAACTGACTTAGAGAAGTTCATTGACAAATGTTAGTCCCTAAATGAGTTTATGAGACACAAATATTCATCTCAGTGCTAAAATGATTTGTTATCCTGATGCTTTAGATGTTGCATCATTTAGTTAATATGGAAAAAATATAAAAAGGAGACATTATTATTAAATAGTTCTTTAGCAGGTATATTATCTCTCATTTTGGTAATCTGATATCAGGGTGCAGGACACTTTGGGTTGTATTTAGAAAGATTTGTTATCGTAATGTACAATAAAAAAAACCTTTATAGTGTTTGGGAAAATTATTTTTTTTACATTAATGGTTTTTGGCCACTTTAAAAAGCTGATGCCGATAGCTGTGGGCAGAACAAACATCAGCTTTAAAGGGCATGTCCACCCCCAAAACTAAAATTTAACCCCTTACTGGCCACATCAAGTAGTTTAAAACAATCCTTACCTTACATTCCTGCTCAAAATAGTTCCCCTGCTGTGCCCCTCCAAAGTCCAGGAAACTGCTGTGTAGGAGCAGTGTGTGACTCATGCTGTGCCTGAGACTTCCTCAACCTCATCAAGGTTGAGGCATGCTCAGTGCAGCCCTTTCTGCCTCTCAGCAAATCACGGATGTGGCTGCTGGTCCCGCCCCCTGCTCCTGCTTTCAATTCCATGCAAGCAGAGGGCCTGAACACTGCGGCAGAGGAGAGAGGGCAGGTAAGTAAGAATCAGGGGACTTTCTAACAATTATATTAATGCGGTTGGGGCTGGGGGAGCATGCCCTACCACATATCAAAAGTTAAATTTCGGGGTGGACATGCCCTTTAAAGGTGCCCTTAAAGGACATGTCCAACCTTAAAACAAAACAAAAAAACAACAGGTGACTGACAGCTATTTTCTCCAGATGATTGCATGCATTAGTATCCAGATATTAAATAAGATTTATTCCTTTCTAGTAAAGGTATCTGCCTCCCCCTATGCTCATTGAGCTTTTTATAAGCTTGAGCATGTGTAGAGAAGGTAGCAGGTGAAACAGCAGTCAGTCATTGGTTGATTGACTACATGGAGGGAGGGGTCAGCCAGAATGTGAAAAAATAATAATCCTTAAATATCTATTTAGTAATGCTGATAATAAAGTGCAAAATATATCAGTTGGGGTTGGGGGCAGGTAACTGACAATTTACCATTTTTTCATCTTAAATGTGAAAATTCCCTTTAATAAACATCTTTCTTTATTCACTGACAGGCTGCTCAGCATTAGCCAAGCAGCCAGTTCTTTAGAGATTGAAGGAAGGACTGACCTGGGGACCGCCACATGACTCCCAAACATTGTTAAGTGTTCCAGCTAGTGATGGCCCAGTTCACAGATCCGAACCCGAATCCGCGGCGGATTTACCTCATTCTCGAGCGGCGGATAATGCGGATTTTCTGGTTTTCTGCCTTCCGAACTTTTCCGAACCGTGTTTTCGATAATTTTCGAAATTATGAGGATTTCTCGTATTTTCGAAAATGCATGAAAATACGTATTTTCGAAAATTTATGAAATTACGAGGATTTCTCGTATTTTCGAGGATTTTTTCATTTTTAATGGGTTTAATGGGTCCGCTCGCGGATTTTAGAATTTTCACATTTTTTCGAAAATTCGCGGATCCTCGAGCGGACTGGATTTTGCGAAGTTCGGACATCTCTAGTCCCAGCAGGACAGATCACTTAATATTTATAATGATAAAAATAATAATAATTATAATAGATAATATAAGCAAGAAACAATACACTGCCAGCTGGGAAGGCAACAACAACTTGTCCAAACATCGCCAATGCCAAGAGTTACTCCAAGTGCAATTCTACTGTGCTTGGGCAAAAACATCAATAATCCTATAGCTCGGGCAAAAACAAACCTCTTCATGCACAGATATATGTCACAGTGGCACTACACAGCTCAGACTACATGCAAGTATTTTATTGGGAGGGTCATAACAAGCTGCTCAGTCTGTTGCAATAGGCTGCACCTCAAGGTCTAATACATTATAAGGTAGACTAAATCTAATATTCTAGTGGAGGGAATGTGTTGTGTATGTGTGTGGGGGTGCTGGAGAAAATGAATCTGCTTAGCAGAGTGCCCTTAACTTGCTGATATATATCAGCAACATGGAGCACAACATTGATGCTTATTACAAAATCGCCCTGAATTCCACACACCATCCATAATGCAATTCGGAACTGCCGGCTTCAAAAATCTGCGGATCTGGTGAAATTTTGGAAGAATGCTTACATAAAATAACAACCTATCAAAACGGTAATTCCACATAATGGATTTAATGATTTCTTTTTTTAAAAACACTGGTCTATTATAAACTTTTAATAACAATCTTTTACAATTAGCTAATTAAATGAATTCAAATAGTTTTCATGAATGTTCTAAATTTGTGCCTCGTTTTTTTAAATTGGTTATTTCTAAGACACATAAAGACTTCATCCTTTGGACTTTATAACAATGTCATAAAACATGTCAAGAAACTATGAACCCCATAATTATTCATTAAACAGTTAATGGTAATGATGCATTACTCTTACCTTGTCTTTTACATAAAACAGTTCAAGGCTACTTGATCATACAGACAACCCTGGCATAAATCTTCTAAAGTTTCCTATACAATGGTTATAGCCTAAAGGTCTATTGCTCACTTCATTTTTGCTGACTTTTAGCTATAGCTTAAGTGAAACTGCATATTTTGCTGATGCCTTAACTTATGCCCTTCGTTTGCATGTTCTTTTATGCCAGTCATGCAGAATATCATTAGGACATGCACTTCTGCACTCGGAAGGTGGTAAGGCAGTAAGGAGCATTATCCAGAAAGGTAAATAATACATTATAGTAGGCAGCTTGCCCAGCACAAGTCATGCTAATAAAAGCACATGATTCTTTTCCTGGATTCCAGGATGTGTCTCCAGAATACAGTACAGTCTTTTATTTTTTGAAAATTCAATATTTCTAGAATCTGCCTCTGAATTTCCTAAAAAGGAATGTTCATTATTATACAAGAGGAATCATGCCCAGCATGAAGTGACAACACTTTCTTGGAAAGTTCAGTGAAAATATTATTATTTTTAAAATTCTTAGTTTATATTACACATAGTAGTAGTTATTCTACATATTTTCTTCCATTTTTAAAAATCAGTTGAATTTATACCCCTTGCTATTCCCTGCTGTTAACATTAGTGAGCTGCCATTTCAGGTTCTAACAGTACTTATTCTTCCCAGAATGCACCACTACCTTGGCATGTTCCTAACAGTGATTACTACTGATTGGCTGTGGGATGGGTCAAACATGTTCAGATCCCTACTGAACATATCTATTGCGGCTCTGGTCCAGCTCCTACACATCCATTTTAATCATATTTATTCCTCCTTGTTGTTCAGGTGTCCACGAGGTATAGGAGCGTTTCTATCCCTTATGTCAATATAGGTATCTCCTCACCACTAGAGATGTACTAGAACTCGAACCTGAGCCAAACTATTCGAGTTCTAATGGACTCGGACTTCTCAAACTATCCCAGATTTCTCAGACTTTTGATATTTTCTGGACTTTCGATAATTATAGAATGTTCGAACGTTCGAGGCGTGCGAATATGCGAGTAAAATGTCTATTATACCTATACACAAGTAAATATCAAATCTGCAAGTAAAATGTTTATTATACCTATACTCGAGCATCGAATCCACAAGTAAAATGTCTATTATACCTATTCATAAGTAAATATTGAATCCGTGAGTAAAATGTCTATTCTACCTATACTCGAGTATCCAATCCGCGAGTAAAATGTCTATTATACCTATTCATAAGTAAATATCGAATCCGCAAGTAAAATGTCTATTATACCTATACTCGAGTATCCAATCCGCCAGTAAAACGTCTATTATACCTATACGCGAGTATCGAATCCTCAAGTAAAATGTATATTATACCTATTTGCGAGTTAATACCAAATCCGCGAGTAAAATGTCTATTATACCTAAACGCGAGTATCGAATCCACGAGTAAAATGTCTATTATACCTATACGTGAGTATCGAACCCACGAGTTAAATGTCTATTATACCTATTTGCGAGTAAATATCTAATCCGTGAGTACAATGTCTATTATACCTATTCATAAGTAAATATCGAATCCAAGAGTAAAATGTCTATTATACTTATACACGAGTATCGAATTCACAAGAAAAATGTCTACTATACCTATTTGCAAGTAAATATCGAGTAAAATGTCTATTATTATATTATTCATGGGGTAATTATCGAATGTTCAAACACGAGGGCTCGAAAGTACCATGCGTGAGAGTAAAATAGATTTTTCGAAAGTTCTGGATAATTTCGAACATGTTCCCCAGACCATTTCCCAGGTCCCACAGCCATTTACATTAAGTTACCATTGATATTTTTATTGTATTTCATTCGAACTATTCGAACTGTTTGACTCCCATTGACTTTAATGGGCCCGTTTTGGAACTTTCGAACATATAGTTCGAAAGTTCGAAAACAGACCAAACTTTCGAAAGTTCGGCCATCTCTACTCACCACTCCAAACACACTGGATAGCAGTTCATTTGCATAAAAATGTAGCTTCTTTATTTAGTAACTTCAGGTATCAAAAAAAGACAAACAATCCTTTGTCTGAATCAACCCAGGCACTGGATCAAGGGCAAGACCGGGGTCCTGCAAACAGGAAGTCAGTATTTCAGGAGCATTTATTTATACACATACAAAATGCTGAATGGGCAGGTAAGGTCATTAGGATGGAAAATACTGCATTTTTTTTCCTTAAAGGGTATCTTCACTGATGGAAAATCGTTTTTTTTTTTCTTTCTCTATATGAAAGTTCACTTTCACCCCACCACCTCCTACCTTTTGTTCTCTCAAAAATCACCTCTTTTCCAGCCAAGAGAAGTTCTGCTCGTTTCTGCTACTGTGCTGGGCAGGCTGTCAGTCAATGTGCATCATCACATGCATATTCATTATTTCTGCCACTCCCACTTGACCCCAGTGATACTTGATGTAAACAAAGCCTTTCTACCTGTCTCTATAATCTATTCACAGGAATCACAGCTGATAGTGCAGGGAGAGACAGAGAGGGGAATTGCTAGTGCAGGAGAGACAGAGAGGGGAATTTATAAGGTTCAGCCACACAGCTTTTTGTAAGAAGGCTGGGAGAACTTGCTTTTTTTTTTTAATCAACTGCAAAAGTAATGGAATTTATAGGAACCAAATTGTGTGTGTGTGTGTGTGTGGTGTGGGGGGTCTGCGACAGTCCCCCCCTCAGTGACAACCCCCCCCCTCTGTGACAGTCCCCCCTGTGACAGTACCCTCTCTGTGACAGCCCCCCTTCTATGACAGCCCCCTCTGTGACAGTCCCCGCCTGTGACAGTCCCCCCCTGTGACATTCCCCCTCTCTGTGACAGCCCCTTCTCTTTGAAAGCCCCCCTCTGTGACAGACCCCCCTGTGACAGTCCCCCCTTTGTGACAGCCCTCCCCCCTGTGACAGTCCCCCCCCTGTGACAGTCCCCCTCTCTGTGACAGCCCCCTCTCTTTGAAACCCCCCCTCTGTGACAGACCCCCCTGTGACAGTCCCCCCCTTTGTGAGAGCCCTCCCCCGTGACAGCCCCCCTCTGTGACAGTCCTCCCTCTGTGACAGCCCCCCTCTTTGAAAGCCCCCCTGTGACAGCCCCCCTGTGACAGTCCCCCCCTCGTTTACAGCCCACCCTGTGACAGCCACTCTCTGTGGTGACAGCCCCCCCTCTGTTAACTCCCCCCTCTGCCTTGTAGAGGGTCTGATGTCCCTACTCGCAGTGTCACAGAGTGGGAGGGCTGTCACCGAGGGGGGTTAACAGAACATACGAGGCAGTGAGCTTGTTGAGAACGCTATCTGATAGTGCTGGTAGCCATGGGAACATAACGCTAATGTTCCCATTGGCTGTCGGACGAAAGAGCCAGGACAAATTCCCCAACCGAAAGAATGCTTCCGCGATGCGCGGCGGGAGTTTCTCTTGCAGGCGTGATCTATAATGACGCGGATTGGATGCCTGTAATGCGTACAGGCATCTGAAGCATGATTTTCCTGATACATTGCTCTGAGGAGGCTGTAATTCGGGGTAGTGTGTAGATCTATATTAACTCTGCTATTGGAGGCTGTATTGATTTTTTAAGTGGAGATACCCTTTAAAAGTATATGTATTTGCACTGAACTCCTTGTTGATCTTTATTTTTGCATATTTGCATCCGATAGTGGAAAGCGGGCAAACGTTAAAACTTCATGGCATCAGCAGCATTGAGTTAGTGTAGGGTCACTGTAGTTTGCCAGCATTGTTAAGGAGTCAAGCAGGCTTGGCCCCTCTGGACATACCCCACACAACATTGGCTCCTCTCCTTCAGATTATGCATTGTGCAGGGAAAGTGGACAAAAAGAAAACTTCACAAGGTGCCTGTCATGCTGCCTTTTATACCCAGGGAGTTGACATGCTAAAAAGTCAGAGTTCATTCAAACTTGTAAAATCCAAGTTCTAGTCCATCTCTAGCAGGGAGAGCAGTCACTGAGGGATTAACTAAAGGTAAGACAATGGACTTTAATACATACAATAGTTATCCTTTAAACAGTTGGAAAAAAATCCAACAGAAGTATAATTATCAACAAAAAATACACATGCAGTAACTGACCTTTAATATGTAGTTAATTGTCTATACCTAAAATACAACATTCAGTAGCTCTGTTACAGGACTGAAAAAAGAAATATCATGTGTCTTCTGTAATTTATAACCTCAAGAGAAATTAAGGAAATTATATCATTTGCTATTCATTGACAGAGTTTTTGCATGTCATATCTATATACTGCACAAGGTTATAAGACATTTTCGGTAGTCGCTTTTTACCTTGAGAAATTATTGGCTTGCAAGAAAAGTAAAGGGTATTCTCTATAAAGTCTATTTTTTTTCATATCTAGCTCATGTAGATTTTTATTTTAAAAAAATGTTTCAATGAATTTCAAGTACAATCTCTGCTGCAAGATCTGATGATTCCTAGATTTATGTATTTTTTATTTTGTTATGAACATACTGAGAGAATCTAAAACTACTGGTGTTGCATTTTTTTTTTAAAGTCGACCAAGAAGCTGAACTAGACACAACTATACTTTATTGAACAAGCTTGGAACAAGCTTTTTTCTTGCTGCCAATAATGAACAAAATATTGCAGAAAAAGGAAAGATCTTAGTTGTAAAAAAAATATTGCTTTTAGTTTATTAAATACTGTATTTACCTCATGTAACAGAATGTACTGATAAGGCCAAGGAATGCTACATATTCAACTAGATTGTCTTAAAATATGCTTAATTACAACACCAGATCCATTGATGGGCAGAAAGAGAATTGTTGTACAAATCTATGATGCAAAAAGACTACATAAGTTGGTGGTTCACGTTAAATCTGTATCTACCAATAGTCCTTGTTACATTTTTTGTAGGCTAGTAAAAAAGGAGAAATATCTCATTTCTTATTGTTGCCTTGCACTCATGGGCTTAAACCCACCTTTGGCTACACCCACAGGAGCTTGCAGTTTCTATCTGTGCTTACATTGGTTTCCTCTTGGTCCAAAGGTGTGAATTTGCCAAGCTCCTTTCTTCAGTGACACCACCTGGCTGGCTCGGAAATTAGGGGCTAAAATTACCAGCTGTAGGGGACCATTAAAAAAACATGCACACAAAATAAATATATTTGATTATTTAATCAATTGGTATTCCAGTTGGTCAAAGTATAAACAATGGTTCCAGTCCACATTAGCACCTCATTTATTATTAGTAGCGATGGACCCGAATCCGAACCTGGTTCCTAAGCAGATTTTATGGATGCGTCTGAACTAGGACTTTGCTGGTTTCTGACTTTTTAGGATTTTTCCGAACTGCAGGACTATTTTCGAAAATGTTAACATTTATGAAATTTCGAACATTTTCGAAAACACTGTGAAGAATGTAAAAACAGGAAGAGCATGAAATTTCCAGTACTTTTTTAAAAAGTTTTTTGCTTTTGATATGTATCCCCCAGACCAGAACAGGTCCCTGAGCCATTTAGAGTAAGTTACTATTGCTATTAATATCTTCATTTTAGGCAGAGCTTTTGAAAATTTGAACTCCCATTGACCCCAATGGACCCGCTTGCAGATTTTCGAATTTTTGAATTTTATCGAAAATCTGCAAATCTGCAAGCAGGACGAATTTCAGTGAGTTCGGCCATCTCTAATTATTAGCTTCTCCTTCAAGCTTTGATTTATCATGTAACTAAATGTTACAGAGCTTCAAAATAGAAAAATGTAAACGGTGAACTCGCTAGACTTAACTAAGCTTCCAGCAAGAATGTTCATTGTGTAGAGGATAAATCAAAAGCAGGTTCATATCCTGTTTATTTCTCTGGAGATGAGAAGAGAATGTTCAGACTCTTTAAAAAGACATTACAACTGAAACATGGATGCTGTGCCCACTTTGTACAGGTTATAACAATTAAAGAATCTGAATAGAATGGTTGAGGGATAAAAGAAAAGAAAACCAAAAAACAAAGCTTGATGCTGTTTGGAGCCTGATTACTGAACAAAATCCATCTCTGACCGCTTTGCCTGAAAAGATAAATTGAGGAGAAAAAAATAGAATAAAAAAATAGATAATAAAGCGGGTTCACACAGTACCAATCTGTCAGACGACAGATAGGAGAAGTCATGTTTGAACAATGGGAATACACACAGTCATGATCGTTCTCCCTATTAAAGTACTTATTTATTTATACTTTATATGTATAGGGAGAATGTATGTGACTGCCATACTCCCTATGATCATGGCCGATTCCCTATACTTTAGTACAGCAGGCCGACCGTCAGTACCAAGGGATTGTCCTTATGCTTTTTTTCTGTGATCTAATAAAGCCATTCCTCTGTGAGATACACATGTATCTGTCTAAACATTTTCATTCCCATCTTGTTAACAGCTTGTTAACTATATCAATATAGCGATCTCCAAAGTCAAGTCAATAAATTCCTTCTGGACGAATTATTTCCATGAAAATATGATAAGCAATTAAAACATATCAAATGACCTACAAGAAGACTTGCTAGATCTCTAAAGTTTTTTCTGGGAACCTTCATTGTCCTCCACATGCAACTATAATAATTGGATATCAGAATCTGTTATATCAGCATTGCTACTTTATCTAACACTCTTGAAACCCCCTATAGATTTTAAATGTCTTCTTATCTTTACTTCTTTAAAGAGCAAACAAAGAAATGTATTAAACTGTGAAAATATTTGAATAAAGCTTTGGGGTTTATTTGTTTTTGGACATTCAGATGAAGAGATGTTTTCCTTTTAAATTTAAAGGAGTACAAAATCCCAATACTAATTTATGGGGTAAGATAAGACTACTAAAAGCCTTTGAGTGGCCAAACCTTAATTCTGGGCTCAACTCTGTTGTATTGAGTTAGATCAACTGGACTTGAAGTTTAGTTCTTGAAGATGTTTCGCTAGTCATCCGACTGGCTTTCTCAATTCAGAATGACTTGTACAAAATCTGTTGGCAATAAATACCATGTTTCTTGTACAGGTCATTCTGAATTGAGAAAGCCAGTCGGATGACAGCGAAACATCTTCAAGAACTAAACTTCAAGTCCAGTTAATCTAACTGAATATCACACATATACCATGACCTAGATGAATCAGCACATTCACAAGCATCACCGGACATTGTATTTTTGCCTTTGATGTTACTTTTAAAGATGCACAATAAAATCCTACAGAGAGTCATGTAGTTATTACTCTCTCTATTAGCTCATTGAGTTAAGTGTGATTCACCCAGGCAGAGAGAGAGGGAAATTCTTCAGTAAGCTACTTTCTGTGCCAAAGGTAGAGCAAATCTCATGTAAAGACTAGTGACACATTATTTAAATCAGCAGTTTCTGCATGTTAAGGAAATGTTTGCTGTAGAGTAGACTTAAAATGGTAGGTCCTTACCCGGGCTTACCTTAGATCTATGGCACTTCCCCTTAGGAATCTCTGTGTTAGGACTCTATGAACTAACAGTCATAAACTGCTGATTTAATAATGTGTCAATAACTTTACATGATCTTTTCCTCTCCCTTTAGCAAGAAATCTAGAAAGATACAAAGTAGCTTGCTGGAGATTTACCCTTTCATTCTTCCCAGGAGAATAACACTTAGCCAGTCCTAACTCAATGAGCTAAGGGGGTGGAAAAGGCTATAATTGTCATCTAAGGGTGCTACCTCAACTTTGCCTCAAAGTTGAGGCAGCAAAAGTTGACCATTACATAAAGTTGAGGGTTTTGTTAAACTATACTTTTTAGATTTGGTATAATAATAGATCATATTAAAGAAGTAAGCTTACTATGACATTTGTATATAACATAGAATATTGAAATCGCTTCTTTTTAAGCCTAACCGGGAGATTCAATAAAAGTTCTATTGTTAAAAATGGTGCTAATTTTGCCCCAACCAATCAGATCCTATTTAACATTTGAAATCTAAAATCTGATTGGTTGGGAAAATTAGCACCATTTTTAACGATAAGATCTATTATTGAATCTCACTGAAGTGTTAAAAGGAGTTGTACAGTCATGTTAAAGGAGGTGTCAGTCTTTTGGAAGAATGGATTTTGGGGAGAAAGACTAAAACAAGATTAATAAAGGAATAAAGTTAGGAGACAGAAAAATATGAAATACAATTCCGAAGTTATTCCACTTAAGCAAAACACTGGCTATCTTGAAACATTATTCAGTAACTAATGGCTGGTAAAGAACAATTGCCTTGTTTTTTAACCCATAACATGTTCAGTAGTATTGGTCTTCACTTCATATTTCAAACATACATCAACCCATATGTCCTGACTCCTCTATTAGGTTGTACCTGTAAAGTTAACAGGGAAATGTAATAAAAGTTCTTATCATTAAAAATGTATGCTAATTTCACCCCAACCAATCAGATGTTAGCATTCAAATGGTACAAACATCTGATTGGTTGGGGGGGAAATAACTTATCGTTAAAAGAACTGTTGTTTATCTTCTGATATTTTGTTTTGAAATTATTACAGGTGAAATGAATCAATTTGTTGTATGTTTGTATACAGCTATGTATCCAAAACACCAATCAGATATTTTTAATGATTGTAAAAGTGATATTTTCCCCCAAGAATGATACCTGAAGCCCATTTATTGTAAATAGTTTTAGCACTGAGTGCTGTCTTGCCCTGGACTGCTGCAGAGTATACCTTCATTAGAAGGCAAGACCATCCCATATAGAAATCTGCCCTTACCTCCCCGCCAAACCACCAAGATGTTCTGATGCCCAAATTTAGTCCAGTGTTTAGCACCCCTATCTTCCAAGGTTCATACCTCCTCTTTAAGCTTTATGAGCTTATTGAGGTAGCTTGATCAGCAGCAGCCAGCCATTGGTCATAATATCAAACAAGAAAATAGATGATAAATACACATTCTTGGGTCCCATATTCTATCATAATATCTGTGCTAGTGCAAACAGTAAAAACATGGGGGGTTTTCGTTACAATTTTAGCATAAAAGTGAAAAGCCGTCCAAACACATCAAGGTAACCCCGGTATGGAAGGTCCTAAAAATTACCTTGGATCATTTATGTGGCCTGACACCTGCTTGGTTGCACTTTGATGGGAAGATTGTCTCCCTGACCTTGATAGGATTATTATTGAAGGTTATCATTTCCCCCCCACCTACTGGCTTTTAACAAGGAGGGAAGAGGCCTGCCATCCAATGCTTAGTATTCAAGGTGTAAAACCTCCAATTAAAGGGACGTGTTGGGGGTGCTACTACCACATGGAAGCTTGGTCTATTCCTGCAGAGAATACTGCTACATTACATAAACAGAAAGGGGGGCTGTGGGAGCACTCCTATGGCAAATTTATAACATAGTGGAAGTGCTACTGATCTGACCAAAACATTACAACAAACAGAAAATAGATGATCAATGCACATTCCTGGGCCCCATATGCTATCATAATATCTATGCTAGTGCAAACAGTAAAACATGGGGGGTTTTAGTTACAATTTTATGCATAAAAGTGAGAAGCTTCCAACACGTCAAGGTAACCCAGTATGGAAGGTCCTAACAAATTACTTTGGGTTATTTATCTGGGCTGACACTCCCTGCTTGGTTACACTTTCAAGGGAAGATTGTCTCCCTGACATTGCATTGGATCTATTTTCTTGTTGTTCTAATGTTTGGTTGTTTAGGTTTGGAGGATGGGGAAGGCAAGTATAGAATTTTGTATAGGGGTGGATATGCTCCTTTTAATTTTATTGTTTTGCCTGTCTCAGGGTTTGGTATGTTTCTGAATAGACCTTTCAAAAAAAAAGGCATAAAAGAAAGAGTTGACATTTTCAAAGTTGCATGTTACCAATAAGATAAAATGACATGTGGCAATCTTACAATAAATGTTATTTAAGGCTTCATTACTTGTTTGGGATCTCTAGCATGCATTTTTATATCAGTATTCATTCCATAAGAACTTCTAAAGAAGACTTGCTTCCTTTAAATTCTGGCATTGCGCTCCAAATACACTGTTAAACAGAAATCACCTTCTAATATTACCACTTGACAGTTTCTTTAATCCATTGTTGATGATTTTTTTCCCAGAGTTTAACAAGCACCTTTATTCTTAAAAATTCTGTAAAACATTTATAACTGTAAATACTGGCAGATATTAAACCATCAATCTCCCTCTTTCAGAGTCATTGAGATGTCTTTCTGTATTTATAGAGCAAGATGTAAAAGGGGAGTTCACTTGACATGTTATGCAGACAGCAGTATGTGCATTTAGTCTTTTTTGTAGGGTGAGGAAATGTTATAGTTTCTGTTCCAGAAATGAATCTGCTGTATTTTACTAGGGACAATGGCTATCCCTTGCTGATTGTCAATCTGAATTGTCAATTAATTAATGAAAACATGCAGCAGTGTGTACAATCATTAGCCGATTACAAAACATGAATCATCTTTAATTGCATCAAACTGGGGGAGTTGTCTTGACGTTTTAAAATTTGGATTTAGTTCAGTTATTCAGCAGCAAACATTACAACCAAAACTACATTTTACTAAAGGGGAATGTGTCTATAGAAATGTTCGAAACCGGCGAGTTCCAAAAAGGATTTTTGGAAAAATTTGATAATCCAATTTGTAAGTCAATGGGTAGTAAAAAATTCCAAAGTTCCGAAATTAAAGGAAAAAATAGTCATAGTATATTAGTGTAAATGGCTCAGGAAACAGGAAAATTGTCTGGGGAACACATACATATACGTAACCAAATTTTAAAAAAACGAACAGGGTTATTCAATAAAAGTTTTTATTGTAAAAATGGTGCTAATTTTGCCCTAACCAATCAGATATTAACATTCAAAATGTATTATGATTGGATGGGACAAAATTAACAACCTTCTTTAAAGATAAGAACATTATTAAAAATCCTGTAAGTTTATTAGTGCACAAACTATTTTGGATAATATATAGTGCATGTATTCAATATTTCTAAAAATTGGCCTGTACATTTGTAAATATATGTATGGGTGATGAAAGAGTGTATTGTGGTTCGTATGTGTGTGACAATGTGTGAGAGTACAGTAAATGTTTGAGAGACAGTGGGTGTTTGAGTGTCGTAGATTGCATGTGATTTTATGTGACTGAAAGAGTATGTCTGACAGCAGTGTGATTGTGGTGTGACCCAGTGTATTTTTGATAATTTATGTGTGATAGTATGTATGTGTGAGAAAATGTGTGTGATAGTCTCTGACCAAGTGTATATGCTATGTAACAGTATAGGTGTGTGTGATAGTTAGAGATAGCCGAACTTACTGAAGACTTGTTGAAGGCAATCAAAAATCAAACTATACATTCGACGGTTACCGAAAACGAACATTACATTCGAGGGTTAGCGAAAACAAACATTACATCTAGGGTTAGCGAACGGCTCGTAATTTGCTAATTTGCAAAAATACGCCGTAAATATTATTAGTTTGAATAGTTCAACTTTGTCCGAACTCATAAAGTTAGGCCCCAACTTGGGTTCAGGTTCGAGTTCGGGTCTATCACTAGTGATAGTATTTGCTAAGTGAGAGTTTTTGTGTGATGTGAGTGACATTGTTTTTTGATATAGTGTTGTGAGTAAAGAGTGTGTGTATTTGTGTGATAAAGTATGTGCGATAATGGGAGGCAGACAGAGTGCAGTATCTGCATGACAGTGTGCATATATTAAGTATGCGTGTGTGTTAGTGTATATATAATTTTGCTGTGGCAGTATATACTGATGTGTGTGTAGTGTATATATAATTTTGCTAGTGACAGAGTATATACTGTATGTGTGTGTGTTAGTGTATATATACTTTTGCTAGTGACAGAGTATAAGCGTATGTATGTGAAAAAGAGAGTTTGTGTGTGTATGAAGGAACAAGGAGAACAAGCTCAGTTGTTTAAAACACCTGTACTGGACCGGTTGTATTTTAGAACAGCTGATCACTGATCTGAAACCCGGATCCACCGCGGATTTATCCCGTTCGCGAATGGCGGATTTTTCTGGATTTTCCGCCTTCCGAACTTCCGATTCACGGATTTTTCAATTTTTCGAAAATTTTCGAAATTACGTGTTTTCGAAAATACGAAAAATCTAGTAATTTCAAGGAAATTTTTCATTTTAATTGGTCCGCTCGCGGATTTTCGAATTTTCTAATTTTTTCGAAAATTCGCGATCCTCGAGCGGACGGATTTTGCGAAGTTCGGACATCTCTACTGATCACACAGCCTTTACTTGAATACTTATATAAATCACTGGTAATGGTGTTATATGCAATAAAGGGACACTAAACAGATTTAGAGACTTTGTAAAGTACATGAAATCTGTATCTATTATTCACAAGGAGGAGATTCCCACCTCCCTGTAATAGAATGCCCAGGGAACAGTGCAACAGTTACCTTAACGGCACTCCACTTGCTCCTTCCCAGCTGACGTGTGCTGACCGAGTGGACGCCAGTAAGGTAGTGTTGCACCGTTAACCAGGCGTTCTATTATTCACAGGGAGGTGAGAACGCGTATTCCCACAACCTAGTGCTTCCATAACAAATGTAGTCAAAGTCACACACACAATAATATTAATAAACACTGCCAACATATTCAAATACTACCACACACACTTAACTGAATAAAAAATGTACTACCCATAAAGTAAAATATAAACATTTGTTGCTGTGCAACTTAAAGGGCATGTCCACCCCCAAAACTATAATAATCCCCCCACTACTGCCCCATCATGTAGTGTAGTTTAATTCTTACCTCACATCCCAGCTCCATATGTTTATCCTGTAGTCCCCCCCCAAAGTCCCAAAAACTGCCCACCAGGGGATAGCAGGTCATATAGGACTCTGTCCTACCTGGCCTCCGGGAGAGTTTGGCATGAGTACTGCAGCCCTTCTCCCCCTCCCTCCCCCCCTCCTCCTCCCTCAATTTGGATTCCCTCCCCCTAGTGTAAAACCTTTTTACCAAACTTTCCCCTGTCCCCCCAGCCCCAACCGCTATGTTTGTAATATCAGAAAATGCCCAGAACATTACTTACCTTCCCCCTCTTGACTCCGCCGCACTGAACTCCCGGCAGCCGCGTCCGTGATTGGCTGCCGCTCAGCCAATCACAGACACGACTGCCGGTCCCGCCCCTCTGCTTGCATTTTCTCGCAAGCAGAGGGCCGGCAGCGTGGCGCAGGCAGAGGGAAGGTAAGTAAAGTTCTGGGCATTTTCTGATATTCAAACAGCGGTTGGGGCTGGAGGGACAGGGGCAATGTTTGCTAAAAAAATTTCTGAAGGGTGGACATACCCTTTAATAGAATACTCTGTCCACTTCAGTAACACAAACAAACACAGTCAAATAATAATATTTATAAAGACATACTACTCACATAAATAGCCCTATACCCCCCCTTGCACAAGTCCAAATGTCTTTGCCCTATACATAAAATCTTTCGTAATGTTGTAATAAAGTATCATATACATACAGAGGGAGCACAAGTAAATAAAAAATGTAATTTGTTGTGCAACAATAATAGTATGCTATTCAGTAAATAAATACAAACTACATGCCCACATAAATACCCCTCCCTTACACAAGTCCAAAAGTCTCTGCCCATATGTAAATATCTTAGTAATGGTGTTATAATGTTCATCATATTATAGATGATGCCAAGTGCATAAATATATAGTATAATACAGTGTATATATATAGTATAATACAGTGTACACTAATGCAACTAGGATTTCTTTTAGACTTTTGTACAGATGGTAATTTAACAATAAAGGTGGAACAAGTTTGATAGGATTTATCTTTTGTTCTTTTTTATTATTATGACTTACCGTATATGACTAAAGAATGTTTTTAAGCTACTCTGTCAAAAATTAGACAATGAAGATATTTAAGAGACTAATTTAGTTGGACATTTCTACAACAGTACCAGCTGCACAATATATAAAACAATTTGAAAGCAATATCCGTGTTGTGACATTAGATGGCATCTGAATTTATACTGAACACAGATCAATAGATTCAACACGGAAGTCAAACAAACCTTGCTACCATGTTTCAAATGACCTCCACAAATTGGCATAAAACCAAAAGCTATTTCTTTTCACATTCATTAATATAAATTTGTTGCCACAGCTCAGGTTATTGCAAAGTGACATTTTGTGTCTCATTGCTTGTCCATTCCTTCTCTTCTATTATCAGTACTGTTGATAAATTCAGGCTTCTCTGCAAAAACATTGCAATAACTAATATTGCCATATCACTTTTTTTGACCAAAAAATAGATTAAGTTTATTTATTTTAAGAGAATATTGAGGGATTTAACATTTGGTGACTTAGCCTATTCTCATTTTTGTGGTGGAGATATGTGTATAGGCAGTCAAATTATTAAGATAGACCAGGATCTTTAAACTTTGTTTGAAAATGACAACTCCCAGCATTCCTTTGCTCTGTAGTTGAGTAATGCTGGGAGTTGTAGTTTTCATATCATTTTGATGGCACTCTATTTGCTCAGATTTTCTTTCTTGCATTAAAAATGTTTATAAGTTTTTATGTTTAATTGTTTTTGCTGAGATTATTATATTATTATTATTATATTATTATTATTATCATCATTATCTAATAATAATAAGAAGAGAATAATATCTAAAGTAAAAATAATTATTTTTAAACATCTATATTTTGTGCTAAATATTAAACATAGACTACTGGCATTGCTGCACCATTATACTATTTTATAAAAAATATTTCAAAACACAATTTGTACAAACTCATACATCTTCAATCATATTGAGGTCAGAGTCTGGATTACTGACTGCAGACTTGGTTCCAAGTAGTCCTCTTGGTCTCATTCTCATGATGAAATAAAACATTTTTACAAACACCGGCTTAATATGGAGGTCCCTAACCCTTGCTGTTATATGAAGGTCACAGAAACCTTGTGTTATATGGATGGTCCTGAACCTTGTGTTAATGGAGGTCACAGACTCCTTGCGTTATATGGAGGTCCTGTCACCTTTCTGTTATATAGAGGTCCCAGACAAGCTTGTATATGGGGGTCCCTGACACCTCGCAGTTGTATGGAGGGTCCTGATACCTTGCTGTTATATGAAGGTCCAGAAACCTTGCTGTATATGGAGGTCCCTGAACCTGCTTATATTTAGGTCCTGACCTGGAGTTCTATGGTGGTCCCTGACCCCTTGCGTTGTATGGAGGTCCTGACCACTTGCTATTAATGGAGGTCCTAACACCTTGCTGGTATATGGAGGTCCATGACCCTGCAGAATATGAAGGACCCTGACCCCTTGCTGTTATATGGAGGGTCCCTGAACACCTTGCTGTTATATGGAGATGGTCCCTGACACCTTGCTGTTATATGGAGGTCGCTGACACACTTGCTTTTATATGGAGGACCCTGACACCTTGTTATATGGGGTCCAACCTGACTGTTATATGGAGGACCTGACACCTTGCTGTTATATGGAGGTCCCTGACACCTTGCTGTTAATGAAGGGTCCCTGACAAATTACTTATATGGAGGTCCCTGACACCTTGCTGGTATATGGAGGTCCCTGACCCCTTGCAGATATATGGAGATTCCTGGCCCCTTGCTGGTATATGGAGGTTCTTGACCCCTTGCTGTTATATGGAGGACCCTAACACCTTGTGTTATAGGGACCCTGAACCTTGCTGTTATATGGAGGTCCCTGACACCTTGCTGTATATGGAGGTCCCTGACACCTTGCTGTTAATGGAGGACCCTTACACACTTGCTGTTATATGAGGTCCCTGACACCTTGCTGTTATATGGAGGTCCCTGACACCTTGCTGGTATATGGAGGTCCCTGACCCTTGCAGATAATGGAGATTCCTGACCCCTTGCTGGTATATAGAGGTTCCTGACCTCAGATGATAAGTGTGTTAAACAGATAAATTGAACCCTGCCTCATCTTAACTGCGGGTCTCAGACTCTTCTGAGTATACTCTGTAGTCATTGCCATAATAGATGATATGTCCCAGCCAATAACTGCAGTGTATTTATGGAGAAGCCTCTTATGCCAATATTGGGTTATACAATCTCAAGAAAATATAGTTCTATGCTTTGTTGTGCTGTTTCTTCAACAGAATCAACACCTGGATAATCTACATTGAGAAAAAACACACTGCAAAAGGCAAATAAACAAACTCACATGTGTTAATGTTACAGGATTACCTACTTTTCTTTGTCCTTAGACCAATTGTTTTGGAATGCATTTGCCTCTCTTACCCCAAAAATATTGATTTGGTGAAGGTAACTGAGATGCTGAGTGAAAAATTATAAAAGTTGCTTGTAATAGTGACACCTCTCGGTACAACTCTTAGTCCCTTTGCAAAATGTATTTTGGGTCTTAGTGCATTTCCTGATGTGCCCAGTGCTAGCATCCCTTGAAAGTAACTTTACATATTTTATTTAACCAATTAAGTTTCAAATATAACTAGAAAGGGAAAATTTAAGTATATAGTTGAATATGGCTTGAAGACCGCATTTGGAAGGCATAAAAATGTAGCTTCTTTATTTAGTAACTTCAGGTATCAAAAAAAGACAAACAATCCTTTGTCTGAATCAACCCAGGCACTGGATCAAGGGCAAGAAACAATCCTTTGTCTGAATCAACCCAGGCACTGGATCAAGGGCAAGACCGGGGTCCTGCAAACAGGAAGTCAGTATTTCAGGAGCATTTATTTATACACATACAAAATGCTGAATGGGCAGGTTAAGGTCATTAGGATGGAAAATACTGCATTTTTTTTCCCTTA
Organism: Hymenochirus boettgeri; assembly: GCA_019447015.1. Taxonomy (NCBI): domain Eukaryota; kingdom Metazoa; phylum Chordata; class Amphibia; order Anura; family Pipidae; genus Hymenochirus; species Hymenochirus boettgeri. The sequence continues at coordinate 34,222,740 of CM033472.1, read as the reverse complement.
AAGGGTATCTTCACTGATGGAAAATCGTTTTTTTTTTCTTTCTCTATATGAAAGTTCACTTTCACCCAACCACCCTCCTACCTTTTGTTCTCTCAAAAATCACCTCTTTTCCAGCCAAGAGAAGTTCTGCTCGTTTCTGCTACTGTGCTGGGCAGGCTGTCAGTCAATGTGCATCATCACATGCATATTCATTATTTCTGCCACTCCCACTTGACCCCAGTGATACTTGATGTAAACAAAGCCTTTCTACCTGTCTCTATAATCTATTCACAGGAATCACAGCTGATAGTGCAGGGAGAGACAGAGAGGGGAATTGCTAGTGCAGGGAGAGACAGAGAGGGGAATTTATAAGGTTCAGCCACACAGCTTTTTGTAAGAAGGCTGGGAGAACTTGCTTTTTTTTTTTAATCAACTGCAAAAGTAATGGAATTTATAGGAACCAAATTGTGTGTGTGTGTGTGTGTGTGTGGGGGGTCTGCGACAGTCCCCCCCTCAGTGACAACCCTCCCCCTCTGTGACAGTCCCCCCTGTGACAGTACCCTCTCTGTGACAGCCCCCCTTCTATGACAGCCCCCTCTGTGAAGTCCCCGCCTGGACAGTCCCCCCCTGTGACATTCCCCCCTCTCTGTGACAGCCCCTCTCTTTGAAAGCCCCCCTCTGTGACAGACCCCCCTGTGACAGTCCCCCCTTTGTGACAGCCTCCCCCCTGTGACAGTCCCCCCCCTGTGACAGTCCCCCTCTCTGTGACAGCCCCCTCTCTTTGAAACCCCCCCTCTGTGACAGACCCCCCTTGACAGTCCCCCCCTTTGTAGAGCCCCCCCCGTGACACCCCCCTCTGTGACAGTCCTCCCTCTGTGACAGCCCCCCTCTTTGAAACCCCCCTGTGACAGCCCCCCTGTGACAGTCCCCCCCTCTGTTACAGCCCACCCTGTGACAGCCACTCTCTGTGGTGACAGCCCCCCCTCTGTTAACTCCCCCCCTCTGCCTTGTAGAGGGTCTGATGTCCCTACTCGCAGTGTCACAGAGTGGGAGGGCTGTCACAGAGGGGGGTTAACAGAACATACGAGGCAGTGAGCTTGTTGAGAACGCTATCTGATAGTGCTGGTAGCCATGGGAACATAACGCTAATGTTCCCATTGGCTGTCGGACGAAAGAGCCAGGACAAATTCTCCCAACCAAGGAAGAATGCTTCCGCGCATGCGCGGCGGGAGTTTCTCTTGCAGGCGTGATCTATAATGACGCGGATTGGATGCCTGTAATGCGTACAGGCATCTGAAGCATGATTTTTCCTGATACATTGCTCTGAGGAGGCTGTAATTCGGGGTAGGTGTAGATCTATATTAACTCTGCTATTGGAGGCTGTATTGATTTTTTAAGTGGAGATACCCTTTAAAAGTATATGTATTTGCACTGAACTTCCTTGTTGATCTTTATTTTTGCATATTTGCATCCGATAGTGGAAAGCGGGCAAACGTTAAAACTTCATGGCATCAGCAGCATTGAGTTAGTGTAGGGTCACTGTAGTTTGCCAGCATTGTTAAGGAGTCAAGCAGGCTTGGCCCCTCTGGACATACCCCACACAACATTGGCTCCTCTCCTTCAGATTATGCATTGTGCAAGGGAAAGTGGACAATAAAGTAAAACTTCACAAGGTGCCTGTCATGCTGCCTTTTATACCCAGGGAGTTGACACTGCTAAAAAGTCAGAGTTCATTCAAACTTGTAAAATCCAAGTTCTAGTCCATCTCTAGCAGGGAGAGCAGTCACTGAGGGATTAACTAAAAGGTAAGACAATGGACTTTAATACATACAATAGTTATCCTTTAAACAGTTGGAAAAAAATCCAACAGAAGTATAATTATCAACAAAAAATACATGCAGTAACTGACCTTTAATATGTAGTTAATTGTCTATACCTAAAATACAACATTCAGTAGCTCTGTTACAGGACTGAAAAAAGAAATATCATGTGTCTTCTGTAATTTATAACCTCAAGAGAAATTAAGGAAATTATATCATTTGCTATTCATTGACAGAGTTTTTGCATGTCATATCTATATACTGCACAAGGTTATAAGACATTTTCGGTAGTCGCTTTTTACCTTGAGAAATTATTGGCTTGCAAGAAAAGTAAAGGGTATTTCTCTCTAAAGTCTATTTTTTTTCATATCTAGCTCATGTAGATTTTTATTTTAAAAAAATGTTTCAATGAATTTCAAGTACAATCTCTGCTGCAAGATCTGATGATTCCTAGATTTATGTATTTTTTATTTTGTTATGAACATACTGAGAGAATCTAAAACTACTGGTGTTGCATTTTTTTTTTAAAGTCGACCAAGAAGCTGAACTAGACACAACTATACTTTATTGAACAAGCTTGGAACAAGCTTTTTTTCTTGCTGCCAATAATGAACAAAATATTGCAGAAAAAGAAAAGATCTTAGTTGTAAAAAAAATATTGCTTTTAGTTTATTAAATACTGTATTTACCTCATGTAACAGAATGTACTGATAAGGCCAAGGAATGCTACATATTCAACTAGATTGTCTTAAAATATGCATTAATTACAAACACAGATCCATTGATGGGCAGAAATTAGGTTTGTACAAATCTATGATGCAAAAAGCAATACATAAGTTGGTGGTTCACGTTAAATCTGTATCTACCAATAGTCCTTGTTACATTTTTTGTAGGCTAGTCAAAAAAGGAGAAATATCTCATTTCTTATTGTTGCCTTGCACTCATGGGCTTAAACCCACCTTTGGCTACACCCACAAGGAGCTTGCATGTTCTATCTGTGCTTACATTGGTTTCCTCTTGGTCCAAAGGTGTGAATTTGCCAAGCTCCTTTTCCTTCAGTGACACCACCTGGCTGGCTCGGAAATTAGAGGGCTAAAATTACCAGCTGTAGGGGACCATTTAAAAAAACATGCACACAAAATAAATATATTTGATTATTTAATCAATTGGTATTCCAGTTGGTCAAAGTATAAACAATGGTTCCAGTCCACATTAGCACTTCATTTATTATTAGTAGCGATGGACCCGAATCCGAACCTGGTTCCTAAGCAGATTTTATGGATGCGTCTGAACTAGGACTTTGCTGGTTTCTGACTTTTTAGGATTTTTCCGAACTGCAGGACTATTTTCGAAAATGTTAACATTTCTAGAAATTTCGAACATTTTCGAAAACACTGTGAAGAATGTAAAAACAGGAAGAGCATGAAATTTCCAGTACTTTTTTAAAAAGTTTTTTGCTTTTGATATGTATCCCCCAGACCAGACCAGGTCCCTGAGCCATTTAGAGTAAGTTACTATTGCTATTAATATCTTCATTTTAGGCAGAGCTTTTGAAAATTTGAACTCCCATTGACCCCAATGGACCCGCTTGCAGATTTTCGAATTTTTGAATTTTATCGAAAATCTGCAAATCTGCAAGCAGGACGAATTTCAGTGAGTTCGGCCATCTCTAATTATTAGCTTCTCCTTCAAGCTTTGATTTATCATGTAACTAAATGTTACAGAGCTTCAAAAATAGAAAAATGTAAACGGTGAACTCGCTAGACTTAACTAAGCTTCCAGCAAGAATGTTCATTGTGTAGAGGATAAATCAAAAGCAGGTTCATGTCCTGTTTATTTCTCTGGAGATGAAGAGAATGTTCAGACTCTTTAAAAAGAGCATTACAACTGAAACATGGATGCTGTGCCCACTTTGTACAGGTTATAACAATTAAAGAATCTGAATAGAATGGTTGAGGGATAAAAGAAAAGAAAACCAAAAAACAAAGCTTGATGCTGTTTGGAGCCTGATTACTGAACAAAATTCCATCTCTGACCGCTTTGCCTGAAAAGATAAATTGAGGAGAAAAAAATAGAATAAAAAAATAGAATAAAGCTGGGTTCACACAGTACCAATCTGTCAGACGACAGATAGGAGAAGTCATGTTTGACAAATGGGAATACACACAGTCATGATCGTTCTCCCTATATAAAGTACTTATTTATTTATACTTTATATGTATAGGGAGAATGTATGTGACTGCCATACTCCCTATGATCATGGCCGATTCCCTATACTTTAGTACAGCAGGCCGACCGTCAGTACCAATGGGATTGTCCTTATGCTTTTTTCTGTGATCTAATAAAGCCATTCCTCTGTGAGATACACATGTATCTGTCTAAACATTTTCATTCCCATCTTGTTAACAGCTTGTTAACTATATCAATATAGCGATCTCCAAAGTCAAGTCAATAAATTCCTTCTGGACGAATTATTTCCATGAAAATATGATAAGCAATTAAACAACATATCAAATGACCTACAAGAAGACTTGCTAGATCTCTAAAGTTTTTTCTGGGAACCTTCATTGTCCTCCACATGCAACTATAATAATTGGATATCAGAATCTGTTATATCAGCATTGCTACTTTATCTAAACTCTTTGAAACCCCCTATAGATTTTTAAATGTCTTCTTATCTTTACTTCTTTAAAGAGCAAACAAAGAAATGTATTAAACTGTGAAAATATTTGAATAAAGCTTTGGGGTTTATTTGTTTTTTGGACATTCAGATGAAGAGATGTTTTCCTTTTAAATTTAAAGGAGTACAAAATCCCAATACTAATTTATGGGGTAAGATAAGACTACTAAAAGCCTTTGAGTGGCCAAACCTTAATTCTGGGCTCAACTCTGTTGTATTGAGTTAGATCAACTGGACTTGAAGTTTAGTTCTTGAAGATGTTTCGCTAGTCATCCGACTGGCTTTCTCAATTCCGAATGACTTGTACAAGAATCTGTTGGCAATAAATACCATGTTTCTTGTACAGGTCATTCTGAATTGAGAAAGCCAGTCGGATGACTAGCGAAACATCTTCAATAACTAAACTTCAAGTCCAGTTAATCTAACTGAATATCACACATATACCATGACCTAGATGAATCAGCACATTCACAAGCATCACCGGACATTGTATTTCTTGCCTTTGATGTTACTTTTAAAGATGCACAATAAAATCCTACAGAGAGTCATGTAGTTATTACTCTCTCTATTAGCTCATTGAGTTAAGTGTGATTCACCCAGGCAGAGAGAGAGGGAAATTCTTCAGTAAGCTACTTTCTGTGCCAAAGGTAGAGCAAATCTCATGTAAAGACTAGTGACACATTATTTAAATCAGCAGTTTCTGCATGTTAAGGAAATGTTTGCTGTAGAGTAGACTTAAAATGGTAGGTCCTTACCCTGGGCTTACCTTAGATCTATGGCACTTCCCCTTAGGAATCTCTGTGTTAGGATCTCTATGAACTAACAGTCATAAACTGCTGATTTAAATAATGTGTCAATAACCTTTACATGATCTTTTCCTCTCCCTTTAGCAAGAAATCTAGAAAGATACAAAGTAGCTTGCTGGAGATTTACCCTTTCATTCTTCCCAGGAGAATAACACTTAGCAAGTCCTAACTCAATGAGCTAAGGGGGTGGGAAAAGGCTATAATTGTCATCTAAGGGTGCTACCTCAACTTTGCCTCAAAGTTGAGGCAGCAAAAGTTGACCATTACATAAAGTTGAGGGTTTTGTTAAACTATACTTTTTAGATTTGGTCTAAATATAGATCATATTAAAGAAGTAAGCTTACTATGACATTTGTATATAACATAGAATATTGAAATCGCTTCTTTTTAAGCCTAACCGGGAGATTCAATAAAAGTTCTTATTGTTAAAAATGGTGCTAATTTTGCCCCAACCAATCAGATCCTATTTAACATTTGAAATCTAAAATCTGATTGGTTGGGGAAAAATTAGCACCATTTTTAACGATAAGATCTATTATTGAATCTCACTGTAAGTGTTAAAAGGAGGTTGTACAGTCATGTTAAAAGGAGGTTGTCAGTCTTTTGGAAAGAATGGATTTTGGGGAGAAAGACTAAAACAAGATTAATAAAGGAAATAAAGTTAAGGAGACAGAAAAATATGAAATACAATTCCGAAGTTATTCCACTTAAGCAAAACACTGGCTATCTTGAAACATTATTCAGTAACTAATGGCTGGTAAAGAACAATTGCCTTGTTTTTTAACCCATAACATGTTCAGTAGTATTGGTCTTCACTTCATATTTCAAACATACATCAACCCAATATGTCCTGACTCCTCTATTAGGTTGTACCTGTAAAGTTTAACAGGGAAATGTAATAAAAGTTCTTATCATTAAAAATGTATGCTAATTTCACCCCAACCAATCAGATGTTAGCATTCAAATGGTACATAACATCTGATTGGTTGGGGGGGAAATAACTTATCGTTAAAAGAACTGTTAGTTTATCTTCTGATATTTTGTTTTGAAATTATTACAGGTGAAATGAATCAATTTGTTTGTAATTTGTTTGTATACAGCTATGTATCCAAAACACCAATCAGATATTTTTAATGATTGTAAAAGTGATATTTTCCCCCAAGAATGATACCCTGAAGCCCATTTATTGTAAAATAAAGTTTTAAGCACTGAGTGCTGTCTTGCCCTGAGACTGCTGCAGAGTATACCTTCATTTAGAAGGCAAGACCATCCCATATAGAAATCTGCCCTTACCTCCCCGCCAAACCACCAAGATGTTCCTGATGCCCAATATTTAGTCCAGTGTTTAGCACCCCTATCTTCCAAGGTTCATACCTCCTCTTTAAGCTTTATGAGCTTATTGAGGTAGCTTGATCAGCAGCAGCCAGCCATTGGTCATAATATCAAACAAGAAAATAGATGATAAATACACATTCTTGGGTCCCATATTCTATCATAATATCTGTGCTAGTGCAAACAGTAAAAACATGGGGGGTTTTCGTTACAATTTTATGCATAAAAGTGAAAAGCCGTCCAAACACATCAAGGTAACCCCGGTATGGAAGGTCCTAACAAATTACCTTGGATCATTTATGTGGCCTGACACCTGCTTGGTTGCACTTTGATGGGAAGATTGTCTCCCTGACCTTGCATAGGATTATTATTGAAGGTTATCATTTCCCCCCCACCTACTGGCTTTTAACAAGGAGGGAAGAGGCCTGCCATCCAATGCTTAGTATTCAAGGTGTAAAACCTCCAATTAAAGGGACGTGTTGGGGGTGCTACTACCACATGGAAGCTTGGTCTATCTTCCTGCAGAGAAACTCTGCTACATTACATAAACAGAAAGGGGGGCTGTGGGAGCACTCCTATGGCAACATTATTATAACATAGTGGAAGTGCTACTGATCTGACCAAAACATTACAACAAACAAGAAAATAGATGATCAATGCACATTCCTGGGCCCCATATGCTATCATAATATCTATGCTAGTGCAAACAGTAAAACATGGGGGGTTTTAGTTACAATTTTATGCATAAAAGTGAGAAGCCTTCCAACCACGTCAAGGTAACCACAGTATGGAAGGTCCTAACAAATTACTTTGGGTTATTTATCTGGGCTGACACTCCCTGCTTGGTTACACTTTCAAGGGAAGATTGTCTCCCTGACCTTGCATTGGATCTATTTTATTGTTTGTTCTAATGTTTTGGTTGTTTAGGTTTTGGAGGATGGGGAAGGCAAGTATAGAATTTTGTATAGGGGTGGATATGCTCCTTTTAATTTTATTGTTTTGCCTGTCTCAGGGTTTGGTATGTTTCTGAATAGACCTTTCAAAAAAGAAAGGCATAAAAGAAAGAGTTGACATTTTCAAAGTTGCATGTTACCAATAAGATAAAAATGACATGTGGCAATCTTACAATAAATGTTATTTAAGGCTTCATTACTTGTTTGGGATCTCTAGCATGCATTTTTATTTATCAGTATTCATTCCAGTAAGAACTTCTAAAGAAGACTTGCTTCCTTTAAATTCTGGCATTGCGCTCCAAATACACTGTTAAACAGAAATCACCTTCTAAATATTACCACTTGACAGTTTCTTTAATCCATTGTTGATGATTTTTTTCCCAGAGTTTAACAAGCACCTTTATTCTTAAAAATTCTGTAAAACATTTATAACTGTAAATACTGGCAGATATTAAACCATCAATCTCCCTCTTTCAGAGTCATTGAGATGTCTTTCTGTATTTATAGAGCAAGATGTAAAAGTGGGAGTTCACTTGACATGTTATGCAGACAGCAGTATGTGCATTTAGTCTTTTTTGTAGGGTGAGGAAATGTTTATAGTTTCTGTTCCAGAAATGAATCTGCTGTATTTTACTAGGGACAATGGCTTATCCCTTGCTGATTGTCAATCATGAATTGTCAATTAATTAATGAAAACATGCAGCAGTGTGTACAATCATTAGCCGATTACAAAACATGAATCATCTTTAATTGCATCAACTGGGGGAGTTGTCTTGACGTTTTAAAATTTGGATTTAGTTCAGTTATTCAGCAGCAACATTACAACCAAAACTACATTTTTACTAAAGGGGAATGTGTCTATTAGAAATGTTCGAAACCGGCGAGTTCCAAAAAAGGATTTTTGGAAAAATTTGATAATCCAATTTGATAAGTCAATGGGGTATAAAAATTCCAAAGTTCCGAAATTAAAGGAAAAAATAGTCATAGTATATTAGTGTAAATGGCTCAGGAAACAGGAAAATTGTCTGGGGAACACATACATATACCGGTAACCAAAATTTATAAAAAAAATGAACAGGGTTATTCAATAAAAGTTTTTATTGTTAAAAATGGTGCTAATTTTGCCCTAACCAATCAGATATTTAACATTCAAAATGTATTATCTGATTGGATGGGACAAAATTAACAACCTTCTTTAAAGATAAGAACATTATTAAATAATCCTGTAAGTTTATTAGTGCACAAACTATTTTGGATAATATATAGTGCATGTATTCAATATTTCTAAAAATTGGCCTGTACATTTGTAAATATATGTATGGGTGATGAAAGAGTGTATTTGTGGGTTCGTATGTGTGTGACAATGTGTGAGAGTACAGTAAATGTTTGAGAGACAGTGGGTGTTTGAGTGTCGTAGATTGCATGTGATTTTATGTGACTGAAAGAGTATGTCTGACAGCATGTGTGATTGTGTGTGACCCAGTGTATTTTTGATAATTTATGTGTGATAGTATGTATGTGTGAGAAAATGTGTGTGATAGTCTCTGACCAAGTGTATATGCTATGTAACAGTATAGGTGTGTGTGATAGTTAGAGATAGCCGAACTTACTGAAGACTTGTTGAAGGCAATCAAAAATCAAACTATACATTCGACGGTTACCGAAAACGAACATTACATTCGAGGGTTAGCGAAAACAAACATTACATCTAGGGTTAGCGAACGGCTCGTAAATTTGCTAATTTGCAAAAATACAGCCGTAAATATAATTAGTTTGAATAGTTCAACTTTGTCCGAACTCATAAAGTTAGGCCCCAACTTGGGTTCAGGTTCGAGTTCGGGTCTATCACTAGTGATAGTATTTGCAAGTGAGAGTTTTTGTGTGATGTGAGTGACATTGTTTTTATGATAGTATGTGTGTGAGTAAAAGAGTTTGTGTATTTGTGTGATAAAGTATGTGCGATAATGGGAGCGACAGAGTGCAGTATCTGCATGACAGTGTGCATATATTAAGTATGCGTGTGTGTTAGTGTATATATAATTTTGCTAGTGGCAGTATATACTGATGTGTGTGTTAGTGTATATATAATTTTGCTAGTGACAGAGTATATACTGTATGTGTGTGTGTTAGTGTATATATACTTTTGCTAGTGACAGAGTATAAGCTGTATGTATGTGAAAAAGAGAGTTTGTGTGTGTATGAAGGAACAAGGAGAACAAGCTCAGTTGTTTAAAACACCTGTACTGGACCGGTTGTATTTTAGAACAGCTGATCACTGATCTGAACCCGGATCCACCGCGGATTTATCCCGTTCGCGAATGGCGGATTTTTCTGGATTTTCCGCCTTCCGAACTTCCGATTCGCGGATTTTTCATATTTTCGAAAATTTTCGAAATTACGTGTTTTCGAAAATACGAAAAATCTAGTAATTTCAAGGAAATTTTTCATTTTAATTGGTCCGCTCTCGGATTTTCGAATTTTCTAATTTTTTCGAAAATTCGCGGATCCTCGAGCGGACCGGATTTTGCGAAGTTCGGACATCTCTACTGATCACACATGCCTTTACTTGAATACTTATATAAATCACTGGTAATGGTGTTATATGCAATAAAGGGACACTAAACAGATTTAGAGACTTTGTAAAGTACATGAAATCTGTATCTATTATTCACAAGGAGGAGATTCCCACCTCCCTGTAATAGAATGCCCAGGGAACAGTGCAACAGTTACCTTACCGGCACTCCACTTGCTCCTTCCCAGCTGACAGGTGTGCTGACCGAGTGGAGCGCCAGTAAGGTAAGTGTTGCACCGTTAACCAGGCGTTCTATTATTCACAGGGAGGTGAGAACGCGTATTTCCACAACCTAGTGCTTCCATAACAAATGTAGTCAAAGTCACACACACAATAATATTAATAAACACTGCCAACATATTCAAATACTACCACACACACTTACACGAATAAAAAATGTACTACCCATATAAGTAAAATATAAACATTTGTTGCTGTGCAACTTTAAAGGGCATGTCCACCCCCAAAACTATAATAATCCCCCCACTACTGCCCCCATCATGTAGTGTAGTTTAATTCTTACCTCACATCCCAGCTCCATATGTTTATCCTGTAGTCCCCCCCCAAAGTCCCAAAAACTGCCCACCAGGAGGATAGCAGGTCCATATAGGACTCTGCCTCCTACCTGGCCTCCGGGAGAAGTTTGGCATGCGTACTGCAGCCCTTCTCCCCCTCCCTCCACCCGTACCTCTCCCTCCAATTTGGATTCCCTCCCCCTAGTGTAAAACCCTTTTTACCAAACTTTCCCTGTCCCCCAGCCCCAACCGCTATGTTTGTAATATCAGAAAATGCCCAGAAAACATTACTTACCTTCCCCCTCTGACTCCGCCGCACTGAACTCCCGGCAGCCGCGTCGTGATTGGCTGCCGCTCAGCCAATCACAGACACGACTGCCGGTCCCGCCCTCTGCTTGCATTTCTTGCAAGCAGAGGGCGGCAGCGTGGCGCAGGCAAGAGGGAAGGTAAGTAAAGTTCTGGGCATTTTCTGATATTACAAACATAGCGGTTGGGGCTGGAGGGACAGGGGCAATGTTTGCTAAAATTTCTGAAGGGTGGACATACCCTTTAAAGAATGCTCTGTCCACTTCAGTAACACAAACAAACACAAGTCAAAATATCCAAATAATAATATTTATAAAGACTATACAACTCACATAAATAGCCCTATACCCCCCCTTGCACAAGTCCAAATGTCTTCCATACATAAATATCTTTCGTAATGTTGTAATAAAGTATCATATACATTGCAGAGGGACGCACAAGTAAAATAAAAATGTAATTTGTTGTGCAACAATAATAGTATGCTATTCAGTAAAATAAATACAAACTACATGCCCACATAAATACCCCTCCCTTACACAAGTCCAAAAGTCTCTGCCCATATGTAAATATCTTTAGTAATGGTGTTATATAATGTCTCATATATTATAGATGATGCCAAGTGCAATAAATATATAGTATAATACAGTGTATATATATAGTATAATACAGTGTACACTAATGCAACTAGGATTTCTTTTAGACTTTTGTACAGATGGTAATTTAACAATAAAGGTGGAACAAGTTCTGATAGGATTTATCTTTTGTTCTTTTTTATTATTATGACTTACCGTATATGACTAAAGAATGTTTTTTAAGCTACTCTGTCAAAAATTAGACAATGAAGATATTTAAGAGACTAATTTAGTTGGACATTTCTACAACAGTACCAGCTGCACAATATATAAAACAATTTGAAAGCAATATCCGTGTTGTGACATTAGATGGCATCTGAATTTATACTGAACACAGATCAATAGATTCAACACGGAAGTCAAACAAACCTTGCTACCATGTTTCAAATGACCTCCACAAATTGGCATAAAACCAAAAGCTATTTCTTTTCACATTCATTAATATAAATTTGTTGCCACAGCTCAGGTTATTGCAAAGTGACATTTTGTGTCTCATTGCTTGTCCAATTCCTTCTCTTCTATTATCAGTACATTGGATAAATTCAGGCTTCTCTGCAAAAACATTGCAAATAACATAATTATTGCCATATCACTTTTTTTGACCAAAAAATAGATTTAAGTTTATTTATTTTAAGAGAATATTGAGGGATTTAACATTTGTGACTTAGCCTATTCTCATTTTTGTGGTGGAGATATGTGTAATAGGCAGTCAAATTATTAAGATAGACCATGGATCTTTAAACTTTGTTTGAAAATGACAACTCCCAGCATTCCTTTGCTCTGTAGTTGAGTAATGCTGGGAGTTGTAGTTTTCATATCATTTTGATGGCACTCTAATTTGCTCAGATTTTTCTTTCTTGCATTAAAAATGTTTATTAAGTTTTTATGTTTAATTGTTTTATGCTGAGATATTATGATTTTATGATATTTATTATCATTAATAATAATAAGAAGAATAATATCTCAAAGTAAAAATAATTATTTTTAAACATCTTATATTTTGTGCTAAATATTAAACATAGACTACTGGCATTGCTGCACCATTATACTATTTTATAAAAATATATTTCAAACCACAATTTGCTACAACTCATACATCTTCAATCATATTGAGGTCAGAGTTCTGGATTACTGACTGCAGACTTGTGTTCCAAGTAGTCCTCTTTGGTCTCATTCTCATGATGAAATAAAACATTTTTACAAACACCTGGCTTTAATATGGAGGTCCCTAACCCCTTGCTGTTATATGAAGGTCACAGAAACCTTGTTGTTATATGGAGGTCCCTGACACCATGCTGTTATATGGAGGTCACAGACTCCTTGCTGTTATATGGAGGTCCCTGTCACCTTTCTGTTATATAGAGGTCCCAGACAACTTGCTGTTATATGGGGGTCCCTGACACCTCGCAGTTGTATGGAGGTCCCTGATACCTTGCTGTTATATGAAGGTCACAGAAACCTTGCTGTTATATGGAGGTCCCTGACACCTTGCTGTTATATTTAGGTCCCTGACACCTGGATGTTCTATGGTGGTCCCTGACCCCTTGCTGTTGTATGGAGGTCCCTGACACCTTGCTATTATATGGAGGTCCCTAACACCTTGCTGGTATATGGAGGTCCATGACCCCTTGCAGATATATGAAGGACCCTGACCCCTTGCTGTTATATGGAGGTCCCTGACACCTTGCTGTTATATGGAGGTCCCTGGCACCTTGCTATTATATGGAGGTCCCTAACACCTTGCTGGTATATGGAGGTCCATGACCCCTTGCTATTATATGGAGGTCCCTAACACCTTGCTGGTATATGGAGGTCCATGACCCCTTGCAGATATATGAAGGACCCTGACCCCTTGCTGTTATATGGAGGTCCCTGACACCTTGCTGTTATATGGAGGTCCCTGACACCTTGCTGTTATATGGAGGTCGCTGACACCTTGCTGTTATATGGAGGACCCTGACACCTTGCTGTTATATGGAGGTCCCTGACACCTTGCTGTTATATGGAGGACCCTGACACCTTGCTGTTATACTCTCATATCCATCATCCGCGACACGCTCCATTCCTGTCACTGTCGCCGCGGCTACGTACCTAATTGGTGCCGGAAGGACTTCACCCGGCGCCCAGTACAGGGAAGGCTCGTGCGGCTGCCGAGTGCTAAGGTAAGTCTTGACTCGAGTATAACCGAGTCCAATTTTTCAGTGCTGATTTTAACAGGCCTGAAAAACTCGGTTTATACTCGATTATATACGGTATAGTATCACAATCACACAGATGTATCTTTTTGTACACCACTTTAACGACATCTGAAACCCCCCGTGTTTTATTAACCCACAAACAGAAGTCTATGTGTCATTCTCCCATCTTAAACCTGCCATATTTAAACTTTAAAAAAATTCTGTATTCTAAACTATTCATCACACATTAAAATGGTTTGTCTTAGTCTTTCTAGATTTTGTTTGTTTTTTTAACAAACTGCTGCACAAGTGACTTATTGCTTGCAGCTTATCAAGCATCTAATCAATTCTGAAGTGATAGAAATGCTTTGATGTTTTGATTTCTTGCTTTGGCTGGAATAATATCCTCGTTAAGACAAAATGCTGTCACTTACAGTGGATCATTTTATGAACTTTTATGCAGAGTGTACGTAGGTCTTTTATTTCATGTTGGAATTATTGATGCCATTTAATTTAAAAATGTAACATTTTAATTGAAACTTACAAAGGTTTGTAATGCTAAATATTATATAAACTTTTATTCATGTTTCAATAAAGTGCCAAATGGGCAAATTATTTAAAGGGCATGTCCACCCTTGTTAGTTATCTGCCAAAACCCCAACTGCTATTTTACAAGTTTATTACATGCATTTGTAACCATATTTAATGATAAATTCTATTCTTTCTGGCAAATGTATCTGCCTCTTCCCTCTAATCAATGAGCTTTTTTAGCTTGAGCATGTGCGGAGAATGCACAGTAAAAGTAACCACAGTCAATCATTTCTGTGATGTCAGTGTCACAGTCTTGATGATTGATTGATTGAGGGAGGAGCCTGCTTATTCTGACAGAATGGGAACAAAATTATCCTTAAAAGAGCATGTCCACCCACACAAAACTAAATTTAACCCACTACTGGCCCCACTGTGTAGTATTGATAAAGCCTACCTCACATCCCTGCTCCATGGCTGCCTGCAATGTATGTGCAAAGTCCCAAAAAGTGAAGAGAGAGCCTGGGCTATCTCCAAAAGGTTATTTGCCTCTTACCTCTCTTTCGGGATAATTTCTGTCATGCACAGTGAAAGCCCTCCCCCCCCTCCCTCTCCCTCTAGATGCCATTTTTTCTCTCCCTTCCCTAACTCTTAACCCCTTTGCTGTAGTGTAGTGCTCCCTCTCCCACCCAACCACTATGTTTATTTGAAAAAAAATAAAAAATGATCCAAACATTATTACTATCCTTTAATCCCCGGCGTACTTCAATGCCAGCAGCGCGTCGTGATTGGCTGCCTCTCAGCCAATCATGGACATGGCTGCAGTTCCAGCAAGCAAAGAGCCGAGATACAACAGCGTGGGGGATGAAGAATGTAAGTAATGTGGGGTGGGATAGGGACGACTACAAGGGTGACCTGCCCTTTGAATATCTGGTTAGTAATGCAGGTAAAAATGCAAGTAAATCAGTTGGGGTTGGTGAGCACGTAACTGACTATTGTTTTTTATGGCAGACATGCCGTTTAAGTAGATTTTAAAGCCTTAAGAGTTTGTCAGAACAATGTTCTAATCAGCTTTAAATCTAAAACAGTGTATGACAGCATTAGTTTTAATCACTTTATACAGTATCTAAAGATAAATGCACCCAAACCAGCAACCACTGCTTTGCATTGCAGCACATCAAGTTTTTGTTGTAATATAAAATTAATTTTCACTACAGGAAAACAGGGTTTATAATAAATAACATTACATTCCCCTATATTTTTGTACTGGGTAAAAAGAGTGACTGCCTACAAACATTTTTTCAAAATAGGTCTTCTCAATCTGTGTTAAATGAGTTACTTACAGTACATCCTCACCCTGAAGATTTCCTTTAATACCCTTCAGTTCTCTTGATGTTTGGACAGTGTCTGAGAATGCTACTTCTTTCCATGAAAACTTCCTTTAGCGCTTTTCCAATTCTTCATAGCCACTGCCTAGGAAAGAAAAAATGGCTCAGATAACCACTCATTCTGAATGTCAGTGACTGTAACGGAAAAATAGAAAACTGAGGGTTTACAATGTGAGAATGAAATTTATTACCTGTTGTAGTAAAATGAACTGTACTTTCCACGTGAAGAGACATGTCTACTTTCCTCAGAAACGACCATTAACCTTCAGTACTTATAGCCACACATTCTTTTTGCTGAGTTTGTAGCACTAAAAACATTCATCGCAGTCAAAGCAAGATTTTTTATTCTTAAAGACCTTCAGTCAATTATCGGGCAAAAGAATTGCGTGCAATCTTGCTACTGACATGGATAAAACTGAATTCCACAGTTGACCTGAGATATTTAAAATAACGGCTCTAGCATTTTTCTCTATGGGCTCAAGCACTGATATAAAAAAAACTACTCAATAAACATGTATCTACAGCTAACACAAAAATCCAATATTGGTATACAATAGGCTTTTCTAATCAATGAACTTAAGTTTCATATATGTTAAAAATCATATTACATCTTTATAACAGTGCTAAGCAATGTCATCAAATGTCAATGACAGACTAATAGACTTTATATGGCCATGGAACTATAGGGGTTGCATTATTCACTATATGAAATACAATGGCATTGTATTTTGCCCTATATCTCCCATATTGTGATTAGTGTAGTAAATTTTATTTACCCATGACATCAACCTGACCAGACCCGCGTTCTCTTCCCAAACCCGACCCCAACCCATTCAAACTCCAATGCAGCTACCGAACCCGACCCGCAATTCATGTAACCTGCAAGTACCTCAGGTACTCGACCTGATGCAGGACTCTACCTCTAATGTAGCGTATGCTTACCCTTGAATTTGGGCGATACCCTCTATTGTCAAAGTTTATCAGTAACCCACACGAAACTCAATGGGCGGAAGTCTGACAATTGCCCCATTATGAGGAAAGTTAGTGTTTTGGTGATATGTACATGATCAGATAGATTATTTCCACAGGTCCAGAGCCATTTTACAGTAAGTTACCATTGCTTTTTAACTGTATTTATCAGAACTTTTCGAACTATTTATCACCATTGACTTTAATGGGTTCCTTTTTGAACTATCAAACTATAGCACTTTTACGAAATTATGCAGTGCGATGCACCGAGCGCCGCTATCGGCAACCGGTGCAAACAGCCGGCGATGTTATATGCGATAGTAGCGGCGCTTGGAAGATTGCTACTTGGCGCTGTTCTATTCCCGCACTTTCAACGCCAGTTATTAGCTGTGCGTGAAAGTGCCCGCAATAAATGCCGATCTCGGCATATAACATCACTTGCGGCGGCTGCGCTGTTAACTTTGCGTTAGCCACGCAGCCGCCGCAAGGAAGGGTTAAAGTCACGTAACGATATAACACATCGGCTAGCGCAACTTTAACATCCAAATCAGGAGCGATGCCCCGTTGGTGGCATCGCCCTGATAGTTCAGAAACTAAACTAACTTTAAGGAAATTCGGCCATCTCTATTCATCAGTAATATTAAAAATTCTATTCCTTTTACCACACAAGATATTTCACAAAACCCATTTCAAGTTGATTGCACTTGGATTTTGAACCAAACTCTTAAAGGTTATATCCACTCCCCAAACCCAAATTTCAAAACTAATACAACACCCCCCAAAACTAGACCTTGCAATGTATAAATCTTTCTGTGAGGCTTTTAAGTATACTTACAACCTCGTACCTGTTGCTGCTCTGTGCCTTTGCTGTGCACGGAAGCAGCAGAGGGGCCCGGACAGCAGTGGCGTCAATGATTGGCTAAGACATTGCTCTCAGCCAATCACTGAGGGATAGGCGCACTGTTTAGGAAACAAATATTTTTTAGAGCTGGTTTGTTTATTGTTCTACTTTATAGTATAACACCCGGACTCCTTATAGGGGAACTGTGGTCTCCAAACACAGTTGAGTTTAAATAAAAGGCCAGTTTACTACCTTTAAAACAAGCCATCAACCACCTCTCTACGTTGCTCCAACAGCCCAAGATATAAAGAAATGACTGACCGAAAGTTAATGGGTGGGAGGCTGACATTGACATTCCTAAGGGCTTCTCCTGCACGTGCCACCGGTGAGCACAGCCTCAGACTCCCTCGGTGTTGGTGAGGAGACAGGAAGTCCCTCTCCCCTCTGCTGTGTGAAGGACCTGCAGTTGCAGGAAGGTAAGGGAATCTACAGCCCTTCTCTCTCACTATTGAAAACAAGCCTTTTCAGGCAGAGTTCTCACTCTGCCTGTAATGGCTGTTTCCACACAGTTTTAGGGGGGGTTTCAGAGTGGCCCACAGACCTGTGCGGGTGGGACTTAGGCACCCACAAGTGGGCAGGGCTTAAGGCACCCTGAGTGGGCAGGGCAATGGCACCCACAAGTGGGCAGGGCCACAGCACCGTGAGTGGGTGGGGCCAGCACCCGCGAAAGGGGGGGCCACATAGGACTGTAAGGAATGGGCCAAGGGGGGACTGCAACTGGAGGGACCATGGGGTCCAATGAGTGGGAGGGACCAGGGGGGCTGCAAAGGGAGGAGACACAGGGCAGGCCCCAGTTTCAGAGCAGGAAGCAGGAAGTGCAGGGGACCTGGTGATGCTGCTGCCATATCAGACACAAATGGTAAATATCTTCAAAACTATGCAAAATAAACAATGGAAATAAATTGCAAAAACTCTCAGGAGAGGCAATTCCTATCAATTTACCTTTTGGACCACAGTTCCTCTATATGGTTTTGTTACATGAATGTGACCACAGGTGGTTGAATGGCATAATTACAATGCGTAAGAATATAGCTGCAGGTTAATCACAGTAACTTTTTATTTAAACACTGATTTTTGTTTGTTCTGTATATTACAAAAGGTAATAATATAATGGATCATTAATTAATGTTAACATCTATAAAATCCTCTACAGAAAAATGTTTCATGGAGTGACCCTAAACAGGATGGCCACACACTTGAAGGATTATAAATAATTGACGATTGTTCTAAAAATAATCACACAATAGAAATTTCCATCATGACCCAAAAGACAAAAAATTGTCATCTTCTGTTTAGTTGTTGATCACCTAAACTGCAGTCATGCCATTTTGGGCAACAGTCCACAGAAAGATATAAATAAATTAGAAAGCTACAGAGACAGGCCACTAAACTGAAAAAAAGGAGAATTTATGTTCTGAAGATTAGATTCAAGTGGGTTTATTTTTACCTAGAAAATGTTGCAATGGGAAAATATTAACCCTTACAAATATATTTAGAGACTAAGCAATGAGTCAAGCAATCTTTCTCCCATAGGGTGAAACATAAATGGTTATTTGTGAGGGCAGTGAGGGTTGTTAATAGAGATGACCGAACTTCATAAATTCGTTCCGTTTCGAACTTCGAACTTCAGTAAAAGTTCTAAAGTTCAAATGGGGACCGATTAAAGTCAACGGTGAGAGTGATAGTTCGAAAAGTAGTGGTGATTTACAGCTAAACTAACAAGGTAACTTACTGTAAATGGCTGTGGCACCTGGGAATGGTCTGGGGAACTGTAATCCAATAAATAAAGGTGATCCTCTGCACTCGTCCACCGTGGTTGCCCACTCCTCCAGATAGTCCAACCCTTAATGGACATATATCAATTGGAAACAGCAGAAAGCGAGGTCGCACTCCAAAGTAAATTAACTTGAATTTATTTCAAACCACACATATATCACAACGTTTCGGGGGAAACATGCCCCCTTCCTAGGTGAACAATCACTGAGGAAGGGGGCATGTTCCCCCGAAACGTTGTGATATATGTGTGGTTTGAAATAAATTCAAGTTAATTTACTTTGGAGTGCGACCCTGCTTTTCTGCTGTTTCTGGGGAACATGTCACTATCACCAAAACTTGTCAAAGCACTTCTTAAACACGAGTGTGCAGTTTTGCGCAAGCTACATTCGAGCTTACTACAGCCAATTCGAGGGATACCAAAGATACTTTCGAGGGTTAATGAAAACAAACAATACTTTCGAGGGTAGTGAAGAAATCGAAGGCTACATTTGAGGGTAGTGAATGATACATGTGAGGGTTAAGCACGGTCCGTAAATTCGATAATTATCAAATTTATGATATTATCAAAAATACAGCTGCAAATCCAGAAAAAAAACAAACTAGTTCGAACCCGAACTAGTTTCGAATAGTTCGAGTTCATCCGAACTCATAAAGTTGGGCTCAAAACTTCGGTTCTAGTTCGGTTTTGTGTCCATCTCTAGTTCTGAAATGTTCTGCATTAAAAGCAGTGTCAGCTGAATCTTAAAACACATTCAAAGCAGGCTTGGGTGTCTTCTTGGACAGGCAGAATCTCCAAGGTTATATATCTAGTGCATCTTGTGTTGGCCTGTGTGTTGGTTGTATCCTTTTCTGGTTTGGTGTACTAAAGGAGCATGCATCATTTAAATGGAGAAGACTGTTCTTTTTTGTTGGGTAAGGGGGACTGTTCTTTTTTTTGTTGGGTAAGGGGGACTGTTTTTTTTTTTGTGAGGAGGTTAAATTTGATGGACTGTTGTCTAACCATGTAACCATTATAACATACAATTATCCACAAAATTATAAATATTGTATGGTAACATTGTTTGTGTAGGACCTGACTACAAGCAGATGAGTTTCAGATCAAATTTAAAAAGACAACAAATGAAAAATACCTGGAGCAATCTTACTACCGCCCAGTCTGAGAGGATGGCCAGCATGCAGAAAACTGCCTCTGCCAGGCTTCCTCGTGCTTCAGCGCTATATTTAATATGGAAAAACCAAGATACTAAACTGGCAGATGAAAACTGTATGGTGCTGTAGCTCCTCAAAATTATACTGGCAGTAGGAATAATCAATCCTACTGTACCTCACTCTCCAGTACTTTTTTTTTTTTAAGTACATTTTTTCAAGTTGTTGTTCTTTAACAAAGCATTGGCATTGTATTTTCTATTACTTTCTAAACTTATCTTATTGGAATGGTTTAATGCTGTAAACATTACTATTTATTAAAATGCAGGCACACAAGAGAAAGGCTGGTTGCTATTTGTTTAGTCTGGAGACTATATGTCATTTATACAATAAAGATTTAAGATTGAACAGAACATTTATCAAATATATTTTTCCTAATGGTACTGTGACAAATAGATATGGCTATAGGACACATAGCCATGAATAATATAAGCTTTCTTTTCTCCCTAATAAAACTCAGCATGTCTTAAATTCCCAGAAGGGCTCATACTGTAAAAAAAATCACAATACAGAAGTCTGAGCTGGCTAATATACAAAAGACAGTGGAAGACCATTTTTTTTCCTGCTCTAAAGGTGCATATAGATACATTATCCGTAAGGTTATGTTAGCCCCCTGATAATTTGACCCCTCATAGACTATAAAATGATAGGGGCAGAGCCATACAAAATACTATTTGTTTGTTTCAGCCTTTGAGTAAATATTGCTTTGTGACAGCTGCTAGATATGTTTTATAAACAAGGACAATGCTGCAGCAACATCTGTAATTCTGTACCAGAGGCCCTGTGTATTCTGTAGTTCCCAAAAATGATATTGTTTAGTGAAACAGAGGTTTGGATTAAAAAGAAACCTAACAGGTCTAAAACAGTTGTGATGATTTGCCACTAATTGCTCCCCCCCTCAATGCCCATGTAATCTGTCAGCTGGGTTGGGACAATTTTATCGTGATTTGAATTTTTGTCCTAGAAAAATTTGCTGTGGGTGCAGTTAGGAACTCATAAACACTCTAATCCCAATATCGACATCAGAATATTCAGATATTGTATGGAACCATGTATGACAATATGAAAATCAGACAATTTACACATTTCTTTCCTGTTGGACACGTTATAACATTAAAGGTGCCCATTCATACAGCTTACCTCCAGACCGATCCTGCACCATACAATCAATTTCGCTGGAACCTCCTGCCAGATCTTCTTTGCACCCACATGTGATCGCAATGACCCACCTGTACCCATTCATTTTGCAATCGTATGTCGTTTACAAGAAGATCCAGCAAGGTGGTCTGGCGTAAGATTTAGTATAGGTGCGGGATCCCCATACCACTGCAATGTTACTGAATGGAATCTGCCGGTACAGCAAGCATAATTACATGTGTATGGGCTCCTTACATTATTCAGAATAACTCCCACAATTTCCTCTATAAAGTCAACTCACTCTAACATTTAGGGTGTAACTAGTGTATAGCGTATTCCAAAAACATATTTTTGCATTTCTCAATGTTGAATCTTTGCAATTTAAGGCTTATTCTCCAAATGTATTTCATTATATATAATTCTTATGCATGATTAAAAAGTGTAATAGCTTTAAAGAAATTTGCCAAAGGTTTTTATTATACCCTACCAAAATCCTATACATGTCCACAAG
Organism: Hymenochirus boettgeri; assembly: GCA_019447015.1. Taxonomy (NCBI): domain Eukaryota; kingdom Metazoa; phylum Chordata; class Amphibia; order Anura; family Pipidae; genus Hymenochirus; species Hymenochirus boettgeri. The sequence continues at coordinate 34,200,552 of CM033472.1, read as the reverse complement.
TCTTCAATCTGCTCAAATCTGCCAGTCTCTCGCGGTTGCATCCTATTTTCAAACCCTTACATTACTCCTTTAATACAGTCTTTACACTTATAGGAACAACATAGTACAGACTGCAGAGGGAGGATAATAAGTGAACTGATCTTAGCAGAGCTCTGTGCAATGTGTTTCTCAATAGTGTCCCTATCTGAAGTAATAAATAAAACCCCACTATCGTTTATATCCCAAACAAGCACCAAAGACACTGACACTCTTTAAATCTGCTATTTGCAAATGACAAGGGAAAGAAACGAACAAGCAAAATAAAAACTTTGAAGTCAGGAGAAAGCTATAAGGTGAGTAAAGAAAGGGTGTATTATGCCCTTTAAAATATCGGTCAAGTTTTGTAAGCTTGAAAAATACTTTATTTCAGGCTTTCTTACATTTTCTAACTAACATACAAATTCAAGCAAATAATCACACTAGCTGACAGAATTTTATGAGCAGAAGGGAACACACTTTATTTCCAACAAAGTAAGGTGGAGGTTTCCTACATCTCCTATCAGCTGCAGTTTTTTGTATAAGGCAGATTCCGAAGGCAGAACTTCAGTAGAATGCCAGATAGCCGACATTTGGGCAGCTAATCATTGGCAGCATGGTACTTGTGTGAAAAGAAAGTCTTGGAGAAAACATCTTGGATTAGTTTTAAATAAGGGCATGAGATGCATTGTTATGGGCAAACTCCACCAGGGCAGAAAGTCTAGAGACTGATTAGTGCATTTGGTTGCCCCATTGGGACTGGTAAGCAGAAGAAAAATTTAATTTATCCCCATGGAATTTACATATTGCTCTCCAAAACGTAGAAAACAAATTGAGTTCCTCTGTCAGCCACTATTTAAGTAAGAAGTCCATGAAGGTGGAAAAATAAATAATTGTGCTAGCTCCACAGAATGTTGGTAGTTTGAAAAGGGGAATAAATTGGGCCATTTGATGAAGAGGTCTATGGTTATGCAAGAACAGTGTTCTTTTGTAAGGCAGGGAGCTCAACAATAAAGTCCATAGATAAATGGGTCCATGGTCTGGAATGAAATTAGAGAGGTTGAGTTCTAGGGGATTTAGATTAGCACAGCTGGAATAGACTTGAATAAAATCTTTCATCTTTCCTCATCTTAGGCCACCAGAGAGAACGGACAAATGTTTTACTTATCAGGGTGTCCGGCCTGCTTGGAACAATAAGTCTGTTGAGGATAGCATTAAGAAGGAGAACTGGAACGAAGATTTGACCGGGATGAAGCTTTTGTCCACTTGAATTCTGGAACAGAGCTGAGAAGTAAGAGAGGCCAGGTTTAGTTGCAGGAACAAGAAAAAAAATAAGCAAAGCTCGCACACACATCGGAGGCACAACTTCTATGTAAAAGGGAAGGCTGGGATCCAGATGAACTAGAACTGGTGCTGAGGCAAGGCTTCTTTGTCAAGAACTGCAGGAGACCCCGAATCAGGTCTACCAACTTTCCTGATGTGGGCTAGAATAGGACATTTTTTTGAAGAGAACCCTTGATAAACTGTCTATAATAGTTAGCAAAGCCAATGAACCTTTGAATGGCTTTGGTTCCCATAGGAAGAGACCAATCTTGAATGGCCGCTTGAAAAGAAACCTGCCCCAGCCGGGGAAGTGGGTGGTCACATGAATGCCCGAAACAAATGGTCTTTAATATAATCTTTCATGGCTTGAGTTTCAGAGGGGGACAATGGGTATGGCCTCTCTGAGGAGGCACGGTACAATGGAGAAGTTCAACAGGGAACTCTGTTTCACAAGCTCTGCAGCTAGGGTACAAAATTCAATAGCGTGCGTCCGACCGAATGAGAGAGCTGCATTAACCGCTACGAGGCAGCCTTAGTTCTAACTGGAACATCGAAGACCTTGCAGAAAGTGGTAACATTGTTGACTATAGGATCATCTTTTTCCCCGGCCTGGTCAGGGACAAAGTGAAGGCTGTATACAGAGATGCTGCTGGGAACTGTAGGCTGGATACTGGAGACAGAGATGCTGCTGGGAACTGTAGCCTGGATACAGGAGACAGAGATGCTGCTGGGAACTATAGAGTTGATACTGGAGACAGATATGCTGCTGGAACTGTAGGCTGGATGCAGAGATGCTGCTGGAAACTGTAAGGCTTGATAGAACTGTAGGCGGCAAGGAAAGAATGCTGGAAAAGGCAGGGTAAGTATGCAGTAAAGATAAGTATATAGGAATAGCAAAGCTACTATCAGGTGCCGGGTCTAGAAAGACGCCAGCATTAAAATCCTCGCATCATGATGTGGCCAACGTCACCCACCAGGAAACGCTGGTCTGTTCCAGGAGTGGCGCTGGACCGGAGCGGCAGGTAAGTTGTGACAATTCCTTAAAATCCTAAAGAAAGTTCCATAGAGACACAGTGAGAACAGTAATTCTACACTAGAGATGAATAGACTGATGAGTTTTGTTCCACCAGTGTTCCATAGAATGGGTTGCAAAATTTGGCCTCGCATGACTTAAATGGCTTCGCAGGCCAATTTAAAAGTTTTGTGAAAATGTTTTGCTTTATTTCTGAAACGATGACGAAATGAACTGGTTCAGTCTATCTATGCTAAGCACTAAACTACTTTTGCATCAATGTCCTGCCTAACATTACAAACATTACTGAGCTATCCATAAGATGTTATGAGCCTTTCTCAATGCTTAAACATGTAATTATCTACAGATTCTATTGATTCCCTCTTCCTTTCCATCTGGAATGAATGTGCACTAATTATCTAGTTTATAAATACAGTGTTTCTATGTGGGTGACCAAATATAACTTTAAAAATATACATGAAAAAAAAGATTTTTTTTAATTAATTTAATTAACAGAAGAAACCAGTTCAAGCATTGATTAAACTTAAAAATAAACTAAATAACACATTTTGAATTAACCCTTTTATGTCCTATAGGCTTGTATATACTACCATACATAGAAAAATAAAATATTGGGGTGATGCAATAAGCGGTGCCACAATTTGCCTGTGCTATTAATTTGCAGAATCCAATCAAATTTTGGCTCTTTAGTAACTGTACTCCATAGTAGTTTGATTAACATCTGATTGGTTCTGAATATTAATAGCAAAGTAAAGTGAAGCAGCTGTTATTGTGCCAGACCCAAATATTTTATTTTAAATATGCTTGTGAAGGTTCTCATCCATCCAGGTCATGGTATTTCTGCTTTTTCAATTAGATCAACTGACTTGAAGTTTAGTTCTTGAAGACGTTTCGCTAGTCATCAGACTGGCTTTCTCAATTCAGAATGACTTGTACAAGAATCTGTGGCAATTATGTACCCTGGAAAATCCCAATTAGCATATCACAGCCAGGTGTTAAGGGTTGTGATTGGATAGTGGCTAAGAGGTGTTATAGGAACGCCCAGAGTAAGGTGTCAAAACAGCATTGTACATGGCAGACAGTTGGTTAAACGTCTTCAAGAACTAAAATTCAAGTCCAGTTGATCTAATTGAATACAACAGATGTTACTTTTAAATAAATCTGCAGATCATTGTCCTGCCTTGTCCACCATGCACAAACTATCACAATAGAGTTACTACAAAAATTATACAATATTAATGTATGAAGATTTTCAAATGAGTTATCAACTGTCCATGTGGTAGTATATGTTCTCTTGGTCCATACACCCTACAGTTACTATTATTACACACATTTAATCTAAAATTATTTTTATAAACAGACAGAAAAAGAGACAAAACTACCTTTATTACAACACATTTCACACCAGACCAGTTCTTTTTCCAGCAATAAATGGTACAGCTATCCAGCATAAAACCCATTGTAAAACCCACCCACATTTTCCAAAAAGTTAATTATTGGAAGCGCTTACTAGCCAGTTGATTGCAGCCATTGCATGCTAGAGAAAGGGCTTGGCATGGTCTGAAATATGTGTCAATAAAGGTAGATTGTGTAGTACAATTCTGCACATTTCTATGTAGATCAATTCAAAAACTGTTGCTAGAAAGGAAGTAAGGGGTTCGGAGTCCTGGATGTCACAAGTGACCATTTCCTGTATGCACACACATATATCTTCACAAATACCATAATGGCTTTTGCACAACATGAAGTGCCACGATGGCTAACCACTATTGTCATATAACATTGCTTTCGGCACCTGCATTTTATCCACACAGCCGCCGCCGCAAAAAGGATTCAAATGATTTAAAGGGGAAGTTCAGTGCAAATACATATGCTTGTCAGAAAAAAGAGCAGTATTTATTATCCCAATGACCTTAATTTGCCAATTCACATATTTGTCGTGTATAAATAAATGCATCCGCAATACTGACTTCCTGTTTGCAGGCCCCTAATAGAGACGTTATGGTCTTGCCCTTGACCCAACGCCTGGGTTATTCAGTTGCTCAGTAAAGATCTGAGCATGTTTGACCGATCCAACAGACAATCAGTAGAAATTACTGTTAGGAACATTCCAAGGATGTGGTGCATCCTGGGAAGAAGAAGGACCGTTAGAACCTGAAATATCAGCTCACTAATGTCAACAGCAGGGAACAGCAAAATGGGAGAGAATATGTAGAATAACTAAGAAGACATTACACAAACTAACAATTTAACAAATATGATAATTTCCACTGAACTGTCCCTTTAAATGACTTTAGCTGTAGAGGAGTGTGGAAGCAGAGGGGGCTCTGTAAGACAACTGAATGTACCAACAGAGATGAGGACCTTTTAGGTCCTTATCCTGGTGTAGAAGGGGGTGTTTGGGGGACAATTTGCTGTTTAAAGAAATGTTAGCCAGCTTTGTAAGGATTTTACAAGCTCAATCAATATCTTGGATATATTTGTTATGGACTTATCAGAAATATCTATCTATATAAACTATAATATTTTTTATATCTCATAGGAACATAAAAAAGAGAAAAATGATAATGATATCCCTTTGTACACTATGTAATTTCTTTAGACATATTAATAGCTAGAACATTGTTTGGTTGCATAGAAGGTGAAAAATCTTCTGAAATGAAATTATGTGAAAATACATTTTTCAACAAGGTGATTTTTTCTAAATATAATCAATAAAACCCTTACAGTCATTTCTAGGAATAATGTGTTTAACCGTATCCTAGTTGGCGTTTAGTACTTGTTTCCTTCAAGGAAATGAATTTACCAGTATGTGTCACGTACTTCTGCAAATCAATCTTCTGACAATTCTCATCTATATTGACATGACGGGGTGAAACAAAGCTGAATTAAACACGTCCATATGTCGTTGTGTAGTATATAATTAAGAAAAATATGTATTTTTGCATTAAATTACAGCATATGGAAGTATTTCATGTTTGGAAACAATTTAGAGTTTAAACTGTACTTAGATAAGTAAATCGTATGAGGTTTAAAGAAACACTGCACTGACAGCTTCTTATGCAGTAACTTACAGGTTTCTGCCCCCCCCCTCCCCCCAGTCTGCCCCCCCACCCCTTTAGTAACATGGCTTCCAATGTCGGAGAAAAACAAGAAAGTAGAGATAAACTAAATAAGTTTTATTCTGCCAGCGGTTCTGTGGAATGTGTCCAAATTCCAATTGGAAATTTAATTGAAACTGATTTTTAAGATTGCGGCATCAAATTTTGACACCTGGTTTGAAATTTGACATTGATTTTCTAACTGAACTTTTCACTACTGAATTTTGACTTTTCGTCTTCAAATTTTAACTAAATTCCTTAAAGTTCCTCCTTTCCAAATCAAAAAAGTACCACCAGAACTGTGAACTTTGAAACCTCCAGTTCCTAAAGTGTAAACTTAACTGGACATATGTATAGCATCTTGTTGTTGTGCAAAGCCCAAAAATGTTTGTTTTATGTAAAGGCCCCAGAAAGTGAGTAAAAAAAAACATTAACATGGTAATACATGGAGTAGTGTGCATTTCAAACTCACTTTACAATATCATATCTTTATTGCATCTCCCAGTATGACTGTAGAATATCTAGATATGTGCAATGTAGTTAAATAGATTAAATAGATTTTCGACAGGATTTTATTTGTTATAATAGATTTTATTAGGCAAAGATGGTGGGAATGTCTGTTAAACCTCTCTCTCCTCCGGTTAAACAAACTTGAAATGTCTGGTTGCTAGGATACAGCCTACATAATTAATCTGATGAAGGGTGGGTGGAGGAGTGTTTTCTCGCGATGCTAGCTCTGAGTGATAGTTAGTGGCAGACAGAATCATTACGCCCCCTTCCAGCTGGCTAATTGAAGGCAGAGAGAGGCTCGAAATCAGGAAAATAATTATGGGGAGGGCTGCATAACTTAGCTTGTTTTAAAGTAATTAAAAAAAATACATTGAGGCAATACTTCCTATAACTTTAACTTCCTATACAATTGTAAAATTAACGGGGAGAATTCCTTTTTGGTAAAATATTGACATATAAAGTAGTAGAGTCAAAACCACCTTCACATTTGCATTAATGAGGATAAAAAAATAACTGATTTTAAAAAAAAAATTTAAATACCAAAATTTCTACAGTATCCTAAAAAACAACACGGTTTTTTCTTTATGCTACAAGTCTGGGATAAAATAATTGCCAATAGGAAACTTATAGGGCTATGTACGGAGAGCCATAATTGTCTTTTCTGTCTTAAAGTCCGTTAAACCATGTACCAAGAATTTAAGACATAACTTACGGTGGTTGCGCAAAGTGTGTCCCACAACCACTGCAAGGTATGTACCAAGCCAATAACGGCTGTTTAAGAACAAAATCTTCAATGCCAGCAGATTGCTGGCATTAAAGTTTCAGATTAGGAAAACCCCATTCACTATGCAACGAGAGCCGTTATCAGCTCAGTGCATTTGCCTTGAGGAGGCAATAGAGAGCGATAAGTCTCTCAATACAAAGCCCTGTTAATTTTATCATATAGGCTTTTTATAGTTTATTATTGCTACAAACTATTTCATCATACACTTGGAGTCAGGAAGGAATTTTTTTTCCCCTTCATAATTTTAGTGTTTTTTTGCCTTCCCCTGGATCAAACAGTTATTCAGGAAATGTTGATATTGCTGAGTAGGTTGGACTAGATGGATGTATGTCTTTAATTTAGTATCAACCCTTAAATACTATACTATACATACTATCTATTCTATACTAACTATCTATAATATCTATTCTATACTATACTATCTATCGATACTATTCATACTATACTATTCTATCTATTCTGACTATACTATTCTATTCTATTCTATACTATACTATACTATACTATTCTATACTATTCTATACTATTCTATACTATACTATTCTATTCTATTCTATCTATGCTATGCTATCTATACTATACTATTCTATTCTATTCTATACTATACTACTAAGTATTGCTTACTTAGGCACACCACTGGTTGTAGTAAAAAAGATTGTCGGGGAGGGGTGAACATGTTTTTTAATGGACTGATTACAAACAAAAACAAATTGAAACTCACATTGTATTAAAATACTAAAACTTAATAAATCCCACTTTACTGCAATGAAATTCTTCTGGATGTTTACTCTTAGAAATTCAGGCCTGGGGGAGAAAGTTATTGTTGTATTTTGACCCTGAAACTTAAGGTTATTATTGTCTGGATGAACTTCTTGAAAACCCCTCTCTTGTCTCCTATCAGTTTTCATTCATTTATTGTATCGCAACATTGGCATTAGTGCACCTAGGAAATACAAGAATAAATTGGAAGCCTCTCTTGGGAATCTTGCCTGCAAGATAACAGTATATGAAAGTTTTGCTAAGCTTGAGCAGTTAGAAGAATACTTAACCCCCTAGGACTCGAACAATTCAAACTTATAAAATAAAAAACTTTTGTGGCAGACAGTATAATTTGATTCTTTTTTTTTAACCTGCCACACAGCTAAATACAGTTAGGACTAAATGAAATTACTTAACTTGCTTCTGAAAACAACCCAGGTGGAATTATGTAAAGTAGGGCTCTGCTGGGAGAGGTTATTTACTTAGCCTGGTATTGGTTTCCACTTTGAATTTTAATTGCTTAGGGGAGTGGATTTTCTAGCATTCAAGTAGCTGTTTCTACAAAGTGTAGTTCATGCCTGTCAAAGTCAGAGCAGGCCGTCATGTCTTACTGGTGAGATTCTAGATATAGAAGAAGAGCAGCAGTCTCAGGTGACTTTTGTCAAAATGAGTGAAAATTTACCTTATTTAGGTTACAAGTCTTTGGCAATAAAAGGCAAATAATACAACATACTGAAAAAAATACCTTGACTTTCTTTCTAATCTAAAATAATACTGTAATTAGCAGCATTTGTTTTGATTAGCCTCTGACTACTGACAAATTTTGAGGGTAAGCATGCTCAGTAATGTCTATGAGGCACCACTGAGAGGGAGAATGTCCCACATGCAATTTACACATACCAACTGACACTCTTCTAGTTACACACTGCAAACAGCAGAAGAATTTATGATAATAAGCCACTTGAATGTAAAGAAAATTTGTATGTGTTTATTGTTATTTATCTAACTGATCAGCAAAAAAAAGGTTTCATGGTGGTTAGAAAGAATAAAAGTTTCCAATAATGGACAATTTTAAAAACATTTTTTCCCCAGTATAGATACTTCTTAAGAAGTTTATATAAAAATCAAATAAATGCAATAAAAAAAATGAAATTTATCTGCTTAGAGATATACAAAGGTACATGTTTTACATACGTGTTGGGCTGAACATAACAAGTTCCTGAACATTACAATGAACCCTTTGTAAGCCTGTTATCTGGGAAGTGTTTTAGAGATTCACATTAGAATGTCTAGAAGGGGTGTTCAACCAGGCTGAGACTGGGGGCCACACCAGTGGCCCCAGCCAGATGTTTCCAGAAAGTTAGTTCATTATTTGGCTTGAAAAGGCCAAATCCTGTTCATTATTTCATCATCTTCTTCTTTTTCTTCTTCCGTTTTTTCTTCTTCCGCTTTTTTGACCGTATCTCCTCCCACAGTTTTTGAGCTAGAGACATGAAATTTTGGACATGTGGGGCATATAGGAGAAGTTCTAGCTAAGTAACCCGCGGAAGCATTACGGCTTATCGGCGAATTTTGGGATATTTTTTCCCTTAGACTAAAATGGTAGCAATCCTCAAATGTGAATATTTCAAAACAGTTTTTCATGGTCATAAATACAAACAGTGATACCCCCAACCCCCCACATCCTAAGTAAGCTAATTAGCAATTAAGATAAAAAGCACACGTGCAACAAAGTTACTGTTAACAAAGCGTTTAACATACCAAAAAATAGGGATCACCAGAATCTGGGACTGTATACAACTTTTTAAATTTGTTTAAGCATTCAGCAGTACTTACTGTGGCAGCCATACTTAAAGGCTAACTTAAGTCAAAAAAACTAATTTTTACCAATCATCAAAAAAGTTTGTTTTTTTAAGCCCCAACCTGAGACAGGTACACACACCTACTACCTACTCTTCCATTTCTGTGGCAGAAATACTTAAAGGGTAACTATAGTCAAAAATACATTTTGATCAATAATCAAAAAAGTTTGTTTTTTTAACTTCCAACCTGACACAGGTACATACACCAACTGAGGTACCCATTCATTCATGTGGCAATCATATTTAAAGGGTAAGTATAGTAAAAAAAAAAGACATTTTGACCAATCATCAAAAAAGTTAGTCTTTTATCTCCCAACCTGACACAAGTATACACAACAACTGACCTGCCTTTATTCATGTGATAGCCATATTTAAAGGGTAAGTAAAAAACAACAATGTCCTCATCTTGGCATTATTGAGTTTAAAAGCTACAGCACAAACACACACATTCCCTTCCAAAATGCGGTCTTCAAGCCATATTCAACATATATACTTAAATTTTCCCTTTCTAGTATATTTGATAACTTAATTGGTTAAATAAATATGTAAAGTTACTTTCAAGGATGCTAGCACATGGGCACATCAGGAAATGCACTAAGACCCAAAAGTTACTTTTGCAAAGGGACTAAGAGTTGTACCGAGAGGTGTCGACTTATTACAAGAAACTTTTATAATTTTTCACTCCAGCATCTTCAGTTACCTTCATCCCACCAAAATCAATATTTTTGGGGTAAGAGAGGCAAATGCATTCCAAAACATTGGTCTAAGGACAAAGAAAAGTAGGATAATCCTGTAACATTAACACTGTGAGTTTGTTTATTTGCCTTTTGCAGTGTGTTTTTTCTCAATGTAGACTTATCCAGGTGTTGATTCTGTTGAAGAAACAGCACAACATAGAGCATAGAACTATATTTTCTTGAGATTGATAACCCAATATTGGCATAAGAGGCTTCTCCATAAATACACTGCAGTTATTGGCTGGGACATCATCTATTATGGCAATGACTACAGTATACTCAGAAGAGTCTGAGACCCGCAGTTAAGATGAGGCAGGGTTCAATTTATCTGTTTAACAGCACTTACATCTGAGGTCAGGAACCTCTATATACCAGCAAGGGGTCAGGAATCTCCATATATCTGCAAGGGGTCAGGGACCTCCATATACCAGCAAGGTGTCAGGACTCCATATAACACAAGGTGTCAGGGACCTCAATACAGCAGGTGTAAGGGCCCCATTAACAGCAAGGTGTCAGGGACCTCCATAAACAGCAAGGTGTCAGGGACCTCCATATAACACACAAGGTGTCAGGGTCCTCCATATAACAGCAAGGTGTTAGGGTCCTCCATATAACAGCAAGGGGTCAAAACCTCCATATACCAGCAAGGTCAGGAATCTCCATATATCTGCAAGGGGTCAGGGACCTCCATATACCAGCAAGGTGTCAGGGACCTCCATTAATAGTAATTTGTCAGGACCCTCCATTAACAGCAAGGTGTCAGGGACCCTCCATTGCTGTTATATGGAGGTCCCTGACACCTTGCTGTTATATGGAGGTCGCTGACACCTTGCTGTTATATGGAGGACCCTGACACCTTGCTGTTATATGGAGGTCCCTGACACCTTGCTGTTATATGGAGGACCCTGACACCTTGCTGTTATATGGAGGTCCCTGACACCTTGCTGTTATATGGAGGTCCCTGACAAATTACTATTATATGGAGGTCCCTGACACCTTGCTGGTATATGGAGGTCCCTGACCCCTTGCAGATATATGGAGATTCCTGGCCCCTTGCTGGTATATGGAGGTTCTTGACCCCTTGCTGTTATATGGAGGACCCTAACACCTTGCTGTTATATGGAGGACCCTGACACCTTGCTGTTATATGGAGGTCCCTGACACCTTGCTGTTATATGGAGGTCCCTGACACCTTGCTGTTATATGGAGGACCCTTACACCTTGCTGTTATATTGAGGTCCCTGACACCTTGCTGTTATATGGAGGTCTCTGACACCTTGCTGGTATATGGAGGTCCCTGACCCCTTGCAGATATATGGAGATTCCTGACCCCTTGCTGGTATATAGAGGTTCCTGACCTCAGATGATAAGTGCTGTTAAACAGATAAATTGAACCCTGCCTCATCTTAACTGCGGGTCTCAGACTCTTCTGAGTATACTCTGTAGTCATTGCCATAATAGATGATGTCCCAGCCAATAACTGCAGTGTATTTATGGAGAAGCCTCTTATGCCAATATTGGGTTATACAATCTCAAGAAAATATAGTTCTATGCTCTATGTTGTGCTGTTTCTTCAACAGAATCAACACCTGGATAAGTCTACATTGAGAAAAAACACACTGCAAAAGGCAAATAAACAAACTCACAGTGTTAATGTTACAGGATTATCCTACTTTTCTTTGTCCTTAGACCAATGTTTTGGAATGCATTTGCCTCTCTTACCCCAAAAATATTGATTTTGGTGAAGGTAACTGAAGATGCTGAGTGAAAAATTATAAAAGTTGCTTGTAATAAGTCGACACCTCTCGGTACAACTCTTAGTCCCTTTGCAAAATGTAATCTTTGGGTCTTAGTGCATTTCCTGATGTGCCCATGTGCTAGCATCCCTTGAAAGTAACTTTACATATTTATTTAACCAATTAAGTTATCAAATATAACTAGAAAGGGAAAATTTAAGTATATATGTTGAATATGGCTTGAAAGACCGCATTTTGGAAGGGAATGTGTGTGTTTGTGCTGTAGCTTTTAAAACTCAATAATGCCAATGATGAGGACATTGTTGTTTTTTACTTACCCTTTAAATATGGCTATCACATGAATTAAAGGCAGGTCAGTTGTTGTGTATACTTGTGTCAGGTTGGGAGATAAAAGACTAACTTTTTTGATGATTGGTCAAAATGTCTTTTTTTTTTACTATACTTACCCTTTAAATATGATTGCCACATGAATGAATGGGTACCTCAGTTGGTGTATGTACCTGTGTCAGGTTGAAGTTAAAAAAACAAACTTTTTGATTATTGATCAAAATGTATTTTTGACTATAGTTACCCTTAAGTATTTCTGCCACAGAGAATGGAAGAGTGGTAGTAGGGTGTGTACCTGTCTCAGTTGGCTAAAAAAAACAAACTTTTTTGATGATTGGTAAAAATTCGTTTTTTTGACTTAAGTTAACCTTTAAGTATGACTGCCACAGTAAGTACTGCTGAATGCTTAAACAAATTTAAAAAGTTGTATACAGTCCCAGATTCTGGTGATCCCTATTTTTTGGTATGTTAAACGCTTTGTTAACAGTAACTTTGTTGCACGTGTGCTTTTTATCTTAATTGCTTAATTAGCTTACTTAGGATGTGGGGGGTTGGGGGTATCACTGTTTGTATTTATGACCATGAAACAAACTGTTTTGAAATATTCACATTTGAGGATTGCTACCATTTTAGTCTAAGGGAAAAAAATATCCCAAAATTCGCCGATAACGCCGTAATGCTTCCGCGGGTTACTTAGCTAGAGCTTCTCCTATATGCCCCACATGTCCAAAATTTCATGTCTCTAGCTCAAAAACTGTGGGAGGAGATACGGTCAAAAAAAGCGGAAGAATAAAACGGAAGAAGAAAAAGAAGAAGATGATGAAATAGAATGAACAGGAATTTGGCCTTTTCAAGCCAAATTAATGAACTAACTTTCTGGAAACATCTGGCTGGAGTGCCACTGGTGTGGCCCCCAGTCTCAGCCTGGTTGAACACCCCTTCTAGACATTCTAATGTGAATCTCTAAAACACTTCCCAGATAAACAGGCTTACAAAGGGTTCATTGTAATGTTCAGGACTTGTTATGTTCAGCCCAACACGTATGTAAAACATGTACCTTTGTATATCTCTAAGCAGATAAATTCATTGTCATTTTTTTATTGCATTTATTTGACTTTTTATATAAACTTCTTAAGAAGTATCTATACTGGGGAAAAAATGTTTTTAAAATTGTCCATTATTGGAAACTTTTATTCTTTCTAACCACCATGAAACCTTTTTTTTGCTGATCAGTTAGATAAATAACAATAAACACATTACAATTTTCTTTACATTCAAGTGGCTTATTATCATAAATTCTTCTGCTGTTTGCAGTTTTGCTGTAACTAGAAGAGTGTCAGTTGGTATGTGTAAATTGCATGTGGGACATTCTCCCTCTCAGTGGTGCCTCATAGACATTACTGAGCATGCTTACCCTCAAAATTTGTCAGATTAGTCAGAGGCCTAATCAAAACAAATGCTGCTAATTACATGTATTTATTTATAGATTAAGAAAAGTCAAGGTATTTTTTTCAGTATGTTGTATTATTTGCCTTTTATTGCCAAAGACTTGTAACCTAAACAAGGTAAATTTTCACTCATTTTGACAAAAGTCACCTGAGACTGCTGCTCTTCTTCTATATCTAGAATCTCACCAGTAAGACATGACAGGCCTGCTCTGACTTTGACAGGCATGAACTACACTTTGTAGAAACAGCTACTTGAATGCTAGAAAATCCACTCCCCTAAGCAATTAAAATTCAAAGTGGAAACCAATACCAGGCTCAAGTAAATAACCTCTCCCAGTAGAGCCCTAGTTTACATAATTCCACCTGGGTTGTTTTCAGAAGCAAGTTTAAGTAATTTCATTTAGTCCTAACTGTATTTAGCTGTGTGGCAGGTTAAAAAAAAAGAATCAAATTAATACTGTCTGCCACAAAAGATATTTTTATTTTATAAGTTTGAATGTTTCGAGTCCTAGGGGGTTAAGTATTCTTCTAACTGCTCAAGCTTAGCAAAACTTTCATATACTGTTATCTTTGCAGGCAAGATTCCCAAGAGAGGCTTCCAATTTATTCTTGTATTTCCTAGGTGCACTAATGCCAATGTGTGCGATACAATAAATGAATGAAAACTGATAGGAGAACAAGAGAGGTTTTCAAGAAGTTCATCCAGACAATAATAACCTTAAGTTTCAGGGTCAAAATACAACAATAACTTTCTCCCCCAGGCCTGAATTTCTAAGAGTAAACATCCAGAAGAATTTCATTGCAGTAAAGTGGGATTTATTAAGTTTTAGTATTTTAATACAATGTGAGTTTCAATTTGTTTTTGTTTGTAATCAGTCCATTAAAAAACATGTTCACCCCTCCCCGACAATCTTTTTTACTACAACCAGTGGTGTGCCATAAGTACGCAATACTTAGTAGTATAGTATAGAATAGAATAGAATAGAATAGAATAGTATAGTATAGCATAGCATAGCATAGAATAGAATAGAATAGTATAGTATAGAATAGTATAGAATAGTATAGTATAGTATAGTATAGTATAGAATAGAATAGTATAGAATAGAATAGAATAGTATAGTATAGAATAGTATCGAATAGTATAGTATAGTATAGAATAGTATATTATAGAATAGTATAGTATAGAATAGAATAGTATAGTATAGTATAGTATTTAAGGGTTGAATAAATTAAAGACATACATCCATCTAGTCCAACCTACTCAGCAATATCAACATTTCCTGAATAACTGTTGATCCAGGGGAAGGCAAAAAAACCACTAAAATTATAAAGGGGAAAAAAAATTCCTTCCTGACTCCAAGTGTATGAAGAAATAGTTTGTAGCAATAATAAACTATAAAAAGCCTATATGATAAAATTAACAGGGCTATGTATTGAGAGACGTTATCGCTCTCTATTGCCTCCTCAAGGCAAATGCACTGAGCTGATAACGGCTCTCGTTGCATAGTGAATGGGGTTTTCCTAATCTGAAACTTTAATGCCAGCAATCTGCTGGCATTGAAGATTTTGTCTTAAACAGCCGTTATTGGCTTGGTACATACCTTGCAGTGGTTGTGCGACACACTTTGCGCAACCACCGTAAGTTATGTCTTAAATTCTTGGTACATGGTTTAACGTGACTTTAAGACAGAAAAAGACAATTATGGCTCTCCGTACATAGCCCTATAAGTTTCCTATTGGCAAATTATTTTATCCCAGACTTGTAGCATAAAGAAAAACCCTGTGTTAGTTTTGTTTCAGGAAAATTTACTGGTAGAATTTAAAAATTTTTTTTTAAAAAATCAGTTATTTTTTATCCTCATTAATGCTAGAATGTGAAGGTGGTTTTGACTCTACTACTTTATATGTCAATATTTTACCAAAAAGGAATTCTCCCGTTAATTTTACAATTGTATAGGAAGTTAAAGTTATAGGAAGTATTGCCTCAATGTATTTTTTTTAATTACTTTAAAACGAGCTAAGTTATGCAGCCCTCCCCATACATTATTTTCCTGATTTCGAGCCTCTCTCTGCCTTCAATTAGCCATGCTGTGAAGGGGGCGTAATGATTCTGTCTGCCACTAACTATCACTCAGAGCTAGCATGCGAGAAAACACTCCTCCACCCACCCTTCATCAGATTAATTATGTAGGCTGTATCCTAGCAACCAGACATTTCAAGTTTGTTTAACCGGCAGAGAGAGGTTATAACAGACATTCCCACCATCTTTGCCTAATAAAAATCTATTATAACAAATAAAATCCTGTCGAAAATCTATTTAATCTATTTAACTACATTGCACATATCTAGATATTCTACAGTTCATACTGGGAGATGCAATAAAGATATGATATTGTAAAGTGAGTTTGAAATGCACACTACTCCATGTATTACCATGTTAATGGTTTTTTTTACTCACTTTCTGGGGCCTTTACATAAAACAAACATTTTTGGGCTTTGCACAACAACAAGATGCTATACATATGTCCAGTTAAGTTTACACTTTAGGAACTGGAGGTTTCAAAGTTCACAGTTCTGGTGGTACTTTTTTGATTTGGAAAGGAGGAACTTTAAGGAATTTTGTTAAAATTTGAAGACGAAAAGTAAAAAATTCAGTAGTGAAAAGTTCAGTTAAGAAAATCAATGTCAAATTTCAAAACCAGGTGTCAAAATTTGATGCCGCAATCTTTAAAAATCAGTTTCAATTAAATTTCCAATTGGAATTTGGACACATTCCACAGAACCGCTGGCAGAATAAAACTTATTTAGTTTATCTCTACTTTCTTGTTTTTCTCCGACATTGGGAAGCCATGTTACTAAAGGGGTGGGGGCAGACTGGGGGGAGGGGGGGGGCAGAAACCTGTAAGTTACTGCATAAGAAGCTGTCAGTGCAGTGTTTCTTTAAACCTCATACGATTTACTTATCTAAGTACAGTTTAAACTCTAAATTGTTTCCAAACATGAAATACTTCCATATGCTGTAATTTAATGCAAAAATACATATTTTTCTTTAATTATATACTACACAACAGACATATGGACGTGTTTAATTCAGCTTTGTTTCACCCGTCATGTCAATATAGATGAGAATTGTCAGAAGATTGATTTGCAGAAGTACGTGACACATACTTGGTAAATTCATTTCCTTGAAGGAAACAAGTACTAAACGCCAACTAGGATACGGTTAAACACATTATTCCTAGAAATGACTGTAAGGGTTTTATTGATTATATGTTAGAAAAAATCACCCTTGTTGAAAAATGTATTTTCACAATAATTTCATTTCAGAAGATTTTTCACCTTCTATGCAACCAAACAATGTTCTAGCTATTAATATGTCTAAAGAAATTACATAGTGTACAAAGGGATATCATTATCATTTTCTCTCTTTTTTATGTTCCTATGAGATATAAAAATATATTATTAGTTAATATAGATAGATATTTCTGATAAGTCCATAACAAATATTCCAAGATATTGATTGAGCTTGTAAAATCCTTACAAAGCTGGCTAACATTTCTTTAAACAGCAAATTGTCCCCCAAACACCCCCTTCTACACCCAGGATAAGGACCTAAAAGGTCCTCACCTCTGTTGGTACATTCAGTTGTCTTACAGAGCCCCCTCTGCTTCCACCACTCCTCTACAGCTAAAGTCACTTTAAAGGGACAGTTCAGTGGAAATTATCAATATTTGTTAAATTGTTAGTTTGTGTAATGTCTTCTTAGTTATTCTACATATTCTCTCCCATTTTGCTGTTCCCTGCTGTTGACATTAGTGAGCTGATATTTCAGGTTCTAACGGTCCTTCTTCTTCCCAGGATGCACCACATCCTTGGAATGTTCCTAACAGTAATTTCTACTGATTGTCTGTTGGATCGGTCAAACATGCTCAGATCTTTACTGAGCAACTGAATCAACCCAGGCGTTGGGTCAAGGGCAAGACCATAACGGTCTCTATTAGGGGTCCTGCAAACAGGAAGTCAGTATTGCGGATGCATTTATTTATACACAGACAAAATGCTGAATTGGCAAATTAAGGTCATTGGGATAATAAAATACTGCTCTTTTTTCTGACAAGCATATGTATTTGCACTGAACTTCCCCTTTAAATCAATTTGAATCCTTTTTGCGGCGGCTGTGTGGATAAAATGCAGGTGCCGAAAGCAATGTTATATGACAATAGTGGTTAGCCATCGTGGCACTTCACGTTGTGCAAAAAGCCATTATGGTATTTGTGAAGATATATTGTGTGCATACAGGAAATAGTTCACTTGTGACATCCAGGACTCCGAACCCCTTACTTCCTTTCTAGCAACAGTTATTTGAATTGATCTACATAGAAATGTGCAGAATTGTACTACACAATCCACCTTTATTGACACATATTTCAGACCATGCCAAGCCCTTTCTCTAGCAATGCAATGCTGCAATCAACTGGCTAGTAAGCGCTTCACAATAATTAACTTTTTGGAAAATGTGGGTGGGTTTTACAATGGGTTTTATGCTGGATAGCTGTACCATTTTATTGCTGGAAAAAGGAACTGGTCTGGTGTGAAATGTGTTGTAATAAAGGTAGTTTTGTCTCTTTTTCTGTCTGTTTATAAAAATAATTTTAGATTAAATGTGTGTAGTAATAGTAACTGTAGGGTGTATGGACCAAGAGAACATATACTACCACATGGACAGTTGTATAACTCATTTGAAAATCTTCATACATTAATATTGTATAATTTGTAGTAACTCTATTGTGATAGTTTGTGCATGGATCAAGGCAGGACAATGATCTGCAGATTTATTTAAAAGTAACATCTGTTGTATTCAATTAGATCAACTGGACTTGAATTTTAGTTCTTGAAGACGTTTAACCAACTGTCTGCCATGTACAATGCTGTTTTGACACCTTACTCTGGGCGTTCCTATAACACCTCTTAGCCACTATCCAATCACACCCTTAACACCTGGCTGTGATATGCTAATTGGGATTTTCCAGAGTACATAATTGACACAGATTCTTGTACAAGTCATTCTGAATTGAGAAAGCCAGTCTGATGACTAGCGAAACGTCTTCAAGAACTAAACTTCAAGTCCAGTTGATCTAATTGAATAAAGCAGAAATACCATGACCTGGATGGATGAGAACCTTCACAAGCATATTTAAAAGTAACATATTATGGGTCTGGCACAATAACAGCTGCTTCACTTTTACTTTGCTATTAATATTCAGTAACCAATCAGATGTTAATCAAACTACTATGGAGTACAGTTACTAAAGAGCCAAAATTTGATTGGATTCTGCAAATTAATAGCACAGGCAAATTGTGGCACCGCTTATTGCATCACCCCAATATTTTATTTTTCTATGTATGGTAGTATATACAAGCCTATAGGACATAAAAGGGTTAATTCAAAATGTGTTATTTAGTTTTATTTTTAAGTTTAATCAATGCTTGAACTGGTTTTCTTCTGTGTTAATTAAATTCTAATTAAAAAAAATCTTTTTTTTTCATGTAATTTTTTAAAGTTATATATTTGGTCACCCACATAGAAACACTGTATTTATAAACTAGATAATTAGTGCACATTCATTCCAGATGGAAAGGAAGAGGGAATCAATAGAATCTGTAGATAATTACATGTTTAAGCATTGAGAAAGGCTCATAACATCTTATGGATCAGCTCAGTAATGTTTGTAATGTTAGGCAGGACATTGATGCAAAGTAGTTTAGTGCTTAGCATAGATAGACTGAACCAGTTTCATTTCGTCATCTGTTTCAGAAAATAAAGCAAAAACATTTTCACAAAACTTTGTTAAATTTGGCCTGCGAAGACCATTTAAGTCAATGCGAGGCCAAATTTTGCAACCCATTCTATGGAACACTGGTGGAACAAAACTCATCAGTCTCATTCATCTTTAGTGTAGAATTACTGTTCTCACTGTGTCTCTATGGAACTTTCTTTAGGATTTTAAGGAATTGTCACAACTTACCTGCCGCTCCGGTCCAGCGCCACTCCTGGAACAGACCAGCGTTTCCTGGTGGGTGACGTTGGCCACATCATGATGCGAGGATTTTAATGCTGGCGTCTTTCTAGACCCGGCACCTGATAGTAGCTTTGCTATTCCTATATACTTATCTGTTACTGCATACTTACCCTGCCTTTTCCAGCATTCTTTCCTTGCCGCCTACAGTTTCTATCCAGCCTACAGTTTCCAGCAGCATCTCTGCATCCAGCCTACAGTTCCCAGCAGCATATCTGTCTCCAGTATCAACTCTATAGTTCCCAGCAGCATCTCTGTCTCCTGTATCCAGGCTACAGTTCCCAGCAGCATCTCTGTCTCCAGTATCCAGCCTACAGTTCCCAGCAGCATCTCTGTATACAGCCATCTCACTTTGTCCCTGACCAGGCCGGGGAAAAAGATGATCCTATAGTCAACAATGTTACCACTTTCTGCAAGGTCTTCGATGTTCCAGTTAGAACTAAGGCTGCCTCGTAGCGGTTAATGCAGCTCTCTCATTCGGTCGGACAGCACGCTATTGAATTTTGTACCCTAGCTGCAGAGACTTGTGAAACAAGAGTTCCCTGTTGAACTTCTCCATTGTACCGTGCCTCCTCAGAGAGGCACATACCCATTGTCCCCCTCTGAAACTCAAGCCATGAAAGATTATATTAAAGACCATTTGTTTCGGGCATTCATGTGACCACCCACTTCCCCGGCTGGGGCAGGTTTCTTTTCAAGCAGGCCATTCAAGATTGGTCTCTTCCTATGGGAACCAAAGCCATTCAAAGGTTCATTGGCTTTGCTAACTATTATAGACAGTTTATCAAAGGGTTCTCTTCAAAAAAATGTCCTATTCTAGCCCACATCAGGAAAGTTGGTAGACCTGATTCGGGGTCTCCTGCAGTTCTTGAACCATTTTAACAACTCAAAGAAGCCTTTGCCTCAGCACCAGTTCTAGTTCATCTGGATCCCAGCCTTCCCTTTTACATAGAAGTTGATGCCTCCGATGTGTGTGCAGGAGCTTGTGCTTATTTTTCTTGTTCCTGCAACTAAAATCCTGGCCTCTCTTACTTCTCAGCTCTGTTCCAGAATTCAAGCTGGACAAAAGCTTCATCCCGGTCAAAATCTTCGTTCCAGTTCTCCTTCTTAATGCTATCCTTCAACAGACTTATTGTTCCAAGCAGGCCGGACACCCTGATAAGTAAAACATTTGTCCGTTCTCTCTGGTGGCCTAAGATGAGGAAAGATGTTAAAGATTTTATTCAAGTCTATTCCAGCTGTGCTAAATCTAAATCCCCTAGAACTCAACCTCTCCTAATTTCATCCAGACCATGGACCCATTTATCTATGGACTTTATTGTTGAGCTCCTGCCTTACAAAAAGAACACTGTTACTTGCATAACCATAGACCTCTTCATCAAAATGGCCCAATTTATTCCCCTTTTCAAACTACCACATTCTGTGGAGCTAGCACAATTATTTATTTTTCCACCTTCATGGACTTCTTACTGAAATAGTGGCTGACAGAGGAACTCAATTTGTTTCTACGTTTTGGAGAGCAATATGTAAATTCCATGGGGATTAAATTAAATTTTCTTCTGCTTACCAGTCCAATGGGGCAACCAAATGCACTAATCAGTCTCTAGACTTTCTGCCCTGGGTGGAGTTTGCCCATAACAATGCATCTCATGCCTCTTATTTAAAACTAATCCAAGATGTTTTCTCCAAGACTTTCTTTTCACACAAGTACCATGCTGCCAATGAATTAGCTGCCCAAATGTCGGCTATCTGGCATTCTACTGAAGTCTGCCTTCGGAAATCTGCCCTTATACAAAAAACTGCAGCTGATAGGAGATGTAGGAAACCTCCACCTTACTTTGTTGGAAATAAAGTGTGTCTCCCTTCTGCTCATAAAATTCTGTCAGCTAGTGTGATTATTTGCTTGAATTTGTTATGTTAGAAAATGTAAGAAAGCCTGAAATAAGTATTTTTCAAGCTTACAAACTTGACCGATATTTTAAAGGGCATATACACCCTTTCTTTACTCACCTTATAGCTTTCTCCTGACTTCAAAGTTTTTATTTTGCTTGTTCGTTCTTTCCCTTGTCATTTGCAAATAGCAGATTTAAAGAGTGTCAGTGTCTTTGG
This sequence comes from Hymenochirus boettgeri, assembly GCA_019447015.1. NCBI lineage: Eukaryota > Metazoa > Chordata > Amphibia > Anura > Pipidae > Hymenochirus > Hymenochirus boettgeri. The sequence continues at coordinate 34,178,710 of CM033472.1, read as the reverse complement.
TGCTTGTTTGGGATATAAACAGATAGTGGGGGTTTTATTTACTTTCAGATAGGGACACTATTGAGAAACACATTGCACAGAGCTCTGCTAAGATCAGGTTCACTTTATTATCCTCCCTCTGCAGCTCTGTACTATGTTGTTCCTATAAGTGTAAAGACTGTATTAAAGGAGTAATGTTGAAGGGTTTGAAAATAGGATGCAACCCGCGAGAGACTGGCAGATTTGAGCAGATTGAAAGACTCTGTGGAACATGTATAGGAATTTTGGAGGGTATAATAAAAACCTTTGGCAAATTTCTTTAAATGCTATTAACACTTTTTAATCATGCATAAGAATTATATATAATGAAATACATTTGGAGAATAAGCCTTAAAATGGCAAATTAAATTCAACATTGAGAAATGCAAAAATATGTATTTTGGAATACGCTATACACTAGTTACACCCTAAATGTTAGGAGTTGACTTTATAGAGGAAATTGTGGGAGTTATTCTGAATAATGTAAGGAGCCCATACACATGTAATTATGCTTGCGTACCGGCAGATTCCATTCAGTAACATTGCAGTGGTATGGGGATCCCGCACCTATACATAAATCTTACCGGCCAGACCACCTTGCTGGATCTTCTTTGTAAACGACATACGATTGCAAAATGAATGGGTACAGGTGGGTCATTGCGATCACATGTTGGGTGCAAAGAAGATCTGGCAAGGAGGTTCCAGCGAAATTGATTGTATGTTGCAGGATCGGTCTGGCAGGTAAGCTGTATGAATGGGCACCTTTAATGTTATAACGTGTCCAACAGGAAAGAAATGTGTAAATTGTCTGATTTTTCATAGTGTCATACATGGTCCATACAATATCTGAATATTCTGATGTCGATATTGGGATTAGAGTGTTTATGAGTTCCTTAACTGCAACCCACAGGCAAATTTTTTTCTATGGACAAATTTTTTTAATTTCAAAATCAGATAAAATATTGTTTGTTTCCCTTTTAACTCCCAGCTGACAGATTACTTTTTGAAAGGGGGGGGGGGGCATTTGGCAAATCATCACAACTGTTTTAGACCTGTTAGGTTTCCTTTTTAAATCCAAACCTCTGTTTCACTAAACAATATCATTTTTGGGAACTACAGAATACACAGGGCCTCTGGATACAGAATTACAGATGTTGGCTGCAGCATTGTCCTTGTTTATAAAACATATCTAGCAGCTGTCACAAAGCAATATTTACTCAAAGGCTGAAACAAACAAATAGTATTTTGTATGGCTCTGCCCCTATCATTTTATAGTCTATGAGGGGGTCAAATTATCAGGGGGGCTAACATAACCTTACTGGTATAATGTATCTATATGCACCTTTAGAGCAGGAAAAAAAATAGGTCTTCCACTGTCTTTTGTTATATTAGCCAGCTCAGACTTCTGTATTGTGATTATTTTTTACAGTATGAGCCCTTCTGGGAATTTAAGACATGCTGAGTTTTATTAGGGAGAAAAGAAAGCTTCATATTATTCATGGCTATGTGTCCCTATAGCCATATCTATTTGTCAGCAGTACCATTAGGAAAAATATATTTGATAAATGTTCTGTTCAATCTTAAATCTTTATTGTATAAATGACATATAGTCTCCAGACTAAACAAATAGCAACCAGCCTTTCTCTTGTGTGCCTGCATTTTAATAAATAGTAATGTTTACAGCATTAAACCATTCCAATAAGATAAGTTATAGAAAGTAATAGAAAATACAATGCCAAATGCTTTGTTAAAGAACAACAACTGTAAAAAATGTACTTAAAAAAAAAAAAGTACCTGGAGCAGTGAGGTACAGTAGGATTGATTATTCCTACTGCCAGTATAATTTTGAGGAGCTACAGCACATACAGTTTTCATCTGCCAGTTTAGTATCTTGGTTTTTCCATATTAAATATAGCGCTGAAGCACAGAGGAAGCCTGGCAGAGGCAGTTTTCTGCATGCTGGCCATCCTCTCAGAACTGGGCGGTAAGACTTGCTCCAGGTATTTTTCATTTTGTTGTCTTTTTAAATTTGATCTGAAACTCATCTGCTTGTAGTCAGTCCTACACAAAACAATGTTACCATACAATATTTATAATTTTGTGATAATTGTATTTATAATGGTTACGTGGTTAGACAACAGTCCATCAAATTTAACCTCCTCCACAAAAAAAAACAGTCCCCCTTACCCAACAAAAAAGAACAGTCCCCCTTACCCAACAAAAAAGAAACATCCTTCTCCATTTAATGATGCAATGCTCCTTTAGTACACCAAACCAGAAAAGGATACAACCAAACACACAGGCCAACACAAGATGCACTAGATATACCCTTGGAGATTCTGCCTGTCCAAGAAGACACCCAAGCCTGCTTTGAATGTGTTTTAAGATTCAGCTGACACTGCTTTTTAATGCAGAACATTTCAGAACTAGAGATGGACACAAAACCGACTAGAACCGAGTTTGAGCCCACTTTATGAGTTCGGATGAACTCGAACTATTCGAAACTAGTTCGGGTTCGAACTAGTTTGTTTTTCTGGATTTGCAGCTGTATTTTTGATAATTATCATAAATTTGATAATTATCGAATTTACGGACCGTTCGCTAACCCTCAAATGTATCATTCACTAACCCTCAATGTAGCCTTCGATTTTCACTTACCCTCGAAAGTATTGTTTGTTTTCATTAACCCTCGAAAGTATCGTTTGGTATCCCTCGAATTGGCTGTAAAGCTCGAATGTAGCTTGCGCAAAACTGCACACTCGTGTTTAAGAAGTGCTTTGCAATTTTTGGTGATAGTGACATGTTCCCCAGAAACAGCAGAAAAGCAAGGGTCGCACTCCAAAGTAAATTAACTTGAATTTATTTCAAACCACACATATTCACAACGTTTCGGGGGGAAACATGCCCCCTTCCGGTGATGTTCACCTGAGGAAGGGGGCATGTTTCCCCCCGAAACGTTGTGATATATGTGTGGTTGAAATAAATTCAAGTTAATTTACTTTGGAGTGCGACCCTCGCTTTTCTGCTGTTTCCAATTGATATATGTCCATTAAGGGTTGGACTATCTGGAGGAGTGGGCACCCACGGGTGGACGAGTGCAGAGGATCACCTTTACTTTATGGATTACATGTTCCCCAGACCATTCCCAGGTGCCCACAGCCATTTACAGTAAGTTACCATGTTAGTTTAGCTGTAAATCACCACTACTTTTCGAACTATCACTCTCCCGTTGACTTTAATCGGTCCCCAATTTGAACTTTAGAACTTTTACTGAAGTTCGAAAGTTCGAAACGGAACGAATTTATGAAGTTCGGTCATCTCTATTCACAACCTCACTGCCCTCACAAATAACCATTTATGTTTCACCCTATGGGAGAAAAGATTGCTTACTCATTGGCTGTAGTTCTCTATAATATATTTGTAAGGGTTAATATTTCCCATTGCAAACATTTTCTAGGTAAAATAAACCCAACTTTGGTAATCTATCTTCAGAACATAAATTCTCCCTTTTTTATCAGTTTAGTGGCCTGTCTCTGTAGTCTTTCTAATTTATTTATATCTTTCTGTGGACTGTTGCCCAAAATGGCACTGACTGCAGTTTAGGTGATCAACAACTAAACAGAAGATGACAATTTTTGTCTTTTGGTCATGATGGAAAATTTCTATTGCTGTGATTATTTTTAGAACAATCAGTCAATTATTTAATAATCCTTCAATGTGTGTGGCCATCCTGTTTAGGTCACTCCATGAAACATTTTTTCTGTAGAGGATTTATAGAATGTTGAAATTAATTAATGATCCATTATATTATTACCTTTTGTAATATACAGAACAAACAAAATCAGTGTTTAAATAAAAAGTTACTGTGATTAACCTGCAGCTATATTCTTACGCATTGTAAATTATGCCATTCAACCACCAGTGGTCACATTCATGTAACAAAACCATATAGAGGAACTGTGGTCCAAAAGGTAAATTGATAGGAATTGCTCTCCTGAGAGTTTTTGCAATTTATTTCCATTGTTTATTTTGCATAGTTTTGAAGATATTTACATTTTGTGTCTGATATGGCAGCAGCATCACCAGGTCCCCTGCACTTCCTGCTTCCTGCTCTGAAACCTGGGGCCTGCCCTGTGTCTCCTCCCCTTTGCAGCCCCCCTGGTCCCTCCCACTCATGGACCCCATGGTCCCTCCAGTTGCAGTCCCCCCTTGGCCCATTCCCTTACAGTCCTATGTGGCCCCGCCCTTTCGCGGGTGCTGTGGCCCCACCCACTCACGGGTGCTGTGGCCCTGCCCACTTGTGGGTGCCATTGCCCTGCCCACTCACGGGTGCCTAAGCCCTGCCCACTTGTGGGTGCCTAAGTCCCACCCGCTCACAGGTGCTGTGGGCCACTCTGACACCCCCCTAAAACTGTGTGGAAACAGCCATTACAGGCAGAGTGAGAACTCTGCCTGAAAAGGCTGTTTTCACATAGTGAGAGAGAAGGGCTGTAGATTCCCTTACCTTCTCTGCAACTGCAGGTCCTTCACACAGCAGAGGGGAGGAGGGACTTCCTGTCTCCCTCCCACACTGAGGGAGTCTGAGGCTGTGCTTGCCAGCTGCACTGTGCAGAAGAAGCCTTAGGAATGTCACATGTCAGCCTCCCACCCATTAACTTTCTGGTCAGTCATTTCTTTATATCTTGGGCTGTGGAGCACGTAGAGAGGTGGTTGATGGCTTGTTTTAAAGGTAGTAAACTGGCCTTTTATTTAAACTCAACTTGTTTGGAGACCACAGTTCCCCTATAAGGAGTCCTGGGTAGTTATACTATAAAGTAGAACAATAAACAAACCAGCTCTAAAAAATATTTGTTTCCTAAACAGTGCGCCTATCCCTCAGTGATTGGCTGAGATGCAATGTCTTAGCCAATCATTGACGCCACTGCTGGTCCGGGCCCCTCTGCTGCTTCCGTGCACAGCAAAGGCACAGAGCAGCAACAGGTACGAGGGCTTGTAAGTATACTTAAAAGCCTCACAGAAAGATTTATACATTGCAAGGTCTAGTTTTTGGGGGGTGTTGTATTAGTTTTGAAATTTGGGTTTGGGGAGTGGATATAACCTTTAAGAAGTTTTGGGTTCAAAATCCCAAGTGCAATCAACTTGAAAATGGGTTTTTGAAATATCTTGTGGTGGTAAAAGGAATAGAGACATTTTTTAAATATTACTGATGAATAGAGATGGCCGAATTTCCTAAAGTTAGTTTAGTTTCTGAACTATCAGGGCGATGCACCAACGGGCGCATCGCTCCTGATTTGGAGTTAAAGTTGCGCTAGCCGATGTTATATCGGTTAGTGTGACTTTAACCCCTTCCTTGCGGCGGCTGCGTGGCTAACGCGAAAGTTAACAGCGCAGCCGCCGCAAGTGATGTTATATGCCGAGATCGGCATTTTATTGCGGCACTTTCAACGCCAGCTAATAGCTGGCGTTGAAAGTGCGGGAATAGAACAGCGCCAAGTAGCAATCTTCCAAGCGCCGCTATCGGCATATAACATCGCCGGGCTGTTTGCACCGGTTGCCGATAGCGGCGCTCGGTGCATCGCACTGCATAACTTCAGTAAAAGTGCTATAGTTTGATAGTTCAAAAAGGAACCCATTAAAGTCAATGGTGATAAATAGTTCGAAAAGTTCTGATAAAATACAGTTAAAATAGCAATGGTAACTTACTGTAAATGGCTCTGGGACCTGTGAAATAATCTAATCTGATCATGTACATATCACCAAAACACTAACTTTCCTCATAATCGGGCAATTGTCAGACTTCCGCATTGAGTTTCGTGGGTTACTGATAAACTTTGACACATTAGAGGGTTATCGCCAAATTCAAGGGTAAGCATACGCTACATTAGAGGTAGAGTCCTGCATCAGGTCGAGTACCTGCAGGTACTTGCAGGTTACATGAATTGCGGGTCGGGTTCGGTAGCCTGCATTGGATTTGAATGGGTTGCGGGTCGGGTTTGGGTAAAGAGAACTGCGGGTCTGGTCAGGTTGAGTCATGGGTAAAATAAAATTTACCTTACACTAAATCACAATATGGGAGATATAGGGCAAAATACAATGCCATTGTATTTCATATAGTGAATAATGCACCCCTATAGTTCCATGGCCATATAAAGTCTATTAGTCTGTCATATGACATTTTGATGACATTGCTTAGCACTGTTTATAAAGATGTAATATGATTTTTAACATTATATGAAACTTAAGTTCATTTGATTAGAAAAGCCTATTGTATACCAATATTGGATTTTTTTGCTGTAGATAACATGGTTTATTGAGTACTGTTTTTTATATCAGTGCTTGAGCCCAGTAGAGAAAAATGCTAGAGCCGTTATTTTAAATATCTCAGGTCAACTGTGGAATTCAGTTTTATCCATGTCAGTAGCAAGATTGCACGCAATTCTTTTGCCCGATAATTGACTGAAGGTCTTTAAGAATAAAATAATCTTGCTTTGACTGGCATGAATGTTTTAGTGCTACACTCAGCAAAAAAGAATGTGTGGCTATAAGTACTGAAGTTAATGGTCGTTTCTGAGGAAAGTAGACATGTCTCTTCACGTGGAAAGTACAGGTTTCATTTACTACAACAGTAATAAATTTCATTCTCACATTGTAACCCTCAGTTTTCTATTTTTCCGTTACAGTCACTGACATTCAGAAGTGGTTATCTGAGCCATTTTTATTCTTTCCTAGGCAGGGCTATGAAGACTTGGAAAAGCAGCTAAAGGAAGTTTTCATGGAAAGAAGTAGCATTCTCAGACAACTGTCCAAAACATCAAGAGAACTAGAAGGGATTAAAGGAAATCTTCAGGTGAGACTGTACTGTAAGTAACTCATTTTAACTACAGATGGAGAAGACCTATTTGAAAAACATGTTGTAGGCAGTCACTCTTTTTACCCAGTACAAAATATAGGGGAATGTTATTTATTTATAAACCCTGTTTTCCTGTAGGTGAAAAATTAATTTTATATTAAACAAAAATACTTGATGTGCTGCAATGCCAAAAGCAGTGGTTGCTGGTTTGGGTGCATTTTATCTTTAGATACTGTATAAAGTGATTAAATAACTAATGCTGTCATACACTGTTTTAGATGTTAAAAGCTGATTAGAACATTGTTCTGACAAACATCTTAATGGCTTTAAAATCTACTTATAACGGCATGTCTGCCATAAAAAACAATTAGTCAGTTACGTGCCACCAACCCCAACTGATTTACTTTGCACTTTATTACCTGCATTACTAACCAGATATTCAAAGGGCATGTCCACCCTTGTAGTCGTCCCTATCCCACCCCACATTACTTACATTCCTTCATTCCCCCCACGCTGTAATCTCGGCTCTTTGCTTGCTGGAACTGCAGCCATGTCCATGATTGGCTGAGAGGCAGCCAATCACGGACGCGCTGCTGGCATTGAAGTACGCCGGGGGATTAAAGGATAGTAAATAATGTTTGGATCATTTTTTATTTTTTTTCAAATAAACATAGTGGTTGGGGTGGGAGAGGGAGCACTACACTACAGCAAAGGGGTTAAGAGTTAGGGGAAGGGAGAGAAAAATGGCATCTAGAGGGAGAGGGAGGGGGGGAGGGCTTCACTGTGCATGACAGAATTATCCCGAAAGAGAGGTAAGAGGCAATAACCTTTTGGGAGACAGCCAGGCTCCTGCTCTTCACTTTTTGGGACTTTGCACATACATTGCAGGGCAGCCATTTGGAGCAGGGATGTGAGGTAAGGCTTTATCAATACTACACAGTGGGGCCAGTAGTGGGTTAAATTATAGTTTTGTGGGGTGGACATGCTCTTTAAGGATAATTATTGTTCCCATTCTGTCAGAATAAGCAGGCTCCTCCCTCAATCAATCAATCAATCAAGACTGTGACAACTGACATCACAGAAAATGATTGACTGTGGTTACTTTTACTGCTGCATTCTCCGCACATGCTCAAGCTAAAAAAAGCTCATTGATTAGAGGGAAGAGGCAGATACATTTGCCAGAAAGGAATAGAATTTATCATTAAATATCTGGTTACAAATGCATGTAATAAACTTGTAAAAATAGCAGTTGGGGTTTTGGGCAGATAACTAACAAGGGTGGACATGCCCTTTAAATAATTTGCCCATTTGGCACTTTAATTGAACATGAATAAAAGTTTATATACATTAATTTAGCATTTACAAACCTTTGTAAGTTTCAAATTAAAATGTTACATTTTTAAATTAAAATGGCATCAATAATTCCAACAATGAAATTAAAGACCTACCGTACACTCTGCATAAAAGTTCATAAAATGATCCACTGTAAGTGACAGCATTTTGTCTTTAACGAGATATTATTCCAGCCATAGCAAGAAATCAAAACATCAAGCATTTTCTATCACTCAGAATTGATTAGATGCTTGATAAGCTGCAAGGCAATAAGTCACTTGTGCAGCATTGTTAAAAAACAAACAAAATCTAGAAAGACTAAGGACAAACCATTTTACTGTTGATGAAGTGTTTAAATACAGAATTTTTTTTAAAGTTTAAATGATGGCAGGTTTAAGATGGGAGAATGACACATAGACTTCTGTTTGTCGGGTTAATAAAACACTGGGGGTTTCTAGATGTCTGTTTAAAGTGGTGTACAAAAAGATACATCTGTGTGATACTAATACCGTATATACTCGAGTATAAACCGAGTTTTTCAGGCTGTAAAATCAGCCTGAAAACTTGGACTCGGTTTACTCGAGTCACTACTTACCTTAGCCTCCGCAGCCGCACGATCATTCCCTGTACTGGCGCGCCGGCCTGACGTCACTGCCCGGCACCAATTAGTTACGTCAGCCGGCGCCCAGTACAGGAATGAGCTGCGGATGCTGAATGGAGGGACGCTTACCTTCAATGCTGGCACACAGTCCCAACAGGAAGCCTTGGATGGAGGAGAGCCCACAGTTCCTGGATGGAGGAGAGCCCACAGGTACAAACTGAACTGGGTGGAAGGGTGAGGGTGGCATTCAAGATGTTTGGAAACTACATCTCCCAGCATGCTTTATTCTGGAGTTGTGTTTCCAACATCTTGAATGCTAAGTGAGGGTGGCATTCAAGATGTTTGTAAACTACAACTCCCAGCATGCTTTATTAGCTGGGAGTTGTAGTTTCCAAACATCTTGAATGCAAGTTTCTACCCTCGGTTTATACTCGAGTCAACAACTTTTATTAGATTTTTTAGGTGAAATTGGGGTACCTCGGTTTTACTCGGGTCGGTTTATCTCGAGTATAATACGGTAGTTGTGTAACTTAACATAACCTGTTTTGACTGTAAAATTTCACAATTGATACTGCTAAAAACAAAATGCAATTCTTATTTTTATTAGGAAACTGAAATTTTCCTGTTGAACTTTACCTGTAATTTCTGAATCCACCGGTAAAATAAAACATCTCTAGTTAGCAACTTTCCCTCTTTTACAATTCTTCCAAAAACCTTTTCTTTAAAAACATTGGTTCCTAGTCCTAATGCAATTTTCCAGTGTCCAATTCAATGTTTTTTACACTCCACAATTAGAGATGTAATGTGGGTCGAATAGAATCCAGTTTCGAATCTGAGGGTTTCGAAGTCCCGACAAAACTGCCGGAACTGCCGAATTTCACGGAACCCGGATTTATTGAATTTTCGATTTTTATTGAAATCGAAAGTAGACGACTTTCGAAAACAGACAATTTTCGAAAATCGCCCCCCCCCCCCAAAAAAATAAAGTGAATATGTTGCAATGCTTGGCACAAGAGTTTACCATTTTCTCTTCCAGGTGTGGAAAGCAGAAATTCAGAAACACCTGCTGTTGAGCTGAGAGAATAGTGGAGCTTATGTAGCTCAACAATTAACTTTAAGTTTGAAATCACTTAAATTTACAGGAGATGTAACACTTCTGCCCTTCTCTTCCTTCAAAGTTCTCACGATGCAGTTCTCATTTAGCACGAGTTACTGCATTACGGGAATGAGGCCGGTAAGAAGTGCATCTGGTGTCTGTGCCATTAATAGAAAACGGTGCAGGCCCTGGAATAATGGTGTTAAACCCACGCTAACCCAATATTACACACCCACAAGCATGGGCTTACCTACATTTTACCCACACTATGGGATATTGCATCTCTGCCTTAATCTTCTAATCTTTGACAACAAAATTTACTGGTGCAAACTGAAATTCAAAAAAAATTCACACTTTACAGAGGCTTCTTTATTATTTTAGATGCCAGGGGGCTTAGCTACCCCAAATATATATAAATACTATATAGAGTCACAATTGCCAACAATACAAACCTGGCACCAACAGATAGATGTCCCCGAACAGATTATTATTGAACCTGATGTCATACCCTCCTTAGAACACAAAGCTTTACTTTCCAAAACATATTTTAAATATTTTTCCTCTATATTAAAGTCTACAAAAAACTGTTTGACTATCTAAGATAGAGCTAACAAATTTGTACCACTCATAAAAAAAACCTAATTTGATTGGTCCCATACCTGGGAACCCCCTATTTCACAAATGATAATTAGAGATGTCCGAACTTCGCAAAATCCGGTCCGCTCGAGGATCCGCGAATTTTCGGAAAAATTTGAAAATTCGAAAATCCGCAAGCAGACCCATTAAAATGAAAAATATCCTCGAAATTACGAGATTTAGCGTATTTTCGAATTTTCAAAAATGCGAGGAATCTCGTAATTTCAAAAATTTACGAAAATACGCGAACGGGATAAATCTGCGGTGGATACGGGTTCGGATCCGTGAACCGGCCATCCCTAACGATAATAAAATAGCACTATACTGAGCCTTAAAATACTGTTATACCATTTTAAAAAATGCAACCCCCCATGTGTAATGCTAACACTGATGTATAAGTGGTTCAGTTGTATTGCAAACCCAAACCCTTAGTTTGATTGCACAATTTACTCGAGGAGTTCAATTGACTCACAGCTTCCTCCTGGTGTTCCAGGTGCCGCATGCCCCAAACCCTTTGTTGAATATCTTCTGATCGAAAAAGGACTTCTCCAGAGCACACCAGATTCAGGACATCACCCACAAATGTAGTAATTTAAAACCATTATACTTTATTGTACACACATACCATATACAAACAGTCACGCCTTATGCATTTTGAGCAGCACCCTGCTCTTAGTCATAGACCTGTGACTGGAGAAGTCCTTTTTTCAGTCAGCAGAACCCCTTATTTCAATAAAACAAATGTGTGAAATAGGCCTCACTCCACAACCCCTACCCAGGACGGGTTCCTAATCCTGTAATACTGGATTCCAATTCCTTTATAATTCCTTAAAAGACAATAAGCTAATCAATCTACATACCCTTGAATTAAAAAGAGGCTTCCTTTAAATACCTACAAATATGACACTTATATATATATATATATATATATATATATATATATATATATATGGTTTGCTTGACGTTTGTGTTGAATAAATTTCATTGAAATTCCTAGGAGTTATCCTATATTTCTCTTTTTATATGTCTATTTCTAATTAACAGGACGCACCCAGGTGATTTACCCTACAAGGTTTGAGTGCCACCCACCCTGGTATATATATATATATATATATATATATATATATATCGTTGTACTTGAGGACGGTTCTGATGACGGTCTGCTACGCAGATGGAAACATGTTAACTGAATAAAGAAATTGTTTGTAGCCAGTCCCGTGAGTGCGTCCTCAAGTATAATATTTATATATTTATTGGACAGCACCCAGGCAGTTCACAGAGACGGGAGTGCCAATCTGCAACGCTGGAAATTATATATATAAATTAAAAAACCCTAATGGAGAAAAGCACTCCTTCTCTACCTTTGAATCTTTCTTTTATAATAGGGCTGATATCCCTGTTATATATTGTAACCCTTGGATGATCAACCCTGTAAATTTAAATTAGAATGGGAAAAAGATCTGGGCCACTATAGATCTCAAAAACTATGGGCCAATACATTTACTTAAAATAATAGAGGCAGTTTAAAAGTATCACTCAGAAAGACTGCCTTAAAAGTTCTGCATAGATGTTATAGGGTACCAACATGGATAAATAAGATATACCGTAACATTCCCAGATACATGTATCTGAGGCTGCCCTATAGCCGACAACTTTATTCAAATATGGTGGAACTGTAATATTGTTTAAAGCATACCTATACTCTAAAATGTAACTTTTTAAAAATGTTAAGTACCTGAGGCAGGGAGGTAGGATTGATTATTTTACCATATCAATTTGTTAAGGAGCTACAGCACATACAGTTTTTTATTTGCCAAGTGCTCCTCACTTAAACAATATTCGGAGATAGGAATTACCTGTCCTATATCGCTGTCCCAAGGACTTTAAATTTTAACTGTATTTAAAAAAATAACGAAAGTTATTCTTTAAGAGCTATTAACCAAAGTATTTGATTTAATCTCACAAACTTTATTGATTACAATATAGAAACATTATGACGTTGCCTTACTTGGAGCGTACAGTTAGGTCCAATACTTTATGATGGCCTCTTAGATTCATATTGCAGCAGAATGGCGAACATCCAAGCTTTTTTAGCTTTTAATTATAAACAGAATAAACTTTATTATGATTAATGAATATACCATCCATGTAATACAAGATTCTACTAATTTGTTTGAAAAGATTTGGTCTCTGTGGAATAATAATACATATACAATCAATTAGGTACTGTCGGGAGAGGGTGGTAGAGCTCGGAATGGTTAAAATTTTAATTGATTTAAATCAATTATTGCTCCTCTGCATTTTTACAATTTCTTTTATCATAATTATTTGTTTTTTGTAATATTTTCCAATATGGTTGGTTTCTAATAAAAAATCTATTTAAACTGAAATTCAACTTCAAATTTTGGGGATTCAACAATGTCAAATTCCATTTGAAGCTTCAAAGGCAAAATTTGCTCATCACAATCCTTTAGTCTGTACCACTCGGGAAGCCACTCGGATAAGTGGTAAAAAGAGTTGAAGAGTGTTAAAATTTGTAAATTGTTCTGAACCATCTTCAGAGGATCTGGCCTGTGTGAAATCTGTGTGAAATTTTAATATACATCTTCATAATAAGACATATTTTATTATTTAACCTACTAATTTTGCTAAAATCTTAACTCTTTTTGTCTCTGAATAATGTAATATAATGTACATTTATTTTCTATTTTTAGAATCTGAAAAACAATGAAGCATCTGGTAAAAGTGATGTAAAGAAACTTTTGGAATTAGAAGAAAAACAGAGGTATAATTTTTTTTATGTTCTTCTATGGTATATTGTATTCTGCCTGATTTGATTTTATTGGTTATTGTTGTTATATTATGAAATTAATTTTTAGCTTCCTAATTATAGCAGTAGAGTGTAGAGATGGCCGAACTTCTGAAAGTTCAGTCTGTTTTCGAACTTTCGAACAACCGTATGTAAACCGAGATTTTCAGGCTAAAAAATAGTCTGAAAATCGAGTCTCGGTTTATACTCGAGTCAAAAACTTACCTGCTCCGGTGGCCGCATGCTCCGCATCCTCTGCTGGCTGACGTCCCTTCTCTGCGCCGGTGACGTAGTGACGTCAGCCAGCAGAGGAAAGTTGAGCATGCGGCCGCCGGGGCTTAGAAGAGGATCCAGAGCAGCCTGCAGGGGAACATGTGGAGCAGGTAAAAGAAAGCAACTGTGGGGATTTAGAAGAGGGGGAAGGCACAGTAATTCCTGCAGTGGCTATTCCTTGCCACTACAGATGTATAGAAACTACAAGTCCCAGCAACTAAAGCATGCTGGGAGTTGTAGTTTCCAAACATCTGGAGTGCCAAGGAATGAGGCTTTAATTGCCTTTTAAATGGATATAAGAATTCCCATACAGTAATAGCCAAATATAGTATGGCTATACTAAATAATTAGGCTTTATAGATTTAGGCTTTATAATTAGAAGGAGAATGTTATCTATTGCTGCCTTCTGATTCTGTATTTTTGAGGCTTTACTTGCCCTATAAATGGACAGCAGAATTCCCATACAGCAGTCCCACACAGTAATAGCCATACTGGATTGGGCTATTACTGTATGGGAATTCTGCTGTCCATTTAAAGGGCAACTAAAGCCTCAAAACAATACAGAATCAGAAGGCAGTTGGTCATAATTTCTACCCTTGGTTTATACTCGAGTCAATTACTTTTACTCCTTTTCAGGGGTAAAAGTGGGTGCCTCGGTTTATACTCGGTCGGTTTATACTCGAGTATATGGTACTTTTATGCTAACAGGTAACCAGAGGTGGAGGTGCACTCTTTCCCAATAAGTGGGTGCAGGCACCTCAAATGGTTTTCCCTCAAAACCAAAGGTATCCCAGGAAATAAAAGAACTGAGGGTCGCACTCCAAATAAATTATAGGTTTATTGTGAACCACACATCACACAAAACACAACGTTTTGGGGGGAAGGTGCCCCCTTCTTCAGGTTATCTTCAGGTAAAAAACGTGTTTTGTACGATGTGTGGTTTACAATAAACCTATAAATTATGTGGAGTGCGACCCTCAGTTCTTTTATTTCCTGGGATACTTTTATGCTAACCTGCTTTGATTTGCAGAGAAATAAGTAAATTAATATCTTTATATGATAATAAATTGCTATGGGATTTTAAATACATTGAATTGATTTATCCAACCATCCAATCACAAATTAATATATAGGAGGAGCAGTACCAATCTCCTTGCACTGAGCTCACTCCTGTAGGAATATACACACACCCACACACCCCTCCCAGAGACACCGGAATTTGTGGTCAATTCTTACCCAGATCCAAGAAGTTAAATACGTTTTTCATGCTCTTCATCACCCTACGTGTGTAATCTTCCAGCCTCAGTATAAGGAACTGTTCCATCTTATACACAGACAACCAGTCCCACAAGAAAACCACATAAAGTCCAACTTGCAGCCGCACCTGAAAGAACAGCACAAAAAAAGGTATATAATATATTAACATGGCGGGTTACATCAGATATGGTCGCAATGAGGTAACAGGGACAGTTTTAACATAGGAGAATACAGGGCATTAGATAAGGCACCAAATTCTATAGCCAAATACAGTATGGCTATTACTGTATGGGACTTCTGATGTTCAATTAAAGCCTAAAAACAATACAGAATTAGAAGGAGAATGTTATCTATTGCTGCCTTCTGATTCTGTATTGTTTTGAGGCTTTACTTGCCCTTTAAATGGACAGAAGAATTCCCATACAGCAGTCCCATACAGTAATAGCCATACTGGATTGGGCTATTACTGTATGGGAATTCTGCTGTCCATTTAAAGGGCAACTAAAGCCTCAAAACAATACAGAATCAGAAGGCAGTTGGTCATAATTTCTACCCTCGGTTTATACTCAAGTCAATCACTTTTACTCCTTTTCAGAGGTAAAAGTGGGTGCTTCGGTTTATACTCGGGTCGGTTTATACTCAAGTATACACGGTATATGAAAAGTTTGAAAGTTCGAAAACAGACCCATTAAAGTCAATGGGAGTCAAATAGTTTGAAAAGTTAGAAATGGCAATTTAATGTAAATGGCTCTGGGACCTGGGAAATGGTCTGGGGAACACGTTTAAATATCCAGAACTTTTTTAAAAAATTAATTTTATTCTCACACGTAGTACTTTCGAGCTCCCGCGTTCGATTTTCAATAATTATCCCATAAACTATTAGAATATTCGATAATTATCCCATAAACAATTTGAACATTCGATAATTATCCCATAAACGATTCGAAGATCATTCGATTTTCGAATTCGATAATTATTGAATGTTCGAATCGTTTATGGGATAATTATCAAATGTACGAAAGTCCGGGAAATCCGGGTCGGGGATAGTTCGAGAAGTCCGAGTCCGTTCGAACTCGAGAAGTTAGGCTTGAACCCGAGTTTGAGCTGAACTTTATGAGTTCGGACGAATTCAAACTATTCGAACTAGTTTGTTTAGTCGGACTCGCGGCTGTATCTCCGATAACCCTCGAATGTAGCCTTCAATTTTCGGTAATCCTCGAAAGTATTGTTCATTTTCGGTAACCCTCAAATGTATGGATCATTTTCGCTAACCCTAGAATGTTTCGTTCGCTAACCCTCGAAAGTATCGTCTGTTTTCGGTAATCCTCAAAAGCATAGTTCGATTTCGATAACCCTCAAATTTATGGTTCTTTTTTCGCTAGCCTTCAAATGTAGCTTATGTAAAACCCGACAATTGCCCGCTTGTGTTTTAGAAATGTAAAAATTTTGGGATAGTGACATGTTCCCCAGACCATTTCCCTGGTGCCACAGCCATTTCAACAGCCATTTACAGTAAGTTACCATTGTTAGTTTAGTTGAGCTGTAAGGATCCAAACTTTTCGAACTATCACTCCCCCATTGACTTTAATGGGTCCGAATTTGAACTTTCGAACTTTTACTGAAGTTTGAAAGTTCGAAAACGGAAAAAGCTTTATATAGTTCAGCCATCTCCAGTAAAGAGTAGTGTTATAAAACTAAATACCAAACAGAAGAATTTTTTAGATTCTATATAAAGGTTCTAAATTAAGCCACAACAGCCTAACTAGAAAACAATACCAAAAGGTTACACAATGTGCTACTTTATATAACCAGAAGTTTAAAGGAGCAGTAAATTACCCAAAAAATAAATTAAAAATTTTAATTTCCACGGATGTAGAAGACAAGATCTTTAAAGTACATCTCCCATTTTAACTTACAAGTGCTGATATACCAAGTCAAACATTGCTTCTGGTATGGCCATCAGCTCTCCTGCTGATCCCCATATCCTTCTTTTAGATAGGAAGCATGCACATCCCTGTCAAAGATGGGAGGTATGCCAGAGTGTCAGATGGGGAATAGAGATGGAATCCAGATCTTAATTACACCCGGTTCTACACTCTGTCATGTAGAAAATTCCTTACCTTACATTCCAGATCCAAATGGTTCTCCTGTAATGTCCTTCCAAAGTCCAGAAAACTGGCCACCAGGAGCCTAGCAGAGGGGGAAATTGTTTCTGCCTCTGAGGCTTCCTCTAAGGGGGTTTGTGGCATGCTCTGAGCAGCCCTCCCCCCTCCCTCTCCCTCCCTCCCGTTTTGGTCTCCCTCCCCCTAGCCAAATCCCTTTTAATTGTTTATAGTGCAGCTCCCGCGCCCAACCGCATTAATATTATTTGCAGAAAGTCCCCCGATAGTTACTCCCCTTCCCTCTATGCTCTGCCTTTCAGAACTGCTGGCAGCCGCGTCCATGATTGGCTGCCTTCCAGCCAAACACAGACGTGGCTGCTGGTCCCGCCCCCTGCTGGCCGGGCAGTGCGGCGGAGGATAGATGGAAGGTAAGTAAAGATTGGGGGAGTTTCTGCAAATAATATTAATGTGGTTGGGGCAGGGGGAGCCAGGGCCGGCCTTTGATATGGGCGACCTGTGCAACTGCATGGGTTGCATTACCAGGGGGGCGACAGCTGGGAGTCTTAGGTCACGGACCTGTAGCTCAAAGTTGTGCATCAGTGCCACAGCCCCTCTAGTTATGGTCCTCCAGATCAAATATATGTATCAGCACCTCACCACATACTAAGCCCCAACACATATAAGCTTTACTTAAGATGTCTGTATGCTGTGCTGTTCTGTCTGTGCATTTAGTACGTTACTTGTTACATAATGATGTACGCGCCATATATATAAGCACGCAAGATACTGAAAGACAGTAAGCGCAGGTGGGGTACTTGATTTTAAGGCAAGCAGCATTCAACGGAGTATTGTGTGTTCCCAGGGGGGTGGTGTTTTTTTTTGGGGGGGGGGTTGGGTGCTAGGTGTCAGTAACAAATCATGCACAGGGTGCTATTTATCCTAAGGCCGGCCCTGGGGGGAGCAATACCTATAAAATATTAAAAGTTTATTTAAAGGGTGGACATGCCCTTTAAGAAATCCTACTCTAATTTAATGGTTAAAATTAATTTGAATAGGATGTTATACTGAAATTTCTTAAATGAAGGCACTGTTTCTTTATGGGTTCTTTATTGATTTTTCTCACCATGAAAATATCTATAAAATTTAATACAAAATGAATACATTGTATATAATAAGACACACCTATATGTGTTTTGTGGGGGGGGGTGATTAAAAAGACTTGCCTTGTGAAATATATTAGCTTTTTTTTATAAACTAGGAAGGAGATGAAATCCCTACAGGAAGCATTCACAAAGCAAATTAATGAAGCAACGGAGAAGGCTGAAAAACAGCAGGCGACAGTAAGTATACCTGTCATATGACCTTTAAATCATCGCATCCTGATATATATGGTTTTTATTCTCTCTATGTGATCTTTGTGTTCAGCCTTTGCACCTTTGTTGGGTGTTAAAGTAAAGTTGCAAAGCTTTGATGTTGTTTAAAAAAGGCTTTTGCAGTAATAACCTGACTTTGTTATCTAGTGCTGGGAACTGAGGAATACTATGGAGTTAAAGGATAATAGGAAAGCCAGCAACTGTTAGCTACAAAAAAAAACCTTAGCTCATTACTGCCACATATGTTCCACTGTTACATCACAAGGAAAATGTACTCATATATTAACAATCAATTTTATTATTTTTTTTATGGGTTTAAATGTAGAATTGTCATTGTCTGCAATGAGGGCATGGAATTATGTGATTGTATTTTATTTTAAAGGCTTTTATTTATTAACTTATATGTGATCAAATAAAGCAAGGCAGGGATATGAAGCTTTCATCGTAGTGTGTATGTGTAATATAATGTTTTATTTTCTTTTGTTGTTGATTCTTTTAATGGCTTGTCAGTTCCTGAGAAATGTTGCTCTAATTGCCAACAAGGGGGTTCTACAGATAAATAACCACATGTGGTACTGTGTAGAAAAGAACTAAAATGTAGAAACTTTACAAAACGTTTCATGTCATGTATTTAAAAATGGGCATTTCATTATTTTCATTTTTAAAAGAGTGTTTAAATATTTGTGGATGTATCTCATGTAGTCCCATGAAGCTGCCCCCTACATTCGGCATAGATAAAAATGATATTGTGTTTGGTTAGTGCTACATTTTTGCTGCATAAATTAAGATATGTTGTAACAAATGGCCGGACGGCTGGGGTACTTACAGTACGCTTTAGGAGGAGGCTGATAGTCCGGAATGTGCGGGACACAGAGGCTGCTGGGAAGTCGACTGGAACCAGGAACAAGGTGCCAGGATCCAAGGGCAGGTGAGTAAGGAGCCAGGGTAGCTAACGCTACTATCGGGCGCCCGGTCCAGGAGGACGCTGGCTTTTCAAATCTCGCTCCGCCCGGCGGGTCGGCTTTGTGACGTCATGACATCCGCGACGCCGCCCACCCGGAAGTGCCGAGCGGCGCGGGACCAGAGCAGCAGTTAAGTCCGTGACATGTGTACCGGCTTTCATTTTAAAGATCACAGCAATGATTTCAGACAATGTCATCCTCCCCTATAACAGTATATGGACATAAAACCCGACAGACACATTTGTGTTCTACTCATCTCATTTTTTGTATATATATATATATATATATATATACACTCTCTCAGAACCCAGGGCACTCACGGGACTTGTTATCCATATCACATAAAAGTGTCGGAACTGCGATCAACGCGTTTCAGCCATAGTATCGGCTGTCCTCAGGATCCTTTTTTGTAGTTTTCAAAAATCTGAAGGGCTGCAGGTTGGAAATCCCTGGCCCAGAGCCTTGCATAGCCAAAAAAACAACTTGGATATCTCATTATACAGAAAGTGAATGATTGGATAATCCACTGGAATGGTGGCAACTAAACAGTTACTATGTTATTTATGTTATGTAACATAGTAACTCTTGCACATAAGTAAAAATACCTTTCAAAGGCTGCAACAAAAATCAAAGTTTATTGAAAGCACTTTCTGTAAATTTACTTTAAGGTAAGAGTGGACACAGTGTTCATGCAAATCATGTATATTGCATGATGGGAAATTCCTTCTTCCAATGCTGCCTTTTAGTGATGACTGAGCATGCTTGCCCTTATAGACAGTATGGAGGTCCGGAAGGAGGTGTCGGTTAAGATTGGGAGGAGAGATACAAATCAATTACTGTATTGAAGGAATGCAGCGACACACAAACCTTATGTGCTACTTACATGTATTAATTTATAGATTAAGATGAGGCAAAGTAATTTTTTTACTATAGTTGCCCTTTAATGTTTTTTTTGATAGATCGAACATTTATGCACAGACACAAAACAATGCTGGTTTATTAATTCTGCATTTGTGTCACAGAAAGCCACATTCTATATTTATGCAGTAGTTTTAGGTCACCAATAGATCATTCAGCCTTCCTATATCATCATCTAGATGTAAAACCTGGCTAGTTCATTAGTGCTGCATTTGTGCTTGTTTGTGTTTATGGGCTGCGTTTATTTTTAAATTAATCAGTGAGATGCAATATGCAAAGCTGCAGTTTACCTGCCACAATAATCCATGTATGATATTTAGCGCATCGTGGGATCATGAACAGGTTATTGCTCTAGCTTACACCTCCAAAATGTAACTAGGACAAATTTTTAGAAATGCCCTAGGCTCTAAAATAAATGCTTACCCCATAATAGGTAGCGTGGGTTTTACACTGACCATTTAACAGACATTTTTGCTTTGCCTCCAGCACACACACCCCTTTCTCCTGCCACACTGGTGCAACAGACACTAGGTTGATTTGTTAGTGCTGTGTTTGGCCCCATTTGTGCCATAGAAACCAGCAGAAACCAAAGACTGGTCATATTTACCAGGCCAAAGAAATAAAAACTGAATGTTAAAGCATTAAAGTAATGTGCATATTTGGAGTTTAATTGGAATAATACAGATTGTTGCCAACCAAATTTTGCATGCATTGTTAAACTCTGTAATCTTTTGTCATTGACATGTTTAACAATGTTTGCTGTTGACAGATAAATTTTCTAAAGACTGAAATGGAAAGGAAGAGTAAAATCATCCGAGATCTTCAAAACGAGGTAAAACATATTTAAGTTTGTAAATCCACATACACATGGAGTTGAACAAAACTAACTAGTTCCTCCTTATGATAGTGTTTCCAGTTTTTGGATTTCTCAATAGCATTTTTTGATAGACAGTTCATGATTTATAGATAACCATATTTAATTTTTGATAAAAATTTTCGATTTTTCAATAGACATTTCTATTGAATGGATTTTTTGAATGGTATTTTGAAATTTTGAAAAAAAAATTGAAAAATCCATTGCATCCACGGATTTTCACAACCAGCAGTTCCAATAGAAACCAGGTTTGTTTTGAAAACTGAGATTCATTACTAGTCACACAAAAATAGCATATTTTGTAATTACTTATGTATCACATTATAATACACAAGAGCCATAAATATTCATATAAATGGTGCATAGCTATATCAACAGTGTCATATGACTCACTGAAAATTATGTATTATATAGACAATTTTATACTATGATTTATAAAGTACCCCGGTTTAATATAAAAGGACATTAGAAGGAGTTTTGTGACTGCATCTTGCTTTGGTCAGGAAACCCCTTGGGGATTTTAAAGATTTTTTATAATTTACAATTGGAAAAGCATAATAAATAATATTTAAAGTAAGGTTTATTGAAATGGAAGCACATTCTTAAGTTATTTACTTTTTATTTATTTGTCTGCAAATTACATTTATACAGGGAGTACCTAGAAAGCAAATATGCATACACACAGTTCAGTCCAAAAGCAGCCTAACACCCACCCCACACATGACATGGTGTCATTTTATTTTTAGCTTAAAGGGGAACTGTGGTCTCCAAACAAGTTGAGTTTACATGAAAGGCCAGTTTCCTACCTTTAAAATGAGCCATCAACCACCTCTCTACCTGCTCCACAGCCCAAGATATAAAGAAATGACTGACCAGAAAGTTAATGGGTGGGCGGCTGACATGTGACTTTCCTAAGGCTTCTCCTGCACAGTGCCGCCGGCAAGCACAGCCTCAGACTCCCTCAGTGGGTGAGGGAGACAGGAAGTCCCTCTTCCTCTCTGCTGTGTGAAGTCCTGACAGAGTAGATAAGGGAGTCTGAGTGGCCCACGGCACCGATGGGTGGGCGGGGCTTATGCACCCATTAATGGGCAGACCTTGTGAACCCACGAGTGGGTGGGGTGAATGCATCCGTGAGTGGGCGGGGCTTGTGCATCCATGGGTGGGTGGGGTCACAGCACCTGTGAGGGGGCGGGGCCACAAGGGGCTGTAAGAGAATGGGCCAAGGGGGGCCTGCAACTGGAGGGACCATGGGTCCATGAGTGGGAGGACCAGGGGGGTGCAAAGGGAGGAGGAGACACAGGGCAGATTGACTGACATGGTTTCAGAGCAGGAAGCAGGAAGTGCAGGGGACCTGGTGAAGCTGCTGCCGTATCACACACAAAAATGTAAATATCTTCAAAACTATGCAAAATAAACAATGAAAATAAATTGCAAAAATTCTCAGGAGAGCAATTCCTATTTATTTACCTAAGTCATTTTTGGACCACAAGTTCCCCTTTAAATATAGCATCTAGAAAAATATTGTTGTGCTCTTTAGAATTCGTTGTTGCATATATAGTATATACATTTTCAAGTGGTTTGTTTATCAGGATTAGAAACATGATAAGTTCCTCTCAACAATACAATGATGTTTCTGAAAATCCACATGATGTTATTTTAATAATGCCCAAATAATTGAATCACAGTCTACTGTTATCTTATTTTAAATAAAGCTTATTGGTATAAATAATATGAATGTAGTATAGTGATCTACATAGGTATACCACATCTATTGAAAAAAAGGGGGAAATGTCCTCCTACTATTGATACTTGTGAAAATTAGTGTTTTAATGCTCCATAGTGGAATAAAAAGTCAGACAATATTTCGAGTGGTACTCAAGTTTTGAGAAAGGGTGGAGTACACCCCAAAACATATTCTGTCTTTTTATTCCATTAATGATACAACCACTCTAAAATAGGGGGTATTTGAAATTAAGATCCATTTTCCACAGAGTACATTATTCACCTGTGTATATTAAAATATTAATATAAAATTTTACATTATTCTTCAATAGAGATGAAACTGGCAAGTTTCATCCCGATAGCGGTTCCAAAAAGCCCGTTGAATTGCCATTTTGTAAATTTTCAATAGCATTTTTGATGTACATTTTTAATTTTTCGATAGAAAAAAGTTTTGATAGGATTTTTCAATTGAATTTTTCGACTGGAATTTTTGATGTTTTGATTTTTATATTTTTCAATGAGAAGTTCTATTTTCAAATTTTTAAAAATATGTTTGCATCTGCATATATGTTCCTTTAAATAGGGAATAATGCTCGTTTTGCATGAACTATTTAATAAAATCAAACAAGGATTTGTTTTTTCTAAAGCACATTAAATCATGCATTTTTGGAATGGAAATAGTAACATTGTGACAGGTCTACAGCTCTGCTTTAGATAAAAGGTCTTAACGTGTTACATTATCCCATGGGAGTTACACATTATTCTAATTAGTTTTTTTATATTCAGCGAACGCTAAAAAGGTGGGTGTTGTAGGAAAGAGACATTTGGAAATATAGTGATGAAGAGAAACTGGGGCTTTCATTTAATCAAAGAAGCTACTTTCACAGTCAGTGAAAAATCTAAATTTCTAAAAGAATTGAATATATGGTCTTCATTTGTGAGAAGAATGGAAGGGATGTACTGTGTAAAGAACACCTTTTTGCCAATATTAGATACAGATTTTTAAGTTACAATCATGTGCTCAAAAGGTGGAAAATCATTTGTTTGCCTAGAAACAGGTAAAGAAAAAAGAAAAGAATCCTCCCTTAAAAAAGGAGAAAAAAGAAAGAAAGAAAGTACAGAGAGATAATAGAACCATTAAAGGACAAGTCCAGTCTCTAAATAAGTTATAATAAGTTACCCTAACTTCTACCATTCCACCATTTCACTGACTAGGAGGGGAATGACATCACCACAAGCACATTCCCCTCCTCCTCTGTTTCGAGCCTGTTACAAGTAAAACTATGCATGCTCACGGTAGATAAGGAACGCACCCCTCCCTTTCAGGAGGAGCAGGAAACTTTCAGCCAACCAGGTGGCTAACATTGGCAGCCAATCAGCATGCTCTATTTTCTGGACTTACACAAAAACTCCTCCACACACAGTGCATCCAGTAAACTGCTAAAATGGAGCTGGAATTTATTATTGGTGGCTGCATCTTGCCTCTTACATGTGGATTGTGATTTAAACAACAGGTATATATTCTAAAAGTAATTTTTCACAGCTGATTAGACTGTGTGTGACGTGCAGGGTCAAGAGAATGATTGATAGAAGGAGGAAGAAGTGGGGGGAGCAGGTAACTGGAGATAGAACTTGCACTTAAAATCTTTTCTTTTCCCCCCTTTTCTTTCTACCATGCATTTAGGGTCAGTAAGGTAGGCAGAACTCTGTGTTAAAAAAATATTTTTGGGGTGCACATGCCCTTTAAAACTAAACATGTTATTATAAAAGATCATATGTACTAAGTATTTAAATAGTGATGAGTTCTAGTTTAAAATCAGGACTGCCGGTTTCGCAAATCCAAAGAAAATTTTAGAAACTGAAATTATCGTCCAAAAAAATCTATTAGAAAATCAAAAATTGTGTTCAGGGAAAAAAAATTCTGATTACAAATTTGTAAAATTCTGATTTAATTGAGACACTCTAATATGTTCTGCAGAACTGAAGTTGGAAGGAAACTTGCCAGTTTTGTCTATTTTTAAATAAAATAGTGACAATGTAAAATAAAGCAGAATTATTAAAAAAAAAACTATGCAGTTAAAAGGTCTGAGAATAGCAACCAAAGGGTCCATGCTCATCATTAATAAAGTACTTACAGTAATAGCAGAGATAAATAAAAATGGCATTTCTCTTCCACTAGTGGTTCAGCAGAATTACTATGTAATTCACAAAGTTCTGCCTGTCAAAATGCCTGTCAAAAAGTTCGGAAGGATCCACAAAATTATAAACCAACTCGAACTAGGCTTGATTAAAACCTCACCACTACTTTAACACTTCTGCATCATCCATTAGTAATTAGGTATTAAATAAACTTTAAACAGTATTAACGGCCAAAGAACATATTTTTTAGTCAGTGTAGATCTCTATATGTGCAACCAAAAGACAATAGTTGTATAAAAGTGCTTACCTTTGAATTGAGTATAATCATGGTTATGTTTTTGATCATACTAAAATAAAATAAAAAATATATCAATAAAAACTGATAGTGGCTGCATGTTTAAATGGTTAATTACACAGAGATAATAAGCATTCTTCCCAACTCATTAAGAAGATTCCACAGGAACTATTCCATATTTTATATTCTATTCTATAGTCATGCAGTCATATCTATAATTCTCCAAAGACCTTCTAGATCTTTGTGGGGAAAAAAATCCTTTAAAAAATAGGTTATACAGGCATTGCTTACTATTTGTAATGTTTTGACAGCTAAATAGAAAAATATATAAAAAAAGAACTGAAAGCAGATTATGAAAGTACTAGAAAATAAACATTAATAGAAGTTTCTGTGGATGAGGATACATTTGTACCTTCACTAACAGGCAACTTCCCAATGAGATCATTTTATAAAAAGCTTCAAAGTTTCCTTTGTAAATAATGTGAAAAACCTTTAAAACTGTATTACAAGGATGGTAATGCAGTGTAATACTGTATGTTTTAAATTCCATTGTTAAACTAAGGAAGTGAAAAATGTCTTGAAATACTGTGGTCTAATGGGCAAATCTATTCACAAAACAGGAAGTCGGACTCCTGAAACACAAAACAGTTACATTAACATTTACAAAATATATTGTAGTGAAGCAATATTTTACTTAAAAATGTTTTCTGATTAAGCATTGCTATGTACCATGCGAACCACAGATGATTATTAGGAGATTTGTAAAAAGACAATTGGATGTTGCTAAGAAGTAGAGATGAGATCCGGGTCCGAATCAGACCCGGAACCGACACGGAACCCCTCGGTTCCGAAATCCGAACATTCCATCTGAAACCAGGTGGATCATTCAGATTTCAGGAATTTGGAACCTGTTTTTGAGGATAACCCTCAAAAATAACCTCGATCTTTCGATAACCCTTGAAAATACAATCGGAAACTCGAAAGTAGTTTTCAATCAAATTTTGGAGGGTTATCTAATGTTTGAGGGTTACTAAAAATATATGATTGGAAACTCAAATGTAGTTTTCAATTATATCTAACTTTCAAGGTTATTTTCAAGGGATTACCAAAAATAACCTTGTACATTCGGTAACCCTCGAAAATACATTCCAACACTTAAAAATAAACAACCTTTTCATATTTTTAGATCTTCGGGTTTTCCCAGAGTTCTGTAAATGAGAAAACGTAGCAAAACTGCGCAAAGAGAATTTCCTTTTGGTGTTTAACCATTGCAGGACTTTAAAGGCTATCTTTACTTGAATATCGAATTTTCAAAAAATTTACCTTTAGCGATACAACAGTATCCCACTGCTACTTTTTTCTGATTTTAAATCTAAGCTGTAGATGTATAGGCAGAACTGTGTTCATGGTGAGGCTGTGCAGAACTTACTTTATAAGTGTTACAGACACTACAAGAAAGCAGTGAGTAAAGGAGGTGGGGGCAACTAGGAGCACTCACTAAACATTAATAAATTTAATGACAAAGCAAGCACAGATAAATATATGAGTACCACCATTTTACCTCTGTCAAATTTTACTTTATTAAATGTAAAGTTGTTTGAATGAGTATAGTGACCCTTTAAAGGGTATCTTTAGATCTTTAGATAGAACATTGATCCAAAAGTTTTTTGGGATATTAAATCTGCAGATTCTGAGAAATAATCATTTGAAATCAAAGCATTTACAGAGTAAGACCTGTCACTCCAGAAGCAGAAATTATAATATGTTCCCCATCCCTGACCACTTACTAGGATCTTTGGCTGCCTGCCAGCACACTTTCTGCAACATTTAAAAGAATCAGCAGTGTAAAGAAACCAAAGGGGAGGGAGGGGGAGATGTGTCATTAGAGCAGTGTCCATGGTGAGGCTGTGCAGAACTTATAAGTGTCACAGTAAAGGAGGCGGGGGGCATTAGGAGCACTCACTAAACATTAATAACTTAATGACAAAGCAAACACAGATAAATATGTGAGTTCCACCATTGTACTTCGCTCAAATTTTAGTTTCACAAAATGTACAGTTGTTTGAGTGAGTATAGTGACTCTAACATAAGCCAATGGGCAAAAGGCAATAGAATCCAATGTTCCCTCTAATTTAAAATTGTCTGTGTGCACACAAATATATTTTCTGTGCGCATACAAAATAAAATTTTGTGCGCTACACATCGCACCACTTATATTCCAGGGGATTTTAGTGTGCGCACAACTTTAACCTGTGTGCGCAGACCTGCACAGCTGTGTGCGCACGCACAAGCACACAGCTTAGAGGGAACACTGATGGTATCTAATATCAGGCCTTACACAAACCTGATATTAGATTGGTTCTACATTGGATTGTAAATATTGGGTGATCCAGTGAAAATACTTGCTGGCACTTCCCACCTGGACTATTTATTTGTAATTGACTTAGAAGCATAACATTCATTTCAAAATGATTGGGTCACTATATAAATAGTCATTCAAACTGGCAGCTTCTCCCTATAGGAAAATGGCTACTCTGAAAGCTTCAAATAAGGTACATATGCCACACTAACACCGCAGCTTACCTAGTAATCATTCTGGAAAAACGTTCCAGAAAAACACCCAGTCCAATCAGTTTATAATCAGCATTACAGACATATTATAAATTGTAAAGCATCCCCCAGCCTTAAATGTTACAGGAACATACAAGCAGGTAAATACTGCTGGAGCAGTAGTTGTTATAGTTGATTCAGCATTTCTTGGATCAAATGTTAATCCGAGTGTAACATTTAATGTAATGTAACGTGTATGGCCATGCGGGGAAATTGCTGGTCACCATAGATTTACTGTATTTTGATTCCATAAACATCATTTAAAAAAACTCCATTACAGTTAAGTTTATACTATTGTTGAACATTCAATTTTTTTAATAAAGTTTTTCGATTTTCAAACCAAATTTCGTGAATTTTCATAATTCTGTCAGATCCACAGGTTTTCGATAACCACCAATTAAGAATTGAAAAACAGGTTTGTTTTAAAAACAGAGACTCGCTACTAGACAGGGCCTTAATCTGAGCCCGAAACAAGTTCCAAAGCAGAATTTCGTATCCGCGAACCTCTGACTTTGTGGATTTCTGAATTTTTTTTGAGTTTGATGAACCTCTGAACTATTTTTAAAAATGTTTAAAATTCCTAGAAATTTTTGATTTTGGAAAATGTTTGAAAATATTACGCGGAATGCCAAAACAGGAAGCATGTGTTTCTGCTGCAGGAAGGTGTTTTTTTTTACATTTTTGCTCTTTGTTATGGGTTCCCCAGATCATTCCCCAGGTCCCTGAGCCATTTACAGTAAGTTACCATTGCTATTTATATCTCAATTTTATGTGTAACTTTCGAAATTTTTGACTCCCATTGACTAAAAATCAAACCAGTGTTTTTGTTGTGGATGTCAGTGGTCATTTTAGGTGATAATTGCTAACAATGACTACTAGGGGAGAAAAATGAGAATACCCACTGCTATTTTGACTAGCTAATAGGGATGCACAGACCTGCCATGGTTCCTTCTCCCTCCAGAAAAAACTGAGGTTTTAATGCAGAATTTCGACAATCAAACCAAAATTCCATGAAAACCACAAAACGTTGATAAAAAATATTTCTGCAATAGTCAAAATTGTGGGTGTAGTGGTGTATCAGTTGTGTGTGCGTACCTGTTTCTGTGTGGTGTTTTTGCGCTTTAGAGCATAAAAAAATGTTTTTTATGGTTTATATATGGTGGCAATGTAAATGTAGGGGTAGATTGGGTGCGGCAATCTATGAGTGGGTGTGTGTACATGTGTCTGTGTGGTGTTAAGCTAGGTACAAACACTAACGATAAAGCCGGCAGTGTGTGTAGCGTGTTTCCTCAAATGAGCACGTGGCCCACGAATGTTCCCGTCGACCTTACTGTCATTCTGGAAAGACCTAAAATTTCCCTCGACCGCAATAGCCTCTTTATAAGGGAGTCGCCCACAGTCGTGGGAAACACACAGTCCTGAGCGTTCGTCCCAATGCTGTGTATATGCTGTGTATAGGGAGAATGCTCGGGAGGACGCTCAGGACTGAGTTTTCCCTGATCTTTAAAAAATTACAGACAGGACCTTGTAGAATCTGTCTGCCATCTTTTAAACATCTTTCGTGTGTGTACCGAGCTTTAGGGGATATGTTTTCTTTTTTAATGGTTTATGTATGGTTGCCCTGGAAATGTAAGGGTAGGTTGGGTGTGGCAATGTATGTGTGTCTGTGTGCTGTTAGGGGATATGTTTTTGCGCTTAAGAGCATTTATAATGGTTTATAAATATGGCAACAATAACAATCTTGCAAGTTCCATTTTGTTACTTTGCTGCAATACTGATGCAGTAAGTTGCCCCATACATTACATTCCAAACACCTGAAATAAATCTTAAACCCTAAAAAGTAAATATGATAGCTGCTACAAAAGCTATCCTAAAACCATGCCAACCCCTTACTATATAAAGGGTTCAGACATCTGCAGTGCTTCTTTCTTATCAGATTTCCTTTTAAGATAAGATTGGTCCTTTTTCCAAAAAACATTCTGGTTTCAGTGCAAAGCTTTCAGCTTCCCAGACGTTTATGTACAATTATACATAACAAGCCCTAAGCATTCTACATTGACAGTTCCATCTATTAGGTCTGTGAAGCAGATAAACTTTGCCTTTAGGTGATAATGTTTCACCAGATAAAGCTATATCTAGCCAGGAACACAGGCCCATAATCTTAACCTCTTGCATTCCAACACATTTTATACATGAGAAAACCTAAAGCTTATTTTAACTGTATGACTTTTTATGGCTTTAAAACAATTAATTTGTTTTCATAACTTGCAGATAAATCCATTAGTTTTGGTCAACAAGTGTATAATGGCACAATGAACAATAGTCCATCAAGTTCACCCCCTCTCTACAGAACCGAAACTCCCCAAACCAACATCCAATCAGTGTACCAAACTGAACTGAACCAATAACACATTCCCACACATGATACAGTCATAAGCTATACCCCCTGTATAATAGGCCTTTTCTAAAGAGATCTAAAGGCTGGAACATGCGTGTGATCCGAGCAGCTGACCACCAATGAACAAGCATCTGATGGGTAAGTACACAAATGGCATCTGACCAATGGCCACACAGCATGATTATCAGGTTGCTTGTTCACCAGTGGTCTGGTACACAAGTGCCTCAGTGTACTTAGCTTAAGCCTTCTTTGAATGTGTTCAGAGATTAAACTAACATAACGTTTTCAGTCAGATCATTCCACAACCTTACTGCCCTCAAAATGAAAAACTATTTGCCTAAGCTATATCTGTGGCTTCCTGTGTTACCATAAGTCTATATCTGTGGCTTCCTGTGTTTTGCTCACCCCATTAGAAAAAAGATCCCCCATTTGACTATATTTCCCTCTAACAGATCCTAAATGGTTACAATATCACCTTTTAAACACCTATTTTCTAGGAAATAAATCTATCTTCATAACACAAATTTCTATTATCAATTTTGCTGCCCGTTGCTGTACATTTTCTCATTGTTGAATCTATTTCTACGGGTTCAAAATTGCACTGCACACTCCGAATGGGGCCTCTATACAGAGGCAAAATTATGCCCTTGACTCTTTTACAGGAACGTAATAATCTTTTTTTGTAATTTTGTAAGGATACTTGGATATAGTTAAAGATTTCTATGGCCATTTATTAGATTAATTACCTTCCTATTCTAATTCCAGGACATTCATGCTTGCTTCTGTTTGTATGGCATATGAACGCATCATTTTCATGTCTCAATGACACAGAGGTCCTTCATATCTCATATCATCTCAGAGTCTGGACGCATTGAAATGGCGTGTTTGGGTGAGATTTACATTTCTGCAATCAAATCTGGTAGATCAATGTAAACACTTTACTCATAAATGTCAGGATTGGTTTATAATGCAATTTTAGCCTGTAACTTTATTAGTGTTTACTTTTTACTTTCCTCGGGTTTGAATCTTATCAGGTTTAATAAATAAAGTTCAGCAGAGTGTAATAATTAGATCTCACTTGAGGCATCTTGTAGGTTCCTTCTATTCTATAATTTTATATATATATGTTTGTCAAAGCATTAAAGTATGAAATCTTGAAAGCTGGCACAAATAATGTTAAACATAAACAAATGTATACATGGATATGTCTCATATAATACCAAGTACAAGATTCTGTTTTAAAAGTCATCTATATTAATTTATTTAATTTAAAAAAAAAAAAAATCCTATTTACAAAGGAGGTAGGAGAAAGTACCCCTAACTCCTATTCTTCATTAGTAGTAAGTAAGTAAGCTTGTCTACAGCTGATAGCATCACTGCTTATACCCCCATCTCCCCTGCACATATGGAATTCCGTTAGCAGCATCTTGAAAAAGGGATATTCAATAAAAGTTCTTATTGATAAAAAAAATGGTGCTAATTTTGCCCCAACCAATCAGATCTTATTTAACACTTGAAAGCTAATATCTGATTGGTTGGGGCAAAATAAGCACCAATTTTAACGATAAGAACTTTTTTAATCTACCTGAACGTTTGTCTATTATTGTACAACAGGAGATTGGAGTATTTGTTCCTATTGTCTTAGTAAATAAAGATATTTTTAAAAAATATACTTGTGTCTTCTTATAGTTATATATATATGTCACAGGAAAAATAAAGGCCTCCCATGAATTGTGAATGCCTGTAGAATTTTTAATGGGTCAATTGTTTTAAATCACTTTTCCCTGTAGGTGGGATATTAAAGATATGTTTTTTCAATAGTAAACAGTCCTTTATAATGCAGGATTGGGGAAATTATAGTATTTTTGCTATTTAGTCAGCGTGCAATGTCACAGCAAAATATACCTCTGATGAACTGTTGGCTGGTTCTGTGGGGAAGAAAGTCTAGACTTGAGAGGCCCTTATAAAGTATATAGTTAATCCTTGTTCTGTCAGCAGGGAATATGACCTTGTGAAAATGAATGCAGCTTACAGCCACAGGGTTAGTGCAAATCCTCCTTGAACATTCTATACTGGTTGTATTACTGTCTGCTGGATATTTATCTGTGATAAAAAAAATAGCACAAGGGCCTGACTTCTAAAAAGGCTATTATCTTGTAGTATTGCCTTTGGGCTTATTTTTAAACCTTTAACTCTTATTATCTACTTGATACTCATAAGAGTTTTAATGTGTATAAAGAATATTAATAATAATTATCAGTAGCAATTTTCCACCCTTATACTTTGGGGGATCAAAAGCCTTCAAAACTGGAGAAAATTACTTTGTAGAACCATATCTTGCTTTGTGTACTGTACAGAACAAAACTGAAGTCAAATCATTTTTTCTATGGACTTTTCAGCCAAGACACTCAAAAATAATTGCTGTATAATGATTAATTCTGGCTTCGAAACAAACCTGGTTTTAAATGGAAATGGACGAACTCAATGAAATCTGTTCTGGAAAAAAATCTGAAAATCTGAAAATGGGAGTTAAAAAGTCTGAAAGTTCTGCCTAAAATGATGGTATGAATAGCAATGGTAACTGTAAATGGCTCAGGGTCCTGGGAAATGGTCTGGATAAGATGTATCAATTCCCAAAATCTTACACCCACCAGTACCGGAAACATCATGCGCTTCCCGTTTTGTCATTTCACAAAGAATTTCGAGATTTTTAGAAATTTCTAGAACATGTACATAATGTTTCAACTAGAACCCGATCTACTGGTTCGTAAAATTCTGCACTGAAATTAAATCTGGCATTTAGATTTAAAGAAAATATTGACATTCAGGTTTTTGATTTGCCTGGGTGCTATCTGTTTGGGTTTTGAGGTCGCATGGTGGTGAGAATCCATAAATTTAACCGATAAATGTAACATAACAACAAAGGATTAAAATATTTTTAGGGGCCTTTATTTACAATTAAATTAGACATTGTTTGTTGTTTTTTAAAAAACAAAATGTTCCAGATCATCATTTGTGAGGTTCCTGACATTGCTTATTTAAGGCCAAGAATTCATATTTAATATCTTTTTTTGGTAGAAAGAACCATGTATCTAATCTTGTTTCTTTAAGATGAACCGTACATCTATCTAGCATGGGAAGGGACACTAAATGAGAATGAGTAGATCTCAACTCATCAGGCTTATCTTTATGGTATGTTTGCTTTCCAGGTTCTTCATACTGTGAAATTGTACACATGGTGCAATAAACAAGATTTAATAAGATTCCTTTCTTTATCTTGCACTTATAAGAAATGTATATTGAGTGCACTTTTGGTACCATTTAAATGGTCTAAAGAAGAAAAAAATGAAATGGCAAATTGATTTCACATTTGAAAAAAAAGTAATTTTCTTTTCAGTGATATATAAGAGAATTTCTATTTTTACATGAATAACCTGAATGCTTTTAGTTGGGAACTAATGCGCCATCCACAGGTTTGCCATTAATCTGCCTTGACTCGATGCTTAATAGAAACAACACTATAGAATAGTGTTATATCCTGACTTTGTTCTAAATTCTGTCATGAGTGAGTTTAATCTGATGCTCTCCAAGGTCTATGAACTTCATTCACATATATTTGCATCTACAGTTCATTACAGGTCTATAAAATCACAAAATAATGGTTCTCCTTAGAACCCTCTTATTATAAATATGTTTAGTAAACATATGCTAAATTTAAAGGGCATGTTCACCCCTAAATGATTTTTTCTCTCCAAGCAGAGCACCCCCAATTACCTCTCATGTGCTTCTAAAAGCAGTTATTCATCCCAATGTCTGCCACCCCCCCTTTCTTCCACTGAATGCTGCGTGAGTTCAGAGAGCTTTCTGCATGCTCAGAAGAGAAATCTTTGGTAGACCCTTCAGTTATTGGATGTGACATCATCCATCATGACCAAGACAGGTCTACCCCGAGGAACTGGGAGATGCAATACATTGGTGGTGAACACGAAAAAACGTTTGTATAATGTATAAGCATTATGGTGTTGGTTTTGAGGGTAACTCTGTTTGGAGAACAAAA
The DNA here is from genome assembly GCA_019447015.1 of Hymenochirus boettgeri. Taxonomy (NCBI): domain Eukaryota; kingdom Metazoa; phylum Chordata; class Amphibia; order Anura; family Pipidae; genus Hymenochirus; species Hymenochirus boettgeri. The sequence continues at coordinate 34,144,388 of CM033472.1, read as the reverse complement.
TCAGATTTTTGTGGTGGATATGCCCTTTAAAAATCATTCCGTTACAATGAAAGCCAAATCTAGCATAAATAACTGTTTTACCGCTCTGGCTAGAACAATTTCCTAGTGTAACCCACATTTTTAAAAAAAATGCAATTAGCACTCCTAAAACCCAAACAAACGAACATCTCAGATTAACCGGAGTAATTTCAGTGGAACCTTTTATATATGTCTGATGTGAATGAGTTAAATCGTCTTTAATTGGATTTTCCAGAAAGAGAAAGCTCAAATAGTGATAAAATAATAAAATTTGTCTTGAGTACTAAGTCATTTCTCACCAAAAAGCGTTTACTTTCTACTACAGTCCTTACTGTATCTCATTCAGTTTGGTAATTTGTGTTGTGAATTGTTTGGACCAATGATTATTACTTCTTTTTTTGTTGCTTATTTAATAAGACTTATAAATTATTGTTATGGGGTAAAGCAATAGGAGATGTCAATAAGCAGTATGGACACCATGTAAAATGTAAGCTCTTTCTTATGGGACTTATAAATATAAAAGTGATTGACCTCTCCCACACAGTTAAATGCTCTTGAACAAAATGTTGCCTTTACTTGACTTCATCTGAAGGAAATACTTTCAAATACAAAATACATTTTTCAAATGTACAATTTTAGAGGGCGTATTAATATATAAAGCGTGGTGCAGCTTTAGAACCCCCTTTAAATAATATAAGGTATAAAACTGATGTTGGGTATGAATTTAGATAACTGCTTGCTTTGTGAGCTTGGAATTTATTTTCCATCCAGCATTAGAGGGAATACATGTCTGTAGCGTGTATGACTGAGAAAGATAACATTTGTACAGTTCTTTGATTGAATGCTCCGTTAGGGAGAAAGATGTAAGAGTTCGAAAAAAATTCAACTGGTCTGCACTTGTAAAATGTTACAGTTTCATTCAATAAAGACCAAGGCATTTTTTTGTAGCAGTTCAGGTCATTTGCCATTGTACAGGGATATCATAAGACTTCCTTGTGTCTTAAAGGCAAACACACAATCCCAGAATGGTAAAAAAAAAACCAAAAAACTATTTTTATTGGAAAAAAAACATGGTTTTATCTACTGAACTGTAAATCCGTTTTGCTCATTGATATCTTGTTTCCACAGTTTTCATATATCGTTCTATAAAGATTGCTCCAGGTATGTATGATGAATGGAAGGTCTGTGTTTCTATGTCATTTATAAATAGAATTTATTTTCACATATTCAGTTTTTTAATAAGAAATTCATCCATCGTTGATGATGACAACGAATGCTAGATTTTATCCGTAAAACTACAAAGCATTTAAGGCAAATTATATACCCTCTAAAACCCCCACAAACCCAGGGTGTGAACCTAAATTTGACCCCTGGGTTTACCCTAGATCATCTGCAATACTAACCTGAACCTAGTGGTTTAGCTCCTCACTAGAGATGTTCGAACTTCGCAAAATCCGGTCCGCTCGAGAATCCGCGAATTTTCTAAAAAATTCGAAAATTCGAAAATCCGTGAGCGGACCCATTAAAATGAAAAATATCCTCGAAAATACGAGAAATCCTCGTCATTTTGAAAATTTTTATTTATATAATTACGACTAATTATGTTACAGACCTGTACAAGCACAGGTGCATGTGAATAAGGTCAAGAGGTGTGCCTTGATACTGCACATCCATACAGTTATCTTATTCAGTTTTTCAGGGCTACAGTTACTTTAATGTCTTAAATTACTTTTAAAAGACCCATATACATGACCACAAGCTGCGGCACCCATGGGTCTTTCATAAAATGGCAACTCAATGTGTATGAACAACCAACCTGTGCATTTCAGCCACATAAATGGCCATCCTCAGGCCAATCCTAAAGGACAGATGGTCATTTAGTGCCCCGGTTTGTTGTTGTGTGTTATTATATGTTCAGAACACAGCACCCATGTTCATATGTCCATATATATAGGGATATAGATGCCGCACTCATGAGTTTAGCAGGTAGGTGGGTGCAGGTGTTCAAGGGGACACTAGCTTAATGTCCCAGATGTATAATAGGATATAGCACACCACACTACAATATCACAATAGTTATCACAATTAGTAGCCAACTGCAAACAAAGCTACATTTCAGGGATTATTCTCCCCTTTATCAAGTCAGCAGTTACACGGCCATCATTAAAAGTGAAGATGACCTCACCAGGGTCACATGATATATATAACACATGGTATATAGATATACAGCCTTGATTTTAAACCCAAATACATAGTAACCTATTCTAAAGACATAGTGAGTGTAACATAAACAGTGTATACAAATAACACATATTCATAGTTCATTGTTTAGGACCTAATAAATACAGAGTTGTCAGACTTACAGCATTTCTAATTCTTTTTTTTAAGAATTGCAATAGAATATTCAATATATTGAATATTCTCTAGGAGCTGAGGCATAATAGAACCCAGGCTTCCTAGAATTCATTGTATCAAACAAGTCATTTCTCCTAATAATTCCAGTTCTTTTGTTTCCCATTTACCTGCATAATTCTGCAATGCATATTGCAACTGGCATAAATGCGTCTATTGCCAGTAACAGAGATACACATTTTGCTATAATACCAAAAGGTTGTAACCAGTATTTTTCCAGTGAATCATCAATGTTATTATTTAATACCTTGTGTTTGCTTTATAGAGATCCATTTGATTGGCTCCAATTTCTGATTTATGGATTGAGGTTTTGTGTAGTTAAAGGAATAGTCCACACAAAAAGTGAACTATTCCTTTAAAGCAGTGATTGAAGACAGGGAGGTAAAGGACCTATTCCTTACCTTCCGTTCTTCAATCACTTCACCAGGATCCAGGACCGAAGGTAAGTTTAATTAACCCTCGCGCGCGATCCCCTGCTGCTCCATTGACAACTGCCGACTGCTTCCTGGTTTAGTTTACTATAGCGCGCAATATTGCACATGCGCGCTATAGTGCAACTAAACTAGGAAGCAGTCGGCAGTTGTCAATGGAGCAGCGGTGGATCGTGCGTGAGGTAATTAAACTTACCTTCGGTTTTGGATCCTGGTGAAGTGATTGAAGAACAGAAGGTAAGGAATAGGTCCTTTACCTCCCGGTCTTTAATCACTGCTTTAAAGGAATAGTTCACTTTTTGTGTGAACTATTCCTTTAAAGCATTGTTTTCATGACTTGTATCCGCAGGGTGAGGACATATCAGTATTACACATAACAGAGGCTTTTGCGTTGCCAAGGACTATTGATATATTTGTCTTAAATTCTTAAGAAAGTATCATCTCCAGAGATCTAATGGAATCATAAAAAAGTCCATTGCATTGTTCAGTTCCTAAAAATTATTTATAGAATGTCTGAAATGTTGTTTTTCTTCTAAAATCAAAGTATTTCACATTGTGATATTGACTAGCAAAGAAGTAAAAGACAAAAAAAGAAAAACATACAAAGGCCTTCCCTTGTGTCTACGTTTCATTCAATCTGTATGTAAGTCTATTACACACTTAGACATGTAATATAATTTGGTAATAAAAATGGAACATCATATGATGACGGCCTAAAGTGGCTAAAATGCGTAGATACTAGACGCGGACTTGGCACTCAATCTTTGTTGATTTATGTCTGCCTAGGTGCTACCACATAAACTCCAAATATATAGTTCAATAGAAAAAATCGTGCACTCTAGGTCTTTTTAACTTCTGTTTATTAACACATCATTGTGTAAGCAATGTTTGGTTCCCTTCTAGGAAGCTTTCTTAAGCAAAATACAAACAACAATCCATGTGATACAATATTTAAAAACTTAGCCCCATCCCCATTGAATGACATCATTCTGTTAATAAAGAGGAGTTAAAAAGAGTGCACCATTTTTTCTATTGAACTGTGTATATATATCACGCCGGTTTACCTCCCACTACTATTTATTTGGAATTATTGTTTTTTTAAACTGCGTTGATGACTTTATTGAATAAACTGGATACCAGCTGACCTGAATTGTATGAAAAAAAACCCCACAAGCTTGCAGTACTGTATATACAATGTTCTTTCATTGTACTGCAATCCAGTTTACTAATTGGTTACTTCAAGGTGAAGATTACTTGAGCTGCTTGTTAAAATTCTTGTTATGTAATTTTAATTAACACACCACAAAGTCTGCAACATAAACCATCTAGAACAGACTTAATAAATCCTAACTCGTTAAACTGGACAGTTCTGTGGGGCATTTATCTGCAATCCTGTGCTGAGTTCTTCGGCTCCCATCTTTTCAGTGTTAATTAAAATTGGGAGATATATGTATAATTCATTTAGGGCTTGTTAGATGGATGGTTAAGAATTATAGAATTGAGACTGTGGTCTCCATAAAAGCATTAACATAAGAGCATTATTAGCTGCATCATAAGCCCCACCCTGAACTTTTAAATCATTTTTAATCTAGCCACAAGCCTGAAAATATATTATTTTTCTCTCCCTAAGGTGCCTATGGGGAAATAAAGGACAGAGAATAGTTGCAGGACAGTAACTAGCTTCAGAAAATAATGATTTTTTTTTAGGGTGGAGCTTACACATCATGTGACTGCCACGGACCCAGACAGTCAGGACAGACAAAAAAAGTGTAAATTTACAAGCCAGAGAAGCTAGAGACTCCACCCTGGGCTTGTTTAAAAGGTATGAGAGGTCTTTTAAATATAGTACACTTGTATGGAGACCACAGTTACCCTTTAAAGGGATTTTAATTTTAAAATTTCTGTTATTTTTAAAAAAAATTGAGGGTACATGGAACTTTTGGAAATTTGTATCTTATTGTGGAAAAAGAAGAAAAATAAAACACAGCTGTTACATCAGAAAACTAAAATGATGCTGAATTGAGAGATGCTTTAATGTGAATCACCTAAAGTTCATTTATTATGAAACTTTACTTGTCTTTCAATGTAGTATATCGCTGTTCATGACTATTCATGGCCATTTCTTTAAAGGAAGTTTCATGTACAGACACAACATTTTTCACTTTTTTCCTTTCACTTTCTTTTCCCTTCAATATAGCAGAGTTTAAATTTTTGCTGTTTTCTTGATATACAGTATTTATTGGTCAGAAAATATGTTCATACAGTTTCTTTTCATGTTTTATTACTCAATGTTTACTAAGAAACAAAATATATATTTTAGTGTTTACCCTTCATATTACATTTATCAGACAGAGCAGATCAGTAATTCTCCATCATGACATCTGCTTCTGCATTAATGTAGGCACCTAAGGCTGGGTATACACAAGCATTTCCCAAGACAATTTTTCTCCTGACTAATGGTATGGTGGATATAACTTAAATACAAAGTTCAAGAACACAAATTGTGTACCAATATCCAACCCAAATGGTCACTTAGCACATAGAAATATTCAAAATCAAATATGATAGATAGATAGATAGATAGATAGATAGAGAACCCTTTTAACACAAGTTCATAATTGTAAACCAAATACAATAGTACACCAAATATGAAGTACACAAAGACATAGGTTTTCACTGGCGATGAGTAGTGATGAATCCATGTTTCGAAATAAACCTGGTTTCGATTTGGAACTGCTGGTTTAAAAAATCTGTGGATCCTACGTTTTCTCAAAAAATCTAAAATGCGAATATACCATTATATAATAGTTGATAATTCCATTCAGAAATCTACAATTCTATTTGAAAATGGAAAATATTTAGCGAGAAGGCAAAAATATTGAAAAATCGAAAAAAAAAACATTTTTCAAATTGAGATTTCATTTTGGAACTTCGGAACTCGGAACGAATCTCGCAGTTTTGTTCATCTTTAATGATGAGTCCCAGTTTAAAAAGAACCTGGTTTTAACACTGAACTGGGGGTTTAGAAAATTCACAGATCTGGATTAATATTTGTCTTTCATCTATAGTTATCACATTTCTAATCTATCATGTAATTCTCTAAAGAATTTCACATTATTTCCTAGGGTCCATGCTGGGGAACAAGTAATTAGTGTTGTCTTGTCCTTCCAAAATGAAGAAACAATTTATTTTCATTGTGGGCTCTTATCTCTGAGAAAAGAGCACATTGCTTTATCTGAAATCAATAATCAATGGGGATTTATAATTTATACAAGAGAAGAACAGGACGACTTGTAGATACTAAAGATGAAAATCATAATAGTATAGAAGCTAATTTACATTTTCATACTGCAATGGACAGCCTGTGTAGACCAGTATTCATTTTTAATATAAATCATACTGCATCATTTAAAATGCTGACAATTCATGCAATTACCAAAAGGGACCATTCATTCATAATCAGTAACTAATGAACATTATGTATTGTAATTAAATCTTTTTTGTATTGTAATCTTAAATCTATTTTATTTGTAATTTTTATCATGGCGATAATGTTCAACCTCCCAGTATGTTGTGGAATAAAGACAAGAAATCCAAGACATGAAATGGAGCATTCAAAATGTCAAGGACGAATACATTGTATTAAAGTCTCCAAGGAGCTTGCAATATCCTGAATATTTACATTTAATATTTCAAAAATAAAGGATTACTGGAGAAACATTATGTAATGTTAGAGATCACAGTTCATGACTACAAATAAAAAACAAAGCAAGTCAAGATGCTTACTGCTGTAGTGGAATTTCAAGGTGACTTCTAAATTTCTCATTGTAAATACATTATGTATGGTTTCCAACAGTAAGGGTATTTTTTTCTTCTCCTATGAAGCAAATGCACTGGTCAAGGACAAGTAGATTTAACCCCAAACCTTTTTTACATGTCTCTGTTTTTTGGTTTTATTGCACAGACTCTTGTTTTAGGACCTATCCTCAATCCAAACATTTAATTGAATTGGCTGTGGTTCAGAAGGAAAAATCAGAAAATAAAATGTCCTGAATGTATTTTCCTTTAAAATTAGTAATTTTGAATATTTTGTAATTTAAATTATTAGTAAATCTTGAACATCTGGACAATTTTTATGCCATGAATGATTGTCAGGCACAATTTCTCCCACTTGCACTGTGTATTCCTGACTGACAAGCATCAACGGCACGAGTATTTGTAGGCAGCCACAACCAATCTCAGTCATCTGGGTCGGATAAAGAAACAATCGGATATGTCGGAAAATCATGGGTGATTGTTGGTCCCCAATGGAATGCACAATCAGTTGATGCAAGCTAGTGGAAAATGGTCAGTAAGGACTAAAATTTGCGTTAGTCAGTTGGGAGACAGAATGAGCAGAAATAGCATTGGTGATGTCTTGCATGGGAGCCAGAAATGGGGAATAGCTAGCTATACCTTATACTGGGGGAAAATCTGTTTTATTGTTTTAAGATTCAACAATTTTGGTTGGGGTTTATCTCAGTAGGTGAAGTGTTTGATAATAAAAGCTTTATTATTATTTCATAATTTACTGATAAATCCATTGAAGCGTTGAAATTTATAGTCAGGATCTTTACTGTAGCTTCATAAATCTGCCACTGAACCTAAACAATGTATATTTTAATAAATCCATACATCATTCAATACTTACCGCTGGATTAACAATAATTCTCACAGATCCACCTTTATTATTGATGGTTCACGGTGCAACTGATAGCTAAGTTAAATGGGATTCATGTTTTTCTTAAATTTTCAGACACCGCTATTACCTTTGTTATTGTTGGACAGAATCTAACATGCCACATCACTAAATTTAATAAAAATGCATTTTTATATGTATGAAGTCTCTCTTATTCTGTAATTGGTACACCATGTATTTAAATCAGACACCCTCAAGGGCCAGGAATGAGCAAGATTTCATCTCCATAAAAAATAAAAATAAAAAAAAATCTTTGACTCAAGACACCAAACCATGATTCTTTAGACAAGATTTAATATATTTTGGGAAGAGAGGGTCACATCTTTTTTTTGAGTTTGTTTGCTGGATAATTGAGCAATGTAATGATTCATACACACCTTGTTAATTCTGTATTAGCACATTCTGTATAGTTTTTGGTTTTGTATATTGTTTGCAAAACTCTGTAATTAAATGTGCAGAGAAATGCAAACGTGTCTACTCTAATGAATTGTTATTCTAACTAAACATATTATGGGAAATAACTGATTATGGGTCATAATTTATGTAACTAAAATAATGAAGAATGAATTAATGAAGAATATTTCAACTATTTTACAATTTACTGCTGTAAAAATGACATTGTCTTTAAAACATGGTATGGACCAAAAAGACACATAAGGGGCTATGTACGAGAGTCACTTACTCTCTATTGCCCCCTTTAGGCAATGCACTGAGCTGATAGTGGCTCTCAGTGCATTGTGACTGGAATTTGCTTTTTGCGAATCTTTAACACCAGCTATTGCTGGCGTTAGAGATTATGTCTTAAAGTGCCGTTAATGGCTCAGTACATTGGTTGCATCAGTTACGTGAACAAATTACAACTAAGTGATGTGTAGTAACGCTTCATTGGTTAACGTGACTTTAAGACACAAACAGCCCATAACGGCTCTCGGTACATAGCCATAATATCTCCAGCAGTTATAGTTAATAGCAAAAAAAAATTTGTGTAAAATTTCAAATCTTATGGAGGTGAAGGAGACTTTATACTGACAAATATAAATAAAAGCTGTGCACAACAGAAGGAAAGCCTAAATTGTAAATGCTATAAAATGAGGTCTGTGAATTTAAAGGGAAAATCTACCCCCCAACTTCAAATCTAACCCACTACTGGCCCCTGTAATCCTTACGTACATCTCTGCTCCTTGGTTCTCCTGCGGTGACTGTCCAAATTCCAGGAAACTGAAGAGTAGAAATGTCTTCCTGTCCAAAATGGTTTCTGCCTCTGATCTGTCCTCTTGGTTGCTTCTGACATGCAGAGAGGAGCCCTTTCCACCCTCCCTCCACCATCCGATCCATCCTCGCCTGCCTGATGTTAAAGCGTAAAATCTTTTTAATATAAGGTAGCTCCCCCTGGCCAACCCAACGCCACATTAGTTCTTTAAAAAACAATCTGAAGCATACTTACAGCCTTTCTTCCTGCGATGTCAGCCAATCACAGACGGCTGTCAGTCCGGCCCCTGTTTGCAACTTCCTGCAAATAGGAAGCCGCGAAGAGCGTGCCGTGGGAGGGAATGGTTTGTAAATTTTGTCCTAGTTAGAGTTTATATAAAAAGCCTATTGAATTAGCATGTAAGACATTTATTCATAAGTTCCAACATAAGAATTGTTCATATGCATTGACAGGCAATTTTTATTAATGTAGGTTTCAACCGGGGGAGTAACTAGCAGGGGGGCTGTGAGAAGGAGGGCACCACCTTTTTATTTTACCTATAACAGATACAGCCTCCTCTCAGGAAACCACTGTTTATATAGCAGGAAGAGGGGTCACCATAGTTTTGTGGGGGTCCAATTCATTCCTAATTACACCACTGGGCTTCACTTTCCCTAGACCTGGTTTATTTTATAGCAGATGAACATTTACAGCAGCATTAGGCTAGAACACAAGCCTATTTAAAGTTCCCCATTTCCAGACCAATAGATCTACTAATAGAATTCTTCAGTGGGAATGTCACAAGTGATATTTTTGGCCTGAATTGTATAAAAAGACAAGAGGAGTACACTAAATTACAAGAAAATAGCGATTTATTGTGCAAACAGCATATACAATGTTTATCTTTTTTACTATGACTGCATCTAGAGGATTGCGCCTACAAATTATTGGCAGTTGCCAAACGTGCGCTTAGAGTGACTTTTTGCAAATATTTTTGGCCAACCCATCATAAATAATCATCATCACACACATCAGGTGCTATTTACTGACAGGGCTGATCTATTCAGCCATAAGCAACAAGCAGCCAATTGTACAGCCAAGGTAACCAAATTAACAGGCATGGGGACTAAACAAGCCAATATATTGGCCGTATGTTATAAGTCTCAAGTGTAAAAAATAGGGCCGATTACCCAGCCTCGCTGGGAAATACCGGTCACTAACCAGTTGCGGGACTTTAACTCCATAATAGCATCAGATGCACGGGTCAAAAATATCCTGCGCAACAACTCTTGCAATTCAATATCAGTGTCAGCGCTAGTTTTAGCAAGGATTCTAAGTTAAAATCCCGCAGTGGGTAAATCCCTTACCGGGATTTACCACATTTGCATTGAGATATTGAATCATGAAAGCAGCATTTACCCAGAGCGATAGCGGCTCTGGGTAAATGAGCCTGTATGACTACATCCATGTACTGTATTGCAGCTGCTTCATTTAAATAATTATTCCCATAGTGAAATGAAAAAATATGAAAACGTAGTAGACGTTTCTGTAGGAGCAGGCCCACAATATACACTATAAAAGACATGACCATGCCCTAGATTTTAGTGAATGCTTTCTACACCTTAGTACAATGATTATATCTGTAACTGTGCCGAAATGATGTGAAATCTCTACTTTCACTCACAAAATAAAAACCACAGACAATATCTCTAGCAGCCTGATTTTATTACTGAATTTCCTACTAGCAGACAGTCAGTTTTAAAAAAAAGCAAGGGTAATATTTCCTGCAGATGGACTGATTATTGCCGGTTTTACCAAGATTCCTTGCAGAAACAGAATGATTTACCCCCCCTTTTTTTATTAAAAAAATTAAATAGCTAGAAAGGTCCTACAGAAAACCATCACACACTTTAAGATAGTAACAAGCTGAGGTTGATAAAGCACTGGCATATTCATCTACAGTAGTTTTACAATCATACCTGTGATGACAATCTAACAGTTGACATTCCAGAGGCATATCCGATTTATCTGCAGAGGTGGAGAAATCTCCTTCCTGACTCTAAATGAACAAATGAAAAAATCCCTGAATCAATATAGAACTTTTAGGGCATATATTGAGAACTATTATTGCTTTGTGGTGCGTGCTGTAGCTGTCCACCACCAAAATAGTCTTAAAGTCACTCTAGAATTTGTTTTTTGCAGTGTGCTATCAGTGCACCACCGATTTATATTAGTAACATTTAGTGTTGTTAGACGTTGGTCCATACCTTCCCTTTCTCCCTTGTCACTTTTTCCTCGTCTGCTGGCTCTCGCATGGCTTTGGACTTTCTGTTTACCTGTTTTGTTTCTGCCTGTTCCCGACTTTGATTCTGACACCTGTCTTGACCTCTGCTTGTTTCTTGACTACAATGTCTTTCATCCTCGGTACCTCATTTGGATGTTTGACTCCAGTGTTTCACCCTCGGCTCATCCCTATGTTTCTGCCAAATTCTCTGTACCATGCTTTCGGGTTCAGCGGCCTCGGTAGTTGTCCCAGTTTGTTTAGTGTGTCCAGGTTATATCCGAGTATCCCCCTGGCACAGATACTGTACCTTGTGTTCTAAGTCCTGGGGACAACTGTGTCTGGTGAGGCTCAAAGCCTCCCAGCTTAACTATAGGTGAAGCAAAGTGTAAGATTGGGGGATCTGTGCTCAAGGGATACTCAGGCATTACGGAAGCATTAGTTTCTTGTAGACACAGGTTTACCATTTACTATAAAGAGCATTGTTATTGCTTCTTTTAGTATAATAGTTTTTCTGCACAGTAATAAACATTCCCTGGAAGTACCTGACAATTACTTTAGCACACTAGGGTTTTAACTGTAGGATGACATTAAAACCAGGATATCACAAGAAGCTCACATCTACACAATGATACTGTATCAGGACAACATAATTATTGCTCATTTGTTCCCAGAGTCTTTTTAAACTGTTTTATTCTCTGATCTTGTTTTACTGTTAGCACTTAATTTCCAAATAATTGTTACATCATTGATATAATACATGGGCCTATCCTCTTGACGGGTGTACAATATATATATTTTATATTTACAGTGATATTAGTGTTTGTAGTATTACTGGTAAATATTTTGAATGAACTATTTTTTAAAGGAGCATTTAAGCATAAATAAAATATTATTTATCTATATAACACATACTAGGTATTTACATATTATATTCACTTTGAAAATTCTTTTGATTTATAAACCGCTTCTATGATTTGCTGTGGTCACTAGTGAGCTGCCATTTCACATTCTGTAAAAGTCTTTCCAGAATGCACTACTTTTTTAAAATGTTAATAAAACTAATTTCTCTACTGGCTGTGGGTGGGTAAAAACATGCTCAGATCTCTACTGAGCATCGGAACCAACCCAGGGACCCTATCAGTAGTATTGTAAACAAGAAGTCTGTAATATGGATGCATTTATATGCAAGAGAGATCACTGGATGGGCAGATTAAGTATTAAAGTAATTGAAATGAGAAAATGTTCTCAAAAGCATGTGTTTGTGCACAAACTCAGTATTTTTATGTTTAATTGGTTAAAGAAACTTTTATATCTTTATTTGGGGAAGGCAAAATTGTCCTTAAGCATGAGTTCGCTAAGATGATAGATAGAGAGTACTTTCCTTTTCTAGTAAAAGAAAAGAAATTGGATTAAACTGTGAACATTGCCCTCTCGCTCAATCTTAAATCTGCTTCTGTTACAAATAAATTCTGTCAGAACTTGGTGACATTGCAAAATGCCAACAATGGAATTTTGAGAATTGAAAAGGAACTTTCCGGATTGATTTACAGTTTTTCATAAGCATAGAAGGCTTAAATCTTTTCCAGTATTATTATAGAGAAATTGTATCTTATAAATCGCTGGGATTTTTCATTAATAAAGTTCATTAAAATGTAAATCCCTTTCAGATTAAAACCATTATGTGCAGAGAATAATGTTCTATAAATTGAGCTAAATATAAACACGTCATTGGTGTGTAAATTCTTTGTATTAGGAATTTCCGGGAATGTGGAAGCAGAACAAACCAGACCCTGATCTCCAATTACTCCAATCTAATAGAATAAAAATGCTGGTTAATTAAAGGTTTTGTTCCGTAACAGCTTTCACTAGTAATAAATTTGTGACCTAAGCCTGATGTTTTATTTCTACTAGGTTTTCTGCAGGAAATATGTCAGGACGGCCATTTTTTCACATAACTAATATATTAAATGCTTCAGGCTGTTCATGGTTGCTTCATAGACATGGACATGAACATAAATTCAGGATAATTGCAACGATTCATAAATAACTGAAAATATATTTTTTTTTCTCAGTTGGTGATGAGTAGACATATTCTAGCTAAAACCAAAACGATCACCAGAAAAAATGCATTGCCAACAGAAACCCACACTATATTGTATTAATGTTATTATAACCGCTCTGTTTATTTTTTAATAAACAGGTTTAATATATTAATATTCCATTATTTCAGGATCATATAAAAATGTGCTGTAGGCAAAAAGGCTGATGCAATAAGAAGTGTAAAATATTGCAACCAGATGTTAGTTTTTACTGGGTTACTGCAGATCTATAACAACTCTATGCTACCTGACTGACCCATAGTATAAAACTCATCGGAAGAAATGGAGCTCTATGCTAAGTGAAAAAATTATGGGAACAGCCAGATGACCTAATTATAAGTGGCTATTCGGATCCTAATATAAATATAAATAGGGCCCTTAAAATGCAAATTTAGGAAGCACTGTAATTATTGGTTGGCTGTTTTGAAAGTTGCACCATGTTGCTTGAAAATTCTCAATCAACGCTGAATTTGGCCAAGGTGTGGCATAATGAGAGAAAGAACAATGCATGATACAAAAGATAATATATGAGAGAAGGAATGATGTTTGAGAGAAAGGAAAAGTTAAAGTGGAACTAAACATAAACTGGCCTCCATCAAATATACTCAAAGAGAGGACCTTAAATGCTTGGTCCTCGCCCTCTGGGAAAATATGTTTAAAAATAAACTTACCCAAATATTTCATCCCCCCTGTTTAATATGGTTTGCATTAGATAGACTGGCGACCTTTAAAAGACAGAAAGGAAGGAATGCACTGCAGGAATGTGCCCTCCATAGGCAGTGCATCACCCATCTGCTGGCCTTGAAGGTGGGACAGACAAAACAAACTGGAGCTCACAGTGAAGCAAAACATTACAGGCAAAGTTTAATTTGCCAAAAATATTTAGCGAGAAGGCAAAAATATTGAAAAATCGAAAAAAAAACATTTTTCAAATTGAGATTTCATTTTTGGAACTTCGGAACTATCGGAACGAATCTCTGCAGTTTTGTTCATCTCTAATGATGAGTCCCAGCTTTAAAAATAACCTGGTTTTAACACTGAACTGTGGGTTTAGAAAATTCACAGATCTGGATTAATATTTTTGACAAAAATTGATGTTAAAAAGTCAAAAAACTATTGTCGAAAAGTTGAAAACCAGTGTCTTTCATCTATAGTTATCACATTTCTAATCTATCATGTAATTCTCTAAAGAATTCCACATTATTTCCCTAGGGTCCATGCTGGGGAACAAGTAATTAAGTGTTGTCTTGTCCTTCCAAAATGAAGAAACAATTTATTTTCATTGTGGGCTCTTATCTCTGAGAAAAGAGCACATTGCTTTATCTGAAATCAATAATCAATGGGATTTATAATTTATACAAGAGAAGAACAGGACGACTTGTAGATAAAGATGAAAATATAATAGGATAGAAGCTAATTTACATTTTCATACTGCAATGGACAGCCTGTGTAGACCAGTATTCATTTTTAAATAAATCATACTGCATCATTTAAAATGCTGACAATTCATGCATTACCAAAGGGACCATTCATTCATAATCAGTAACTAATGAACATTATGTATTGTAATTAAATCTTTTTTGTATTGTAATCTTAAATCTATTTTATTTGTAATTTTTATCATGGCGATAATGTTCAACCTCCCAGTATGTTGTGGAATAAAGACAAGAAATCCAAGACATGAAATGGAGCATTCAAAATGTCAAGGACGAATACATTGTATTAAAGTCTCCAAGGAGCTTGCAATATCCTGAATATTACATTTAATATTTCAAAAATAAAGGATTACTGGAGAAACATTATGTATGTTAGAGATCACATTCAGACTACAAATAAAAAACAAGCAAGTCAAGATGCTGACTGCTGTAGTGGAATTTCAAGGTGACTTCTAAATTTCTCATTGTAAATAACATATGTATGGTTTCCAACAGTAAGGGTATTTTTTTCTTCTCCATGAAGCAATGCACTGGTCAAGGACACGTAGATTTAACCCCAAACCTTTTTTTACATGTCTCTGTTTTTTGGTTTTATTGCACAGACTCTTGTTTTAGGACCTATCCTCAATCCAAACATTTAATTGAATTGGCTGTGGTTCAGAAGGAAAATTATCAGAAAATAAAATGCTCCTGAATGTATTTTCCTTTAAAATTAGTAATTTTGAATATTTTGTAATTTAAATTATTAGTAAATCTTGAACATCTGGACATATTTTTATGCCATGAATGATTTGTCAGGCACAATTTCTCCCACTTGCACTGTGTATTTCTGACTGACAAGCATCAACGGCACGAGTATTTGTAGGCAGCCACAACCAATCTCAGTCATCTGGGTCGGATAAAGAAACAATCGGATATGTCGGAAAATCATGGGTGATTGTCTGGTCCCCAATGGAATGCACAATCAGTTGATGCAAGCTAGTGGAAAATGGTCAGTCAGGACTAAAATTTGCGTTAGTCAGTTGGGAGACAGAATGAGCAGAAATCAGCATTGGTGATGTCTTGCATGGGAGCCAGAAATGGGAATAGCTAGCTATACCTTTACTACTGGGGGAAAATCTGTTTTATTGTTTTAAGATTCAACAATTTTGGTTGGGGTTTATCTCAGTAGGTGAAGTGTTTGATAATAAAAGCTTTATTATTATTTCATAATTTACTGATAAATCCATTGAAGCGTTGAAATTTATAGTCAGGATCTTTACTGTAGCTTCATAAATCTGCCACTGAACCTAAACAATGTATATTTTATATAAATCCATACATCATTCAATACTTACCGCTGGATTAACAATAATTCTCACAGATCCACCTTTATTATTGATGGTTCACTTGGGCAACTGATAGCTAAGTTAAATGGATTATCCATGTTTTTCTATAAATTTTCAGACACCCGCTATTACCTTTAGTTATTGTTGGACAGAATCTAACATGCCACATTACATAAATTTAATAAAAATGCATTTTTATATGTATAAAGTCTCTCTTATTCTGTAATTGGTACACCATGTATTTACAATCAGACACCCTCAAGGGCCAGGAATGAGCAAGATTTCATCTCCATAAAAAATAAAAATAAAAAAAAAATCTTTGACTCAAGACACAAAACCATGATTCTTTAGACAAGATTTAATATTATTTTGGGAAGAGAGGGTCACATCTTTTTTTTGAGTTTGTTTGCTGGATAATTGAGCAATTGTAATGATTCATACACACCTTGTTAATTCTGTATTAGCACATTCTGTATAGTTTTTGGTTTTGTATATTGTTTGCAAAAACTCTGTAATTAAATGTGCAGAGAAATGCAAACGTGTCACTTACTCTATGAATTGTTATTCTAACTAAACATATTATGGGAAATAACTGATTATGGGTCATAATTTATGTAACTAAAATAATGAAGAATGAATGAATGAAGAATATTTCAACTATTTTTACAATTTACTTGCTGTAAAAAATGACATTGTTCTTAAAAACATGGTATGGACCAAAAAAGACACATAAGGGGCTATGTACCGAGAGTCACTATCACTCTCTATTGCCCCCTTTAGGCAATGCACTGAGCTGATAGTGGCTCTCAGTGCATTGTGACTGGAATTTGCTTTTTGCGAATCTTTAACACCAGCTATCTGCTGGCGTTAGAGATGATGTCTTAAAGTGCCGTTAATGGCTCAGTACATTGGTTGCATCAGTTACGTGACACAAATTTTGCGTAAGGTCGCAAGTGATGTTAGTAACGCTTCATTGGTTAACGTGACTTTAAGACACAAACAGCCAATAACGGCTCTCGGTACATAGCCATAATATCTCCAGCAGTTATATGTATAATAGCAAAAAAAAATTTGTGTAAAATTTCAAATCTTATGGAGGTGAAGGAGACTTTATACTGACAAATATAAATAAAAGCTGTGCACAACTGAAGGAAAGCCTAAATTGTAAATGCTTAATAAATGAGGTCTGTGAATTTAAAGGGCAAATCTACCCCCCCAACTTCAAATCTAACCCACTACTGGCCCTGTAATCCTTACCGTACATCCCTGCTCCTTATGGTTCTCCTGCGGTGACTGTCCAAATTCCAGGAAACTGAAGAGTAGGAGCTGTCTTCCTGTCCAAAATGGTTTCTGCCTCTGATCTGTCCTCTTGTTTGCTTCTGACATGCAGAGAGGAGCCCTTTCCACCCTCCCTCCCACCATCCAGATCCATCCTCGCCTGCCTGATGTTAAAGCATAAAATCCTTTTAATATAAGGTAGCTCCCCCCTGGCCAACCGCCACATTAGTTCTTTAAAAAACAAATCTGAAGCATACTTACAGCCTTTCTCTCCTGCGATGTCAGCCAATCACAGACATGGCTGTCAGTCCGGCCCCTGTTTGCAACTTCCTGCAAATAGGAAGCCGCGAAGAGCGTGCCGTGGGAGGGAATGGTTTGTAATATTTTGTCCTAGTTAGAGTTTATATAAAAAGCCTATTGAATTAGCATGTAAGCATTTTATTCATAAGTTCCACACATAAGAATTGTTCATATGCATTTTGAAGGCAAATTTTTATTAATGTAGGTTTCAACCGGGGGAGTAACTAGCAGGGGGGCTGTGAGAAAGGAGGGCCCCACCTTTTTATTTTACCTATAACAGATACAGCCTCCTCTCAGGAAACCACTGTTTATATAGCAGGAAGAGGGGTCCCCACCATAGTTTTGCTGGGGGTCCAATTCATTCCTAATTACACCACTGGGCTTCACTTTCCCTAGACCTGGTTTATATTTTATAGCAGATGAACATTTACAGCAGCATTAAGGCTAGAACACAAGCCTATTTAAATTTCCCCATTTCCAGACCAATAGATCTACTAATTAGAATTCTCTCAGTGGGAATGTCACAAGTGATATTTTTGGCCTGAATTGTATAAAAAGACAAGAGGAGTACACTAAATTACAAGAAAATAGCGATTTATTGTGCAAACAGCATATACAATGTTTATCTTTTTATACTATTAAGACTGCATCTAGAGGATTGCGCCTACAAATTATTGGCAGTTGCCAAACGTGCGCTAGAGTGACTTTTTGCAAATATTTTTGGCCTAACCCATCATAAATAATCATCATCACACATCAGGTGCTATTTACTGACAGGGCTGATCTATTCAGCCATAAGCTACAAAGCAGCCAATTGTACAGCCAAGGTAACCAAATTAACAGGCATGGGGACTAAACAAGCCAATATATTGGCTCGTATGTATTAAGTCTCAAGTGTAAACAATATGGGGCTGATTTACCCAGACTCACTGGGGAAATACCGGTCACTACCAGTTAGCGGGACTTTAACTCCATAATAGCATCAGATGCACGGGTCAAAATATCCTGCGCAACAACTCTTGCAATTCAATATCATGTCAGCGCTAGTTTTAGCACTGGATTCTAAAGTTAAAATCCCGCAGTGGGTAAATCCCTTACCGGGATTTACCCACATTTGCAATTGAGATATTGAATCATGAAAGCAGCATTTACCCAGAGCGATAGCGGCTCTGGGTAAATGAGCCTGTATGACTACATCCATGTACTGTATTGCAGCTGCTTCATTTAAATAATTATTCCCATAGTGAATATGAAAATATATGAAAACGTAGTAGACGTTTCTGTAGGAGCAGGCCCACAATATACACTATAAAAGACATGACCATGCCCTAGATTTTAGTGAATGCTTTCTACACCTTAGTACAATGATTATATCAGTAAACTGTGCCGAAATGATGTGACATCTCTACTCTTCACTCACAAAATAAAAACCACAGACAATATATCTCTAGCAGCCTGATTTTATTACTGAATTTCCTACTAGCAGACAGTCAGTTTTAAAAAAAGGCAAGAATAATATTTCCTGCAGATGGACTGATATATTTGCCGGTTTTACCATGAACTCCTTGCAGAAACAGATTGTTTATCACACTTTTTTTTATTAAAAAAAAAAAATTTAAATAGCAAGAAAGGTCTCTACAGAAAACCATCACACACTTTAAGATAGTAACATAGCTGTTGAGGTTGACTAAAGGCATGCATTCATCTACAGTAGTTTTACATCATACCTGTGATGACAATCTAACAGTTGACATTCCAGAGGCATATCCGATTTATCTGCAGAGGTGGAGAAATCTCCTTCCTGACTCTAAATGAACAAATGAAAAAATCCCTGAATCAACTAAGAACTTTTAGGGCATATATTGAGAACTATTATTGCTTTGTGGTGCTATGCTGTAGCTGTCCACCACAAAAATAGTCTTAAAGTCACTCTAAGAATTTAGTTTTTTGCAGTGTGCTACTCAGTGCACCACCGATTTATATTAGTAACATTTAGTGTTTGTTAGACGTTGGTCCATACCTTCCCTTTGCTCCCTTGTCACTTTTTCCTCGTCTGCTGGCTCTCGCATGGCTTTTGGACTTTCCAGTGGGTGTGATTTATTTTTCTGTTTACCTGTTTTCTGGTCTCTGCCTGTTCCTTGACTTTGATTCCTGACACCTGTCTTGACCTCTGCTTGTTCCTTGACTACAATGTCTTTTCATCCTCGGTACCTCATTTGGATGTTTGACTCCAGTGTTTCACCCTCGGCTCCATCCCTATGTTTCTGCCAAATTCTCTGTACCATGCTTTCGGTTCTCAGCGGCCTGGCTAGTTGTGCCCAGTTTTGTTAGTGTGTCCAGGTTATATCCGAGTATCCCCCCTGGCACAGATACTGTACCTTGTGTTCTAAGTCCTGGGGACAACTGTGTCCGGTGAGGCTCATCAAGCCTCCCAGCTTAACTATAGGTGAAGCAAAGTGAAGATTGGGGTATCTGTGCTCAAGGGATACTCAGGCATTACGGAAGCATTAGTTTTCTTTGTAGACACAGGTTTACCATTTACTATAAAGAGCATTGTTATTGCTCTTTATAGTATAATAGTTTTCTGCACAGTAATAAACATTTCCCTGAAGTACCTGACAATTACTTTAGCACACTAGGGTTTTAACTGTAGGATGACATTAAAACCAGGATATCACAAGAAGCTCACTCTACACAATGATACTGTATCAGGACACATAATTATTGCTCATTTGTTCCCAGAGTCTTTTAAACTGTTTTATTCTCTGACTCTTGTTTTACTGTTAGCACTTAATTTCCAAATAATTGTTACATCATTGATATAATTACATGGGCCTATCCTCTTGACGGTGTACAATATATATATTTTATATTTCTACAGTGCATATTAGTGTTTGTAGTATTACTGGTAAATTATTTTGAAATTGAACTATTTTTAAAGGAGCATTTAAGCATAAATAAAATATTATTTATCTATATAACACATACCTAGGTATTTTACATATTATATTCACTTTTGAAAATTCTTTTGATTTCATAACCGCTTCTATGATTTGCTGTGGTCACTAGTGAGCTGCCATTTCACATTCTGTAAAGGTCTTTCCAGAATGCACTACTTTTTTTAAATGTTAATAAAACTAATTTCTACTGGCTGTTGGGTGGGTAAAACATGCTCAGATCTCTACTGAGCATTGGAACCAACCCAGGGACCCTATCAGTAGTATTGTAAACAAGAAGTCTGTAATATGGATGCATTTATTTATGCACAGAGAGATCACTGGATGGGCAGATTAAAGTAATTGAAATGAGAAAATGTTCTCAAAAGCATGTGTATTTGTGCACAAACTCAGTATTTTTATGCTTTACTTGGTTAAAGAAACTTTTATATCTTTATTTGGGGAAGGCAAAATTGTCCTTAAGCATGAGTTCACACTTAAGATAGATTAAGGAGTACTTTCCTTTTCTAGTAAAAGAAAAGAAATTGGATTAAACTGTGAACATTGCCCTCTCGCTCAATCTTAAATCTGCTTCTGTTACAAATAAATTCTGTCAGACTTGGTGACATTGCAAAATGCCACACAATGGAATTTTGAGAAATTGAAAAGGAACTTTCCGGATTGATTTACAGTTTTTCATAAGCATAGAAGGCTTAAATCTTTCTCCAGTATTTATTATAGAGAAATTGTTATTCTTATAAATCGCTGGGATTTTTCATTAATAAAGTTCATTAAAAATGTAAATCCCTTTCAGATTAAAACCATTATAGTAGCAGAGAATAATGTTCTATAAATCTGAGCTAAATATAAACACGTCACATTGGTGTGATAAATTCTTTGTATTAGGAATTTCCGGGAATAGTGGAAGCAGAACAAACCAGACCCTGATCTCCAATTACTCCAATCTATATAGAATAAAATGCCGGTTAATTAAAGGTTTTGTTCCGTAACAGCTTTCACTAGTAATAAATTTGTAGACCTAAGCCTGATGTTTTATTTCTACTAGGGTTTTCTGCAGGAAATATGTCAGGACGTCCATTTTTTCACATAACTAATATATTAAATGCTTCAGGCTGTTCAGTGGTTGCTCTTCATAGACATGGACATGAACATAAATTCAGGATAATTGCACGATTCATTAAATAACTGAAAATATTATTCTTTTTTCTCGGTTGGTGATGAGTAGACATATTCTAGCTAACCACAAAACGATCACCCAGAAAAATAGCATTGCCAAGAAACCCACACTATATTGTATTTAATGTTATATACCGCTCTGTTTATTTTTTAATTAAACAGATTTAATATATTAAATATTCCATTAATTTCAGGATCATATAAAAATGTGCTGTAGGCAAAAAGGCTGATGCAATAAGAAGTGTAAACATTTGCAGCAGCCAACCAGATGTTAGCTTTTTACTGGGTTACTGCAGATCTATAACAACTCTAATGCTACCTGACTGACCCATAGTTATAAAACTCATCGGAAGAAATGGAGCTCTATGCTAAGTGAAAAAATTATGGGAACAGCCTAAAGATGACCTAATTATAAGATGGCTATTCGGATCCTAATATAAATATAAATAGGGCCCTTAAAATGCAAATTTAGGAAACACTGTAATTATTTGGTTGGCTGTTTGTGAAAGTTGCACCATGTTGCTTAATAAAATTTCTCAATCAACAGCTGAATTTGGCCAAGTGTGTGCATAATGTATGAGAGAAAGAACAATGCATGATACAAAAGATAATATATGAGAGAAAGGATGATGTTTGAGAGAAAGGATAAAGTTAAAGTGGAACTAAACATAAAACTGCCCTCCCATCAAATATACTCAAAGAGAGGACCTTAAATGCTTGGTCCTCGCCCTCTGGGAAAATATCTGTTTAAAAATAAACTTACCCAATATTTCATCCCCCCTGTTTAATATGGTTTGCATTAGATAGACTGGCGACCTTTAAAAGACAGAAAGGGAAGGAATGCACTGCAGGATATGTGCCCTTCCATAGGCAGTGCATCACCCAATCTTGCTGGCCTTGAAGGTGGGACAGACAAACACAAACTGGAGCTCACAGTTGAAGCAAAACATCAGGCAAGTTTAATTTGCATAGGCCTGCTCTTAAGACTTCCCGGGAGATTCAATAAAAGTTCTTATCATTAAAAATGGTGATAATTTTACCCCAACCAATCAGATGTTAGCTTTCAAATATTAAATAAAATCTGATTGGTTGGGGCAAAATTAGAACCATTTTTAATAAGAACTTTTATTGAATCTCCATGTTAGTGTTTTATCGTACATTCTCACTCTGCATAGATTCAATAGGAGAATTTTCATGTTTAGTTCACTTTTAATTCAGCTCATTTCATCGTTCAGGTAATTAAAACTAAATCTCCTCTATATATCTATCAAAATGCTGAATCTATTTGTTTTATTGCTCAATGAAAGAAGCATTTTTTTTACCACAAGGAGCATTAGGAAATAAAAATACGTTAAACCGTCTTTGTACTTAAAATCTGACACAGTTCTAATGAGCATAATGTCGGCTCATTGAACATATCATTATATGCACACTAATTATATTGACACAGTTAAAGTTTTATGTTTGCATAAAAGTCTTTAATTTTACATGCCATTTGAATTGTCCAAATTGCCTTTTAAAATGCTGCACCTTGTAAATTTATTTTTCTAATTGTCTTGATTAGTGAGAAAGAATAACCTCCAAATTCTCAAAGATTAAAAGGAAAAAATCTATTTATTCAACATTCAGCATTCTGAAAACATGTTCATGTTTGCTTAAGAAAAGACAAGTTCTACAGCTTTAATTTTTATTGTGTCAAAAAGTAAATGGATATTAATATTTTCCAGGTGCTTAAGCCATGTACTGTAGGTTACAATGCTTTTCCTAAGCTTACTTTTATTCCTGCCCGATTGAATTCTATTGGTCCGTTTTCAGATTTTTCAATATTCTGAGAATCCGAAAACCAAAAGAAACCCTGTGATTTTTGAACATCTCTTCAGTACAGGGAGGGGGATTTCACCCAAGAATGGAAAATATTTCTAATTAGTAGAGATGACCAAACTTCATAAAGTTCTGTCCGTTTTCAAACTTTCGAACTTTGAAACATTAAAGTAATTGGGAGAGTGATAGTTCGAAATATCCGGGTTTATTACAGTTAAACTAACAATGGTAACTTACTGTAAATGGCTGTGGCACCTGGGAAATGGTCTGGGGAACATGTCACTATCACATATCACTATCACATGTTAAAACACTTCTTAAACACGGGCGGGCAATTGTCGGATTTTGCGCAAGCTACATTCGAGGGTTACAGCCAATTCTAGGGTTACCAAAAATAGAACCATAAATTCGAGGGTTACCGAAATCGAATAATACTTTCGAGGGTTAGTGAATGATACATTCATTGGTTAGCAAACGGCTCGTAAATTTGATAATTCTCGAAACCGCAACAACGTTCGTTAATTATCAAAAGATCGTAAAGTTCTAAAGTCCGAGAAATCTGGGTCCAGGATAGTTCAAGAAGCCTGAGTCTAGTCCATTTCTAATAATTAGCAGAATGAAAATGCAAAAATGAAAAGGTTAAAATGAGACCACAAGTGGATATTAATTATTACATGACTAGGGCTGTTTCAATGACATTAGCAGGGTACATATATAATTAGATATTTGGGATAACCCCAATAAAATAACCACAGTAAAATCCACAATTTGCTTGGATATTACATATTAAATGTTGGTGGAATTTTGTTTACTCTTTGAATTCTCTCTTGGCTCAATCAATTCATTGCACAAATCCAGAAAAGCTGAAACTAATGTTTGCATTTGAACTAATCGGCAAATTCCCTAGCTGTATTTCAAAGTTCCTTTAAAATGCAAATATTGAAGCAAAATTTGGCAGACAATGCGCATGTTTTGGCTGCTTTGTTGAACATTTATATGGATGGGCAAAGCTTTAAAGACTGCTGGAGCTGAACCTTTCAAGCTATACCACCTGTTCAAGTTGATAGTAGGCCCTGTATAGACATTTTATCAAACATGCAGATGCACAATCCACTAATGATTTGTATTAAATGTATTTTTGGAATCAGCACACTACAGATTGAAAAAGCAAATTCTATCTTTGCAGGTTGGAAAATTGTTTTACCTTCAGTGAAGTGATTCTATTGTTATTTTTTCTTAAAGAAGATTATATAGTGGATAATGCACCCACTTCTGTAAATTATAAGGATATTAGAAGTCTCTTTGGAGTTCTGTTCACACTGTGACTTTTAATATCCCTTTAATTTACAATAGGGTGTTGTAATTTACAGTAGCATTATCCATTATAATCTACTCCTTCCCTCTCATTTATAGTGGGTATCCCAGCTTTAAATTGTGACATTTTGACTTTTAATATCTTGTTGTTTCGTCATCAAAAACCTTTTGAGAGTAAAATTTTGTTGTTTCAGTGATGAATATCCTACACTAAGCCCCGATCAGAGATGTTAGAAACTCTGAGGTTTTGTTCTGTTCGTATTTACAGAACTCTGGGAAAAAATTAAGATTTGGAAATGGAACATTGGAGGATTTGAAACTTATTTTCGAAGCTTACTGAATGTATGAGGTTATTTTCGGTAACCCTCGAAAATACGATTGGAAGCTAATTTTGAGTTTCCGAGCGTATATTCGAGGGTTACCAGAAAATAACCTTGTAATACATTCCGAAGTAATCCAAACAATCCGCTTGGTTCTGATGAAATATTCGGATTTCGGACTCGGATCCTATCCCTAGCAATGATTTATAAAACTCAGCCTGTTCATTCATCCTTACCAGGGAGATTACAGAGTTAGTGCAGGTTGTAAATATTTAATTTAAAGGACATTTGATCACATGGTTTTATACAGATTGTAGCACCTAAGAAATTCTTTTTTTCCAGCAGATTACAAAAAAGCAAGCAAGCATTTAAAGTGAGCAAAGGATTATCAATTTTATTAAGAAGCATATCTGCATCTCCAAGCTGTACTCGCCTACAATTTACTTTTAAATCGCTCTAAAGGCGTATGCTGAACCCGATTACGAAATGGCATGCAGCAATATGTTTTACTATTTAAATTACCTTCAAACTGTGTGATGGCTTCAAAGGAAGGAATGTTTACACATATCAGCGTTTAAATTATATAAGAATATCTGTGAAAAGAAATTCTGTATTTTGTAATACAGAAATTCTGCTGATGTAGCCAATTGCAGAATGAACTCTTTCATGTTCTTAGAGGTAGTAAGGGTCAGTTCAGTCAATAAAACCTTTTCTCATACTGAAAATTCAGTTTAGAAATGAATCTGGATATTTAACCCTTCGTTGGCACAAATTTCTCACTGGAGAATAAATTAAAAATGCCAAGATAGGGCTCTTATGTAATAAAGGGACGAAAGAAACCAATCAGATGATGGCTTTTATCTGCTTCAGATATATAACATCTGATTGGTTTGTGCAAATATAGCTTAAGCTGAGTACACACAGTAACGATAAAGCCCCGATACTGTCGGATCCGACGGTATCAGGGCTTTATCGTTGTGTGTACGCTCGTTTCCCGAATGAGCGTGCGGCCGCCAAACGATCGGGTCTGCCGAACGCTCGTTCGGGAAAGGCCGAAAATTTCCATCGGCCGCGCTAGACTCCCTATAGAGGAGTCTAGCGCGGCCGATGGAAACACACAGTCCCGAGCGTTCTCCCTATGATATTCATAGGGAGAACGCTTGGGACTGTGTGTATGCAGATCTTTGAAAGATGGCAGACAGGATCTTGCAGATCCTGTCTGTCATCTTTCAGAAATCTGGACTGTGTGTACCTAGCTTTAGTCAAGTTTTTGTACTTCTTTATATACTTTTTTTTTTGTACTTATCCCCTAAATGGCATTTAAATTCATCTACATAAAAATCTAGGCAGTAGACCTTGTTACTAATCCCTATGTAAAGCTTTTTCCACAATAATATTTAAATTTCAGGTCTGTATAACCTACGCGTTTCAGCCCAACGGGCCGTCCTCAATGCCTTGAGGTTTGATAAAGGCTCTAGGACACGAGCCGAAACGTTGCTTAAAACTGTTTGGAATAAACCTCTCAAAAGGTCCCTTTGAGTGCAACAATTTGTCTTATTCAATTATCTATTAGAACTGTACTGCATCTGGGCGATAACTATTTTTACCAGTGTAGTGCAAGGGTAATGGTTTGAAAATTCCCAACATCTATCGTTATAAGGTACTTTTATGTACATGGAGATGGAGATTCCTAGTATAGAACACAAACAGGGAAATTTAATTAAAGTTCTTATTGTTAAAAATGGTGCTAATTTTGCCCCAACCAATCAGATTTTATTTAACATCTGATTGCTTGGGGCAAAATTAGCACCATTTTTAACAATAAGAACTTTTATTGAATAACCCTGTAAATATCCTTTAAGGCTAAACAGATAGTAGGAGGATAACTTA
Organism: Hymenochirus boettgeri; assembly: GCA_019447015.1. Lineage (NCBI taxonomy): Eukaryota > Metazoa > Chordata > Amphibia > Anura > Pipidae > Hymenochirus > Hymenochirus boettgeri. Next base: position 34,117,397 of record CM033472.1, on the reverse strand, counting down.
AATTAAAAAAAACCCACAAAGACTGGTGGGTAATCCAGAGCCCAGATCTGGTGCACAGCCAGCACGGTTAATATTAAAATATTAACTACCGTAGCTAGTTGATAGATTGGACTGATATGCAGATAAAAATAACAAAAACCCACCCAAACAAGCAGAGGTGCATCTGCCAGAGTAGCAGTCCCTGCAACCACAGGGAGGTGAAGGGGACCCCAGTTTCTTTCTAATCCTACCACTGATACAGCAATAGGCAGGCTCTAATCTCTCTTTTAGTTTCATACCATGAAACTTTCCTCCCCCTTGGTGTACAATAGGCTGTGTTTAACATGTGTCTCCTACAAAAGCCCAGCAGCTAGGTGTCTGGTAATTATAATCAACAATTATTATAAAATATATAATCAAATGAACAGGTTTATTTCTTAAGGGAATGGAAATTTAAAGTCCACTTAACAATACGACCATATGATAAACATATGGTAAGTGCCAATTTTTCAAAGATGACAGACAGAATCTGCAAGATTCTGACTGTCATCTTTAAAAGATGTGGCTATACACAGTGACAATCGTTCTCCTTATATAAAGTATAGGGAGACTGCTCTTGACTGCCATACTCCCTGTGGTCGCGGGCAACTCCCTATACTTTTGTACAGGGGGTTGGCCATGTCCGAGGGAAATTTTCCATCCGGAGCTACCGTTGCCGACACGGAATGTTCATTGGCATCGGAACATGTACTGTCAGTACCGACGGTATTGGCCCTACATCACTAATGTGCTTTACAGATATTTTAGAGCATTAAACCAAGTCTTTTGATTCTATTTTTATCAAGTACCAAACAGGCCTGTACCACCCATAAATAAAATAATATTATCACAACAATAATCCTGTTTGTCCCAAAGGGGACTATGGGACGACTTTACAATACTTAACCTTTGATTGGGTGCTAAAAGGTTTTGCACATCTTAAAATATTTATGTAAACTTGCTGCCAATTACAGACTGGGTGTTAAATGCAATTTAGCTGTTTGCGATTTAGCTGCCAACAGCACAATATGCCTGAAAAGTTAAGCTTGCTATTAATTCCACTCACTGAATAGTGGATTATTGATTCTAAAACTTGACACTGAGAAATAGATTCTCTTAAGCTAACAGCAAGCTTTGCTACCTGCCCACAAATTCAAGATTTAAATATAATGAAGGACCAAGTCGTGGTGGACAAGTAATCTCATGAGCTATTGACTCAGCAAACTCAGTAAATATATATTGTTAATACTCTAAAATTCCTTATACATATGAGTGTAATACAATTGCTTTTATTCACCAGCAATGTTAGATCTAGCTTACCACAATGTATGTACAATGTCTCTATTTAACAGACCTGTTGCTGATACCTCGGATGACTAAAAATAACTTAGAACCCTTTTTCTTTAACCCATAGATTAAATGTACAAATGAACAGGCAGACACACAATCCTTTTGGGTGAAATAAATGGCCACAGCTTTATTGACACATTGTAACAAATCATGTGATCAATTAAATTAGCCAACTTATAAATTGCATCCTTGCATATTGATTAGATATAAAACCCCAACTAGCCGAAGCCATTGCTGAATGCCAAGCCTCTGGGTCCCCAGAGGGCATGTAACGGCTCCACAAAACTCGCAAGGATGCCCCCCCCCCCACCACCAGGAGTTGCTGTAGGCCTACACGGAACTCCGTCCGCCACCCAACAAATACAGTGCCTGTTCTATACCGTCTCAAAACCAGTTAAGAAGATATCGAGCCCGATATCATTCAGATGCACTCCATCTTGCCTCATCAGGGACCTATTATCGCCCTCCAACTGGCGATGTCGGACCACTACACCCCTTGGGATCTCACGAACCTGGAGATTCTGGTGTTGAGAACCCCCTAGCCTTCTCCACTGCACCCTGATCCTTTGCCCCTGCCAGTGCACCCTGGGACCACCTCTGACCATATTAATCAACTCTCTGAAGAATTGACGAAAACGCTGCAAATCAGCCTTCATTAGAATAGCAGGTCGGACAAACGATTGTTACAGAGGTCATTCCCAGCTGCAGTATAACTAATACCATGGGCCCTGGGTCCGCTCTGCTAATGCACAACCTCCAGCAGCAACCTGGCTCCAACATAAACCCCGAACCCTTTCCAATAAAGAGAAGCCGTCTGGAATCCCAGGTGCCTTCCTCCGGGACGTGTTCAGCTCAGATAAGTACGGTGTCCCACTAGCCAAACCGACGGTTGGCGAACACCTGGAATAGAAACAATCAATTAATGGCCAATTCAGGGCGAATGTACCTCGCTACGCAATTAGAACGCCACCTTCCGAGCCTGCGCACCCTATCTTCAGAAAAACCTAAGGAAGAGCCTCTGTTGCGGCTCCTATCCTAAATGAATGTGTACCGAATTCTTTCGGTTGGAGGCCCAAGTACCAGGGCCTTACGTAATATCGCCTCAAACTGATAAAGAGATAGGGGTAGACCATTCTGATGGGCCCGGAACGATGCTGAGGGGGATCGAATGGCAGCAAATTTAGCGATTACCTTCACTGGGACCAGCCGGACTGTAGGGGGGAAATGGAAAACCAACTCCCGTCCCCAAAGGGGTCTGTCTTAGATCTCTTTATCCTGACCCTTACCGATGTTTGCGAGACGAATATATCATCCGCTGCCAAACCACCCGGTCTTTTTGAACTGGCCGAAACTAATTCCCCCACTCGCATGGCCCCAAAGAATGCCAACGTAAAACTGGCTTCAAATAAATTGGCCTCATATTCCGAGTCGCACACAAATGCAACGTTCCAACAGCCGTAACAGCAGCCTAAAATTAATCGGACGTTTGGCACTATTTGCCACTTGCTCTTTTCAGCCCTTTAGAATAGATTTTACCACAAACTTTTGGAGATGTCTTTCCAACCCATCAACCTGAAAAAGGACAAACCTGACATTCTCCGCTGGGCAACCAAACCAGAGGAACCTGACGCCCTCAGGTGCTCTAGGTAATCTAGTAGAGTTCTTAATCTATTATGAGAATTAGCGTTAATATCTCTGTCTTTTGTAAATGTGTAACCATTCCGACCAAGCCTTACCGTGACGGCCCAGGTAGATGGAGCGACTGAGGATTGAACAAGCTGCATCAGTTGCTGTCTATCAGTTCCCACAGGATATCGGGCATCCTGGCCTAGCTGGTCGGCCTCTGGGTGCAGGCGGTGGAATTCTTCCCACTGAAAAACGAGATAGAGCATGGCCACACAGTAAGAACCCCCGGCACATGTTTAGCTCTAAAGGACACATTTCTGTTCAAAACTTTTAGAACCAAATACCTCAGCAGGCCACTACAGGTAAAGAGGAACTCGTTAAGTTGTTAATCGCACAAACCACACTCTCATTGTCTGTCCAGAATCTCATCTTTTTATTCTGAATTTTTTCGCCCCATAATCATTGCCACCACAATAGGGAAGAGTTCAAGGAGAGTGAGGTTTTGCAGTGACCCGCCTCCCTCCATGAGACGGGCCACTCTCGGCGCCACAATTGGAGCCCAAAATGGCCCCGAAACCAACGGAGCCTGCTGCACGTGTAAAGGTGTAATTCAGAATTGGTTTCCTCCTCCTCTTGAAAACAAGTCCTACCATTGTAATTCGCTAAAAAGGTATGCCACACCAGTAGGTCGCCTACAGCTCTAGTTTAATACGGGTGGTGTGGAGCGTCACCCCCGAGTGGCTAGCGATAACTCCTGGAAAAAACCTTCCATAGGCATGACCCTACATGCAAAATTCAATGATCCAAAACTGATTGTAACTGCTTCAGTGTAACTTTTTTAACTTGCAGGAACATTGAAATCGCATCTAGCAAGCCCTGTATTTGCTGCAGGCAACCTAAACTCATCCTAACTGTGTCAATCTCGATACCCAGAAACGACAGCACTGTAACTGGACCTACGGTTTTCTCTTCGGATATGGGCACTCCAAACTTGTGCATAAAAAACGGAAGGAATTTAACAAAAAGGAACAATAATTAGAATTAGCTGGGCCAACAAACAAAAAATCATGAGTGCAAAAACTTTAGGGAACCTGTCTCGAAAGAAATAGCCCCGTCTAAAAAGGAACTAAAAATTTCAAATAGGGAACAGGATATGGCACAGCCCATGGGAAGGCACATGTCGTAATAATACTTGCCGTCTAGCTGACATCCCAATAGATTGAAGCAGGGGGTGAATCGGGAGAAGGCGGAAGGCCGCCTTATGTCTGATTTAGCTAAAAAGGCCCCCACGCCTTCCTTTCTACTAAATGAATGCCCTGTCGAATGATACATACGAGACCGAGGACGCTTCTTTAGAAATACCATCGTTTACCGAACTCCCTCTCGGGTAAGATAAGTGGTGAATTAAACGGAACTTACCACAACTTCTTCTTGGGACTATACCCAATGGGGAAATCCTAAGGTTGTAAAATGGGGGCTGTAAATGGACCGCCATCGCCTCAACCTAACCTCTGCCATAACCTTTTCCCGACAACTTCCGGCATTTCCTTGGCCGACTTTAAATTGGGGGCAAACTTGGGTAACCCACAAAACTAAAGGGGATTCTGAAACCTTGCTAAACCCCCCCCTGATTAGCTCTGCCTCTTCCTTCTCCGGGTATATTCCTAACCAGTGCTCCATGGCCCCCACGTTCACTGGTGTCCTGCTGCCTATTCTCTGCCCACCTAGGTGCTGAAGGGATTTCTTAAAACATTTGCGGCGGATGGCCGCCTCCCCCGCAAAAGGAGCATTCGTGTTTGAATTGCAAGCCGCTCCAAACTTGCAGTTGCCCTCATTAAAAAGCCAGCAGGAGCCGGTTCATTTTGCTCAGGAGGGCTGAAAATTGCTACTCCCCGTGATTGGTAACGGGTTGAACTAGACCCTAGGGGCGCCCTCTGGGCCAGCATGATTCTTATCCAAGAATCTGCGGCTTGATATTCAGCCCATCTCTGGTCTGACGGCCAGGCGCCTCCAAACTCCTCATTGTATTGGCGCCACGCCGGCCCACCAGTGTTTATACGCTCCAAATATCATGTCCAGATAAACAAAAAGCTCGGAGCATTTTTGGGGGGCTTTCTGGCCAATCAACCCGGCCAAAACACAAAAGGCTTGTAGCCAGTTCCCAAACGTCTTAGCCACCTTGGGCTTCCTTCCCCTATCCGTCTTCAGTATTTTTTGTCAACTGTGACCATATCAGTGGAGACCAAGGACATATATCAACGAATTCGTTCTTCCAAATCTTCTCCTTAGTCTCCGCTGATAGATGTACCCCTAGGGGGCTCAAACCACAAAAATATGGTTCCTTCAGCGCTTCAACCGAAGGAACCTCTGGCACAGGCTGGAGTGCTGTCACTCCCCCTGGGGCTGGGCTCGTTGACGGCCCAGCTGGTATGGTGTCTAGTTTCCCCATTAAGGCCCGGAGGACCTGAACTAGCTCCCCAACTTCTCCACCCCCCGTGTTACCCCATGCCCCGGCACAAGTGTACTCACCGACTCCTGACGACTGTACCCCAATTGTACTCTGGGATCACCTGACGTGGACTTGCTTGTCCGTGCTCGGTGGGCAGCCCCATCCTGTCACCTCCTTCGCGTAGAGCCGGGGACGACCTCCTGCTCCTGCCTCCTGCCACCCCTGCCCCTAGCCCTCCCTCTATTGACAGTTGGAGCTGCAGCCACGGGTGGGATGTGCTCCTCTCTCAGAGGCGGCAACTGAGGGCGGCGCGCCCCACCTCTAGTGAGTTGAGAGGGGTGCACTGTGTTAAAGGCCTTCAACAGGCCCTCAGTTGCCGCCCTATGCCTGGGGGTGTTAGCTCTGATTACAGGCGTCCCCCGTGGTCTGCGGTAGGAGTGTGGGGGACTGGGACTCAAATGGACGGGAACGGTGGGGCGGCGTACGGGCCTACCAGCCGTCTTCCGGCCAGCATCTAGTCTGGGGACGGGTCCCTGGGGGGTGCCACCAGCCGGTGGGCCCCCATCCAAAGTCCCTGCAGCCACCCCGCCCCTCCGTGCGATCCTCTCCCTTACCCTCTCCAACATCTGATCTGCATCAGCCATGATCAAACAAAACGAAATCTGCCTCCTGAAATGCCTGTCTTGTTTCTTTGCTCTGAGCAGGAAGAGAGATTCTCCTCCTGTTAGCAATTTCTACAAAATGGCGACTGCTGCCTCGTGTCCCGCCCCTTTTATAGATTTGGTGACGTCAGCGATGACGTCGGCACTCCCAGCATCCCTTGCGGCTCTCGCGAGATCAGCCACGGCCAATCCGGCAGCGCGTCGCGACGTCATGACGTCACGCGCTTGGCCGCGGCTGATACCAGCCCACTAACCAGGAGAGAGGGGGGCGGAACCGGAACGCCGCACTACAACTCCCAGCATCCTCGCCGGGGCGGCGCCCCAGGTCAGACGCTCCGGCCCCCTAACTCGGGTCGGAGCTACCAGTTTTAAAGAAAATGAATATAGTTAACATGCTATCAGGGAGATTCAATAAAAGTTCACAACAGGAGCAGAGGGAGGCGAGGGATCGGCTGTTTGTAGGTATCTATATCTCATTATGCGAGTTTCGGAGAAAGGTAAGCTTATAAGGAAAGTGGGCTTTTGGAGGGTTCATCTTTCTAAATAGCTTAAGTTATTTGGGGCTGGAGTTACCCTTTAAACTTTTTTTTGAAATTTTGGAATCGAATCCGATAATTCCACAATAGAATTACAGCCAAACTATAGAACTCTATCACTTTGCCCATCATGTGTTTCCAAGCAATTGAAGCCACAGACAGGGCGATTTAAAGGGCAACTATAGTGAAAAAAAAACTTTGTCTGTATACAAGTTATAGATCACTTAGTTAAGCTGCCTTACTTTCATGTTTCTGGGTGGCTTCGTTTCTTCACACTGGCAGAAGTTTGTACCAAGCTGTGTAGTCCCCCTCCCTCTCTGTCTACTCCCCCTCAAGCAGTGACGGGCTGTATACAGAGTCCGAGCATTGTCAGTTGAAAGGACTGAAATTGTTGACCCCTCCCTTCCAGAGCTAGACTGCAAGCAATCAAGTGTGGAATAAAGTAGCAATATGCTGAAGGGAGGGGCAGAGGGGGAGAGAGGAGGACAGTGGTGCTGAGATTCTTTACAAGTAAGTTACTGAACTCTCCCTGTTCTCTAACTTTGCTAATTGTTATTTATTTTTACCAAAGTTCATATCTCTCCCCTGCTTAGCTGAGATCATAATCACTGAAGAGAGAGTCAGTGTAACAGCAGCTTGTATGGAGACCTTCACAAACACAGTGACACTGCTTGTTATCTGATACATTCATTTGCTTTAGTCTATATATTTCATAGATTGCACTGTGTGTCTTGTTTGGTATATAGTCTGTCTGTATTACTGTATTATATATACTGTATTAGTGTTCCATTTGAGTCACTGGTTTGTATGTATACAGGTTTTTTTGGGGGGGGAGGGGCTGTTTTATAGTGTGTTATGCTCATATTACGGGTTAATGGTTTATTGATTGTGTTTTTGCACTACAGCATTTGACTATATGTTGGCACATGGTACAATAGTGTGGGTGAGAGAGTGTGTGACAGTACTGATGGGAGCTTTGGATTGTGTGGGTGTGTGCCTTTGAGTGACAGATGAGGTGTAGCCGCTCCTACAAATCAGCATATTCAAAGGTTATATCTCGGGGACTATGTAGAATTTAAAGAAACTACTGGGGGATGGGATGACTTAAGGATACATGAAGAAATTAAAAAAAAACAATTTTCTCACTATATTGCCCTTTAATAAAAGTTCTTATCGTTTAAAATGGTGCTAATTTTACCCCAACCAATCAGATCTTATTTAACATTTGAAAGCTAACATCTGATTGGTGGGGCAAAACTAGACTATTTATAACTTTTATTGAATCGCCCTGTTGTGGCTTCAATTGCTTGGAAACACATGATGGACAAAGTGATGGAGTTCTATAGTTTGGCTGTAATTCTATTGTGGAATTATCGGATTTGATTCCAAAGTTTCACTGTTCAAAGTACAAAGTACACACTGTCTCGTCCATTAAGAATTTAGTCCTGAACCTGACAACATTTAATTTGCAGAATCGATAATCTGCAAAAAATGTCTGATGCCAATTGAGATGAATGAAACTGCTGGTTTAATTCCGATAGTGATTGAAGCTCAGACTGAAAATCCTATTGAAATGGAATTTTTAGAATATTCTCTTTTATTTTTTCTATATACATTTTCTATTTTTCGATTGACATTTTCGATATTTTTGGAGAAATATTTTTGAATGGAATTTTGGAAGTTTCGAATGGTATATTAAAATTTTGATTTTCGTTTTTTTTAATAAATAGTTCAGAGTTTTGAAAATTTCTAAATTAAATAAAGAATGGAATTGTTCTCATAGGCTGTTTTTTTATGGTCTAAGGATATATCTTTCTGCTTAGAATTATCTTACTGCTTTTCCAGTTTGATGAATATGCATGAAAATGAAGTATGTAACATGAATTTAAAACCAATTATCTAAGAAAGTTATTTTACCTTTGGGGGAAACAAAAGAAGACCATTTAGCAACAAAGAAGCAGATGCTCTATTTTTGTTTAAGATTGCTCTTCTAAAAACAAGTAATTCAAGGAAAAAAATGATGAAAGCAAAACAAAAGTTTTAATCCAAACATTGCCATCTGCGTTTCCTTATTATGATTGTTTATAATGTTCTTCTCCTAAGGACAATTTGTTGAGCGTTTTAGGTCTGTTTTCAGAAAGATTGTGGTTCATAGAGAGATTTCTCACAATCCTTCTGGGCAACTGATTTTTCAGTTGTGTCAGAAATCACAGCAGACCACAGAGATTTTCACCCTTTCCAAAAGTTACCCAGCTCCTTCATTCAGTTTTTTTTTGCCCAATGCAGACTTCACATCCACCCATCTGATGCACAACAAAGGCAACAAAGTAAGATTAAGTAACTCTACTTAACAGTTCATCCAGAGGAAGGCAAAAAATAAAAAAAAAGCTAAAAAAAGGGAAGGGGGAGAGGGACACAATTTCTTCCTTGATCCCTGGATCAACCTGAACTATATTATATGTATTAATTAATACCAGTAATTCTCAATATTAGTTTTAGTAACATTATAACATATTAATTTGATTAATTTTTAGTAATTAGTATTAATACCAGTAATTCTCAGAATTTTTTAGTTTTAGAAACTTAAAGGGTATCTCCACTGGGAAAAGCACTTTTTGCCATTCAGTTTTATTGAAGAACAGGAGGTAAAGGAGCTGTGTCTTACCTCCCATTCTTCAATAAAACGTTCAGGAGCCAGGAACAAAGTTACAGAATTTACCCGGTCTCTCACTTCTCCACCACGTCCTCTTAAAGGTTGTGACAGACTCTGTATTCTATGCTCATGCACATCACACTTGAGCATGCGTATAGCATACCAAGTCCGTCGGGACCTGTCAGAGGACACGGTGGAGGAGAGAGAGAGAGAGAGAGAGAGAGAGAGAGAGGGTAAGCTCTGTAACTTTGTTCCTGAAACCTGAACTTTTTGTTTAAGAACTGGAGGTAAGACACAGCTCCTTTACCTCCTGTTCTTCAATAAAACTCAATAGCAAAAAGTGGTTTTCCCAGTGGAGATACCCTTTAATAGTATACATTATTTGGCTTCAACCTTCCTGTACAATAAGCAAATTTCCAAAAACAAAACGAGAAAACTTCTTGGCAATTTCTGTTTTGTGGAAATGTTAGTCATCTGTTGGAAGCCAAAGCCAAACAGAGCCAAAGCACCAACCTGGTGCGTGTCATTTTTTAAGAGCCCAAAGGTTATGCGGCATTGACTAAACATGGCAAAGCAGACACATTTACTTATTAGTAAGGTAAGATAAAACCAAGGGCAATATTTATAACGTGTGGTATCGCAATTTAGTGATACCGTGATTTATCCGTCATGTACGACAGAGGGTGTTAATGTGTGGTCATACATTTATGCTGAACATGCATGGTATATCTGTTGTATTCAATTAGATCAACTGGACTTGAAGTTTAGTTCTTGAAGACGTTTCGCTAGTCATCCGACTGGCTTTCTCAATTCAGAATGACTTGTACAAGAATCTGTGGCAATTATGTACCCTGGAAAATCCCAATTAGCATATCACAGCCAGGTGTTAAGGGCGTGATTGCACAGTGGCTAAGAGGTGTTATAGGAATGCCCAGGGTAAGGTGTCAAAACAGCACCTCCAGGGTACATGATTGCTACAGATTCTTGTACAAGTCATTCTGAATTGAGAAAGCCAGTCGGATGATAAGCGAAACGTCTTCAAGAACTAAACTTCAAGTCCAGTTGATCTAATTGTATACAACAGATATTTATGCAGAACGTTTGTTAATTAACAAACGTTTGGTTGTAGAATACCATGCAGTAGTAAACTACCGCAATGGTATTCTATGGGGATCTAAATATACAATCACATTTTCATAGATTAACAAAAATAGAGCATCTGCTTTTGTTAAAGATTACTCTTCTAAAAATAAGCAATTCAATGATGAGAGCAAAACAGGTTAAAAATTTAAAGGAAAGAAAAAAAAAATCAGATTTAACATATTTTTTTTCAAATTCTGATTGTGCTCACCTGTAATATCCGAATCTTGAATCACTCATTGAACATGTAAAAAAATGGTAATAGATTGGAAATTCTCCATTTAATTCTTGTCTTTAGCCACATACAATATATCTTCGATACTTTTGATTGGTTAGATTGGTATAAATGAAATGTCTTAGTAAACAACAAGGTTATATTTGATAAAGCAAGATTCTCAAATGATACTGATAGAAGGCAGTGCACGGTACGATAATAGATAGTAGAATTTGCTTGGTACAGTATGCCGTATTGTCATTTAAATCAATAAAGCTTCTATTGAAAGACAGACAAATATGCTGTAATGTGAGCTAGAAATCAGACTTTAGTGCTTTTAGAAAAGCATCTATTGACTTCTAAAGCAGAATATGACATTCTAATGCTTGATTATAGTTCTATGCATCACAACGGTGCCATAAAGTAGAATAGCACGCAACCGGAGACGAGTGTGGTGTTCTCTGTGAATATATATTTGAATATGCCATGTTGATAAGGATGTGTGTGTTCTTAGTTCACAAGGAAAACTATGATTAAATTAAGATGTTGTTTCTATTAGGGTGTATTTAACAGTAAGTATGCAAATAGAGTTACATAAAATGATACTGCCAAAAGATCTACCGTACAGCTGTACACTGTATGTTATGTCTATTCATTAATCTGTCAACATGGTCCATAAACCATAATCAACGAAGACCAAGACTTTTGTATCCTAACCCTTATCGTTTCACTTGTATCTTGTTACATTTATGGACATCTGCCCCACGGGATGGTCTCTTCTAGATCTACATCCTTTGAAAATCCATGAGATTAGTTTGCTTATCTTTTTATGTGTTCCTAGCCGTAATACAAATAGAGTAAAAAAAAAAAAAAACTTAAAGGGCATGTCCCACCCCCAAAACTATAATCCCCCCAACTACTGGCCCCACCATGTAGTGTAGTTTAATCCTTACCTCACATCCCAGCTCCATAGGGTTCTCCGTAAACCCCCCCCCAAAGTCTCAAAAAAACCACCAGGAGGATAGCAGGTCTCTGCCTGCTATCTAGCCTCGGTAGATATTTGCCATGCGCACTGCAGCCCTTCTCCCCCTCCCTCCCCCTCCCGTTCTACTATCCCTCCCCCAGCGTTAAACCCCCTTTATTCTGCTCCCCCATGTCCCCAGCCCCAACCGCATGTTTTTTTTCACAAAGCTCCCAAACTCTTACTTACCTCTCCGCTCCTCCGCTGCAGAATGACCGGCAGCCGCGTCCGTGATTGGCTGCCGCTCAGCCAATCACAGACGCGACTGCCGGTCCCGCCCTCTGCTTGCATTCTCGCAAGCAGAGGGCCGCATTGCGGTGGAGGATCGAGGGGAGGTAAGTAAGAGTTTGGGGAGCTTTTTGAAAGAAGAAACATGGGTTGGGGCTGGGGGACATGGGGGAGCAGAATATTAAAAACCTATTTTAGGGGTGGACATACCCTTTAAGCTATTTAGAAAGATGAACCCTCCAAAAGCCCACTCTCCTTATAAGCTTACCTTTCTCCGAAACTCACATAATGAGATATAGATACCTACAAACAGTCGATCTCTCGCCTCCCTCTGCTCCTGTTGTGAACTGTTATGGGCAATATTTCCTCTAACTTAAAATCAGCTGTGTGCGAAATGTATTTTCTGTGTATGTAGAAAATAAAAATTTGTGCACTACACACCACAGCAGAGTAGTGTGCTCGAGCACACAGCTTAGAGAGAACACTGGTTCCGAGCGTGCTCAGAAGCAGAGCATGCTCGTACCCGATTGACCATAATAGCATCTGGAATAGGTAAGATTGTAGCAAAAGTGGGGTTTTGGAGGTAAGATTTCTTAATAGCTTAAGTTATTTGGGGGCTGGAGTTACCCTTTAAAATTATCTAAACGCTTCTAGTTTTTGTTTCATGTTAACTGTACCTTGAATATCAAGCTGCAGTAAGATGTGATATATAAAAAAACATTACAATGTTTATTTGATAAATGTTTTTTAATGCCCCATTAAATTCTCAGGCTTGGATCTTTTAGTAAGCCAGCTCAGTACGTACATTTTTTTGACATTTGACTCTTTTCCCAGATTGGTTATTTGCTTTTATTTGTTGCTTCATTAAATTTCTAAAATCTCAAGGGCTTCAACATTTATGTCCCAAACTGAATAGTTAGAATTCCTCTAATTAAATTCAGGTCCATGACTGTTCTGTCATACTTACAAATGTGCAGCTAATGTTAGCACTTTGATGTGGTATTATTTCCGTGTTCATCTGCATAAAAAATTTTCTTAAATATTCATGAGATGTCACGATTCCCGAGTGCTCTGGTATTGAAACAATTTATTTCCAATCTTCCTAGAATAAAAGCTTGAAAAACAAACTGCTATCAGGGAACAAGCTTTGTGGTCTTCGAGCAGAAGAGGTGAGTAGAATTCTTACTGTTTAATGGGGTAAAGTCTAAAGGTGGCAAGTGGAATCCACTGGATTCTGCCATTAATTTATGAATATACACCCCCCCGATCAAATTTACTATACTTTATATAGGGATACGTTGTTCTGGTGGCCACTTAATTATAAGGAGCCATTAATGACCTATTGTAATTTTGTGTCCAGGGCCAATCACATACACATGCTTAATAATCAGTAGAGATGTTGAGTTTTGTTCCATTTTCGAATTTTTGAAATTTTCGAACATTAAAATTTTCGAAAACGAACCCAAGAGTCTATGAAAGAAAAAAATTTGAAAGATTCTGTCCATTTTGAGGTAAAAATAGTAATATTAGGTTACTGTAAATGACACAGAAACCTGGGGAATGGTCTGGGGAACCTGTAAATATAACCAAAACGTATTTTAAAACTATCTTTCCTCATGATTGGGCTGTTTTCGAGCTTCCGCATTCTATTTTCGAGAGTTACATACCAAAATCGAGAGCTACTTTCGAGGGTTACCAATATTACAAATTCGAAGGTTACCGAAATCGATTATTACTTTTGAAGGCTACCGAAATCGATCATTACTTTTGTTACATGGTTTCGATAATCATCTTTTTTGAAATTTTGATAAAATAGAAAATTTTAAAAATCCGGGTTCCGTGAAATCCGGGAGTTCCAAAAGTTTTGTTGGGACTTCAAAACCCTCAGATTTGATTCGAAACCAGGTTCTATTCGAACCCACATTACATCTCTAATAATCAGTAAATCCCATTAGATTTGGCAGGTTTTGCCAAAATTATCAGACATTTGCATAGTCAGCTAAATTTAACAAAGGCAAACTATGATCCATCTGCTCAATAAATAATTCATTATATAACCATGTTATAACCATGTTTCAGAGAAAATTTGTATTAAGTATTACTTCAACATGACATTCTGTACAGAGAAATAAGCAAAGACTCATTTATAACACTCAACATTTATAGGATTATTTTCAAAAGAATTGGTTAGAAATGATTGCACATTAAGAACAATTTTCACCCCTAATTGTCCTTCTATAGTTTAATAAAACTTATAGAGATTTAAAGTAATACTATTTCCTTCTAGCATTTTATACAGTAGAAGTATGTAAAAATGTTGCCCCTTAAATCAACAGACACCCACATTTAGATGAAAGGTGAATTTATAGGGATACTGTACTCATGCAGTACCTGACTGCTCTCTGGGTCTTCCCTAAGTCAGTGTCACTGACACTTCTTCCAAATCTGACATAGGTAAGCATATGTTAATGAAGAGGAGTGGGCTTTCAGTTACTGCACAAGTATAGTGTTCCTCTAATGAAAATTGCAGCTAAACCATGCAATATTTGCTAACATACAAACAATTCAGTTTTAAAATTCTCTAAATATTTATAAATACATTGGCTATAGGATGTTGGGTGAAGGTCTATTCATGCAGCCCTGCTATTTCTAAATGCAGATTTTTACAAACAGTCCATTAAAACATTGTTTTCTTGTTGTTATTTTTTAGTCTAAAAGAATTCAAGCACAGCTGAAAGAGCTTCGCTATGGGAAGAAGAATTTAGTATCAAAGGTGAGTTCATTTTTAAAATTTGTGATTTAAGTCAAATCTACCCACTATTTAAAATTAAAAAATTAAATTAAAAATCAAAGGTTTGGGGGACTAGCGAAATGCCAGTCAATCTCAATGGTCTCAATGGAAATGTAACCAATAACCTTCTTAAAGGGCATCTACAATGAGAAAAACACGATTTTAAACTGTCTATTATTGGAAATTATAATTCTTCCCAACCCCAACTTTATTTTTTTTTTTTGGGGGGGGGGGGGGGAATCTGTCACCTATTTCTTTAGGTATTCAATCTGAAGCATCTTGCATTTCAGCTGCCAATCAAGTAATTATAAACTTTCCTGCATTCAATTTTTTTGTTGTAGTTGGAATGGTGACAGAGTTTTGACAGTTGGAATGCTTAATTTTACCGAAATTCGGGTCAGATGGAAGTGGGAGTGGTTAAAAGTGGAAGAGGGTATAGTTACTCTGAGAAAAACAAATACTGGATTGAAGGCATGCAGCAACACGCACCTTACATTACATTTTCAGCATAGTGTAGTTGCCCTTTAATCCAGTTATGATAATCCAAAGTGGCTTCTAAAATCCTAATATATTAAAGTAATGGTGCATTATTTCCAATAGTAAAGTTTTAGTGAGTTATGCAAAAATCAATCACACAGATAAACGCTGATTATAACTAATGGCACAGATAATCACCATATTTAAATGAGAATAGTACCTAGAGTGAGGACCTTAAGCACTAATTCCTCACCCTGGGTTACATTTAGTTTGTATAAACAAAGTTGTAAAAGTCCAGCTTGAAGTTTCGATCTGGTTCTGACAAAACCTTTTAAAGTCTATAGAACATAGAACCCCATATGTATTTTCCTTTTTTTTTTTTTTTTTTACAGGTTTATATAATTAAACCTTTAAACGCTTGCCTTTTAGGCAGGCCAATTGCAGTGTTAAATGAAGGAATATATAAGGAATACTTGGGTTTTGTGATATTCCTTGCACTCCTATTTATTGTTTAGATGGTGCTGTTTTTCTACTTCTGCTAACCACATGCAGTTATTACCAGTACAACATTTAATTAAGGAATACTGTTTTTTGGAGGGTGTTTAAAGGGCATGTCCACCCTTAAAACAAAAAACTGGTGACATCTCATTTACCTGCCCCCAACCCCAACCGATATATTCAGCAATTTATTAGATACATTACTAACCAGTTATTTAAGGATAATTTTTGATTAAGCTAGCTCCTCCCTCCATGCAGTCAATCAAGGCTGTGACAACTGACATCGCGACCACAAGGCAGTTTCACCTACTTCCTCCTCTGCACATGCTCAAGCTTATAAAAAGCTCATTGAGCAGTGGGAGGAGGCAGATACTGTCGCCAGAAAGGAATAGAACAACTTATCAATAAATATCTGATTACAAATACATGTACTGTAATAAACTGGTAAAAAATAGCTGTTGAGATTGCAGGCAGATAATTAACAATTCATCAGGGTTTTTTTTTTACGGGTTGACATGCCTTCTGGATAAAAATCTGTAGAATTTCTTCATGCAGAAGGCTCATAGAGGGATCGCTGAAAATGGAAGACAAATTATACTTTTATTAAAAAGTCTTTTTTTTTAACAACAATTCTCCTTTAATCTCTTCATTAAGACAGGCATAGATATCCATGTTAGCATCACACTTGGTAGAAAATACGTTCTATATAGTTAATCTGTCCCTTTTGACATATCTGGCAATTACCTTTCAAAACGAAATGTGTCCTTTCTGTTTAACAGGGTCTGTTACTGTATGGCATTTTATTCTCATTACTGCTATGTAGATCTTCATTATATAGTGCTGGGCTGATTAACACTCAAATAATAGAATCCATTATTAAATATGAGCGGTTACATAGAATTGCAATACAGTGTTTTTTATATAATGAAGAAATAATTTAACCCTACCAGTGGTGTACAGATCCCCATAGCTCAAACAATAGGTTTTCCTCTTATACAGAGGTTACATAGGTTACCTCTAGTTATACATCCATCCACAGCGACCACAGCAGTTACTACAGGGCCTGGAGCCAAAGAGGGCCTGGTCAGCCTGTGTCACATGGGATGCAGGAAAGGGGTGAGTCATGGTCCAGACAGCAGGGACTATTTTCAATACATGGATACTTATTTACTGTGGACACTGTGGTGGAGGCAACAGAAGCCCAGTGCTCAGAAGTAAGGCAGACCAGGAAGTGCTGTGAGGAATGGGGGAGGGCGAGTGTGGATAACTGAGCTCTCAAATGTTATCGGGTGGTGATACAGTCCAAAATAGGAAGAAGAAGAAAGAACAGAGATAAAATCCTAAATATGCCTTATACTATATTAATATAAATGCATGTGGTAATGTGGTACATACATATCTGAAGATCAATATTGATATTACATCGCAATTCTGAATGTTAATAGGCTATATAAACATCATATATACAGTACATCATTCTGATTATTATTATGATTGTGGATTTATATAGTGCCAAAATCTTCCGTAATGCTTTACAATTACATATACGAGTACACATCAGGCCCTGCCCCGAAGAGCTTACAATCTATGCACATTTATTTGATATATATAACCTATCAGTATGTCTTTATGATTGGGGGGGAAATTTGAGTGCCCAAAGGAAACTCACGCAAGCACATGAGGGGACATACAAACTCCTTGCAGATGTGTCCAAGGATGGACACTTTGAATACCAATATTAATAAGGAAGTGGGAAGATTGAAGGCCTTTTTTTTCTCTTGTCTATGCCATTTTTCTCTTGGAAGCAGATTGTAGCTTTGCTATTTTATAATGATTTTTTAATGTTTAGTTAAGGTAAAGTTGTAATCCTCTTTCTTCAAATCCTGGATAAACTCCAAATTGTCTTTTTCAATTAGTGGACTATTCTAATGGTGGCCTTACACACACATGAACAAGCCCAGGATTTCCATGGGGGGAATTCATGAAAAGGTTTTAATAGGCATTTTCCACAGAGAATACACCAGCAAATTGCATATCAAATACACTTTCAAAGGCCATCCATACATTATAGTATGCTTTCTGTATATTTCTCTTGCCTTTCTCCTGCAGATGCTTATTTTTATATTTATAACTGGGACATAGCCATCAAACACCTGGCTAGATGTATGGAAACAGGGAACAGATTGTTTAAGTCTTGGACTGTCCCACAGACTGATCCCCTTCCAGGTCCCTAGGCAAGTCTTTGTACTGGGGCCCAAATATTAACCATGCAGTCACTTTATTTCAAATTGTTCTGGCCACTACCAATGATTTTTTTTAGCTGCTGCCTCCTCTGCACCAGCTCAAGCTTATAATTAGCTCGTTGAGGCAGATACATTTACCAGAATGAAATAGAATTTATTATTATTATTATTATTATGGATTTATATAGCGCCAACAACTTCCGTGGCGCTTTACAATTACATAGTCATACATTACATACAGGGTAATACATGTTATACAAAGTCATACATATTACATACACAGGTAATACAAAATATGAGTAAACATCGTGATGAGTTTCTTACAGTAATACCATGATACAATAGGAGAGAGGTCCCTGCCCAAAGAGCTTACAGTCTAGAGGATATGGGGTGAGACATAAGGTTACAGGAGTCGTTAGGCTGTAAATAGATTGGTAGTGGAGTGTGAAAGGTGGGTTGGATCAAATTGGTTAGTAAGATGGGTGATGTTTAGGCCAGGTTATATGCTTGCCTGAAGAGGTGGGTTTTAAGGTTACGTTTAAAGGTATTAAGGGATGGTGAATGACGGACAGATGTAGGAAGGGAGTTCCAGAGCAGAGGGGCAGCATGAGCAAAGTCATGAATACGGGCATGGGAAGAGGTGACAAGGGTGGATGAGAGGAGGAGATTGTTTGCGGAGCGGAGGTTGCATCTGGGACGATATCGGTGGATCAGCTCTGAGATATATGAAGGGGCTGTGTTGGATAGTGCTTTATAGGATAGGGTAAGCAGCTTGAACCGGATCCTTTGCGCGATGGGCAGCCAGTGGAGTGACTGACAGAGAGGAGAGGCATTAAAGGAGTGAGAAGAGAAACGAATGAGCCGGGCAACAGAGTTGAGGATGCATTGAAGTGGAGCCAGGCAGTTGTTTGGTAGACCACATAGGAGTGTGTTGCAGTAGTCAAGCCGGGATATGACTAGGGCATGGACTAGGATTTTGTAGCTTCGTTCGAGAGGAAGGGTCAGATGCAGTAGATGTTTTTGAGTTGGAGTCGACAGGAGTTGGCAAGAGAATTAACATGGGGTTTGAAAGAAAGATCGGAATCTAGCGTTATTCCCAGGCAGCGGACATGAGGAGATGGTGATATAAACATAGAAAAGACAATCAATGCACATTCCTAGGCCCCATACAATATCATATTATCTGCACACTGGCATACTTTATAAACAAAGGGGTTTTAGTATACATTACTGTGATCACATGAATGAAAAGCCTTCCAACCACGTCAAGGTAACCCCAGTCTGGAAGGTCCTAACTTCTAGCCTTTTCAATTTCTTTTACTTCAATTACGATTAGCAAACTTTTGCATTTCTCATTCTTACACACTGGATCCATATAACAGACTCTCTCCCTTCCCCCTCAGCCCTTTGGCTTTTTAAAATGAGGGAAGAGGCCATCCATAGCTTTATATTAAAGGCAGGGGTTATATGTTATATGGATCCAGTGTGTAAGAATGAGAAATGCAAAAGTTTGCTAATCTTAATTGAAGTAAAAGAAATTGAAAAGGTTAGACGTTAGGACCTTCCAGACTGGGGTTACCTGGACGTGGTTGGAAGGCTGTAATGTATACTAAAACCACTTCGTTTATAAAGTATGCCAGTGTGCAGATAATATGAGATGGTGATATAGGTGTGTTGTTAATATTAATAGTGAGACTAGGGAGAGGAACAGAACATGAGGGTGGGAAAAGGACAAGTTCAGTCTTGTCCATGTTGAGTTTGAGGAAGAGGGAGGACACAAAGGTTGAGATGGCATTAAGGCAGTTGGGGACCTGGGATGTCAGTGTAGGGAGATCAGGGGCAGAGATGTAAATTTGGGTATCATCCGCATACAGGTGATACTGGAATCCAAATGAACTAATGAGTTGTCCAAGGCCATAGGTGTAGATGAAGAAAAGAAGAAGAGGACAGAGTACTGAGCCTTGCGGGACCCCCACAGGGAGGGGGCGAGGGGTTGAGTGGAAAACACTAAAGGTCCTACCAGAGAGATAGGAGGATAGCCAAGAAAGTGCAGTGTCCTGGATACCCAAGGAGGCCAGGATCTGAAGAAGTAGAGGGTGGCCGACAGTATAAAAAGCAGAGGACAGATCAAGAAGAATGAGCAAAGAGTAGTGACCTTTA
This sequence comes from Hymenochirus boettgeri, assembly GCA_019447015.1. Lineage (NCBI taxonomy): Eukaryota > Metazoa > Chordata > Amphibia > Anura > Pipidae > Hymenochirus > Hymenochirus boettgeri. Next base: position 34,097,331 of record CM033472.1, on the reverse strand, counting down.
GATTTAGCACTAAGTCGATCGCTGGTCACTTTAGTGAGGGCAGTTTCCGTGGAGTGGTTAGGGTGGAAGCCTGACTGGAGGTGGTCAAAGAGAGAGTTAGCGGACAGGTGACTGACCAGATCGGCATAGACATGTCTTTCCAGTAGTTTGGAAGCAAATGGGAGAAGGGAGACCGGTTGCTGGAAAGAGCAGCCGGGTCGAGGGAGGTTTTTTTAAGTATAGGGGAGACCACGGCATGTTTAAATGAGGAGTGGAAAATACCAGTGGATAGGGACAAGTTAAAGAGAGAGTTTAGGGCTGGTATGAAGGAAGAGAAGAGAGGGGGAATAAGATGAGAGGGAATGGGGTCAAGGGGGCAGGTGATAGGAGATAGGAGAGATAAGAGTCCCTGTTCTGTAATAGTGGTGAAGCTTGTTAGGGTACAATTAAAGGGATTAACCAATGAAGGGAGATTAGCTGGTGCAGTGGTAGGAGTTGGAAGCTGTATGGAGGAGGTAGGGTGCATAGGAAAACCATTTTGCATATATTTTCGATTTTTTTCTGTGAAATATGAGGCTATTTCATCAGCCGATAAACAGGGCGTAGGCGGAGGAGGCGAACAGAGCAGGGAGTTGAATACTTTAAAGAGCTGTTTTGGGTTATGGGACTGTGTGGATATGAGTGAAGAGAAGTAGTTTTGTTTGGCTAAGGATAAAGCACTTCGGGTCCGGTAGAGGGCACTTTTAATTTCAAGAAAGTCTCTATTTTTGTTACTGTTGCGCCAGCGTCGTTCGGCTATACTGGATTGCCTTTTCAACTTTTTTATCCGATCCGTAAGCCATGGTTGTGGGTTCTTGTGACTAAGGGTGGATAAGGGAGCAACAGAGTTGAGGGCTTTGGAAACCGTTGTATGGTAGTGGATGGCTGCAATGTCAGGGTCAGAGAAGGAGGGCATGGAGATAAGTTGTTGGAGGCGGGCAGAGAGCGAATGGGGGTTGAGATTACGCAGGTCTCTGCATCTGTACATTTGTTTGTTAGGGGTTACGGTCAGGACAAATGACACAAGTTTAAATTTGAGAAGATGATGATCGGTTAGAGGAAAGGGAGAGTTGGAGAAGTTAGATACAGAGCAGAGGTGGGTGAAGACCAGATCCAGTGTGTGTCCATTACAATGGGTCTGAGCAGAGGACCATTGAGTAAGGCCAAGGGAGGAGGTAAGAGAGAAGTTTAGTGGCAGCAGAGGTGCATTTGGTTACAAATGTATGTACTGTAATAAACTGGGTAAAAAAAAAGCTGTTGGGGTTGTGAGTAGATAACTGACAAGTCCTCAGTTTTGTCATTTAAACTTTTCTGACAGTAAAAAGTCACACAAAAGTTTACTCCCTTACTTTACGACATGCTTGTGGCAGTTGTAAAGGTGTTTTTTTTTTTTTGCCATACCTGTGCGGCGATATTACATTGCTTAGCATGACTTTCCTGGTACTTCTTGCAGTTAGCAGCTGGCAATGCATTACAGTGTTTTTTTCTCTAAATCCCATGTAATAAAAAGCATGGATTGAACACAAGCAATCAATTTCAAAACAACCTGGAATCACCCACCTAAGATGGGGGTATATTTTCATTGCCCATTCATATTTAAAGTGCTCATAACACAGGGTTTTATTTTTTATTGCAAGTTTACCACATGATTGTGGATCCCCATATATTCATTACCATAACCAGTAGATAGATATACAGTACTGACATTTACATTGTAACATAGTAATTGAGGTTGAATAAATACATACGTCCATCAAGTCCAACCTATTCACCTTCCTTTTTTTTTTTTTTTTAATCCTACCTAACAGTTGATCCAGAGGAAGGCAAAAAAAACAAAAAACAGCTAAAAAGGTGGGGGGGAAATTCCTTCCTGACTCCAAACAGCAACCGGAAAGTATCCCTGGATCAACCAGATCTAAATGTAGTAATACCAGTAATTCTCAATATTTTTTAGTTTTAGAAACTTATCCAGGCCAAGCTATTTAATGAACTTGCCATTACCACATCTGCTGGAAGACAGTTCCACAGTTTCACCGTTCTCACTGTAAAGAAACCCTTCCTAACCTGAAGATGAAACTTCTTTTCTTCCAACCTTAAAGGATGTCCACGAGTCCTCTGATATGACCGATTAGTAAACAATGCACCAGAGAGTTCATTGTATGGCCCATTAATATATTTGTATAAGGTTATCATATCCCCACGCAAACGTCGCTTCTCCAATGTAAAAAGCCCTAACTTGTCTAATCTGCCTGCATATTCAAGCCCCTCCATTCCCCTTATTACTTTTGTTGCCCTTCTCTGAAATGCTTCCATTTCCAAGATGTCCCTTTTGTATATGGGATTCCAAAACTGCACTGCATATTCTAAATGAGGCCTTACCAGTGCCTTGTAAAGAGGGAGAATAATATCTTTCTCTCTTGATTCTATTCCCCTATACAAGGCAATATCTTGCTAGCTCAAGCCATTGCTACCTGACATTGTTTGCTTCAGATAAATCTGTTATCTACCAGAACCCCCAAGTTACTTGTTAATTATGGTGTAGGTGACACAGGGATTATTAAATCCCAAACGCATCACCTTACATTTATCAACATTGAATCTCATCTGCCATTCTGCTGCCCATTTTGATAATCTATCTAGGTCTGCTTGCAACACTTGCACATCATTTGAAGTTTCCAAAGCTCTGCATTAGTTTAGTGTCATCAGCAAACACAGAGACCTTGCTCTCAATGCCCCCTTCTAAGTCATTTATAAACAGATTAAACAGAAGTGGCCCCAGTACAGAACCCTGAGGCACTCAGGAACTTTAGCCCACATCAATGTAGCTCCATTTACCACCACTCTCTGTTTGCAATCCAATAACCAATTCTCTATCCATGCACAAATGTTTTCTTCAAGGCCAACAGTCCTCAGTTTATACATGGCACAGTATCAAAAGCTTTCGCAAAATCCAAGTATACCACATCCACTGCTGTGCCTGAATCTAAATTCTTACTCGCTTCTTCATAAAATCCAATTAAATTTGTCTGGCATGATCTATTTCTCATATATCCCTGCTGACTACTACTAATATGATGAGCTCCGGAGACAAAGTCAAGCATACGATCCTGTAACAAAATTTCCATCACCTTCCCTACCACTGATGTTAGGCTTACAGGTCTATAGTTACCAGGCTGTGATGACTACCTTTTTTAAATATTGGTATTACATTGGCTTTTTTCCAATCCAGCGGCACATCCCCAGACCAAAGTGAATCTGAAAAGATGAGAAACAGTGGTCTAGATAGAACTGAACTAAGCTCTTTTAAAATTCGAGGATGCAATCCATCTGGTCCTGGGGCTTTATTGATATTAACTTTGTCTAATTGTTTCCGTACCATATCTTCTGTTAGCCAATGTGAATACTCTTCATTTCTGCCCTGCACATTATCACAATCCCTGCTGTTAGGACTAGGATTCTCAACAGTGAAAACCGATGTAAAAAATCAGTTTAGCAGATTAGCCTTTTTGGCATCCTCTACAACCATCTCAGCCCCATTATTTAATGGTCCCACATTCTCAGTCCTCATCTTTTTACCATTTATATATTTAGTGATGGACCCAAACTCTGGACAAACACAAACTATCCGAACTCTAGCCAAACTAGTTCCGAACTTACAGTCTTATTTTCATTAAATAACGTTCGAATCCACAACCCTTGAATGTAACCTTCGAATGTGATTACGCTCAAATGCAGTCTTCAATTTATATATCCTTCGAATGCACTTTATTCCCTGGTGTTCTAAACTGGCATAGACATTACTTTCATCCTCAAATGGTGGCAAAGCAGCTAAGATTACTAGGCAGATACTGTCACAAATGCTTTGCTCTATGAAAAAGATGAGCCCAGAGTCCTTCATATTTTAATGCACAGGCGATAACAGATATTTCCCCAATACACAAATTATTAACAGAATTGACCGAATACAATTTCCTAGACATATGCACCATATGTTCCCAAGGCCGTGTCAACATAGGTCAGCCAAAAGAGGCATAAAAAAGCCTTCTGCCTATTTAGCAAAACAGAAACCAAGTGATCACTTTTACTGAAGTTCGGAAACTAACCGTACTTCAGGAAATTCGTCCATCTCTATTAACATTCTCTGGAAAGCACGGTACGGAAAGTAAGGCAGGATATTTTAATAAAACAATTATTTAACACTACCTATGCTATTTTACACAAATGGGCATTATTTAAAAATACAGGTTATTAATATCATAAAGTAATGATAATGGTTGTTATTTTATACCTGGATCGTCAAATAAAGTACAGCGTGTGGTATCGCTGTGGCTTTATAAATACAGACCTAAAGCTCCAGAATACCCCTCCTAGTGAACATAGGTAGTCAAGTTTTGAAAAATAATAAAATATTTTATTATTTTAATTTATTTTCTTTCCCAACAACTGAACAGCTTGCGGGAAAGTTCAGGCCATAAGTTAAAAATATTGAAAAAAAACACTGATGCCAAGTTATAAACAGATGGGAAGGCTCACTGGGGATCTTAGGCTAAAAGTTCAAACTGTTATTAGAAATTAAAAATTCAAGTATGATACAATGTATTAAATAACTAGTAAACCTAAGGGTACTTTAAAGATGGCAGCTTTTGAAAAACCTTTAACCTACAGTAGGACCATTCTTGAACACAGAGGGAATGATCCATATGTATAATTGCATTGCCTTAGTGTGTTTTGTGTCAAAATAAAACTACCTAGAAAATCTTTTCTCATTGATCTATTTAAACTACGCCCCCAAATATCACAATAATATTAAGACAATTTAATAGTTTTAGGAACACTGAATGTCAGAGCCAGAGAATTAAGAAATAAGCTCATTTTGCGTGTGAAAATAAATCATTTTCAAAGTCTGCTCAACATTTTTTATTTTTTTTGTATAAGATGGAGACAAATTTAATAAGCAGTGTTTTAATTTGTAAGGCACATTTTATCACTGTTTATATGAATGTACAGTGCACATTTCGTCACTGTTACCAGTTGGGTCAGGCTACACAGTTATTATCATAAATATGTGACCATTTCTGGATATTTAATTGTAAAAACTGGACATCAGGGGCCATAGTTATAAAAGTGCAGTGTTTCTTTTTAGAGTTAATTTCTAATCGCTTTAGTGATAGTTAATTAATGATAAAGAATGTTAATTACTGATAATGTAATAATCTAAGCTATCGTAGGTTTACGATCCCCATAGACTATCATTGTGGTCGTTTACAATCTAAATGTACAATCACGGCTGTACATTTATGGCTGCGGCCGTAGATTATAGATACCTCACTTTAAAAATATGGTCCCAGGATACTTGTGGGTTTTCTTCATGGCTCCCACACATGGTAAAGACACATTATAACATTGTTAAATACTAGAGATGGACGGATTTTTCAGGAAAAAAAACCTGAAATTTTTAAAATCCGCAAGCAGACATATTGAAGTCCATAGTAGAGATGACCGAACTTTCGAAAGTTCAGTCCGGTTTCGAACTTTCGAACTATATGGAAAGTTTGAAAACGGACCCGTTAAAATCAATGGGAGTCAAATAGTTCAAAAAGTTTGAATTAAATACAATTAAAATATCAATGGTAACTTAATGAAAATGGCTGTGGGACCTGGGAAATGGTCTGGGGAACAAGTTCGAATATCCAGGACCTCGAAAAATTTATTTTACTCCCCCACGCACTACTTTGGAGCTCTCGCGTTCGAAGATTCGATAATTATCCCATAAATGATATTTACTTGCGTATTGGTATCCGAGAAATCCAGGTCCGGGATAGTTCGAGATGTCCGAATCCGATGTCAAATAGTTTGGCTCGAACTTGGGTTAGAGTTCGAGTCCATCTCTAGTCAATAGGAGTAAAAAATTAGCAATGATAACTTACAGTGAATGGCTCAGGGACCTGGGGAATGGTCTGGGGAACACTTTAAGTTTTATTAGTTTTATCTGAAATAAATAATGTTTTCAAATGTCTTTCCCAACAACTGAACAGCTTACGGGAAAGTCGATGTCCTAAGTTAAAAATATTGAAAAAAAACTTTACAACTTTATTAGTAAACACAGATGGGAAGGCTCACTGGGGATCTTATGCTAAAAGTTCAAACTGTTATTAGAAATTAAAAATTCAAGTATGATACAATGTATTAGATAACTAGTAAACCTAAGAGTTTTGAGATGGTATCTTTTAAAACAAAAAGGTTTACTGACTCTTTAACCTAAGGGATCAATGTCCAAAATCTTAAAAAAAAACAAAAAAAAACACAGTCCATTACTGGAAACGTCATATGCCTTCTGTTTTTAGCATTCGCGTAGCATTTTCAAACATCATTTTTCAAAAAATAGTTTTGTGGTTCAGAAAAATCCAGAAAAAGTCAGAAATCTGCAATGTCTGAGTTCTGGCGGATCAGTGAATTCTGCTTCGGAACTGGGTTGGCATACGGGTCCATCTTTATTAAAGGCAAGTACTGATAGCGTAGGACCCAGCTGAAAGAGCAAAGCTTGAAGTGGTGGCTGTGCTTAAAATAAATTTGGCCAAGTTATTGAACTAATTGCTTTTTTTTTATTTAAAAAGAACAGCAGGCTTTTTAAATCAGCATCAAAGACGGAATAAACATGTAAGCAATTTGAACTGGATGTGCACTAGGCTTCTATTTTGTATGTATGCCATCTCTATTAAATACAAAAAAAACAGAAACATCAGAAGGTTTGGTGAGGGAAAAGGTACAGTTATGTTAAGGCATTAGACCAGGATAATACATAAAAACAGTCAAAACAATATAATTTCATAGAAATGCCCATCCTTATGTCTGCATTAAACATCACACACTGTCAATTACTATCTTCCCAAAATGTACAGGTTGTATCCATTTATTGCCTGTTGATGTATGCTATGATTCCCAAATGTAGGTCCTAAAATATCACATCTAATATTCTGTTCTGATGTCCATGAGCATAACTTCAGGGGGAAACATATGGAATCAGTTGTTTAAAAGGCCAGAACCGAACTTCTTTCATACGCACGACCAGCTGTTTAAAAACAGCTGACCATGGAGGTTGAGGCAGGCCCTCATACCATCTGCCCCCCTTGCGGGTGTGGTTGAGGCGGTAGTTACACCACTGCTGATGTCAACAAACACAAGTTTCTTTCTGAGGTGGAGTCTATGTGACCACCTAGTCTTACTACAGCCCCTAGTAGAAATGTTACCATGTTGCAAATTAGAGATAGTATGATTAGAAAACACCTGGAAATAAAAACGATCCACTGTAAGTCGATGGTGGAGAAGCAGGAACAGAACGTAAGAAAGATAGGTTAAGTTCAGTTTACATCTGGGTTGTAAGGATAGGTCAAGGAATCAGGGTCCAGGTAATCCAGTTAAATAGTCAGCAACAAGAAGGCACAGGCAATTTACATGCTGTGGCATTGACCATCTGCTAAAAGCACCCTAGGGCTTGAGATGGCCTAAATCTGGACCCATTTAAATCAATGGGAGTTAAAAAATCCGTAACTTTTGCCTTAAATGAAGTTATAAATTGCAATGTTAACTTACTGTATATGGCTCAAATTCTTAACACCATCCAGTACCGGTAACTTCATACGCTTCCTGTTTTGGCATTCCGCATAGTTTTTTTTTTTTTTTTCAAGATGTACCCTGGAAAATCCCAATTAGCATATCACAGCCAGGTGTTAAGGGTGTGATTAGATAGTGGCTAAGAGGTGTTATAGGAACGCCCAGAGTAAGGTGTCAAAACAGCATTGTACATGGCAGACAACAATGCTGTTTTAACACCTTACTCTGGGCGTTCCTATAACACCTCTTAGCCACTATCCAATCACGCCCTTAACACCTGGCTGTGATATGCTAATTGGGATTTTTCAGGGTACATAATTGCCACAGGTCAGGACTCAGCCGTGTATCTGCATCTTAAGGATCAAATGGACCTCCTGTGCCAGGCCACAACGAACTAGGGAGTGCGCCGGGTTTGTACAGAGAAGGGTGTTGAAGACTACAAAGGACTCTCTAAGCGGCAGAGATTTATGTGATAAATAAGGTGGGGGGGTTCGACAACAACTGTCTGCCATGTACAATGCTGTTTTAACACCTTACTCTGGGCGTTCCTATAACACCTCTTAGCCACTATCCTATCACACCCTTAACACCTGGCTGTGATATGCTAATTGGGATTTTCCAGGGTACATAAGTGCCACAGATTCTTGTACAAGTCATTCTGAATTGAGAAAGCCAGTCGGATGACTAGCGAAACGTCTTCAAGAACTACATTTCAAGTCCAGTTGATCTAATTGAATACAACAGATATACCATGACCTGGATGAATGAGAACCTTCACAAGCATATTTTTAAAAAAATGTTATTTTTAAATTTGGAATTTCTGGAAACATCAACATTTTTCCATTTTCAATTCAATCGTTTGTTAATTTTTGTAAAGTAAAAAGGACCAAATATTGCTTGCTTGCATTCGAACCTCTGAGCCTGTTCAAAGTATGCTCACATCTGTCTAACAACTGGGACAGAGAGAAGCCCTCTTTACCAAAAGCTGATCAATAGCATGCCTAGAATTTTCAATTTTATTTTAGAAAGGCACCGATGTAGGCAGGAGCTTGCAATGTATTTTAACAGGTGTGTCTGTGTAAATAATTTTTTATTTGTGGCATGCGATTAGCAGCTATCAACGCAGAGGGTTTACCAACTGGAGAGGAGAGACAGTGTTAACACGAGGACTTAACCTCCATAACTCTGGATAGACTTCAGCTACAAACAGGAGGTGTTAAGATGTCTATTGAATGGAAGGACTTTGTATGAAGGCTGCAATTTTGCTTTAATGGTGTGATTGTGAACATAGAATTTTATAAAAGCAATAAGGTTTAGTTATATAAATAACTACGCTAAACACAATTTTAGGGGTTAGTACTTCATTTTAGCTCACTGCAAACAACTAACACAAGTTAAGGTTCAAACACACGCACAATGTGTGCACCGAGCCACTACCCCAGAATACGACACATTCGTGGGTCGAACGGCCGTTTCGGCCAAAAATCGCCCTTGTGTATGCGTTTGGCTGTTTGTTGCACGGATGTGTAGTGGGGTCGTGACTCAGTGCACACATCCTGCGTGTGCACAAAACTTTTGGCTTTGCAAGAAGAAAAGCAAAACAAATTAAATTTAGACTGTATTGGTCCTTTAAATCTCCATTCTATACTATTTTCTAGTAAGCATTTAACACAATACCTGTACAACTCCTACAGCAGAACAGCACATGCAGTAACTGATTCTTATTTGTGATATTGAAGATATCCCACTCAGACACGTTGCTTTACACGTTAGCTAGAGGCATGCTCGGCACATTTATTTTCATATACATATAAAATTTTCATAAGAATCTAGATTCATGAAAACACACATCTGCATCTCTAATCGGTGACAATAAAGTGGCTTTTGTTGCCTTAGGACAGCTCCTGGGGTTCTAAACTGGCATAGACATTACTTTCATCCTCAAATGGCGGCAAAGCAGCTAAGATTACTAGGCAGATACTGTCACAAATGCTTAGCTCTATGAAAAAGATGAGCCCAGAGTCCTTCATATTTTAATGCACAGGCGATAACAGATATTTCCCCAACACACAAATTATTAACAGAATTGACCTGATGCAATTTCCTAGACATATGCACCATATGTCCCCAAGGCCGTGTCAACATATGTCAGCCAAAAGAGGCATAAAAAAGCCTTCTGCCTATTTAGCAAAACAGAAACCAAGTGATCACTTATTAAGATGAATTCATTCCAACACTTTTGAAAATGAAAGTGTTTTCTTTACCTTCATCAAGTCTAATTTATTCTTATTAAAACTAACTGTTATTTTTTTTTTTATTTGATGGGGGTAGGGGTTGGATGGGGAGAAAGATAATGGATATAATTGCTATGTGTAGAAACTCTAGACGTTGTACAGTAGCCCTGAGCTATAATATGTTATTACATCTTTAATGAACTGTGAAATCCATTTTATATCTTTCCAAAAGCATCTGACTTTGCTTTAAGATTTGTGCTATATGTGTACCCTTGAAGTTAAATTAGATTAGTAATGTAAATGTTCTTTTTTGTTTTAATCTAGGATCATAGTCTTAGGCTGGGTACAGATGAAGAGATATTTTGTCCCGACCAAACGAGTGCATGGCCGGGACAAATGACTGTCGGCCGTGGCAATAGTGGCCACTGTCGACAGTTCGGGCAACCAAGTGTGCAGTCCCATGTGGAAACCGCGCGATCGCCCATGATTTACCAACACGTCCAATCAAATGGACGAATGGGCGACCGACTTCACATCGCACAAATGCATTTTAAAATTCTATTGGAGGTAGAAGTGGGTGATCCTACCTTTCATTCTGTTTTGGTTGAAGAGAACCTTTTAAGTTGGGAATACACCATCCAATATTTTGTCCTGACTGACATTTCAGTGTATTGGTCGATCAGGCAAAAAATATTGTATGGTTTCCTGGGGCAGCCTTGACCGACATCTAACCGCTTTTTCATTCAAACAGGAAGAATAGTCCGTCCGATCAGACGGTCCTTTATGGACCTCTTGATTGATCTCAGCAAATTGTCAGTTGTGGCTACTTTTGCCAGGAACATCAGTCTTTTGGCCTGGTCGCAAGTGTCGAACATTGTCCTTGGACGAACAAACCCAACTTGTGTACCCAGCCTTAAACTTTCTGGGGCTCTTTATTGTCACCAGTCTTCTGACTTTCTTCATTTCTCCTGCTAGTTACTTGTTATAAATGCAGTGCACATGCACAGAATATAAGCCTGAGAGTGGAGAAATATGTCCCATACTGTACACACAGCTCATACTGGGGTAATGTGGAGGATGAGCTTAGCTTGAAATGTGTTTACGTGTATATTTTAAAAGCGATTAGAGAATGTTTAGCAAATCTGCAAATGTGAAAATGATTTATCTCTATAAAACGATACCAGATTGTAATTTAACTAAGCAATTTACAGCACAGCATATTCAATTATAGACAATAATTACACATTCAGGAGTCAGGTACTTTGCATTTCTATAATGAAACTTGTATTTTCTGTTCTTTTATTGTCCAGAATTTCCTAAAAGCATCTTAATCACCAACATTTCTTCTCAATTCTTCTATTTTAATGTTTTGGAAAAATGGATCTACCCACCCACAAACATTTTATTGTTAACCATGTTTTCTAAGAAAGTGTGAACACAAAGCTGAAGCACCATGCCAGCCAACTTCAGCCACATATTTATTATTTTTCCATTATCTTGTGTTCTTAAACGTCTGCCTATTCTGTGTTTGGATTACTGCTGGCTTGTTAATAGAGATGAAGTATGGTTCTGCTTTGAACCTGGTTCTGACACAGAACTCCCGGTTCCGAAGCTTCGTCAAAACTTTCGCAATTTTGGATCTCAGAACGTTCAGTATTTTCAGTAACTCTCGAAAATCGCCTTGCATATTCGGTAACCCTCGAAAGTAGCCTCAGTAACCCTCAAGAGTAGCCTCGGTAACCCTCAAAAGTAGCCTCATATATTCAGCAACACTCGAAAGTAGCCTCAGAAACCTTCAAAAGTAGCCTCGGTAACCCTCAAAAGTAGCCTCTGTAGCCCTCAAAAGTAGCCTTGCATATTCATTAAACCTTGAAACTAGCCTGCGGAAAATGGAACGAAAGTCGAGAGTTCTCAACTTGTCAATCATTTCACTTTCTGGCTTAGTGAACTTTACCAAATCTTCATTTTGGCTCAATTCCATAACCAAAAAAAGATTCTTGAAGATCCCGCAAGCATAATAAAATGTCAACTTGACAGACACCCACAGTTATGGTTCATGCTTTACTGAGACTCTAGAAAATAATTATAAAAAATAATTCAAGTCTCTGCAATAAGAGAAATCAGCTCAGCAGAAGCTTCCAGGATCCTTTACGTTCTTCTTTAAAATGTATTTAGACTTTAATCTGGCCTGTCATACCTCTAGTAAATCCCATACTGCTTTTGTTCAGAGATGACAAGAACTACAAGTCCATTGATCAGTTTGAATCATGCATCTAGGTAATTTTCCATAATTGTAACTGCTACAGCTATTCCTAAAAAGTCATTGGTAAAGCAAATTATTTTAGGAACATTTAGAATAAGATGAACTGTAAACAGAGTTTTCATGTTAAAGGACATGTTAAACATGTCAGATAGGACAGACGATGCATAACCCCCAAGTGCCAGATACACTTGCGACAAACGTCCGTTTCTACACTCACTGGCTTCGCAACAGTACTACGCTCCAGACGCTCCTCCTATATCTGACAAAGGCAAGCATATGTTAACAGGAGCATAGATTGTGGTGGGAGCCAAAGAGCATTCAGTTACTGCATTAGTAATGTGTCCCTACAATCTGTAACATACTACTGGTTCTATAGTCTGTATTGAGAGGATTGTTATGATGACTACACATGTATAGAGAGCCAATAGTGGAAACTTGCAATTTGATGGACATGTGATCAGTTGATTTTACGCTACTCACAGGGCTGATAATTAGTAAATCTTTTTGGATTTGGATGTTCTAAAGTTCTATAGTTTGAAAACGAACCCATAGTTACAGTCCAGTTAAATACATTGAAAATAGCAATGGTAACTTACTGTAAATGGCTCTGGCACCTGGGAAAGTCAGGGAAACATGTTCATATCACCAAAACTTGTTTAAACACTAACTTCCCAATGATCAGGCAACTGTCATGTTTCCGCATGCTATATTCCAGGGTTATCGCCAATTCGATGATTACCGAAGATTACATTCAAGGGTTACCAAAAATCGAATACATTCGAGGGTTAAGGACATCGAATGATACATTCAAGGGTTACCGAAATCAAACGATACATTCGAGGGTTATCGAATGATACATTTGAGGTTTATCACCGAAACGCTACATTCGAGGGTTAAACTCCGAATTCGAGGGTTACCAAATCATACATTAAGGGTTACCGAATGATACATTCAAGAGTTAACAAATGATACACTTGAGAGTTATGACAGCATTTGAGGGTTATTGCTGAAATGCTAAATTCAAGGGTTATCATTAGGGATGGCCGGTTCGCGGATCCGAACCCGGATCCGCTGCGGATTTATCCCGTTCGCAAATGGCGGATTTTTCCGGATTTTCTGCCTTCCGAACTTCCGAACCGCAGATTTCTAATTTTTTCGAAAATTTTCAAAATTACGAGGATTTCTTGTATTTTTTAAAAATGCGTGAAAATATGTATTTTCGAAAATTTTCGAAATTTCGAGGATTTCTCGTATTTTTTTCATTTTTAGGGGTCAGCTCGCGGATTTTCGTATTTTCTAATTTTTTCGAAAATTCGCGGATCCTTGAGCGGACCGGATTTTGCGAAGTTCGGACATCTCTAGTTATCATTGAAACGCTACTTTTGAGGGTTAGCGACGAAATGCTACATTCAGGATTTATTGTCGAAGCGCTACATTTGAGGGTTAGCGCCAAAATGCTACATTAGAGGGTTATTTCTAAAATAGACAGTTAGCGAATAGTACATTTGAGGGTTATCGATTAGAGAATTCGATAATTATCAAATATTTGATAATTATCGGAAATATGTCTGCGAGTTAGGAAAACCCAAAAGTTGGTAGTTCAGGAAGTTCTAAAAAGTTAGAGTTCATCCAAACTATTAACATTTGGGTAGAACTTGCAGGGTTGTTTTTAGGCATAGAACACCTAGGTAAAGAACTAGGGCACCAAGTGTTCTCCCTAGCATCTCTCTGTCAACCTTTACTTGCTGTGTTAGATCTGCTCTCCTTGTTCTGCTGTAATTTGTAACATTGCAGTAAGTAGAGACCCTGAACTCAGCTCCCTCTACTTGGATACAATGTTACAAATGAACTGAAGGTGAAGAAGGGAAGGGGAGGATGAGCTCAGCTAATAGTACTGAGGGGAACAGGTAAAAGCTGCTGCAGACTTTATAACAGTGGCCCCTGTGACTATCAGCCATGAGATCACCATCCCTGCCTCTTTCTTCCTTCCATCCATCTCTCCAATTATAACTTAGAGTAGGGGAGGAGCAAACAATTCAATGGAGGAGACAAAGAAGGTACATACTGTATATCATTTCAAAGCTGGCAGCTGAAAGTGTTAATAGAAATACTATGGGAAAATGCTAGAATGGAAAGTATTAATGGCAATACTCTGGGAAAGTCTGCTGGCACTGAAACATTTCAGATCTAAAAATTTTTTCCTGTTTGACCCTACTTTAATGCCACCCAGCTGGAAACAATTTCTGTGGAGAAACCATACCGCACTTCTGCCCCACATGGTACAGTGTGCGCCCCTTACAAACTACTAAAGTGGTACCACTGTAAAGAAACATCCACAGCAGCAGTAACGGGGACGTGGAAAGAGTGCGTGTGGTAGCTTACCTAGGGTACTAAGAGGTCTTGAAACCTCCCTGCGAACTCAGGTTCGAGTAGAGATGGCCAAACTTTCGAAAGTTTGGTCCGTTTTCGAACTATATGGAAAGTTCGAAAGTTCGAAAAAAGGACCCATTAAAGTCAATGGGAGTCAAATTGTTCAAAAAGTTCTAATAAAATACAATTAAAATATCAATGGTAACTTAATGTAAATGGCTGTGGGACCTGGGAAATGGTCTAGGGAACATGTTCGAATATCCAGGACATTCGGAAAATCAATTTTACTCACGCTATTTTCAAGCTTGTTCTGGCCTAGGTACCATGTACATTTTACTCGCGGATTCGATGCTCGCGTATAGGTTTTAATTGACACTTTACTTGCGGATTCGATGCTCGCGTATAGGTATAATAGGCATTTTACTCGCACATTTGAACGGTCGAACATTCGATATTTATCGAAAGTCCGAAAATATCGAAAATCCAGGTCTGGGATAGTTAGAGAAGTCCGAATTCATTCGAATTCGAATAGTTCGGCTCAAACTCGGGTTCGAGTTTGAGTTCTAGTCCATCTCTAGGTTCGAGTTTGAGTTCCAGCCCATCTCTACTTAATAATTTAAAGTACCTTACTTAACATGTGGCTGGTAAGGAGGATTAAAATACTGTATAATTGAATACTGATTCAAGGGGCAGAATTCATATAGACAAAAAATTGATTTCTAGTGCACAAACAATTCTAATTGCATATTGGCTACCTCCATAAGGTTGCTGCTACAAACAGCCTGCTAAACCCTGAATAAATATAGTATAGTATTTGAGGTTGAATAAAGACATAGATCCATCCAGTCCAACCCATCTAGCAATATCCTCATTTCCTGCCTAACTTTTGATCCAGAGGAAGGCAAAAAAAACCCCACCAAATTTATTAAAGGGGGAAAAAAAATTCCTTCCTGACTCCAAATGGCAATCGGAAAGTTCCCTGGATCAACTCTACTTTATCAATCAATAACAGTAACTTGCAACATTCCTTGTTTGCAGAAACTCATCCAGCTTTTTTTTTTAAACTGACCAATGAACCTGTCATAACAAAGTCCACTGGAAAACCGTTCCATAGCTTTACCGTTCTCACAGTGAAAAACCCTTTCCAAACTTGAAGCCTAAACCTTTTTTCTTCAAGTCTTAAGGGATGTCCGCATATCCTCTAACATGTTCTATTGGTGAACAATGCCTGTTAATGTATTTATACACAGTAATCATATCCCCACACAAGCGCCTTTTCTCCAGCGTACATAATTGTAACTTTTAAAGTCTCTCTTCATATTCAAATAAAATCAATTAATTCAATAAGCTGGCCAAATTATTTTAAGCCCAGTCACCAGGTCAAGGTTGCTTTATTTAACTGGGTCCTTATCTACTGCTACTTGCCTTTTTGGCTGCATGAGCTGACAGCTTCTCCTATGTGACCTTGATGCTTGAAGCTGACTCTAGTTTGCTTGTGAAGGTTCTCATTCATCCAGGTCATGGTATATCTGTTGTATTCAGTTAGATCAACTGGACTTGAAATGTAGTTCTTGAAGACGTTTCGCTAGTCATCCGACTGGCTTTCTCAATTCAGAATGACTTGTACAAGAATCTGTGGCAATTATGTACCCTGGAAAATCCCAATTAGCATATCACAGCCAGGTGTTAAGGGCGTGATTGGATAGTGGCTAAGAGGTGTTATAGGAACGCCCAAAGTAAGGTGTCAAAACAGCATTGTACATCATATCCAGAACTCTCAGGATTTCACCAACAAGATTGAAGATATAGTACTCGGTGCAGAAGAAACTCTGGTGTCCTATGATGTGACATGGCTAGGCCAAGACAGCACTCTTACCAGCAGAACTGATCTCAACCCAGAACAGGTGTGTTCCTTACTGGACTTTTGCCTGAATACCACCTATTTCAAATACAGGGATAAGTTCTATAAGCAAAAACATGGATGTGCTATGGGATCTCCAGTTTCACCCATTGTGGCCAACCTTTACATGGAGGAGGTAGAAAAACTGGCGCTTAATATCTTTAAGGGCATAGCACCCAGCCACTGGTTCAGATATGTGGATGACACTTGGGTTAAAATCCACCAGAAGGAAGTACAAGCTTTCACAGAACACATTAATGCGGTAGACCAAAACATTAAATTTATAAGGGAAGAGGTTCAAAACAACAAACTGGCTTTCTTGGACTGCTTGGTAGAAGTCAGGGAGAATGGTAAACTGGAAGTATAGGTTTACAGAAAACCAACACACACAGATCAGTATTTGATGTTTGACACCCACCACCCTTTAGATCACAAGCTGGGTGTCATCAGAACCCTGCAACACAGAGATGAGAACATCCCCACTAGCACAGAGGTGAAGGTTAAAGAAATGAAAAATCTCAGAGGAGCCCTTAAAACTTGTGGATATCCAGACTGGGCCTTTGTCAAAAGAAGCAGAAGGAAAGAAAAGAACACGAATAGCAACAGTGAAGGGGAAAAGCAAGACAGGAGAAAGAACATGGTCATCCCATATGTTGCAGGGGTCTCCGAGAAACTAAGAAGAGTTTTAAAAAAACACCGTATCCCTGTCTGCTTTAAACCGAGCAACACGCTGAGGCAGCAATTGGTACATCCGAAAGACCCAATACCGAAACACAAGAAAAGCGACATCATATACGCAGTGCAGTGCCGTAAAGAATGCTCTGATTTGTATGTGGGGGAGACCAAACAACAACTGCATCAATGTATGGCCCAGCACAGAAGAGCCAATTCCTCGGGTCAGGACTCACTCGTGTACCTGCATCTTAAGGATAAAGGACATACCTTTGAAGATTGTAATGCTAACATATTGGCAAAGGAACGTGACTGGTACAAGAGAGGTGTTAAGGAGGCCATTTATGTGAAAATAAAGAAACCAAGCCTAAATAAAGGTGGGGGGGTTCGACACCAACTGTCTGCCATGTACAATGCTGTTTTGACACCTTACTCTGGGCATTCCTATAACACCTCTTAGCCACTATCCAATCACGCCCTTAACACTTGGCTGTGATATGCTAATTTGGATTTTCCAGGGTACATAATTGCCACAGATTCTTGTACAAGTCATTCTGAATTGAGAAAGCCAGTCGGATGACTAGCGAAACGTCTTCAAGAACTAAATTTCAAGTCCAGTTGATCTAATTGAATACAACAGATATACTGACTCTAGTTTGTACTAGAGAGTCAGCTTGTACTTTGCTCAATGAGCACATGACCTAACTCTGGGTGGAGTAGAATTCAGTAGAGTTGAATAGAGTAGAATTCATATAGGGCTTTTTTAGGAACCTGCCATTTTTTTATAGTGTTTGGCAGAGAAAGCTTCAGCGTGAAAATTAGTAATGAAAAAATATGTCCCCCCGAGTAATATAAAATGATCAGAAAAATCTACATAAAATTAGAGGTTTTATAGCAATAGAAACAATGAAACATAATATATTCACTCATTCAGGTTTACTGCAAAATAAAGTTGCCTGATAAGAAATTTACAATTTTGAGCTATAAATGATTTTGTCACATTGGATTAGTGCTAATAAATAATCAATGAATCCAAAGATAAACGTTAATAGGATGGCTAAGAAATTTATAACCTCAAATAAATGGTGCACCATAATAAAAAGAACATCATTCCTTGTAAATCTGTCTAGGATAAATGAATGTTACATATAGTTTCTAGACTAGAGGAAAGGAAAAAACTTTAGAAAAATCAATGGGACTTTTAATGAAGTTTCTATACAACTTTAGAAAACTACATTCTTTAACCTCTGAAAGAGAGTCTGCAATGCCTCACACAATCTAATATATCTAGGTATGGTTAGTTAGTTTTCATATTAGTGCTAATTTCCCCACAAAGGCAATTATGTATCTAGCACAACCTCCCAGCTCACATAGAACAAAGCAAGCAGATGTACAGAGTATATATTAGATGCTATGTAGGCTGGTTTCCATCTGTGAAGATATTTTGATAAATCAGCCTTGTGGAATCTATTCTATTGGCTACAGGGACTCACTTGCCCTTATACGTAGTGAAATGATCTTGAAAAAGGTTCATAAAATGTTTATACGTTAGGACATACGTTAGGACAATAAGGTGATGAAAATGCTAATGTTACATTTTTAAGCTGTGTAATGTCTACTGATGTAAAACAATATATTTTTAACCAGTATATTAGAGTCATTGTTTACTGTCAACATACTACATTAACTTATATTATAAGGCCCGAAAAAGCACATAAACATCACTTTAGAGGTGGATTTTATATATGGTACCCCAAACTGAGATCCCTATTGATTTTGGAAAATAAAAAAAAGTGTATAGCACTTAATGCATTTGCCCATGAATATTAAAGGGTCCTATTGGGATTATTCCTTTGCATAACCATACAATCTGATATATAGTTTTTTGATGACCCCAACTTTGGATGACCGCAACAGTGCTAGGTTGGTAAAAAGACACTAACACTAACAATTTCCCTTTACCCTTTCTATAACTATGTACATAGTTATAGCCACTAAAGTTATTATTTAATATTGATATGTTACCATATTTTATTGTTGACCAGTCTACTTATTTAACTTTAGTTCCCTTCCATGGCTACTCAAAATTTATTGTTCACCAGTAAACAACTGTACACTTTATAAGTAAGTAATACATGTTCTCTCCAGTAGCTATGTATTTATATTAGATATACTGTAGGTAAGATAAAAATACGTTAAATTAAATTTTTCCCAGAATGTTATTTTTCTAAAGGTTCTTATACAGAAATGAAAGATGTTAAAAGAAATGGGTTGGCAGATTTGTAAGATTTGTATGCAGGGTGGTGAACCTTGTTGTAAGGCTTCATTTTATTACTATTGGCTTTTCACTAAAACCTCTGAAAAGGTAATTTTTGGTCATGAGTAATGACAAATCTCTTTTACTTTGTCCTCTGAGACTCTGAGACTGTTATGATTCCAAGTCATAAAGCACCCAAACAATAGAGCAATTCTGCACCACAGAAAAAAAAATCAATGTATTTCTGGCTTCTTGTAAGAGATGCGTCAATATGTTGTGTATCAATTGGCAAATGTATGTGAACTGATTCATATTGTGGGAGTCAGGAAGATTCCTTGTGAATCATTATTGAGTTGTGCACATAATGGCTGAAAGGTCTGCCAATGAATTATCATATTATGGATCAAATTCATTAAAACAAATTAAAATCAGTCTGAATGTTTTCTTTGCTTTGGGGAGAAAGATAAAGGGATAGGGATGCACTTGGAAATAAATGGTATGCAAAATTGTTCTGGACAGAAGACGGAACAAAGGATGAGGCTTCTCAGTGCCCAAAATTTCTATATAAAGAGACAATGGAAAAAAGGGTCAGGGAAATGTGATACATGTCCTATAGATACTTAGAAACATTATTAAAAGGCATGTCCACCCCATAAATGTTATATTTATGTAGTCAACACACGCCCCAAAATGTAATACTAGCACTGCTGTCAAGTGCAGCTTCATGGACATAAATATTTTTTTGGTGGTAGTATGCCCTTTAACACTGGACCATTCTTTTAGTCAGTAGTTCTATAAATTAGCATTGATAAGCTATTCTTTAATGCTTTGTTACATTCTGCTACCAGAAAAACAGCTTCCAAGATCACGCACTATTCCAGTGCTACATAATGCGTGCGATTAACTACAGTGATACAAAGGGTTATATTTTGGACCATAAAAAGAATCGTGACCACAAAAATAAAAACAATTAGACCACATAGTATGTAAAATCCTAATGATGGATAAATAAATTAAGACTTTATGAAAATTAAACTAAAGCACTTAATTACTTCCCAGTGAGAAATCTTTCCTTTTTCTAACTGTTTAATATACTTAAATATTTTCCCTCTTGCACTAAATGATTGTTAAATAAATTACCAAGGTAATTGTATACACAAATCCAACTACAGAATGACAAACTTTGCCACCTCTCCCTCTTGCCACCAGATCCAGGAAGATCCCTGACCACCTGAAATGTTATACAATCTCCCTGAAATTCATATTTTAATTAGAATGAGAGCATCAAATAAAGAGATATTAAAAGAGAGCTCTCCAGAAATAAACTTGGGGATTTCGTTCTCCTCATTGTGACAAGAGAGTGCTAGAGAGAGAATACTACAGAGTGTAATGGAAAGAATCCAGAGCATGCATTGTTTTTTAATTGTTTAGTTGATGGGTCAGAAATGTTGTTCTTATATAGCTGGCTTGTTTTTTTCTGGTTGGGTGGTGGTAATACTCCCTTAAACGAGAGTTTGCAGGATGTGATGTGTGCTTTGAAGACTCACAGAATTTTTTTGTGAGAAGTCCCTTGATTCCGTTTGCTTTTATAAAAATATATATTATAGTATTTGATGTTTAAAATTCTCGGGGTGAAAATTTTTTTCTACTTTGGTTACTCTTTCAATGAATAACAATGCCATTTACCTTATTAATATTACCATTGGATTTTAAAGGCCCATTGGTCTGACTAATGCAGTAATTTGTCATTATAAAATGATAGAGTTTTTAGTGTATGTTATATACAGTCCTATTAATGATGCAGATTTTGAGTTTGGTGACTTATACTCTGAATAACTAATTTAATCTTGTAGGACACATCGAGGTTAAAAAATACATATTCCTAGTTGTGTTGGACATACGAGAAAGTATCAATTCTAGCCATTCTAGGCGAATATTAAATCTGTTTGAATAAAATGGCAAAATCAATAAGTAAACACATACAGGGGAATTTCCCGGCAGCTACAGAGTTGGAAGTGAGGTTGGAAGTAATGCTAAAAAGGGAATACCGGTTAGTAGAATTCACTGAAATACTTAACGATTGCAGATTTGCTGATTTTCGAAGTAATCTGAAAATTCAAAAATTCCCAAGCAGACCAAAGTCAACAGGAGTTAAAAACGATCTGAAAGTTCTGCCTAAAAAGATATCAATAGAAATGGTAACTTATTATAAATGGCTCAGGGACTGGGGTAATGGTCTGGGGAACATGTATCAATACCAGAAAACCATTAAGTCCGAGTTCGGGAAGAACTGTGAAATCCAATTCGGAACCAGCTTCTAGTTTGAAATCAGTTCTATCTTTACTGGTTAGAGCGACTTTAACTAAATGCTTGCGGCTGCTGCGTGGGTAACACAAAAGACACCCGTCCACCTGCGTGTTTTTCTGCCCATTGCTGCATCACTATATAACAACAGCTATTAGTCACGCAGGGGTTAATCCTGTTTGGGTCCCAAAAACAATATTGAATCTCCAGAAGGGGATCGACCCAAACTGATTGTGGCTCTAGGTAAATCTTCCTGTTTTCTTTTCAAATATTAAAATAAATTGTACAGTGAAGTTCAATATGACTATAGTTTATTATGGCAGCCATACTATTACCCTATTAAAGCATTTTTGCTATGTTGATAAAGGATCAGTCACTGAAACAATAAGTACATAAACGGTAGATACATTTTTTTAAATAACACATTAAACAGAGCTTTATTATGGAAGGTTTATTTTGCCTTCTCAATAAATTCATTAATTGTAGCAGCTAAAGCAGGACAATAAATAAAAGTCTAATGCTGGTCTATGTAATGAGGACTGTATCTGCTGCATATTTTTATTTCTGAATTCTAATAAATACCTTAAACCATTTTAATTATTAATGCTTCCTTTCTTCCTATTCCCCTGGTCTTTTGTTGGTGGTGATGTAAGCCCTATTCAAGCAATTGTACATTTAAGGCCGCTATTGTACATGTAAGTTTACAATCTCGGCAGCAATCAAGCCTCAAGGTGGGGAACTTCAAGTGGCTTTTCCAATCAGATTTCCATTGGTTGCACCCGATCGGATATCAGATCAGAAGAACATCTGCCCATGTATGGCTAAAGTGAAAAAGAGAATACTAAATTTCCTATTGTCCCATTGCAAGAAGAGCAATATTATGAGGTGGCACCAAAAGCAGAGGAGCTTAGGAAGACAAGGAGAAGCAGCTCTAACAATCACAATTTTATAGGCAATTGTTAGCATTCCAATAGTTAAAACATAGACGTTTAGGTCCTTATTAAATGAAAAATAAAGACTTTTATTCACTTTTAAAAATACAAGAAACAATTTGTGACTGTTAGGCATTAGTGGTTCTATTTAGATGGCTTTGGCCATGTTGGTAAGTGCAGGTATGTAAGACTTAAAAAGCTCATAATTTACATCACATTTTAGAAGCAGTTGTGGAATGCTTCTGAGTGTTCTCTATTAGTCATGCACATGCATTAGGACTACAATTTACTGTTTAGATTTTCTCTAAAGCACAATGGACTGATAGGCAGGCAGCATAGCATGCTTTGTAAACCAAATACTGCACATCACGGCAACCTGCTTTTGTTAGTGACTTAGATTCCCAATAGATGTGAGTTTGTGCTGTGACTAAAATTACTTTAAAGTGAACCAGAGGCCAAAAAGGTAAATGAATGTTCTAGGTACTCTAAGAACTGAGCCACTATGATGTTATTCGCTACAGAAAACCCACAAATCTGTAGGGTTATTTTAATTTTTCTAGTAGGGTATTTAGTGAATTTTAAGGGAAATTTTGGTAGTTGATTCACTGCAACTTTCTCTCGGCACATATGTGTATAATGTCTGTCTAAATTGAAATATTGTTTGCTACCGGCTGTGGTGTCCATGTTTTTAACCGGAGTATACAATCCTACAGAGAATGTATACTGTATGCACACATAGGTGCAGTTTGAAGGGAACACTCCAAAACTATTAGATTACATGATATATACACAATCATATATAGTAGATAATGGTACAAAGGCTTTATGGATAATATTAGTGAAATAATAAATAGTAGAACAGAAAGATTTTGGATTGAGTAGGGTTGGGAATATCATGAATGTTACACAGTATTTAATCTACATATATTACACAATACTATATTAGAATTTTAGATAAAATCAGGTTACCATCAGGTTCAATATCCTGCTATTTTGCAGTTCATGCATGATCTACTTTTTAATGAGTTTGATGGAACACAGAAGGTTTTGAAATACGTGGAGATTCACCATCATCTTGCCAACAAACAACCTATGAAAATGAACCCCAATCTTTATGAAGCACACAAGACTTAGATTATAACATGCACTTGATGAAGGACGAAGCTCCCCCTAAAACATTTTTTGCTTCATAGACCGGTGCTCTAATCTCCATCATTGAATTAATATTGATACAGTGATACTTTTGGTTTAATGGTAGCACCCAAGGATTTGGATGTGCATTGGATCATATACAGTAACTGGTATCATTGTCATTTTATTATCCATAAAAGTATCTGCAGGAACATTTTTTTGTTACATGTGACACTAATATACTCTTACTCTTAATATATTTTTATATATTTGAATTGATAAGGGGAATAATTAATTTCCCATTGGATGAAGGGCAACGCCATGTTTTTTTTAAAGGGGATGTCTATTGATTTTTTAACATTCTTTTATCTGTTTAACTGAAAACTGGAGGTAAATGAGTAACGTCTTAAATCCCCGTTTCTTCAGTAAAACTTGCAGGAGAGGAGGAAGAACTTACCCCGATTTCTCCAGCACCGTTGACAGTCTCCGACGCCACTGACATTCTCCGATGCATCCCCAGTCCTTTACAATGTGCCCATGTGCACACAGTGCAAAGGAAAAATACCAGTGAAGCCGGTGCTGGAGTGATCCACGGTAAGTTCTTCCACCTCTCATGCAAGTTTTACTGAAGAACAGGAGGTAAGACACAGCTCATTTAAAAAATCAATGGAGATATGAAAATATATATTGATATGAAATCGCATGTGATTGCACATAAAAATGGTGATCGCATGCGTATCGCAAACGGATGCACAATCGCATCGCACCAGAAAACACATGTTTTAGGTGCGTTGCCACAATTCCCATGTTTAAAAAAAATTGCATATGCAATCACATGTACATTAAAACTCTAAGGTACATTCTGTTGTCAATTTTTTTTTCAATTGAGGTGAAATTGCGCCCATTGCTGCTTCTTAATAGCCTGTCTACAGTATATGCTTAAAGTAAGGCATTAAAGCCTAACTAAAGTAATTTTGGTTGTGTATTGGGGCAGACAGTTGTCCTAAACTTCATGGGAACATTGGCAGGTAAGTATTATTATATGGGCTCCTTAAGTCTCCACTCCCACCTCTAAGATCAAATACTTAAAATGTTTGTCTGAACCCTTTTCACCTGCAGGGAAACAGATCTCTACCATGTCCCTGACAAGATTTTAAATATTCATTAGTCTAATAATGTAAATGGCAGCAAGGTAAAGACCGAATCCAGCGACTGTCCTTGCTTTGGCTGAATATTAAAGGAAGAGATGTGTGTGTTTCCCTGCTGTTTGAAACATATCTGAAGTATAAAATCTCCAAGGAATATGGAGGTGGATGCTTTGAGATTAAACCAAAGCTATTCAGCATCAAGAGAAATCTTTTTGTGATTTCAGGGAAATACATTTTTATATAGAGTCTTTTTAAGTGTCCTTCAGCCTGCTATAAATTTGTTGTGGATTGTTCCATAGGTTTACCAGGTGTTGTGCTTATAATGGATTGTTAGCCTTATTTTGTCACTTCAGCAGTGAAACCTGAGTAGCTCGACTGAATAGACAGAAATTTGTGTCAACTATTAAACATTTTATTGTTAATTAAGGGCAGCAGTGGATAGCACTGATGCCTTGCAGTGCTGAAGTCCTGAGTTCGATTCCACCCTTGCACACATCTGCAAGGAGTTTGTATGTTCTCCCCGTGCTTGCGTGGGTTTCCTCCGGGCACTCTGGTTTCCCCCACAATTATAAAGACATACTGATAAGTTGTCAAATAAATCTGTTTAGATTGTAAGCTTTTCGGGGCAGGGCCTGATGTGAATGTATACATGTAATTGTAAAGCGCTACGGAAGATGTTACCAATATATAAATCCACAATAACAATAATAATTAACAATAAGCTTGATCGTTGGTCAAGATTATATTTACACACAATACAAGAATTGTGGAAGCACTGCAATTAGGCTAATTTACAACTACATTTAGCGGAAGTGCAACTGATCTGGTCAAACATTTATACAAACATAGAAAAGATAATCAATGCACATTCCTAGGCCCCATACAATATCATATTATCTGCACACTGGCATACTTTATAAACAAAGGGGTTTTAGTATACATTACTGTGATCACATGAATGAAAAGCCTTCCAACCACGTCAAGGTAACCCCAGTCTGGAAGGTCTGGAAGGTCCTAACGTTAGGACGCGTTTCAACCCCAGGAGAATGACCCGATATAGGGATGCTAAATATACAGATATATAGATGCTAAATATACAGATATATAGATGCTAAAAATATACAGATATATTTATGCTAAATTTACAGATATAGATGATAGATATTGTAGGGTTATTTTGTTCTTGAACTTGTGACCAAGGGAACAGTCCAAAATAATTTGTGTTTGTATTGTTGTCATCAAAAAACTCCCTGGAGTGCCTCAACAGCCTTTATTGCAGGGAAGGTGGCAATCCTAGTAATGTCCCAGTTTGTACATAATATCCATTCTTTCAGTCATTTGTGTAGCTGTGCCTCAGGCATACATGTGTTTTACTTACAGCAACCTGTTAGAGCAATGTCAGCAATGTCTTCTTAACAACTTAGCTCTAGCCAACATTCCACCTGCTGCATCGCAGGGACTATTTTACTGAAATAGCATGCACCTGTGTAATTAAGAAACGGAAAGAATAGACTATTCCTGTGAGTGAGTAAACAAGTTTACTCCAGATTTCCAAAATATGTGGGCATCTCACCAAATCTGAACATGTTTCCTCACAGTCTCTCTGTATACATTTTGTAACGTTTTAATGGTAGCCCATGTCTCTGGTAAAGATGATAAAAACCAGCAAGTTCTTTTGCTGAAAAGAATTTTCAGATTTTCAAAAAAAAAAAAATTTAAATCTGGAAACGGACCAACAGAAGTCAACAGGGGTTAAAAAATCCAAAGGTATAAATAGCAATAGTCAGGTGGAATAAATGGCTTAAGGACCTGGAAAATGGTTTGGAAAATGCCAACATATAACCAAGACTAACTTTCTTGACATGCAAGCCATTTACCATTTTCCGCATCCCATTTTTCATCATTTCAAATATTTGTTAAGGAGGGTTCGCATGCCTGCTATTTCATATTCGGAATTGAGGGTTTACATATCAAGAATCGAGGGTCCCCGTATTCTATACTCCTAATTGGCCTGTATATTCAATATTTTTAAAAATATTTGATAATTCTAGAATATTTGATTTAGAAAATGTGATAATTATCAAAAATCCAGAAAAACCGGTGCAATCTGAAAAAATGTGAAAGTTCCGTCAAAATTTCAGAACGATGAGTTCCGCGTTGGAACAAGGTGCTACTCATTACTGGATTTTATGCCTAATTTCTAGATGATCTGTTTTTATTTAATTCAATAAAGTAGTCATTGTTATTACTTATCTGAGACCAAATTCAATGTACAATGAACTGAAATTTTAGTCACTTTTTCTTTTATTTGGTTATGAAACCTCTTGGTGACTTCTAACTTTCTTATAATTTGCAATTTGTTTTACCCTGTAGAATTTAATTCTACAAAAAGAACAGACAACATACTGGGAAATCAGCATCAAAAATAGGCTAATTTATTGTGTAAATACAGAGGGAATGTTATATCTCTGGCTTTAAACTACAGGGGCTCACGTAAAATGAAAATAATTTAATTTAAGCATGTAAAAAAATGTTAGAAGAATTCCTAATATGTGTCTATAGGAAAGAAAGCTATTGCCTTGATATCCAGAGCATGGTGCAATTATGCAGAATGCCACAATGGTCCTCTCTTGCAAATGTGTACTACATCCTACATACAAGGCATCCTTACAATAGGCAGGTGTATTCCCAACATGCCCATTTATATTTTTTAATCCTCAATCCTAAATTGTTTTCTTATGAGTACATAAATCTTTTATTTATGTTTTTCTAGAGAAATTGCGAGTTTGAGACACCATCTGCAAAAACCTAATTAGCCAATTAAAAAGAACATTAGAAACGGGCAAGCCTGTTCATGAATTATATTGACTTTAACTGTGCAATGGTATCTCACAGTAGTAAAGCTCTACATATCTCCAACCACACAGTCCATCATAGAGAGGAATCACCTGCAATTTTATTACTTATTATTTCCAAAGAATTGTCTGAGCTTATGTCATCATTCTCTTCTACAGGCACAGCAACTTACTGATCTGCAGCAGAAATTAACCGTGGCAAAGGAAGATATGGAAAAGGCTTCTCTGGATAATGTAAGAGCAAAGTTTAATTTAAAACACTGGATATAAATGTTTAGGCGTTGTTTGAAATAAACCTTTGTGAGGGTTAGCAAAATGGTAGCTTCTGGCAGCAAGACACACACACAGCTTGTAGATGGAAATATAGTCTGTATTTATTTCCCACAGCAGGTCAGCATGCAGTTAATTGTGGCAGACAATGCAACAAACAAAGTAAAAATAAACACCTGTTCGTCTGAGCTCTAACTAAACACAGGGAATCTCCCTATCTGTTCTGTACCAGTGCCCGCTAAAAGACTTTGGGGAAAAAAAATATGAAATGCACAATTTCTGTTACTTACAGAAATAATCCTGCAACCTGCAGTATCTGGCTCCCCCAGGTAACTCCTGTCCAGTGTGAGCGAGAGAGACAGACAGCTGGAGCCTATTAAAGACTTACCCAGAGGAAAACCCGGAACAGGTTAATGGATTGGGAATCCTCCCCACCCTTCACTAGTGGATTCCCAGTAAAACCAGACCTGGTACAACCATAAGTTGTAACCAGCAGCCAGGGAACAAACCCAGCTATTTGCACAGTGCAAGCCTTCTGGTGTCACCTCACCATCTATTGGTGAGAAACCTTAAGAGAATATATTGCCCATCCATAACTTTTCCCACAGGTATGTTACACCTTGTATATGTACAATGCAATCTTGAAGTCTGGTTAATTAAGACATTTTTCCTCACAATAGTAATTTAGTAACCCATATAGCATTACCCTTGTTGTGTTTTGGAGATCTATTGATGTTATACTGTATAAACCTGAAACAAAACATGTCCTATCCCTGGATTAGATCTTAACCATTAACAAGTTTTGATGATTAGTCCACTAAGTTTTAGGCTGGCCAAACAGTACCTCTACATTACACCAATCAGACATTTGAAATGAGATGATTGTTCAATTCTTTATAATCTCAAGTGAAGCAGCATTTTCACCTGACGACATTCCCCAGCCAGATTGTATTTACATTCGCAGTTACAATCAATATTACAATTTACGATGTAAATTACAATATTACATTGTAATTTAGATTGCAAATTGATTGAGCCAGGCAGTTGTTGGACCATCCCTCAAAAGACGAGAGGTAAGTTTGTAGTGTATGGCCAGCTTAGGTTTGTATTGTGTTGTTGCTTTCTGTGAATATCCGACTTTGTTATCTAAATCTCTTTGTTTACCATAAATGAATGTTTTCATTCCAAGATCATTAATCTGTTATTCCTGATATGTCATTAGAACATTCAGAATATAAACTCTGTAATATAATCTCTTTATCACTCCATATAACATAAACAATAAAGTGATGAAGTGCCAACCACAAAAGAAAAAGTGCCATATAGCCAATATAGTATGAGCTGCCTGCAATGCACGTCCCCTGAGCACACACATACACGCAATGAACGGGCGCTTCAGCAGGATCCTTCTTTGTCCATCCTATCGAATGTGTGTACAAGGTTTAAAGGTAACTCCGATAATTTTAGCTGGGGTTTTTTGCCTTCCTCTGGATCAACTGTTAGGTAGGGTTAAAAAAAAAAAGCATTTTAAGTCCACCCCTCAAATGGAAAACCGTATATGGATAAATTCCCCCCAAAACTACAATAGATAGAAAGACTGACCCGAAATGCTGCGGATTTTTTGTTATATTTCTCTTTCTGCTTCCTGGATCTTCCAGTTAGCAGCTGACAGTCATGGATGTGACAGTAGACCTCACAGACAATGACTGAATTCTATTCCCTTAGAGCATGTGCAAACTTGTAAATGAGCTTGGAAAGAAGACAGAAACCTTTTGAGAGGCAGATTTAAGGGGGAGGAGTACATGTGGCTGCATAACAGGTTAGTCCTATATCTGTCTAACTATTTTTTCTAACTATTAGGGTTTTGTGGGGGAGTGGATTTACTTAAATATAGCTTTCCATTTGAGAGATGAACAAGCCCTTTAACAGAAGTTCTTATGGTGGGGGGAGATGTATTTTATTGAGTATTTTGTGTGAGGAACCTCTTTTGTCAACATTACCAAAAATATTATGGATAATATGCAAAATATCGACCAGTGTGTACTAGCCCTAAGAGATTCATTCAATACACAAAGCACTGAAATGATGTGCTGATTGCCATTTTCTTTGGGAGCTCTGATTTTAATTGATTTTAATTAAAAAAATTTATTTTGATTTAAAATAAATCAAAACAGGAAATATACAATACTAAACTTCACAGTGTGTCTGGAACTTTGTTTCTTTATTAAAGACACATACTTAAAAAAAAAAAAAAAATATGGATTTTAAAAGGCCAGATGTGAAGGATGGATATCTAGTGATTAAGGTTTCACTAAATTATTACATTTTGAACATATTTTCTAAGATCTCTGTTTTTTTTAGTATACTATACTATACTATACTATACTATACTAAATTATCACATTTTGAAGATATTTCTTCTTTTTTTCAGGAATCTCAGCTGAAGGCATTAAAGGAAACAGTAGCACTCTGTTTGTCTTCTGTTTTGCACAACCAGCCTCCTGCCATGAGTATGGTCTCTTCAAGATCAAGAGAGAGGTCAATAGCATCAGCATCAAATACTTCAAGAATGCCATTGGAAATGAAGTCCACAGAGGTAAGCCCTTGGTTTCCTCTTTTCAAAATATAGTGTCTTATAAAATGATCAAAAGCATGGGCAAAGTTTTCTAAGTATAATGTGACACTAGTTTTTGCCAGCTGAACAGTTTTACTCTTTGCCTCTTTATCTCTTGGTCCTGTCAGAAATACATTGACGAGATTTAGAATTGTTACATTTTGAGAAATATGCCAGTATTAACTTCCACTATGTGGGGCCTATTATTAATAAAAGGAAACCCTGGTCTCCAAACAAGGTAGGTTTAAATAAAGCCTTTCAGTATTACATTTGAAATGAACCCTGAATTATATGTTTAGGTACAACTTGTAAGAAGTTGTATCGCCGAAATTTTTTTACAATGTAACTTCCTTAAGACTTTCAGCAGCTTGTAGCATGTGACCAACAAACATCTGTTAGCAACAACCCCCTAAACTATCAAAAACATTTTTTTAATAGCTTTATTCAAGTTTCCACAATTTAATATTCGTACTCTTCTGACTGTGTGAACCTTAGGCAGAAGCAGATTGACGTTTTACTGTCTTTTTACTGTCCGTAAAATGATCCAGAAATCTGGAGACACTCATTTGATATAACTCTACTGGAATCTGCAATGTAACTTTTCACAGGCTGCAATTACAATTGTGAACCAGGGCTCAATTTAAACCTAAACCCTAGGCTTAACTTGTTTAGAGACCACATTTTACTACAGTGTATGGCATTATTACTTGATTTTACATAGTTAGTACATAAGTTTGCCATATCTACTTTAACCATTAACATTTATATTGTCATTGTGTAGCAAACATAGAGCAATAAGCTCAGTCTTGTGTAGAAGAACAAATAAAAGACTGATGTGGTAATGATCAGTAAGCAAAGACCATAAGCAATAGGCAATTCTTTTTTAAGTCTACATATTGCATAAAATAAAAGTATGTCTGTGTACCCAAGACAGCACTCCTTATCAACCTCTCACTAAACTCCTTTAGAGGTGCAACAACTTTTAAGTTTACCCATTAACTTTATACCACTTCATTAATTTACACATTTAAACTTATGAAAGTAAAATAAATGTATGAATAATACATGTTCATAAGACGGCAAGGCAATACAAGTACAGAGATGCATTATGAATTCTGGGAAACCCACAAAAGTAAAAGATCTTATTATATAAACATTGCAGCAATATTTTTACAGTCTAAATGTCTACGGGTAAGACTTTGTGTTTTATTAAGTATCTTGTATGAATCTCACGAGAGAGCCTGTTGGTTTTTTCTGGGTTTGGATGCACACATTTACTAAAGGCTATTTATTTATTTATGTACACATTTTTTTTTTTTTTTTACATATTGATGAAACTTGCGGCAAAAAAAATGTAATATATCATTAAATCTGTCCCTTTGGATAATCAGCATTAAATTCATCAGGGGCAGAGATGATGTTGTTTTCACAAAATTTTTATCTTCAAAGGATTTGTGGTGGAGCTCGAAAATGCAGTTTAATAGGATACGCATCATTCACGATCTGGTTTCAGTTCACACAGTTCTCTAAAAATTCATCATTATTTTATTACGAGTTTAAAATTATATTTATTTGTTTATTTTTCCTCAATGAAAGGGAAAATATGAAATTTTAATGTATTGACAGCTTTGTTTATCTTTGCCTAAATTCTTCTGCTAATGAAATGCATGTAACAATTTTTGCGTAAATATAATACATTAGACACCGCTTATTTTCATAATATACATTATTTGATTCCTTTAATCTTAAAGGGCAAGTCCAACCCTAAAATAAAACTGGATATTAATAAAAACCAGGAATCCCAGCCCCCCACTCTCTTACTAAGTTTCGCAATACTAACCTTTTTATCTGACACTACTGAGCCTATTTACCAACACTAATAACCTGACCATAATTGCAGGATAAATGTTGTAGTTCTCCTCGTACTCCTGTATTTCAGATTCTTGGAGTGGTGCTGTGTCCTCTAAGCTGTTTAACCACCAACGAGCAAAATAGAATCAAAGTAGATATAGAACAAGGACCGCACTCACTTGGTAAATTCAAACTTTTATCGTGACATAGGCATGTGCACAACATTTCGAAGTCTCCACCTTCCTCAGGTGTATGCCTATATCACAATAAAGTTTGAATTTACCAAGTGAGTGCGGTCCTCGTTCTATATCTACTTTAACCATAATTGCAACAAACATATTCACTAGCCTGGTTGACTCCGCACCTATTTCAGAACAAGATGCACCAGTAATCAAGATGCAACATTAATCTTCTATTTTTCTTACCATCACTAATCCCTCACAGTCAGGTTCAGCTTTCTCTGCTGCTGTTGCGAGCTGTTTATGAGCTTGCACAGCAGCAGTGGGGGCGCCTTCAGTAGTGGCCGTCAATAATAGACTGACAGACATTACTTGGAAAAAGCAGTTAAAAGCTGAGTGCCATGACAAGGGACCTAGTTAACTATCTGCAGGACAGTAATCCACTTTAATCCATCCAGCAATACCTACATACAGGCTTAATAAAATTATTGCCTATTAAAACTTATAAGAATCATGAGTTAGCTTAATCGCTTTACCAGTATAGTAAGTAAAACCTACAAAGCTTTAATCAAGGTATTATCCATACTCACCTTCTTACTGTACCTACAAATCTTTCAGTCAACAATTACTGACAGACTTGTTAATTCTAGATTCTAAAGAGCTTGTTGACTCCAAAACAATAACATAAACAGTTTTTAAAGGACAGCTATACTGTAAACATTAACTTTTAAATGAAAAGTACCTGGGACAGGGAGGTTAGATTGATTATTCCCACTTTCCAATATTGGAGCTACAGCAGATACAGTTCTGTTTAAAGTGTTAACTTTTCAACTTAAACTGTCATATAACAATGATATTCTTATGCAGCTGATCCTCTTTGTTAGAGACAATTGCAAGGGAACTTAGGGCACGTACAGTTATGTTTTTTTTTCTGGGAACAGAAAATAAATCACTTTTGACTGTAGACACAGATAAAATTAACCGTTCCCATAATTGTAAATTTCTGCAATTCATTTTGATGTGACGTGAACAGGGCAGGAGCTTCATCTCAACAGATGATATTTTCAGAAGCTGCCACTTCTGATGAATACCATTGATAGCCTGACAGTTGCTTCCTGGATCTTCAGCTAAAGAACTGTCATTATCACATCAAGCTTCATAGCCATTTATTCAGTACCATTGAGCTTATTTTCAAGTTGGTTCTTTTGAACTGTCAGCGTCTGTTACTTGGTTTTTTTTTTTAAATAGCAGGAAGCTGTTACCCTGTTTGTTTGCAGTTAGAAATCCTATCTGTAGAAATCAATTTTCCATGCATGCTAAAAGAGTTTCCTGAAGTATTATGCTGGATGAATTATAACTAGCACTAGTACTGGCTAATAGAATCTCAGGGCTATACTGAAAATTAATCAAGGTAAATAAGGTAGTAAAGACTCATCTAAAATCAGTGCACAAAGAATGTCCTTTTTTCCCCTGGTATCTCCATATTGATTTACTACCAAGCCCTTAGTTGAGTCTAGAGTAGTTATGAGCCCCTGTTTCGAAACAAACCTGGTTTCGAAAAATTCATGGATGAATTTTTAGGTTTTTTCCCCCAAAACTCTGTACTTTAAAATTTAAATCAATCAGTCCCTAGAAGACACTCCTGCTTCACAAAATCTGATGATCTGGTGTGTAACTTCAAACTATCCTACATTACTCCAAAGTGAATGCACTCATGGGTCTACAAACAAATATTTATTAGTGAATTTCGGTTCATGCACTTCTGCTCCCACTGGGGCCATCATCTGATGACTAGAGATGGGATCAGAGTCGTTTCCATAATCCGAACGTTCCGTCTGAAAGTGGACAGATCGTTCGGATATGGGGACTTCGGAACATATTTTTGAGGGTTACCGAATATATAAGGTTATTTTTGGTAATCCTCGTACATTCGGTAACCCTCAAAGAAATGTTCTGAAACCTCAAAAGTACGTCCCGTTTTGCAGATTTCCGGGTTTTTCCCGGAGTTCTATAAATACAAACGCAGGACAAAACTCCCGAGTTTTGGACATGTCTACTGATGACTAGAGATGGGGACAGACCCAAATCCGACACGGTACCCCTCAGTTTTTGAAATCCGAATGATCCACCCGAATCCAAACAGATCGTCCTGTACTTTGAAGCCTATTTTCTATAATTATCGAATGTTCGAGGATTATCGAAAATAGCCTTGAACGTTTGATATTCCCCTAAAATATAATTGGAAACTCGAAAGTAGTCTCCAATTGTATTTTTGAGGATTTTTGAACATTTGAGACTATTTTCGATAATCCTCGAAAATAGCATTGAGCATTCGATAATAATCTAAAATACTTTCTGTTTTCAGATTTTCGGATCTTCGGGATTTTCCTGAGATCTGGGTATCCAAAAACAGAAGGAAACTGGTGAGTTTCAGCCATCTCTACTGATGACAGCTCCAGTGGAAGCAGAAATGCATCAATAAGTATTTATTTGGAGACCCATGAGTGCATTCACTTTTAAAGGGTAACTGTGGTCTTGAATTCTTCCAAACTAGTAAGGATTATATAAAAAGCCTTTCATATTGCCTTAAAAATAAAACCAAAATCACATCTCTAGATAAAATTTGTGAGAAGTTATTGCTGGAAAGGTTCAACTATATTACTTCCTGCTTGAACACTTCCTGTTTTCAGTCATGTGACCAGCCTGTCTGCATTAATAGGCTCCCCTTCTCAACTATCAATTTTCCCCCAGTTACTTTCTGTTTTCCCCAGCATTAAGTCTTTACTGAACATGCTTCTCCCCCAGAGCGGAGGGGCTAGCAGAGGACAGGTGATGTCACTCAACCTACTGGAAGCAGGAAGTTTGAACATTCACCTCGATATCATTTCTCACAGGCTGCAGCCAGAGATGTGATTGTCGGCTCGTTATAAAGAAGAAAATACTGCAGGCTTTCATTTAACCCTAACTTGTTTTGAGACCACAGTTGCCCTTTAAGGAATATATATAGATATAATAATATTTATTTATATCACATAGCACAATTTATTTCAAAGGTTAAAAGCATATAACACTAAACATATATAGAAAGCTGGAAATTGTTGTGGTAACCATTAGGGATGGACTAGAACTCGAAGTCGAACCCAAGTTCGAGCCAAACTTTATGAGTGGACGAACTCGAACTATTCGAACTAGTTAAATTTTCCGCACTCGCGGGAGTATGTACGAATGTACGAGGATTTTCAAACGATTGGCAGGCCTTGAACGGCCGCTTCCGAAAATCCCAGAACAGACGGAGTTTTCGAAAATGGCCGCTCGCAGATTGCTGAACACCCAACAATCCCGCAGCTGGACGTTTGGGGGTCCCGCAGCTTGAAACTGGGACCCCCTTCCGGGTCCTTTCAAGGGCCATTGCGGCCATAACAAGGGCCCTTTGGGGCTTAAGGGGTCCCGCAGCTCGAACAAGGACCCCCCTCCCCGGCACTTATAAGTGCCTTTGCAGCCCTTGGAAAGGCCCTTGTGGCCCTAAGAAGGGCCCTTTGGGGCTTAAGGGGTCACGCAGCTCGAACTGGGACCCACCTCCCCGGCACTTATAAGTGCCTTTGCGGCCCTTGGAAGGGCCCTTTGAGGCTTAAGGGGTCCCACAGCTCGAACTGGGACTCCCCTCCCCGGCCCTTGTAACGGCCCTCAAAATAAAAGTGTGTAGTATAGAGCAACCAAAACCTCAGACAACCCCACAGGTTTTGCTATAAACAACCGTGCATTTATTGTGCACACCACGACATGTTTCGGACAGTCCAGGTCCTTTCTCAAGTTGTTTATAGCAATACCTGTGGGGTTGTCTGAGGTTTTGGTTGCTCTATACTACACACTTTTATTTTGAATTTATGTCCAGGAACAGACATCTGGGCAACCAAAATCTATAGGAGATATGGTGAGCTGAATTGCATTAACCTTGTAAGGGCCCTTGCGGCACTGATAAATGCCTTTGTTGGGGGTCCTGCAGCTCGAACCAGGACCCCCGGTGGTTCTTAAAAAAGCCCTTGGGCGGCGTCTTCTGTCTTCCATCTGGTGACACCAGCTTCGCAGAGGCCACCGACCCCGAGAAGTACCCCTGCGGCCACCAGGGGTACCTCCTGCACCGGTGGCCTCAGCGAGGCCGATGTTACCGGCGTCTTGATCCGTCGCGACGTCTTCCTGCTAGTGACACCAACAACACTGAGGTCGCCAATGCCAGGTAGGCTCACTACTGCCAACAGTGAGCCCGCTGGCACCACTGGCCTCAGCGGGGGCCGATGTTGCTAGCAGCTTCTTTCTTTTGCCATCTACTGCAATGACTTCTGTGCTCCGCGGAGGAGTGCAACTCTTTATATAGGTTTGCAGAAAACCCTAATCTGTTTCTAATTGGTAAATTTTTCAATGTTTGGTTTACATTAACCAATCACATTTTCCGATTTTCTGAAATCTGATTGTTTAATGTAAACCATGTAAACCAAGCATTGAAAAATTCACCAATCAGAAACAGATTAGGGTTTTCTGCAAACCTATATAAAGAGGTGCAATCCTCCGCAGAGCTCAAAGTCACCGCAGTAGATGGCAGAAGAAAGGAGCAGCTAGCAACATTGGCTCTGCTGAGGCCGGCGGTGCCAGCAGGCTCACTGTTGCCCGTAGTGAGCCTGCCTGGCATCGGCGACCTCTGTGGTGTTGGTGTCGCTAGCCCGAAGATGTTACGTCGGATCAAGAAGCTGGTAACATCGGCCTCATTGAGGCCACCGGCGCCGGAGGTGCCCCTGGTGGCCGCAGGGGTACTTCTTGGGGTCGGTGGCTTTGTCCGGTTTTTATGCTGTAGGCGGACCCTGCCATATTTCGGAAAGTTAATTCGTACTTACCAAACTATTTACCCCCCATTGACTTTAAAGGGCATGTCCACCTCCAAAACTATAATTCCCCCACTACTGGCCCCACTCTGTAGTGTATAAAAATCCTTACCTCACATCCCAGCTCCAAATGGTTCTCCTGTAGTCCCCCCCCAAAGTCCCAAAAACTGCCCAGCAGGAGGATAGCAGAGTCCATATAGGACTCCCGTCTCCTGTCTCTCCTCGGGGAGAAGTTTAGCCATCGCACTGCAGCCATTCTCCCCCTCCCTCCCCCTCCCCCCCTTCCGTTTTGGACTTCCTCCCCTAGCTCAAAATCCCTTTAATAACATGTTCTGCTTCGTCCCCCAGCCCCAACCGCAATATTTTTATTGCCAGAAACTTCCCCAATCTTTACTTACCTTCCCTCTTTCCTGCACCCATTCAGAACTACTGGCAGCCGCGTCCGTGATTGGCTGCCTCTCAGATGGTCCCGCCCCTCTACAGTTTTCACGCAAGCAGAACATTATATTAAAAGTTGTTAAGAAGGGTGGACATACCCTATAATGGGTCTGTTTTCGGACTTTCCAACATTTTTAGAAGTTCAAAATTTCGAAACTTTCAACTTTTAAAAGTTCACCCATCTCTTGTAACCATGTACTAATCGACTAAACCTTTTAGAAGGATGTCAAAACAATTAGAGGCAATAGGTGTAAAATTACATTGAGCAAAATTTTCCTCACAAACTACGAGAATTCCCTGCAAAACTGTGTTCATCTCTAGTTGTGACATGTTGTATGGGCAGAGTTCATGCTGTTTATTTTTTTTCCGAGTATATCAAGGCCAGCAAATTAAATGCTAATAATTAACTAACTAATTAATAATTATATTTGCAAGTTTGAGAAGACAAGTTATACAAACATTTAAAACATTCTGACCATTGACAAAGGGGAAACTGCTAGGGAGTTGATTTATTTAGTACAAAAATGACAAGAAGTTGGTTTTTTTTGTGTGTGTACATGGGAGGAGGTGCAAAATTCAGAATTTCCTAAGGGCCCCATTTGCTTTTAATCTATGTGCGTGCAAATGTGTGTATTATGAATCATCTAAAGCACCAGACTGTACACAGTGTATCTTAGCAACAGCAGAATATATGAGCCATTTAAACTTAGAAATGAGTGAGAAGGTCTGAGATATTCATTTGGAAGCCTCTGTTGTCACATTGTTGGATTCCCACCATTTAAACTGATTAACGGCCTATTTGTTGAAATATGTGGTTGAAGGACCACCAAGCATCTGTGCAATTTGCTTAAAAACAAACATACAAACCAAAACACTATGTTATTATGGCTTCCAAGAAATTTTATTCACCAGAATCAAGGGAAGCAGCACAGAAAATGGTAATGTAACCAGTTTATGCACTAATGTACTAGAGTGAATCATGGGAGAGTTAAGGCTTAGAATAGGAAAAAACATGTTGAGGTTGTGTTATGGTACCAGACCTTAGTGATACAGTATGAAGCCAAACTGCAGGGTGTATTGTCAGTGGGCATAGACTATTTCTAAAGAATTACTGATAACAATTTAGAATGGTATATCTGTTGTATTTATTTAGATCAACTGGACATGAAATTTAGTCCTTGAAGATTTTTCCCTAGTCAGTCAACTGACTCATCCAACTGGATTCAAAATGTATTCTGAATTGAGAATGTCAGTCAGATGTCTAGCGAAACGTCTTGAAGAACTAAGTCCAGTTGATCCAACTGAATACAACAGATATACCATGACCTGGATGAATGAGAACCTTCACAAGCAATTTAAAATACTATTGATGGTCTCTTATAGGCTTTAATTTAAAGTATTTCTTTGATTTAAAATCTATCTCAATATGGAAGCTTCAAAGCAGTAAAAGAAGGATAGTTTACTGTCAAAGATGCTACTCATGCCATCGCTGATTTCTCCTCTGCTCTTGCCCCAAATTTGCCCCACCTCCTTCTCTACATAGACACAAGCCGTTGTCACTGTCAGAAAATGGGAGGAGTGTCAGGGTAAGTGTCAGGGGAAATGCATGGAGGAAGAGTAAGAGAGCAATGGCACACACAGCACATTTGACAGCTAACCATTCCTTTTCTAGTGCTAAAGTGTCAGGAAAAAAAGTAGTGTCTCCTACGTCCCAGAAGAATATAAATGTGGAATTGAAAATATAGTTTGGGATGCTATCAGGCCGATGGAAAGAAAACACAACATACTTCTTACCTGACCATGATCTTGTGATGCTTTTAAATCCTTCATGAGACTTAATGCATTGTAGGATTCCAGTCAGGTAAGATGCACCAAAATGACCCCAAAATGGCCGATATAGCATCACCTTGTATGTGTCCATTAAAAGGGTCACTGGAATTCCTGCCCCAAACAGCTACTGGATGCACAAATTGGTTCCGATTGCTGTAGTGCCATCACTGAAAGCAACTAATAGGCTACTGTGTCACAGCCTATTGTTCTAGCTCTCAAATTAGAGTGTCATTGTATAAAGCCTCTTACACATGACTGATAGGATAGACGAGGAATGACGGACGCTCGGGCACCATTTGTCAATCCGCCAAACTCATTCACAGGCGCAAATATCAGCTGAAACGACTATTCGTCGCATGTGTATCTTGCGATCGGGGTTGTGCATCGTCTGCCCTATCAGACGTATGTATGGACCTTAAAGTGCTTGATATTAACCAAAATGTAGAGCTGGACTGATGTGCTTTGAAGATTTTTTTCACCTTCAGATAGTGAAGATATCATTACTTTGAGATAGGGACACTGTTGAGAAATGCATTGCACAGAGCTGTGCTAAGATTAGGTTCACTTTGTTATCCTCCCTCTACTGAATTGTACTATGTTGTTTCTGATTATACCATTCAGACTGTCCAAACTTTAGATTTGAATTGGATTTTCACCATATCCAGTATATCAGATCAGATTTAAAGCCATCAGACCTATCCCAACCCAGAAAGAAAAACATAATTCTCTATTTTCTGCTACAGTATACTGTAAGTAACGGAGGATGGCTGGCTGAGTGAGGAATATATGTTTAGTTAACCCCTTGACAGATGTTGGATTTTATCATGTCTGCACTTTAATAGCACCTCATAGGTAAATCACCCCCAAATTTCATAAAAGGTATCTTATGTATATATACATATTCAGAGAGAGAAATAGAAAATATAATTCCAATATGAGTGTATATATTAAATGCAATTAAGATGCGTAGGCATTATTCTGAACAGCGGAACTATTTTCTAAAATTTTTCAATCTTGTGAATTTGAAATTTAAAATGTTTTTGAAATTACTAGGCGGAATGCCAAAACAGGAAGCGTATAAAGTTTCCAGTACTGGAGGTTTTTTTAAACCTCCAGTACTACCCCAGACCATTTACCAGGTCCCTAAGCCATTTACAGTAAGTTACCGTTTCTATTTATACTTGGATCTTAGGTGAAATTTTTGTTTTTTTCAATTCCCATTAATATCAATGGGTCCGCTTGCAAATTTTTTAATTTTAGGATTTTTGTGAAAAAATCCGCAAATCTGCAGATTTCACTAAGTTTGACCATTTCTAATTGCTATCAACACACATTCCCAGTGTTTTTCTCCATATCTGCTACTGAATGTGCTACTCTATGTAAAATATTAAACATTTGTCAATGCTTATTTATTAGATACGCATAATATAACTTTTGTATGAGTCCTTTCTACTTCAGCTGTGCTGAATGTGCCACATTATATATATTCCTAAAGGGGATCTTTCAAATTTCTTTTATAAACATCAAAATCACTTATTGGTGATAAAAGCCTTTCTTAGTTATGTGTTTGTTTATGTATATGTGATGCTTGTGTTTTAAATTAGCCCCTCAGGAGGATTTTTCCACCAGTTACATATTCAGTATATTCTCTTGTGCATTTGTGTTGGTCTTTATTTCCATATCATTACAAATGAAGCTGTCTGATCTTTTTTGTATGATTCCAAATGTAGGCTGGCAAAACAGGTGTCTTTTTAGGATGCATAATGCTATTTACTTGTAGTGAGTACTTGGTTGAGAATAAGCTTGGTTGAGAATAAGCAAGAGAGGTGATCATAAAAGGAACACACAAATCTCTTTTGTGGCCAAAGCCACAACACTAACCTAGAAAGGAGCAAGAGAGATATGTGTGTGTTTTATTTCCAATTCCAAATTTCCAAACCTACAGTATATGTTTTTTGTGTCGGGATGGCAATATGGTTTTGTACAGTTGTATGCAGGTGAGCCCTACACTAGTCTTGCTGGACCCCATTTAGCATTGACTATCTGTTTCTTTTATATTGGGTGATCTAGACATTATGAAACATTTTATTTTGTTATATATTTTGTTAACCAGATTCGTTTTTTGTAGAGGATACTGTACAGTACATGTAACAATCTGGAATTCCCTGAACAATCTTTCAGTACAAATACCCCATTATTCATCACTCTCCACCTATAGCCAAGCCCTTATTTCCTGAGACACTAATAACACCTTATGGTATTCATTTTGAGGCCTAGAATAATGAAACAACCAAAAC
Source organism: Hymenochirus boettgeri (assembly GCA_019447015.1). NCBI lineage: Eukaryota > Metazoa > Chordata > Amphibia > Anura > Pipidae > Hymenochirus > Hymenochirus boettgeri. The sequence continues at coordinate 34,055,283 of CM033472.1, read as the reverse complement.
CCCACAGGAGCAGAACAGGGCACACTGGAGTGAGGTACAAAGAGATGAATTAGAATATGAATCAGGAGATGAGCAAAGGGTCATACACAGAAACTCTGATCTGGAGAAGTACTGTACAGAGGTGTCAAATGGAATTGTAGTTGAGAAACAAGCAGAGGTTGGTCCAACCAGCAGAGATTTGTAGGTCAAGAATAATAAACTTGAATAGATCAAGAATTCTAAACACAAGTATGGCTTACTGTAAGTCCATTCCACTTGCAGATTTGCGGATTTTCGAAAAAAAAATCTGAAAATTAGAAAATACACAAACGGACCCATTAAAGTCAATAAGACTTAAAAAATCCGAAAGTTCTGCCTAAAATTAAGGTATAAATAACAATGGTAACTTACTGAGGACCTGGGATATAGTCTGGGGAACAAATATCAATTCCCAAAGTTTAAAAAAAAAAAAACACACCGTCCAGTACTAGAAATCTCATAAGCTTTCTATTATTAAATTAGGAAATTCTCGAACATTCTAAAATGTTCTAAAATAGTTCAGTGGTTTGAACAAATTTGAAAAAGTCAGAAATCCGTAGAAATTTCAATTTCCGGGCAGATCCGCAAAAATCCGCTTCGGAACCAGGTTTGGTTTTAGGTCCATCTGTAATCACTAACAGAGAACCTAAGCAAACACTACAATGGGCAAGGTACCACGGCAAAGAAGGTTTAAAAAGTAGCAGGTGCACAAGAGCAAGAGAAGTAAGAAAGAATTACTGAGAACATTTCAATAGTAATGAGAATTCAAATATTCTTATATGTTGCAGTACATCTGTTTAAGCCAAAGTTGGTTACCTTACACAGAGTTACACTGTCATCCCTCCATATTATACAGTCCATCTGCGTACTATTTACTTTACCTCTCGCTGCCAGGTGAACTTCAACTTGTTCTGTTTTGTTCAGGGATTTATTTTACATATTTCCCTCTGTGTTTCAGTAACAAGTCCTACTTTTCTTAGAGTTATTCTGTGAGAACATCCACTGGCAGGTCATGGGCCATGCTGAAAAGAATTATACAACAGGATTATTCATTGGCAGAACATATCTTATAAATATAATATAATGTATACCGAACTTTGACAAATGTTCAACTGTTTTATGTAAATGGCAACAGGAGGGTGACCACTTGGTGAGATTCCCTTAAATATTAACATATTCTCTTTTTATACTTTTGGAATCTGCACTCTTTGGAGCCAGAAAGGGCTCCCGAAAGGGTTTGCTGCTGGCACTTTAATCAGGAATACTACTGCTGTTCCAAGGCAATTATATTTCAAGTTAGAAAAATGGGCACAACAGGAGTTGTGCCCACTGAGGGCAATGTTGACACATTGGGGGTGCAAACCAACGTATAAATTCCAATGTTACTTTATGAAGTTACTTGATTAGAAAATGTTTATTTGAAAAACATGTAGTATTTGCCAGCTTACAGTATCTGAAGACGTGCAAGAAACTATAAGTGAATAAAACAAGGCTCAGAGGCTATTAGATGTATGCTATTACGAATATTGCAGAAAGATGGATGACTGCTTTTTAATTATATTGAACTCTCTATATAGTATTACATTTTAAACATTAAAGGGGCAGTTCAGTGGAAAATATAAAAAAAAAAATCTATGCCTAATCCATATATTCTATTTGATATGATTTTCTGTGGTCAGTAGTGAACTGCATTTCATGTTATGTACTGGTACTTCTTCCCAGGATGCACCACTTCCTTATAATGTTCCTAAGAGTTAGCTCAATGGATTGGCTGTTGGGTGGGTCAGAAGTTCTCTAATGAGTAACCCAGGGGCCGAGCCAAGGGCAAGACCATAAGAGACACTATAAGGGGTCTTTCAAACAGGGAACATACTGCTTTTTTTCTTAAAAGCATATGTATTTGCCCCTTTAATATGTATAACCATTGATAAGTACTGTAAATGGCTAAAGATACTTGGCTTTTTCCTGTGATCTTCATGAATCAGCCTCATGTCTGTCTAATTAGTTAATTTAAATTAATTTCCGCCATTAATCTACATGTATAATTTACAAGTCTGTAGTTCCTCGATTTTTTTTTTTTAATGAAGCCTTAGGACCGTTGACTTGGCATATAAACAAATATCTACGAATGATGATTTATCCTTTAGGAGGCCATGAAATAAGTGCAGTGCTCCCTTGAAGCAAATATTCAGCAGTCTTTTAGCTCTGGTTGTACTTGTGAAATATGGCAGTTATTTTAAAGGATTTACTTTAGATCTGCCTTGATTGCTTTATTACGTCCCTGGGAGACACATGCTTTTCTTAACAAGCCATTCCTTTTTTTCCTCTCTCTCTTTCTCTCTGTTCCTCTGGGATTTTATCCCGATTTTTTTTTTTATTGTCTAAGAGAATTTCAGACTTTTCACAGTCCTTCCACAATCCTATTTAATTTCCAGAGTTACTTCATTTTCTTTTTATTTGTTTGGAAAGGTAGGAAACATACGGGGAATAGATGTAGTGGAAAAATCTTTATTTAAACTGTCAGTTTTGCAAAATGAAAAAAGGCCAACGCTACAGGAGTAATGTGGTAAATCAACAGACCTATCCATGTGTGGAGGATTTCAGGTACATATCTAATCAGCTTTCAAGCTAGAATAAGGCAAAAAGTAAACACTCTGATGTTCTTTCCCTTGCCTGGAATGCGAGTTACTTTTATCTCTTTTCTTATACCATCAGATAATAATGACCATCGGATCTCAGTATTGTAATGAGCGGGGCTTTGCAACATGCACTTACCCAAGCATATTATTAAACTTAAAAAAAAAATGAGACCACTTGATATTTCATGCACATATAGTTTATAATTTAAAAAGCAAATCCATGTTGAACTTAGAGAGGAATAAGAAAAATTCTACAATATTTTGTTAGATTGCAGTGAAAGATTCCTAAACTGGTGAACAACTAGTTTTCTAGGGTTATATTTCCATATTTTCTATAGGAATGGCCGTTAAATGGGCTGTGCAAGTTGATATCACACCCCTATGCAGTGTTGGTATAACCTAAAAACTTTAGCAGATGTATTAGCATGATGGAGAAAAAAAACAATCATTTAAAAGGGAATGTCCACCCATAAAACAAAAAACTGGTCAATTATCAGTTACCTGCCCCCATTTTTTTTTTTTTTTTTTTAACAATAGAAAGAGATATAGAATATAACCATTTTAATGTTATAAACCTGCATTACTAACCAGATATTTAAGGATAATTATTGTTCCCATTCTGGCAGAGAAAGCTGGCCCCTCCCTCCATGTAGTCAATCAAGGCTGTGAGTACTGACTGCTGCCTCCTCTGCACATGCTCATGTGTATAAAAGGCTACTTAAAGGGCATGTCCAGCTTAAAACAAACTTTTAATAGTCCCATTTTTGCATTATTTAGATATCTGAAAGATACCCCTAAGCAACTTACCTATCCTGGTCCCTCGTCACTACTCCTCTGCAGCTGATAGCCACTCAACTTCCTAGTCACAGATGTCAGTTAAGTTACGATGTGACGTCTTGCCCAATTGCCTGAGACCCATGACCAGGAAGCAGAGCAGAGGCTCTCTGCTCCTTTTTTTTGCTCGAAACAAGCTCAAAACAGGAGCAGAGGGTGGTGCCCAGGTGGCGAGGGACCGGGTCTGGTAATTCTTTCAGAGGCATCTTTGAGATTTTTAAATAATGCAAAAATGGGGTTTATAAAGGTTATAAAAAGTTTTTTTTTACATGACATATCATTTAAGCAGAAATGGTAAACAAAGCAGTTGGGGTTGTGAGCAGATAACTGACAAGTCACCAGTTTTTTGTTTAAAGGGTGGTGATGCCCTTTCCAATGTCCCTAAATGGATCGTACAGAGCTAAAATGCAATGGTGGGACTTGGGGCAAAGAACAAAAATGGATTCAATTCCTGATATAATGTTTAATTTAAAGTTCCATTGGGCAAGAGCCTAGTCATGCCATTTACAGCATCTCTTCTGACTGCAGAGTATATAGGGTCTAACATAAAGACTCAATATTTATAATATTGAAACTTATATTACATACTGAATGATTGATCATGTTGATTACAAACATGGCTGTTAATTTTTTTTTCAGTCATGTGACGAAGGACAGAAAAAGCTAACTCAATATTACATCAGGAAGCATTGATTTCCCACGCATTTTGACAACAGCAATATTGCATTTCTTTGTCTGATCAAAGACTGGTGTGTTTGTACAGGGATCAGCTATGAACTTTAAATTATGATTTTTAATTATGCATTTACAACACAAGATATTTATCACACATGAATAATCCTCACTGCTCTACAGCCTTCCAGAGATGAGAAGACAATATTGTAGCATGGAGCATACCGTAACTGCCAAAGGAGAAAGAATGTTTCAAAGTTTTAAAATATCATAATAAATATTAAAGGGGGAGTCATGTTCAGAAAATGAATGAAAGAAAATCTTAAAGGCAGCAAGGTTGATAAATGATTGTGGTGGAACGAAAAGAGGAAATCAAAGAAAGAGAAGAACCAAATGAAGGCAAGTACCGTATATACTTGAGTATAAGTCGAGGTTTTCAGGCTGTGAAAACAGCCTGAAAACTGAACCTAGACTTATACTCGAGGAGCTGCTAATTTTTCACTCTTGGGTTTGCCCTTGTTGCCCCAGGGTCTGTTCATTGACTGGCATAGCTTCTTCTTAGACAAGTTCTAGGATTATGGAGGAGGCATGGAGGAGGCTCTGGATTCCTCATCTTTGCAGTACATGTAAAAAAAACTAGTGTAGGGGACCCCCCCAGCCCTAAACACTAGGGTTATAACATTTAAAAATGCAGAGAAACAGACTTACCCACGTTCGTTCCCTCAGCTCTCTCAATAGCCGGCAGCCCTGTCTGTGATTGGCTGACTCTCAGCCAATCACAGATTCGTCTGCCGGTCGGTCTTTATTGCTACTCCGTTCCTGGAAGTAGCAATAGAGGCAGAGGGAATAAAGGTGGGTAATCTGTTTCTGTGCATTTTTTAACTTTTAGCGTTTAGGGTTGGAGGGGGGTCCCCTACACTACAGAAAAATATATATTTTGGGGGGGAGATACCTTTTAAACTCGCAATAGCTTAAAAGCTGGAAATTTAAATTTAGTTTATTTTGTCACCAATGAAACCATTGCCAGCAAAAACATTTTATTGACCCTATTTTATATGCTATCTTTCTATGTGCTTATCTGTCCTATTTGATTTTTTACACTTAAAACCATTTAAAGCCAGAATGTTCCCTTACCTGGTGATTTCTCTCCATTAACCAGTGCATCAGTGAGTCAAGAGGTCAGTAAGCTTTTCGAAAAATTGGATTTTATGTTGTCTGAATATTATAATTAGCAATGTGAATATTAGATGTGTTTATGGAAAAGTCTATAAACCGTGGGGCAGCATAAAAAAAAAATCTATATATTCCTAAAGTGCAGCTAATTTCCAAGAAAACTGTTGTGTCCATTAACATTCAAATGACTTGACAACATGAAGGTAAATAAATACAACGCTAATAGCAATGGGACTAGTTAGAAAGTCAATTGGAAAGCTGCTTCCTCTCATTCTCTGTTTTCTGATATTGGATTTGCAATATCTCATTGGTTACATTTGCAACTACTGTGTTCTGCTTTGGCTGTTCGGCACCATAACATATTGTATACTGTAAGTGCATGTGAAGAATGGAATAAGATACTCAAAAACTAACGTTTTTATATTACTCGAGTATAAACGCGTTTTCAGGCTGAAAAATCAGCCTGAAACTCAACTCGGTTATACGCGAGTTCACAGCTCTAACTACCCATTCCGGCATGCCGCACGGATCTTTCTCGGCCAATGGCGCGCCGGCCTGACGTCACAGCCCGGCGCCAAAGCCCGGCGCAAGCCCGGCGCAGGGGCAGGACGTCAGCCGGCACGCCGTGCAGAGAAGATCGTGCGGCGCCGGAATGACAGAGGAGACTTCAATGGCTTCTTCAAGGCTTCTGCAAGGATTGGAGGCTTTTCATGGCCCAAGGAGGAATTCTTCAATGCTGGCCCTTGCTTGGATGGAGAAGAGCCCACGGGAGAAGTTGAATTGCCCAACTGAGGGTGGCATTCACGATGTTGGAAACTACAACTCCCAGCTAATAAAGCATGCTGGGAGTTGTAGTTCCCAAACATCTTGAAGGCCACCCTCACTTGGCATTCAAAACCCTGTTTGGAAAACTACAACTACCAGCATGCTTTAGTTAGCGGGAAGTTGTAGTTTCCAAAAATCTGAATGCCAGTTTCTACCCTCGGATTTTGTATACTCGAGTCAACAACTTTATTAGGATTTTTAGCTGAAATTGGTACCTCGTTTATACTCGGGTCGGTGTATAACTCGAGGTATATACGGGTACTAAAGCCAAAGTTTTATTCATATTAAAAACACATAGCGCCTACCACAACAGAACATTCTAGAGCAAAAGTTTAAAAATGAGGTAAATGTGCAGACATTGTTAAAGGGCAAGTCACCCCTTGTACAGAAATTTAACCTGTAAGAGAAAACCCTCCGATACCCTCCAATACCCCCATTTCATTTGTCCTCGATCCACCACTGCCACTCCATTCTACTTCCTGATAACGGTCGTCAGTCACAGCCGTGATAGTGATTGTCAAGGCCAATAGCTGAAAGCTATTACCAAACAGCCTCCACTGTGCGCCTGTACAGTAAAGGGCATGCTCCAGAAACAGACAGAGGCATATGGATCAAGCGGTGTTAGATCGAGACTTGTAAGCTTTGTAGAATAGAAATAACATGCTTCCTACATTTTCTTGGTTAAAATAAATCTTAAATTTATATGTCTTCTGCAGTAAATAAATAGGTGCTCAACCACATTTGTGGCCAGTTTGAAAAAAAAACAACAAGCTCCACAGTAACAGTGTGGGGGATGCTAGATGTGGAATGGGGGGTGGAGCTACAAGAAATGGACACTCACTGCATTTGTGATGCTAGTGTGGCCGCATCAGTAAAGGGGCAATAGACTTCTCAATCTGTCACCTTTTTGCTAATGAGTTATAACCTTACTGATTTTTCCTTGCTGTGCATTGGTTATCCCGGGGCGAGGGTACAAAGAGAGTTTGACTGCATAACATAGCTAGGTTTTATGAAGTAACAGGAAAAGGGGTTAGTTGTAATGATTTAAAAAATGATTACATGCACTTTAAATGCACCAAAAATAATCAAGCAATGGTCTTTGATTTGAATTAGCTAAAGTAATAGGAGCTATTACCAAATCATCAAAATACAAACATTTCCTATTACTATATATTGCACAGGTGGTATTTCCCCATAAGAGAACATTCAGGAAACCACATTTGGTTAATGGTGTCTATACACAATTGAGAAAAAAACGAACTATAAATGTTATGTAGAAGGTGTTTGCTGCTTTGGAGATTCAGAAACATGGAGTACTATGGTGTAGAACATTCATGATGAGTTGATTTAGGTTTATTGTACTTACATTGTGTGCTATCGCATTCCTTTCTCATGATTGATTCTCCTTCAGTGTTCTCTTCGCTGTGAATTAGCTTTTGTTAATGATCCACTTCTTAGGTCTAAACGGGAAAGACATCAGAACTTAAAAGACCAATTATGTTGAATGTCTTTTTATACCAAGTTGTAAAAAAACAGAAGCAAAACTAGTATTGTTTAAAAATCCGAGTTTCCATTCAGTTTGTTTTAAGAAACCATGTTGGAACAGCTACAGATTGGTGCACTATACAGAGGTCAGTCAGTATAATATTAATGAGAATTGACATCAAGTGGAGCATAGCACTATAAGTTAAATGCATTTCATAAATGTGATTCATTGTTCTAATATGGCAATTACAGTACGTACTAATAAGATCTCCAGAACAAAAAGCTCCTAAATGAGAACCATAGAAGGGCTGAACATTCTGATTACCCATATGCTGTGACACCCAACTGTATTTATGCTTTCAAACCTGGCGACACAGACCCTTAACGGACATAAATCGATGAATGGCCTAGCTGAAACTTCAGGAAGGATGAAATGATCAACGGCTAAAATTAATAGCTGCAAAAACTAAGCTAGTTATTGGAGGTCAGGCTCACAGAAAGCAGCTCAAGTCTCAGCACAGTGAGCATTAAGAATAGGAAGCTTTTTGTGCGCAGCCTGGTGTTTGTACTGATTGATGGGGAAAACTAAGCTTTAAGAAACCAAATCAATCGTTGTGAAAGGTCTTCTTTTCACCCAAGAAACATTGCAAAAATGAACGAAAACCCTTCATTCCTCCAGAAGATCTTCCAACCCTGTCCATGACTCATGCACATCATTGGTTGGGACTATCTCATGGTCTCTATACAGGCCTTCCAAAAAAAAAAAAGAACAGTAGCTGCAGCTAGTTACAGAATGCTGGCGCGCGGTTATTACAAAGCCAACCCCACCACTTGCCATTAACCACCAACCATGTGCTCACACCACTGGCTACCGATTAAAAATGGAGATTTATGTTTAAGATCGGTATTGACATTCAAATCTTTTTACCAATCTGGGCCCTGGATACCTGCATCCACCCCCTAACAATCTAGGATCAAAAGGATCAAATAAATCGGTCATCCCCATAGTCCACATCAAAACGTTTGGAGATCAGAGTACTTTGTCATGCTGCTCACACATTTACATAGTAAAATAGTATTGGATTGGTAATATAAAGACATACGTCCATTCTAGTCCAACCTTATACCCCTACCCATAATGTCTGTCTAACATTTACATAGTAACATAGTTTTGGAGGTAATATAAAGACATGGTCCATCTAGTCCAAAGCTTTATACCCTACCATATGTCTGTCTAACAGTTTTCATAGTAAATAGTATGGAGGTAATAAAAGACATAGGTCCATCTAGTCTAACCTTTATACACTTATCAAATTGTATGGTTGAAGAACGCACACTATTGAACTTTGCTTTTAATATTTTTCAGTACAGCTGCACAACGTTGTGCAAGCCATGTCACTGAAAAATATTAAAAAAGCAAGAAAGTTCAATAGTCGTGCGTCTCAACAAGTAACCCAATTTGTAGATAAAGAACTGCACCGGTTGTGGTAGCACGTAAACAGAGGAGACACTAGTGGAAGAGACGTGACGGGCGAAAACACCTACACTAGAGCACCTGACGAAATAACCTGGATACACTACCCATTATGTCTGTCTAAAACAGTTACATAGTACACCATAGTATCTGGAGGTGTGACCTAAAGACATATGTCCAATTAGTCCAACACTTTATACCATACACATAACTTGTCTGGCTCTAAAGTTACATAGTAACATAGTATTGGAGGATGTATAAAGACATAGGCATCTAGTCCAAACTTTATACACCACACCATAAGTGTGTCTAACAGTTACATCGATAACTAGTATGGAGGTTAATATAAAGGACATAGGGTCCATCTAGTCCAATCTTTATACCCTACCCATAATGTCTGTCTAACAGTTACATAGTAACATAGTATTGGAGGTTGAATAAAGACATTGGTCCATCTAATCTAACCTTTATACACTACCCATAATGTCTGTCTAACAGTTACATAGTAACAGTATTGGAGGTAATATAAAGACATATGTCCATTCAGTCCAACCTTTATACCCTACCCATAATGTCTGTCTAACAGTTACATAGTAACATCGTATTGGAGGATGTATAAAGACATAGGTCCATCTAGTCTAACCTTTCCTTTCAATAATTTCCTTAATGTGGAGGCAATGAAGCAAGCAATCCAAAATGTGTTTTTGTATATAAGGATTATGTATGTGTCAAGGAAAGATATCTTAGAATGAGTTTTTTACCTTTAGAATACTTTTTATACTCTTACAGAGAGGAAAATGTATATAAATGCACATTCTTCAACTCATGCACTTCATTCAAAAATGCATAATGCCATACTAACTTGTGTAAGGAAATATCTATATTTTGTTAACATCTTTAGGCAAACACACTGCATCTCTTGTGCTGGTTTGACACAGCATCTTCTAAAGGTGACCATACAACTAACAATTGTGGTTATATGATTAGTGAATCATCGGCCCATTTATGGTTCATCGGACTATGATCTACAATTTTTTTCTTATTAGGCAGTTGGAATTTTTTCCCCTATTGGCCAATACGAATGTCCTATCCCAAGATTGTTTCGACTGTGTTGTTGCATCTATGGCCACCAGTTACTAGACTAAGCAATCATTACTATGCAATCTTTCACTTCCTCCAACCCACTTTATAATGAGAAAAGAGGCATTGCAATGCTTTATATTAAATGCATAAGACCTCCAATTAAAGGCAATTAAACCCCCCCAAACCATTCTATCTCCCTAATAGTAGCCAGGGGGGATTCAAAACACTAGGTTGTCGCCCCTGGGTTTGATCTAGATGTTCCATAATGGGCTGTCAAACTCCAGCTCACAGTTCAGGTCTAGCCCCATTCCACCCACATGATTGTTCACGGACTGGCCAATGGAAAGAAGCACTCGTAGAGAGCAGTGAAATACACTATCAACTAGACTATAAACCAGACTTTTCCAGACAGGTATGGGACATTTAGATCGAACCTGGGGTTACATTGTTGTCTGGGGAACTTGATTTTAAAAAGCACTGCATAGCACAGGCAAAATTGCAACTAAGCACTGTGGAAGTGCTGCATATTTGGCCAACAACACTTAAGTTTCTTACACACGTGCGAACGTGGGTACCGACCTGTGACGCATGATGTGTACGAACATCAGCTGATAATCAGCCCGTGTATGGGCACTTTATTGGCCCGATCCACCGGGCGGATCTCCGAACGAGTGGCCGTTTCGGGTGATAAAGTGCCCATACATGGGCCGATTATTGTCCAAAACGGCCATTCATACACATCGTGCGTAGCGGGTCGGCACCCGCGATCGCACATGTGTACGAACCTTTAGTAACAAAGTAAAAAGATTAACCTGTCCATACACTCTACATACAATCTACATACAATTTCATGCTATCAGTGCAGTTAGATACAATATAAACAAAGGGGTTTTAGTAACATTATTATGATCATAAGGGTCTGGCCTGGGAATGTGCATTGAAGAAAGGTAAAAAATGTAAACCTTCTTTGGTGGTTTTATGTGGGGGTGAAGGGGGGGAGGTTTGTTCTTTTTAATACTGTTAATTAGTTAATTAAATGACTCAAGATATTCTGAGATATTGATTCTTAGCATTTTAAAGCTCCCAGTTATAATTAGGTACATAGACATATCAAAAGATGGATGGACGTAAACGTTCAGTACAGAGTTTTTAAAGTAAATAACTAAGATTAAAAGGCACAGTCATTCTAATAACTATTTGTTTCCTCCCTGGGTTAGAGAAAATGTAAACTTCTAAACGATTCAGGAATGAAATTTGATTTAAAGTAACCATTAATCTGTTAGCAGACACAGTGTGTACTGTACATCTCACAAACGCACCGCACTTTCATTTTACAGCCTTTTAAATATAATGTAGTGCAATGGGTGGTTGAGCATTTTCAATCTCTCATCTAAAGCGATTCTAGTTTCCTGCCCCAAAACCAGCTACTGATCACAAATTGGTTTTCCGATTGCTGTAGTGCCATCACTGAAAGCAACTAATAGGCTACTGGGTCCAGACTTTGTTTCTTTTGTCAGCTCTCAAATTAGAGTGTCTGTGTAAAGCCTCTTACACATGACTGATAGGAGGACGAGGAATGAGCGACGCGCTCGGCACCATTTGTCAATCCGCCACAACTCATTGCACACGGCGCAAAATCAGCTCGAAACACTATCGTCGCATTGTGATCTGCGATCGCGGTGTGGTTGTGCATCGTCTCCCTACAGATACGATGTATGGACTCTTAAGTGCTTGATATTAACCAAATGTAGAGCTGGACTGATGTGCTTTGAAGATTGTTTCACATTCAGATATTGAAGATATCATTACTTTGAGATAGGGACACTGTTGAGAAATGCATTTCACAGACTGTGCTAAGATAGGGTTCACTTTGTTATCCTCCCTCTACTGAATTGTACTATGGTTGTTTCTGATTATGCCATTCAGGACTGTCCAAACTTTAGTTGAAATTGGATTTTGCACCATATCCAGTAATCAGTCAGAATTTAAGCCATCGGACCTATCCACCCCAGAAGAGAAAAACATATATCTCTATTTTCTCTGCTACAGTAGTACTGTAAAGTAACGGAGGATGGCTGGCTGAGTGAGGAATATATGTTTAGTTAACCCCGTGACAGATGTTGGATTTTATATGTCTGCCTTTAAAGCACCTCATAGGTAATCACCCCCCAAATTTCATAAACGGTGATCTTATTTTATATACATATTCAAGAGAGAATAGAAAATATAACTTCCAATATGAGTGTCTAATAAATGCAATTAAGATGCTAAGGCATTATTCTGAACAGCGGAACTATTTTCTAAAATTTTCAATCTTGTAATTTGAAATTTAAAATGTTTTTGAATATACTGGGAGGGCGAATGCACAAACAGGAAGCGTATCAAGTTTCCAGTACTATGAAGGTTTTTTTAACCTCCAGAGTACTACCCCAGACCATTTACCATGTCCCTAAGCCATTTACAGTAAGTTACGTTTCTATCTATACTTGGATCTTAGGTGAAATTTTTGTTTTTTTCAATTCCCATTAATATCAATGGGTCCGCTTGCAAATTTTTAATTTTAGGATTTTTGTGAAAAAATCCGCAAATCTGCAGATTTTCACTAAGTTTGACCATTTGTCTTACAAATTGGCTATCAACACACATTCCCAGTGTTTTTCTCTCCATATCTGCTACTGGATGTGCTACTCTATGTAAAATATTAAACATTTGTCATGCTTATTTATTAGTAACGCATAATATAACTTTTGTATGAGCTTTCTACTTCAGCTGTGCTGAATGTGCCACATTATATATATCCTAAGGGGATCTTCAAATTTCTTTTATAAACATCAATACTATTGTGTAAAAGCCTGTGTACGTTAGTATGTGTTTTTTTGTATGTGCTTGTGTTTTAATTAGCCCCTCAGGAGGATTTTTCCACCACTTACATATTCAGTCATATCCCTTGTGCATTTGTGTTGGCTTTATTTCCATATCATTACAAATGGAAGCTGCTGACTCTTTTTGTATTATTCCAAATGCTGGTCAAAACAGGTGTCTTTAAGGATGCATAATGCTATTTACTGTAGTGAGTACTGGTTGAGAAGAAGCTTTGGTGAATAATAGCAAGAGAGGTGATCATAAAAGGAACACCCAATCTCTTTTGTGCGCAAAGCCACAACACTAACCTAGAAAGGAGCAAGAGAGATTTGTGTCGTTTTATTCCAATTTCCAAATTCCAACCTACAGTATATGTTGTTTGTGTCGGGATGGCAATATGGTTTGTACGGTTGTATGCAGGTGAGACTCACTAGTCTTGCTGGACCCCCATTAGCATTGACTATCTGTTTCTTTTTATATGGGTGATCTAGACATTATGAACACTTTTATTTTGTTATATTATTTTGTTAACCATTCGTTTTTTGTAGAACTGTACAGTAACTGTAACATCTGGAATTCCCTGAACAATCTTTCAGTACAAATACCCTCAGTACATCACTCTCCACTCTATACTCAGCCCTTATTTCCTGAGACACTAATAACACCTATGGTATTCATTTGAGGCCTAGAATAATGAAACAACCAAAACCCCACAGGCAAGCAGAACAGGGCACACTGGAGTGAGGTACAAAGAGATGAATTGAAATATGAATCAGGAATGAGCCAAGGGTCATACACAGAAACTCTGATCTGGAGAAGTACTGTACATAGGTGTCAAATGAATTGTAGTTGAGAACAAGCAAGGTTGGTCCAACCAGCAGAGATGTGTAGGTCAAAATATAACTTGAATGATCAAGAATTCTAACCAAGTATGGCTTACTGTAAGTCCATTCCGCTTGCGTTTGCGGATTTTCGAAAAAAAAAATCTGAAATTAGAAAATACCAACCGGACCCATTGAATCAATAAGACTTAAAAAATCCGAAAGTTCTGCCTAAAATTGGTATAATAACAATGGTAACTTACTGAGGACCTGGGATATATCCGGGGGAACAAATATCAATTCCCAAAGTTTAAAAAAAAAACACACCGTCCAGTACTAGAAATCTCAAAGCTTTCTATTATTAAATTAGGAAATTCTCGACCTTCTAAAATGTTCTAAATAGTTCAGTGGTTTGAACAATTTGAAAAGTCGAAAAACGTAGAAATTTCAATTTCCCGGGCAGATCCGCAAAAATCCGCTTCGGAAACCAGGTTTGGTTTTAGGTCCATCTGTAATCACTAACAGAGAACCTAAGCAAACACTACAATGGGCAAGGTACCCACCTCAAGAAGGTTTAAAAGTAGGCAGGTGCACAAGAGCAAGAGAAGTAAAAAGAATTACTAGAACATTTCAATAGTAATGAGAATTCAAATTCTTAATGTTGCAGTACATCTGTTTAAGCCAAAGTTGGTTACCCTTACACAGATTTACACTGTCATCCCTCCATATTATAACAGTCCACTCGCGTCTATTTACTTTACCTCTCGCTGCCAGGTGAACTTCAACTTGTTCTGTTTGTTTCAGGGATTTATTTTACATATTTCCCCTGTGTGTTCAGTAACAAGTCCTACTTTTCTTAGAGTTATTGTCGTAGAAAATCCACTGGCAGGTCATGGGCCGGCTGAAAAGAATTACAACAGGATTATTCATTGGCAGAACAATCTTCTATAAATATAATATAATAATACCGAACTTTGACAATGTTCAAACTGTTTTTATGTAAATGGCAACGGAGGTGACCACTTGGTGAGATTCCCTTAAATATTAACATATTCTCTTTTATACTTTTTGGTGTCTGCACTCTTGTGGAGCCAGAAGGGCTCCCGAAAGGGTTTGCTGCTGGCACTTTAATCAGGAATACTACTGCTGTTCCAAGGCTTATATTTCAAGTTAGAAAAATGGGCCAACAGGAGTTGTGCCCACTGAGGAATGTGCACATTGGGGGCAAACCAACGTATAAATTCCAATGTTACTTTATGAAGTTACTTGATTTCAGAAAATGTTTATTTGAAAACATGTAGTATTTTGCCACTTACAGTATCTGAAGACGTGCAAGAAACTATAAGTAAATACAACACAAGGCCTAGAGGCTTAGATGTATGCTATTACGAATATGGCAAGAAAGAGGATGACTGCTTTTAATTATATTGAACTCTCTAATATAGTTACATTTTAAACATTAAAGGGGCAGTTCGTGGAAAATATAAAAAATCTATGCCTAATCCATATATTCTATTTATTGATTTTCTGTGGTCAGTAGTGGACCTGCATTTCATGTTATGTACTGGTACTACTTTTCCCAGGATGCACCACTTCCTTATAATGTTCCTAAGAGTTAGCTCAAGGATTGGCTGTTGGGTGGGTCAGATTGTCTCTAATGAGTAACCCAGGGCCGACCAGGGCAAGACCATAAGAGACACTATAAGGGTCTTTCAAACAGGGAACATACTGCTTTTTTTCTTAAAAGCATAGTATTTGCCCCATTAATATGTAAACCATTCATAATTACTACTGTAATGGCTAGAGTACTTGGCTTTTTCGCTGGACTTCATAATCAGCCTCATGTCTGTCTAATTAGTTATTTTAAATTATTTCCGCCATTAATCTACATGTATAATTACAAGTCTGTAGTTCCTCGATTTTTTTTTTTTATGAAGCCTTAAGGACCGTTGACTTGGCATATAAACAATATCTACTAATGAGGATTTATCCTTTAGGAGGCCATGAAAATAGTGTCAGTGCTCCCTTGAGCATCATCAGCATTCTTTTAGCTCTGGTTGTACTTGTGAAATATGGCAGTTATTTTAAAGGATTTTACTTTAGATCTGCCTTGATTGCTTTATTACGTCCCTGGGAGACACAGTGCTTTTCTTAACAAGCCATTTCCTTTTTTTCTCTCTCTCTTTCTCTCTGTTGTCCTCTGGATTTTATCCCGATTTTTTTTTTTTATGTCTAAGAGAATTCACTTTTCACATCCTTCCACAATCCTATTTAATTTTCCAGAGTTACTTCATTTTCTTTTTTGTTTGGAAGGTAGGAAACATCCGGGGAATGAGATGTAGTGAAAAAATCTTTATTTAAACTGTCAGTTTTTGCAAAATGAAAAAAGGCCAACTGCTACAGGTAATGTGTGTAATCAACAGACCTATCCATGTGTGGAGGATTTCCAGGTACATATCTAATCATTTTCAAGCTAGAATAAGGCAAAAGTAAACATCTGATGTTCTTTCCCTTGCCTGGATGCGAGTCACTTTAATCTCTTTTCTTATACCATCAGATAATAATGACCAGCGGATCTCAGTATTGTAATGACGGGGCTTTGCAACATCACTTACCCAAGCATATTATTAAACTTAAAAAAAATGAACACTTGATTTTTCATGCAATATAGTTTATAATTTAAAAAAGCAATCCATGTGAAACTTAGAGAGAATAAGAAAAATTCTACAATATTTTGTTTAGATTGCAGTGAAAGATTCCTAAACTGGTGTAACAACTCAGTTTTTCTAGGTTAATTTCCATATTTTCTATAGAATGGCCGTTTAAATGGCTGTGCAAGTTGATATCACACCCCTATGCAGTGTGGTATAACCTAAAAACTTTAGCAGAGTGTATTAGCATGATGGGAGAAAAAAAAACAATCATTTAAAAGGAATGTCCACCCATAAAAAAAAAAAACTGGTCTATCATTACCTGCCCCAAACCCTTGATTTTGCACATTTTATAAACCTGCATTACTAACCAGATATTTAAGGATAATATTGTTCCCATTCTGGCAGAGAAAGCTGGCCCTCTCCCTTCCATGTAGTCAATCAAGGCTGTAGTACTGACTGCTGCCTCTCTGCACATTCTCATGTGTATAAAAGGCTCCTTAAAGGGCATGTCCACAGCTTAAAACAAACTTTTAATAGTCCCCTTTTTGGCCTATTTAGATTCTGAAAGATACCCCTAACCAACTTACCTACCTGGTCCCTCGTCACTACTCCTCTGCAGCTGAGAGCCACTCAACTTCCTAGTCACAGAGGTCAGTTAAGTTACGATGTGACGTCTTGCCCAATTGCCTGAGACCCATGACCAGAAGCGAGCAGAGGCTCTCTGCTCCTTTTTTTTGCTCGAAACAAGCTCAAAACAGGAGCAAGGGTGGTGCCCAGGTGGCGAGGGACCGGGTGCTGGTAATTCTTTCAGAGGCATCTTTGAGATTTTTAAATAATGCAAAATGGGGTTATAAACAGGTTATAAAAAGTTTTTTTTACATACATATCATTTAAGCGAAAATGGTAACAAAAGCAGTTGGGGTTGTGAGCAGATAACTGACAAGTCACCGTTTTTTTTGTTTAGAGGGTTGTTGATCCCTTTCCAATGTCCCTAAATGGATCGTACGAGCTAAAATGCAATGGTGGGACTTGGGGCAAAGAACAAAATGGATCCATTTCCTGATATAATGTTTAATTTAAAGTTCCATTGGGCAAGAGCTAGTCGCTGCCATTACAGCATCTCTTCTGACTGCAGAGTATATAGGGTCTACACAGACTCAATATTAATATATTGAAACTTATATTACATACTGATTGATTGATCAATTGATTACAAACATGGCTGTTACTTTTTTTTTCAGTCATGTGACGAAGGACAGAAAAAGCTAATCAATCTTACAATCAGGAAGCACTTGATTTCCCACGCATTTTGACAACAGCAATATTGCATTTCTTTCTTGTCTGATCAAAGACTGGTTGTTTGTACAGGGATCAGCTATACCTTAATTATGATTTTTAATTAGCATTTACAACACAGAATTCTATTTATCACACAGATATAATCCTCACTGCTCTACAGCCTTCCAGAGATGAGAAGACAATATTGTAGCATGGAAAACCGTAACTGCAAAGAGAAAGAAAGTTTCAAGTTTTAAAATATCATAATTAAATATTAAAGGGGGAGTCATGTTCAGAAATGAATGAAAGAAAATCTTAAAGGGCACAAGTTGATAATGATTTGTGGGTGAACGAAAAGAGGAAATCAAAGAAAGAAAACCCAAATGAAGGCAAGTACCGATATTACTTGAGTATAAGTCAGGTTTTTTCAGGCTGTGAAAACAGCCTGAAACTGAACCTCGACTTGTACTCGAGTCAGTTCCTACTGATGAGGAATCCGCTGCCGCGTCCACTGATGGTCGCATCCACTGACGTCAGACTAAGTTTCCCGGCACCGAGTCGTGGACGTCAAGTGGAGCGACCATCCGTGGACGTGCAGCCGGATTCCTCCATCAAGTGCATGATGTAGGGGGCCGGACTCTCCTGCAAAGGTAAGGTTGCAGCATTAGTATAGTGTAGTGGCAGGGTGAGAAGATGGTTGCAGGAGTAGTGTAGTGTAGTAGTGTAGTGTAGTGGCAGGGTGAGAAGATGGGTGCAGAGTAGTGTGTGTACTGGTAGTAGTGTAGTGTTGTGGCAGTGTGAGAAGATGGTTGCAGGGAAATAGGTTTTATTCCTGGGGCTGCACCTGGGGCTGACCTGGGGCTGGAGGGGAGAGTAAGCATTCAGGGCCAGGGTAGTGGTTTGTTGGGGGTAGTTGTTGGGACAGGGTAGTGTGTTTTGGTTAGTGGTGCAGTTCCACTCCAAATGTTTCTACTCCCTACTTCCACTCCCTTCTACTACTCTACCCTCGACTTATACTCGAGTCAATTGGTTTTACTCATTTTTGAGGTAAAAATGGGTTACCTCGACTTATACTCGAGTCGACTTATACTCAAGTATATACGGTATCTTTTTTTTTTTTACCTTAGGGTGAGCCACACTGCAAAGCACTCCTGTTGCACATGCTAAAGCTTGTGATGCTTCCGCGCCCGTGGAGACTTTGCGAATGCATGTGCTCAGATTAACCGATCGCAGGTGCAGCGCACTGTTGCACACTAGTTGGACCACACAAATTGGGACACACTATGTGTGCTTTTAAAAGACGATTTGTTGCAATTGCGATCAGATCACACTTAAAAAGCATATCAGTATGGCCTAGCCATATTCATCAATCATGTGCATGCACTATATGCTTAGAAGTAAGATGTCCGAACTTCGCAAAATCCGGTCCGCTCGAGGATCCGTGAATTTTCGAAAAATTCGAAAATCCACGAGCGACCCGTTAAAATTAAAAATACCTTGAAATAACAAGATTTTCCGTATTTTAGAAATTACCGTTTTCGAAAATCATGTTTTCCCGATTTTCGAAAATTTTTCGAAATTACGAGGATTACTCGTATTTTGAAAATACATTATTTCGAAAATGCTAGTTTTTTCTTCTCGGATTTTCGAAGATTTTCGAAATACTGTGAAACGCGTAATTTCGAAAATTCCCGAAAATCCGCGAAAACTCGTAATTTTGAGGGTATTTTTCATTTTAATTGGGTCCGCTCGAGCCTCGAGCGGACCGGATTTTGCGAAGTTTGGACTCTCTAGTATTGAAGTTTGAAAATCCAATTAAATCAGATCTTCTATAGCATTTTCGAATGTTCGATAGACATTTCTGAAGTTTCAGATGATATTTTCCTTGTTTTAATTTTTGATGAAAGTTACGAAAATTGTAAAAAAAATCTATTGATCTGTCTTTCAAAACAGGTTTACCCGTGGGTACTAGGGTCAGCTCTTTTGTTTTGGTGGAAGTCTTTAGGGGCATATATCAATCAGACATTGCTTCCATTCTGGTATCCCACCGATTACGCCACATCGTATTAATAAAGCGCGATAAAGGCGTGTTGCACTAAGTCGGCAGTTTTCAATCGCTATTTTCTAAGGTGCCGAAAATGGCGTAGGGTACCATGTGCTGGGCATGGTAGGTGTGCAAGGCTTTTTCAAGATCCCTTGCAGCCCTCAAAAGGGCTATTTGTGGGGTCTGGCAGCTAAAGCCGGGACCACCCCAGTCCTAAAAAAAAAAACTATTCCAGTCTCCCCCTTTTTCTTTCACATTGCCAATGACAACCGCAGCTGCTGAGGTCCCCATTGTCACCATCTTAATCTCGGTGTTCTTCTATCTTCTTCCATCTTCATAATCATCCCTACAACTTCCTGATGAGTTCCACCCGGTTTGCAACTCTTTATCTATATATAAGATATTGACTATGATATTTAAATAAAAATTTGCTAAAATATTAAAATTAGTTATTCAGGTTTGATGAAGATGGAACAGATAGAAGACCTCAGAGATCAAGATGGCGGCGACATCAGTGGTGGTGGAGTTCATCGGGTAAAGCATTGCCATCGCCGGCATCAATCCAACAGGGCAACATTTATGCCATTGTTGACATTGGTGTGGAGACCTGAAAAGGTTATTTTTATGACCAGGGGTCCTGGTTTCATGCTGTGGGACCCCTTATAACTTATATAAAAGGCTCATAAGAGCCAGGGGTCCTAATTTTAATTTGCAGAACCCCACAATGGCCCTTTAGAGGGCCGCACGGGTTCTTTATGCCTTGGTGGCTTCATTAGGCTTATCAGCTTTTTAACCCCAGTGAAATAAACAGGCTTACAATATTTACAAAAAAAACCTACATTCTGGTACGTTCTATCCTTTTCTAGCATGTGAAGCAAGACAGCAAATTTTTCCCCAGATAATACATTTCCCTATGACCATAAATATATTTTATGAATTGTCATTATGTAACAAAATTATTCGGTTTTCCTGAATATTTTTCTAACATTTCCTTTCCCATAATCTGACTGTGGAAGAGTCTGAATCAGCCAATCAAGTTTATATCTTAATGGGAAAGTAGACTTGAATAAAATGCCAACATCTGTTTGGCTGAGAATGGTTGCTGGAGAGACAAATGTTGATTTGTTTGCTTTTGACATTGTTACAGAAGTTTGTAACAAAGAAATCTATTTCCAGCATTTCATATTCTCTCTAATAGAATCGAAAAGCGTTAGCAAAAGAAATCAGTTTCTGCTTGGGAATCCTTTTGTCATATTGCATGAGTACATGTGCTATAGAAAGCTGGGTATTATGAGCTATGAGACCCAAGCAATGCCAGGTACTGATAATTAAGAGATGCCGTTCCGGACCCGAACCCACCCGGATCCGACGCGCGGATTTTCCCGTCCGCGAACGGTCGATTATTCCGAACTTTCCGGACTTCCGAACTTCCGAACTGCGATTTTTTTTTTTTAACAAAATTTCGAAAAATACGAGGATTCGCTAATTACGAGGATTCACGTAATTACATTATTCTCTTTTTTTCTAATTACGAGAATACTCGTAAAATGAGTAATTCGTGTAAATTTCAAGACGGAGCAAGCCACACATGATCCAAATTAGCCAATGGCAGCTATCAAGTTACAGAAAGCCTCGTTTTTTACTGAAATCTTCGTTTTACGGGATCCTCGTAGTTTCGAAAAATACTGTTTTTTTAAGTCACCTAGCGGACGTACTTTTTAGGTATTGTTTGGCATTTAATACATGCTTCTAAGGCCATTACCCATGTCCCTGAGTGGTTAAGTGTACGTTACAGGCATTTAGACACTTTTAATGCGGATTTGCCGGAACTTTAATTTTAATCACGTTTTAACGCAACGGTCGCGCTGGCGGATTTTCGAATTTCGGATTTTTTCGAAAATCCGCGGATCCTCGCGCGGGACCGGATTTTTCGAAGTTCGGACATCTCTACTGATAATTAAATGAAATGGTTAACAGCGCATAGAAGTAAGCAGATATAAACGCTCTACTACAATAATACCTAATCTGTTCTATGAATAAGATTGATGTTTGTATATGTCACAAACATTAGTTTCATGACATTAGCTATAATTGCAAGCATTAATTTTCAAATGTATCTAAAATAACAGTCAATCAGTATGGAAACTTCCAGGTGGTCCAATTGTCAGATAGTCAAAGGTTAACCAAATTCCTCTGCCTGACCTTTGTAAAGAGATTGTGTTTGTTCAACCCAGCAGGGTGTCTGTTCAAAGGGGCAAAGTGTGAAGAGTCACTGTAAAATGCACCGACCTGAAAGAACTTTCCGCAGGAGAACCACAGGACAGTTCCAGTTCAAAGTTCATATTCCTAATAATTAGGGTATAAAAGATCATGGATACTTTCCAGAATAATGGTCAGCTGACATGGAACTAAGCTCATCGTCCATACCTTCTAAAGGATTGTATCATAAGGAAACTTAAGATATTTTACTTCTCGTCATACCAACTCATAACGATATCATGTTTATGGACGTATCGATGCCATTTACCCTAAGTATTCTATTCTTTAGCACTTTACCCGTAACTGTGTGCTGCTTTTGTTATGTTTAATAATTTACCCTAGCATTTTTCTGTACCATTTTATATGCACTCTTTTCAACCTTTTAATATTAATAAAAGAATTCTGAGTGTATCCCAAAACTATCTGTTGTCTTTGTTAAGCTACTGTATAGGAAGTATTACTTAGATATTACTGTATATAACGTATAGAGTTATAGGTGTGGATAACCTCTTCGTACTAGAGATGTTCGAACTATTAAAGTTCGGTCCGTTTTCGAACTTTCGAACTATTGTAAAAGTTCGAAAGTTCGAAAACGGACCCATTAAAGTCTATGGGAGGCAAATAGTTCGAAAAGTTCGAGTCAAATCAGCTAAAATATTATGGTAACTTAATGTAAATGGCTGTGGGACCTGGGAAATGGTCTGGGGATCATGTTACAAATTCCAGGACTTTTCGTAAAATCGATTTTACTCTCACAACGCGCTACTTTTCGAGCTTCGCGTTCGACCGTTCGAGGTAACTGGACATTTTACTCGCAGATTCGATGCTCCCTATAGGCTTTAATGGAGACTTTACTCGCAAATTCGATGTTCGCGCCTAGATACATGTACATTTACTCGCGGATTCGAACTTCGAACTTCGAACATTCGATAAATCATCGAAAGTCCGGGAAATATCTAAGTCCGCGTCCGAGATAGTTTCGAGAAGTCCGGGTCCGTTCGAACTCGAACAGTTCGGCTCGAACTCGGGTTGAGTTTCGAGTTCTATAGCAATCCCTACTTCTTACAGGTTTTTATAGTTAGGGTTTGTATAACCTCTTAGATATTAGTTTAGCCGGTCATTCGCTGTTTTGGAAAGTAGTGGCATCGTATAAGGATTAGATATATGTTAGTGTGTATCTATGTTTCACTACCTCTCTGTCTCCATTCTGTTAGTTTGACTTTTTAGTTAATTGGAGTGAATTTTTTTTCGATAACTGATAAGCAGGGTTACAGCACAGAGTGGGGGGTTTGACTTTACTTTTATTGCATTGCTCTTTCTTTCTCCTTTTCTTGTAAGCTGTCTGTCATGGATATAATTGGCAATACTGGGCCCTAACCTACTGATACTTGCCTTTTTGGCTGCATGAGCTGACAGCTTTCCCTGTGTGGCCTGGATGCTTGAAGCTGACTCTCTGATTTAAAGTACTTTGCTCAAACAAGCACAGGTTGGAGAACAATTACCCAGAAGGCTTGGACAAACCTTCAATGTAACACACAATATATAGAAAATTGGGCTGTTGTACATCAAAGTTCCAAAAATGCACAATGACACACCCGCTGTTGGCTCCTTGGCCAGACAATTGGTAGGTGCAATCCTCTCAGCCCCCTGCTTCCAGGGCTTCAACATCCAAGCAAGGCAAAGAGTAGAGAGCACACTATAGTGAAAATTTCTTTTATTGTGCAAAAACAACAGGCAATCAACGTTTGGGCCTAGAGTCCCCAAACGTTGTATGCTGTTGTTTTTGCACAAATAAAGAAGTATTCACCATAGTAGTGTGCTCCTCTAATTTTTTCCTTGCTTGGCTGTTGTACATCCACATTAAGTGGCCAGAGAGACCAAAAATATATACATGCAATTAGTGCACAAACAATTCTAATGCATATTGGCTACCTCCATAAGGTTGCTGCTACAAACAGCCTGCTAAACCCTGGATAAATAAAGCAATTAGTTCAATAACTTGGCCAAATTATTTAAGCCCATCACCATGTCAAGGTTGCTTTCAACCTCGACGTGGTGACTGGGCTTAAAATATTAGAATTCTATTTCTGAGAGAAACTGTATTCTTCATGATGGTGCTCCTCAGAAAAACGAATTTTGTGGAGGTAGGAATTGCCAATCCTACCTGCCTGCCCGGTACTTTTCATTCTAACTAGATTTAAAAACTTTTATACTTGATATAATTCTCCTTAATATTTGTTTTTTATTGTTTTTAATGCATTAGTGGGATTGGAATGTGTTACCTGAAGCCCCCCAAACATAATAAATATCAATGTGGCAAGATATCCTTTAATAAATGAGCCACAATCTTTCTAGTCACTTTTTCTTTGTTAGGGCCCAACTGAATTAAAGCTCAAACCTTCTATATCTCATTTAACTAAAAAGTGTGTATGATGACCTTTACTGTGGCCTGAAAAAAATGGGGGAGAGCTGGTAAAGCTATTGACATGGTGAGAAAGACATTCATGTTATTCATAGTCATTTAGCAGCTGTCATGACCTTCCAAGCCATCCAGCCCTGGGTTAGTAAAATGAAGTCAATGTATGCATGTACACACCATAACCTACTGTGTGTGAACCGAAAACCATTTTATATGCGATTACATTCGATGGAAACCTATCGTGTTATAAATAGATGAGCCAGCCCAGGACAATATATCCTCAAGCCAATGTACATCTAAAAATCCATTCTCAGGTTACATGATACATGTGTTCCATCCGGAGCCTGAAATATGTCTGATTTATGCAACCAAATATTGTCGGCCTGCAGCTTGTCAACACACTTAAACATTTTATAATTCTTACTAGGCAGCTTTTTGAAATTTTCTACAATGACTATTAATATCCCTGGACAGATGGCTCTGTAAGCTGTTCAACAGTTATACAGTGTTTCTTGTAATATGCAATTGTGTAAAGAGTGGCTAAGACACAACCAAATAAGACTGTATTAGATTCATAAAATATCAACCAAGTCATATATCATACTAGGCTAGTCCTACAGTATAGAATGTGATACTTTCCCAAGCAATATGTTCATGAAATAGTAACACCCATATGTCCATCATTAGCCAAATCTTTTTAACAAACACAATCAATTCGATAACTCAATTTATATAACCCCCAAACCCGACTTTAGTCCAGATTATAAGTCAGTCAAATCAATTTACAGGCTTGGTCAAAAAGGAGTTGAGAGGAGTCCAAGTTTCGAAACAAACCAGGTTTCATTTTAAAACTGTTGTTTTTGAAAATCCACGGATCCGGCAAGAAACATGGTAAATAGTAGGATACCAGGGACAATGAAAGGACGAACATAGTGGTAGAAATAAAAGTCTCCACTTTTAATACCTTCTAAGCGATTACTTTACAAAAATACAGTACATTATATTATATTCCAGTAGACAAAGCGCGGTGGTTCCCTTCCTTGTTTATGGCCGAGGCATGCTATTCTTCCTGCTTCATGCAGGATAAAGATCCACTCCCCTACAGCCTCTTTTAATCCCTTTGGGGTAAGAGGTGAAGGGTTTAGAAGGTGTTTGGACTGCACTAAATGCTGAACCACAGATAGTTTTGGTTAGATGGCATACATCTGTCAGGAAAACAAACATTAGATACTGTGTCACTTGTCAAATAGATGCCCCCAACTTAAGCTGATAAATTAACCATTTTATAACATAAGTAACTAACCAGATATTTGAGGATAATTATTACCTCCATTCTGGCAGAGTAAGATGGCTCTCCTCCATCGCAGTCAATTAAGGCTTTGACTTCTGACATCAATGACTGCTGTTTCACCTGCTGCCTTCTAAAAAAAAAACATAAAGGGAACTAAAGTCAACATTGTTCCAATTGACAGGAGCACATTTACAAACATACAAACATCTGTGTCTCACCTCCTTTGCTGTGGCTGCTTAGGTGGTTTATGAAATTATTCTGAGCGTACTTGGGGTTAGCTCCCATAATCCACCTTATCTGGGTGACAACCGCTAAGTGTACTCTGTACACTATATGCTCGGTAGTGCAGATCAAACAGAAGCTGCAGCCTGTTTCCTAGCACTGACAGCCTATCATTTAACAGCAACAAAGTTCCTCCTCTCCCTGACACAGAATATCGATTTCAGTGCAGTTTTTGAGTAAACATATTTAAATGGTTCTGTCCCTAAGTAGAGATGGGATCCAGGTTCGACTTGAACCCAATCCAACACTTTCCGAAATCCAATGATCCATCCAATTTGGATGGATCATCTAGATTTCGGACTTCGGAGCCTATTTTCTAAATTATCGAACCTTCGAGGATTATCAAAAATAGCCTTGAACATTCGCTAATCCTCAAAATACGATCGGAAACTCAAAAGTAGTCTCCGATCGTATTTTCGAGGGTTAACAAATGTTCAGGGCTATTTTCGAAAATAGCCTTGAACATTCAATAATAATCAAAAATCTCCTGTTTTTGGATTTCGGATCTTTTGGATTTTTCCAAAACCCGGGAATCTGGAAACAAAACGGAACAAACTAGTGAGTTTTGGCCATCAGTGGATGTGGTATATTTGGATTTTGCGAAAGCTTTTCATACTGTGCCACATAGGCGACTAATGTATAAACTGAGGACTGTTGGCCTTGAAGAAAACCTTTGTTCATGGATAGAGAACTGGTTATTGGATCGCACAGAGAGTGGTTTAATCTGTTTATAAATGACTTAGAAGGGGGCATTGAGAGCAAGGTCTCAGTGTTTGCTGATGATACTAAACTATGCAGAGCTTTGAAACTTCAAGTGATGTGCAAGTGCTGCAAGCAGACCTAGATAGATTATCAAAATGGGCAGCAGAATGGCAGATGAGATTCAATGTTGATAAATGTAAGGTGCTGCATTTGGGATTTAATTTCCTGTGCCACCTACACCGTAAATAACTCTGTGTGAGTGCATCTGTAATGGAAAAAGATTTGTGGGTTCTGGTTGATAACAGACTTAGCTATAGCAAACAATGCCAGGTAGCAATGGCTAAAGCTAGCAAGATATTGTCTTGTATAGAGGGAATAGATTCAAGAGAAAAATATTATTCTCCCTCTTTTACAAGGCACTGGTAAGGCCTCATTTGGAATATGCGGTGCAGTTTTGGAATCCCATATATAAAGGGCATCTTGGAATTGAGGCAGTTCAGAGAAGGGCAACTAAATTAATAAAGGGAATGGAGGGGCTTGAATATGCAGGCAGATTAGACAAGTTAGGGCTGTTTACATTGGAGAAACGACGTTTGCGTGGGGATATGATAACCTTATACAAATATATTAATGGCCATACAATGAACTCTTTGGTGCATTGTTTACTAATAGGTCATATCAGAGGACTTGTGGATATCCTTAAGGTTGGAAAAAAGAAGTTTCACCTTCAGGTTGGAAAGGTTCTTTACAGTGAGAATGGTGAAACTGTGGAATGTCTTCCAGCAGATGTGGTAATGGCAAGTTCATTGAATAGCTTTAAAAAAGGCCTGGATGAGTTCATAAAACTAAATATATTGAGAATTACTGGTATTAATGAATAGTTGGTTGATCCAGGGATACTTTCCGATTGCCGTTTGGAGTCAGGAAAAGAATGAATAGGTTGGACTTGATGGACGTATGTCTTTATTCAACCTTAATTCCTATGTTACTATGTAATTACTATGTTACTATGTCCACCCAATGGGTAAGGTGTATGAAAGTACCACTTGTTTTGGATCATGTCCACCAGTAACTCTACAACTATCCTTCTGGCTTAGAAGTTCTGTCCAATGGGTTAAGCATCTTGGAATTCTGTCCAATGGGGTGGTAAGGGGTAGTAACTGCCGGACATGCTTTGTTTGAGAGTGAATTTTTATACAGTAGATGCAGTAGATTAATTTATAGATTCACTTATTGAATTTTAGAGATTTTGAAATGTTGCTTTTAGAGACAACAATACCTTTCATGGACATTTTTTATTACCCAAATTGCCTTATAATGATCTTTATCTGGCAACCCACTAATTACTTTTATACACATTGCTTGGTAAATAAATGGTTAATCTGGGTATAGTGAAGGACATATGGTAGGTAAAGTGAAGGACAAATTGTTGTAGAATGTGCTTTGTGTGTACTTTAAAGACCACTTAACGTTTAATTGAAAATACAGCAATCTGCCTGCTGCACTTTCTGGAAATGTATAGAATATAGGAAGTTCCTAACAATAAGTAGAGGGGCCTAACGGATGTGGAACGTATCAAACTGAATAGAATAATTAAATGAAATAATATTCTAATATTCTACAATATTTAAAATTCAGAAAGGTTCTACATATTTTTTTGCTAGCGAGCGTCACCAAGGAGGGAAAGGTTTAATGTCAGTAAAATTGGCCTCCCTTGAACACAAAATAACTATAGATGGCTTTAAAATACTAAAAGCTGTGTAGCACCTAGTGTCAGTAACTGGATATAGAGAAAAAATATTTCCGCAGGCAGCAAGAAGAGAGGAAAAGCAGCGCTAATCAAGAGAGAATGTTTATTTTGTATTTTGATAGGGGAAGTGATAGATTGATGATTTAGATAACTGAGGTACAAGTAACTGGTGACTGACAAAAAATGCAATTTAGCCTCATGGTTTTAAGTCTAGCTAAAATGTAGAATACATGATACGTAGTCGCATATACTCAGAGTAAGTGTGTTGATCCAATGCCGTCAAGATCCAGCCTACTCAGCGTACAGTGTTAACCTCCGTCTCAAACCTCTTATGACGAGACACCCCCTTCTTCTGTGGAAACAGCAGTAGATTTTAATGATTAATACAAGGCACTTATTACAGATGCGACCAATGTACAGCGTGCACACAGCCACACGAATTGCCATTGTACCAGTTGAGCAGTGTTAATTAGTAAAGAGACAAAAAGATGTAAGTTGGCATGAATGTATTGATCTCCGGTATGGAAGATGTGCATTAAAGGAGCAGTGTCCAGACCCCTCATTTTGCATAAACTAGATCCAACAGACTACTGGCCCGAAGTCGCGCGCATTTATGATTGCTAGTCTTTAATCACCTTGACCTCACATCCAGTCTGCTCATTCCGATAGTTTCCTGTTAAGTAGTAACCGCCATCAATAGCCCTCAGAGTCTCATGAAACTTGCCCACCCGGACGTTATGTTTGCCAGAAAGTGACCCATCCATAAATAGATTGACTCTGCTCCTAAATCTTATATCAAAAATGTTTTTTTAGGGTGGACATACCCTTTAAAAATTTTCAGATGGGGAATCAAAAAAATATTTTATTTTTATGGTCTAAAGGGACAATATACTGAGAGCTACACATGCAGTAACTAAACAGATCTTTGCCTCCACCCTCAGTCTTCCCACCCCCATGGTTTGCCACAATGGTGTTTATTCTGATGCTTAAAAGACAACTATACAGCAGTTGCATTTAAAAAAGCAAGAGAGGTAGGAGGTAGTTTGAGCCAAATACTCACCTGTTAAAGTTACAGTAGCTGTCACCGTCTCCCAGCTTCTCTCCTTTTTGCACCTGTGCACCATATACACAGTAAACAAAAGAAGTCACAAGACACTTTGTTGAGAAGGCTGGCACTTTGTGCTGGCTGGCCATGTCCCTGACATTTACAATAGCTGGAGCTGTTTTTGTAGCTGGCAAAGTACAGAAAATTCCACATATCCGTTATTAACCTCCATTTTGTCTGGTGTCTCCATTTTGTCTGATATCTCCATTTTGTCTCATGTCTCCATTTTGTCTGATGTCTCCATTTTGTCTAATGTCTCCATTTTGTATGATGTCTGCTTTCATAAAATAGCGTGTGGACAGAAAATGAGAAAGTGTGCAAGCTGCAATGGGGTCAAGTAGGATATGCTTCAAATGGTTTAACAGCTCTAAAATAATATTAATCACAAACAAGCTGTTATAGGATGGGATGACACTCGATGTTTTAGTAATAGTCGGTATTTTCAAAACAAGTCCAGATTGCTTGACCTTTTATTAAATCCATCAAGAGAACCTCATAAACTCAAGCAAAATCTATGTGACCTTCTCGCAGACATTGCATTGCACAGTTCTTCAATTTTCTGTCTCTCTGATGTTTTGTAAGGAACTGCAAAATGCCAGAGATAAATATGAAGATTGTTTTGGAAGTGATTGATGTCTGCACTCATCCTGCTTTAATACTTCCAGTAGACCATAAAGTAACACCATGTAAACTGACATTAAAGGAAACAGGAAAACCAAATCGAGAATATTGGTTTTGTTTGAAGATTCTAATACATGCTGACTTTAAATCAGTCACTTACTGATGGAGGAATCCGGCTGCCGCGTCCACTGATGGTCGCATCCACTGACGTCACGACTAATTTCCCGCACCGAGTCGTGACGTCAGTGGAATGCGACCATCAGTGGACGTGGCAGCCGGATTCCTCCATCAAGTGCATGATGTAGGGGCCCGGACTCTCCTGCAAAGGTAAGTTGCAGCATTAGTAGTAGTGTGTGGCAGGGTGAGAGAATGGGTGCAGGGAGTAGTGTAGTGTAGTAGTGTAGTGTAGTGGCAGGGTGAGAAGATGGGTGCAGGGAGTAGTGTAGTGTACTGTAGTAGTGTAGTGTAGTGGCAGGGTGAGAAGATGGGTGCAGGGAAATAGGTTTTATTCCTGGGGCTGGACCTGGGGCTGGACCTGGGCTGGAGGGAGAGTAAGCAGTCAGGACAGGGTATGTGTTTTGGGGTTAGTGTGTGGGACAGGGTAGTGTGTTTTGGGGTTATGGTTTGCAGTTCCACTCCAGATGTTTCTACTCCCTACTTCCACTCCCTTCTACTACTCACCTCGACTTATACTCGAGTCAATTGGTTTTACTCATTTTTGAGGTAAAATGGGTACTCGACTTAACTCGATCGACTTATACTCAGTATATACGGTATCTTTTTTTTTTACCTTAGGGTGAGGCCACACTGCAAAGCACTCCTGTGCACATGCTAAAGCTGTGATGCTTTCCGCTGCCCGTGAGCACTTTGCGAATTGCATGTGCTCAGATTAACAGATCGCATGCAGCGCACTGTTGCACACTAGTGTGACCACATCAATTGGGACCACCTAGTGTGTGCTTTTAAAAGAACGATTGGATTGCAATGCGATCAGATCACACTTAAAAGCATTCAGTATGCCTAGCCATATTCATCAATCATGTGCATGCACTAATATGCTTAGAAGTAGAGATGTCCGAACTTCGCAAAATCCGGTCCGCTCGAGGATCCGTGAATTTTCGAAAAATTCGAAAATCCACGAGCGGACCCGTTAAAATTAAAAAATACCCTTGAAATAACAAGATTTTCCGTATTTTCGAAATTACGCGTTTTCGAAAATACATGTTTTCCCGTATTTTCGAAAATTTTCGAAATTACGAGGATTACTCGTATTTTTGAAAATACATATTTTCGAAAATGCTAGTTTTCTCTCGGATTTTCGAAGTTTTTTCGAAAATATGTGAAACGCGTAATTTCGAAAATTCCCGAAAATCCGCGAAAACTCTTAATTTTGAGGGTATTTTTCATTTAATGGGTCCGCTCGAGCCCGACGGACCGGATTTTGCGAAGTTTGGACATCTCTAGTATTGAAGTTCTGAAAATCCAATTAAATCAGAATCTTCTATGCTTTTCGAATGTTCGATAGACATTTCTGAAGTTTCAGTGATATTTTCCTTGTTTATTTTTGATGAAAGTTACGAAAATTGTAAAAAAAAAATCTATTGGATCTGTCTTTCAAAACAGGTTTACCTCCGGGGTACTAGGGGTCGCTCTTTGTTTTGGTGGAAGTCTTAGGGGCATATATCTAAATCAGCATTGCTTTCCATTGCTGGTATCCCAGCCATTACCGCCACATCGTATTAATAAGCGGCGATAAAGGCGGTGTTGCACTAAGTTCGGCAGTTTTCAATCGCTAATTTCTAAGTGCCGAAAATGGCTAGGTACCATGTGCTGGGCATGGTAGGGTGTGCAGGGCTTTTTCAAGATCCCTTGCGCCCTCAAAGGGCTATTTGGGGTCTGGCAGCTAGAAGCCGGACCACCCCTAGTCCTAAAAAAAAAAACTATTCCAGTCTCCCCCTTTTTCTTTCACATTGCCAATGACACCGCAGCTGCTGATGTCCCCATTGTCACCATTAATCTCGGTGTCTTCTATCTTCTTCCATCTTCATAATCATCCCTAAAGACTTCCTGATAGTTTCCACCCAGGTTTGCAACCTTTATCTATATATAAGATATTGACTTTGATATTTAAATAAAATTTGCTAAAATATTATTAGTTATCAGGTTTGATGAAGATGAACAAATAGAAGACTCAGAGATCAAGATGGCGGCGACATCAGTGGTGGTGGAGTCATCGGGTAAGCAGTGCCATCGCCGGCATCAGCAACATTGGCAACATTTATGCCATTGTTGACATTGGTGGTGGAGACCTGAAAAGGTTATTTTATGACCAGGGGGTCCTGGTTTCATGCTGTGGGCCCCTTATACTTTATATAAGGCTCTAAGAGCCAGGGGTCCTAATTTTAATTTGCAGAACCCCACAATGGCCCTTTAGAGGGCCGCAAGGGTTCTTTTATGCCTTTGTGGCTTCATTAGGCTTATCAGGCTTTTTACCCCAGTGAAATGAACAGGCTTACAATATTTACAAAAAAAACCTACATTTCTGGTAATCTTATCCTTTCTAGCATGTGAATGCAAGACGCTTTTTTTTCGATAACTGATAAGCAGGTTGACAGCCCAGAGTGGGGGGTTGTGACATTTACTTTTATTGCATTGCTCTTTTCTTTCTCCTTTTCTTTGTAAGCTGTCTGTCATTGGATATAAATTGGGCTCGAACTCGGGTTCGAGTTCGAGTTCTATGCAATCCCTACTTCTTACAGGTTTGTTATAGTTAGGGGTTTGTATAACCTCTTAGATATATTAAGCCGGTCATTCTGCTGTTTTGGAAAGTAGTGGCATCGTATAAGGATTAGATATATGTTAGTGTGTATCTATGTTCACTACCTCTCTGTCTCCATTCTGTTAGTTTGACTTTTTAGTTAATTGGAGTGAAATTTTTTTTCGATAACTGATAAGCAGGTTGACAGCCCAGAGTGGGGGGTTGTGACATTTACTTTTATTGCATTGCTCTTTTCTTTCTCCTTTTCTTTGTAAGCTGTCTGTCATTGGATATAAATTGGGCTCGAACTCGGGTTCGAGTTCGAGTTCTATGCAATCCCTACTTCTTACAGGTTTGTTATAGTTAGGGGTTTGTATAACCTCTTAGATATATTAAGCCGGTCATTCTGCTGTTTTGGAAAGTAGTGGCATCGTATAAGGATTAGATATATGTTAGTGTGTATCTATGTTCACTACCTCTCTGTCTCCATTCTGTTAGTTTGACTTTTTAGTTAATTGGAGTGAAATTTATCTTGAAAGAAATGCACAGATACGGAATAAAGAAATGGTGAGGTATTTCTGTAGAAGGAAATAAAGAACAAAACATTCCACCTGAATCCCAAATACCGGTATGCCCTTTTCGCAAACTCAGTCATGCTTAAAAAAAGAACACAAGTGCAAAATATTAACTTGTGGGTAGGATTACGCAGCAGTCTATAAGTCATGTAGCAGGGATTGCTGCTGTAAATTTAACTCTTGTTGTGCCTGGGTAGGTTTTGCAGAGATCACTGGGTAACAAAGCAGTTAATGTTGGAGTGACTGGAAAGGCAGGGGTTAAACTTCTGACCTTGGTTTTACTAGCAGAGGTCAGAACCAGCAAAGTAACAATCTCCCATAGAACAAAGTAACAAACTTCTATCTGCACATGCACCTATGCATGAGACCAGAGCAAGTGTCTGCATGGGAACATACGACATGTGATTTCATTGGTCTTTGTAAATCCTTCTGACCATTATTATCTATGGGGTGTGGATGATTCTAGTGATGATAATAACAATCTACCGCTTAATGAGGTTCAGCTATAACTACAGCAGGAATGTAGACCTCCAGATGATTGACATTTAAACTTCTAAGCATTGTACAACAGCAGAGTGCAGACAGGGAATGCTGGGATATAGATAGACATAAGGGTTTGCATCAAAAAGTTAACTTAACGTAGTTTTTAGTAGTAGATTGCGTGATCTTTGCGTGATCATTGTGTCTTATTGTATTACCATCGGTTTCCACAGCATAGGTACATGGAATAAAAGACGTATATAGCTAAATGTGGATGGAAACATGATATCTATACATATTATAACCTCCTCTTTTTGCAAGGATCTGACCGCCCGCTGTGACGACCCAATATTTCTTATATATATATAACCAAAGCTCTTATCAAATATATATAAATATTTCTTATATATATATAACCAAAGCTCTTATCAAATATATATATAACCATATATATATATATAACCATATCAAATATATAATAACTCTTTTTTCCTTTTTTTTTTTTTTTTTTTTTTTGAAAATATATATAATTTAAAGTAACAAATAACTTCACAACATAAATATAACTTATAAACAACAAATAGATTTAACAGCAGTCACAATTAAATTGCACAGAAAAGAAGGGACTGGGCGGGTGGGGCAAATCCTAAACCCCTGCTAAGATAAAATGGCGCCGATTTCCTCGTCCTTCTCAGCCATCCAGCCCCTTCCCTGCCCATCCTCTCCATCACCTCTTGCTGTAGCTGATCCAATTCAGCCATTCTCCTGGTCACAATATATGCCTTTTTACTTATGGTTTGCAACAAATCCTAAACCACTGCTAAGATAAAATGGCGCCGATTTCCTCGTGCTGCCCGTCTTTTATAGCCAAGCAGCCGCGCCAGGACGTCCCCCGCTCCGACGTCATCACGCTGCGTTTTTTTTTACCTTAGGGTGAGGCCACACTGCAAAGCACTCCTGTGCACATGCTAAAGCTTGTGATGCTTTCCGCTGCCCGTGAGCACTTTGCGAATTGCATGTGCTCAGATTAACAGATCGCATGTGCAGCGCACTGTTGCACACTAGTGTGACCACATCAATTGGGACACACTAGTGTGTGCTTTTAAAAGAACGATTGGATTGCAATTGCGATCAGATCACACTTAAAAGCATATCAGTATGGCCTAGCCATATTCATCAATCATGTGCATGCACTAATATGCTTAGAAGTAGAGATGTCCGAACTTCGCAAAATCCGGTCCGCTCGAGGATCCGTGAATTTTCGAAAAATTCGAAAATCCACGAGCGGACCCGTTAAAATTAAAAAATACCCTTGAAATAACAAGATTTTCCGTATTTTCGAAATTTACGCGTTTTCGAAAATACATGTTTTCCCGTATTTTCGAAAATTTTCGAAATTACGAGGATTACTCGTATTTTTGAAAATACATATTTTCGAAAATGCTAGTTTTTCTCGGATTTTCGAAGATTTTCGAAAATATGTGAAACGCGTAATTTCGAAAATTCCCGAAAATCCGCGAAAACTCGTAATTTTGAGGGTCTTTTTCATTTTAATGGGTCCGCTCGAGCCTCGAGCGGACCGGATTTTGCGAAGTTTGGACATCTCTAGTATTGAAGTTCTGAAAATCCAATTAAATCAGAATCTTCTATAGCATTTTCGAATGTTCGATAGACATTTCTGAAGTTTCAGATGATATTTTCCTTGTTTTAATTTTTGATGAAAGTTACGAAAATTGTAAAAAAAAAATCTATTGGATCTGTCTTTCAAAACAGGTTTACCCGTGGGTACTAGGGGTCAGCTCTTTGTTTTGGTGGAAGTCTTAGGGGCATATATCTAAATCAGCATTGCTTTACACTGCTGGTATCCCAGCCATTACCGCCACATCGTATTAATAAAGCGGCGATAAAGGCGGTGTTGCACTAAGTTCGGCAGTTTTCAATCGCTAATTTCTAAGGTGCCGAAAATGGCTAGGTACCATGTGCTGGGCATGGTAGGGTGTGCAAGGGCTTTTTCAAGATCCCTTGCAGCCCTCAAAAGGGCTATTGTGGGGTCTGGCAGCTAGAAGCCGGGACCACCCCTAGTCCTAAAAAAAAAAACTATTCCAGTCTCCCCCTTTTTCTTTCACATTGCCAATGACACCGCAGCTGCTGATGTCCCCATTGTCACCATCTTAATCTCGGTGTCTTCTATCTTCTTCCATCTTCATAATCATCCCTAAAGACTTCCTGATGAGTTCCACCCAGGTTTGCAACTCTTTATCTATATATAAGATATTGACTTATGATATTTAAATAAAATTTGCTAAAATATTAAAATTAGTTATCAGGTTATGATGAAGATGGAACAAGATAGAAGACTCAGAGATCAAGATGGCGGCGACATCAGTGGTGGTGGAGTCATCGGGTAAAGCAGTGCCATCGCCGGCATCAGCAACATTGGCAACATTTATGCCATTGTTGACATTGGTGGTGGAGACCTGAAAAGGTTATTTTTATGACCAGGGGGTCCTGGTTTCATGCTGTGGGACCCCCTTATACTTATATAAAGGCTCATAAGAGCCAGGGGTCCTAATTTTAATTTGCAGAACCCCACAATGGCCCTTTAGAGGGCCGCAAGGGTTCTTTTATGCCTTTGTGGCTTCATTAGGCTTATCAGGCTTTTTACCCCAGTGAAATGAAACAGGCTTACAATATTTACAAAAAAAACCTACATTTCTGGTAAGTCTTATCCTTTCTAGCATGTGAATGCAAGACAGCAAATTTTTCCCCAAGATAATACATTTCCCTAGTGACCATAAATATATTTATAGAATTGTCATTATGTAACAAAATTATTCGGTTTTCCCTGAATATTTTTCTAACATTTCCTTTCCCATAAATCTGACTGTGGAAGTCTGAATCAGCCAATCAGAGTTTATATCTTAATGGGAAAGTAGACTTAGAATAAAGAATGCCAACATCTGTTTGGCTGAGAATGGTTGCTGGAGAGGACAAATGTTTGATTTGTTTGCTTTTGACATTGTTACAGAAGTTTGTAACAAAGAAATCTATTTCCAGCATTTCATATTCTCTCTAATAGAATCGAAAAGCGTTAGCAAAAGAAATCAGTTTCTGCTTGGGATCCTTTTGTCATATTGCATGAGTACATGTGCTATAGAAAGCAGTGGGTATTATGAGCTAAAATGAGACCCAAGCAATGCCAGGTACTGATAATTAGAGATGGCCGGTTCGCGGA
Organism: Hymenochirus boettgeri; assembly: GCA_019447015.1. Lineage (NCBI taxonomy): Eukaryota > Metazoa > Chordata > Amphibia > Anura > Pipidae > Hymenochirus > Hymenochirus boettgeri. The sequence continues at coordinate 34,017,944 of CM033472.1, read as the reverse complement.
CCCGAACCCGGATCCGCCGCGGATTTCTCCCGTCCGCGAACGGCGGATTATTCCGGACTTTCCGGACTTCCGAACTTCCGAACTGCGGATTTTTTTTTTTTACGAAAATTTTCGAAAAATACGAGGATTCGCGTAATTACGAGGATTCACGTAATTACGATTATTCTCTTTTTATTCTAATTACGAGAATACTCGTAAAAATGAGTAATTCGTGTAAATTTTCAAGACGGAGCAAGCCACATGATCCAAATTAGCCAATGGCAGCTATCATAGTTACAGAAAGCCTCGTTTTTTTACGGAAATCTTCGTTTTTACGGGAATCCTCGTAGTTTCGAAAAATACTGTTTTTTTAAAGTCACGCTAGCGGACTGTACTTTTTAGGTATTGTTGGCATTTATACATGCTTCTAAGGCCATTACCCAGGTCCCTGAGTGGTTAAGTGTACGTTACCAAGGCTATTTAGACCACTTTTAATGCGGATTTTGCCGAACTTTAATTTTAATACGTTTTAACGGGTCCGCTGGCGGATTTTCGAATTTTCGGATTTTTTCGAAAATCCGCGGATCCTCGCGCGGACCGGATTTTTCGAAGTTCGGACATCTCTACTGATAATTAATGAAATGGTTAAATCAGCAGGCATAGAAGTAAGCAGAATAGAACTGCTCTACTACAATAATACCTAATCTGTGTCTATGAATAAGATTGATGTTTGTATAATGTCACAAACATGAGTGTCATGACATTAGCTATAATTGCAGCATTAATTTTCAAATGTATCTAAATAACAGTCAATCAGTATGGAAACTTCCAGGTGGTCCAATTGTCAGATAGTCAAAGGGTTAACCAAATTCCTGCCTGACCATTTGTAAAAGATTGTGTTTGTTCAACCCAGCAGGGTGTCTGTTCAAAGGGGCAAAGTGTGAAAGTCACTGTAAAATGCACCGACCTGAAAAGACTTTCCGGCAGGAGAACCACAGGAACAGGTTCCAGTTCAAAGTTCATATTTCCTAATAATTAGGGGTAAAAGAATCATGGAATACTTTCCAGAATAATGTCAGCTGACATGGAACTAAGCCTCAATCGTCCATACCTTCTAAAGGATTGTATCATAAGGAAAACTTAAGATATTTTACTTCTCGGTCATACCAACTCATAACGATATCATGTTTATGGACGTATCAGATGCCATTTACCCTAAGTATTCTATTCTTTAGCACTTTACCCTTAACTGTGTGCTGCTTTTTATGTTTAATAATTTACCCTAGCATTTTTCTGTACCATTTTATGCACTCTTTTTCACCTTTTAATAAATGATATAAAAGAATTCTGAGTGTATCCCAAAACTAATCTGTGTCTTTGTTAAGCTACTGTATAGGAAGTATTACTTAGATATATACTGTATATAATCGTATAGAAGTTATAGGTGTGGATAACCTCTTCTTACTAGAGATGGTCGAACTATTGAAAGTTCGGTCCGTTTTCGAACTTTCCGAACTATGTAAAAGTTCGAAAGTTCGAAACGGACCCATAAAGTCTATGGGAGGCAAATAGTCGAAATCGAGTCAAATACAGCTAAAATATTAATGGTAACTTAATGTAAATGGCTGTGGGACCTGGGAAATGGTCGGGGGACATGTTACAATATCCAGGACTTTCGTAATAAAATCGTTTTACTCTCACACGCGCTACTTTCGAGCTTTCGCGTTCGAACGTTCGGTAACATGGACATTTTACTCGCAGTCGATTCGTGCGCTATAGGCTTTAATGGAACTTTACTCGCAGATTCGATGTCGCGCCTAGATACCATGTACATTTTACTCGCGGATTCGAACTTTCGAACATTCGAAACATTCGATAAATCATCGAAAGTCCGGAATATCTAAATAGTCCGCGTCCGAGATGTCGAGAAGTCCGGGATCGTTCGAACTCGAACAGTTCGGCTCGAACTCGGGTTCGATTTCGAGTTCTATGCAATCCCTACTTCTTACAGGTTTTGTTATGTTAGGGGTTGTATAACCTCTTGATATATTAAGCCGGTCATTCTGCTGTTTTGGAAAGTAGTGCAGTCGTATAAGGATAGATATATGTTGTGTTGTACTATGTTCACTACCTCTCTGTCTCCCATTCTGTTAGTTTGACTTTTAGTTAATTGGAGTGAAATTTTTTTTCGATAACTGGTGCAGGTTGACAGCCCAGAGTGGGGGTTGTGACATTTACTTTTGGCATGCTCTTTTCTTTCTCCTTTTTCTTTGTAAGCTGTCTGTCATTGGATATAAATTGGCCAATAACTGGCCCTAACTACTGATCTTGCCTTTTTGGCTGCATGAGCTGACAGCTTCTCGTCTCTGTGTGGGCCTGATGCTTGAAGCGGACTCTCTGATTTAAAGTACTTTGCTAAACAAGCACAGGTTGGAGAACAATTACCCAGAAGGCTGGCAAACCTTCAATGTAACACACATATTGGAAATTGGGCTGTTGTACATCCAAATTTCCAAAATGCACAATGCAACACACCGCTGGTTGGCTCCTTGGCCAGACAGTTGGTAGGTGCAATCCTCCAGCCCCCTCGCTTCCAGGGCTTCACATCCAAGCAAGGCAAAGAGTAGAGGAGCCACACACTAGTGAAAATTTCTTTTATTTGTGCAAAAACAACAGCAACAACGTTTGGGGCCTAGAGTCCCCAAACGTTGTAGCTGTTGTTTTTGCCCAAATAAAGAAGTATTCACCATAGTAGTGTGTTCCTCTAATTTTTCCTGCTTGGCTGTTGTACATCCACATTAAAGTGCAAGAGAGACCAAAAATATACAATGCAATTAGTGCACAAACAATTCTAATTGCATATTGGCTACCTCCATAAGGTTGCTGCTACAAACAGCCTGCTAACCCTGGATAAATAAACAATAGTTCAAATACTGGCCATTATTTTAAGCCCAGTCACCATGTCAAGGTTGCTTCAACCTCGACGTGGTGACTGGGCTTAAAATAATTGAATTCTATTTTCTGAGAGAAACTGTATTCTTCATGATGGTGCTCCTCAGAAAAACGAATTTTTGTGGAGGTAGGAATTGCCAATCCTACCTGCCTGCCAGGTACTTTCATTCTAACTAGATTTAAAAACTTTATACTTGATATAATTCTCCTTTAATATTTGTTTTTTATTGTTTTTAATGCATTAGTGGGATTGAGAAATGTGTACCTGAAGCCCCCAAACATAATAAATATCAATGTGCAAGATATCCTTTAATAAATGAGCCACAATCTTTCTAGTCACTTTTTCTTTGTTAGGGCCCAACTGAATTAAAGCTCAAAACCTTCATATCTCATTTAACTAAAAAGTGTGTATGATACCTTTACTGTGGCCTGAAAAAATGGGAGAACTGTGAAAGGCTATTGACATGGTGAAAAGGACATTCATGTTGTTCATAGTCATTTAGCAGCGTCATGACCTTCCAAGCCATCCAGCCACTGGGTTAGTACAATAAGTCAATTGTATGCATGTACACCATACCTAATGTGTGGGAACCGAAAAACCATTGTTATATGCAGATACATTCGATGGAAACTACGTGTTAATAAATAGATAGCCAGCCCAGGGACAATATATCCTCATCGCCAATGTACTCTAAAAATCCATTCTCAGGTTATATACATGTGTTCCATCCGGAGCCTGAAATATTGTCTGAGTTATGCAGCAAATATTGTCGGCCTTGCAGTGTCTGTAGCAACACGACTTAAACATTTTATAATTCTTGCATGGCAGTTTTTGAAATTTTCTACAATGACTTTAATATCCCTTGGACAGAATGGCTCTGTAGCCTGTTCAACAGTTATACATGTGTTTCTTGTAATATTGCAAATTGTGTAAAGTGGCTAAGACACCCCAATAAGACTGTATTGATTCATAAATATCAACCAAGTCATATATCATCTAGGCTAGTCCTACAGTATAAGAATGTGATACTTCCCAGCAATGTTCATGAATAGTACCCCATATAGTTATGCATTAGCCAAATCTTTTTAACAAACACAATCATTCGATAACTCAAATTTATATAACCCCCAAACCCGACTTTAGTCCAGATTAATAAGCAGTCAAATCAATTACAGGGCTTGGTCAAAAAGGAGTTGAGAGGAGTCCAAGTTTCGAAACAAACCGGTTTCATTTTAAAACTTTTGGTTTGAAAATCCACGGATCCGGCAAAAACATGGTAAATAGTAGGATACCAGGGACGAATGAAAGGACGAACATAGTGGTAGAAAAAAATAAAGTCTCCACTTTATACCTTTCTAAGCGATTCTTTACAAAAATACAGTACATTATATTATACCAGTAGACAAGCAGCTGGTGGTTCACATTCCTTGTTTATTGCCGTGCATGCGTCATCCTTCCTGCTTCATGCAGGAATAAAGATCCACTCCCCTATCAGCCTCTTTTATCCCTTTGGGGTAAGAGGTGAAGGGGTTAGAAGGTGTTTGGACTGCACTAAAATGCTGAACCACAGATAGTTTTGGTTAGATGCATACATCTGTCAGGAAAAACAAACATTAGATACTGGTCACTTGTCAAATAGATGCCCCCAACTTAAGCTGATAAATTAACCATTTTATAACATAAGTAACTAACCAGATATTTGAGGATAATTATTACCTCCATTCTGGCAGAGTAAGATGGCTCTCCCTCCATGCAGTCAATTAAGGCTTTGACTTCTGACATCAATGACTGCTGTTTCACCTGCTGCCTTCTAAAAAAAAAACATAAAGGAGAACTAAAGTCAACATTGTTCCAATTGACAGAGCACATTTACAAACATACAACAATCTGTGTCTCACCTCCTTTGCTGTGGCTGCTAGGTGGTTTATGAAATTATTCTGAGCGTACTTGGGGTTAGCTCCCATAATCCACCTTATCTGGGTGACAACCAGCTAAGTGTACTCTGTACACTATATGCTCGGTAGTGCAGATCAAAACAAGGAAGCTGCAGCCTTGTTTCCTAGCAGCTGACAGCCTATCATTTAACAGCACAAAGTTCCTCCCTCTCCCTGACACAGAATATCGATTTCAGTGCAGTTTTTGAGTAAACATATTTAAATGGTTCTGTCCCTAAGTAGAGATGGGATCCAGGTTCGACTTGAACCCATATCCAACACAGTTCCGAAATCCGAATGATCCATCCAAATTTGGATGGATCATCTAGATTTCGGGACTTCGGAGCCTATTTTCTATAATTATCGAACCTTCGAGGATTATCAAAAATAGCCTTGAACATTCGCTAATCCTCAAAAATACGATCGGAAACTCAAAAGTAGTCTCCGATCGTATTTTCGAGGGTTAACAAATGTTCAGGGCTATTTTCGAAAATAGCCTTGAACATTCAATAATAATCAAAAATACGTCCTGTTTTTGGATTTTCGGATCTTTTGGATTTTTCCAAAACCCGGGAATCTGGAAACAAAACGGAACAAACTAGTGAGTTTGGGCCATCAGTGGATGTGGTGTATTTGGATTTTGCGAAAGCTTTTCATACTGTGCCACATAGGCGACTAATGTATAAACTGAGGACTGTTGGCCTTGAAGAAAACCTTTGTTCATGGATAGAGAACTGGTTATTGGATCGCAAACAGAGAGTGGTTTAATCTGTTTATAAATGACTTAGAAGGGGGCATTGAGAGCAAGGTCTCAGTGTTTGCTGATGATACTAAACTATGCAGAGCTTTGGAAACTTCAAGTGATGTGCAAGTGCTGCAAGCAGACCTAGATAGATTATCAAAATGGGCAGCAGAATGGCAGATGAGATTCAATGTTGATAAATGTAAGGTGCTGCATTTGGGATTTAATAATTCCTGTGCCACCTACACCGTAAATAACTCTGTGTTGAGTGCATCTGTAATGGAAAAAGATTTGTGGGTTCTGGTTGATAACAGACTTAGCTATAGCAAACAATGCCAGGTAGCAATGGCTAAAGCTAGCAAGATATTGTCTTGTATAAAGAGGGGAATAGATTCAAGAGAGAAAAATATTATTCTCCCTCTTTACAAGGCACTGGTAAGGCCTCATTTGGAATATGCGGTGCAGTTTTGGAATCCCATATATAAAAGGGACATCTTGGAAATTGAGGCAGTTCAGAGAAGGGCAACTAAATTAATAAAGGGAATGGAGGGGCTTGAATATGCAGGCAGATTAGACAAGTTCTGCCCAGGGCTGTTTACATTGGAGAGAAACGACGTTTTGCGTGGGGATCATGATAACCTTAGTACAAATATATTAATGGGCCCTACAATGAACTCTTTGGGCATTGTTTAATAATAGGTCATATCAGAGGACTTGTGGATATCCTTTAAGGTTGGAAGAAAAGAAGTTTCACCTTCGGTAGGAAAGGTTTCTTTACAGTGAGAATGGTGATGAACTGTGGAACTGTCTTCCAGCAGATGTGGTAATGGGAAGTTCATTGAATAGCTTTAAAAAAGGCCTGGATGGTTCCTAAAACTAAATAATATTGAGAATTACTGGTATTAATGAATATAGATCTGGTTGATCCAGGGATACTTTCCGATTGCCGTTTGGAGTCAGGAAAGAATGAATAGGTTGGACTTGATGGACGTATGTCTTTATTCAACCTTAATTACTATGTTACTATGTAATTACTATGTTACTATGTCCACCCAATGGGTAAAGGTGTATGAAAGTACACTTGTTTTGGATCATGTCCACCAGTAACTCCTAAACTATCCTTCTGGCTTGAGAAGTTCTGTCCAATGGGTTAAGCATCTTGAGAATTCTGTCCAATGGGGTGGTAAGGGGTAGTAACTGCCGGACATGCTTTGTTTGAGAGTGAATTTTTATACAGTAGATGCAGTAGATTAATTATATAATGATTCACTTATTGAATTTTAGAGATTTTGAAATGTTGCTTTTAGAGACAACAATACCTTTCATGGACATTTTTTATTATCCAAATTGCTCTTATAAATGATCTTTATCTGGCAACCCACTAATTAACTTTTATACACATTGCTTGGTAAATAAATGGTTAATCTGGTAGGTATAGTGAAGGACATAGCGGTAGGTAAAGTGAAGGACAAATTGTTGTAGAATGTGCTTTGTGTGTAATTTAAAGACCAGCTTAACGTTTAATTGAAAATACAGCAATCTGCCTGCTGCACTTTCTGGAAATGTATAGAATATAAAGGAAGTTCCTAACAATAAGTAGAGGGGCCTAACGGATGTGGAACGTATCAAACTGAATAGAATAAATTAAATGAAATAATATTCTAATAATATCTACAATATTTAAAATTCAGGAAGGTTCTTACATATTTTTTTGCTAGCGAGCAACTAGAATCGCTTTAAGATGAAGATTGAAATGCTCAACCACCCATTGCACTACATTCTATTTAAAAGCTGTAAATGAAAGTGCGGTGCGTTTGTGAGATGTACAGCACACTTGTGTCTGCTAACAGATTAATGGTTACTTTAAATACAATTTCATTCCTGAATCGTTTAGAAGTTTACATTTTCTCTAACCCAGGGAGGAAACAAATAGTTATTAGAAGACGTGCCTTTAATCTTGTTATTTACTTAACTCTGTACTGAACGTTTACGTCCATCCATCTTTGATATGTCTATGTACCTAATTTAACTGGGAGCTTTAAAATGCTAAGTCAATACTCAGAATATCTTGATCATTTAATTAACTAATTAACAGTATTAAAAAAACAAACCTCCCCCCTTCACACCCCCACATAAAACCACCAAGAAGGTTTACATTTTTTACCTTTCTTCAATGCACATTCCCAGGCCAGACCCTTATGATCATATAATGTTACTAAAACCCCTTTGTTTATATTGTATCTAACTGCACTGATAGCCATGAAATTGTATGTAGATTGTATGTAGAGTGTATGCAGGTTAATCTTTTTCTTTGTTACTAAAGGTTCGTACACATGTGCGATCGCGGGTGCCGACCCGCTACGCACGATGTGTATGAATGGCCGTTTTGGACAATAATCGGCCCATGTATGGGCACTTTATCACCGAAACGGCCACTCGTTCGGAGATCCGCCCGGTGGATCGGGCCAATAAAGTGCCCATACACGGTGATTATCAGCTGATGTTCGTACACATCATGCGTCACAGGTCGGTACCCCGTTCGCACGTGTGTAAGAACTTAAGTTGTTGGTTGCAAATATGCAGCACTTCCACCAGTGCTAGTTGCAATTTTGCCTGTGCTATGCAGTGCTTTTTAAAATCAAGTTCCCCAGACAACAATGTAACCCCAGGTTCGATCTAATGTCCCATACCTGTCTGGAAAAGTCTGGTTTAAGTCTAGTTGATAGTGTATTTCACTGCTCTCTACGAGTGCTTCTCCATGGCCAGTCGTGAACAATCATGTTGGGTGGAATGGGGCTAGACCTGAACTGTGAGCTAGTTTGACAGCCCATTATGGAACATCTAGATCAAACCCAGGGGCGACAACCTAGTGTTTGAATCCCCCCTGGCTACTATTAGGGAGATAAGAAGTTTGGGGGGTTTAATTGCCTTTAATTGGAGGTCTTATGCATTTAATATAAAGCATTGCAATGCCTCTTTTCTCATTATAAAGTGGGTTGAGGAAGTGAAAAATTGCATAGTAATGATGCTTAGTCTAGTAACTGGTGGCCATAGATGCAACAACACAGTCGAAACAATCTTGGGATAGGACATTCGTATTGGCCAATAGGGGAAAAAATTCCAACTGCCTAATAAAAAAAATTGTAGATCAGTCCGATGAACCATAAATGGGCCGATGATTCACTAATCATATAACCAAATTGTTAGTTGTATGGTCACCTTTAGAAGATGCTGTTGTCAACCACACAAGAAGTGCAGTGTGTTTGCCTAAAGATGTTAACAAAATATAGATATTTCCTTACACAAGTTAGTATGGCATATGCATTTTTGAATGAAGTGCATGAGTTAAGAATGTGCATTTATATACATTTTCCTCTCTGTAAGAGTATAAAAAGTTCTAAAGGTAAAAAACTCATTCTAAGATATCTTTCCTTACACATACATATCCTTATATACAAAAACACATTTGGATTGCTTGCTTCATTGCCTCCACATTAAGGAAATATTGAAAGGAAATTAGACTAGATGGACCTATGTCTTTATACATCCTCCAATACGATGTTACTATGTACTGTTGACAGACATTAGGGGTAGGTATAAAGGTTGGACTGAATGGACATATGTCTTATATTACCTCCAATACTGTTACTATGTAACTGTTACGACAGACATTATGGTAGTGTATAAAGGGTAGATTAGATGGACCATGTCCTTTATTCAACCCTCCAATACTATGTTACTATGTAACTGTTAGACAGACCTTATGGGTAGGGTATAAAGATTGGACTAGATGGACCTATGTCTTTATATTACCTCCAATACTATGTTACATGTAACTGTTAGACAACATTATGGGTGGTATAAAGTTGGACTAGATGGACCTATGTCTTTATACATCCTCCAATACTATGTTACTTGTAACTGTTAGACAGACATTAGTGGTAGTTAAAAGGTTGGACTGAATGGACATATGTCTTTATACAACCTCCAATACTATGTTACATGAACTGTTAGACAGACATTATGGGTATGTATAGGTTATTTGTAATCTCTAGTGTAATGTTTTCCCCCGCACTCTCTCTCACTATAGGTGCTGCTCCCTTTCTGCTTACCACCTGCAGTTCTTTATCTACAAATTGTACTTGGTTGAAGAACGCACACTATTGAACTTCTTGCTTTTTTAATATTTTTCAGTGACATGCTTGCACACGTTGTGCAAGCATGACTGAATAATATTAAAAGCAAGAAGTTCAATAGTGTGCGTTCTTCAACCCAATACAATTTGTAAGTGTATAAAGGTTAGACTAGATGGACCTATTCTTTATTCACCTCCAATACTATTATACTATGTAACTGTTAGACAGACATTATGGTAGGGTATAAAGCTTGGACTAGATGGACCTATGTCTTTATATTACCTCCAAAACTATGTTACTATGTAAATCTTAGACAGACATTATGGGTAGGGTATAAAGGTTGGACTAGATGGACGTATGTCTTTATATTACCTCCAATACTATGTTACTATGTAACTGTGTGGCAGCATGACAGAAGACTCTGTCTCCAAACGTTTTGATGTGGACTATGGGGATGACCAATTTATTTGATCCTTTTGATCTAAGATTGTGGGGGGTGTGATGCAGGTATCCAGGGCCCAGATTGTGTAAAGATTTGAATGTCAATAAGCCGATCTTAAACATAAATCTCCATTTTATCGGTAGCCAGTGGTGTGAGCGAATGGTTGGTGTTAAGTGGCAGTGGTGGGGTTGGCTTGTTAATAACCTCGCGGCAGCATTCTGTACTAGCTGCAGGCAGTACCGGTCTTTTTTTTGGAAGGCCTGTATAGAGAACATTGAGATAGTCCAACCATGATGTGATGAATGCATGGACCAGGGTTGGAAGATCTTCTGGAGGAATGAGGTGCGTTATTTTTGCAATGTTTCTTGGGTGAAAGAAGGAATTTTTCACAACAGATGAGATTTGGTTTCTGAAGCTTAGTTCCCCATCAATCAGTACACCCAGGCTGCGCACAAAATCTTCCTATTCTTAATGCTACTGGCTGAGACTTGAGCTGCTTTGCTGTCGAGCGCTGACCTCCAATAACTAGAACTTTTTTTCAGCATTTAATTTTAGCCGTGATCATTCATCCATTCCTGAAGTTCAGCTAAGCATTCATCTATTTGTCGTTAAGGGTCTGTGGCGCCAGGTTTGAAAGCTAAATACAGTTGGGTGTCATCAGCATATGGTAATAAGAAATGTATACAGCTCTATGGTTCTCATTTAGGAGCTTTTGTTCTGGAGATCTTATTAGAGTAGCTGTAATTGCCAGATTAGAACAAAATGAATCACATTTATGAAATGCATTTACTTATATTGCTATTGATCCAGCTGATTCAATTCCATTAATATTATACTGACTGACCTATGTATAGTGCACCAATCTGTAGCTGTTCCAACATGTTTCTTAAAACAAACTGATGGACAACTGGATTTTTAAACAATAATTGTTTTGCTTCTGTTGTTTTACAACTTGGTTATAAAAAATATCAACAAATGGTCTTTTATTTCTGATGTCTTCCCGTTTAGGACCTAAGAAGTGGATCATTTAACAAAAGCTTAAATTCCAGCGAAGAGACAATGAAGGATAATCATCATGAGAAGAAATGCGATACCCACAATGTAAGTACAAGATAAAACATAAATCAACTCATAATGAATGTCTACCCATAGTCCTAAATGTTCTGAATATCAAAAGCAGCAAACACCTTCTAACATTTACTAGTTCGTTTTTTTCTCAATACTACCAAGGTGGTTTCTGATGTTCTCTATGGGGAAAATACCCCCTGTGCAATATAGAGTAATTAGGACAAAAAATGTTTTGATATTTTATAGATCCTATTACTTGTAGCTAATTCAAATCAAAGACCATTGCATTGATTATTTTGGGTGCATTTAAAGTGCATGTGAATCATTTTTAATCAATTACAACTAACCCTTTTCCTGTTAATTTCATAAAACCTGAGCTAGGTTATGCAGTCAGAAATCTCTTTGTACCCCCAGAACCATGCACAGCAAGGAAAATCAGTAAGGTTAATAACTCATTAGCAAAAAGGTGACAGATTGGAGAAGTCTATTGCCCCTTTACGGATGCGGACCACACTAGCATCACCAAATGCAGTGAGTGGTCCATTTCTGTAGCTCCACACCCAGTCCACTCATAGCATCCCCCACACAATGTTACTGTGAGCTGTTGTTTTTTTTTCAAACTGGCCACATGTGGTTGAGCACCTATGTATTTACTCAGAAGACATATAAATATTAAGATTTATTTTAAACAAAGAAAAATGTAGGAAGCATGTTATTTATATTCTTAAAAAGACTTACAAGTCCGCGATCTAACACCGCTTGATCCATGCCTCCGCTGTTGCTGGAGCATGCCCTTTACATGTACAGGCAGCAGCAGTGGAGGCTTGTTTGGTAATAGCTTTCAGCTATTGGCCTTGACTTTGTTGAGAAGGCTGGCACTTTGTGCTGGCTGGCCATGTCCCTGACATTTACAATAGCTGGAGCTGTTTTTGTAGCTGGCAAAGTACAGAAAATTCCACATATCCGTTATTAACCTCCATTTTGTCTGGTGTCTCCATTTTGTCTGATATCTCCATTTTGTCTTGTCTAGAACAATTTGGGATAAACACATCGAGAAAGATTTGCAGGATGTGCTGGTGCTTGCTGCCTTTCTGTAGCTAAATCAGAAAAAATACATTGTCTAATGTGGCTGTGTCAGATTAACCTGCAGTCTTACCATTTTCATGCTTGTTTCATCAATTTTTGTGATATGCTAGAGTGGGAAAAATGTATCCATATCCTTGGCAACCAGATGGAGTACAAAGGCGTGCAATACGCTGTATGATTCATATGCCGCAACTGCCATAAGTCCAATGATCAGAGGTTCTTTAACATAATATATTAACACTTGGGCTACCGCCAGTCCAGTATTAAGTGTGATGAAAATATCTCTTAACAAATACTAAAAAAGGGGAATTAAAGTAGAACTAAACTCAAAATATTAACAGGGAGATGTAACAAAAGTTCTTCAGGGTTATTCAATAAAAATTCTTATCGTTAAAAATGGTGCTAATTTTCCTAACCAATTAGATGTTAGCTTTCAAATATTAAATATGATCTGATTGGTTGGGGCAAAATTAGCACCATTTTAAATGATAAGAACTTTTATTGAATAACCTTGTAGAACTTTTATTGAATCTCCCTGTTAATCGTTAAAAATGGTGCAAATTTTGACCCAACTAATCAGATTTTAGCTTTCAAATGGTAAATAACACCTGATTGGTTGGGGCAAAATAAGCTCCATTTTTAATAAGAACTTTTATTACATTACAGTTAGTATTTAAATGTTTACGGGCTCCAAATCCAGCCTAACGGACTGCTGGACTAAATTTTCCATAAAACAATAGTTACCTTACAGATAACGACATCATAGGGACATCATAAGAAGTCCAGGCCCTCCTATAACAATTGGCCACTAACGATGTTAGAACAAAGTTGTCCTGCAGTATTTGAAATGTTTCAGGCTCTGCTAGATCTTATCCACAACTAAATATTTGTGCTTTAGCTCTCCTGTTATGGCTAGGCCACACTAGCACGTTTTTTTTTGTGTTTCGATTGCGCGTCCGCGCACGTTTTGGTAACGCATGTGCAAAACACACAAGAATCGCGCACACAATCGCGTGCGATAACGCTCGCGATTTGGTGCGCGATTCCTGTGCGTTGCACTGTGGCCTCACCCTTAAGCAGATTTGCTAATTTCCTAGGACAATGTTCTTTGAAAATTAACTTTTGTAATTAACTTTGATTCCCTTTATACATCACATAGAGCTACATTCTGGGTTATAATGCTGTAAACAAGCTCACAGTTATTTAAATGTTACAATATAAATAGACTGAATGACTGATGCACCCACAATATGCACTGAACTTTATTACCACAGCCTGCCTACTCAGCTATAAGGTTTAATTTTCTTTGGATGTATCACCCCATGACTCACTAATTAAAGCCGAACAGCCAAATAAAATATTGAATAATAATACTTAGAATAATACATTAGAGGTTTAATTTTTAACAGAGAACTAAAGGCTATTAATAAAAGTAACAAAAAGAGGAACCAGAACGCTTCTCAGGTGAACAGGTGATAAAGGGGGAGGATCCCTCCAATTTATTCAGATACAAAGCAATCCAACGTTTCGGGGGGGACGTATCCACCCTTCCTCAGGGATAACAATAAACAAGTGAAGCAGCAGCTATATCACAACAGTGGGAGGAGTCTAAACTCACTAATTTAACTAGTTTAGACTATTGTTATTGTTATCCCTGAGGAAAGGTGGATACATCCCCTCGAAACGTTGGATTGCTTTGTATCTTCATAAACTATAGGGGTTCTCCCCCTTTTATCACGTGTAGGGTGGTCATGTGGTCCTGTTTTTGTTCTGCAGTAACGATTGGCCCTTTGCAATGGTGTTTGAACGGTGCAGCACCAGAGAAAACTAGCAGGGGTGTTAGTGTGCCTATCCAATACTGTTCTAGACACTGTTAATAATAGGAACACACACATTTTTTTTTTGGACGTCAGTTCACCTTGTTCTCCTTTAATGGACAATTATAGTATCTCAAATTCCCCTAAAGTGAGGACCTAACCCCTCTCCCCATATCAATGCTGCAAAGCCCTGCTTGTAGAGCCGGTCTAGCCCCGTGTTCTCCTACATTCTGGGGCCTGACCAATAAGAAGACACACTTCCTGCAGAGCACATCTTCCCAGTCTCACACTATTTTACAACAATAGTATCACAGTATTGCGCCACAGGGTTTTATTACACATAGTAGCATAGTGTAAGGAGAATGAAAACTAAAATACAAATAAGACTAAGGGGCATATTTCTAAACGGCCATTAACTTTTCGCGGCCAAGTTTCCTGCCGTTTTCACCAAAATCCCCATTAACGGGTGGTCACATTCGCCAGAAATATGATTGGGTACTGTATACCAAGCATTGAAAAATTGACCAATCAGAATTTGATTAGGACTTTCTGCAAAAATATATAAAGAGCTAAAAACCTCTGCGGAGCTCAGAAGTCATTGCAGTATGGCAGAAGAAAGAAGATGTCTGCTCCGATGAAGCCGGTGGTGCCAGCAGGCTCACTGGTGGCTGCAGTGAGCCTGCCTGGCATTGGCGACTTCAGTGGTGCAGCTGTCGCTGGCTGTGAAGAATGAAGACGGCGGATCATTGAGGTTAACGGTGTCGGAGGTACCCATGGCGGCTGCAGGGGTACATTCGGGGTTGGTGGCCTCAGCGGAGCTGGTGTCACCGGATGAAAGACAGAAGATGCCCCCAAGTGCTCTTTTAAGAGCTGCCGGGGGTCCCGGTTCGATCTTCATGACCCCCAACAAAGGCACTTCTCAGTGCCGCAAGGGCCCTTACACGGGTCAGGGAGGGGGGTCCTGGTTCAGGCTGCGGGACCCCTTAAGCCCCAAATAACCCTCCTCAGACCCGCAAGGGCACTTCTCAGTGCCGTAAGGGCCCTGATAGGGCTGAGGAGGGGGGTCCTGGTTCGGGCTGGGGTCTGGGTTCAAGCTGTGGGACCCCTTAAGCACCAAAGGGCTCTTGTCAGAGCCGCAAGGGCACTTCTCAGTGCCACAAGGACCCTGATAGGGCCGGGGAGGGGGATCCTGGTTTGAGCTGCAGGACCCCTTAAGCCTCAAAGGGCTCTTGTCAGAGCTGCAAGGGCACTTCTAAGTGCTGCAAGGGCCCTGATAGGGCCATGGAGGGGGGGGCCCAGTTTGAGCTGCCCCCCCCTCCCTGCTGGAAGGTCCCTCCACCGCTGGGAAGGGTCGCATGGCAGGTGGTCTCCGCCGCGGACACCCGCCACGGGTTGTGCGTACACCCCCGCCCCGACCCCGGGCAATCTCGGCTGTTTTCGGCACCTTCAAGGTGGCAAAGTGAAACGGCCGTGATTAACGCAGCGCATCAGTTACTGCCGCTTTATTAATATAAGTGAGTGGTAACTGATGCGATGTTAACGAGGCATTAACTTTTCGCGCCCGGGTTTCGCCCTTTAATAAATCGCGTTAATAGTGTTTTGGCCAAAAGCGGCAGGAAACTCAGACGCCAAAAGTTTACACCTGTTTATAAATATGCCCCTAAATCCATAATTCCTAACTAGCAAAAAACATGTGTAATTCTGCAGGCTTCTGGTATTTCCTGATTTCTGTGTCCCCCCTTCCAGTTGTCTGTTCAGTCTTGATTACATAATGGTAACAAAAAGGTCATCCAATAGTTAATTTAGAGTTCTGAAAAGGGAGGAACTTACTAAGCAGACACAACTATGTAAAAAATGTCCAGGACCCATTCTGGGTGGAGCCTGCAGAAGTTAGGAAATGTATAATAATAATGTAGCAATAATGTACTCTAAATACTACTACTATATTGGGAGGTGAACAATAAAGCTACCTTTAAGCTATACATTCTAGAATGAATTCAGGCTTATTTATGTGTTTATCTCTCCTTTAAATTAGGTCTGTGATTGGCTAAGAAGGGGGCAGGGGTTGTGGGTGCAACATTTCCATTATAACAGCTTTAGACTGTTAAATTACAGAATCTAGGCAGGGGGTGGGTTTGAATTGTGAGTACAGATTTCCTTTAAATTTATATCAAGTTTTCTTTGGTGAGTTAAATCTATCTTCCACCCTGTCATCTAAGCAGAAGGCTATGCTGGCCAAATGGAATCAGTCCAAGAAGATAACCTTTCCACAAACAACATTGATACCAATATCAAACCTAATCAAGCCAACTTATCCATGTAAATCACATTATCACTGATCCAGTTTACAGTAATAATCAAGGAACTTAAAGTCACCTGTGTCATACCCATTTCTCTAAAAGGCTAATTATCCTATATACTAATACGCCCCTGTAAATATGCATGGACGCTGGACCAATCTGCACGAGCATGTGGCATCATCCAACCACTGCCCACAGATGGGTCTGGGGGTGGGGGTGGTGCAGGGTTTGCTAGTTAAAGTATATTACAGTTCTATATTGTAGAGTAAATATAATCTTCGTATATTGTATAATCGTGAATGGCAACTGAAAAACACTGCGGGGAGAAGAGAGCTATATATATTTATATTCTGTCTCAGGTTTCAGCTGTAGATAAGGTTAATAGGTGAGCACAGCTGTGTGAATTCTGGTTAGTGTGTATGCTCAGCGCTTAACAAGTCTATTTATTGTTCTTTAATGACTGTTTAAGAGCTGAATGTGAAGCAGGACACAGTTCATAAAACAGCTATTGTATTAAGCCGAAGTGATGATTCTTTGTAAAATTCCAGCACAACAATTTTCCACCCCGCAGGTAGCAATCAAAAAATGTCATCATTTCAGCATTTTAACATGTAACTCGTTTGTAACTTGTTTGAATTATGTAATTATCTGTCTGCTGTTTGTTGGTTCTTAAGAGAATGTCAACAGTATTAAATGTTTGAACCTTATGGTTCATATCGAGAAATGGTTAAGTCTGATGTTAATCACATAGTATAGTTGTGGTTTTAAAGCCTGATTTTGCCCAGATATTTCTGCTTTCTTTGATTCTTTTGAATAGATTGTCAAATTTAATTGTAAAAAAACTTTCATTGTAAAACCATTTAAGGAAGAAATTACAGCTAATGGTAAATATAATTCATCAATTTCTGTTGATTTAACTGTTTTCAAGCACTGGTGGTAAGGCACTAGGCTGTAGTCACAAGTTCGCAAGCACTGTATTTATTCTTTAACTGAAACAGGAATGTCTACAATAACTACATTCCTCTACTTTTAAATAAATATGCTTGGTGCACACACAATTACACTAGTACAATTAAACTGATTTAATATTGACCACTTCTTACTAAACCTCATCAAAATAAATGGTACAATGCGAGTACAAATTAAATTACAGACAATGAACCTGAGATACACTTCAATATCCACAAAGAATTCTTAAATCCATACACTTGAAATTCAATTCTTTTCCTCTAGATTAAATTTTAAGATAACAACAGTAAACTATTACAACAAACCTTTAATTAACAGTTTGTTTAGTATAATCTACTTGTCAACATGCATTCCTTAAGTTGGGAAAATACATTTTACACGCTAAAGTGTTCTTTAAATGACTGCAGTAACTTTTTTTTATACCTTTTATGGTCATTGATTACTTATTAAAGGAACAGTTCAGTAAAAAAGTGAACTATTCCTTTATTGCATTAATTTTAGAACAGGAGGTTACAGTAATGTTCTCCATTTTTGTTTGTGCATTTCACGTGCATTGCTGTCAGAATATCATTATCAATCCTTGCCATGCCTGTTAAAAAATGTGTATATATAGCTGTAGCATGCCTACTGTTCATATACGAGAATCTATCTGTATTTGGAGGCAGGAAATAGCAGCAACTAGAGTATTAAAGGGATGTTTAGAGCCCCCCTACTAAAATCTATACTTACATCCAGAACCCCCTAATCCTTTTCCTCTAAGAGCTCACACAGACCCTATGAGGCTTTTCAGAGATTAAATAAGTAGGTACATTACTATCTGAAGTATTTAATTCCCAGGCTTGCTTTGTAACAGTTAACAGAAACATGCATCTTGTAAGATTTTAAACAATATCTATGCAGAGTCAGATAGTTGTCCTTCCGACTTATACTACTAAAGCTGCCACTCTTGTTGTTCTTGCTGTCAATCAAGATGAGTCCATGTAGAGAAAGGTAAAATAAAAGCTCTGTAGGTGTCTAGCATGGCCTGTAAGACCCATTCAGAAACCTTTTCTACTACCCATTGTCCAGAGCTTTTTCCTTTCTTTTGTTGGGAGCTTTCTGTACCTTCTGAAAGGTGTCTAGCTAAGCAATAAAAGAAGTGTTACTCCTTCTCGTTACATGGGTTAGTTCAGAGAGAAAGCAAGAAGTCCACTTTACTGCCATTAAAATTCACCTGAACCTTTACTGAAATGTCAGTGGACAGACAGAAGAGATGATCAGAGATTTATCTGCCTTAAAAAGAAAAAGGATCAAACTAATGTTAAAAAGAAAGAAAAAACCCTCAAACTAAATAACACCTTGTGCCAGTACCATTTGCTATTGTAGTTAACGATCTGATGTTTAAAATGTTATGTAATGAACTCACAGATGTTTAAATGTTTCTGGACTTCATGTAATTCTGTACAGTATACAGTAGTAATGTTCATAGCATTCTTTAAAGGAAATGTACACTGTAAAACAAAGTTTATTTTACTAGATAGACGTAGTTTTAAAATTAAACATGTGTAATTATTTTTTGTTCTATTCTCCCCCACCCCATAGCCTACCTTTCCTCCTTGAATCTTGGTCTTTTCCTTCTCTTGTAAATTGTAGCTGTTGATCCGCCCTGGATCCTGACGGCAGGCTTGCTTCTGGTGGACAGAGCATTACATCCGTATTTGCAGCGTGCGCGCAGCCTCATGGCACAAGGCCGCATGCGAAACATGGATTTAAGCCTGCCAGTTAGGATCTCGTGGGGGCGGATCAACAGCTACAATGTACAAGAGAAGGAAAAGACCAAGATTCAAGGAGGAAAGGTAGGCTATGGGGGTGGGATAGAACAAAAAAAATGACACACCTTTAGTTTTAAAGCTACGTCTATTCAGTAAAGTAAACTTTGTTTCACAGTGTACATTTCCTTTAAAAACTAATCATTGCAATAATTGTACTTTGGCACCCAAAATCTTATTACAGAAATTAACAGTTGGTTAGTTGCAGTTTATCACATTATTTTAATATTATAATTATATTGGCCAGAGAGTCTCGACCCAAACCTGGCTTTGTGTTGAAACTCTTAGTTTGATATTCCAACGGTCACAAACGATGGAGTTTCGATGCAGGACCCGGTTTCGTTTCGGTTTAGAAAAACTGAGAATCTGTTGGAATTTTTAAAATTTCTAAAAGTCGGAAGTTCACATTTTAAAATTAGCAAATCAACAAGTCCTAAAATACATATGTCCTGATTAGAGATGGCTGAAATTTTGAAAGTTCGGTCCGTTTTCGAACTTTCGAACTATATGGAAGGTTCGAAAATGGACCCGTTAAAGTAATGGGATTAAATAGTTCGAATAGTTTGAATTAAATACAATTAAAATATCAATGGTAACTTAATGTAAATGGCTGTGGGACCTGGGAAATGGACTGGGGAACACGTTCAATATCCAGGACTTTCAAAAAATCGATTTTACTCTCACACATGCTACTTTCGAGCTCTCATGTTTGAACATTCAATAATTATCCCATTAGAGATGGCCGAACGTTCTGTCTGTTTTTGAACTTTCGAACTTCAGAGAAAGTCTATGGGGGAGTGATAGTTCAAAAAGTCCGAAACTTACCACTAACAGTGGTAACTTACTGTAAATGGCTGTGGCACCTATGAAACAGTCAGGGGAATATGTCACTGTCACCAAAACTTGTTAAAACACTTCCTGAAGTCAGACGGGCAATTGTCGGGTTTTGAGCAAGCTACATTCGACGATAAATTCGAGGATTATCGAACGAACAAAGATCGTGAGCATTACATTCGAGGATTATCGAACGATCCTTCCTGTATTAGCGAACGGTACATTCGAGGATTATCGAACGAACGAACGATCCTTCCTGTATTATCGAACGGTACATTCGAGGATAATCGAACGAACAATCCTTCCTGGATTAGCGAACGGTACATTTGAGGGTTAGTTCGGCTCGAACTATATGGTTATTATATGGTTATTATATTACTGGGTTATTATATGACTAGGTTATTATATGGTTATTATATTACTAGGTTATTATAGGGTTATTATACGACTAGGTTATTATATGAATAGGTTATTATATGGTTATTATATTACTAGGTTGTTATATGGTTATTATATGACTAGGTTATTATAGGGTTATTATATGACTAGGTTATTATATGGTTATTATATTGTTATTATATGACTAGGTTATTATATGGTTATTATATGACTAGGTTATTATAGGGTTATTAAATGACTAGGTTATTATATGGTTATTATATTGTTATTATATGACTAGGTTATTATATGGTTATTATATGACTAGATTATTATATGGTTATTATATGGTTATTATATGACTAGGTTATTATATGTTTATTATATGACTAGGTTATTATATGACTAGGTTATTATATGGTTATTATATGGTTATTATATGACTAGGCTATTATATGGTTATTATATGGTTATTATATGACTAGGCTATTATATGGTTATTATATGGTTATTATGTGACTATTATTATATGGTTAATATATGGTTAATATATGGTTATTATATGACTAGGTTATTATATGGTTATTTTATGGTTATTATAAGGTTATTATATTACTAGGTTATTATATGGTTATTATATGACTAGGTTATTATAGGATTATTATATGACATGGTTATTATATGGTTATTATATGACTAGGTTATACCATTTAATATCTAGCATAAGATAACCATATAAAATCCTAGTCATATAATAACCAAGATAATAACAATATAATAACCTAGTCATTAATAACCCTAAAACCAGTCATATTAATAACATATAATAACCTAGTATATAATAAACAATATAATAACCATATAAAACTAGTCATATAATAACCCTAAAAACTAGTCATATACTAACCATATAACAACCTAGTAATATAATAACCATAAATAACCTATTCATATAATAACCTAGTCGTATAATAACCCTATAATAACCTAGTAATATAATAACCATAAATAACCTAGTCATTAATAAACCCCGTAATATAATAACCATATAATAACCATATAGTTCGAGCCGAACTAACCTCAAATGTACCGTTCGCTAATCCAGGAAGGATTGTTCGTTCGATTATCCTCGAATGACCGTTCGATAATACAGGAAGGATCGTTCATTCGTTCGATAATCCTCGAATGTACCGTTCGCTAATACAGGAAGGATCGTTCGATAATCCTCGAATGTAATGCTCACGATCTTTGTTCGTTCGATAATCCTCGAATTTATCGTCGAATGTAGCTTGCTCAAAACCCGACAATTGCCCGTCTGACTTCAGGAAGTGTTTTAACAAGTTTTGGTGACAGTGACATATTCCCCTGACTGTTTATAGGTGCCCAGCCTTTACAGTAAGTTACCACTGTTAGTGGTAAGTTTCGGACTTTTTGAACTATCACTCCCCCATAGACTTTCTCTGAAGTTCGAAAGTTCGAAAACAGACAGAACGTTCGGCCATCTCTAATGGGATAATTATTGAATGTTCAAACATGAGAGCTCGAAAGTAGCATGTGTGAGAGTAAAATCGATTTTTTGAAAGTCCTGGATATTGAACGTGTTCCCAGTCCATTTCCAGGTCCCACAGCCATTACATTAAGTTACCATTGATATTTTAATTGTATTTAATTCAAACTATTCGAACTATTTGAATCCCATTGACTTTAAGGGTCCATTTTCGAACCTTCCATATAGTTCGAAAGTTCGAAAACGGGCCGAATTTCAAAATTTCAGCCATCTCTAATCAGGACATATGTTTTAGGACTTGTTGATTTGCTAATTTTAAAATGGGAACTTCCGACTTTTAGAAATTTTAAAAATTCCAACAGATTCTCAGTTTTTCTAAACCGAGAACGAAACCGGGTCCTGCATCGAAACTCCATCGTTTGTGACCGTTGGAATATCAATATCAAGAGTTTCAACACAAAGCCAGGTTTGGGTCGAGACTCTCTGGCCAATATAATTATAATATTAAAATAATGTGATAAACTGCAACTAACCAACTGTAATTTCTGTAATAAGATTTTGGGTGCCAAAGTACCATTATTGCAATGATTAGTTTTTAAGGAAATGTACACTGTGAAACAAAGTTTACTTTACTGAATAGACGTAGCTTTAAAACTAAAGGGGTGTGTCATTTTTTTGTCTATCCCCCCCATAGCCTACCTTTCCTCCTTGAATCTTGGTCTTTTCCTTCTCTTGTACATTGTAGCTGTTGATCCGCCCCCACGAGATCCTAACTGGCAGGTTAAATCCATGTTTCGCATGCGGCCTTGTGCCATGAGGCTGCGCGCACGCTGCAAATACGGATGTAATGCTCTGTCCACCAGAAGCAAGCCTGCCAGTCAGGATCTCAAGGGGGCGGATCAACAGCTACAATTTACAAGAGAAGGAAAAGACCAAGATTCAAGGAGGAAAGGTAGGCTATGGGGTGGGGGAGAATAGAACAAAAAATAATACACATGTTTAATTTTAAAACTACGTCTATCTAGTAAAATAAACTTTGTTTTACAGTGTACATTTCCTTTAAAGAATGCTATGAACATTACTACTGTATACTGTACAGAATTACATGAAGTCCAGAAACATTTAAACATCTGTGAGTTCATTACATAACATTTTAAACATCAGATCGTTAACTACAATAGCAAATGGTACTGGCACAAGGTGTTATTTAGTTTGAGGGTTTTTTTCTTTCTTTTTAACATTAGTTTGATCCTTTTTCTTTTTAAGGCAGATAAATCTCTGATCATCTCTTCTGTCTGTCCATGACATTTCAGTAAAGGTTCAGGTGAATTTTAATGGCAGTAAAGTGGACTTCTTGCTTTCTCTCTGAACTAACCCATGTAACGAGAAGGAGTAACACTTCTTTATTGCTTAGCTAGACACCTTTCAGAAGGTACAGAAAGCTCCCAACAAAAGAAAGGAAAAGCTCTGGACAATGGGTAGTAGAAAAGGTTTCTGAATGGGTCTTACAGGCCATGCTAGACACCTACAGAGCTTTTATTTTACCTTTCTCTACATGGATCATCTTGATTGACAGCAAGAACAACAAGAGTGCAGCTTTAGTAGTATAAGTTGAAGGACAACTATCTGACTCTGGATAGATATTGTTTAAAATCTTACAAGATGCATGTTTTGTTAACTGTTACAAAGCAAGCCTGGGAATTAAATACTTCAGGTAGTAATGTAACTATTATTTATCTCTGAAAAGCCTCATAGGGTCTGTGTGAGCTCTTAGAGGAAAAGGATTGGGGGTTCTGGATGTAAGTATAGATTTTAGTAGGGGGGCTCTAAACATCCCTTTAATACTCTAGTTGCTGCTATTTCCTGCCTCCAAATACAGATAGATTCTCGTATATGAACAGTAGGCATGCTACAGACTATATACACATTTTTTAACAGGCATGGCAAGGATTGATAATGATATTCTGACAGCAATGCAAGTGAAATGCACAAACAAAAATGGAGAACATTACTGTAACTCCTGTTCTAAAATTAATGCAATAAAGGAATAGTTCACTTTTACTGAACTGTTCCTTTAATAAGTAATCAATGACCATAAAAGGTATAAAAAAAAGTTACTGCAGTCATTTAAAGAACACTTTAGCGTGTAAAATGTATTTTCCCAACTTAAGGAATGCAGTTGACAAGTAGATTATACTAAACAAAATGTTAATTAAAGGTTTGTTGTAATAGTTTACTGTTGTTATCTTAAAATTTAATCTAGAGGAAAAGAATTGAATTTCAAGTGTATGGATTTAGAATTCTTTGTGGATATTGAAGTGTATCTCAGGTTCATTGTCTGTAATTTAATTTGTACTCGCATTGTACCATTTATTTTGATGAGGTTTAGTAAGAAGTGGTCAATATTAAATCAGTTTAATTGTACTAGTGTAATTGTGTGTGCACCAAGCATATTTATTTAAAAGTAGAGGAAGTAGTTATTGTAGACATTCCTGTTTCAGTTAAAGAATAAATACAGTGCTTGCGAACTGTGACTAACGCCTAGTGCCTTACCACCAGTGCTTGAAAAAAGTTAAATCAACAGAAATTGATGAATTATATTTACCATTAGCTGTAATTTCTTCCTTAAATGGTTTTACAATGAAAGTTTTTTTACAATTAAATTGATATCTATTCAAAAGAATCAAAGAAAGCAGAAATATCTGGGCAAAATCAGGCTTTAAAACACACAACTATACTATGTGATTAACATCAGACTTAACCATTTCTCGATATGAACCATAAGGTTCAAACATTTAATACTGTTGACATCTCTTAAGAACCAACAAACAGCAGACATAATTACATAATTCAAACAAGTTACAACGAGTTACAGTTAAAATGCTGAAATGATGACATTTTTTGATTGATCCTGCGGGGTGGAAAATTGTTGTGCTGGAATTTTACAAGAATCATCACTTCGGCTTATACAATAGCTGTTTTATGAACTGTGTCCTGCTTCACATTCAGCTCTTAAACAGTCATTAAAGAACATAAATAGACTTGTTAAGCGCTGAGCATACACACTAACCAGAATTCACACAGCTGTGCTCACCTATTAACCTATCTACAGCTGAAACCTGAAGACAGAATATAAATATATATAGCTCTTTCCCCGCAGTGTTTTCAGTTGCCATTCACGATATTACAATATACGAAGATTAATTTACTCTACAATATAGAACTGTAATATACTTTAACTAGCAAACACCCGCACCCCCCCCCCAGACCCATCTGTGGGCAGTGGTTGGATGATGCCACATGCTCGTGCAGATTGGTCCAGCGTCCATGCATATTTACAGGGGGCGTATTAGTATATAGGATAATTAGCCTTTAGAGAAATGGGATGACACAGGTGACTTTAAGTTCCTTGATTATACTGTAAACTGGATCAGTGATAATGTGATTTACATGGATAAGTTGGCTTGATTAGG
The DNA here is from genome assembly GCA_019447015.1 of Hymenochirus boettgeri. Lineage (NCBI taxonomy): Eukaryota > Metazoa > Chordata > Amphibia > Anura > Pipidae > Hymenochirus > Hymenochirus boettgeri. Next base: position 33,992,518 of record CM033472.1, on the reverse strand, counting down.
TTTGATATTGGTATCAATGTTGTTTGTGGAAAGGTTATCTTCTTGGACTGATTCCATTTGGCCAGCATAGCCTTCTGCTTAGATGACAGGGTGGAAGATAGATTAACTCACCAAAGAAAACTTGATATAAATTTAAAGGAAATCTGTACTCACAATTCAAACCCACCCCCTGCTAGATTCTGTAATTTAACAGTCTAAAGCTGTTATAATGGAAATGTTGCACCCACAACCCCTGCCCCCTTTTAGCCAATCACAGACCTAATTTAAAGAGAGATAAAACAATATAAAGCCTGAATTCATTCTAGATGTATAGCTTAAAGGTAGCTTTATTGTTCACCTCCCAATATAGTTAGTAGATAGAGTACATTATTGCTACATATTATAACATTCCTAACTTCTGCAGGCTCCACCCAGAATGGGTCCTGGACATTTTTTACATAGTTGTGTCTGCTTAGTAAGTTCCTCCCTTTTCAGAACTCTAAATTAACTATTGGATGACCTTTTGTTACCATTATGTAATCAAGACGAACAGACAACTGGAAGGGGGGACACAGAAATCAGGAAATACCAGAAGCCTGAAGAATTACACATGTTTTTGCTAGTTAGGAATTATGATTTAGGGGCATATTTATAAACAGGTGTAAACTTTTGGGTCTGAGTTTCCTGCCGCTTTTGGCCAAAACACTATTAACGCGATTTATTAAAGGGCGAAACCCGGGCGCGAAAAGTTATGCCTCGTTAACATCGCATCAGTTACCACTCACTTATATTAATAAAGCGGCAGTTACTGATGCGCTGCGTTAATCACGGCTGTTTCACTTTGCCACCTTGAAGGTGCCGAAAACAGCCGAGATTGCCCGGGGTCGGGGCGGGGGTGTACGACAACCGTGGCGGGTGTCCGCGGCGGAGACCACCTGCCATGCGACCCTTCCCAGCGGGGTGGAGGGACCTTCCAGCAGGGAGGGGGGGGCAGCTCAAACTGGGCCCCCCCCTCCATGGCCCTATCAGGGCCCTTGCAGCACTTAGAAGTGCCCTTGCAGCTCTGACAAGAGCCTTTGAGGTTAAGGGGTCCTGCAGCTCAAACCAGGATCCCCCTCCCGGCCCTATCAGGGTCCTTGTGGCACTGAGAAGTGCCCTTGCAGCTCTGACAAGAGCCCTTTGGTGCTTAAGGGGTCCCACAGCTTGAACCCAGACCCCAGCCCGAACCAGGACCCCCCTCCTCAGCCCTATCAGGGCCCTTACGGCATGAGAAGTGCCCTTGCGGGTCGAGGAGGGTTATTTGGGGCTTAAGGGGTCCGCAGCCTGAACCAGGACCCCCCTCCTGACCCGTGTAAGGGCCCTTGCGGCACTGAGAAGTGCCTTTGTTGGGGGTCATGAAGATCGAACCGGGACCCCCGGCAGCTCTTAAAAGAGCACTTGGGGGCATCTTCTGTCTTTCATCCGGTGACACCAGCTCGCTGAGGCCACCAAACCCGAATGTACCCCTGCAGCCGCCATGGGTACCTCCGACACCGTTAACCTCAATGATCCGCCGTCTTCATTCTTCACAGCCAGCGACAGCTGCACCACTGAAGGCGCCAATGCCAGGCAGGCTCACTGCAGCCACCAGTGAGCCTGCTGGCACCACCGGCTTCATCGGAGCAGACATCTTCTTCTTTCTGCCATACTGCAATGACTTCTGAGCTCCGCAGAGGTTTTTAGCTCTTTATATATTTTTGCAGAAAGTCCTAATCAAATTCTGATTGGTCAATTTTTCAATGCTGGTATACAGTACCCAATCATATTTCTGGCGAATGTGACCACCGTTAATGGGGATTTTGGTGAAAACGGCAGGAAACTTGGCCGCGAAAAGTTAATGGCCGTTTAGAAATATGCCCCTTAGTCTTATTTGTATTTTAGTTTTCATTCTCCTTACACTATGCTACTATGTGTAATAAAACCCTGTGGCGCAATACTGTGATACTATTGTTGTAAAATAGTGTGAGACTGGGAAGATGTGCTCTGCAGGAAGTGTGTCTTCTTATTGGTCAGGCCCCAGAATGTAGGAGAACACGGGGCTAGACCGGCTCTACAAGCAGGGCTTTGCAGCATTGATATGGGGAGAGGGGTTAGGTCCTCACTTTAGGGGAATTTGAGATACTATAATTGTCCATTAAAGGAGAACAAGGTGAGTGAACGAGTCCAAAAAAAAATGTGTGTGTTCCTATTATTAACAGTGTCTAGAACAGTATTGGATAGGCACACTAACACCCCTGCTAGTTTTCTCTGGTGCTGCACCGTTCAAACACCATTGCAAAGGGCCAATCGTTACTGCAGAACAAAAACAGGACCACATGAACCACCCTACACGTGATAAAAGGGGGAGAACCCCTATAGTTTATGAAGATACAAAGCAATCCAACGTTTCGAGGGGATGTATCCACCTTCTCAGGGATAACAATAACAATAGTCTAAACTAGTTAAATTAGTGAGTTTAGACTCCTCCCACTGTTGTGATATAGCTGCTGCTTCACTTGTTTATTGTTATCCCTGAGGAAGGGTGGATACGTCCCCCCCGAAACGTTGGATGCTTTGTATCTGAATAAATTGGAGGGATCCTCCCCTTATCAACGTTCACCTGAGAAGCGTTCTGGTTCTCTTTTTGTTACTTTTATTAATAGCCTTTAGTCTCTGTTTAAAAATTAAACTCTAATGATTATTCTAAGTATTATTATTCAATATTTTATTTGGCTGTTCGGCTTTAATTAGTGAGTCATGGGGTGATACATCCAAAGAAAATTAAACCTATAGCTGAGAGGCAGGCTGTGGTAATAAAGTTCAGTGCATATTGTGGTGCATCCGTCATTCAGTCTATTTAATTGTAACATTTAAATAACTGTGAGCTGTTTACAGCTTATAACCCAGAATGTAGCTCTATGTGATGTATAAGGGAATCAAAGTTAATTACAAAAGTTAATTTTCAAAGAACATTGTCCTAGGAAATTAGCAAATGTCTGCTAAGGGTGAGGCCACAGTGCAACGCACAGGAATCGCGCACCAAATCGCGAGCGTTATCGCACGCGATGTGTGTGCGCGATTTGTGTGTTTTGCACATGCGTTACCAAAACGCGGCCGGACGGCAATCGAAAACAAAAAAAAACGTGCTAGTGTGGCTAGCCATAACAGGAGAGCTAAAGCACAAATATTTAGTTGTGGATAAGATCTAGCAGAGCCTGAAACTTTCAAAAACTGCAGGACAACTTTGTTCTACAATCGTTAGTGGCCAATGTTATAGGAGGGCCTGGACTTCTATGATGCCCTATGATGTCGTATCTGTAAGGTAACTATGTTTTATGGAAAATTTAGTCCAGCAGTCCGTTAGGGCTGGATTTGGAGCCGTAAACATTTAAATACTAACTGTAATGTAATAAAAGTTCTTATTAAAAATGGAGCTTATTTTGCCCAACCAATCAGGGGTTATTTACCATTTGAAAGCTAAAATCTGATTAGTGGGTCAAAATTTGCACCATTTTAACGATTAACAGGGAGATTCAATAAAAGTTCTACAAGGTTATTCAATAAAAGTTCTTATCATTTAAAATGGTGCTAATTTTGCCCCAACCAATCAGATCATATTTAATATTTGAAAGCTAACATCTAATTGGTTAGGAAAATTAGCACCATTTTTACGATAAGAATTTTATGAATAACCTGAAGAATTTTGTACATCTCCCTGTAATATTTTGAGTTTAGTTCTACTTTAATTCCCCTTTTAGTATTTGTTAAGAGATATTTTCATCACACTTAATACTGGACTGGCGGTAGCCCAAGTGTTATATATTATGTTAAAGAACCTCTGATCATGGACTTATGGCAGTTGCGGCATATGAATCATACAGCGTATTGCACGCCTTTGTACTCCATCTGGTTGCCAAGGATATGGATACATTTTTCCCACTCTAGCATATCACAAAAATTGATGAAAAAGCATGAAAATGGTAAGACTGCAGGTTAATCTGACACAGCCACATTAGACAATGTATTTTTTCTGATTTAGCTACAGAAAGGCAGCAAGCACCAGCACATCCTGAAATCTTTCTCGATGTGTTTTCCCAAATTGTTCTAGACAAAGGGCAAAATAATATCCCTCACCTTGATTTCAGCAATCTGCAGAAAATCGACAGTATGGATAACTCATGGTCTAATTGATTACTAGATCTGACAGTACAGAGTACGTCCAGACTGCCAGTAATCTGAGCATGCTCATAATGATAAATGCTTTCCAAAGTAGAGTGGGAAAAAAATGTTCTTCCCCAAAAGACCCTTAAAGTAAAATAACAGTTTAATGACAATAAAGATGTACATTTAGCTATTTGGGTAAATAAACAGGGCTATGTACCGAGAGCCGCTATCGCAAAGTAGGTAAAGTTTCATTAATATGTTAACGTGGATTCATAACACTTAAATAAGTTTGTGCGTCTAGACAACACAAGCAATTTACCCAAATTTAACATCATAAATGCGTGATCCTAATGAGATTTTTTTGGACTATTTTTAACACCACCACTATGATGGTTTATTAGAGATGTAATGTGGGTTCGAATTGAATCTGAAGGTTTCAAAGTCCGTCAAAACTTTCGGAAAAGGGCTATGCACGGAGAGAGACAATTTAAAGTCAAACAGACCACTAACAATACACCCAGCATGTGTGTAACAAACAAACAAATTATGTGAGTGTATGTTGGGAAGCCAAAAGGGTAAATTAAAAGTTTATATAGTATCTTACAAGCTACAAGTACAAATGGCATACATTCTTATGTATGGCATTTGTACTTGTAGCTTGTAAGATACTATATAATGGCATACATTCTTATGTGTAGTATTTCACAAAAGGTTATATATGTAGATATCATGTTTCCATCCACATATAGCTATATACGTCTTTTATTCCATGTACCTATGCTGTGGAAACGATGGTAATACAATAAGACACAATGATCACGCAAAGATCACGCCAAAATCTATACTAAAAACTACGTTAAGTTAACTTTTTGATGCAAAACCCTTATGTCTATCTAATCCCAGCATTCCCTGTCTGCATCTGCTGTTGTACAATGCTTAGAAGTTTAAATGTCAATCATCTGGAGGTCTACATTCCTGCTGTAGTTATAGCTGAACCTCATTAAGCGGTAGATTGTTTTATCATCACTAGAATCATCCAAACCCATAGATAATAATGGTCAGAAGGATTTAAAAGACCAATGAAATCACATGTCGTATGTTCCCATGCAGACACTTGCTCTGGTCTATGCCTAGGTGCATGTGCAGATAGAAGTTTGTACTTTGTTCTATGGGAGATTGTACTTTGCTGGTTCTGACCTCTGCTAGTAAAACCAAGGTCAGAAGTTTAACCCCTGCCTTTCCAGTCACTCCAACATTAACTGCTTTGTTACCCAGTGATCTCTGCAAAACCTACCCAGGCACAACAAGAGTTAAATTTACAGCAGCAATCCCTGCTACATGATATAGACTGCTGGAGTATCCTACCCACAAGTTAATATTTTGCACTTGTGTTTTTTTTTAAGCAGGACTGAGTTTGCGAAAAGGGCATACGGTATTGGGATTCAGGTGGAATGTTTTGGTCTTTATTTCCTTTACAGAAATACCTCACCATTTCTTATTCCGTATCTGTGCATTCTTTCAAGATAAATGATAATATTGTTTTGTTTGAGATTCTAATACATGCTGACTTTAAAAAGCCCTGCTGTAAATCCCTTGGATATTATGTATTTTCTTAATAGGGTTTTAAACAAGGGTTTGGTTAAGCAAGGGAAACTAATACCGTAGATTTTAAAATTCCTGCATATATGTACTTCTAATTCTGCTTTGCTTTGGTAAAGGTACTTTGTGTCTTGAACCGAATGCTTGCAATTTCCAAAAACAGCTCTTGTGGCTAATGATAACAAAAAAAAGGACAATATGTTTATTATAGTGATGTTTTCCTGTTTCCTTTAATGTCAGTTACATGGTGTGTACTTTATGGTCTACTGGAAGTATTAAAGCAGGATGAGTGCAGACATCAATCACTTCCAAAACAATCTTCATATTTATTACTCTGGCATTTTTGCAGTTCCTTACAAAACATCAGAGAGACAGAAAATTGAAGAACTGTGCAAGCAATGTCTGCGAGAAGGTCACATAGATTTGCTTGATTTATGAGGTTCTCTTGATGGATTTAAAAAAGGTCAAGCAATCTGGACTTGTTTGAAAATACCGACTATTACTAAAACATCGAGTGTCATCCCATCCTATAACAGCTTGTTTGTGATTAATATTATTTTAGAGCTGTTAAACATTTGAAGCATATCCTACTTGACCCCATTGCAGCTGCACACTTCTCATTTCTGTCCACACGCTATTTTATGAAAGCAGACAATCAGACAAAATGGAGACAATTAGACAAAATGGAGACATCAGACAAAATGGAGACATCAGACAAAATGGAGATATCAGACAAAATGGGAGACACCAGAAAAAATGGAGGTTAATACGGAATGTGGAATTTTCTGTACTTTGCCAGCTACAAAAACAGCTCCAGCTATTTGTAAATGTCAGGACATGGCCCAGCCAGCACAAAGTGCCAGCCTTCAACAAATCACAACTTCAGCTACTGTATGAAGAAAGACCTAATTCCTTTTAGATGCCGTTTGAGAATTCCTACCTGTTGTGATTCTAAGTAAAGTGCTCAACATTTGCAGTCACGTGTGTCTTGTGACTTTTTTGTTTACTGTGTATAGGTGCACAGGTGCAAAAAGGAGAGAAGCTGGGAGACGGTGACAGCTACTGTAACTTTAAACAGGTGAGTTTTGGCTCAAACTACCTCCTACCTTCTTTAAATGCAACTGCTGTATAGTTGTCTTTTAAGCATCAGAATAAAACCCATGTGGCAAACCATGGGGGTGGGAAACTGAGGGTGGAGGCAAAGATCTGTTTAGTTACTGCATGGTAGCTCTCAGTATATTGTCCCTTTAGACCATAAAAATAAAATAATTTTTTTGATTCCCATCTGAAAATTTTTAAAGGGTATGTCCCCCCTAAAAAAACATTTTGATATAAGATTCCCCCTGGTCTCCAGCCCCAACCGCTATATTTATATTTTAAGAAGCTCCCAAACTTACTTACCTCCCCTTTCCTCCGCCGCGCTCCGGCCCTCTGCTTGCGAGGAAAAGCAAGCAGAGGGCGTATTATATGGTTATTATATGACTAGGTTATTATATGGTTATTATATGGTTATTATATGACTAGGCTATTATATGGTTATTATATGGTTATTATATGACTAGGCTATTATATGGTTATTATATGGTTATTATGTGACTATTATTATATGGTTAATATATGGTTAATATATGGTTATTATATGACTAAGTTATTATATGTTTATTTTATGGTTATTATAAGGTTATTATATTACTAGCTTATTATATGGTTATTATATGACTAGGTTATTATAGGATTATTATATGACATGGTTATTATATGGTTATTATATGACTAGGTTATTATATGGTTATTATATGACTTGGTTATTATATGGTTATTATATGGTTATTATATGACTAGGTTATTATATAATTATTATATGGTTATTATATGACATGGTTATTATATGGTTATTATATGACTAGGTTATTATATGGTTATTATATGACTAGGTTATTATATGGTTATTATATGACATGGTTATTATATGGTTATTATATTACTAGGTTATTTTATGGTTATTATATGGTTGTTATATGGTTATTATATTATTAGGTTATTATATGGTTATTATATGACTAGATTATTATATGGTTATTATATGACTAGGTTATTATATGGTATTATATGGCTATTATATTACTCGGTTATTATATGGTTATTATATGACTAGATTATTATATGGTTATTATATGACTAGGTTATTATATGGTTATTATATTACTAGGGTTAGCGAACGGTACATTCGAAGGCTTGTGAAAACGAACAAACGAACAAACGATCCTTCCTGGTTTAGCGAACGGTACATTCGAGGGTTAGCAAAAACAAATGGTACATTCTAGGTTTAGCGAACGGCCCGTAAATTCGATAATAATTGAATTTTCGATAATTATCGAAAATACAGCTGTGAGTCCGAAGAACGAACTAGTTCGAGACCAAACTAGTTCGAATAGTTCGAGTTCGTCCGAACTCGGAAAGTTCGGCTCTCGTCCATATTTACTCACATATTGGTATAATAGACATTTTACTTGCATATTTGATAATTCGATATTTACTCGCGTATTGGTATAATAGACATTTTACTCGCATATTCGTTAATTTGATATTTACTTGCGTATTGGTATAATAGACATTTTTCTTGCAGATTCGATAATTCTATATTTTCTCATGTAGTGGTATAATAGACATTTTACTTGCATATTCGCGCGCCTCTAACATTTGATAATTATCGAAAGCCTGAAAATGATCGAAAATCCGAGAAATCCGGGTCCGGGATAGTTCGAGAAGTCCGAGTCCGTTCAAACTCAAATAGTTCGGCTCAAACTCAGGTTCGAGTTTGAGTCCATCTCTAGTCCTGATGTGACCCACAGGACAGATAAATCAATGCAGGTTAGTTCATATCTATAATTATTGTTAATATTAACTATATTATTATTATTATTATTAGTTTGGCTGTCTTTAAACCCCTGATACATTGTAGAAGATACATCAATGTTAATACATACTTTAGGACAAATATAGAATACACCACCCTACAAACATCTGATATGACATATATGTTTAGACGTTTTCTTGGAAAACCAGCTGAGCCAGATATAAGATTAGTTATTTTATGTGCTGAATGAACATTCTTAGTCATTAGTATTATTTTTAATTCTTAGTATTATTATTTTATTAACTCTTATTTGCCTGTTTTATTTTTTGTTTTCTTTTGAACCCCTATTTTTATATGTTTTTACCTGCTAACAAATGTATTTCATTGCCCCCGTGTTTGCAATTGAGTTGTGGTGTCTTCACCAAACAAGAACAGTATCTAAACCTCTTCTAAACCCAATGAATCAATTACTGCATTTGATTATCGTCATGTACAGTAGAGATAACAAGTCCCATAATTAGGTGGGACTTAGCTCCCACACAATCCTGATTGTAACACGATGACAGGAGAAAAACAAAACAAGATAATACCTGTGTCTGCCTTACTCAGTCTGTTGAAATAAATCTGGTTTTGCGCACAAATCAATATTGATGTTCTTGTGTCTGCAGTGGCTCCTAATACAGGAGTCTGATGTTGGAAAATTTAGTACTGCTGGATTTATCATGATGCAAGTAGCTGATAGTGACAGCTGTAGAAGATGAATGCATATATACATGCCATTTATCAATTAAAATCAGGTGAACAATTGTCTTTAAATTCAAGACGCTTTATTCCTTTTTTGCTGCTGCATAGGGATATGTTACATTTGCACAAATATGAGACAGGCATTTTTAGAGCCTATTTAACTGGCCATTTGTGTTGTACTATAAATATATTTTAAGCATCGAACATGATATTTCTACTTCACAAATCACTTTATAGTATGATTTGTATTTACATCCTGATATACTGAACCTGGTCTCTTGTGATTTCTACTGAACCTGGTCTCTTGTGATTTCCCTACTAGACCCTGGTCTCTTGTGATTTCTACTAACCTGGTTCCCTCTTGTGATTTTCTACTGAACCTGGTCTCTTGTGATTTCTACTGAACCTGGTCTCTTATGATTTAGCGATTTCTACTGAACCTGGTCTCTTATGATTTAGCGATTTCTACTGAACCTGGTCTCTTGTGATTTAGCGATTTCTACTGAACCTGGTCTTTGTGTGATGTCTACTGAACCTGCAGGGAGATTCAATAAAAGTTCTTATCATTAAAATGGTGCTAATTTTGCCCCAACCAATCAGATGTTAGCTTTCAAAATGTTAATAAGTTCTGATTGGTTGGGGCAACATTAGCACCATTTTAAACGATAAAACCTTTATTGAATGACCCTGCTGGTCTCTTTGTGATTATGATTTCTACTGAACCTGGTCTCTTGTGATTTCTACTGAACCTGGTCTCGATGATTTTACTGACTGGTCTCTTATGATTTAGCGATTTCTACTGAACCTGGTCTCTTATGATTTAGCGATTTCTACTGAACCTGGTCTCTTGTGATTTAGCGATTTCTACTGAACCTGGTCTTTTGTGATGTCTACTGAACCTGCAGGGAGATTCAATAAAAGTTCTTATCATTTAAAATGGTGCTAATTTTGCCCCAACCAATCAGATGTTAGCTTTCAAATGTTAAATAAGTTCTGATTGGTTGGGGCAACATTAGCACCATTTTAAACGATAAAAACCTTTATTGAATGACCCTGCTGGTCCCTTGTGATTTAGCGATTTCTACTGAACCTGGTCTCTTGTGATTTCTACTGAACCTGCAGGTGAGATTCAATAAAAGTTCTTATCGTTAAAATGGTGCTAATGTTGCCCCAACCAACAGATGTTAGCTTTCAAATGTTAAATAAGTTCTGATTGGTTAGGGCAACATTAGCACCATTTTAAACGATAAGAACCTTTATTGAATAACCCTGCTGGTCTCTTCTGATTTAGCGATTTCTACTGACTGGTCTCTTGTGATTTCTACTGAACCTGGTCTCTTGTGCTTTCTTAATGGATTTTTGGTTAATTGCTGAAATGTGTTGTGGGAAATTAAACCTAAAGTCTACTGATCAAAGTAAATTTTAATCAAAACACATGCTTTTTCATTTTGACAAATTTGAATGAATCTCCCTTCTATTTCTGCCCCATGATGAGTTTGTTAAAAGAGAACTATAGGACAAATTGTACAAAGGTTTTTTTTTTAATTAAAAAAAAAAAAAATCAGTAACAATAACTACCTGTGGAAAGAAGGTGAGTATGATAATACCTCCTACATCCAAAAAGAAAAACTGTTTCTGCCAGGCTTCCTCCTGGCTTTAACTCTTAGTACAAGAAGTCGCACATGCTGATGCTCCTCAAGCAATATCAATACCTCCCTGCCCCAGGTACTTTTTTTTTTTTTTAACAGTGTAGTTTAAGGTAATGTATAGGTCCATTTAACCACAAAAGCTGAAAACTGCACATAAACCAATATCAAGACAACCTGATAATATAAACTGCTGAACAAGCCCGAAGGGGTTGGGGGAAGCAATGGGACCTTGAATGTAGATAATTGTATCTCCTAGTGGATAACTTAATCACATATAATCTACAAACTTGGATAGTGGATAACTACAAATCAAACCTCAAATATTCTATATCAAACTTCATTTTTTTTATATATATATCGAACTTCAAATATTCTATATCAAACTTCAAATATTCTATATCAAACTTAAAAAATTTTTATATCGAACTTCAAATATTCTATATAGAACTTCAAATATTCTATATCAATCTTCAAATATTTTATATCGATCTTCAAATATACTATATCGAACAATCAGAACTTTGTCTCCCATTGACTTCTGTTGGGTTTGTTTTTTAGTTTTTTAAAAATTTTAAAACATTAAAAAATCGGCTTTTAATTTGTAATTTTAATTAATAAATTAAACCTTCTCCTGTCCATAAATAGTTTCTATCTCTGGAAAGCTAGAATTGTCTTTGTATTTGAATAATTACTATAAATCAGCATTTGTGAGACATATGGTTATTTTAGACTTTGTTATTTTTCTCACCATTGAGTAAAGTCCCTATGCTCAATGTAGTATGAAATGTATTTGTGAGCAAGAAAGACAGTTGCCTTACTTATGCATCTAAGTGAGAGTAGTGTGATCCCTTGTGTTCTCTTCAAACATCCAATAAGGTCTCATAGATAAAAAATGTCTATCAGCCTTACTAATAAACATGCACAACAGCACCTACTTCTACCTCCTTCTTTTCTGTCTACAGAGCCTACAAAAGATGTTTAAAGGTGATGGGTGTTTGGGCAATGCTCTAGAGATTACATTGCTACACTGCTGTACATCTATTGCAATTATATATTACTATCCTATTGGCATTACAAGATTATGTAAAATTATATCCAGTTTATCATGAACATAAACTGGAATTTTACTATAAAAAATGGTAGAAAAACAGACATACTTTCCAGTGGATCTTTACTGTCAATGAAGTAAATAATGTACCCGTAGGCTTGAAAAGCATGCTGAGATCAGTTGAGATGAATATTTTATTTTCTCACCTTTGTGAGCAGTTCTGTACATGACATGGAAACAATAATAAGCATTTGCTATTAAATAGAATGTTGGGATCTAAGGGGAATTAGACCAATTTTTTTGTGTTCTTAGAGGGACAGCTAAAATTTTCCAAACACCTTAATGTGTAACCTGATTTACGTTATCATTGTCACTTTATAAACTATAGTCAGATGCTGGAATAGAAGCCCATGAAATGAGTAGGAGAGAGCTGTCTTATTATGCAGTTAATGAGATCTCTCGTCATCACTGATGTATATTTCCTGGACGATATCTTTTTTTGGTGCACTACAGTCATGAGAAAAGTAAGTGTGCAACATGAAAAAAGTACCTGTTTAACATCAAGTACAGAAGATGTTTTATCTACAAATGTAAATCCAATCTAATCTGAATTGGATTGCCAGGAGCGATTTTAGTTGAGGGTCAATCTTTTGATAGAGGACCTTAGAATATTCCCTCAAGTGTTATGAAGAATTCATTGCCACCCATTCTTCAAAAGTTGTTGTGTGGCTGCTCATAAGATTCATCCCAGTTTGTTTGTTTTTTTGGCATATTAAAGACAGATAATTGGAATAAACTGGTTTTAAAACCAGTTTAAAAAAAGCAATACAATTCATATATACGCTAAAAATAAAAACCTTGTGAAAACCACACCAGCACTCACTACCAGATCTGGTAAAAATGAGTATTACATTTATTTATTAATAGAAATGAACGAAACTGTTCCATGAAACCGACTGAAGTTCCAAAAATCCACAAATCCGAGTACATCGGAATTTTTTAAATTTTGGTTAAAATTTTGGGATTATTCCATAGACTATCTAGATTTTTTGTAAGACATTTTTGCTTTTTGTCATTTCAAATGGTATTTTCGAGTTCTCTATGAAAAGTTCAGAGTTTCAAACGTTTGTACAAATCTGTTGGAACCGGAAGTTCAGAATCGAACCTAGGTTGTTTTTTTTTTCAAAACCGGGATTAACCACTGTTTACTAATAGTATAGTAGTAGTAGGATAAAAACAAAACCCAGGTTATACAGTACGTGTTACCATAAGACTTTTTTTCAAGCATGGAGGTACAGTATTTCCAATTAGACTGTTCTTCAAAGGTGGTATCAGCTTTTTCTTTGACTGTTCAGAGCATTTTTCTTCAGAAGTCTTGGTCTGTACTGAACCTGCTCAATATTAAAGGAATATTCTGCTCAGTATTACTCAATATTCTGAAGTTTCAAAGATTCCCCTATAGGGACTTAGCTGACCCGGTCCCTCGCCACCTGGGCACTGCCCCCTGCTCCTGCATCAAGCCCATTTCGAGCAAAAACAAGAGCAGAGGGCTTCTGCGCTGTCAGGCGATTGATTGTGATGTCAGTTTTTACTCAAATTAAAAAAAATATATAAATTCTCTTTTTTATAGCAAACTTTTTTTACCTCTTGTGAACAAGTCACACAATTTTCCCTTTCATGGAGTTTTACAATTTTTAGACATTCAATAAATTATCCCCAAATGTAAACCTTGAATCACAAGCCAGAATTATAGAAATGTTTCTTAGCAACATAACCATCTCAATCCATGAAATTCCGTCAATCAGCTATATAAAAAAAACATGCCATTCCAAGGTGAAAACACTTTTTTACTCCAGAAGCTGACCGTTTTTTCCCTCTTTCACCACACTTTGAAAAATCATTATAAATTTAATTACATTGTTGTTTCTGAACTGAAAACACAAACATATACTTACAGGAAAATTGCCTAGCTTAAGGATAAAGAAAGACTGTTGTAGAATTGCAAATATGCTCCATGGATATGAAATACCTTGCGGCCGATTCATAATGTTTAGTACCCGTTCACAAGAAATTAATAGGTTGTTTTGAAATTAACAGTTTGAGCTAGAAAATACAGAATAGATTGAACACTTTGCAGAGACTATAGGGAACGTTGGCAGTTTTATGTTGATCATCTTTCTCGTTCATTGTTTTGCTTTTATATTGACCTCCAAGGTCATAAAACCCAGAATGTTATTGACTTGCTTTCAGCACCTTGTATTTAGTTTAAAAAAGAAAAAAAAAAAACATCTTGAATGCAAGGGTTAATCACTGTTTATTAAGCTGTGTGGCGATGGCAAGGTTAGTTGGAAATATCCAATTTTGGATACAACAGGCTTCTTAACAAATTTGTATGTTATGCATTTCAATAGACTTGTACTAAATAAAGAGGAAAGGCATACTGTAGAACATGAATGGATTGGCTTTATCACAAAAGATAAACTTAAATATCATCCTTTGTTGTCGAAAGGGCACTTTAAATAAGAGGGTTTTTTTAACATTGGAACAATGTTGAACATTCCAGATCCAGGCATGAGAGCTTTTCTGTATATGACATACTGTACCAGAGAGCTTGTAACTGGGAGTTGATCCTCTCAAAGGCCTTTTACCTATGCTGTAGGAGAACACACAGAGATAAGTAAAACATGTGAATTGACTTGTAGAAAATTCCAAATACCCTCCAGAAACGGGTTCATAAATCTGGACATACTGAAACCCAAATCTCTGAGCACACAGAGATCCCTAGCTGGGCTGACATTGAAATGACTAGTAATGAACACACAGAGATTCCTAGCTGGGCTGCCATTGAAATAACTAGCAATGAGCACACAGAGATCCTTAGCTGGGCTGCCATTGAAATAACTAGCAATGAACACACAGAGATCCCTAGCTGGGCTGTCATTGAAATAACTAGCAATGAGCACACAGAGATCCCTAGATGTGCTGCAATTGAAATAACTAGCAATGAACACACAGGGATCCTAGTGGGCTGCCATTGAAATGAACTAGCAATGAATGCAAAGAGATCCCTAGCTGGGCTGCCATTGAAATAACTAGCAATGAGCACACAGAGATCCCTAGATGTGCTGCCATTGAAATAACTAGCAATGAACACACAGAGATCCCTAGATGTGCTGCAATTGAAATAACTAGCAATGAACACACAGGGATCCCTAGCTGGGCTGCCATTGAAATGACTAGCAATGAATGCAAAGAGATCCCTAGCTGGGCTGCCATTGAAATGACTAGCAATGAGCACACAGAGATCCCTAGCTGGGCTGCGATTGAAATGACTAGCAATGAACACACAGAGATCCCTAGCTGGGCTGCCATTGAAATAACTAGCAATGAACACACAGGGATCCCTAGCTGGGCTGCCATTGAAATAACTAGCAATGAACACACAGAGATCCCTAGCTGGGCTGCCATTGAAATAACTAGCAATGAACACACAGGGATCCCTAGCTGGGCTGCCATTGAAATAACTAGCAATGAACACACAGAGATCCCTAGCTGGGCTGCCATTGAAATGACTAGCAATGAATGCAAAGAGATCCCTAGCTGGGCTGCCATTGAAATGACTAGCAATGAATGCAAAGAGATCCCTAGCTGGGCTGCCATTGAAATGACTAGCAATGAGCACACAGAGATCCCTAACTGGGTTGCCATTGAAATGACTAGCAATGAACACACAAAGATCCCTAGCTGGGCTGCCATTGAAATGACTAGCAATGAGCACACAGAGATCCCTAGCTGGGCTGCCATTTTACTGTACTGGAATGGTGACAGAGTTTTGACAGTTGGAATGCTGTGTGAAGGATTGACAGTTGGTATGTGGGGAAAAAAGTCAGGTCGGATGGCAGTGGGAGTGGTTAAAATAGGGAGGAGGGATACTACTTCTAAAAAATGTGTGCTGGATTGAAGGCATGCAGTGCAGTGCTTCTTACATATATTCAATTAGAGATTAAGATGAGGCAAAGTCATTTTTTCAGTATAGTGTCCCTTTAATCCTTCCCCACGCATGTAGCCTGGCCACTCTTGCAGAGTGAATCTTCTGATTGGCCAGGTCCTGGACACCAGTGGGTGGGATAAACCATGCAGGAAATTCATTAACAGATAGTAGCTGTTTCATGATAAGCCAAGGATTGAGGACTTCAATAAAAGTTCTTATGGTTAAATATGGTGCTAATTTTGCCCCAACCAATCACATATTAGCTTTTAAATGTTAAATAAGATCTGATTGGTTGGAGCAAAATTAGCACCATTTTAAATGATAAGAACTTTTATTGAATCTTCCTGTTGGAGTATTAGGTCTTCATCTTAGGTACCTTTATTAGGAAGATGGTGGGGGAGAACGTACATAATAATAAATATATGATATTGACATATTTATTTTATGTAGGAGAATTGTCTCTTTAAATTCCCAGCCATAGCTTATATATTTATGTCCTAGTGGTAAAATTTTGAAGTTGAATTTTTTACAGTAAAATGTGTAAATTTTTATTCTCTCCCAGAAATAATGAAATTAGTGAAAAGGAAACACCAAGAGATTCCCCAAATAGCTTTTGCATATGCTAGCTAGCAGACAGTGCTGCTGAATTTGTGTGATAAAATAAATATGTTTAGACATTATTTATTCTGTATCTGGAGTTACAGAAATCTGTCACCCACACTTACTAGAAATTGTTTATTGGATTTTAGTTATTTAACTTTGTCACACAAAGTCAACAATACAACAATACAATGACCTTACTTTTCTTTTTTTGATTTTTACTCATCTATAGTTTAAAAAAATGTGGAACAGCCATTGCATTAAACTCTTTATGTTTGCTTTGATTGAATTTTAAAGAGCATAAAAGAGCAGTATAGATTGAAACCTATTGTATATACTCATGTATAAGCCGAGGTATTTATTTTTTAAAATGACCCAGAAAATCTAACCCCAGCCTATACTCAGGTCAGCCATTACTTACATGCGGCTGGAACATAAGGAAACCGGAGCAGTCAGGAGAGACGGCGCGAGTGCCTAGGCGCGAGCACATCGGCACGTTTACGTGCTGCCTCTCAGCCCTCACTGGACATATGTAATGGAGGAGCTAGGACTGACTCTCCTATAACTGGTGCTGGTAGGAATAAGTGTCTCTTCTTCTATGGGGGGTTTAGAGGTGGGTAGGTAAAAGTTTGTTGAACCTTGCCAGAATTTTGGAAACTACAACTCCCATTGAAATAACTAGCAATGAACACACAGAGATCCCAGCAACCAAAGCATGCTCGGAGTTGTAGATTCTAAACATCTGGAGTGCCAAGGAATTGGGGGTTACTGGATTTGGCTATTATTATATTGGCACCAATACTGTGGAATTCTGCTGTTTATTATAAAAGGGTCCATTTAAAGGGCAACTAAAGCCTCAAAACAATAATGAACCAAAAGTCAGTAGTGGTCATAATTTCTACCCTTGGCTTATAATCAAGTCAATTAGTTTTACTAGTTTTTCAGGTAAGAAGAAGTACCTCGACTTATACTCGGATCTGCTTATATTTGAGTACATACTGTAAACATTGAAATGCTTGTTAATTTACTATTAGTAGTACAGTTAGGGAATGCTTTTGGCCACAGTAGGGCCAAAAGTAGGGATTGGTAACTCCTACTTATTAGTATTGTTTCTGTAAGGAGCACCAGCACAAAGAAATCCTACCACAGTACCCCAGGTATTTTTCATTTTTAAATAGTATGTTTTTACTGTGTCTCTTAAAGTCACAAATTTATCTCTTTGTTAATAAGGTCTAGGCTCCACTAGGCTGTTTTGGTGTGCGCTATGTTAATGCAGCACTTGGCCATACACATTGCCGATAATGGGTAAATCCCATTGGAGACCGACATAATTTAACCATTATTGGTAGTGTGTAGGGGCCAAAACTGACCGACTGCAATGCTGACGAACAACCGTAGTCATCATTACTGTTGGTCAGGAAGGCCAGAAAATTTCCTACGATGTGTGTATCGGTTCCCTTTACTTGAAAACTTTAGGTCCGTGAATGGCAACACGCCTAACCAGTCTCCAATGCATGTGTGCCGACAGATACCAGTATAATCTGCCAGCACAAAGCGATGCATCCCTATTTGTAATTAAAGTACAGCTCTGCACTGATCTAAGCAGGTAGTAGCAAAGGGAATATTTGATTTTCCAGAAATGAAGAGAATATGTAGTTACGGATTTATGTGTAATATAAATAATAGAAATGTGTGAATAGAAAATACATCCATGTGTTGCATAGATCCTTATTTCACAATAGTTTATTTTTTACAATTTTAAAATAGCCAAAGCTTTCAAAAAGACATTCAATGAAAAGAAAAGAACATTTCCATTTCTACAATATCTTTCCCAGGGTCTTTATACATTGTAATGTACAATAAAAGAGAATTAAAAACTTCTGTCTACATATTTATTTTTCGCTGGTAGCACTAATGCTAATGTACTCATAGGAGCTTTGAGCTTTTACATGTGATTTATTTGAATTGTTGTGCTCTGCAGCACAATATGTGGAGTTGATAAGTAAATAAATAAATGGGGTTATTCAATAAAATGTCTTATCATTTAAAATGGTACTAAATTTGCCCCAACCAATCGGATCTTATTTAACATTTGAAAGCTAACATCTGATTGGTTGGGGCAAATTTAGCACCATTTTAAATGATAAGAACTTTTATTGAATAGCCCTGATTGTTAATAACTATAAAAAGGTAAAGGGGTTCATATTTCTTAAAAAGTTTATAGTAATCTGGCCTACCTGTGTTCCCTATTAAGCAAGGCAGTGCAGACAAAGTTGACAACTTCTTTTGAAAGCAAAGGAACTTGGTAGAGATCTAAAAAAATTCTTAATTTTTACAGATGTACTTTTGGAAGGAGAGTTATATGTTTACCACCCACCCCTGGGACCCCCAATATAGGTAACCAAGAGGTAGACGTTAACCACTTTGTGGTGTAACTACAGCCCTGGGGCAGTGACTAAGAGGGCTCATAGACAGTTACTGCAATCAGCTGATCATGCATTTGTATTAAGTTAAGGTGATGTAACCTACCACCAGTCCAGTACCGGTGTTTTAAACAGCTGATTGTGCACACCTTTACTTACATACAGATACAGATACATACAGGGTTTCAGGGGCCAGAAACTTGCAGGGGGGACTGGACCTCTACAGTCTCACTCCTGCTTGGTCCTTTTCTAGTACAGTGTCCCTCTAAAGTTTTGACTGCTGCCTGATATTGCTCTACCCCCACTCTGGGTATGGAACACAGTCTGGTAAACTAGGAAGTTTAGAGGAAAACTGCTGGTGATCTAAGGTAAGCTAAAGAGTGAAGACATAATGGTTTAGGTCCATACCCTGGGCATTTTAAGCTAAAGAGTGAGGACATAATGGCTTAGGTCCATACTCTGGGCATTTTTATTGGGGGGTACAATATAGTTCCCCATTTAAATAGAACAATCCATGTTATAGACTAGATGGGCCAATGTTGGACTAGATGAACATATAACTTTTTTCAACCTCCAATATTATGTTATCATTATTCACTATTATTATGTTTTCTTTTTCTTGTAAATATTTTATATCGTTAATGCTAATTCAGAATGCTGAAAAACGTAAAGCACGTAAGAGTTTATTTTAATAAGAATTTAATATGCTTTGCTTTACTCTGTGCCTATTTATTTAGCATGTATATATTAGGTGGATGATAATGTGCTCCTATTTTTATTTTTTAGGATGGGCAGATGTGCAGATTACATCGCAATTCAACATTAATAAAAAAGAGTGTGGAAGTAGAACCAAGTATTCAGGTACAAGGCTCAAAATTGTCAAATAAATAATAATGATAAATTGTCAAATATTTATTATTCCATGCAAATACTTCTTAAAAATGTCAATGTAAAGGAACGCTAATTCTTGCAAAATTCAAGGAATAAAAGAAATTCTTGATAGAATGAGTGAGTATAAAATTCTTTTACTGAAATAAAATGTTTACATGCATTTTAGAGATAGACAGACTACTTTGGCATCAATGTTCAACTGTATAATAAGTGCTATAAGGAGCAGGTCATTGGTGTGATATTTATACACATATATACTTACAATAAAGTAAGAACTTTAAACTAGTATAAACCAAAAAGAAAATCCATTCAGAAATGATTTCTCCATAGCTTGAGCTTCTACGGTCACTGTTAATCACACTTTTATTATCTTGTCTAAAGAGATTACGCTTGGGGGGATTTATTAAGGCTTGAAGACTATAAGACTGCCTGAAAGGGATTGAAAAGATAGATTACCCAAAGAACCATCATTTTCTTAGGCTTGTGACATAGACAATTGAGACACAGGCAACTGATCAGGCAGTTCAGCAGTACCCCAACCATTGATGCTTCTATGGATATGTATGCTTTCTTCAATGTTTATCAGCATAAGATACAACAATTGGATCTTGTATCTCTACCTGTCCCCTTCCCAGTCAAATGCTCATTATTCCTTTGATTCAACCCCTTCTGTTGTCTGCCTTTTTATTTACATTCTAGTGTATGTCTAGAATGGACAGGGCTTATGCTCTTTTCGGGTAAAAGTCACATTTGACCATTGGATTGGATTGTTTCAAGTATTATTAAATTTCAGAGAAGGTCAGAACTAAAATTGTCAATTCCAGTGCCGGTAGAATTTAACTACCAAAGATTTACTGGTTCATATTTGAAATTCAGGATCTACAAACCCCAAAAAATGCCTTCAAACTGAACTGAGGCAATTAAGAGCAACATAACATTAGATAAATTAAAGAATGTTTTTAAAGTCTCCCCTTGGGCCTGATTTACCCACGTGTGATGTGCTAAGAATAGGGGTTAAACTTGTGCTAACCAATATTGAATAGGTTAGCACTGGCTGCACAAGTTTCACAAAAGACACCTGTGCAAGCGGTGCATGCACTAATGCTGAATTTCTGCAAAGAAAGGTGATCAATACATTGGGCCTCATTTACCAGAGCCACAAATTGTCCGGGCAAATATGGCTTTCAGCATTTAATATTGGATTTGCACCTTGTGGTACGGTAAATCCCAAAAGGAATTTTACCCCAGCTCAACTTTAAGACCAGCCATTTGCTTGGTCTTAAATTTTGGAGTTAAAATTGGTGCAAATCCTTTATTAAATACATTGCACCAGTTTCACTGGTGTCTTTTGTGAAACTGATGCAGCCAGTGCAAATATGGAGTTAAAGTTGCGCTAACCTATTCAATATAGGTTAGCACAATTTTAACCCCTATTTATAGCACTGCACATGTGGATAAATCAGGCCAATAAATAGCTAAAACTACTGTATGTAGACACAGTTTGCTTATTGTGTGATATTTCATATATTCCCTTTTAAAGTCTGTTTTCATCACCAGCAACTACACGGACCTCCTTGGATTCATCCAGAAGATACCACAAGAGAAGAGCACAAGACTAATGATGAAAATATGAACATTACAAGTAAAAAATTACTTTAAAATGACATTTCCAAAAGTTTCTAATCTGCAGTCGTCTTCAGTCTCTTTGGAATCCAGGAAGCATGAAGATGTACTACCTTTCTATAGCATGTCATTTTTTTTCACTAATTAATGAATGTTTGTAAACTAGTCTTGAAGACGTTCAAACCATAATAGATTTGTAAATATGTTTTAGCAATAACCAGAAGGCATTGAATGTTTGAACAATTGCTTTGTAAGAGTGGATATATTGAACATGTTGTAATAGATTGTTTTTTCCTTCTCTCTCTCTCTCTTTCTCTCTTTTTTTTTATTATTATAAACAATTCTGTTTTCTACAAATCTGTATTATGAGGCTTTATTTCACAATACACACAATTAAGTGCCCTTACCGATGGATATGGTAAAATCAGAGACTATGGTCCTCATTTACCCAGACTCGCTGGGCAAATATATGGAGTTAAAGTCGCGCTAACCGGTTCGCTACCAGTTAGCACGACTTTAGCTTCATATTAGGGTTGGATGCGCGGGTTACGCAGAAATCACCCGCGCATCCGATGCTCGCGATTTAATATCGCGTTTGCACTAGTTTTAGTGCAGGATTTTAATGCCAGCAAATTGCTGGCAATAAAATCCAGCAGTGGGTAAATCCTTTACTGGGATTGCAAATGCGATATTAAATTGCGGAAGAAGCATTTACCCAGAACGATTGCGGCTCTGGGTAAATGAGCCCCTATATGTTTGGATGATTGTATTTATAAAGGGGTCCTTAAGATTTTGTCTTGTTCCAAGGGCAAGTGATTGGGGGATCTCTGATGCGGTACCTATATTTAAACAGGGAATCCTTCCCGAGACAGTTAATTATAGGCCTATTTAAATGCATGTTAGATTACAACATTATATGTAGGTCCCAGCATGATTTTATGTATAATAAATCCTGCTGAACCAATCTGATTGCCTTTTTTGAAGAGGTCGATGTGATTTATTTGGATTTTACCAAAGCTTAAGATTGAGGCTAAAAGATAGATTATAAAGAGTGATGCTGTTGTATTTTGTTAGACCAACCTGACTTTTAAAGGGGAACTAAAGGGGAACTGTGGTCTCCAAACAAGTTGAGTTTAAAATGAAAGGCCAGTTTCCTACCTTTAAAACGAGCCATCAACCACCTCTCTACGTACTCCACAGCCCAAGATATACAGAAATGACTGACCAGAAAGTTAATGACATGTGACATTCCTAAGGCTTCTCCTGCACAGTGCCGCCGGCGAGCACAGCCTCAGACTCCCTCAGTGTGTGAGGGAGACAGGAAGTCCCTCCTCTCTGCTGTGTGAAGGACCTGCAGCTGTAGAGAAGGCTTTTCCACAGAGGGGGGGGGATGCGGGGTCTATGGGGGTGTCAGAGTGGGTGGTTCCCCTTTAAGTTTAGTCCTTGAAGATGTTTCGCTAGTCATCCGACTGAATCATTCAATTCAGAATAAATTGTTCTAGAATTTGTTGGCAATAAATACCCTGGAAAGTGTCACAATCAGCATATACAGTAACAGCATTGTGCCAGGGACCTCCATATAACAGCAAGGGGTCAGGGACCTCCATGTAACAGCAAGGGGTCAGTGACCTTCTGAAAGCAAGGTGTTGATTGCATTGTAGCTAAGAGGTGTTATGCCACAAGCATTAGTAGACACATCTTGGATATAAAATAATACCTTTTATATCCAAGATGTCTCTACTTCATCAGTGGCTAACACGGTACAATTCTTTACTGCCACAAGCTTTACAAAGAGTGGTTATTAATAGGGGTGGCCGGTTTGCGGATCCGAACCTGGATCCGCCGCTGATTTATCGTGTTTTTCCGCCTTCTGAACTTTTGAACCGCGGATTTCTCGTATTTTCGAAAATTTCCGAAATTACGAGGATTTCTTGTATTTTCGAAAATGTGTGAAAATACGTATTTTCTAAAATTTTCGAAATTACGAGGATTTCTCGCATTTTCGAAAATTTACGAAATTGCGGGGATTTCTCGTATTTTCAAGGATTTTGTTCATTTTAATGGGTCCGCTCGCGGATTTTCGAATTTTTTCCGAATTTTCTCGAAAATTTGCGGATCCTCGAGCGGACCGAGTTCGGACAACTCTAGTTATTAATGGAACATTTTTTATTTGGACCAGTGTTGTTTCTAAGTGGTCTGTCCTAGGTCCGGTACTCAAGGACAGCAGGAAAGTAAGTTACTATAATGATCTCTGTCTGGGAGTTGGCAAAGGAAAGTGTGGGTTTTCTTTCTTAAAGGTTGAAAAGGGCCTTTAAATAGCACTGTTCATAATGATGGAGATTAGAGGTAAACTTTACAATTTCCATCATGCAATAAAACAAAATTAAATATATTTGTAGAATTGATTTACAGATATCTTCATATAGTTTTAAATAGTATGATATTATGTTTGGTAAAATGCTTACAGTATTTGGGTACATACTATATCAGATATTTTAAACCAATACTAACATGTTTGTGATAGGATTGGATAAGGAAAAACTTGTTTTATCAAGTTAAAGTGCAAGTTAACCCCCAAACAATAAACCTGGCTACTTGTTTACCTTCCCCAACCCCCAACAACTGTATTTATTGTTTTCAGAGATACAGTATACAGCTAAGCAGACCCTTATAGGGCATGCCCATCCTTAAAACAAAAAAAAACTGTTGGCTTGTCAGTTATCTGCTCCAACTTCTAAGTTTATTACATGCATTTGTAACCAGATTTTTAATTAAACATATTTTTTTTAGTTGTGGAAAAGGTAATTGCCTCCACTATTGGCTCACAGGGCTTTTTAGAAGCTTGATCATGTGCAGAGGAGGCAGCAGGGAAACAACAGTCAATCATTGGTTGTATTGTCAGTCACATATTTGAATGGGGACAATAATTATACTTAAAGGACAACTCCACCCTCATAACAACATCTTTTAGAAAGAATGGCCTCTTTAAAATATGTTGATATATCATTTTTTGTCCTATGAATTCAATTCTGTATGCCTGCTATGCTTCTGGATATCTCATGGAAACTGAGCAATTGAGAAACCTGTACTGAGCCTGGGCATGCTCAGAAGAGGCAGACAGGGGATGAATATGCAGTCATTGGCTGTGATGCCAACTGTCAAATCTATAACAGTTGCTAACTGGAAGAACTAGGAAGCAGAAACAGGACATTGTGCAGGATTTCAGGTTAGACTTGTATATTTCAGATTTCAATCTATTACCGTTTAGGGTTTTGGGGGGTGATTTACCTGTATGTAAGTTTTCATTTTAGGGCTGGACCTGCCCTTTAAATATCTAGTTTGTGATCAAATATTTGTCATCAAATATTGTGCTGAATATATCAATTGGGTTTTGCGTCAGGTAATGAACATATGGGCAGTTTTTGGTTTTAAGTATGGACATGCCCCTTTTAGAAGAGGTACTTGAGTTAAAATAAATTAACAATCTGTTTGTCAATTAAATGCTTAATTGTCGATACAATGGTGCAGATCCGATGAGTAATAAGGACAACATTTTAATGAATGACATTTTGGCCCTTATTTTAACTTTAAAGCACAGCAGATTCCAGAGTTATCACTGATATAGAGAGAGGATTATTAATGTAAACAGCATTTGTTTTTCCCACCTTGTGTAACCTCATAAATTGCCATAATTATAAAGGTGTGGTATCACAATTTTTTGATACCACACTTTTAACTATCATTGCCCCATATATTTTTGATTGTTGCCCTGTATATTTACATCCGCGGTCGTACAGCTACGATAGTGTACATAAATCTACGAACAGATTGCGGTCATCAATTTACGCTCGAGATCAAAGATTTATGATTGCCCATACAATACCCCTGCTATATTTTACTACCGCATGGAATTGTATGCTTGAACATTCTTATATTTACGTTTTTCACAAAAATTCACATTTTTACAAAAACCCATGAGACCCCACAGGTTTTTGAATATGCCCCCAAATGTTTTTTGTCCTTTTTATATTTGAAGGAGATTTAAATGTCTCAAACATGGTTTAGGTTTGTTATTCTTTCCACAGTAAGAATCTCAGTTCTGGAGAGATCAGTCTTTGTGAATCAGTGCTGAATTATAAGACGATCAAGATAGAGTATCAGTGCTCAGAGCTCCCTAGTAATCTCAGTAGGTTGGGTGTGCTCATGGTAATACTGACAAAAATTATAGATAAAAAAATCCATATATTAGTGTGCAGTAGCGTGGAGAAGACAATATGCGCAATAATAAATACCACATAATAATAAATACACTTAACAACTCTTTTCACTCTTTTCATGTACTCTCCCAAAGTAATTACCCATAAGTAGTGATACGCACAAAACCGAACTCGAACCCGAGTTAGGGCCAAACTTTATTAGTTGGACAAACTCAAACTATTCGAACTAGTTCGTTTTTTCGGACTCAAGGCTGTATTTTCGATAATTATTGAAAAAATCGATAATTATCGAATTCATGAGCCATTTGCTAACCCTACAATGTATTGACTGGTAACCCTCGAAAGTATCATTTGTTTTCGGTAACCCTAGAATGTATGGATCTATTCCACTAACCCTAGAATGTATTGTTTGCTAACCCTCGAATGTAGCCTTCGAATTTCAGTAACCCTCAAAAGTATTGTTCGTTTTCGTTAAACCTCGAATGTAAAGATCGTTTCCGGGAAAGTGTCACAATCACCATATACAGTAACAGCAAGGTGCCAGGGACCTCCATATAAGAGCAAGGGGTCAGGGACCTCCTGAAAGCAAGGTGTTGATTGCATTGTAGCTAAGAGGTGTTATGCCACAAGCATTAGTAGACACATCTTGGATATAAAATAATACCTTTTTATATCCAAGATGTCTCTACTTCATCAGCGGTTATCTCGCAAGATGCATTTTATGTCATAGCTATGCGACAGGAACAGCAGGAGTCGGGTATATATAGCCACCAATGTTGGTTCCACAACACGCTGTTGAGGAAGCCTGTGGTACGAAATGCATCCAGCGTCTACCTGCGCGATTTTGGGTGTCATTCTCCCCTACTTCATGGCCTCCTATAATTATATAACTTCTACTAGCTCCCTCATGCTGAATGGTTGACGGTGACTGGTGGACAGTAGAGATGGCTGAAACTCACTAGTTTCGTTACGTTTTTGGATTCCTGGATCTCGGCAAAATCCCGAAAATCTGAAACCGGAACAAATTTTCGATCATTTTAGAATGTACGGAGCTATTTTTAATAATTTTCGAAAAAAGCATGAACGTTTGAAAATCCTTGAAAATACGATCTGAGACCCTTTTTCGGATTTCTAATCGTATTTTCAAGGATTTTCGAACGTTTGATGCTACTTTCAAAAATTAGCAAAAATAGCTCCGTACATTCGAAAATTATTAAAAATGCACTCAAAAATCCCAAAATCCGGACGATCCGTCAGACAGACCATTCGGATTTTGGTACTGAGGAGTAGGTTCCGGGTTTGTGTCGGACCCGGATCCCATCTCTAGTGGACAGATGAGTATTATGGGACTTTTCTAGTTGATATTGGCATAGGGTTTGGCTATAAACCTATGGGTAATTACTTTAGGAGAGTACACAATAAGAGTTGTTTTTAAGTGTTTGAATTATTATTATGTGGTATTTATTGTAGCATATTGTCTTCCCAAAGCTACATTAATAAAGGATTTTTTTCCCTTTTTTTTTTAAAGGTGTAAAAGTCAATAGTATTTGGGGAGGGGCAATCACAGCACATTCTAGCTCTGTTACAATTTGCAATGTGGGCTAATCTGGAGGTGGATCCAGGCATCTTGTTAGGGCTTATGGGTTTTTTATCTCTGTAATTGTAAAACTTATCACAGTAAATATAAAAGCACATTTAGTTTTCCTGTAATGCAATCTTGGTTAACACTAGCCTTAAATGGTTTCAACAACTTGACCTCTTTATGGAGAAAAATAACCTGAGACATTTTCTATTATATATCTATGGGAACCCAGGGACATTGCGCAATATCAGACCTTCAGGCGTTAACATGATTTTTTTAATATGATTTTTTTAAATAATATTAATGTTTTTTCCCATTATCTTTCATGCTCATGAATTTCATGCTTGCTTTATGCTATGCCCACTGCTATCTCCACAGGAGACAGAACTTGAATTAAATTGTCTCCAGGCTAGACCATGCTTAACAAAGGCAAAATTCTTTAAATAAGATTAGACTGGGAATATGATACTCCAATAAGGAAATCTTGCTTTAATTAATTCTAAATTGCCAAAGGAGGATTGCTATATATTAAGATCAAATATATTTAAAGAATATACAAATACTGTATAAGCAACAACCTTCTAGGACTTGGTGCTTCACTCAATAAGAGATGGACCTGAATCTGAAGCCAGAACTTCTAAAGCAGATTTCATGGATCCACAGAACTCAGACTTTGCAGATTTCTGACTTTTACTTTTTTTTTTTCCAGATCCGTGAACTATTTTCAAAAAAATTCTGAAATTTCAAAAATTTACAGTTTTGGAAATTCAAAATTTCTGGAAACAGAAGGCACAAGAGGTTTCCGGTACTGGAGGATGTTTTTTAAAGGGCATGTCCACCTCTTATAAAAAAGGTTTGGATTATTTTTTTTAAAACAAATATAGCAGTTAGGGCCAGGATTGGGTCCACTACACTACAGAAATTTTTTTTTACACTACGGAACCATACTATATATGAAAAAAGATGAATCCAAATCACCAATCACGAAGTCCAACTAATATCCAAGCAAAAATGAGAAGAGAATCCTCCAAGCATATGTGAAAACAGTGTTATATCATTTATTCACCTCTCTGTACACAACATGGCAACGTTGCGGGCAGAACTGTGCCCTTTCTCAAGCCCTCAGAAGCTAACGTTGCGGGCAGAACTGTGCCCTTTCTCAAGCCCTCAGAAGCTGTGTTTTGAGAAAGGGCACAGTTCTGCTCGAAACGTTGTCATGTTGTGTAGATGGGTGAATAAATTATATAACACTGTTTTCACATATACTTGGAGGATTCTCTTCTCATTTTTGCTTACACTAGGCAGAAACCTCTCGGAGGACAGCTAAGAGGCGGAAACATTTTCCCTCCAAGCCAGGGATCAGAGTCCTACCAGCGATACTGTTACTGTTACTATTTGTTTTTTTAGTTTAGTGTGCATTTGCCCTTTCTGGCCACAGCTTCTGACCTCACATGCTTCATTGTAAAGATTGAAAAATTTATATATACAGTACTGTAGACTCTAAAATGATTGGCTAAAAGACTTTTAGTGGGCAGTGATCTACAGCAATAAGGTCCTGCGGTAGCTTAGCTTGTTCCAGAAGATCACTTCTCAGATTTTATATGTATTAAACCATCTTTAGTCATTTTAATGCAGAATATTTATTGTAAAATGTTCACATTAAAACTCCACTAAAGGTATTATATTCTATTTTCTCTGACTATGTAAGTTCTTTAAAAAAAATGTCATTGTCAATGCAGCAGTTGAATAGGTTATTTCTTAACATAGTGATAGACAGTTTAGATTTTGAATCTATCTTGCATTGTGACTTTATGTTCCAAATTTTAGGATGATGTGAAGTCTTGTTGCATTGTGGTCTGTTTAAAAATTATTAGTCCCTGGAAGACTCAGAATACTGCAGTTTTTTATCTCCATTATTTAAGTTATGAGCAAATGTGATATTTATGTGATACATGTGATATCTGAACATCTTCTACCAGTTGCCCAGTTGGGTATTAAGGGGGTGGAGCCAGGTGGTAAGTAGTGTGTCTAACCCATTCGGGCATCTCAATTGTACATTATTAGAATAAGCCTACACCCACTTGAGCCATGCATTTCCCAGGCATTTATGGGTAAAAAGAAAATTGCATGCCCTATTGAATTATATTGTCTGCTTTTTCATGCACTGACGTAGACTCGTATTAAGGGAAAATAAAAATAAAACATTTGGAACATTCCTTATACTACCAGGACCTTAACCACTGTATTTAAGATCTCAAGGGAAAAAAGGGAAAATGCAACAAATTTGCCATGGAAATATTTTTTGTGCTGCATAAAGGGTCAGTAAGACAGAAACAAAATACCAATAGAAAAAAAGCACAACCTATATTTCTTCACAAAACACAATCGGGGTGATGCACAGATAGTCGCAATTTTCCCTGTATATCCACTGTTTGTTAAATAAAATATATTGATTCTGAGAATTATGGACATTTCTTTGAATCATCTGAAATATTGATCCCGCTAATGCATATCTCCTTTGCTGCATCTTATGATAGCATTTAATTTTTCAACCTTATGCTTCAATGGTAACAATATAAAATAAAAAAGAACACCCACTCAAATCACTTCAGCAAAGTTTGAAATTGAATACACTGCTAAAACGCATATATTCCTATCAATATATTATCAGACAGGTCCCAATATCATCTTATACAATCATTCCTGGCATGTGGGTGGGGCCTATCCATGCCCAGCCCCTGGAGTTCCCGGTTTTTGTAGCATCTGGCCATCAGTAGGTGATCTGGAAACCCTAGTTTGGCTTTGTTAATTATCATTCTTAAACCTGACATTGTAATAATGTAACGATTGGTGGGCGAAATTGCATTATGCAACACATTCAGCTAATAAACATAATGTTAAAATTTTGATGGGACACTCCTAATCTGGATGGGACATTCTGATTTGTGGGGGCCTGTCCCACCATCGCAGATCTGCAGGCCATTTAACCAAGACCTTGAAAAATGCAGCTAGAGTTAAAAAAGGTAAGTGGCAGTTGGGTGGCTTAGAAATTGTATATCCAAAAATCAGGTGAAAAAGTCAATACTGGATAATATTTTGATACCAAGTGTTGCAATACCTGGCGGCATTGAAATATCTCCCAGTATCAATTTTTTTTGCCACGGCCAAAAGTCACATCTCCATAGAAAAAATGACTGATACTAGCGAATGTTTTTCTGATCGCTATAAAGTTTTCGTTATCAGATATTACCGATAATGAACTTTTATAAATACCATCCAAAATGCAACGACAGGCAGTAAATGTATGCAGCACATTAACTTATCCTATATGTAAAAAGTTCATTACTGAACCAAGGACCATAATAATGACAGACTAAAAAATTTTGTTGTAGAAAAGGCACTTGCATGGTAACATGATCACTTCATACAAGTACATTGATGCATGTTGTTCACAAATAGTCTCTTGTTCACTAGTAGATCAAATGAGAGGAGAAAAAAACGTTTGGCTTCATGTAACACTTGGTTTACAAAAAGATCAACTTTGCAACTGTCTTCCATAAAATATGGAACTGGCCAGTTTTTAAGAGCCGACAATAATTTTTCCAGTTGCTATTTGTGTATGTCTTCATTCCAGGGGTTAATCGACTCAGGGCTGCCAGATTTTCTGTGCCCCAGAGTGGGAGGGGTGCTTGGCATTAATGTCATGGTGACATCACATGAGATGTGGTGGGGCAAAGACTGGGCGTTCCCAGGGAGGATACTGGGTGGGGTGGCAGTAGGTAATGAAATAGGGCCAGGCAGTGGCGTAGCTACAAATCTACGCCACTTTTTTTGCACAGCCTTTAGGTCCCAAGAAAGTTAGGAATTACATGAATAAAAGTAGAGGGTTCATTTCTCCTCTGTGATTAAAACAATTTGTATTTAAATAAAAATGTTCTTGGACTAAGAAACATATGGTATTCACATATGTCATTTTTATTCTTGTGGGGCTTATATAATAATATAATGTAAAAAACATTTGCCTGGGCTATTAATCTGTAACACAGAAAAAAAACTAACATCTGATAGGCTCCTGCAAATTAATAGCCCTGGAGAATTTTTGCAACTTTATTGAACTAGCTCCTTAAAGGGCATGTCCACCCATAAAAAAAAAATATCTGCCCCCCAACTCCAACTGAAATATATTGCACTTTATCAGCTGTTTTACTAACAAGGTCTTTAAAGGGCAACTGTGGTCTCCAAACAAGTTAGGGTTAAATGAAAGTCTGCAGTATTCCCTTTAAAATGAGCCGACAATCACATCTCTGGCTGGAGGCTGTTCAAATTTCCTGTTTCCAGTAGGTTGTGTTATCTAGAAATGTGATTTAGGTTTTATTTTGAAGGTACAGTGGGGTGCTTTTTATATAACCCTTACTAGTTTGGAAGAATTGGAGACCACAGTTACCCTTTAAGGATTATTATTGTCCCCATTCTGGCAGAGTAAGATGGCCCCTCCATCCATGCAGTCAATCAAGGATGTAACAACTGACATCAACTGCCTCCACTGCACACGATCAAGCTTATAAAAAGCTCATTGAGCAAAGGGAGGAGGCAGATACCTGGTTACAAAAGAATATAATGAACTGATAGAAATAGCAGTTGGGGTGGTATATAACTGACAAGTTATTTTAAAGGAGAACTAAACTTAACATTTTTAAAACCTAATTTTAAAGTTTTTGTCCTCAGAACACCAATACATTGTAAGATTCTTCTCTAGTAAGTTGCATTTAGTACATGTAAGTAATAGATTCTGTAAATAAGAAGGCTTCCATGTTGTTGTACAACCCACAGCCCATGTAGTCTTCAAAGGACCACGCCCTCTGACCCCAGTATTCCCTGTCTCTACGCACAAAGAGTGAGATTCAATAAAAGTTCTTATTGTTTAAAATGGTGCTAATTTTGCCCCAATCAATCAAACCTGATTTAACATTCTAACATCTGATTGGTTTGGGCAAAATTAGCACCATTTTAAACAATAAGAACTTTTATTGAATAACCCTGAAAGTGTTTTCTATGTAGATGTCTCCACACCAACATGGAAGTCCCCGAAAAGAAGTTGAAAGCTGCTTGTTACCATAATTTATTAACCATTTAGTGTGAGTTGCTAGATAATAAACTGCAGGGAAACAAGCAGCTTTCAAAGTCTTATCAGGATCTCCCATATTCCATTTTTTTTAGGATTCGTTTAGCAAAAAATAAAGCTTCCAAATGTATCTGGGTACTCTGCTTGTTCAGTAGTGGTGTACTGGGTAAGGTACCAGGTTTAAAAATACACAATTCAGAAAGTCACGAGTTCAATACTTCATACTTCTCTTTTTTTAGGTTTCTATTATGTCCCAAGCAAAAGATGAAGCTCCTAAATGTACCTAAGTGGACAGCATACTAAGTGATGGCTCACCTTGTAAAATGCCAGTTATAGAAACACACAGTTCAGAAGGTTGCAAGTTCGAATCCCCACAGTTAACTTTATTTCCATTTTGTTCCTAGTAAAAGATTCTACATGTACCAGTGAACTATATACTATCTCTGTTATCCTAGAGGTCTGCTTTTAGCAAGACAGAGTAAATATACAAGTTGCAGATTCTATTCCCCAGACTTATTTAAATTTTTTTTATCTGCTGAAATGTTAGTATTCCGTTTCTTATATTCATGCTATATATGTAAGATTACTTTTGCTTGTGTATGAAAAGTAAATAATTATATCATTGTTAGGACAGTAGTATTGAATGTGTTTGAAAACAAAAAACGGAAATCCCTGTTCTGTGTCAGGGAGAGGGAGGATCTTTGTGCTATAATGTGATTGGCTGTCAGCTTCTAGGAAGCAAGGCTGCAACTTACTTGTTTTAATCTGTTGAGCACTACAGAGCAGGTGCCTGTATGCAGACACTTAGCTGGGGGCTTACCCAGCTTAGGTGGATTGTGGGAGCTGACCCCTAGTACTCACAGGGAGAGGTGAGACACAGCTTGCTGTATGTTTGGGAATGTGCTCTGCCTATTGGGACAATGTTGTCTGGAGACTTTTGTTCTCCTTTAAGGGTGGACATACACTTTAATATATACAGTATATGAAACAATGCACTTGCTATCTTATCACTGGTTGAATCACAATAGTTACTGTATGTTATATAGATTAAGCAGCTCTCTGTGCATAGCCATGTCGTGTTTACAGGGGAACTGTGGTCTCCATAAAAGTGTTTTTTATTAAAAAGGACACACTCCTGCATTTAAAATGACCCCAAACTGCAGTCTATCCAAAGTTGCAGTAGTATAAAGGGAGTTCTTTCTTGCCAGCACTGTGAGTTGTTTCATCACCAGCACTTGGGGTCGGCCTCAAAGTTTAAGGTTGGAGCATGCCCACTGCTGGGACAGAGCATCATCATAAGCCCCATCCTTAAACTTCAAAATCATTATTAAAGCTAGCCACAAAAAATAAAAAATCCCTATCCCAGGTAGAGTAAGGGACCGAGAACAGTTGCAGGTCTGTAACTAGCTTTAGAAAAGATTGATTTTTGGTGGGGCTTATGACACATCTTATAACACTTGCCTGCCACAGAGACAGTGTAGTCTGGAAAGTGTTATTTTATAAGCCTATAACTTAAGATCCACAGAAGCTAGCCAGTATAAACTCTACTTATGAGAATTTCTCCCAGTGGTGCATAACCTTGACAGCTTCTTATGTTTGTGTTCCCATTATTTTGGTAGTTATTTATTTATTGTCTTTGAAGGAACAGGCATTTTTGCAAAATACACAAAAAGACTAGTCTGAAATATGTGTATCCTCTGCAAGTTTGTAGCTGTTCCATTGTTTTTTAATTCCTGTGGTTCTTCCCTTGAGATTTAATTTGCTGTCAGGTCTAAGGGGTCAGTGTTTTTTATTGGTAGATTTGTTTTTTTATACTTTTGTGGCTGTATAGATCCTGTCCTATCCATCCTACAGTTTGTTATTGAAAAATTGCCGGGCCGCTTGTACAAGATGATATTAGCAAAAAGACAGCACTGGAGAGTGTTTAATTCCTTTCTTTGTTCTGATTTTCTGAATAGACTCAAAGCATTACGGATATTAAATTAGAAAACCCAGAATTCCTCTTAAATCTTAGGCCTGGTACACACAAGCAGACATATGTCCACCTTTCACCCGGTTAAAATTACAAATCAATATACAGGTTGGAAATCAAAGGGATACACTAGCACCCCACTCTGTTTGTAATACGCAGGGCAAACTGGCATCCCACTCTGTTTATAATACACAGGATTATTCAATACGATTTTGCAAGGAAAAAAATTAAACCAACGATTCTGGCTGATCCAATCAAAATATCACATTATATAAACCTGGCCTAACTAATTCTAAGAGTTTTTTGCCATCTTAGAGTTCTGAAAATCAGATAGCATTTTACATTTTTACGGTTTATCAGAACACTGGATTGCTGTTTTAGATTGAGCAAAAGGTGCTATCTTTGGCAATGTCATGAGTCTCATGAATTTAAAATACACAGCACAGGCCATGAATATTCTGTAAATTATATCCTTATAAACGGTAATACGCAGGACAAACTGGCATCCCACTCTGTTTATAATACCCAGGACAAACTGGCATCCCACTCTGTTTATAATATGCAGGACAAACTGGCATCCCACTCTGTTTATAATACGCAGGACAAACTGGCATCCCACTCATTTTAAAGGGCATGTCCACCCCCAAAACTATAATCCCCCCCAACTACTGGCCCCACCATGTAGTGTAGTTTAATCCTTACCTCACATCCCATCTGGTTCTCCTGTAGAGTCCCCCCCCCAAAGTTCCAATAAACTGCCCACCAGGAGGCTAGCAGTTCCATATAGGACACTGCCTGCTACCTGGCCTCCCGGAGATTCCTGCCATGCGTGCTGCAGCCCTTCTCCCCCCTCCCCCCCCCCTCCCTCTCCCTCCCTCTCCTCCCTCCCGTTCTAACTGTCCCTCCCCCATTAAAAACCCCCTTAATATTCTGCTCCCCCATGTCCCCCAGCCCCAACCGCATGTTTTTTTTTTTTTAAAAAGCTCCCCAAACTCTTACTTACCTCTCCCCTTTCCTCCGCTGCACTGAATGACCGCAGCCGCGTCCGTGATTGGCTGCCGCTCAGCCATCACAGACGCGACTGCCGGTCCCCGCCCCTCTGCTTGCATTCTCGCAAGCAGAGGGCCGGCATGGCGGCGGAGGATCGAGGGGAGGTAAGTAAGAGTTTGGGGGGCTTTCTGAAAAAAAAAATATGCGGTTGGGGCTGGGGGACATGGGGGAGCAGAATATTAAAAAATTATTTTCGGGGTGGACATAGCCTTTAAAGTATGCCGGACAAACTGGCATCCCACTCTGTTATAATACGCAGGACAAACTGGCAACCCACTCTGTTTATAATACACAGACACACTGGCATCCCACTCTGTTTATAATACCAGGACAAACTGCCATCCCCACTTGGTTTATAATACACACAGGACAAACTGGCATCCCACTCTGATTTTACACGGACACACTGGCATCCCACTCTGTTTATAATCCACAGGACAAACTGGCATCCCACTCTGTTTTATAATACGCAGGACAAACTGGCATCCCACTCATTTTATGTATGCCGGACAAACTGGCATCCCACTCTGTTTTATAATACGCAGGAAACACTGGCATTCCACTCTGTTTATATATGCAGGACAAACTGGCATCCCACTCATTTTTAATATCCCGGACAACTGGCATCCCACTCTGTTTATAATACGCAGACAAACTGGCATCCCACTCATTTTATAGTATGCCAGACAAACTGGCATCCCACTCTATAATACGCAGGACAAACTGGCATGCCACTCTGTTTATAAGCACAGGAAACACTGGCATCCTACTCTGTTATAATACGCAGGACAACTGGCATCCCACTCTGTTTATAATACGCAGGACAAACTGGCATCCCACTCTGTTTATAATACGCAGGAAACACTGGCATTCCACTCTGCTTATAATATGCAGGACAAACTGGCATCCCACTCATTTTATAGTATCCCGGACAAACTGGCATCCCACTCTGTTTATAATACGCAGGACAAACTGGCATCCCACTCATTTTATAGTATGCCGGACAAACTGGCATCCCACTCTATAATACGCAGGACAAACTGGCATGCCACTCTGTTTATAATGCACAGGAAACACTGGCATCCCCACTCTGTTTATAATACGCAGGACAAACTGGCACCCCACTCTGTTTAATACGCAGGACAAACTAGCATCCCCCTCTATTTATATATGCAGACAAAACTAGCATCCCACTCTGTTTTATATACGCAGGACAAACTGGCATTCCACTCTGTTTAAATAGCAGGACAAACTGGCATCCCACTCTGTTTATAATACAGAGCACACTGGCATCCCACTCTGTTTAATACCCAACAAACTGGCATCCCACTCTGTTTAAATACGCAGTATTATTTAATACGATTTTGCAGGGGAAAAATGAAACCAATGATTCTGGCTGATCCAATCAGAATATCACATCATATAAACCTGGCCTAACTAATTGTAAGGGTTTTTTGCCATCTTAGAGTTCTCAAATCAGATAGCATTTTACATTTTTACGGTTTATCAGAAACACTGGATTGCTGTTTTGATATGAGCAAAAGGTGTTATCTTTGGCAATGTCATGAGTCTCATGAATTTAAAATACCACAGACAGGCCATGAATTTCTGTAAATTATATCCTTATAAACGGTATACGCAGGACAAACTGGCATCCCACTCTGTTTATAATACCCAGGACAAACTGGCATCCACTCCCACTCTGTTTATAATATGCAGGAAACAACTGGCATCCCACTCTGTTTATAATACGCAGGACAAGCTGGCATCCCACTCTGTTTATAATACCCAGGACAAACTGGCATCCCACTCTGTTTATAATATGGAGGACAAACTGGCATCCCACTCTGTTATAATACGCAGGACAAACTGGCTTCCCACTCTGTTTATAATACCCAGGACAACTGGCATCCACTTGTTTTACAATACCCAGGACAAACTGCGCATCCCACTCTGTTTATAATACCCAGACAAACTGGCATCCCACTCTGTTATAATACGCAGACAAACTGGCATCCCTTCTGTTTATATACGCAGGCAAACTGGCATCCCACTCTGTTAATATACCAGACAGACAACTGGCATCCCACTCTGTTTATAATACGCAGGACAAACTGGCATCCCACTCTGTTAATAATACGCAGGACAAACTGCATCCCACCACTCTGTTTATAATACCCAGGACAAACTGGCATCCCACTCTGTTAATAATACGCAGGACAAACTGGCATCCCACTCTGTTTATAATACCCAGGCAAACTGGCATCCCACTTTGTTTACAATACCAGGACAAACTGGCATACCACTCTGTTTATAATACGCAGGACAAACTGGCATCCCACTCTGTTATAACGCCAGGACAACTGGCATCCCACTCTGTTTATAATACGCAGGACAAACTGGCATCCCACTCTGTTTATAATACCCAGGACAAACTGGCATCCCACTCTGTTAATAATACGCAGGACAAACTGGCATCCCACTCTGTTTATAATACGCAGGACAAACTGGCATCCCACTCTGTTTTAATACGCAGGACAAACTGGCATCCCACTCTGTTTATAATACCCAGACAAACTGGCATCCCACTCTGTTAAATATACGCAGACAAACTGGCATCCCACTCTGTTAATAATACGCAGGACAAACTGGCATCCCACTCTGTTTATAATACCCAGGACAACTGGCATCCACTCTGTTTATAATACGCGAACAAACTGGCATCCCATCTGTTTATAATACGCAGGACAAACTGGCATCCCACTCTGTTTAATATCGCAGGACAAATTGGCATCCCACTCTGTTTATAATACACAGGACAACTGGCATCCCACTCTGTTAATAATCGCAGGACAAATTGGCATCCCACTCTGTTTAATACGCAGGACAAACTGGCATCCCACTCTGTTAATAATACGCAGGACAACTGCATCCCACTCTGTTTTAATACGCAGGACAAACTGGCATCCCACTCTGTTTATATACGCAGGACAAACTGGCACCCACTCGTATACGCAGGACATGGCATCCCACTCTGTTTATACTACGCAGAACAAACTGGCATCCCACTCTGTTATAATATGCAGGATCATATGATTTTGCAGGGGGGGAAAATGAATTCCAATTCTGGCTGATCCAATCATAATATCAATATCACATCATATAAACCTGCCTAACTAATTATAAGGGTTTTTTGCCATCTTAGAGTTCTCAAAATCAGATAGCATTTTACCATTTTTTATGGTTTATCTAAACACTGGATTGAAGACTGTTTTAGATTGAGCAAAAGGTGCTATCTTTGGCAATGTATGAATTTAAAATACACAGGAGGAGCCATGAATATTCTGTAAATATATAGTGGATAATGTACCGGGTCTGTACCAAGTGCCTTTTATACCGGGCACGGAACTCCGGTATAACCTACCCCTTCACCTGGCTCACTGGCAATGTAATGGAGAACCCCCCTCCCTCCCCACCTCCATGTGCACTACTATGACAGGCACTCTCTCTATCGAAAAGCCATCTCAACCCCCCATCACCCTCCACTAGCCTGTCATGGCACCCTCCCCCTGCTCAGGACTCCAAAAAAATCCCAGCCTCACCCCTTAAACGGGACAAACTGGCATCCCACTCTGTTTATAATACGCAGGACAAACTGGCAACCCACTCTGTTTATAATACACAGGACACACTGGCATCCCACTCTGTTTATAATACGCAGGACAAACTGCCATCCCACTTGGTTTATAATACACAGGACAAACTGGCATCCCACTCTGATTATAATACACGGACACACTGGCATCCCACTCTGTTTATAATACACAGGACAAACTGGCATCCCACTCTGTTTATAATACGCAGGACAAACTGGCATCCCACTCATTTTATAGTATGCCGGACAAACTGGCATCCCACTCTGTTTATAATACGCAGGAAACACTGGCATTCCACTCTGTTTATAATATGCAGGACAAACTGGCATCCCACTCATTTTATAGTATCCAGTTTGTCCTGCGTATTATAAACAGAGTGGGATGCCAGTTTGTCCGGGATACTATAAAATGAGTGGGATGCCAGTTTGTCCTGCATATTATAAGCCAGACAAACTGGCATCCCACTCTATAATACGCAGGACAAACTGGCATGCCACTCTGTTTATAAGCACAGGAAAACACTGCTGGCATCCACTCTGTTTATAATACGCAGGAACAACTGGCATCCCACTCTGTTTATAATACGCAGGACAAACTGGCATCCCACTCTTTTATATACGCAGGAAAACACTGGCATTCCACTCGCTTATAATATGCCAGGACAAACTGGCATCCCACTCATTTTATAGTATCCCGGACAAACTGGCATCCCACTCTGTTTATAATACGCAGGACAAACTGGCATCCCCTCATTTTATAGTAGGCCGGACAAACTGGCATCCCACTCTATAATACGCAGGACAAACTGGCATGCCACTCTGTTATAATGCACAGGAAACACTGGCATCCCCCACTCTGTTTATAATACGCAGGACAAACTGGCACCCCACTCTGTTTAATACGCAGGACAAACTAGCATCCCCCTCTATTTATATATGCAGAAAAACTAGCATCCCACTCTGTTTTATATACGCAGGACAAACTGGCATTCCACTCTGTTTAAATATGCAGGACAAACTGGCATCCCACTCTGTTTATAATACAAGAGCACACTGGCATCCCACTCTGTTTAATACCCAACAAACTGGCATCCCACTCTGTTTAAATACGCAGTATTATTTAATACGATTTGCAGGGGAAAAATGAAACCATGATTCTGGCTGATCCAATCAGAATATCACATCATATAAACCTGGCCTAAACTAATTGTAAGGGTTTTTTGCCATCTTAGAGTTCTCAAATCAGATAGCATTTTACATTTTTACGGTTTATCAGAAACACTGGATTGCTGTTTTGATAGAGCAAAAGGTGTTATCTTTGGCAATGTCATGAGTCTCATGAATTTAAAATACCACAGACAGGCCATGAATTTCTGTAAATTATATCCTTATAAACGGTATACGCAGGACAAACTGGCATCCCACTCTGTTTATAATACCCAGGACAAACTGGCATCCACTCCCACTCTGTTTATAATATGCAGGAAACAACTGGCATCCCACTCTGTTTATAATACGCAGGACAAGCTGGCATCCCACTCTGTTTATAATACCCAGGACAAACTGGCATCCCACTCTGTTTATAATATGGAGGACAAACTGGCATCCCACTCTGTTAATAATACGCAGGACAAACTGGCTTCCCACTCTGTTTATAATACCCAGGACAAACTGGCATTCCACTTTGTTTACAATACCCAGGACAAACTGCGCATCCCACTCTGTTTATAATACCCAGACAAACTGGCATCCCACTCTGTTATAATACGCAGACAAACTGGCATCCCTTCTGTTTATATACGCAGGCAAACTGGCATCCCACTCTGTTAATATACCAGACAGACAACTGGCATCCCACTCTGTTTATAATACGCAGGACAAACTGGCATCCCACTCTGTTAATAATACGCAGGACAAACTGCATCCCACCACTCTGTTTATAATACCCAGGACAAACTGGCATCCCACTCTGTTAATAATACGCAAGACAAACTGGCATCCCACTCTGTTTATAATACGCCAGGACAAACTGGCATCCC
Source organism: Hymenochirus boettgeri (assembly GCA_019447015.1). Taxonomy (NCBI): domain Eukaryota; kingdom Metazoa; phylum Chordata; class Amphibia; order Anura; family Pipidae; genus Hymenochirus; species Hymenochirus boettgeri. The sequence goes on along the minus strand of CM033472.1, from coordinate 33,951,295 downwards.
ACTTTGTTTACAATACCAGGACAAACTGGCATACCACTCTGTTTATAATACGCAGGACAAACTGGCATCCCACTCTGTTATAACGCCAGGACAACTGGCATCCCACTCTTTTATAATACGCAGGACAAACTGGCATCCCACTCTGTTTATAATACCCAGGACAAACTGGCATCCCACTCTGTTAATAATACGCAGGACAAACTGGCATCCCACTCTGTTTAATATACGCAGGACAACTGGCATCCCACTCTGTTTTAATACGCAGGACAAACTGGCATCCCACTCTGTTTATAATACCCAGACAAACTGGCATCCCACTCTGTTAAATCATACGCAGACAAACTGGCATCCCACTCTGTTAATAATACGCAGGACAAACTGGCATCCCACTCTGTTTATAATACCAGGACAACTGGCATCCACTCTGTTTATAATACGCGAACAAACTGGCATCCCATTCTGTTTATAATACGCAGGACAAACTGGCATCCCACTCTGTTTAATATCGCAGGACAAATTGGCATCCCACTCTGTTTATAATACAACAGGACAACTGGCATCCCACTCTGTTAATAATACGCAGGACAAATTGGCATCCCACTCTGTTATAATACGCAGGACAAACTGGCATCCCACTCTGTTAATAATACGCAGGACAAACTGCATCCCACTCTGTTTTAATACGCAGGACAAACTGGCATCCCACTCTGTTTATATACGCAGGACAAACTGGCACCCACTCTGTAATTACGCAGGACATGGCATCCCACTCTGTTTATACTACGCAGAACAAACTGGCATCCCACTCTGTTTATAATATGCAGGATCATATGATTTTGCAGGGGGGGAAAATGAATTCCAATTCTGGCTGATCCAATCATAATATCACATATCACATCATATAAACCTGCCTAACTAATTATAAGGGTTTTTTGCCATCTTAGAGTTCTCAAAATCAGATAGCATTTTACATTTTTATGGTTTATCTGAAACACTGGATTGAAGACTGTTTTAGATTGAGCAAAAGGTGCTATCTTTGGCAATGTATGAATTTAAAATACACAGGAGGAGCCATGAATATTCTGTAAATATATAGTGGATAATGTACCGGGTGCTGTACCAAGTGCCTTTTATACCGGGCACGGAACTCCGGTATAACCTACCCCTTCACCTGGCTCACTGGCAATGTAATGGGAGAACCCCCCTCCCTCCCCACCTCCATGTGCACTACTATGACAGGCACTCTCTCTATCGAAAAGCCATCTCAACCCCCCATCACCCTCCACTAGCCTGTCATGGCACCCTCCCCCTGCTCAGGACTCCAAAAAAATCCCAGCCTCACCCCTTAAACGCCCTTGGCTGTGATGCCAACTGTCAACTCTATAACAGTTGCTAACGAAGCACTTAGGACCAGCTAAACAGGGACATTGCGCGCAGGATTTTCAGGTGTTAGACCTTGTATATTTTTCAGGTTATTTTTCAATCTATCCATCATTACGTTTAGGGTTTTGGGGGGTGATTTACTGTATGTAAGTTTTCATTTTAGGGCTGGACCTGCCCTTTAAATATCTAGTTTGTGATCAATATTTGTCATCAAATATTGTGCTGAATATATCAATTGGGTTTTGCGTCAGGTAATGAACATAGGGCAGTTTTGGTTTAAGTATGGACATGCCCCTTTTAGAAGAGTTACTTGAGTTAAAATAAAAACAATCTGTTTGTCATTAAATGCTAATTGTCGATACAATGGTGCAGATCCGATGAGTAATAAGGACAACATTTTAATGAATGACATTTGGCCCTTATTTTAACTTTAAGCAGCAGATTCCAGAGTATCCATGATATAGAGAGAGGATTATTAATGAAAGCAGTTTGTTTTTTCCCACCTTGTGTAACCTCATAAATTGCCATAATTAAAGGTGTGGTATCACAATTTTTTGATACCACACTTTTAACTATCATTGCCCCATATATATTTTTGAGTTGCCCTGTATATTTACATCCGCGGTCGTACAGCTACGATAGTGTACATAAATCTACGAACAGATTGCGGTCATCAATTTACGCTCGAGATCAAAGATTTTATGATTGCCCGTACAATACCCCTGCTATATTTTTTAACTACCGCATGGAATTGTATGCTTGAACATTCTTATATTTACGTTTTTCACAAAAATTCACATTTTACAAAACACCATGAGACCCCACAGGTTTTTGAATATGCCCCAAATGTTTTTTTGTCCTTTTTATATTTGAAGGAGATTAAATGTTCTCAAACATGTTAGGTTTGTTATTCTTTCACAGTAAGAATCTCAGTTCTGGAGAGATCAGTCTTTGTGAATCAGTGCTGAATTAAAGACGATCAAGATAGAGTATCAGTGCTCAGAGCTCCCTAGTAATCTCAGTGGGTTGGGTGTGCTCAGGTAATACTGACAAAAATTATAGATAAAAAATCCATAATATGTGTGCAGTAGCGTGGAGAAGACAATATGCGCATAATAAAATACCACATAATAATAATACATCTAACAACTCTTTCATCTTTTCATGTACTCTCCCAAGTAATTACCCATAAGTAGTGATACGCACAAAACCGAACTCGAACCCGAGTTAGGGCCAAACTTTATTAGTTGGACAAACTCAAAAATATTCGAACTAGTTCGTTTTTTTCGGACTCAAGGCTGTATTTCGATAATTATTGAAAAAATCGATAATTATCGAATTCATGAGCCATTTGCTAACCTACAATGTATTTGACTGGTAACCCTCGAAAGTATCATTTGTTTTCGGTAACCCTAGAAGTATGGATCTATTCCACAACCCTAGAATGTATTGTTTTGCTAACCCTCGAATGTAGCCTTCGAATTTCAGTAACCCTCAAAAGTATTGTTCGTTTTCGTTAAACTCGAATGTAAAGATCGTTTCCGGGAAAGGTTCACAATCACCATATACAGTAACAGCAAGGTGCCAGGGACCTCCATAAAGAGCAAGGGGTCAGGGACCTCCTGAAAGCAAGGTGTTGATTGCATTGAGCTAAGAGGTGTTATGCACCAAGATTAAGACACATCTTGGATATAAAAATAATACCTTTTATTACAATAGTCGCTCTACTTCATCAGCGGTTATCTCGCAAGTTGCTTTTATGTCATAGCTATGCGACAGGAACAGCAGGGTGGGTATATAAGCCACCAATGTTGGTTCCACAACACGCTTTTGAGGAAGCCTGTGGTACGAAATGCCTCCAGCGTCTACTGCGCGATTTTGGGTGTCATTCTCCCCTACTTCATGGCCTCCTATAATATATAACTTTTACTAGCTCCCTAGCTGAATGGTTGACGGGACTGGTGGACAGTAGAGATGGCTGAAACTCACTAGGTTCGTTACGTTTTTGGATTCCTGGATCTCGGCAAAAATCCCGAAAATCTGAAACCGGAACAAATTTTCGATCATTTTAGAATGTACGGAGCTATTTTAATAATTTTCGAAAAAGCATGAACGTTTGAAAATCCTTGAAAATACGATCTGAGACCCTTTTCGGTTTCTAATCGTATTTTCAAGGATTTTCGAACGTTTGATGCTACTTTCAAAAATTAGCAAAATAGCTCCGTACATTCGAAAATTATTAAAAATGCACTCAAAAAATCCCAAAATCCGGACGATCCGTCGACAGACCATTCGGATTTGGACTGAGGAGTAGGTTCCGGGTTTGTGTCGGACCCGGATCCCATCTCTAGTGGACAGATGAGTATTATGGGACTTTTTAGTTGATATTGGCATAGGGTTTGGCTATAAACCTATGGGAATTACTTTAGAGAGTACACAATAAGAGTTGTTTTGTTTTTAAGTTTTGAATTATTTTATTGTGGTATTTATTGTAGCATATTGTCTTCCCAAAGCTACATTAATAAAGGATTTTTTTCCCTTTTTTTTTTTAAAGGTGTAAAGTCAAGTAGTATTTGGGAGGGGCAATCACAGCACATTCTAGCTCTGTTACAATTTGCAATGTGGGCTAATCTGGAGGTGGATCCAGGCATTCTTGTTAGGGCTTATGGTTTTTTTATCTCTGAATTGTAAAACTTATCACAGTAAATATAAAAGCACATTTAGTTTTCCTGTAATGCAATCTTGGTAACACTAGCCTTAAATGTTTCAACAACTTGACCTCTTTATGGAGAAAAATAACCTGAGACATTTCTATATATATTACTATGGGAACCCAGGGACATTGCGCAATATCAGACCTTCAGGCGTTAACATGATTTTTTTAATATGATTTTTTTAAATAATATTAATGTTTTTTTCCCATTATTTTCATGCTCATGAATTTCATGCTTGCTTTATGCTATGGCCCACTGCTATCTCCACAGGAGACAGAACTTGAATTAAATTGTCTCCGGCTGACCATGCTTAACAAAGGCAAAATTCTTTAAATAAGATTAGACGGGGAATATGATACTCCAATAAGGAATCTTGCTTTAATTAATTCTAAATTGCCAAAGGAGGATTGCATATATTAAGATCAAATATATTTAAAGAATATACAAATACTGTATAAGCAACAACTTCTAGGACTTGGTGCTTCACTCAATAAGAGATGGACTGAATCTGAAGCCAGAACTTCTAAAGCAGATTTCATGGATCCACAGAACTCAGACTTTGCAGATTTCTGACTTTTACTTTTTTTTTTTCCAGATCCTGTGAACTATTTTCAAAAAATTCTGAAATTTCAAAATTTACAGTTTTGGAAATTCAAAATTTCTGGAAACAGAAGGCACAAGAGGTTTCCGGTACTGGAGGATGTTTTTAAAGGGCATGTCCACCTCTTATAAAAAAAAGGTTTGGATTATTTTTTTTTAAAACAATATAGCAGTTAGGGCCAGGATTGGGTCCACTACACTACAGAAATTTTTTTTACACTACGGAACCATATCTATATGAAAAAAGATGAATCAAATCACCAATCACGAAGTCCAACAATCCAAGCAAAAATGAGAAGAGAATCCCCAAGCATATGTGAAAACAGTGTTATTCATTTATTCACCCTCTCTGTACACAACATGGCAACGTTGCGGGCAGAACTGTGCCCTTCTCAAGCCCTCAGAAGCTAACGTTGCGGGCAGAACTGTGCCCTTTCTCAAGCCCTCAGAAGCTGTGTTTGAGAAAGGGCACAGTTCTGCTCGAAACGTTGTCGTTGTGTTAGATGGTGAATAAATTATATAACTGTTTCACATATACTTGGAGGATTCTCTTCTCATTTTTGCTTACACTAGGCAGAAACCTCTCAGAGGACAGCTAAGAGGCGGAAACATTTCCCTCCAAGCCAGGGATCAGAGTCCTACCAGCGATACTGTTACTGTTACTATTTGTTTTTTTTAGTTTAGTGTGCATTTGCCCTTTCTGGCCCAGCTTCTGACCTCACATGCTTCATTGTAAAGATTGAAAAATTTTATATTACAGTACTGTAGACTCTAAAATGATTGGCTAAAGACTTTTAGTGGGCAGTGTATACAGCAATAAGGTCCTGCGGTAGCTTAGCTTGTTCCGAAGATCATTCTCAGATTTATATGTATTAAACCATCTTTAGTCATTTTAATGCAGAATATTTATTGTAAAATGTTCACATTAAAACTCCACTAAAGGATTTATTCTATTTTCTTGACTATGTAAGTTCTTTAAAAAAAATGTCATTGTCAATGCAGCAGTTGAATAGGTTATTTCTAACATAGTGATAGACAGTTTTAGATTTTGAATCTATCTTGCATTGTGACTTATGTTTCCAAATTTAGGATGATGTGAAGTCTTGTTGCATTGTGGTCTGTTTAAAAATTATTAGTCCCTGGAAGACTCAGAATACTGCAGTTTTTTATCTCCATTATTTAAGTTATGAGCAAATGTGATATTTATGTGATACATGGATATCTGAACATCTTCTACCAGTTGCCCAGTTGGGTATTAAGGGGGTGGAGCCAGGTGGTAAGTAGTGTGTCTAACCCATTCGGGCATCTCAATTGTACATTTTAGAATAAGCCTACACCCACTTGAGCCAGCATTTCCCAGGCATTTATGGGTAAAAGAAAATTGCATGCCCTATTGAATTATATTGTCTGCTTTTTCATGCACTGACGTAGACTCGTATTAAGGGAAATAAAAATAAAACATTTGGAACATCCTTATACTACCAGGACCTTAACCACTGTATTTAAGATCTCAAGGGAAAAAAGGAAAATGCAACAAATTGCCATGGAATATTTTTTGTTGCTGCATAAGGGTCAGTAAGACAGAAAAACAAAATACCAATAGAAAAAAAGCACAACCTATATTTCTTCACAAAACACAATCGGGGTGATGCACAGATAGTCGCAATTTTCCCTGTATATTCCACTGTTTGTTAATAAAATATATTGATTCTGAGAATTATGGACATTTTCTTTGAATCATCTGAAATATTGATCCCGCTAATGCATATCTCCTTTGCTGCATCTTATGATAGCATTAATTTTTCAACCTTATGCTTCAATGGTAACAAATAAAATAAAAAGAACACCCACTCAAATCACTTCAGCAAAGTTTGAAATTGAATACCTGCTAAAACGCATATTCCTCATCATATATATTCAGACAGGTCCCAATATCATCTTATACAATCATTCCTGGCATGTGGTGGGGCCTATCCATGCCCAGCCCCTGGAGTTCCGGTTTTTGTAGCATCTGGCCATCAGTAGGTGATCTGGAAACCCTAGTTTGGCTTTTTAATTATCATTCTTAAACCTGACATTGTAATAATGTAACGATTGGTGGGCGAAATTGCATTATGCAACACATTCGCTAATAACATAATGTTAAAATTTGATGGGACACTCCTAATCTGGAGGGACATTCTGATTTGTGGGGGCCTGTCCCACCATCGCAGATCTGCAGGCCATTTAACCAAGACCTTGAAAAATGCAGCTAGAGTTAAAAAAGGTAAGTGGCAGTTGGGTGGCTTAGAAATTGTATATCCAAAAATCAGGTGAAAAAGTCAATACTGGAAATATATTGATACCAAGTGTTGCAATACCTGGCGGCATTGAAATATCTCCCAGTATCAATTTTTTTTGCCACGGCCAAAGTCACATCTCCATAGAAAAAATGACTGATACTAGCGAATGTTTTTCTGATCGCTATAAAGTTTTCGTTATCAGATATTACCGATAATGAACTTTTATAATAACCATCCAAATGCAACGACAGGCAGTAAATGTATGCAGCACATTAACTTATCCTATATGTAAAAAGTTCATTACTGAACCAAGGACCATAATAATGACAGACTAAAAAATTTTTGTTGAAAAAGGCACTTGCATGGTAACATGATCACTTCATAAAGTACATTGATGCATGTTGTTCACAAATAGTCTCTTGTTCACTAGTAGATCAAATGAGAGGAGAAAAAAACGTTTGGCTTCATGTAACACTGGTTTACAAAAAGATCAATTTGCAACTGTCTTCCATAAATATTGGAACTGGCCAGTTTTTAAGAGCCGACAATAATTTTTCCAGTTGCTATTTGTGTATTTTCATTCCAGGGGTAATCGACTCAGGGCTGCCAGATTTCTGTTTGCCCCAGAGTGGGAGGGGTGCTTGGCATTAATGTCATGGTGACATCACTGAGATGTGGTGGGGCAAAGACTGGGCGTTCCCAGGGAGGATACTGGGTGGGTGGCAGTAGGTAATGAAATAGGGCCAGGCAGTGGCGTAGCTACAAATCTACGCCACTTTTTTGCACAGCCTTTAGGTCCCAAAAGTGAATTTAGGAACATGATAAAAGTAGAGGGTTCATTTCTCCTCTGTGATTAAAACAATTTGTATTTAAATAAAATGTTCTGGACTAAGAAACATATGGTATTCACATATGTCATTTTTTCTTGTGGGGCTTATATAATAATATAATGTAAAAAACATTTGCCTGGGCTATTAATCTGTAACACAGAAAAAAACTACAATCTGATAGGCTCCTGCAAATTAATAGCCCTGGAGAATTTTTGCAACTTTATTGAACTAGCTCCTTAAAGGGCATGTCCACCCATAAAAAAAAACAATATCGCCCCCCAACTCCAACTGAAATATATTGCACTTTATCAGCTGTTTTACTAACAAGGTTTTAAAGGGCAACTGTGGTCTCCAAACAAGTTAGGGTTAAATGAAAGTCTGCAGTATTCCCTTTAAAATGAGCCGACAATCACATCTCTGGCTGGAGGCTGTTCAAATTTCCTGTTTCCAGTAGGTTGTGTTATCTAGAAATGATTAGTGTTTAGTTTTTGAAGGTACAGTGGGGTGCTTTTTATATAACCCTTACTAGTTTGGAAGAATTGGAGACCACGTTACCTTTAAGGATTATTATTGTCCCCATTCTGGCAGAGTAAGATGGCCCCTCCCATCCATGCAGTCAATCAAGGATGTAACTGACATCAACTGCCTCCACTGCACACGATCAAGCTTATAAAAAGCTCATTGAGCAAAGGGAGGAGGCAGATCCTGGTTACAAAGAATATAATGAACTGATAGAAATAGCAGTTGGGGTGGTATAAACTGACAGTTATTTTAAAGGAGAACTAAACTTAACATTTTTAAAACCTAATTTTAAAGTTTTTGTCCTCAGAACACCAATACATTGTAGAATTCTTCTCTAGTAAGTTGCATTTAGTACATGTGAAGTATAGATTCTGTAAATAAGAAGGCTTCCATGTTTGTTGTACAACCCACAGCCCATGTAGTCTTCAAAGGACCACGCCCTCTGACCCCAGTATTCCCTGTCTCTACGCACAAAGAGTGAGATTCAATAAAAGTTTCTTATTGTTAAAATGGTGCTAATTTTTGCCCCATCAATCAAACTGATTTAACACTTCTAACATCTGATTGGTTTGGGCAAAATTAGCACCATTTTAAACAATAAGAACTTTATTTGAATAAACCCTGAAAGTGTTTTCTATGTAGATGTCTCCACACCAACATGGAAGTCCCCGAAAGAAGTTGAAAGCTGCTTGTTACCATAATTTATTAACCATTTAGTGTGAGTGCTTAGAAATAAAAACTGCAGGGACAAGCAGCTTTCAAAGTCTTATCAGGATCTCCCATATTCCATTTTTTTAGGATTCGTTTAGCAAAAAATAAAGCTTCCAAATTATCTGGGTACTCTGCTTGTTCAGTAGTGGTGTACTGGGTAAGGTACCAGGTTTAAAAATAACACAATTCAGAAAGTCACGAGTTTCAATACTTATACTTCTCTTTTTTAGGTTTCTTATTTGTCCCAAGCAAAGATGAAGCTCCTAAATGTACCTAAGTGGACAGCATACTAAGTGATGGCTCACCTTGTAAAATGCCAGTTATAGAAACACCACAGTTCAGAAGGTTGCAAGTTCGAATCCCCACAGTTAACTTTATTTCCATTTTGTTCCAGTAAAGATTACATGTACCAGTGAACTATATATATCTCTGTTATCCTAGAGGTCTGCTTTTAGCAAGACAGAGTAAATATACAAGTTGCAGATTCTATCCCCAGACTTATTTAAATTTTTTTATCTGCTGAAAGTTAGTATTCCGTTTCTTATATTCATGCTATATATGTAAGATAATTTTTGCTTGTGTATGAAAAGTAAATAATTATTCATGTTTAGGACAGTAGTATTGAATGTGTTTGAAAACAAAAACGGAAATCCCTGTTCTGTGTCAGGGAGAGGGAGGATCTTGTGCTATAATGTGATTGGCTGTCAGCTTCTAGGAAGCAAGGCTGCAACTTACTTGTTTTAATCTGTTGAGCCTACAGAGCAGGTGCCTGTATGCAGACACTTAGCTGGGGGCTTACCCAGCTTAGGTGGATTGTGGGAGCTGACCCCTAGTACTCACAGGGAGAGGTGAGACACAGCTTGCTGTATGTTTGGGAATGTGCTCTGCCTATTGGACAATGTTGTCTGGAGACTTTTGTTTCTCCTTTAAGGGTGGACATACACTTTAATATATACAGTATATGAAACAATGCACTTGCTATCTTATCACTGGTTGAATACAATAGTTACTGTATGTATATAGATTAAGCAGCTCTCTGTGCATAGCCATGTCGTGTTACAGGGGAACTGTGGTCTCCATAAAAGTGTTTTATTAAAAAGGACCACTCCTGCATTTAAATGACCCCAAACTGCAGTCATCCAAAGTTGCAGTAGTATAAAGGGAGTTCTTTTTGCCAGCACTGTGAGTTTTTTCATCACCAGCACTTGGGGTCGGCCTCAAAGTTAAGGTTGGAGCATGCCCACTGTGGACAGAGCATCATCATAAGCCCCATCCTTAAACTTCAAATCATTATTAAAGCTAGCCACAAAAATAAAAAATCCCTATCCCAGGTAGAGAGGGACCGAACAGTTTGCAGTCTGTACTAGCTTTAGAAAAGATTGATTTTTGGTGGGGCTTATGACACATCTTATAACACTTGCCTGCCACAGAGACAGTGTAGTCTGGAAAGTGTTATTTTTAAGCCTATAACTAAGATCCACAGAAGCTAGCCAGTATAAAATCTACTTATGAGAATTTCTCCCAGTGGTGCATAACCTTGACAGCTTCTTATGTTTGTGTTCCCATTTTGGTAGTTATTTATTATTATTGTCTTTGAAGGAACAGGCATTTTTGCAAAATACACAAAAAGACGTCTTGAAATATGTGTATCCTCTGCAAGTTTGTAGCTGTTCCATTGTTTTTTAATTCCTGTGGTTCTTCCCTTGAGATTTAATTTGCTGTCAGGTCTAAGGGGTCAGTGTTTTTATGGTAGATTTGTTTTTTTATACTTTTGTGGCTGTATAGATCTGTCCTATCCATCCTACAGTTTGTATTGAAAAATTGCCGGGCCGCTTGTACAAGATGATATTAGCAAAAAGACAGCACTGGAGATGTTTAATTCCTTTCTTTGTTCTGATTTTCTGAATAGACTCAAAGCATTACGGATATTAAATAGAAACCCAGAATTCCTCTTAAATCTTAGGCCTGGTACACACAAGCAGACATATGTCCACCTTTCACCCGGTTAAAATTACAATCAATATACAGGTTGGAAATCAAAGGGATACACTAGCACCCCACTCTGTGTTGTAATACGCAGGGAAACTGGCATCCCACTCTGTTTATAATACACAGGATTATTCAATACGATTTTGCAAGGAAAAAATTAAACCAACGATTCTGGCTGATCCAATCAAAATATCACATTATATAAACCTGGCCTAACTAATTCTAAGAGTTTTTTGCCATCTTAGAGTTCTGAAAATCAGATAGCATTTTACATTTTTACGGTTTATCAAACACTGGATTGAGACCTTTTAGATTGAGCACAAGGTGATATTTTTGGCAATGTCATGAGTCTCATGAATTTAAAATACACAGGAGGAGCCATGAATATTCTGTAAATTATATCCTAATAAACGGTAATACGCAGGACAAATTGGCATCCCACTCTGTTTATAATACGCAGGACAAACTGGCATCCCACTCATTTTAAAGGGCATGTCCACCCCCAAAACTATAATCCCCCCAACTACTGGCCCCACCATGTAGTGTAGTTTAATCCTTACCTCACATCCCAACATTCTGGTTCTCCTGTAGTCCCCCCCAAAGTTCCAAAAACTGCCCACCAGGAGGCTAGCAGGTCCATATAGGACACTGCCTGCTACCTGGCCTCCCGGAGATTCCTGCCATGCGTGCTGCAGCCCTTCTCCCCCCCCCCCCCCCTCCCTCTCCCTCCCCTCTCCTCCCGTTCTAACTGTCCCTCCCCCTAACATTAAACCCCCTTAATATTCTGCTCCCCCATGTCCCCCAGCCCCAACCGCATGTTTTTTTTTTTTTAAAAAGCTCCCCAAACTCTTACTTACCTCTCCGCTTTCCTCCGCTGCACTGAATGACCGGCAGCCGCGTCCGTGATTGGCTGCCGCTCAGCCAATCACAGACGCGACTGCCGGTCCCGCCCCTCTTTGCATTCTCGCAAGCAGAGGGCCGGCAGTGCGGCGGAGGATCGAGGGGAGGTAGTAAGAGTTTGGGGGGCTTTCTGAAAAAAAAAATATGCGGTTGGGGCGGGGGACATGGGGGAGCAGAATATTAAAAAATATTTTCGGGGTGGACATAGCCTTTAAGTATGCCGGACAAACTGGCATCCCACTCTGTTTATAATACGCAGGACAAACTGGCACCCACTCTGTTTATAATACACCAGGACACACTGGCATCCCACTCTGTTTATAATACGCAGGACAAACTGCCATCCCACTTGGTTATAATACACCAGGACAAACTGGCATCCCACTCTGATTATAATACACGGACACACTGGCATCCCACTCTGTTTATAATAAACAGGACAAACTGGCATCCCACTCTGTTTATAATACGCAGGACAAACTGGCATCCCACTCATTTTATAGTATCCGGACAAACTGGCATCCCACTCTGTTTATAATACGCAGGAAACACTGGCATCCACTCTGTTTATATTGCAGGACAAATGGCATCCCACTCATTTTATAGTATCCCGGAAAACTGGCATCCCACTCTGTTTATAATACGCAGGACAAACTGGCATCCCACTCATTTTATAGTATGCCAGACAAACTGGCATCCCACTCTATAATACGCAGGACAAACTGGCATGCCACTCTGTTTATAATGCACAGGAAACACTGGCATCCTACTCTGTTTATAATACGCAGGACAAACTGGCATCCCACTCTGTTTATAATACGCAGGACAAACTGGCATCCCACTCTGTTTATAATACGCAGGAAACACTGGCATTCCACTTGCTTTTAATATTGCAGGACAAACTGGCATCCCACTCATTTTATAGTATCGGACAAAGGCATCCCACTCTGTTTATAATACGCAGGACAAACTGGCATCCCACTCATTTTATTAGTATGCGGACAAACTGGCATCCCACTCTATAATACGCAGGACAAATGGCATGCCACTCTGTTTATAATGCACAGGAAACACTGGCATCCCACTCTGTTTATAATACGCAGGACAAACTGGCACCCCACTCTGTTTATAATACGCAGGACAAACTAGCATCCCACTCTATTTATAATATGCAGGACAAACTAGCATCCCACTCTGTTTATAATACGCAGGACAAACTGGCATTCCACTCTGTTTATAATATGCAGGACAAACTGGCATCCCACTCTGTTTATAATACACGAGACACACTGGCATCCCACTCTGTTTATAATACCCAGGACAAACTGGCATCCCACTCTGTTTATAATACGCAGGATTATTTAATACGATTTTGCAGGGGAAAAATGAAACCAATGATTCTGCCTGATCCAATCAGAATATCACATCATATAAACCTGGCCTAACTAATTGTAAGGGTTTTTTGCCATCTTAGAGTTCTCAAAATCAGATAGCATTTTACATTTTTACGGTTTATCAGAACACTGGATTGCTGTTTTAGATAGAGCAAAGGTGTTATCTTTGGCAATGTCATGAGTCTCATGAATTTAAAATACACAGGACAGGCCATGATATTCTGTAAATTATATCCTTATAAACGGTAATACGCAGGACAAACTGGCATCCCACTCTGTTTATAATACCCAGGACAAACTGGCATCCCACTCTGTTTATAATATGCAGGAAAACTGGCATCCCACTCTGTTTATAATACGCAGGACAACTGGCATCCCACTCGTTTTATAATACCCAGGACAAAATGGCATCCCACTCTGTTTATAATATGGAGGACAAACTGGCATCCCACTCTGTTATAAATACCAGGACAAACTGGCTCCCACTCTGTTTATAATACCCAGGACAAACTGGCATCCCACTTTGTTTACAATACCCAGGACAAACTGGCATCCCACTCTGTTTATAATACCCAGGACAAGCTGGCATACCACTCTGTTTATAATACGCAGAACAAACTGGCATCCCACTCTGTTTATAATACGCAGGACAAACTGGCATCCCACTCTGTTATAATACGCAGGACAAACTGGCATCCCACTCTGTTTATAATACGCAGGACAAACTGGCATCCCATCTGTTTAATAATACGCAGGACAAACTGGCATCCCACTCTGTTATTATATACCCAGGACAAACTGGCATCCCACTTTGTTTTAATACCCAGGAAAACTGGCATCCACTCTGTTTTAATACCCAGGACAAACTGGCATCCCACTTCTGTTTACATACCAGGACAAAACTGGCATCCCACTCTGTTATAATACGCAGGACAAACTGGCATCCCACTCTGTTATAATACGCCAGGACAAACTGGCATCCCACTCTGTTTATAATACGCAGGACAAACTGGCATCCCACTCTGTTTATAATACAGGACAAACTGGCATCCCACTTCGTTTATAATACGCAGGACAAACTGGCATCCCACTCTGTTTAATTACCAGGACAAATGGCATCCCACTCTTTTATAATACGCAGGACAAACTGGCATCCCACTCTGTTTATAATACCCAGGACAAACTGGCATCCCACTCTGTTTATAATACGCAGGACAAACTGGCATCCCACTCTGTTTATAATACGCAGGACAAACTGGCATCCCACTCTGTTTATAATACCCAGGACAAACTGGCATCCACTCTGTTATATACGCAGAACAAACTGGCATCCCATTCTGTTTATAATAGCAGGACAAACTGGCATCCCACTCTGTTAATAATACGCAGGACAAATTGGCAATCCCACTCTGTTTATAATAACACAAGCAGAATATTAAAAAATTATTTTCGGGGTGGACATAGCCTTTAAAGTATGCCGGACAAACTGGCATCCCACTCTGTTAATAATACGCAGGACAAATTGGCATCCCACTCTGTTTATACTACGCAGAACAAACTGGCATCCCACTCTGTTTATAATATGCAGGATAATTCAATATGATTTTGCAGGGGGGGGGAAATGAATTCCAATTCTGGCTGATCCAATCATAATATCACATCATATAAACCTGGCCTAACTAATTATAAGGGTTTTTTGCCATCTTAGAGTTCTCAAAATCAGATAGCATTTTACATTTTTATGGTTTATCTGAACACTGGATTGAAGACTGTTTTAGATTGAGCAAAAGGTGTTATCTTTGGCAATGTAATGAATTTAAAATACACAGGAGGAGCCATGAATATTCTGTAAATTATATAGTGGATAATGTACCGGGTGCCTGTACCAAGTGCCTTTTATACCGGGCACGGAACTCCGGTATAACCTACCCCTTCACCCTGGCTCACTGGCAATGTAATGGGAGAACCCCCTCCCTCCCCACCTCCATGTGCACTAACTATGACAGGGCACTCTCTCTATCGAAAAGCCATCTCAACCCCCCATCACCCTCCACTAGCCTGTCATGGCACCCTCCCCCTGCTCAGGACTCAAAAAAAATCCCAGCCTCACCCCTTAACTCCTGCTCACGGCTGCCCACAGCTAACACTTCTCGTGCATTAATCTAGTGTGTGATGCAATCACAGTCATAGCGGCTGGTGATTAATGCGCGAGAAGAGTGAAACCAGATAGAATGAGGCTATCGGTTGTATACTTACATTTACTGGTGCAGCTCAACTCCGGTTCATATAGCAAAGGTGATGGCAGCTTCCTTTTCATCTAAAAATGTGTTAGCCGTGAGTTTACCGTGGGCAGGAGTTAAGGGGTGAGGCTGGGTGGTGGTGGTGGTGTTGTACTGCACTTCCTGGTTATAATCGGTGTGCTGATTATAAGGATATTATCGGCTACTTGGGTCCCATAGGGATCCATTAAGGGGGTAGGTTATATCCTTCTAAACGGTGCTTACCGCCATCATCAGTTATCCTTTGTGTTTAGCTACTGTATATACTCGGGTATAAGTCGAATTTTTCAGGCTTTAAAGTTAGCCTGAAAACCTAACCTTAACTTATACTCGGGTCAAGTCCTAATTTAGATCCAAATTCTGCAATTGCATATAGTAACCAGTAGGTGGCGCTGTGTTAACCTGCAGGAGCTGCTGTTCTGCCATTACAATCCTTCCTGCTTCCTGTAGTCTGGCTGCTGGACTCACTCAGCACTGTCACTGCTCATCTGGATGCTGTAAATCTGATGGGTCTCCTCAGTTTGGGGCAAAAAACTGTTGCTAGTACAGTGCAAGTGACAGCTTGAAACTAGAACTCTAAGGTGACATTTTTAACTATTGGGATCAGAGAGTCCTTTACTATATGGTGATCAGAGGGCTCTTTACTATATGGGGCCAGAGGGCCCTTTACTATATGGGAGTCAGAGGGCCCTTTACGATATGGGGATCAGTAGAATTGTAAATTATGGTAAGCTTAATTAAAAGTTTACTGAACCTTGCCACTCCACATGTTTAGAAACTGAAACTCCCAGCAACAAAGCATGCTGGGAGTTGTAGTTTCCAAACATCTGGAGTGCCAAGGAATTGGGGGTTACTGGTACTGGATGTGGCTATTACTGTATGGGATTAATATATGGGAATTCTGCTGTCCATTTAAAGGGCAACTAATTTCTGCCCTCGGCTTATACTCAAGTCAATCAGTTTTTACAAATTTTTTAGGTAAAAATAGGTACCTCGACTTATGCTCAGATCGACTTATACTTGAGTATATACGGTATGTCATTGGTGTCACATGACTGTAAGTCTTGTGTATATGAAAGTAATGCATAACTGCTTTCAAATATACCGATATAAGGATATCATAAGTCACCTTGGACTTTCATGTCCTACAAATATGTATGTTTTACTGTACATTTGTGTGGTTCATATAAATAAGGGAAGTTTAGATAAGGAAGAATTTTCAAATTAAAGCTTTGAAATGGCAAATTCAATGCGTAAATGTTTTTTTTCCCTAATTATACCCATATTCCACTCAAAGTCTGTGTTCTCTCTCCCTCTCCCTCTGCCATGTCGGTATGTGCTGTACGGATCCATTTCATAGTTTATTCATCCTTTATTACAGGAATCTGAGTGTAGATTTCAATGCTGAGCTCCCTTGGCCAATAAATCTGTCAAGTTCTAAAATGTATTTTGACTGAGTATGTTTTCTTCTTTTTATGGATGACCAATCTGGTTTTATATATGGGAAAGAAGGCAATTTCATTCTGTAAACTTTGACCCTGATAGTTAGTAGTTTAAGGAGACATTTAAATGAAGGTCAACATAAAATAAAAGTTATTTTTCTGTAAAACCCTTAATAGAGAAGACACTTTATTCGGAGCTTTAGGGACACAGCACAAAGGAAATATATTCAGCATTCAGGTCAATTCATGGAGCATAAAACCACTTTCAAGATATCCATTTGTAAAAACAAACAACAAAACTTCCTGTCAACTTTCTCAAATGGTTCCATTTTATTTATATTTAACGTAGATCATCCAAGCAGGAGAAAAGCAAAGCATCCATACAAAATCCTTCATTCATATGAAACCTTCCTCCCATGATTATCAGGGAGATTCAATAAAAGCTCTTATCTTTAAAATGGTGCTAATTTTGCCCCAACCAATCAGATTTTAGCTTTCAAATGTTAAATAAGATCTGATCGGTTGGGGCAAAATTAGCACCATTTTAAACGATAAGAACCTTTATTGAATAACCCTGTATGTGTCATAAAAACAAATAATTCAGTGTCAAAAAGTCAAAATTTAAGCATGTCGAAAAGGTGAAAAGTTTAAAATCGCTGTTTACTTTTTAAGGAGAACAAAATCCAAAATACAAAGGCAGCTCCACAAACTTTAGATAGTAACTGTCACTTACTATAACCATTTGTCTCTCACCTGTAAAATCAGCCTCTTAGGCTGAGGCCTCACTACAACGCACTAAATCGCGCACTCATGTGCGCAATCATGTGCGCTATCCATGCAATTGTGTGCGCAATTCTTGTGCCTTTTTTGATTTTGCCATTTTACGTTATGGAAACGCATGCGTAAACGCACCAATGGTGAACGCGTTACCAAAACGGAAACATATGCGCATCGGAAACCGCAGGTTTTTTTGCGTTCTCGCAATTTCCATTATAACCAAATCACATGTGCAACTGCAAGTGCAAAAAAACGCTCAAGTGTGGCCTAGCCCTTAGTGTAGAAATCATTTAGAGAACATTTCGGGATTTAACATTTCAGTGATGTCGCTGCTAGTTTCTAGTGTTGGTGGTCCAGGTACCAAAACTCCTTCTGCACTAACTAGCTACCTTGTGGTTGTTTCCTACTCCCCTTATGCTAAGCTGCATGTAACAGTTAAACTCAGAGTCCCCACCTGCCAGTGTCTCCCAGCCAATCATCAGAGATAGCAGTGAATATTATTAGAAGATTTTCCTGCTCAGAGTGGGGGAAGGTGTTAACCCTTTTCATATGTATTTAGGAAGCAACTTGTTAACCCTTTATATTTGTGAGCATTTCTGCAAGAGACTGTCTTTATGTGTTTATATCTGCACTCTGCCATTTATATTAGTGTGTGTATTGATGTACATTTAGAAGTGGAATGCAAGCTGCATCGAGTGTTGCCTTAGGGCTAGGCCACACTAGTCCGCTTTTAAGCGTGATCTAATTGCGATTTTGATCCGATCGCGCTTTTTATAGCCGACATTAGTGTGGCCAATTGATGTGGACACACTAGTGCGCTTGCATGTGTTGCCCTACACTCCACATTTTGTTGCGCTATTGCATGCGCTCTGATTGTGCAAAATTGTGCTATCACTGCAATGCAAACGTTAACGTACACACTTCCATGCCCATTTCCAGCACACTGCTGCGGGCTTCTGTGTGGTCTCAGCCTTACAGGCCAATTTCCTGAGGCTACGGCCCCACTAGAGCGCATAGGAGAACGCACAATCTCAATGATGCACTTCCGTGCGCAGGCATTGTGATTCCACAATCAGAGCGCATGCAACACAGACCAAAATTGGTGATTGCATGTGCTCCGATAGCACACGGAAGCGCAGCACATGTAGTGGGACCGTTCCCATTAGCTATTACATGCCTGTGCTCCCACTAGCCCAATCGGATCGCAAATCCCAATCTAAAATGCACTAGTGGGGCCTATCCCTAAAAGTTTGAGTCTTAAAGGGAAAGGTGGCAACCCCATTAGAATTTTACTGATCACTTTACAAGGGACACTTAGGCTGAGGCCACACTAGCGTATCCAAGTACTCCAGAAACTTGGACTGCATGCAAAAAAAAAAAGCGCATTAGTGTAACCTAGCCCTCATAAAAACAAAACAGCCCAGAACAGTGCCCATACACGTCACGTTTGTTACCCGAAACGGCCGTGCATACACATCGTGTGTTGTGGGTGGGCCCCCACGATCACATGTATGTATGAAGCTTAAGGTACACTGATGAGAAATGCATTGCATAGAGCTGTACTAAGATCAGGTTCACTTCATTATCCTTCCCCCTTCAGCTCTGTACTATGGTGTCTTCATTTATACAGCATAAACACACTCTTTCTACCCTCCAATATTCCCTTTAATATCGTAGACAAATGAGAAATGCATTGCACAGAGCTGTGGTAAGATCAGGTTCACTTCACTATCCTCCCTTTACAGTTCTGCACCACATAGTTTCTATAAAAACAGTATCAACATAAACACACTCTTCCTACCCTCCAA
Organism: Hymenochirus boettgeri; assembly: GCA_019447015.1. NCBI lineage: Eukaryota > Metazoa > Chordata > Amphibia > Anura > Pipidae > Hymenochirus > Hymenochirus boettgeri. Next base: position 33,931,664 of record CM033472.1, on the reverse strand, counting down.
CATTTTTAAGAAGCTACACTTTCCACTAATATTGCTGCAGCTGACAGGGAGAGCTAGAGACCTTCACACTAAGGGCACGGCCACACTTCAATTTCATGTGCGATTTTGTTGCGTTTGCACATGCATTTTTCATTAAGTATTGGAAAACGCATGCTATTGCAATTTAAAATGCAGAACGCAAATTGCAATTGCAAGTGCAATTGCATCACACCCAAAAATGCACGATTTTGGTGCATTGCCGTGATTTAATGATTTAAAAAAAATGCAAATGCATGCGCAAACGCAAGCACAAACGCAGAAAAATTGCAGCAGTGTGGCCTAGCCCTAAGGGCCATATTTACATTTTTAGGGTTAGTTAATTTATGATCCCGGTTGTAAATTTACGATCGCAATCCTACATTTATGACCGAGCGTTCTTTAACGTTCGATCGTAGAATACCATGCGGTAGTAAACTACTGCAATGGTAGTTATAGTAGATTAACTTAAATTTACGATACCGATCATTAAAGTCGTGGTATCACTAAAAAGCGATACCGCGGCTTTACAAATATGGCCCTTAGGCTGGGTACACACCAGCAGATATTTCGGGACGACCGACTGATAGTGCCGTCTATCGGTCATTCAGCCGGAAATATCTGTTGGTGCGGGGCGGCGGCTGCAACCGAGCTCGGTCATCTGTTCCTCCATGTTGGATGAACTGGTGATCGGTAAATCACGGTCGATTGTGAAATTGTCACGTGCACAGTAGGTTGGGACAAAAACTGTGTACCCAGCATTTTAAACAATATATTGCAGGTGAAAGGTACAAAGACACAGGTCTATAGCTGTGAATAGTGCAGATTTATTGCAAAACATGCTCGTCCTCAAATTACTCCAAAACATGTAGCACACGTTTTGTAATAAACCTGCACTATTCACAGCTACCTGCGTAGGGTAGCCACCTTTGCCTTTAAGACCCAAAAACTTACAATACCTACATACTACTGTGCCATTGCTTTAAATGGATGCTGTATGGTAACACTGAAATCAATGTAGCCTGGCATCATGCTTCTTATAAAAATTATAACCAGCCATTTGTCTTGTAGATTTCATACATGTTCGGGTCTTAAAGGCAAAAGTGGCAACCCTAGACCTGTGTCTTTGTATGTTTCGCCTGCAATATATATGTTTATGTTTGGATTTGATGGAGTGGAAGCCGTAGGTGAGACATACATTATTTCAGATCCGGACACCATAGATACCCAGATCTATATACAACACACTAAAACACTGCTACTAGGAAAGTGTTAATCAGTAAATCTCTCTGCACCACCCAGACACTCCCACAGAGGTGGGACTGGAAATCAAACATGTGCAGAAAATGTACTGAAGGCAAAAAGAAATGTCATCTTCAGCTTTGGGGAAACTGAGCTAATACAGTAAAAAGGAAAGGCACCTGAGTGGAACCATGCTGAGAAGGATGTTGAGGCAAGTACTTTCTAACTCAAACTTTGATTTTTTGGGGGCTTCATTCTCCTTTAAATTGGATAAAGAAAATTGGAAAACAAAATTGTTAATATGGAATTTGGACACATTCCGTGGAATTGCTTGTTGAATAACAGTCGCAGGTTTAGTTCATCTCTTCTTAGGACCAACATTTATGTAATGAAAGGTTTGAAATTTGTACCTGCCTAGGTATTTTAACCGATATAGTGCTGCAAAAACAGAAGTGAAACAGGTGTGAAACGCGTTGACTATGTTGACTATCTTGATCTCTTAGAACAGGTCTTCACAAATTCTGTCTGCCAAGCTATTTAAGAGGTTTTAAAGAAATGTTGCATGTTTAGTTTTTCTACGCACTGTGCGCTTTACCTTTTGATTATGACTCACAAGAATAAATAAAGCATTTTGCACATACAATTCAGTGGAGCATCATTTAATGCAACCAACAAGTGGGTTTACTATTTTTCATATATGGTTTTATTAAGAATTTTTTCCCCCTTTCTTTTATATTCTTAGCCCAATCAATTACTCACAACTAGACTATTTTCCTTCACATACTGTAGGAAGAACAAAAATAATCCTCAGTCAGCCACTTCCTACTAATTAGTAAACACATGGAAATATCTTAGAATATTGTTGATGAAACAATATCTACTGTATCCATGGTTTGGTTTAAGGTTTATTTTAGTTGAGGTTGGGTTGTTTCATAATATTTTGCATTTGACTGGCAATAATTTGTTGGTGATGGTTATCAGGCTTATGCCCGTAATACAACCAAAAACTCTCATCTATTGTCCTCATCATTATATTAAATACATTTATTTAAACGTTCTTCCACTGTGTTACTACACATATATTACTCCAGCTAGACCATTGTTCTTTCCAACCTTTAATTCATCAGATAGATAAAATTCTAGTTAAATTAGTCAAGACCAATGCAGCCAGTACAGTCAATTTGTCCTGTCTCTTACATCTAAGCCTGTTTGGAATTCATTAGAAGAACTGTTCACTTTTCTGTGTCAGAGCGAACATTTTACACTGAGTTATCACAAACCATAAAGCCCCAGGATAACCGTAACAAATTGTTCCGTTGAACTGAAAAGTCTGCCCTTCAGCCAGCATTCAAAACCTTCAGTACAGTTATTTTCTGAGCAAGAGTTTAACTGCCATATTTCTCCCAGAGGATTACAGTATTTCTCCACTGTTCCTGTTCTACCTAATGATCCAAAAATAAAGGTATGTTTAATAACACATCAGTATGATTCTTTCTTATAGAGTCAAAGTCACTTTTTACCAACATGTTTTCCAATTTTCGAACTTCAGTAAAAGTTCTATAGTAGAAAACGGACCTAAAGTCAATGGGAAAAAAATAGTTTGAAAATTTCTGGTAAAATAGGCAAGACCATATAGAAAGGCAGGACCTGCCGGCTTGACTGCTGATAAGAAAAAAACTGAGCTTCCCTGAGGATTTCTTAGTGTCTCATAAAAAATAAACAACTAAAAATACAAAATCTGATTGGTCTAGATGTCAAATCTGATTGGTTCTTGTTGTCTAGTAGCCAAAGTTTTGCAATAAGACCTAATTCTGTTCTAGCAGCAGAGCTGCATGTTTATATTATTATATGCAGGCAGGACAACAGTCATTTTTGGTGCCTAGCTGAGCTTTCTCAATGGGCAATTTCAGTGCCTGGTAGTTGCTGTGTGAAGTCTTTCTTTGCTCACTACAACTAGCTTCTTGTGTTATGGTGGCCATAGATGCATAGATCCCGGTCATACAATATCGGGATATCCCCATATTGGATCCTTTATGGAAGATCACTGAATGATCGTTTAATAATCTTTCAAAAATTTCCCCATCGAGCCAGCAGAAACATTTTTGGCCAATCGGACGCCCCGTGGATTGTATGATCAGATTGTAGTGTCTATGGCCACCATTAGATTTTAAAAGTTATTTCGGGCTTGTTTGAAGTATGAAGCCTGAGTTTTTCTCTTTATTACATCTTCTGTACTGCATTTGAGCAACACTACTGCAGGTGTATTTCTACATCTACATACTACATCTCCTGCCATTTCCCCCAAATCCTTCTCCAAATGTAGAGGGCAGTCAGTGAATAGTGGGAGTTGTATTTTAAAAACATCTGGAGAGCCACATGTTAATCAGGTGATACACATGTAGCCAGTGTCGGACTGGGGTGTTGGGGCCCACCAGAAACTATAAGGCCAGGGGCTCACCAAGAAGTATTAAGAGGCCCACTCATGTTTTACAGTATATTTTTAAGGTTATTAACTTGACTTATCTTCTTCCTATCACCATGAAAATGTAACAATTTCCCGTTTTAATAGGTAAATGGACTGTGGGCCCACCGGGGGTATTTCCCTGTCTTCTGGTGGACCAGTTCAATCCTGCATACCTGAGGAAGGGACAGGGCATCCTGATATGTTGTATATGTTGTTTAAGCAATAAAAACTTGGATTCACCATTGAAGTGTGCTCCACCACATTTGCTTTTGCTACAATCCTGCATGAAGCAAGGCTGAAGCTGTATGCACACATTCCCGATAAAGGGCCAATCCCATTGGTAACGACGGGATTAGCCCTTTATCAGTAAAGTGTTTACAAACATTTGTTTCAGACAAAAAAAAATCCCTCATTTGCGGCCAGGGCCAGCTCCCTGTACTAAGTTATAGGGAGTCGGTCATGATTGTAGGGAGTTTGGCAGTCTCAAACGTTTTCCATATACTTTATATATAATTTATATAGGGAGAATGATCGTGACTGTTTGTACTACCATCTGTCAAAGATGTTAGACAGAATCTTGCAGATTGGTTCAGTGTGACTTTCAGTCAGAATAGAAATATCACAGTATAAAATGCAACCAATTTACAATTATGCAGCTCTGCTAATAACATTAATCTGCCTGTCAGGGTTGTTATAATAAATGTTTTGTTAATATATAAATATTATTTATATTTCTCCCCCAAACCAGATGTGGTTGGGGGAGAAATTCTAAAAACTGATTTTCCTATTGATTACTGAGTCTCTGGGAGCTCACTCAGTTTTTCCAGAAAGTGAACTAAGATTTTCATTCACATTTATAATAATTGTATGGTGGTACTAGCACAGACTTCTTAAAACCTTCTTGATCTGCCAACACATTGGAGTGTTCTGCTTATTTTAGTGCATGGTGACAGCATCTATACTGTTTATAGTAAGAGGGAGGACTGTGAATATGATTCACATCTGACTCGGAGAAATGTATAAATCTAATATTTACAAAATGGGTAGCCAGCTTTGGAAAGGAGGGACATGTTGGAGGTTGTTAGAAATTGAGTCTTGCCCCCTGCTAAACTTTAAAGATTATGTCCAAACCCCCACCCCATATATACAGTATTAGCTAGTACGTTCATTCACTACGTTGGCTGAGACATCATCTCCCCAATCCCTGAGCCTGTTATCATTACTTTCTCCAAAATGTATTTGTAAATACAGTAGATCTCCATCCAAATCTCTACTGGCCCAAGCAGAAAGGTTTCTGCCTCCTCTCTAAGCTGTAGAAACTCAAACATGTGCAGAGGAGGAACATCCCTCAATATTTGACTGTAATATCAGCAAATATAGATTGCAACATAAAAATACCAGGAACGAAATTGCAGGGGCACTAAGAGATCAGGAGAAAGATCTATCAATAGGGACATGATGTAAGCAGAATAAGGGTTTGGGGAGGCTGCATCTTACAGTCACTTAGTGTTTGGGGGTAACTTGTCCTTTAAAGTCATGCTAACCACTTTGTCAATGGGTTTGACTTTAAAGGGTATCTCCACTCATAATATTGACTTTTGGGAATCCAGTTCTATTGAAGAATGGGAGGTAAAGGAGCTGTGCCTTACCTTCCGTTCTTCATTAGAACAAGCAGGAGCCATGAGAGAAGGTAAAAACTTACCCGCTTGTTCGCTCCCCTGGCGCTTAGTCTGACATGTCCCGACGGACCTTGAAGTTCACTAATTAACTATATCATTTTCAATACATGTAAAATAGTAAAATAATATATCACAATTGCAAGGGTTCTTAGCGTACCGTATATTTTTCTTACTTTTTGAACCTTTTTATATTTTTTTTAACTCATACTGGTAAGCCTTGCATGCGTTATGTCCAATTTCTCTAAGAATAAATGATAGGATTCTTGTTCAGTTTATCTATATTTAATACTACTAATTATTAATGTTTAATGATAATGGGGAAATGTCTTTAAGAATTCTACACTTGACATCTCTCCACGGATAATTGGCTCCCTGAGAATATTTTGGTATAGTCTATAAAATGTATTCTCTACTATAAAATATGAGATGGGTTAAAGATTATATGAGAGGTACTTTACTCAGTATTTCTAATATCTTATATCATTTTTTTTTATATCAATACATTTTGTTCAGTTTCATTAGTTGCATTACATACACATGAAAGAGATGGTAAATTAAAAGTCTTGCAAAATACCATTAAAAAATTGTTAATAACTGTTGACCTTTAACCCTTTTATGTCAAAATATTAAATTCATACTTACCATTACCAAACTGGTTTCCCTGTATGGTCAAAACCTCCATTGTGATCTCTGGTATCTTCCAATTTACATTACACAGTAAGCTGTTTATTAAAGGACAATTATACTCACCTAGACCCCTGCTCCAGCCATCCATGACTTCTCTACTACCCAAGGTGAGGACTTAAACAGCACTGTCCTCACCCCCAGGTTCACTATCTAACTCTAGCTTTACTCACCTGAAGTTTCCTTTGGTGCATCGTTCCCACTTCGGGGTTTGCTTTACGGGCCAATGAGAAGACACGCTTCTTTCAGAGCGTGTCTCCTCATTGGCCAAAGTCGCAGATGGACTCCAAAAGTTAAGCACCGAACAAAACTTCAGGTGAGTAAAGCTAGAGTTAGAAAGCGAACCCAGGGGCGAGGACAGTGCGGTTTAGATCCTCACCCAGGGGGAATTTCCGATAAGGGAGAGTGGATTTGGTGAGCACAGTTGTCCTTTATTCTTCAATATCAAATTGTGTAGGGAAATAAACATGGGTCACAATGCCATGCGTAAACCCTTGAAAACACCATACATTTCACCATAGTGAATACATATGTACGCATATATTCATTTATTCAGACTATAATATTTTTACAATACAATGGATACAGATAATCAGGTGCATATTTATAATACTGATCGCAGTTTACAGTAGTAGTTTACATTGCTAGGTGTGCTATCACACATTTGCAATATCATACCTTAAAAAATACATCCTTAAGTGCAGCAAATAAGATCATAAATAAAATAATAAATGTGTACTGTAAATAGAGAATAATTCTACTATTTCAAGAGTATGTAGAAGTAATGTTTTTTTGGAATAATAAGAATGTTTTCCACCCCTACAGAAAAACACAAAGCAGTGGAAAAAGTTATATGGTTACAATAGTTAGACAACTTTAATTAAATTAAAAAGAGATGTGTGCATTGGGGAGGTTAAATAAACATTTCTGCCAACATAAGTGGATGATTCTATGGTTAAGTATTAAAGTCAACAGGGTAACACTTTTAAAATAGAAAATAACAAGTGATATAAAGGTGATACCTTAACTGGCTAACTAAGATAATCAAATTAAAGTTACCAATAGGTTAGTTTGCCACTGTCTGGAACTCTTAAATAAATTATATAGTTCTGCACCTATGCAGTAATTAAAGGGCAACTGTGGTCTCAAAATAAGTTGTCGTTAAATGAAAGCCTGCAGTATTTCCTTTAAAATGAGCCGAGAAACACATCTCTGGACTGAGCCAATGATAAATTACATTGGGGTGAATGTTCAAACTTCCTGCTTCCAGTAAGTTGAGTCACATGACCTGACCTCTGCCCCACCCATCCTAACCGGGGGAGAAGCATGCTCAGTTAAGACATAATGCAGGGGAAATCAGGAAGTACCTGGGAAAAAAATGACAGTTGAGAAGGGGAGCCTATTAATGCTGACAGAGGCTGGTCATCTGACTACAAGCTGGTCACATGGCAGAAAACATCAAGTGTTCAAGCAGGAAGTAATATTGCTGAACCTTTCCAGTAATAACTTCTAACAAATTTTACCTAGAGATGTGATTTAGGTTTTATTTTAAAGGTACAGTGAACGGCTTTATATAACCCTTAGTTTGGAAGAATTCAAGACCACAGTTACACTTTAACCAAAGGCATGGTCCTTGTTAAAGATAAACCTATTCAGTTACGAAAATCCAATTCAATTCAAACCCAATTGAACTTTTAAAAATTCCAATCACAATTTTCGAGTATTCTATAGCAATTTTAAAATTTTCAACAGGTTTTTTTCTATTTTCTACTGAAATTATTAAATGATTTGATTTTTTGAGTTGCAGAAAATCATCACTAGTCCTTAAGTAATGTGGTCATGTAAGATCCACTTTTTGAAGAAAAGTGTCTTTTTTCAAGAGTTCTCTCACAGTCATGGGCATGTTATTGATAGTACATCAGTTAAATAATTATACACCTACAGGAAATAGAACAAGACTCATTATTCTTTTTGTTTCCTCCACACAGACTAATTTACTAATAAAAAATGACATACCTTCTATTGTAAAGTAGAAGAATATTTTCACAGATTTATATTTTAGTATTATTACCTATTCCCCCTACAAACAATGTGTAGCCTATCTTTGCTCTTTCTTTATTAACTGATGTTGATGAGGCAAATGCACTGTACATGTAGGGGCCAGATTACATGTCTAGTGATGATTGTGAGTTTAATACTTGCTGAAATGTTACAGTGAACAAGTGACTGCATATGCCAAGGTCTATAATTATAAAGGACAATTTATTGAAATAGTTCTGACATAAACTAGTAATGCAGTTAAATAAATCATCCCTATTTCAGGGAGTTAATGAAAAACGATATAATAACACAACAATGACAATATATAAATTAAATAAACGGATAGGGCACTAATAATGAGTTCTCCAAAATAGGTACAGAGGTGCTAGGTAGGGAGATAAACATATGGACAATGTATAAGGAGATAGAGTCCCTAGAAAAATCCTGCACACTCCAAATAATGAATTAATAAAAATCCTTTAATATAGGCAGGGATATAACAGTAATTGACGTTCGCTGTAAGAAGCCGAACGTCATTGGCGAGCGCGTTCGCCCCTTTTCCTCGTGGTCAGCCACTTCATTTGGAGCAGAGTGGTGTGGGACTGTTTGAGCCTGGTTGTAATGCTGAGTACACTATACAGCTGCCGGAGTGCATCGATCCTTCCTGTTTGATTAAGACAGCATACCACAGACAGATAGGTAGTCAGACTTTTATTTAGTTGTGGGGGATCTTATACTGAGGTCCCTATTAACTTTACTGACTGACTAGCCCCCACCCTTTACTCCCTCCTACGGATCATTTATTGTTATATTACCTGAAGTTATGAGGCTGTTTCTCACAAGCTTGTACAGATCACTTTTTAAAATGTCTTTGGAGTATCTGTCAAAATTTACTGTTAAATTTTGGTATCCTATATCTTTTGGACCATTCAAATGTCCTATACTGCCGCACACACTCCATAGTAAACTAGAATGTAACCCTTAAAACTCCCACTGCTCCTCCTCATTTATTTATTTAACTCATTATGACCCAGAGTCCTATCTACTGTAAGTAATACTATATTTAGGATGCTGTGACACAATGGGTTAAAGAGAAAAAAACTCCCTAATTAAATCTGCACACTAATTTAATAGTAAAAAATATCCTTTATTGTGTACAGGGAAATATACATTCGAAAAATGTATTAAAAACATTAAAAAAATTATGAATATATACAAAAAGTGGTGCCTCCAAACAGCCAGGGGAACATCCCTTTTATAATAGTATAATTGGTATCAACGGTACTTTAACAGTCATTAAGTGGCACTCCCAGGTCAAGTTAAGTATATCGGTCAGTTCAAACAGTCACGGACAGGCAGTAACCTTTAGAGTGTACTGTAACTGCAGAGGAAAGTACATCGCTCGGTCCATTTTGAACGGCTGAGTGCAAGCAACCATGTGAACGCTGTATGCGCCCGCCGATGACAGCTTCTGAATGCGGCCATATGGCGCACATGGTTGCTTGCACTCAGCTGTTCCAGGGACCGAGCAATATACTTTCCTCTGCCTGTCCGTGACGGTTTGGACTGACCGATATGACCTGGGAGTGGTAAGACTGCATATTACTTAGTCCATTTAAAGGGCAACTGTGGTCTCAAAACAGGTTAGTGCTAAATTAAAGCCTGCAGTATTTCCTTTAAAATGAGCTGACAATCACATCGCTGGCCTGAGCCAATGATAAATTACATTGGGTGAATGTTCAAACTTCCTGCTTCCAGTAAGTTGAGACACATGACCTGACCTCTGCCCCAGCCATCCTCCCTGGGGGAGAAGCATGCTCAGTTAAGACATATTGCTGGGGAAATCTGGAAGTACCTGGGGAAAAATTTGACAGTTGAGAAGGGGAGCCTATCAATGCAGGCAGAGGCTGGTCACATGGCAGAAAACATCAAGTGTTCAAGCAGGAAGTAATATTGCTGAACCTTTCCAGCAATAACTTCTTACAAATTTTATCTGGAGATGTGATTTAGATGAAAGGCATTTTACATAATCCTTATTAATTTGGAAGAATTCGAGACCACAGTTACCCTTTAATGACTGTTAGAGGTACCGCTGATACCAATTCTACAATTATAAAAGGGGAGTTCCCCTGGCTGTTTAGAAGCACCACTTTTAAAAATGTTTTTAATATACTTTTCAAATTTATATGTCCCTGTATACAATAAAGGATATTGCAGATTAAAAATAGGGAGCATTTTTCTCTTTGGATGTTGTAATGGATATATACCCCTATCTAGCACCTCCCCTTTATAAATTAATACTAGGATAGATTTGTTGTGGTATTTATAAGGCCTAAAAATATTTCTAGTGCCCTATCTCAATTTATATATTTTTCTCCCACACAATGGGTTAAAGACATTTTTTTTTTTAAGGAACTGAATGTAAGTTGGCTGTTTCTTTATTTTTTTTAATCTTCAGTACAATTATGAGTACTGTCTTTATGTGATATACTGTAAAACTTACCTCAGGGTTAAATTGCTTATTTCTCCATAGAATAGAATGCAGATTATGTGCGCTAAACTACAAAAACAACCCCTTGGCTTAACAACTGTTCTTTATCAGTCGGCTCACTACCTGCGAGCTGCAGAATGGAAAATGGAGTCATGGGAAAATCTGGCAGTTCAACAAACATCCACTGAGGCTCAAATCATGAGCAGGATTGCAAACGAAGCATTACTTTTAATACCCATACAGAAATAATGAATTTCAATGAAATTGTAAACAAGAAAATTAATTTTAGAGAAATGCTAAGGATAAAGTGATAACTTTAAATCACAATACTCTGATAATGTGGTGCATTTGAGTGATTCTCAGTAACTTGAAATGCAACTGATATACTAAAATAACTTATTAGTTTGTCGCTTACTAAATGCATACTGTGTACCGACCATAGAACAGGTTATGCTCTCTGGAACCAATTTTTAAATAGTAATGTGAGAATACATTTGCATTTCAAGAAAAGAGATCATCAATGCATGCACATTCGAAGGCCCATATGGTATCATGGTACCTATGCATGTGCTTTTATTAAAAACAAGTTTTGGTTTATAAATATGAATATTCGTTTATTGACTACTTTAAAATATATTGCATTTTCTGCCACTACACATGGTTTTCTTTTACATTATATCAGAACAGTTTGCAACATTTTAGATCACTATGATCCTTTGGCTTGACAAAGCAGTGTCAGAAAATTCAATATATTTTAAAGTAATCAATAAACGTTTATGTTTTAATGTTTGCTGCTCGTTCTGCGAACTTGGATGAAGTGAACCAGGTAAATGTGCTGAGCTCTGACCAGTTTGACCCCAGAGCACAAAGCCTTGTCCGTGCTCCCAGCACTTCCTCTCCACAACGTCTTGGGTCCAAACACCACTGTGCACAACGTGACTGCTCCCGTAGTGTTTGGACCCAAGCCGTTGTGCTGGGAGCGTGTACGAGGTGGCGTGCTCTGGTGGACAACGGAAGCTCTCGACTGGTGTGGCAGGAGCTAAATATGTGTAGTGGGTCCAAGGGAGATCACAGATGGGGCTGGATTAACACTTGTATACATCGAGGGACTTTGCCACTACGGGAGTTCTGCCGATCCAGGGAGTGGTGGCTGATATCGCATGCAGGTTTGGTACCTGCAACACTCTGACACTCTGTTTGATTCTAAGTACTCTTAAGGACATTCCTTTATTAAAGTTCTGAATCCTAATTTCATGGTCTTGTCCCTGCTATTGTTTTATTAAATTTAAACAATGTACTAAAGTATAGGGGAGTTAGCAGCGGTCGTGGGAAACATGTCAGTCCCGACCGTTCTCCCTATGCTGTGTATATGCTGTGTATAGAAAGAACACTCAGGACAGTGTGTACTCTTATCTTTGAAAAATGTCAGACAGACTCTTACAGAAATTGGTACTGTGTGTACCCAGCCTAAGTCTCAAAGACAAAAGATCTCCAACTATGGACCACGTTGGGTGTTACCACTACCAAATAGAAGCTTAGCCTGCAGAGCAAATTTGTTATGTTATATTCAATAGAAGAATTGTGGGAGCAAAACATTACAGTTACATACTGTAAAAACATTTTAAACCATAGATTTCATTTTGAAAGCCAACATTTCCAAATGACCTATCATTTCCCTACCTATTTTTTCTAAAAATGTAACCATTAATTATAAATAAAAATGTCATTCATTTTTATGTCCTAAAATCTAATATGTTTTGTTTAGATTCCTTCACTCAGAAATTGACTTTTAAATCTTTGTCCCCCCTTGTGTTTGAGGTTAATGTTATCAAACTCGCAGAGTGACTATATTTATCACTAACCTTTATGGTGCCATTTCCCCCCAGAGTTTATGAGAAATTTAACTCAGCTGAGTTGGCAGGTGATGGTCCCTTTCAGCTGAATCATTTTCACCTGCTATGGTTCCATGAGTATCTGAATACAATTCACTCCATCTGACATACCTTACTACCCTCCAGACAGTTTTTTTGTTCATGTACTGTTCAAGTCATTTATCCCATTAACATCCATAATTATTCAGTAGCCTTATATGTGGAAATAGATCACAGGTTTTAGCAAAACGAAGTGTAAGTTAAAGTCTTTTCTAAATCTTGAAAAAAGTACAATTCAACAGCTATTACCATATCAAGCGATGGATTTTAATTTTTTTCCCCTAAACTGATTTCAAGACAAAATTACCAGTTTTGATAGTAGAGACATCTTGGATATAAAATAATACATTTTATTGGCTAACTAAAATGACTGAAAATGCAAGCTTTCGAAACACTTAAGGTACAAATGGCCATTTCGGGCCATAATCTGCCCATGTATGAGCACTTTATCGGCTGAAACAGCCGCTCGTTCGTAGATACGCCAGGCGATCACGCAACGACCTCCGAACGAGCCGTTTCGCCCGATAAAGTGCCCATGCACGGTCCGATTATCGTCCGAAATAGCCGTTCATACATATGCACGTGTGTACAAACCTTTAGGCTTCTTCACAATACTGAATCTTGTAAAGCACTCTATTTTATACATACTAGAACAAAGACATTCTGAAATTATACAGATGTTATCTGTAGCCCTCATGCCTGGCAATGGCTGTCGTAAATAAAACAATAAATACACATTCAATGATTACAGGCAGTAATGAAAGAATTAGCAAGGGTTAAACAAACGGTCAGGCACACTTCACCTCTAGTGTCAATAGAGGGTCTGGTATAAATGAGATATTTATGGGTTAGGATGGTTTTGATGGTATGATTAATTCTACAGGACATTTAGATTAGACATTAAAATTTAGATCTTAGTTGAGTCCAGAGTCCCAATTTTTTTTATAAGTTTACATTCCCATTCTAACCTTTCCTTTTGGGTTTTTTAAATTTCCCATGTAACGTTTAGGTCTTTCAGGCTGTGTCCTTGGCTGCAGAAATGGGCACCCACAGGGACATCTCGTTTATTGTTGATTGTGAATCTATGTGAGTTCATTCTTTGCCTCAGGATCTGTCCAGTTTCTCCAACATATAGTTCTGAGGGGCACCTAGAACAAAAAATCAGGTATACCACATTGGATGATAAGCAGGAGAAAGTTCCCTTTATTTCAAAACAATGTTAGGAACCTGGTATTGGTATCTTGTCTCCATTGTGGATGCACTTGCAGGATTCACACTTTTCCTGCAAACAGGGAGATGTTCCATTTTGTGCTGGGCCTGTTAACTTAGGAAACTTATTACAACCAATTGTTTTAAATTGGGTGGTTTTTGGTAAGCTAAGAGAGGGGGGTTTGGGAATATTTCTTGTAGTCTGTCATCCTTTTGTAAAATAGGTTGGTGTTTCTTGGCTATCTTTCCATGTATTTCCATGTGGGGGTGGTATGTAACAACCAGTGGGGTACAGTTCTCCTTTTGGGTCTGTTGGTACTGTAGCAGATTGGTTCTGGGAATGCTGGTTGCCTTCTTGATTTGTGTTTCTGTAGTTGACCAACGGTATCCCTGTTTTGTAAAGTCCTTTTTAAGCTGTTCCAGGTGCATATTTCAGTCTGTAGAATCAGAGCAAATCCTTTTGTATCTTATGCCCTGACTGTAGATAATTAAAGGAGAACTAAACCCAAAATACAAAGGCAGCTCCACAGACTCTATAACTGTCACTTACTAAAACCATTTGTTTCTCACCTCTGAATTCAGCCTGAAAATCATTTATAGAACATTTCTGAGTACTGGCAATCTATGTCACGGCTGGCTTCTAGTGTCTCTTCCTGGTGGTCCAGGTACCAAAATTCCTTCTGCACATGCTAACTAGCTACCTTGTGTTTGTTTCCCATTCCCCTTCTGCTAAGCTGTGTGTAACAGTTGACCTCAGGGTCCCCACCTGCCAGTGTCTCCCAGCCAATCATCAGAGAGAGCAGTGAATATTATTAGCAGATTTTCCTGCCCAGAGTGGGGAAGGTGTTAACCCTTTTATATGTATTTAGGAAGCAACTTGTTAGCCCTTTATATTTGTGAGCATTTCTGCAAGAGTCTGTTAGGCTCATTTACCCAGACTCGCTGAGCAGATATATGGAGTTAAAGTCGTGCTAGCTGCTTCACTGCTTAACTCCATATTAGTGTTGGATGCAAAAATCACTTGTGCATCCGACGCTTGCGATTCAATATTGCGTTTGCGCTAAATAGATATTTAACGCAGGATTTTAACGCCAGCAAACAGGATTTACCCACATTCTGAAACGTTATATTTAATCGCGAACAGGACATTTACCCACAGCGATATCGGCTCTGGTTAAATGAGCCTGTGTGTCTTTGTATGTGTTTATTTCTGTACTCTACCATTTATATAAGTGTGTATATTGCTGCAATGTACATTTAGGGCACAGCCACACTGCAACGCACCTGAATCACACACACAATCGTATTCCATTTACATGCGCTTGCGATTTGTCCATTTTCATTCTGAAAACGCCTGTGATTGTAATAATGCGTGCTCGTGCTCGCTTCCGTGTATGGGTTTTGCGCTTCCACAATTGGACCCTAGCAGAGCGCATGCAATACAGACCAAAAATGGTGATCGCATGCACTCCAATAGCACACTGGAACGCATCACATGTAGTGGGGCCGGTCCCATTGGCTATTACATGCCTGCACTCCCACTAGCACAATCGGATCGCAAACCACAATACAAAACGTACTAGAGGGAGTAGCCCTAAGAGTTTGAGTCTTAAAGGGAAAGAAGGCAACCCCAGTAGAATTAAACTGACCAATTTACAAGGTACACTTATAAAAACAAAACAGTTCAGAGCTGCAGGTGCAGCATATTGACTTGAAGAGTTCCAACCTTTGCCTTTAAAGGGCATGTCCACCCCGAAATTTAACTTTTGATATGTGGTAGGGCATGCTCCCCCAGCCCCAACCGCATTAATATAATTGTTAGAAAGTCCCCCGATTCTTACTTACCTGCCCTCTCTCCTCCGCTGCAGTGTTCAGGCCCTCTGCTTGCATGGAATTGAAAGCAGGGGGCGGGACCGGCAGCCGCGTCCGTGATTGGCTGAGAGGCAGGGAGGGCTGCACTGAGCATGCCTCAACCTTGATGAGGTTGAGGAAGTCTCAGGCACAGCATGAGTCACACACTGCTCCTACACAGCAGTTTCCTGGACTTTGGAGGGGCACAGCAGGGGAACTATTTTGAGCAGGAATGTAAGGTAACTACTTGATGTGGCCAGTAAGGGGTTAAATTTTAGTTTTGGGGGTGGACATGCCCTTTAAGACCCAAACATGTAATAAATCTACATGTTGCAGTGCTAAGTACCATTGCATTAAATACAAACTGTATCAGCCTGCATAATGCTTCTAAAGAACATACTAAAAACCTTTTGTTGTGTAGATATTACCAGGCCTATGTAGTAAAAGTTCTTAAAATCTGATTTAACAATAAGTTAATACATAGGCCTGTATATGTCTTCGGGGCTTAAAGGCAAAGGTGGGAACCCTAGTTGGAAGAGGGTTTTTGATTATGCAAAAATTCCCACAGACAGCCCACTTGCTGCATTCATTTTATATAACATGTTGGCATCCCTCTAACTGTACCCCTTTAATTGGCATTCCCTCCAATAATTCCTATTAATATCTAATTTATAGAAACAAAATGGTGCAGAGCTGCAAGTGGCATACCCTCCAACATTCCCCTTTAATACGTACACTTATATAACATGGTGCAGTGCTGCAAGTGGGGTATAATATAATGACCCTGATCTTAGCACAGCTCTGTGCAATGAATTTTTCTCTATGTAATGCATTTCTTAGCTTAGATCTGTACTACTGTTTGTTGTTTTTATACAGACAGCTGAATTAAAAACTCCTACCCTCCAACATTCCCTTTAATAAGGTATACTGATGAGAAATGCATTGCACAGAGCTAAGCTAAAATCAGGTTCACTTCACTATCCTCCCCCTACAGCTCTGCACCATGTGGTTTTTATAAAAACACTCTTCCTACCCTCCAACATTCCCCTTTAAGAAGGTACACTGATGAGAAATGCATTTCACAGAGCTGTGCTAAGATAAGGTTCACATCACTATCCTCCCACTGCAGTTCTGCACCACGTGGTTTCTATAAAAACATACTCCTACTACCATACCAACATTCACCTTTAAAAATGTACACTAATGAGAAATGCATTGCACAGAGCTGTGCTAAGATCTGGTTCACTTCACTATCCTCCCCTACAGTTCTGCACCATGTGGTTTCTACAAAAACATACTCTTCCTACCCCCCAACATTCCCCTTTAAGAAGCTACACTTTCCACAATTTCTGCAGCTTACAGGGAGAGCTAGAGAGCTTCACACTACGGGCCATATTTATAAAGGTATGGTATCGCCTTCTTTAGCGATCGCTAATTTATGATTGCTATCAGAAATTTTATAAATGTACGATAGCGAACGTAAGTCTACGATCACCTGTGGAATACTATTATGGTAGTTTACAGCATGGTATACTACTGCCACGGTCGTACAGTAACGAAAACCTGCGGTATCACAAGTTTTTAAATATGGCCCTCCAACACTTAAACATACAAAGACACAGGTCTGTAACTGTAAATAGTGCATGTTTATTGCAAAACATGCATGCTGCATGTTTCTGACCCACATGTCCTTTCTCAAGTGCTTGGGTGGGTCTGAAACATGTAGCATGCATGTTTTGCAATAAACCTGCAATATTCACAG
Source organism: Hymenochirus boettgeri (assembly GCA_019447015.1). Lineage (NCBI taxonomy): Eukaryota > Metazoa > Chordata > Amphibia > Anura > Pipidae > Hymenochirus > Hymenochirus boettgeri. Next base: position 33,914,296 of record CM033472.1, on the reverse strand, counting down.
TTACAGACCCGTGTCTTTGTATGCTTCACCTGCAATTTATTGTTTATATATCGGATTTGGTGGAGTGAAAGCCGTAGGTGAGACGTACATTATTTCAGATACGGACACACTAGATACCCAGACCTATATACATCACACTACAACACTGCTACTAGGAAAGGGTTAATCAGCTGCACCACCAATTTGAATATTGCTGATTTAATATATTCCTACATCATTGGGATTAAGAGGTCGGAGTGGAAATCACACAGGTGCTGAAAATGTAATCAAGGTAAAAGTACTGGCAGGCAAGGGAAAATGTCAGCTTCAGAGTTGGGGAACAAACAGAACCTAAAATGAGCTCATAGAGGTAAAGAAATGGCCCCTTAGTGGAATCTTCCATGCTGAGAAGGATGTTGAGGCAAGTACCTTCTAACCTAAACTTTGATTTTTTTGGGTTTAGTTCTCCTTTAATTCTTTATGTATTTAGGGTGAAAACTGTCATTACTGATGTATGTGGGTCTGTCTGTAGGTTTGCGATAGATGGAAGTTTGTAATGTGTTTCCTTTAATCCATATTTCTGTTGGTGAATGGTTCATTTTGAGTTTAATTGTGGGGTGGAAATCATTGTATCTTTTACTTGCTGTCCAGATGATCAGGATATCATCTATATAGCGGAAGTAGGCCATGGGTCTGTTTGCCATAAACAAATTATAGCATATTGTGGTGCAAATCTTTTACCCATTGCCACTCCCATTTGTCGAAGGTATAAGTCCTGATTGAAGGAGAAGTAATTATGGGTTAGAATAAATTCCATTAATTTGGCAATTGGCAGTGCAGGTGTGTCCAGTTTCTGTAGATATTCCAGACAATCTGAAATACCATCATCATGGGAAATGTTGGTGTAGAGAGCCTCTACATTTATTGTGGATAGAATGGTTCAATGGCCACCAGTTTATTTAGTAGGTGTGTAGTATCCTGAATAAAACTAGATGTATTTTGTACCAAAGGTTTTGATTTCTCCATAAAAATGGCATTGTTGAAACTATCATTAAAACACTGACAAAATTCCATTGTGGAATTTCATGAAATTTTGGTTTTACCAATTAAATTTAAGCAGTTGTGGTATTAAATTTCATTGGTAGTTTGGATGGTGAAGTGTTGTTAACAAAATGACAAACATTTGCTTTATGACAAGATTTTATTAACATGATTTACCAGCATTTTGTGGAAAAAAACCTAATGGGTTTGGCTATCTCTACACATAATAATGATGCTGTATCAGCTGTGAAAATAACTTTATTTAAAAATTTAAGCAAAGTCGATCATTCATCCGTCACGGTTAATTTAGCAGATCGAATCATCAACCGTGCCCAACTGCTCATTTATACACTAGCCGGTTCTCTGCCTTAACAACTGTTCATCAGCCAGTCGTGTCGCTCCTGGGATTGAGTGTCTGTGAGATAATGTAGGATAATGTGTATCTCATACAAAATCTCCATCCTGTGTGGCTCTTTTCTCACATCAACAAAACTGAGACCATTGCCTATTTTAAATTGATTTGAATATTATTGATAATATTTTTATTAGTGGTTTAATTAAGCACCCAATCGATCACTTTTAGATTTAAAGCCGTTACCATTATTAAGATGACTGCAGAATCAACTTGATCCATCTATTGTTTCATTATTTAAAGTGATAATTTAAATTCCACCATTTTTTTCGTATAGATTTTGCATTAGAAAAATGTATAAGTTCTGGCGTTTCAGGATAGCAGAGCGTTGCCCTGCTAGGTACATTTTAGCAGGGCAGAGTGGTCTTTGAAGCAATAGCCATCCATGCCCCAGGCAAGTGAAACCTCAATTGAGTCTGTAGCACATTTTAAATACAGGATCCTTTGCAGGGTTTTAGAATTTGTTAGCATGGCATGGGTTAACAGGAAGCAAAGATGACTTATTGGTCTTTACACATACTTTGGCATACAAAAGGTCCTTCTATTTAAATGCAATAAATGGATTATAGAAATGGCAGAATCTCTAAATTTGTGCAGCAATTGCAGTAATAGCTATGCACTTTATCGCTATGCACTTTATCACAATTGCTTACATTTATTTTAAAGCTGCAAATTGACTGCATTGTAAATGTTCACTTTATTTCTGGTGCAGCTGTAAGAAAGATGTGTTGGCAAGATGGGGTAACTGAGCCTGCACTTGCCTTGACTGTCAGTAGGGAGGTGAATGAAGGAGTTACATTGTCATTTCATCCAAATTTGGACCTTCTATTTTTTTTTTATTCTAGCAGCTACAGTATAATGGCCACAAATAAACCAATAAAATGGTAAGACAATGAGCTTTTATATGAAAGTCCTCCACATTTTGGCAACCGTGACCCTTTAAATTGCAAGTCCACCTATTGTATATAGTATATTTAGCTCTTATTCTAAAAGAAAGTAATATTTGTTAGTATTCTGGTTGGGAAGAAGCTCTAGGAATGTACAATTTATTGTTTTGTATATGGCAGAACTACTTTATACTGAAAGATTAGCACAAACCTCTAGTGTCTTAATTTAGGCTAAACAGTATAGGATCTCTATCACATACAGACTTACTAAAGATTTTCAGGACACTTTATCATTTGTGTTTTAAGTTTCTTATAGCAGTACACACATACTGTCTTTTCACAATAAGGGTGAGGGAGAAGGAGGAGTCCTTCGAATGAGATAAACAGAAAACATTCAGTTCAGTGAAAATCTTAAAGCAAGATTAAAGGGCATGTCCACCCCATTTACTAACTTTTGGTGTACTGTAGGGCTCCCTCCCCCAGCCCCAACCGCCATATTAGTTTTTGCAGAAACTCCCCTGATCATTACTTACCTTACCTCTTTCCTCTAACGTACTGTCCCGGCCCTCTGCTTGCATGAAACTGCAAGCAGGGGGCCGAACCGGCAGCCGCGTTCATGATTGGCTGAGAGGCACATTGTACAAAGTACAATTTGGGCGAGTTTCTGCAAATATTAATATAGCGGTTGGGGCTGGGGTAGGGAGCCCTACACTACGCCAAAATGGAATTACACTTGGGGAGAGCAAAACGGGAGGGAGAGGGAGTGAGAGGGAGGGGGGGAAGGAGAGGGAAGGGTGGAGGGCTGCAGTGCGCATGGCAAAATTCTCCCAGATGAGAGACAGGAGGCAGAGTCCTTTATGGACTCTGCCAAGCTCCTGGAGGCCAGTTTTTGGGACTTTACAGGAGAACCATTTGGAGCAGGGATGTACGGTAAGGATTTTATTACACTACACAGTGGGGCCATTAGTGGGTTAAATTATAGTTTTGGGGGTGGACAAGCCCTTTAATAGAATAGTGGGGTCTGAGTGGCCCACGGCACCCGCAATTGGGTGTGGCTTGTGCACCAGTGAGTGGGTGGGGCTTATGCACTCACAAGTGGGCAGGGCCATGTCTACCTGCAGGTGGGTGGGGTCATGTGGGGCTATAAGAGAATGGGCCAAGGGGGGCCTGCAACTGGAGAAACCTGGGGTCCATAAGTGGGAGCGACCAGGGGGCTGCAAAGGAGAGGAGGAGACACGGGGCAAATTGACTGACATGGTTTTAGAGCAGGAAGTGCAGGGGACCTGGTGATGCTGCTGCCATATCACACACAAAAATGTAAATATCTTTAAAACTATGAAAAATAAACAATGAAAATAAATTGCAAAAATTTTCTGGAGAACAATTCCTATCAATTTACCTAAAGTCATTTTTACCAGCATTTCCCCTTTAAGTCTCGGATCTCTAATGAATGAGTTTAATGCCTGAAACTAGTGCTTTATTTTCCTACTTTTTCAAAGGCATTACATCAGCCTTTCACCCAAAGTGTCTTACTTCATGGTCATCCATAACAATTCAGCCTGATTGTTTTTAGAACCATAGCAGGAAAAGTATTATATAAATCAAAATTATTATTCTGACAAATAAACATGGTGTTTGAAACAGATTGTATTCATGCTTTAAAGTCTTGGATTAATAGACCACTGAGATTTTATTATTCTCAGGTGTAAACTGCTTGTGCTTTAAATGTTACATTGAGTGGACTATTCCAGATGCATTTCATACATTGCGTGGATCAACAATAAAATCCTATAAAGTAGTCTGATACAAAACCTTTAAAGAGTGTTCAAGACTCTTCATCTGATGGCTGGCAGAATATAAAAGAATCTATTAGGCAACCTATTTTCTACATTGAAATAACTCTTGGCATCATTCACTTCAAAATCAATAATACACATTGTCCGGGTGATTAATTTAAAGTTTAGCTTGAAACTTGCCTTTATTAAAACTATTTTAAATCTCTGCCCACACCACAGTCTGTAATTACTGACAATGAATTCAAATGAATCTACTCACTGAGTCAATTTTAATCCACTTACTTTAGATTTAGTTCTACCTTTTCTCACTAAATTCTAATTGCACCCATAAGTTTTTCAATTTTAAAACTATATAGCTATGAAATTACTCAGATGTAAAGAAAAGTATAGGTTTTGGATATTAGGTGGATTTCAAGTTTAATAAATTACAAGGATGATTGATTTTTTTTTTAAGTCAAGCTAAGAACTTACTTGAAAAGATTTTTTTTTTATTGCTGGTGGATAGATTACCATGGAGGAGTTTTTTGCTTTCTGTAGCTCAGTTTTGTCAAGAGGAACAATGGAGTGATTCATTTTGTTCAAAGGCAAATATTCAAAAAAGTGAGTTAATTAAGTAGGTCTTTGCTGTGAAGGAAAACATGGGATTTATTTAATAGAGTACATCAAATGAAATAGGTCTCTGATCAATTATCCAATGTTTTTCAGATATCAGTCCTCATCGGACCTTTTCCGTTGCACACAGTATGGCTCCCAGACCAAATTGATAAATTATATATTATTAAACTTTATTACTCTTTAAAAAGCATAATTCATCTAAATACATATATTTATATATAAAAACATGACCATCCTCATCACAAGGGTAAAAAAGTTTGTTTTTTTTTTAAATTAAAATAATGATTAAATAGTTAATATGAAAAGCACCTGGGGCAGTTTTTTTTTTATACTTCCCAATATAATTTCTATTAAAAGTGACAGCACAAAGAAAATTTCTTCTGCCATTCTTACTAAGTGCTTCAACAGTATCCTTAATACAGGAAGGCCCAGGGCACTAACCTGGCAGGTTAAAGTGTCCACCCCCAAAACTATAATCCCCAGCCTACAGTACCCAGCAGCACCATTGGTCCAGCATACAGCCTACAATACCCAGCAGCACCATTGGTCCAGCATCCAGCCTACAGTTCCCAGCAGCACCATTGTTCAAGCATACTGTCTACAGTACCCAGCAGCACCATTGGTCCAGCATCCAACCTACAGTTCCCAGCCGCACCTTGTTCCGGCATCCAGCCTACATTTCCCAGCAGCCTCTGTATCCTGCACCTCCCGGACTATCAGCCTCCTCCTAAAAGCGTACTGTGAGTACCCGGCCGTCCGGCCATTTATTACAGTACAATCGGGCCATGGAAACGCCTGAGGGGGCTATGGCAGAGTTGAGTAAAACTCTCCAAGCTTTGTCCAAACGCATGGACCTGTTTGAACACCATCAGGGCCAGTTGGCCCAGTTCATGGATACCCTTGCTGTCCGGCTACCCCCAGCTGCTGCCTCTGCTCCGGGTTCTACGCTACCTCCTTCAACGTCCGGATCTGGTGATCCTTCTCTTTGGAGAGAGCCCCGCATACCTCCGCCCTCGCGGTTTGATGGTGATGCCCACGCCTGCCGTGGGTTCATTAATCAGTGCCGAATCCAATTCGAACTTCAACCATCTCATTTTGCATCGGATCGTGCTAAGGTTGGGTACATCATCGCCTTGTTGGAGGGCAATGCGCTGGCCTGGGCTTCTCCTTTATGGGAAAAAGACGATCCTTTAGTCTATAATGTTACTGACTTCCTGAGCATGTTTCGCAAGGTCTTTGATGCTCCAGGAAGAACCTCTGCTGCATCCTCCCGTTTGATGCAGCTCCGCCAAGGGTCACGTTCCGTGGGTCAATATGCTATTGAATTTCGTACCCTTGCTGCGGAGACTTCTTGGAACAATGAGGCACTTACAGCAGCCTTTTGGCAGGGACTCTCTGATCGCCTCAAGGACGAATTAGTATCTAGGGAATTACCTGTCCCATTGGAAGACTTGATTACACTTTGCATACAGATTGATACCCGCTTTCGTGAACGGCAGGCAGAAAGGTCTGTAGCCCGTTCCAGCCTTCCTAAGACCTTTCCTAGGCCTGCTCAGACCTTTCCGCAACCCATATCTTCAGGTGAAGAGCCGATGCAAATTGGCGGCACTCATCTATCCCCCGAGGAAAAATCACGCCAACGTACCAATGGACTTTGTCTCTATTGTGCTGGGCAAGGATATTTTGTAAGAAATTGTCCCCAGAAGTCGGGAAACTTCAGGACCTAGAAGTTAAGGAGGAGCTCCTTCTAGGTAACATTAAGTCTCCTGCCAAATTTGAACCATTAAAACTCTTTCTACCAGCTACTATCACTTGTAATGGTAAAACTTTTTCCTCCCAGGCCTTTGTCGATTCTGGTGCCGCTGGAAATTTCATTGATTCTACCTATGCAGCACAATTGGGGCTTCCTCTCCTTCACTTGCAGCAACCTCTACGAGTTCTAGCTATTGACAATAACCCGTTGGCTTCCGAATTCATCTCCAAATCTACATACGAAGTCCTATTCCGCATTGGTATATTTCACCAGGAACGTTTATCTTTTCTTGTCATCCAAAGCCCTTCTGCTCCCCTAATTCTCGGACTTCCATGGCTCAGATTACATAACCCCGTTATAGATTGGTCTCACAATGAACTCAAGTCTTGGAGCCCTTTCTGTTTCAAAAATTGCCTTTCTACTCATTGCACTACCATTACCTGTGAAAATAAATCTGAGAAAAACCTCCCTGAATGTTATCATGATTTTTCTGATGTGTTTTGTAAAAAGCGAGCTGAGGAGCTACCACTGCACCGAGCCTACGATTGCCCCATCAATCTGCTCTCGGGTACTATGCCTAATCGGGGACGCACATACCCACTGTCTCCCTCGGAAACTCTAGCCATGAAAGAGTACATTACTGAACATTTGTCTAGGGGTTTCATACAACCTTCCACTTCCCCTGCTGGAGCTGGGTTCTTTTTTATTGAAAAAAAAGACGGAGGTTTACGACCCTGCATCGACTACCGTGGGTTAAATAAAATCACAATAAAGAATCGGTATCCGCTCCCTCTCATCTCTGAACTGTTTGACCAGATAAAAGGAGCTAAAATATTTACCAAACTGGATTTACGGGGGGCATACAATCTGATCCGTATACGCAAAGGTGACGAGTGGAAGACCGCCTTTAACACTAGAGACGGTCACTACGAGTATCTCGTAATGCCCTTTGGCCTTTGTAATGCTCCAGCGGTGTTCCAAGAATTTGTAAATGACATTTTCCGGGAGATGTTGGGAATCTCTGTAGTAGTATATCTGGATGACATTTTAATCTTTTCTCAAGATCTGCCCTCACACCGCCTCCATGTTAAACAGGTGTTACTACGTCTGAGAGAGAATAGGCTATATGCCAAATTGGAAAAATGTCTGTTTGAGTGTTCGCAAGTACCCTTTCTGGGCTACATTGTATCAGCGCAAGGTTTCCAGATGGATCCTGTGAAAGTTTCAGCCGTCCAAGATTGGTCTCTTCCTATGGGAACCAAAGCTATTCAAAGGTTCATTGGCTTTGCCAATTACTACAGACAATTCATTCAAGGGTTTTCTTCTATAATTTCTCCCATTTTAGCTCTCATCAGTAAAGGTGGTAAGCCTCATTCATGGACCCCTGCAGCCCTCGAGGCCTTCAAACGACTCAAGGAAGCCTTTGCTGATGCACCAGTTCTAGTACATCCAGATCCTAGCCTTCCCTTCTACATCGAGGTTGATGCCTCGGACTTGAGAGCAGGAGCGGTCCTTTCCCAGAGACAGGGCACTAAAAGGAAACTCCATCCGTGTGCATATTTCTCCAAGAAGTTTCTACCCAACGAGCGGAACTATGATGTTGGGAATAGGGAACTTCTTGCTATCAAACTGGCCCTCGAGGTGTGGCGTCATCTATTGGAAGGCACCTCTGTACCTATCACCATCCTTACCGACCATAAGAACCTCGAATACATCCAGAATCTCAAAAGGTTAAATCCCTGTCAAGCACGGTGGTCCTTATTCTTTTCCCGATTCAACTTTGTTATCACTTACCAACCTGGTTCCAAAAACAAAAAAGCTGATGCCCTTTCCAGATCATTTGTTGCTTCCGACTGTACTAATCAAGATAAGGGCTCTGTTATCCCAACCACTAAAATCTTGGCCTCTATATCCCCTCAACTTTGTTCCAAGATTCTGCTCCGTCCGACACACCTTCTGGCAAAAGCTTTGTTCCTGTTTCTCTTCGGAAAACTATCCTTCTTCATACTCACTATTCCAAGCAAGCTGGGCATCCCGGTGTTAACAAAACGTTTAATATTATTGCCTGTTCCCTTTGGTGGCCCAAAATGAGAAAAGATATTAAAGACTTCATTCAAGCGTGTACCAGCTGTGCTCAATCCAAATCTTCTAGAACCCTCCCCTGTGGTCTTCTTCAACCCCTCCCCATTCCGTCCAGACCTTGGACCCATCTATCCATGGACTTTATTGTGGAACTTCCGCCTTCCAAGAAAAACACGGTTATATGGGTGACTGTAGACCGCTTCAGCAAAATGGCCCATTTTGTACCCCTACCCAAACTACCATCTTCAACAGAGTTAGCTCAACTATTTATTTCACATATCTTCCGCTTTCATGGACTCCCTTCTGAAATAGTATCTGACAGAGGTACTCAATTTGTTTCCAAATTCTGGAGAGCACTTTGTAAGTCCATGAACATCAAGTTACAATTTTCTTCGGCTTACCACCCACAGTTCAACGGGGCTACCCTTGCAAGCAGAAGGCCGGGCGTTGGAGGAGAGAGGGAAGGTAAGTAAAGATCTGGTCACTTTCTTAAATTTGTTTTATAGCGGTTGGGGGAAGGTATTCTTTTAGAGGACAAAAGTTTATATTAAGGGTGGACATGCCCTTTAAAACTGGATGTGCTGTAGCTCCTCAACAAAGTAATATTGGGAGGTAGGAATTATTCCATATCCCTTCCCTCACTTTTTAGTTTTAAACTTTTAATTTTTAAAGTATCGTTTTCATTTAACAACTTTTCATTTCACAAAGTTCCAAGGAACTTTTTTGAGAAACAATATTATAATCCAAAGAGGGCAAATTCTGTCATCACCGGGCTTTTTTTTTTTCCCGGTCATGGTATATCTGTTGTTATTCAATTAGATCAACTGGACTTGAAATGTGTTCTTGAAAACGTTTCGCTAGTCATCCGACTGGCTTTCTCAATTCAGAATGACTAGAATGACTAGAATACAAGAAATCATAATTGCCACAGATTCTTGTACAAGTCATTCTTGCCACAGATCTTGTACAAGTCATTCTGAATTGAGAAAGCCAGTCGGATGACTAGCGAAACGCTTCAAGAACTACATTTCAAGTCCGTTGATCTAATTGAATACAACAGATATTCAACTTCAGAACTTCCAAGAACTGTTGTCGAACATACTCGCCAATTTATTCATCTCTATCGACCAGCAGGAAAAGTGTTGAAAAAATCTAAATTTCCCCCTTTTAGTCTTTAAAATTTATACTAAGGAAAAAGCTGCTGTTAATCCTCCACAGAAAGAGCTACAAAGGTGAAATTGAATATCTTTTGGTGGCTGGCTTCCCATGCTACCCGTGCAGTCACCGAAATTAAGGGGAAGAAATCGCCTTAACTGATATCATTAGCAGTACTGTTAAAGTTCGTACACGCGTACGATCACGGGTCCCGACTCGCGACGCATGATGCGTACAACGTTTGTTTCGGATGATAATCGGCCTGTGTATGGACCCTTTTCGGCCGAAATGGGCCCTTTATTGCCGGTTGTTCAGAGATCCGCCCGGTCGGTCGGGGATTGTTGCCGTTTCGCCCAATAAAGGGCCCATGCACGGGCCGATTATCACCCAAACGAACGTTCGTACACATCGTGCCTCGCAGGTCGGGACCCGCGACCGCACTGTGTACGAACCTTAAAAGTTAACTTTTAAAAATGAAAAGTACCTGGGACAGGGATGTAGAATTGAATTTATTCCACCTCCCAATATTGTTTTGTCGAGAAGCTACAGCACGTACAATTTTCATCTGCCAGTTTAGGTCCCTGGGCCTTTCTGTATTAAACATAGTGCTGAAGCACTCAGGAAGACTGCAGAAGCAGGTTTATTCTTGCTGCCTCTCCTTATAGAAATGATAATGGGAGGTAGAAAGTATCGATCCTACCTCCCTGCCCCAGGTATTTTCATTTTAACTGTTTCTGAAAAAACTTAATACCCCTCTGCATGAATTGGGCCTCTATAATGCAATGAAATAAAAAACAAAATATTGTACATATTCTCTCCACTGGTATTACATCACACACTTTCCGAGCATAGGTAATATAAATTTCACATTGCCATGTTGTTAAGCTCTGTAAAGAAAGAAAAAGTCTGAATAAAGTGAAGGGTCTAGTGACAGATTTAAGGATCTTATTATTTCATCTTCTTTGGGATTCTCATTAAACAGGTCATATTCATCATCCTTTCCCTAGGTATTAATATCCATGTGATATAATGGAGATTTGTTAATGCAAATTTAGCTGTAATCTACAATAACTGTTGCTCTTGTAACCTTTCACATTTCTTTCAACCTACATATTGAGATAATTGAAACTATCATATTTTTCTGTTGTACTCTTCTTCCAATGATCAAATGTTTTTTATATATTCTGTTCATAATTGTCATTTCATTAGTCTAAAATAGTAAAATATATGAAATTATAGGTAATAATAAGGTAGCAAAAAAAAGTAAAGTGTAGTGCTCAACAGATCAAACAGAAAGTTGCAGCATTGCATCCTAAAAGCTGACAGACAATCACATACTGGCACAGGTCCTCCCTTTCTGACACAAACGGGATTTCAGGGTTTTTTTTTTCAAACAAGGCAAAATTCAATGCTCCTATCCTAACAATGATATAGTCCTTTACTTTTCATACAAAAAGTAACCTCTGCAGTGCATTTCTAAGCCAGAATAAAATATTTTAATATTTTAGTGAATTTAAAATTAAGTCAGGGGATTGAACCTGAAACCTTATGTGCTCTGTCTTGCTAAAAGCAAATTTTACCCTTATCCCCCCAAAAAATAATATATGAAACAGTAGTACATGTGGGAAATTTTATCTTTGCTAGGAACATAATGGAAAGCTGTGTGTAGACATCTGTATAGAATATACTCTGTGAAGAGTGACAGTGAATACGGGATCAAGGGGCATGCTCTTTAAAGGGCATCTATAGTAAAAAAAACACACTTGCCTCTTTGCAAAGTTAAATTCATGTACTCTGTGCTGCCTTAATCCTATCTCTGTCAGTGACTTTGTTTAAACATGGTGTAGATCTCTGTGCAGAACTCCCCTCTTCCCCCTCCCCTCTGTTACCTCCTCCATGTCTCAACTCAGGCTTGCCGCAATCTATCATGTGCAGTAGGAGTTAAAAGTTCAACATCCTAAAAAACCACCCACGCACAGTGGCCAATAGAAAGCAAGCTTCCAGGAGACACGGAAGAAGGAGAACAGTACAGTTTACGATCTCTCACTTTGTGACCCATCATCAATCAGTGAAAGCTTTTAGAAGGGGGTCAAGTGCAGCCTTATAGCTACCATCAAACCGCTACCTCTCCCCCCTGCTATGCTCTTATCGCTATGTTTATTACAGAGCAGGGAGGGGGGATCACGTCACAGGATTTGATTGACAGTCCAAGTAGGAGTAGAGAATCAATCACTATTCTTCTAACTGGCGTATCTCAGACAGAGAGAGATCTGAAAAAGTGAAGACATTCTAGGGGTGTGGGAAATTAAGAACACATGGAAAGAAAGAATAAAAAGTTCATTTTCCCACTAAAGATGCGCTTTAAGTCTACATGGGCTGTGAGTTATACTACAACATGGAATCATTCTTAGTTACAAAATCTTCAGTTTCAGTTTAACTACTGTATTTCCTTACCTTAGCATGGTCATTTACAAAGTATTTTGGACAGCACTGAGCATGTTTTTTCCCTAAGAGATAAGGGAGGAGTGGGGTAATAAAGTAAATATTTGACTTAATGGGTATATCTTTTGTTGGGAATGGCTTATGTTCAAAAAAATTTCAGACCATAGTTTTCCTTTCATTTCTATGATTAGTAATAAAAAAATCTCTTAATGATGGATAACTGTAATAAAGCATACTGAGAACAAGAAAAATCTTGGTTTCTAAAGGCTATGGAAAGAAAAAAATGCACTGAGTAATTCATTGCATTATTTGAGTTAACGTGCATGCTTGTCATGAATATCCCTTTGGAACTTAACATTTTTTAATAGGCATTAGCATTAAAAGAAAAGCATAATGTATCATGCATCATCGGCTGTACATGGTATTCTAAATTTAATAAAAAAGACCAAGTAAAGAATTTACAAGTATTAGGAACATAATATACACAATTAATCCCGGCAATATCAGTTTAACTGGCATCCTGCTGAAAAGATTTGAAATATTAATCTGGTCTAATAGCATAAAGTTAACAAGGATGTACATCTTGCTTGGCACCAACACTGTGTCTTTGTCTTACCCAGAATCTAATACACAATTAGAGAGTTAACAGTCTTCTCATTAGAAAATGTAATGTGTGGTCAGGTTAATGGCTACTGGTGTAGAAACAAATACAAAGAACAGCTATTAATTATTTTCCAAACAGGAAAAGCGGAGTAACCTGCTCGCATGTTTTATAGATCGTCAAAAAGACGTGATTTCAGGGAATCTAAATCAAAGGCCTTTGTGATGATCATGTAAAGTAGAAAAGCACATCTCACATTAGGTAAGACCTTGAAGTAAGTGAAGTAAGACAGACATGGTATATGTTAAATGAAATCAAGCTTTGGGAAACTTTCTTTTAAAGGAAAATAAACTGGTTTATTACCTTCTATTGTTTCCCTCTTTTTGTGAAAGAATAACTTGACTCCTAAAATTATAGAAAAAATTTATTTTAATACAATTATCAAAAGGCATGTCCACCTATAAAATGAAAACTGATATATAGCTGCAGCCCCCTGCAAACCCCAGTTATGTTTTACTTACCTTTCCTAAAGATGCACAAAAAATACTACAAGTCCAGTCCCTCGCCACCAGGGTTCTGTCTCCTGCTGTTTTTGTGAGCTCATTCCGAGCAAGCTGCAACAGTGAGGTGTTTCCTGATCACGACTGTCACCTATTGGGTGAGACTCACCAGCAATTTGACTGACAGCAAACCAGGAAGCAGAGTGGGGAAGTGGCGAGGAACCGGGTCTTGTAAATATGTTAAGCGCATCTTTGGGGAAGGTACGTAAACTGTTACTGGGGTTTGGGGGTGCTACAGCTATATGTAAGTTTTTATTTTATTGGTGGACATGTGCTTTAAGTACTACAAGGTACGTCACCTCACCTGAAGCAGGATTTGGGAGCAGAATATCTTCCCTTAAATCTAATATTGATGAACCATTTTTTATACTTTACAAATATTAATACACTGCTTGAAAAACAGCCATTCAGATAAGGCCCATCTTCCTCTTTCCTATGGTCCTCTGCTGCTGGTGACAACCATTCAAGTTCAAAGGGGCTGGTGCTTGTAAGATTTGCCTAGCCAGAAGTTGTTACCAGCAGTTGAGGCTTAGAAAGAAGAGAAGCAGTGCAGCAAATCACATCAATATTTAAAGAAAACTGTACTCTTCATACAAGAGCACATTCCTTCCTTTAAAATGACTTTAGGATCTTGCTTCTAGCTGCAGACTACTCCAAAGTTACACCAGTAAAATGGATGGTGTTTCCAGGTAGCACATCACTAGCACCATTACTCCGCCCCACCCTGTCTGATTGTCTGAGTCTAAATTTACAAGCCTATAACTTAAACCCAGAGAAACTAGAGTCATCATCATTGTTGAAAGGTATGCGTGAGATCACGGTACCCTTTAAGTTACCCTGTTAATATTTAAGCTTGTGCTGTAGAAACCAAAAGTAATTATGGTGGCAGCAGGGGAACTGGTCTTCTTGATTCCTCCCCTCATCCTTTCTGGGCAAAATAACTGTGTACATACAGTGAAATAGGAAACTTTAAGATAGAAATAATTCATGGTTTATTTTTCTCTGCTTTCCTTTGAGCTAACAACAAGGTTTATATAGATTTTTTTTCTCCTTAGTATTGAAATAAGGCAAGCAGCACATGCTTTACAATAGGATAAACTTTAAAAGGTAAGATATATGGTTATAACTTTACCACATGTTTGTCACAAAAATGGCATTACAGCAATTTATTAAAAAGCAAACAAATTTACAAAACGTGTTCCCCCCACATGGAGCAAGAGGATCACACCATCGCCTGTAGGAAACTGCCTCCAGTAGCGCTGCTTGCCCTGTCCAGGCAAGAAGTACATTAAGTGTATAGATAGTGCAGCTACTTCCAATGAGGTAAATATATTGCAATAATAGTTCATTTATTAGAGCGAACACACACAACAGTTTTGGACTCAAGGTGTGAACACTTGAAAAAGGACCTTAAGTCCGAAAACATGTTGTGTGTTTCACACCTTTGGTGTTGCTCTTTAGACCTCACAGTAAGTAGCTGCACTTCTATACTCTTTGTGTTCCCTACGCATATCGGGGAAATCAATATTGCCACATGTTGCAGCATTAAATTTGGTGAAAATGCCTAATGTTATTTATAAAAGTGTGAAAGTGTTCAGAAGAAGGTGCACAAAATATCACCATGGCCAAGGTGGCGAAATGTAGTTGTTTTCACATTATGCATCTTCTTTGTAGAAGCTTGCTTCCTTTTTAATTATTAATGTCCCAATATTATTATTTGCATGTTAAAATTTTCAATTTTTTAAGTTGAACTTTTTTGGGAAATGTAAATCATTGTAAACAATAGCCTGCTTACCCCTAGTGGTGGCTAGGCATAAGTTTTTCTTAACATAATTTTTACAGAGATCCTGATCTTAACCTATTACTTTTATTTTTGCTTTTAAGCTTTCCTCTACCTATACCCCCAAGCGCAAACAAGAAACTTTTGAAGATTTTGAAAATTGTAAGCATCTCCTTTTGAACATTTATCGTATATTATTTTAGAATGAAGATTTCATACTAAAACAATTATGATATGCAAAATAAGTACATCACATGTTATTTAATCTCTGACTGTAATATTTTAATGATTGTATCTTAAAGTGATATGTTTTTGTCGGCTTTCTTCTTTTATAGGTGCCCCTATTTCTGACTAGGATTATATTATGCTGACTTGTCCTTTAAATTGGATAAATTAGATCTTGAAGTTATGTTTGTGTTGACATTCATTTTTGCAGCATTGATTTCTAATTAGTTTTCTTTTTATTTTGAAATACAATGGTAATTTTTGGAATATTTTTGGGGGGTTTTGGAATTGATACAATACTTAATGAACGCTGACAATTCTTTCCGTTTTTTCTCCTGGGCTTTCTTTCAAAACTTGTACATCCTGATTTTACCAGCACGATAATAGCAGTAAAAAAAATTCATTAAATTCTGAGCTCTTTTCTTTATTTTCAAGTTTTCTCAAATAAATTGTGAGTCATCCAGGCAAATATAATAAGGTAAATGACTATGCATTTTTTTATTACATGCTAGACCGGCTTCTGGCATATAAATATCGTAGTGCCACAATTCTAGTTACATTTGTAGCCTGGTAGAAAACAAATGTGCATGGCATTAAAACAATGTGCATGGCATTAAAACAATGTGAACAAAAGAATGAACCAGAGTTTTCACATTCAGGCCTTTGTGACTTATGCCATAAATATTTTTAATATTTTATTTTTTATTTTAATAGTTGACATGTTAGTTGAGAGTAAAGGCTGGACTAAAAATAATAATTTAAATACAACCGCAAATATTCTGGATTCAAAAGAAGTTACGACGTGTTTTAATTATGCTAATGGAATGGCTGAACTTCATAAAGTTCGTCCATTTTCGACTCAGTAAAAGTTCGAAAGTTCCAATTTAGACCCATTAAAACCAAATGGTGAGTGATAGTTCGAAATGTTCGGATGATTTACAGCTAAACTAACAATGGTAACTTACTGTATATGCTGTGGCACCTGGGAAATGGTCTGGGAACATGTCACTATCACCAAAACTTTTTTAAACACCCTTAAACATGAGTGGGCATTTTCGAGTTTTGCGCAAGCTACATTAGAGGGTTATGCCCAATTTGAGGGTTACCGAATGATACTTTCGAGGGTTACCGAAAATAGAACCATAAATTCGAGGGTTACCGAAATCGAACAATACTTTTGAAGATTATCTAAAACTAAATGATTCTTTCGAGGGTTAGCAAATGATACATTCTAGGGTTAGGGAAAATGATCCATACATTTGAGGGTTACCGAAACCGAACAAACTTTCGAGGGTTCCCTAAAATCAAAGGCTACATTCGAGGGTTGGCGAACAATACATATAGGGTTAGCAAAACGATCCATACATTCAAGGGTTAACGAAATTAACGATACTTTCGAGGGTTAGCGAAGGATACATTCTAGGGATAGCGCACAGCTTGTAAATTCGATAATTATTGATTTTTCAATAATTATTGAAAATACAGCCACAAGTCCGAAAAACTAACTAGTTTGAACCCGAACTAGTTCAAATAGTTCGAGTTTGTCTGAACTCGGTTTTGAGTTCGGTTTTGAGTCCATCACTACTGCTAAATTAGAAATAACTTAATTATTTTTGCTTTCTGAATACAGTATTTATTTGTATAGAATTTGCAAATGATTCAATCAGGGCTATTCAAAAAAATTCTTTTGTTAAAATGGTGCTAATTTTCTCCCAACGAATCAATGTTAGCTTTCATATGTTAAAAGACAAATTTAGCACCATTTTTAATGATAAGAACTTTTATTGAATCTCCCTGTTAGATTCTTTACAAAGATTTCTACTCAGTCTTTTCTCCTAGATTACACATGATAGGGACCTACACCTCTTGATTTCTTGCATTCTTTGAGAGTTGGAAAACTATCAAAGAGAATTCAATAAAAGTACTTACTGTTAAAAATGGTGGTATTTTTATCTTACAAATAATCTGATTGTTTGGGGCAAAATTACCACCATTTTTAATGGGCAGCACAGTGGCTCAGTGGTTAGCACTGATGTCTTGCAGCGCTGAAGTATTGAGTTTAATTCCACCCTTGACACATCTGCAAGGAGTTTGTAGTTCTCCCCGTGCTTGTGTGGGTTTCCATCAGCCACTCCTTTTCCCCCCACAATCATAAAACATCTTGATAGGTTGTATGTGTCAAATAATGTCTTAGATTGTAAGCTCTTTGGGGCAGGGCCTAATGTGAATGTATACATGTAATTGTAAGCGTTACGGAAGATGTTGGCTCTATATAAATCCACAATAATAATAATAATGATAAGAAATGTTATTGAATCTCCCTGTATGTTTTCAATTATGTTTTCAAAGATTCCTACTGTATATGAGTAAAAACCATTTGAAACCTAACTATACTGGCAAATGTAAACATGTGCATTTTCATATACCCCAATGGTAGATTCTCCCCCCCCCCCCTCCCTCCCAATAAAAAAAAGCCTTGGTATGACAGAATTTGCCCTCTTTGATTATAATATTGTTCTTCAAAAAGTTCCTTGAACCTTTGTGAAATGAAAGTTGTTAAATGAAACGATACTTAAAAAAATTAAAAGTTTAAAACTAAAAAGTGAGGGAAGGGATATGGAATAATTCCTACCCTCCCAATATTACTTTTTTGAGGAGCTACAGCACATCCATTTTAAAGGGCATGTCCACCCTTAATATAAACTTTTGTCCTCTAAAAGATACCTTCCCCAACCGTCTATAAAACAAATTTAAAAGTGACAGATCTTTACTTACCTTCCCTCTCTCCTCCAACGCCCGGCCTTACTGCTTGCAGGACTGAACAAGCAGGGACCCGGAAAGCCATCGTCCGGTGATTGCTGAGAGGCAGCAATCACGGACGCGTCTGCTGGCTTCTCTAGAATGCCGGTGGAGAGATGGAAGGTAGAAGTAGAGATCTGGGGGTGTATAAATGGCCGGCGTACTTACAAGTACGCTTAGTGAGGAGGCGTATAGTCTGGGAATTAACAGGTCAGCAGAGGCTTCTGGGAATGTAGGCTGGATGCCGAACAAGTGCTGCATGGTAACTGTCGGCCTTTGGATGGCTGGAACAATTGTGATGCACAGGACCCAAGGGCCAGGTTTCCCTGGAAAACTCTCTTGGAAGCTTTGACTAGACGAGAGCGTGCAAATCAGATGTTAATCCAAGCTCTTTCTTCTGGACCAAACCTTTCCAGTGCACCAAATACTGCAGAGACCTCCTCCAGAATCTAGAGTCCAGATCTTCTCACCTCAAACTCCTGCTGACATCAACGGAAATTGGAACGGGAGTAGTAAGGATGTGGAATACTGATTAGGCATACTGGCTTGATGAGGGAAATATGAAACACGTTAGGAATCCGCTGCTGGAAGGAAGTTGGAGGCGAACAGCCACTGGACCGACTAATTCCAGGATAGGAAAAGGACCATAAATTTGGGTCCCAGTTTGGAGGAAGGTAACCCGTAGGTTAATATGAGGCAGAGGAGAGCCACACTTTATCTCCGACAGAATAAGCTGGGGGTTCTCTACTATCTCCTATCTTGCGCAGTTTTTTGCACCGAAGCAGATTTCGAAGGCTGACTTCCGTAGCATTCCAGATAGCAGTCATCAGGGCCGCACAGTCATTGGCAGCGGGTACTTGTGTGAAAAAAAAATCTTGAGGAAAACATCTAGGATTTGTCCAAAGACACATAAAAAAGGAGATTTCCAGTAGAAGCATGAGGGAATTGTTATGGGCTAAACTCAGCCAAGGCAGCAGGTCAGCCCAATCATCCTGGGTATAGGAAATGTAACAACGAAGATTTGTTCCAAAGACTGGTTAGTGCTTCAGTAGCCCGTTGGACTGTGGGTGGTTAAGCCGAAAAAATTGTAACTTGATGTTCATGGACTTACAAAGTGCTCTCCAGAATTGAAACAAATTGAGTGCCTCTGTCAGATACTATTTCAGAAGGAGTCCATGAAAGCGGAAGATATGTGAAATAAATAGTTGAGCTAACTCCGTTGAAGATGGTAGTTGTGGGAGGGGTACAAAATGGGCCATTTTGCTGAAGCGGTCTACAGTCACCCATATAACCGTGTTTTTTTGGAAGGTGGAAGTTCCACAATAAAGTCCATGGATAATGGGTCCAAGGTCTGGACAGAATGGGGAGGGGTTAGAAGACCACAGGGGAGGGTTCTATAAGATTTGGTTGAGCACAGCTGGTACAGCGTCCGCTGAATAAAGTCTTTAATATCTTTTCTCATTTTGGGCCACCAAAGGGAACGGGCAATTATATTAAAAGTTTTGTTAACACGGGATGCCCGGCTTGCTTGGAAAGTGAGTATGAAGAAGGTAGTTTTCCGAAGAGAAACAGGAACAAAGCTTTTGCAGAAGTGTGTCGGACGGAGCAGAATCTTGTCGGCTTGAATCTTGGAACAGAGTTGAGGGAATATAGAGAAGATTTTAGTGGTTGGGATAACAGAGCCTTATCTTGATTAGTACAGTCGGAAGCAACAAATGTATCTGGAAAGGCATCACTTTTTTGTTTTGGAACCAGGGGTAATTGATAACAAAGTTGAATCGGGAAAAGAATAAGGACCACCGTGCTTGACGGGATTTAACCTTTTGAGATTCTGGATGTATTCGAGGTTTTTATGGTCGGTAAGGATGGTGATAGGTACAGAGGTGCCTTCCAATAGATGACGCCACTCCTCGGGGGCCAGTTTGATAGCAAAGTTCCTATTCCAACTCATAGTTCCGCTCTTGGGTAGAAACTTCTTGGAGAATATGCACAGGTGGAGTTTCTTTAGTGCCCTGTCTCTGGAAAGGACCGCTCCTGCTCCCAATCCGAGGCATCAACCTCGATGTAGAAGGAAGACTAGGATCTGGATGTACTAGAACTGGTGCATCAGCAAGCTTCCTTGAGTCGTTTTGAAGGCCTCGAGGCTGCAGGGGTCCATGAATGAGGCTTACCACCTTACTGATGAGAGCTAAAATTGGGAGAAATATATAGAAGAAAACCCTTGAATGAATTGTCTGTAGTAATTGGCAAAGCCATGAACCTTTTTAGAGATACTCGTAGTGACCGTCCCTAGTGTTAAAGGCGGTCTTCCACGCTCCACCTTGGCGTATACGGATCAGATTGTATGCCCCCCGTAAATCCAGTTTGGTAAATATTTTGCTCACTTTTATCTGGTCAACAGCTCAGAGATGAGAGGGAGCGATACCGATTCTTTATTGTGATTTTATTTAACCCACGGTAGTCGATGCAGGGTCGTAAACCTCGTCTTTTTTCAAACAAAAAAGACCCAGCTCCAGCAGGGGAAGTGGAAGGCGTATGAAACCCCTAGACAAATGTTCAGTAATGTACTCTTTCATGGCTAGAGTTTCCGAGAGAGACAGTGGGTATGTGCGTCCCGAGGAGGCATAGTACCAGAGAGAGATGATGGGGCAACTCGTAGGCTCGGTGCGGTGGTAGCTTCCTCAGCTCGCTTTTACAAACACACCTCAGAGAATCACGATAACTTTCAGGAGGTTTTTCTCAGTTTATTTTCACAGTAATGGTAGTGCAATGAGTAGAAAGGCAATTTTTGAAACAGAAGGGACTCCAAGACTTGAGTTCATTGTTAGACCAATTATAACAGGGTTGTAGTATCTGAGCATGGAAGTCCGAGAATTAGGAGCAGAAGGGCTTTGGGATGACAAGAAAAGATTAAACGTTCCTGGTGAAATATGCCATGCGGAATAGGACTTCGTATGTAATTTGGAGATGAATTCAGAGGCCAGGTTTATTGTCAATAGCCAGAACTCAAGAGGTTGCTGCAAGTGAAGAGAGAAGCCCCAATTGTGCTGCTATGTGTAGAATCAATGAAATTTCCAGCCGCACCAGAAACGACAAAGGCCTGGGAGGAAAAAGTTTTACCATTACAAGTGATAGTAGCTGGTAGAAAAAAGTTTCAGTGGTTCAAATTTGGCAGGAGACTTAACGTTACCTAGAAGAGCTCCTCCTTAACTTCTAGTCCTGGAGTTTCCCGACTTCAGGGGACAATTTCTTACAAATGTCCTTGCCCAGCACAATAGAGACAAGGCCATTTGTACGTAGGCTGATTTTTCCTCGGGATATATGAGTGCGCCCAATTTGCATCGGCTCTTCACCTGAAGATATGGGTTGCGGAAAGGTCTGAGCAGGCCTAGGAAAGGTCTTAGGAAAGCTGGAACGGGCTGCAGACCTTTCTGCCTGCCGTTCACGAAGCGGGTATCAATCTGGATGCATAGTGTAATCAGTCTTCATGGGACAGGCAATTCCCTAGATACTAATTTGTCCTTGAGGCGATCAGAGAGTCCCTGCCAAAAGGCTGCTGTAAGTGCCTCTTGTTCCAAGAAGTCTCCGCAGCAAGGGAACGAAATTCAATAGCATATTGACCCACAGAACGAGACGACCCTGGGGCGGAGCTGCATCAAACGGGAGGAGGCAGCAGATGTTCTCCTGGAGCTCGAGACCTTGCGAAACATGCTCAGGAATTCAGTAACATTATAGACTAAAGGATCGCCTTTTTCCCATAAAGGGAGAACCCAGGCGCAGCGCATTGCCCTCCAACAAGGTGATGATGTACCCTACTAGCACGATCCGATGCAAATGAGATGGTTGAGTTCGAATTGGATTCGGCACTGATTAATGAATCACAGGCAGGCGTGGGCATCACCATCAAACCGTCAGGGGGAGGTATGCGGGGCTCTCTCCAAGGAGAAGGATCACCAGATCCGACGTTGAAGGAGGTAGCGTAGAACCCGGAGCAGAGGCAGCCGCTGGGGTAGGCCGACAGCAAGAGTATCCATAACTGGGCCAACTGGCCCGATGGTGGTTCAAACAGGCCATGCGTTTGGACAAAGCTTGGAGAGTTTACTCAACTCTGCCATAGCCCCCTCAGGCGTTTCCATGGCCCGATTGTGCTTGTAATAAATGGCCGGGAGGCCGGTACTACAGTACGCTTTAGGAGGACGCTGTATATGTCTGGAATTACAGGGCACAGAGGCTCATCGGGTCTGGGAAATGGCTGGATGCCGGAACAAGGTGCTGCTGGGGACTAGGCTGGATGCTGGAACAATGGTGCTGCTGGGAATTGTAGGCTGGATGCTGTGGCAATGGTGCTGGCTGGAACGTAGGCTGGATGCTGGAACAATGTGATGCTGGGAACTGTAGCTGGATGCTGAACAATGGTGATGCTGGGAATTAGGCTGGATGCTGGAACAATGTGATGCTGGAACTGTAGGCTGGATGCTGGAACATGGTGATGCTGGAACTGAAGGCTGGATGCTGGAACAATGGTGATGCTGGGAACTGTAGGCTGGATGCTGGGAACAATGGTGATGCTGGGAACTGTAGGCTGGATGCTGGAAAGGTAAGTAACAGGAGACTGGAAGCAGGCAAGGTAAGTCACTGGAGCGGGATGCAGGCAAAGTCACTAGGCAGTAAGGTAGTACGGATCCAAGGCAGGTAATACAGGAGCAGGGAGGTAGCAGAATGCTACAATCGGGCACCGGGTCCAGGAGGACACCGGCTTTTTTCATGATGTCGACGCCGCCCACCCGGAAGTGCAGTGCGGCGCGGCACCGGAGCAGGCAGTAAGTTCGTGACATGGGGACTTTCTTAAAATTATATTTTTGGCGGTTGGGGCTGGGGGAACATATACTATTTATTGGGCAAGTTTTATGGTAGGGGGAGGGATCGCAAAATGGGAGGGAGAGGGAGGGGGAGAAGGGCTGCAGTAGCATGCCAAACTTCCCGGAGGCCAGATAGGAGGCAGAGTCAGATCTCTGCTATCCTCCTGGTGGGCAGTTTTTGGACTTTGGGGGGGGATCAGGAGAAACTTATAGAGCTGGGTATGTGAGGTAAGGATTTTACTACACTAAATGGGGGGCATATAGTGGGGGGGATTATAGTTTTGGGGGTGGACACTTTAACCTGCAGGTTAGTGCCCTGGGCCTTCCTGTATTAAGGATACTGTTGAAGCACTTATGAAGAATGGAAAGAAATTTCTTTGTGCTGTCACTTTTAATAGAAATTATATGGGAAGTATAAAAAAAAACTGCCCCAGGTGTTTTCATATAACTATTAATCATTATTTTAATTAAAAAAAACAAACTTTTTTACCCTTGTGATGAGGATGGTCATGTTTTTATATATAAATTAATGTATTTAGATGAATTATGCTTTTAAGAGTAATAAAGTTTAATATATATAATTTATCAATTTGGTCTGGGAGCCATACTGTGCAACGGAAAAGGTCGATGAGGACTGATATCTGAAAAACATTGGATAATTGATCAGAGACCTATTTCATTTGATGTACTCTATTAAATAAATCCCATGTTTTCCTCACACGCAAAGCCTACTTAATTAACCTCACTTTTTTGAATATTTGCCTTTGAACAAAATAATGCACTCCATTGTCCTCTTGACAAAACTGAGCTACAGAAAGCAAAAACTCCTCCATGGTAACTTATCCACCAGCAATAAAAAAAAAATCTTTTCAAGTAAGTTCTTTAGCTGACTTAAAAAAAAAATCAATCATCCTTGTAATTTATTAAATTGAAATCCACCTAATATCCAAAACCTATACTTTTCTTTACATCTGAGTAATTTCATAGCTATATAGTTTTAAAATTGAAAAACTTATGGGTGCAATTAGAATTAGTGAGAAAAGGTAGAACTAAATCTAAAGTAAGTGGATTAAAATTGACTCAGTGAGTAGATTCATTTGAATTCATTGTCAGTAATTACAGACTGTGGTGTTGGGCAGAGATTTAAAATAGTTTTAATAAAGGCAAGTTTCAAGCTAAACTTAAATTAATCACCCGGACAATGTGTATTATTGATTTTGAAGTATGATGCCAAGAGTTATTTCAATGTAAAAATAGGTTGCCTAATAGATTCTTTTATATTGCTGCAGCCATCAGATGAAGAGTCTTGAACACTCTTTAAAGGTTTTGTATCAGACTACTTTTAGGATTTTATTTTGATTCGCACGCAATTATGAAATGCATCTGGAAAGTCCACTCAATGTAACTTTTAAAGCACAATGCAGTACAGCAGAATAAACAAATATACATCTCAGTGTCTATTAATCCAAGACTTATAAGCATGAATACAATCTGTTTCAAACACCATGTTTATTTGTCAGAATAATAATTTTGATTTATATAATACTTTTCCTGCTATTGGTTCTAAAAACATCAGGCTGAATTGTTATGGATGACCATGAAGTAAGACACCTTTGTGTGAAAGGCTGCTGATAATGCCTTTGAAAAGTAGGAAAATATTAAGCACTATGTTCAGGCATTAAACTCATTCATTAGAGATCCGAAGACTTAAGGGGAACTGCTGTCTAAAAATGACTTAGGTAAATTGATAGGAATTGTTCTCCGAGAAAATTTTGCAATATTTCATTGTTTATTTTTCATATTTTTAAAGATATTTACATTTTGTGTGTGATATGGCAGCAGCTCACCAGGTCCCCTGCACTTCCTGCTCTAAAACCAGTCAGTCAATTTGCCCCGTGTCTCCTCCTCTCCTTTGCAGCCCCCTGGTCGCTCCCACTTATTGGACCCGAGTTTCTCCAGTGCAGGCCCCCCTTGGCCCATCTCTTATAGCCCACATGACCCCACCCACCCACTGCAGGTAGACATGGCCCTGCCCACTTGTGAGTGCATAAGCCCCACCCACTCACTGGTGCACAAGCCACACCCAATTGCGGGTGCGTGGGCCACTCAGACCCCACTATTCTATTAAAGGTTGTCCACCCCCAAAACTATAATTTAACACCCACTAATGGCCCCACTGTGTAGTGTAATAAATCCTTACCGTACATCCCTGCTCCAAATGGTTCTCCTGTAAAGTCCCAAAAACTGGCCCCCAGGAGCTTGGCAGAGTCCATAAAGACTCTGCCACTGTCTCTCATCTGGGAGAATTTTGCATGCGCACTGCAGCCCTCCACCCTTCCCTATCTCCTT
Organism: Hymenochirus boettgeri; assembly: GCA_019447015.1. Taxonomy (NCBI): domain Eukaryota; kingdom Metazoa; phylum Chordata; class Amphibia; order Anura; family Pipidae; genus Hymenochirus; species Hymenochirus boettgeri. Next base: position 33,888,961 of record CM033472.1, on the reverse strand, counting down.
CCCCCCTCCCTCTCTCCACTCCTCTCCTCCCGTTTTGCTCTCCCCAAGTGTAATTCCATTTTGGCGTAGTTGTAGGGCTCCCTACCCCAGCCCTCCCGCTATTTAATATTTGCAGAAACTCGCCCAAATTGTATCTTTGTACAATGTGCCTCTCAGCCAATCATGAACGCGGCTGCCGGTTCGGCCCCTGCTGCAGTTTCATGCAAGCAGAGGGCCGGACAGTACGTTAGAGGAAGAGGTAAGTAAGTACTGATCAGGGGAGTTTCTGCAAAAACTAATATGGCGGTTGGGGCTGGGGGAGGGAGCCTACAGTACACCAAAGTTATAAATGGGTGTGACATGCCCTCTTAATCTTGCTTTAAGATTTTCACTGAACTGAATGTTTTCTGTTTATCTCATTCGAAGGACTCCTCCTTCTCCTCACCCTATGATGTGAAAAGACAGTATGTGTGTACTGCATATAGAAACTTAAAACACAAATGATTAAAGTGTCCTGAAATCTTTAGTAAGTCTGTATTGATAGAGATCTCTATACTGTTTAGCCTAAATTAAGACACATAGAGGTTTGTGCTAATCTTTCAGTTATAAAGTAGTTCTGCCATATACCAAACAATAAATTTAGTCATTCCTAGAGCTTCTTCCCAACCAGAATACTAACAAATATTACTTTCTTTTAGAATAAGAGCTAATATACTATATACAATAGGTGGACTTCGATTTAAAGGGTCACGGTGCCCAAAATGTGGAGGACTTCATATAAAAGCTCATTGTCTTACCATTTTTTGGTTATTTTGTGGCCTATTATACTGTAGGCTGCTAGAATAAAAAAAAATAGAAGGTCCAAATTGGATGAAATGACAATGTAACTCCTTCATTCACCCTCCCTACTGACAGTCAAGGCAAGTGCAGGCTCAGTTACCCCATCTTGCCAACACATCTTTCTTACAGCTGCACCAGAAATAAAGTGAACATTTACAATGCAGTCAATTTGCAGCTTTAAAATAAATGTAAGCAATTGTGAAAGTGCATAGCGATAAATGGCAAGCTATTACTGCAATGTCGTGCACAAATTTAGAGATTCGCCATTTCTATAATCCATTATTGCATTTAAATAGAAGGACCTTTTGTATGCCAAAGTATTGTAAAGACCAATAAGTCATCTTTGCTTCCTGTTAACCCCATGCCATGCTAACAAAATTCTAAAACCACCTGCAAAGGTCCTGTATTTAAAATGTGCTACAGACTCAATGAGGTTTCACTTGCCTGGGGCATGGATGGCTATGCTTCAAAGACCACTCTGCCCTGCTAAAGTGACCTAGCAGGCAACGCTCTGCTATCCTCTGAACGCCCAGAACTTATACATTTTTCTAATGCAAAATCTATACGAAAAAAATGGTGGAATTTAAATATCACTTTAAATAATGAAACAATAATGGATCAAGTTGATCTGCAGTCATCTATAATAATGGTAACGGCTTTAAATCTAAAAGTGATCGATTGGGTGCTTAATTAAACCACTAATAAAAATATTATCAACTAATATTCAAATCAATTTAAAATAGGCATGGTCTCAGTTTTGTTGATTGAGAAAAGAGCCACACAGGATGGAGATTTTGTATGAGATACACATTATCCTACATTATCTCACAGACACTCAATCCAGAGCGACACGACTGCTGATGAACAGTTGTTAAGCAGAGAACCGGCTAGTGTATAAATGAGGTTGGGCACGGTTGATGATTCGATCTGCTAAATTAACCGTGACGGATGAATGATCGACTTTGCTTAAATTTTTAAATAAATTTATTTTCACAAGCTGATACAAGCATCATTATTATTTTAGAGATAGCCAAACCATTATTTTTTTCCACAAAATGCTGGTAAATCATGTTAATAAAATCTTGTCTATAAAGCAAATGTTTGTCATTTTGTTAACAACACTTCACCATCCAAACTACCCAATGAAATTTAATACCACAACTGCTTAAATTAATTGGTAAACAACCAAATTTCATGAAATTCCACATGGAATTTGTCAGTGTTTTAAGATAGTTTCAACAATGCCATTTTATGGAGAAATCAAAACCTTTGGTACAAAATATCATCATCTAGTTTTTTCAGGATACTACAACACCTCTAAATAAACTGGTGGCCATTGAACCATTCTATCCACAATAAATGTAGAGGCCTCTACACAAACATTTCCCATGATGATGGTATTTCAGATGTCTGAATATCTACAGAAACTGGACACCACCTGCACTCCAATTGCCAAATTAATGGAATTTATTCTAACCATAATTACTTACTCCTTCAATCGGACTTATACCTTCGACAAATGGAGTGGCAATGGGTAAAAGATTGCACACAATATGCTATAATTTGTTTATGGCAAACAGACCCATGGCCTACTTCGCTAATAGATGATATCCTGATCATCTGGACAGCAGTAAAAGATACAATGATTTCCACCCCACTAATAAACTCAAAAATGAACCATTCACCAACAGAAATAGATTAAAGGAAACAACATTACAAACTTCCATCTATCGCAAACCTACAGACAGACCCAACATACACTCAGTTAATGACAGTTTTCACCCTAATACATAAAGAATTAAAGGAACTAAACCCAAAAAAATCAAAGTTGGTAGGAAGGTACTTGCCTCAACATCCTTCTCAGCTGATAGATTCCACTAAGGGGCCATTTCTTCCTCTATGAGCTCATTTTAGTTCTGTTGTTCCCCAACTCTGAAGCTGACATTTTCCCATTGCCTGCCAGTACTTTACCTTGATTACATTTTTCCAGGCACCTGTGTGGATTTTTCCGGCCTCGACTCTTATCCATGATGTAGAATATATTAAATCAGCAATATTCAAATTGGTGGTGCACGCTGATTAACCCTTTCCTAGTAGGGTCAGTTGTAGTGTGATGTATATAGGTCTGGGTATCTAGTGTGTGCCGTATCTGAAACTAATGTACGTCTCACCTACGGCTTTCACTCCACACCAAAATCCGATATATATAAACAATAAATTGCAGGTGAAGCTATACAAAGACACGGGTGCTGTAACTGTGATATTGCAGGTTTATTGCAAAACATGCATCGCTACATGTTTCAGACCCACCCAATGCCTGAAAAAGGACATGTGGGGCAGAAACCATGCAGCATGATGTTTTGCAATAAACATGCACTATTTACAGTTACAGACCTGTGTCTTTGTATGTTTAAGTGTTGGGAGGGCCATATAAACTTGTGATACCGCAGGTTTTCGTTACTGTACGACCGTGGCAGTAAATAATACTCATGCTGTACCTACCATAATAGTATTCCACAGTGATCGTAGACTTACGTTCGCTATCGTACATTTATAAAATTTCTGATATCATATAAATTAGCGCGCTAAAGAAGGCGATACCATACCTTTATAAATATGCCCGTAGTGTGAAGCTCTAGCTCTCCCTGTAAGCTGCAGAAATTTGTGAGAAAGTGAGCTTGCTTCTTAAGGGGAATGTTGGGGGTAGAAAGTATGTTTTTGTAGAAACCACAAGGGTGGCAGAACTGTAGAGAGTGAAGTGAGAACCAGATCTTAGCACAGCTCTGTGCAATGCATTTCTCATTAGTGTACCATTTTTAAAGGTGAATTGTTTTTTTGGTGTATGGTTAGATAGAGTATGTTTTATTAAAACCACAGTGGTTTTGACAGAACTGTCATGAGGGGATAGGATAGTGATGTGAAACCTATCTTAGCACAGCTCTTGAAATGCATTCTCATCAGGTACTCTTTAAGGAATGTTGGGAGTAGAGGAAGGGAGGGGGTGAAGTTTTTATAAACACCACATGGTGGCAGCTAGATGCTAGGGGGAGATGATAGGTGAAGTGCATATGATTTTCAGCTTGAGCTCTGTGCACCAATGCATTTCCTATCTTTAAGATGCGCCTCTGATTAAAGGAGAATGTGGAGTGGGGTAGGAGTTTGTTTATAAGCTGTCATGAAGTAAATAAAAAAAACAGACACGTAGTACAGATTATTAAGCTAAGAAATGTCATTAAATGAGAGAGAAAATTCATTGCAGCAGAGCTGGGCTTAAGATCAGGGGTCATTATATTATACCCCACTTGGCAGCCCCGGCACCATGTTATATATAGTGTACGTTTAAGGAATGTTGGAGGGTATGCCACTGCAGCTCTGCAACATTTTGTTTCTATAAATTAGATATTAATAGTAATTATTGAGGGAATGCCAATTAAAAGGGGTACAGTTAGAGGATGCCTAAATGTATTATATAAATGAATGCTAGCAGTGGCTGTCTGTGGAATTTTTGCATACTCAAAAACCCTCTTCCAAATAGGGTTTCCCACCTTTGCCTAAGCCCCGAAGACATATACTAGGCCTATGTTATTAACGTTTGTTAAATCAGATTTTAAGACTTTTAACTACATGGCTGGTATGATCTATTCACAACAAAAGGTTTTAGTGAATGTTCTTATAGAGCATTATGCATGGTCTGATACAGTTTGTAAAATCTTAATGCTATGGTACTTGCTACTGGCAACATGTAGGATTTATTACATTGGGTCTTAAAGGGCGATGTCCACAGTTCCCCAAACTAATATTTCACCCTTACTGGCCACATCAATGTAGTTACCAGTTAGCATTCTGCTGCAAAATAGTTCGCGGCCGGCTGTGCCCTTTCAAAGTCCAGGAAACTGCTGTTTAGGAGCTATTGTGTGACTCCTGGGGCTGTGCCTGAGCTTCGCTTCTCAACGCTGCATCAAGGTTGAGGGCATTCTCAGTGCACCCTCCCTGCCTCTCAGGGGCCAATCACACGGGACGCGCTTGCCGGTCCCCGCCCCCTGCTTTCATTCCATTCAATCAGATAGGCCTGAACACTGGCAGCGGAGTGAGAGAGGGCATGTAAGTGAAGAAATCGGGGGACTTTCTAACATTAGATTAATTCAGTTGTGGGGGTCGGGGAGCATTGCCGCTACCACTATATCAAAAGTTAAATTTCGGGGTTACATGGCCCTTTAGAAAGGCAAAGGTTGAAGCTCTTCAATTCAATATGCTGCACCTGCAGCTCCTGAACTGTTTTGTTTTATAAGTGTACCTTGTAATTGGTCAGTTTATTCTACTGGGGTTGCCCTTCTTTCCCTTTAAGAGCTCACTCTTAGGGTCTCTCCCTCTATGTATCGCTTTTGGGGGGTATTGGTGGTTTGCGATCCGAATTTGGTCTAGTGTGGAGTGCAGGCATGTATAGCCAATGGGACGTCCCGCTACTCCATGCTTATCGTTCGCGAGTGTGCTAATTGGAGTGCATGCGATCACTCATTTTTGGTCTTGTATTGCATCGCTCTGCCTAGGGTTCGCAAATTGGGAAGCGCAAAATCCATACAAGACGGAAGCGGCACGAGCTAACGCATTATTATCAATCACGGCAAGCTGGGCGTTTCAGAATGAAAATGGACAAATCGTCATAGGCTGGCATGTAATGGAATCGATTGTGTGTGTGAGTCAGTCGTGCGTTGCATTGTGTGGCTGTGGTCCCTAAATGTACATTGCAGCAATATATCACACTTATATAAATGGTAGGAGTACAGAAATAAACACATTACAAAGACTACACAGGCTGCTATTTAACGGACAGAGCTGATATCGCTTGTGGGTAAATGTCCTTTCGCAGATATAAATAACCGTTTCAGAATGTGGTAAATCCGTTTGCTGCGTTAAAATCTCTGCGTTAAAAATATCTATTTAGCGTCAAACGCTAATATTGATCGCAAGGTACGTGTCGGATGTGCACAAGTGATTTTTGCATCCAACACCCTAATCTGGAGTTAAGCAGTGAAGCATGCTAGCACGACTTTAACTCCATATATCTGCTGGCAGCGAGTCTGGGTAATGAGCCTTAACAGACTCTGCAGAAATGCTGCACAAATATAGAAGGGCTAACAAGTTGCTTGTCCTATAATACATATAAAGGGTTAAGCACCTTCCCCACTCTGGCAGGGAAAATCTGCTAATAATATTCACCTGCTCTCATCTGATGATTTGGCTGGGAAGACACTGGGCTAGGTGGGGACCCTGTAGGTCTAACTGTTACATCACAGCTTAGGCCGAAGGGGAATGGGTAAACAAACACAAGGTAGCTAGTTAGCCATGTGCAGATAAGGAATTTTGGTATCCTGGACCTACCAGGAAAGACACGTAAAGCCAGCCGTGACATAGGATTGTCCCGTACTCATAAATGTTCTTGAAATTATTTCAGGCTGAATTCATGAGGTGAGAAACAAATGGTTTTAGTAAGTGACAGTTTAGAGTCTGGGGAGCTGCTTTGTATTTTGGGTTTAGTTCTCTTAATTATCTACAGTCAGGCTAAGATACAAAAGGATTTGCTCTGATGTCTACAGTACTGAAATATGCCCTGGAACAACTTAAAAGGACTTTATCACACATGGATAAAACCCGTTGGTCAACTCAGAACCACTATTTAAATCAAGAAGGCAACCAGCATGCCAATCCTACCTGCCTGCCCAGGTACTTTTCATTCTAACTAGATTTAAAAACTTTATACTTGATATAATTCTCCTTTAATATTTGTTTTTTATTGTTTTTAATGCATTTAGTGGGATTGAGAAATGTGTTACCTGAAGCCCCCAAACATAATAAATATCAATGTGCAAGATATCCCTTTAATAAATGAGCCACAATCTTTCTAGTCACTTTTTCTTTGTTAGGGCCCAACTGAATTAAAGCTCAAACCTTCTATATCTCATTTAACTAAAAAGTGTGTATGATGACCTTTACTGTGGCCTGAAAAAATGGGAGACTGTGAAAGGCTATTGACATGGTGAAAAGGACATTCATGTTATTCATAGTCATTTAGCAGCTGTCATGACCTTCCAAGCCATCCAGCCACTGGGTTAGTACAAATGAAGTCAATGTATGCATGTACACCATACCTACTGTGTGTGAACCGAAAACCATTTTATATGCAGATTACATTCGATGGAAACTATCGTGTTAATAAATAGATGAGCCAGCCCAGGGACAATATATCCTCATGCCAATGTACATCTAAAAATCCATTCTCAGGTTCATGATACATGTGTTCCATCCGGAGCCTGAAATATTGTCTGATTTATGCACCAAATATTGTCGGCCTTGCAGCTGTAGCAACACGACTTAAACATTTTATAATTCTTACTAGGCAGCTTTTTGAAATTTTCTACAATGACTATTAATATCCCTTGGACAGAATGGCTCTGTAAGCCTGTTCAACAGTTATACAGTGTTTCTTGTAATATTGCAAATTGTGTAAAGTGGCTAAGACACAACCAAATAAGACTGTATTAGATTCATAAAATATCAACCAAGTCATATATCATACTAGGCTAGTCCTACAGTATAGAATGTGATACTTTCCCAGCAATATGTTCATGAAATAGTAAACCCATATGTCCATGCATTAGCCAAATCTTTTTAACAAACACAAATCAATTCGATAACTCAAATTTATATAACCCCCAAACCCGACTTTAGTCCAGATTATAAGCAGTCAAATCAATTTACAGGGCTTGGTCAAAAAGGAGTTGAGAGGAGTCCAAGTTTCGAAACAAACCAGGTTTCATTTTAAAACTGTTGGTTTTGAAAATCCACGGATCCGGCAAGAAACATGGTAAATAGTAGGATACCAGGGACGAATGAAAGGAAAACGACATCAGGACGCCTTTCCTGATCAAGTCCACACCATTCATGTCTATCATTGTGCCTGACATCGCAACACGGCTTATCTAGGAAAGTATCCGCGCAGCCTGGACCTCAATCCATTCCTATATTCATTGAACTACGGCCAGTGGAATGATCTCAATATTATTTCTACGTGTTTCAGGCTATGCATCATGCCAGCGTCGGTCCTTTTTTTAAGCATGCAATCAATGTAAGCTTGCCATGTACCGACAATGTCTCCCATGCGGGATGGCAGGCATAATCTACTGCTATTACATCCTCTGAATCTGGCTAGTGTTATGACAGGCATATTCGATTAGCCTTACTATGATTGTCACACATTTCGTGCACTCGATGTGAAAGAAAGCCGAATTATTCCAATAATCCTTAAGGCCTGAAACTTCTTTTTCTTCCAACCTTAAGATATCCACAAGTCCTCTGATATGACCTATTAGTAAACAATGCACCAAAGTAGTCATTGTATGGCCAATTAATATATTTGTATAAGGTTATCATGTACCCACACGCAACACGTCGTTTCTCCAATGTAAACACGCCTAACTAGTCTAATTCTCTGCCTGCATGATGTTCAAGCCCCTCCATTCCCCTTTTATTAATTTAGTTGCCCTTCTCTGAACTCCCTCAATTTCCAAGATGTCCCTTTATATATTGGGATTCAAAACTGCACCGCATATTCCAAATGAGGCCTTACCGCTGCTTGTAAAGAGGGAGAATAAATATTTCTCTCTTGAATCTATTCCCTCTTATACAAGACAATATCTTGCTAGCTTTAGCCATTGCTACCTCTGGCTTGTTTGCTATAGCTAAGTCTGTTATCAACCAGAACCCACAAATCTTTTTCCATTACAGATCGCACTCAACACAGAGTTATTTACGGTGTAGGTGGCACAGAATTATAAATCCCAAATGCAGCACCTATCATTTATCAACATTGAATCTCATCTGCCATTCTGCTGCCCATTTTGATAATCTATCTAGGTCGGCTTGCAGCACTTGCACATCACTGAAGTTTTCCAAGCTCTGCATAGTTTAGTATCATCACGAAACACTGAGACCTTGCTCTCAATGCCCCCTTCTAAGTCATTCTATATATAACAGATTAAACCACTCTCTGTTTGCGATCCATAACCAGTTCTCTATCCATGAACAAATTTTTTCTTCAAGGCCAACAGTCCTCAGTTTATAACATAGTCGCCTATGTGGCACAGTATGAAAAGCTTTCGCAAAATCCAAATACACCACACCATCCACTGATGGCCCAAACTCACTAGTTTGTTCCGTTTGTTTCCAGATTCCCGGGTTTTGGAAAAATCCAAAAGATCCGAAATCCAAAACAGGACGTATTTTGTATTATTATTGATGTTCAAGGCTATTTTCGAAAATAGCCCTGAACATTTGTTAACCCTCGAAAATACGATCGGAACTACTTTGAGTTTCCGATCGTATTTTTGAGGATTAGCGAATGTTCAAGGCTATTTTTGATAATCCTCGAAGGTTCGATAATTATAAAATAGGCTCCGAAGTCCCGAAATCTAGATGATCCATCCAAATTTGATGGATCATTCGATTTCGGAACTGTGTTGGATATGGTTCAAGTCGAACCTGGATCCCATCTCTACTTAGGAGAAGAACCATTTAAATATGTTAACTCAAAAACTGCACTGAAATCGATATTCTGTGTCAGGGAGAGAAGGAACTTTGTTGCTGTTAAATGATAGGCTGTCAGCTGCTAGGAACAAGGCTGCAGCTTCCTTTGTTTTGATCTGCACTACCGAGCATTATAGTGTACAGAGTACACTTAGCTGGTTGTCACCCAGATAAGGTGGATTATGGGAGCTAACCCCAAGTACGCTCAGAATAATTTCATAAAACCCCTAAGCCACAGCAAAGGAGGTGAACACAGATTGTTGTATGTTTGTAAATGTGCTCCTGTCAATTGGAACAATGTTGACTTTAGTTCTCCTTTATGTTTTTTTTTAGAAGGCAGCAGGTGAAACAGAGTCATTGATGCAGAAGTCAAAGCCTAATTGACTGCATGGAGGGAGGAGAGCCATCTTACCTCTCCAGAATGGAGGTAGGTATATATTATATCCTCAAATATCTGGTTAGTTACTTATTTTTAAAATGGTTAATTTATCAGCTTAAGTTGGGGGCATCTATTTGACAAGTGACACAGTATTAATTTTGTTTTTCCTGACAGATGTATGCAATCTAACACAAAACTATCTGTGGTTCAGCATTTTGTGCAGTCCAAACATCTTCTAAACCCCTTCACCTCTTCACCCCAAGAGGGATAAAAGGAGGGATAGGGGAGTGGACCTTTATTCCTGCATGAAGCAGAAGATAGCACTGCCTCGGCCATAAACAAGGAATGGAACCACCAGCTGCTTTGTCTACTGGGAATATTAATATAATGTACTGTATTTTTGTAAAGTATCGCTTAGAAATTATTAAAGTGGAGACTTTTATTTTTCTATTCTAGAGCGCACTATGTTCGTGATACATACATTCAAGGGTTAATGAAAATTAACGATCTTTCGAGGGTTAGCGAAGGATACATCTAGGGATAGCGCTCAGCTTGTAAATTCGATAATTATTGATTTTCAATAATTATTGAAAATACAGCCACAAGTCCGAAAAAAACTAACTAGTTCGAACCCGAAACTAGTTCAAATAGTTTGGTTGTCTGAACTCGGGTTGAGTTCGGTTTTGAGTCCATCACTACTGCTAAATTAGAAATAAACTTAATTATTTTTGCTTTCTGAATACAGTATTTATTTGTATAGAATTTGCAAATGATTCAATCAGGGCTAATAAAAATTCTTATTGTTAAAAATGGTGCTAATTTTCTCCCAACGAATCAGATGTTAGCTTTCATATGTTAAGAAAACAAATTTAGCACCATTTTTAATGATAAGAACTTTTATTGAATCTCCCTGGTAGATTCTTTACAAAGATTTCTACTCAGTCTTTTCTCCTAGATACACATGATAGGGACCTACACCTCTTGTATTTCTTGCATTCTTTGAGAGTTGGAAAACTATCAAAGAGATTCAAAAAAGTACTTACTGTTAAAATGGTGGTAATTTGCCCCAACCAATTAGATTTATCTTACAAATAAAATCTGATTGGTGGGGCAAAATTACCACCATTTTTAATGGGCAGCACAGTGGCTCAGTGGTTAGCACTGATGTCTTGCAGCGCTGAAGTATTGAGTTTAATTCCACCCTGGACACATCTGCAAGGAGTTTGTATGTTCTCCCCGTGCTTGCTTGGGTTCCACCAGCCACTCCTTTTCCCCCCACAATCATAAAGACATTCTGATAGGTTGTATGTGTCAAATAATTGTGCTTAGATTTTAAGTCTTTGGGGCAGGGCCTAATGTGAATGTATACATGTAATTGTAATAGTTACGGAAGATGTTGGCTCTATATAAATCCAACAATAATAAAAGATAAGAAATTTTATTGAATCTCCCTGTATGGTTTCAATATGTTTCAAAGATTCCTACTGTATATGAGTAAAAACCTAAAGCTATACTGGCAAAAGTAAACATGTGCATTTCATAACACCCAATGGTAGATTCTCCCCCCCCCCCCCCCCCCCCCCCCCCAAAAAAAAAAGCCTGGTGATGACAGAATTTGCCCTCTTTGGGTTATAATATTGTTCTCAAAAAAGTTCCTGGAACTTTGTGAAATGAAAAGTTGTTAAATGAAACGATACTTTAAAAATTAAAGTTTAAAACTAAAAAGTGAGGGAAGGGATATGGAATAATTCCTACCTCCCAATATTATTTTGTGAGGAGCTACAGCACATCCAGTTTTAAAGGGCATGTCCACCCTTAATATAAACTTTGTCCTCTAAAAGAATACCTTCCCCAACCGCTATAAAACAAATTTAAGAAAGTGACCAGATCTTTACTTACTCCCCCTCTCTCCTCCAACGCCGGCCTTCTGCTTGCAAGGTACTGCAACAGGGGGCGGGGGACCGGCAGCCGCGTCCGTGATTGGCTGAGAGGCAACAAATCACGGACGCGGCTGCTGGCTTCTCAGAATGCCGGTGGAGAGATGGAAGGTAAGTAGAGTTCTGGGGTGTAATAAATGGCCGGGAGGCCGGGTACTTACAAGTACGCTTTAGGAGGAGGCGTATAGTCTGGGAATTACAGGGCACCGAGGGAATTACAGGGCACCGAGGCTTCTGGGAAATGTAGGCTGGATGCCGGAACAACGCGTGCTGCTGGGAACTGTAGGCTGGATGCTGGAACAATGGTGCTGCTGGAATTGTAGGCGGATGCTGAACAATGGTGCTGCTGGAAACTGTAGGCTGGGATGCTGGAACAATGGTGATGTGGGAAACTGTAGGCTGGATGCTGGAACAATGGTGATGCCCGGGAACTGTAGGTGGATGCTGGAACAATGGTGATGCTGGGAACTGTAGGCTGGATGCTGGAAAGGTAAGTAACAGGAGACTGGAAGCAGGCAAGGTTAAGTCACTGGAGCGGGATGCAGGCAAGGTAAGTCACTGAGCAGTAAAGGTAGGTACAGGGATCCAAGGAAGTAAGTACAGAGCCAGGGGAGGTAGCAGAAATGCTACAATCGGGCACGGGTCCAGGATGACGTCGATGCCGCCACCTGGAAGTGCAGTGCGGCGGGGACCGGAGCGGCAGGTAAGTTCGTGACAGTACCCCCCTTACGGGGGGCCACAGGACCCAACGGGCCAGGTTTTCCCTGGAAAACTCTGTGGAAAGCTTTGACTAGACGAGGAGCGTGCAAATCAGAATGTTAATCCAAGCTCTTTCTTCTGGACCAAAACCTTTCCAGTGCACCAAATACTGCAGAGACCTCCTCCAGAATCTAGAGTCCAAGATCTTCTCAACCTCAAACTCTGCTGACCATCAACGGAAATTGGAACGGGAGTGGTAGTAAGGATGTGGGAATACTGATTAGAGCATACTGGCTTGATGAGGGAAATATGAAACACGTTAGGAATCCGCATGCTGGAAGGAAGTTGGAGGCGAACAGCCACTGACCGACTACTAATCCAGGATAGGAAAAGGACCAATAATTTGGGTCCCAGTTTGGAGGAAGGAACCCGTAGGTTAATATGAGCAGAGGAGAGCCACACTTTATCTCCGACAGAATAAGCTGGGGGTTCTCTTACGTCTCTATCGCTGCAGTTTTTTGCACCGAAGCAGATTCTGACGTGAAGGCTGACTTCCGTAGCAATCCAGATAGCAGTCATCAGGGCCGCACAGTCATTGGCAGCGGGTAATTGTGTGAAAAGAAAAATCTTGAGGAAAACATCTAGGATTTGTCTCAAAGACACATAAAAAAGGGGATTTCCCAGTAGAAGCATGAGGGGAATTGTTATGGGCAAAACTCACCCAAGGCAGCAGGTCAGCCCAAATCATCTGGGTATAGGAAATGAACAACGAAGATATTGTTCCAAAGACTGGTAGTGATTCAGTAGCCCGTTGGACTGTGGGTGGTAAGCCGAAAAAATTGTAACTTGATGTTCATGGACTTACAAAGTGCTCTCCAGAATTGGAAACAAATTGAGTGCCTCTGTCAGATACTATTTCAGAAGGGAGTCCATGAAAGCGGAAGATATGTGAAATAAATAGTTGAGCTAACTCCGTTGAAGATGGTAGTTTGGGGGAGGGGTACAAAATGGGCCATTTGCTGAAGCGGTCTACAGTCACCCATATAACCGTGTTTTTATGAAGGTGGAAGTTCCACAATAAAGTCCAGGATAGATGGGTCCAAGGTCTGGACGGAATGGGGAGGGGTTTTAAGAAGACCACAGGGGAGGGTCTATAGATTTGGGTTGAGCACAGTGGTACACGCTTGAATAAAGTCTTTAATATATTTTTCTCATTTTGGGCCACCAAAGGAACGGGCAATTATATTAAAAGTTTTGTTAACACCGGGATGCCGGCTTGCTTGGAACAGTGAGTATGAAGAAGGATAGTTTTCGAAGAGAAACAGGAACAAAGCTTTTGCCAGAAGGGTGTGTCGGACGGAGAGAATCTTGTGCGGCGTTGAATCTGGAACAGAGTGAGGGGATATAGAGCAAGATTTTAGTGGTTGGGATAACAGAGCCCTTATCTGTATAGTACAGTCGGGAAGCAACAAATGATCTGGAAAGGGCATCAGCTTTTTTGTTTTTGGAACCAGGTTGGTAAGTGATAACAAAGTTGAATCGGGAAAAGAATAAGGACCACCGTGCTTGACGGGGATTTAACCTTTGAGATTCTGGATGTATTCGAGGTTTTTATGGTCGGTAAGGATGGTGATAGGTACAGAGGTGCCTTCAATAGATGACGCCACTCCTCGAGGGCCAGTTTGATAGCAAGAAGTTCCCTATTCCCAACATCATAGTTCCGCTCGTTGGGTAGAAACTTCTTGGAGAAATATGCACACGGGATGGAGTTTTCTTAGTGCCCTGTCTCTGGGAAAGGACCGCTCCTGCTCCCAAGTCCGAGGGATCAACCGATGTAGAAGGGAAGACTAGGATCTGGATGTACTAGAATGGTGCATCAGCAAGGCTTCTTGAGCGTGTTGAAGGCCTCGAGGGCTGCAGGGGGTCATGAATGAGGCTTACACCTTTACTGATGAGAGCTAAAATGGGAGAAATTATAGAAGAAAAACCCTTGAATGAATTGTCTGTAGTAATTGGCAAAGCAAGAACCTTTTTATGAGATATCGTAGTGACCGTCCCTAGTGTTAAAGGCGGTCTTCCACTCGTCACCTTGGCGTATACGGATCAGATGTATGCCCCCCGTAAATCCAGTTTGGTAAATATTTTAGCCTTTTATCTGGTCAAACAGCTCAGAGATGAGAGGGAGCGGATACCGATTCTTTATTGTGATTTTATTTAACCACGGTCAGTCGATGCAGGGTCGTAAACCTCCGTCTTTTTTCAAAAAAAGAACCCAGCTCCCGCAGGGAAGTGGAAGGTTGTATGAAACCCCTAGACAAATGTTCAGTAATGTACTCTTTCATGGCTAGAGTTTCCGAGAGGAGACAGTGGGGGGATGTGCGTCCCCGAGGAGGCATAGTACCAGAGAGAAGATTGATGGGGCAATCGTAGGCTCGGGGCGGTGGTAGCTCCTCAGCTCGCTTTTTACAAAACACATCAGGAATCACGATAACATTCACGGGAGGTTTTTCTCAGATTTATTTTCAGGTAATGGTGTGCAATGAGTAGAAAGGCAATTTTTGAAACAGAAGGGGCTCAAGACTTGAGTTCATTGTTAGACCAATTATAACAGGGTTGTGTAATCTGAGCCATGGAAGTCGAGAATAGGGGAGCGAAGGGCTTTGGATGACAAGAAAAGATAAACGTTTCTGGTGAAATATGCCAATGTGGAATAGGACTTCGTATGTAGATTTGGAGATGAATTCAGAGGCCAAAGGGTTATTGTCAATAGCCAGAACTCGAAGAGGTTGCTGCAAGTGAAGGAGAGGAAGCCCCAATTGTGCTGCTAGGTAGAATCAATGAATTTCCAGCCACACCAGAATCGACAAAGGCCTGGGAGGAAAAAGTTTACTCATTACAAGTGATAGGAGCTGGTAGAAAAAGTTTCAGTGGTTCATTGGCAGGAGACTAACGTTACCTAGAAGGAGTCTCCTTAACTTCTAGGTCCTGGAGTTTCCCGACTTCAGGGACATTTTATCAAAATGTCCTTGCCCAGCACAAGAGGACAGAGTCCATTGGTACGTAGGCTGATTTTTCCTCGGGGGATAGATGAGTGCCGCCAATTGCATCGGCTCTTCACCTGAAGAAATGGGTTGCGGAAAGGTCTGAAGCAGGCCTGGGAAGGTCTTAGGAAAGCTGGAACGGGTCGCAGACCTTTTGCCTGCCGTTCACGAACGAGGGTATCAATCTGGATGCATAGTGTAATCAGTCTTCCAATGGGACAGGCAATTCCCTAGATACTAATTATCCTTGAGGCGATCAGAGAGTCCCTGCCAAAAGGCTGCTGTAAGAGCCTCATTGTTCCAAGAAGTCTCCGCAGCAAGGGTACGAAATTCAAAGCATATTGACCCACAGAACAGAGACCCTTGGCGGAGCTGCATCAAACGGAGGAGGCAGCAGAGGGTTCTCCTGGAGCTCGAAGACCTTGCGAAACATG
This sequence comes from Hymenochirus boettgeri, assembly GCA_019447015.1. NCBI lineage: Eukaryota > Metazoa > Chordata > Amphibia > Anura > Pipidae > Hymenochirus > Hymenochirus boettgeri. The sequence continues at coordinate 33,873,072 of CM033472.1, read as the reverse complement.
CTCAGGAAGTCAGTAACATTATAGACTAAGGATCGCTTTTTCCATAAAGGAGAAGCCCGGCCAGCGCATTGCCCTCCAACAAGGTGATGATGTACCCAACCTTAGCACGATCCGATGCAAAATGAGATGGTTGAAGTTCGAATGGATTCGGCACTGATTAATGAATCCACAGCAGGCGTGGGCATCACCATAAAACCGCGAGGCGGGAGGTATGCGGGGCTCTCTCCAAAGAGAAGGATCACCAGATCCGGACGTTGAAGGAGGTAGCGTAGAACCCGGAGCAGAGGCAGCCGGTGGGGAGCCGGACAGCAAAGGTATCCATGAACTGGGCCAACTGGCCCTGATGGTGTTCAAACAGGTCCATGCGTTTGGGCAAAGCTTGGAGAGTTTTACTCAACTCTGCCATAGCCCCCTCAGGCGTTTCCATGGCCCGATTGTGCTGTAATAAATGGCCGGGAGGCCGGGTACTTACAAGTACGCTTTAGGAGGAGGCGTATAGTCTGGGATTACAGGGCACATAGGCTTCGGGAAAGTAGGCTGGATGCCGAACAAGGTGCTGCGGGACTAGGCTGGATGTGAACAATGGTGCTGCTGGGAATTGTAGGCTGGATGCTGGAACATGGTGCGCTGGGACTGTAGGCGGATGGCTGTGGAACAATGGTGAGCGGGAACTGTAGGCTGGATGCTGGAACAATGGTGATGTGGGAACTGTAGGCGGATGCGAGAACAATGGTGATGCTGGGGAACTGTAGGCTGGATGCTGGAACAAGGTGATGCTGGAACTGAAGGTGGATGCTGGAACAAGTGTGATGCTGGGAACTGTAGGCTGGATGCTGGAACAATGGTGATGCTGGGAACTGTAGGCGGTGGATGCTGGAAAGGTAAGTAACAAGGAGACTGGAAGCAGGCAAGGTAAGTAATGGAGGGGATGCAGGCAAAGTCATGGCAGTAAAGGTAGGTACGGGATCCAAGGCAGGTAATTACCGGAGCAGGGAGGTAGCAGAATGCTACAATGGGCCCCGGAGTCCAGGACGGACGGCTTTTTCATGATGTCGCGCCCCCACCCGAAGTGCAGTCGTGCGGACGAGCGGCAGCAGGCAGGCGTACGGTAAGGTTCGGACATGGGGACTTTCTTAAAATATATTTTTGGCGGTTGGGGTGGGGGAACATATACTTTATATGGGCAAGGGGTTTTATGGTAGGGGGAGGGATCGCAAAATGGGGAGAGGGAGGGGGAGAAGGGCTGCAGTACGCATGCCAAACTTCTCCCGGAGGCCAGATGGAGGCAAGTAGAGTCCTGCATACCTCCTGTGGGCAGTTTTTGGGACTTTGGGGGGGGATCAGGAGAACCTATAGAGCTGGGATGTGAGGTAAGGATTTTACTACACTAAATGGTGGGGCCATTAGTGGGGGGATTATAGTTGGGGGGGAACTTTAACCTGCCAGGTTAGTGCCCTGGGCCTTCCTGTATTAAGGATACTGTTGAAGCACTAGTAAGAATGGCAGAAGAAATTTTCTTTGTGCTGTCACTTTAATAGAAATTATATTGGGAAGTATAAAAAAAAAAACTGCCCCAGGGTTTCATATTAACTATTTATACATATTTAATTTAAAAAAAAAAAAAACAACTTTTTACCCTTGTGATGAGGATGGTCATGTTTTTATATATAAATATATGTATTTAGATGAATTATGCTTTTTAAAGAGTAATAAGTTTAATATATATAATTTATCAATTTGGTCTGGGAGCCATACTGTGCACGGAAAAGGTCGATGAGGACTGATATCTGAAAAACATTGGATAATTTGATCAGAGACCTATTTATTTGATGTACTCTATTAAATAAATCCCATGTTTTCCTTCACAGCAAAGACCTACTTAATTAACTCACTTTTTTGAATATTGCCTTTGAACAATGAATCACTCCATTGTTCCTCTTGACAAAACTGAGCTACAGAAAGCAAAAACTCCTCCATGGTAATCTATCCACCAGCAATAAAAAAAAAATCTTTTCAAGTAAGTTCTTAGCTTGACTTAAAAAAAAAATCAATCATCCTTGTATTATTAAACTTGAAATCCACCTAATATCCAAAACTATACTTTTCTTTACACTGAGTAATTTCATAGTATATAGTTTTAAAATTGAAAAACTTATGGGTGCAATTAGAATTTAGTGAGAAAAGGTGTAGAACTAAATCTAAGTAAGTGGATTAAAATTGACTCAGTGAGTAGATTCATTTGAATTCATTGTCAGTAATTACGACTGTGGTGTGGGCAGAGATTTAAAATAGTTTTAATAAAGGCAAGTTTCAGCTAAACTTTAAATTAATCACCCGGACAATGTGTATTATTGATTTTGAAGTGAATGATGCCAAGAGTTTCAATGTAGAAAATAGGTTGCCTAATAGATTCTTTTATATTCTGCCAGCCATCAGATGAAGAGTCTTGAACAATCTTTAAAGGTTTTGTATAGACTACTTTATAGGATTTTATTGTTGATCCACGCAATGTATGAAATGCTCTGGAATAGTCCACTCAATGAACATTTAAAGCACAATGCAGTACACCTGAGAATAATAACATCTCAGTGGTCTATTAATCCAAGACTTTAAAGCATGAATACAATCTGTTTCAAACACCATGTTTTGTCAGAATAATAATTTTGATTAATAAACTTTTCCTGCTATTGTGTTCTAAAACAATCAGGGGTGAATTGTTATGGATGACCAGAAGTAAGACACCTTTGTGTGAAAGGCTGCTGATAATGCCTTTGAAAAAGTAGGAAAATATTAAGCACTATGTTCAGGCATTAAACTCATTCATTAGAGATCCGAGACTTAAGGGGAACTGCTGTCAAAAATGACTTTAGGAAATTGTAGGAAATTGTTCTCCAGAAAATTTTTGCAATTATTTCATTGTTTATTTTCATAGTTTTAAAGATATTTACATTTTGTGTGTGATATGGCAGCAGCATCACCAGGTCCCCTGCACTTCCTGCTCTAAAACCATGTCAGTCAATTTGCCCCGTGTCTCTCTCTCTTTGCAGCCCCCTGGTCGCTCCCACTTATGGACCCCAGGTTTCTCCATTGCAGGCCCCCTTGGCCCATTCTCTTAAGCCCCACATGACCCCACCCACCTGCAGGTAGACATGGCCCTGCCACTTGTGAGTGCATAAGCCCCACCCCCTCACTGGTGCACAAGCCACACCCCAATTGCGGTGCCGTGGCCACTCAGACACCACTACTATTAAAGGGCTTGTCCACCCCCAAACTATAATTTACACACCTCAATGGCCCCACTGTGTAGTTATAAAATCCTTACGTACATCCCTGCTCCAAATGGTTCTCCTGTAAAGTCCCAAAACTGGCCTCAGGAGCTTGGCAGAGTCCATAAAGGACTCTGCTCCTGTCTCTCATCTGGGGGATTTTGCATGCGCACTGCAGCCCTCCACCCTTCCCTCTCCTTCCCCCCCTCCCTCTCACTCCTCTCCCTCCCGTTTTGCTCTCCCCAAGTGTAATTCCATTTTGGCGTAGTGTAGGGCTCCTACCCCAGCCCACCGCTAATTAATATTTGCAGAAACTCGCCCAAATTGTACTTTGACAATGTGCCTCTAGCCAATCATGAACGCGGCTGCCGGTTCGGCCCCTGCTGCAGTTTCATGCAGCAGAGGGCCGGACAGTACGTTAGAGGAGAAGAGGAGGTATAGGTAGTAGTAATGATCAGGGGAGTTTCTGCAAAAATAATATGGCGTTGGTTGGGGCTGGGGGAGGGAGCCCTACAGTAACCAAAGTTAGTAAATGGGGTGGACTCTCCCTTTAACTGCTTTAAGATTTCACTGAACTGAATGTTTTCTGTTTATCTCATTCGAAGGACTCCCTTCTCCCTCACCCTATTGTGAAAAGACAAGTATGTGTGTACTGCTATAAGAAACTTAAAACACAAATGATTAAAGTGTCCTGAAAATCTTTAGTAAGTCTGTATGTGATAGAGATTCCTATACTGTTTAGCCTAAATTAAGACACTAGAGGTTGTGCTAATCTTTCATATAAAGTAGTTCTGCATATACAAAACAATAAATTGTACATTCCTAGAGCTTCCCCAACCAGAATACTAACAAATATTACTTTCTTTTAGAATAAGAGCTAAATTACATATAATACAATGGTGGACTTGCAATTTAAAGGGTCACGGTGCCAAAATGTGGAGACTTCATATAAAAGCTCATTGTCTTACCATTATTGGTTTATTGGCCATATTACTGTAGCTGCTAGAATAAAAAAAAAAATAGAAGGTCCAAATTGGATGAAATGACAATGTAACTCCTTCATTCCACCTCCCTACTGACAGTCAAGGCAAGTGCAGGCTCAGTTACCCCTTTGCCAACACATCTTTCTTACAGCTGCACCAGAAATAAAGTGAACATTTACAATGCAGTCAATTTGCAGCTTTAAATAAATGTAAGCAATGTGGATAAAGTGCATAGCGATAAAGTGCATAGCTATTACTGCAAGCTGCACAAATTTAGAGATTGCCATTTCTATAATCCATTATTGCATTTAAATAGAGGACCTTTTATGTAGCCAAAGTAGTGTAAAGACCCAATAAGTGCATCTTTGCTTCCTGTTAACCCCAGCCATGCTAACAAATTCTAAACCCTGCAAAGGATCCTGTATTTAAAATGTGCATCAGACAATGAGGTTTCACTTGCCTGGGGCATGATGGCTATTGCTTCAAAGACCACTCTGCCCTGCTAAATGGTACCTAGCAGGGCAACGTCTCTGCTATCCTCGAAAGCCCAGAACTTATACATTTTTCTAATGCAAAATCATACGAAAAAAATGTGTGGAATTTAAATATCACTTTAAATAATGAAACAATAGATGGTATCAAGTTGATTTGCAGTCATCTAATAATGGTAACGGCTAAATCTAAAAGTGATCGATGGGTGCTTATTAAACCACTATAAAAATATTATCAATATAATTCAAATCAATTTAAAATAGGCAATGGTTCTCAGTTTTTTGATGTGAGGAAAGAGCAGCACACAGGATGGAGATTTTGTATGAGATAACATATCCTACATTATCTCACAGACACTCAATCCAGGAGCGACACGACTGGCTGATGAACAGTTGTTAAGGCAGAGAACGGCTAGTGTATAAATGAGCAGTTGGGCACGGTTGATGATTCGATCTGCTAAATTAACCGTGACGGATGAATGATGCGACTTTGCTTAAATTTTTAAATAAAGTTATTTTTCAAAGCTGATACAGCATCATTATTATGGTAGAGATAGCCAACCATTAGGTTTTTTTTCCACACAATGCTGGTAAATCAGTTAATAAAATCTTGTCATAAAAGCAAATGGTTTGTCTATTTTTGTTAACAAAACTTCACATCCACACTCCAATGAATTTAATACCACAACTGCTAAATTAATTTATGAACCAAAATTTACATGAAAACGACACACAATGGAATTTGTCAGGTGTTTAATGATAGTTTCAACAATGCATTTTTATGGAGAAATCAAAACTCTTGGTAAACAAATACATCTAGTTTTTATCAGAGGATAACACACCTCTTAAATAAAACTGGTGGCCATGAACCATTCTATCCACAATAAATGTAGAGGCTCTCTACACCAACATTTCCATGATGATGGTATATTTCGATATGTCTGGAATATCTACTGAGAAACTGGAACACCAGACTGCACACGCCGATTGCCAAATTAATGGAATTTATTCAACCAAATATTACTTCTCCTTCAATCGGACTTATACCTTCGACAAATGGGAGTGGCAATGGGTAAAAGATTGCACCCACAATATTTGCTATAATTTGTTTATGGCAAACAGACCCATGGCCTACTTCCGCTTATATAGATGATATCCTGACTATCTGGACAGCCAAGGAAAATACAATGATTTGCCCCACACACACAAATACATTATTATTATTATTGTGGATTTATATAGAGCCAACATCTTCCGTAACGCTTACAATTACATGTATACATTCACATTAGGCCCTGCCCCAAAGAGCTTACAATCTAAGCACATTTATTTGACACATACAACCTATCAGAATGTCTTTATGATTGTGGGGGGAAAAGGAGTGGCTGATGGAAACCCACACAAGCACGGGGAGAACATACAAACTCCTTGCAGATGTGTCCAAGGGTGGAATTAAACTCAATACTTCAGCGCTGCAAGACATCAGTGCTAACCACTGAGCCACTGTGCTGCCCATTAAAAATGGTGGTAATTTTGCCCCAAACAATCAGATTTTATTTGTAAGATAAAATCTAATTGGTTGGGGCAAAATTACCACCATTTTTAACAGTAAGTACTTTTATTGAATTTCTTTGATAGTTTTCCAACTCTCAAAGAATGCAAGAAATACAAGAGGTGTAGGTCCCTATCATGTGTAATCTAGGAGAAAAGACTGAGTAGAAATCTTTGTAAAGAATCTAACAGGGAGATTCAATAAAAGTTCTTATCATTAAAAATGGTGCTAAATTTGTTCTTTAACATATGAAAGCTAACATTTGATTCGTTGGGAGAAAATTAGCACCATTTTTAACAATAAGAATTTTTTTGAATAGCCCTGATTGAATCATTTGCAAATTCTATACAAATAAATACTGTATTCAGAAAGCAAAAATAATTAAGTTTATTTCTAATTTAGCAGTAGTGATGGACTCAAAACCGAACTCAAACCCGAGTTCAGACAAACTCAAACTATTTGAACTAGTTCGGGTTCGAACTAGTTAGTTTTTCGGACTTGTGGCTGTATTTTCAATAATTATTGAAAAATCAATAATTATCGAATTTACAAGCTGTGCGCTATCCCTAGAATGTATCCTTCGCTAACCCTCGAAAGTATCGTTAATTTCGTTAACCCTTGAAGTATGGATCGTTTTGCTAACCCTATATGTATTGTTCGCCAACCCTCGAATGTAGCCTTTGATTTTAGGAACCCTCGAAAGTTTGTTCGGTTTCGGTAACCCTCAAATGTATGGATCATTTTCCCTAACCCTAGAATGTATCATTTGCTAACCCTCGAAAGAATCATTTAGTTTTAGATAATCTTCAAAAGTATTGTTCGATTTCGGTAACCCTCGAATTTATGGTTCTATTTTCGGTAACCCTCGAAAGTATCATTCGGTAACCCTCAAATTGGGCATAACCCTCTAATGTAGCTTGCGCAAAACTCGAAAATGCCCACTCATGTTTAAGAGGTGTTTAAAAAAGTTTTGGTGATAGTGACATGTTCCCCAGACCATTTCCCAGGTGCCACAGCTATATACAGTAAGTTACCATTGTTAGTTTAGCTGTAAATCATCCGAACATTTCGAACTATCACTCACCATTTGGTTTTAATGGGTCTAAATTGGAACTTTCGAACTTTTACTGAAGTTCGAAAATGGACCGAACTTTATGAAGTTCAGCCATCTCCATTTAGCATAATTAAAACACGTCGTAACTTCTTTTGAATCCAGAATCATTCTGCGGTTGTATTTAAATTTTATTATTTTTAGTCCAGCCTTTACTCTCAACTAACATGTCAACTATTAAAATAAAAAATAAAAATATTAAAAATATTTAATGGCATAAGTCACAAAGGCCTGAATGTGAAAATCTCTGTTCATCTTTTTTTTTTTGCAGATTTCATTCATTTTTAAGCTTTCTTTGTCTAAATGTTTGATCAATGATTTGGCTCTGTAAATAGTTTATTGCACATTGTTTAATGCATGCACATTGTTTTAATGCCATGCACATTGTTTAATGCCATGCACATTGTTTTTCTACCAGGCCTACAAATGTAACTAGAAATTGTGGCACTACGAATATTTATATGCCAGAAGCCAGGTCTACGCATGTAATAAAAAAATGCATTAGTCATCTTTACCTTATTATATTTGCCTGGATGACTCACAATTTTATTTGAGAAAACTTGAAAATAAAGAAAAGAGCTCAGAATTTAATGAAATTTTTTTTACTGCTATTATCGTGCTGGTAAAATCAGGATGTACAAGTTTTGAAAGAAAAGCCCAGGAGAAAAAAAACGGAAAGAATTTAGTCAGCGTTCATTAAGTATTGTATCAATTCCAATAACCCCCCAAAAATATTCCAAAAATTACCATTGTATTTCAAAATAAAAAAGAAAACTAATTAAGAAATCAATGCTGCAAAAATGAATGTCAACACAAACATTAACTTCAAGATCTAATTTATCCAATTTAAAGGACAAGTCAGCATAATATAATCCTAGTCAAGAATAGGGGCACCTATAAAAGAAGAAAGCCGACAAAAACATATCACTTTAAGATACAATCATTAAAATATTACAGTCAGAGATTAAATAACATGTGATGTACTTTATTTTGCATATCATAATTGTTTTAGTATGAAATCTTCATTCTAAAATAATATACGATAAATGTTCAAAAGGAGATGCTTACAATTTTCAAAATCTTCAAAAGTTTCTTGTTTGCGCTTGGGGGTATAGGTAGAGGAAAGCTTAAAAGCAAAAAATAAAAGTAAATAGGTTAAGATCAGGATCTCTGTAAAAATTATGTTAAGAAAAACTTATGCCTAGCCACCACTAGGGGTAATACAGGCTATTGTTTACAATGATTTACATTTCCCCAAAAAAGTTCAACTTAAAAAATTAGAAAATTTTAACATGCAAATAATAATATTGGGACATTAAATAATTAAAAAGGAAAGCAAGCTTCTACAAAGAAGATGCATAATGTGAAAACAACTACATTTCGCCACCTTGGCCATGGTGATATTTTGTGGCACCTTCTTCTGAACACTTTTCACACTTTTATAAATAACATTAGGCATTTTCACCAAATTTAATGCTGCAACATGTGGCAATATTGATTTCCCCGATATGCGTAGGGAACACAAAGAGTATAGAAAGTGCAGCTACTTACTGTGAGGTCTAAAGAGCAACACCAAAGGTGTGAAACACACAACATGTTTTCGGACTTAAGGTCCTTTTTCAAGTGTTTCACACCTTGAGTCCAAAACATGTTGTGTGTTTCGCTCTAATAAATGAACTATTATTTGCAATATATTTACCTCATTGGAAGTAGCTGCACTATCTATACACTTAATGTACTTCTTGCCTGGACAGGGCAAGCAGCGCTACTGGAGGCAGCTTTCCTACAGGCGATGGTGTGATCCTCTTGCTCCATGTGGGGGGAACACGTTTTGTAAATTTTGTTTGCTTTTTAATAAATTGCTGTAATGCCATTTTTGTGACAAAACATGTGGTAAAGTTATAACCATATATCTTACCTTTTAAAGTTTATCCTATAGTAAAGCATGTGCTGCTTGCCTTATTTCAATACTAAGGAGAAAAAAAATCTTATAAAACCTGTTGTTAGCTCAAAGGAAAGCAAGAGAAAAAATAAACCATGAATTATTTCTATCTTAAAGTTTCCTATTTCACTGTATGTTACACAGTTATTTTGCCCAGAAAGGATGAGGGGAGGAATCAAGAAGACCAGTTCCCCCTGCTGCCACCATAATTACTTTTGGGTTTCTACAGCACAAGCTTAAATATTAACAGGGTAACTTAAAGGGTAACCGTGATCTCACGCATACCTTTCAAACAATGATGATGACTCTAGTTTCTCTGGGTCTTAAGTTATAGGCTTGTAAATTTAGACTCAGACAATCAGACAGGGTGGGGCGGAGTAATGGTGCTAGTGATGTGCTACCTGGAAACACCATCCATTTTACTGGTGTAACTTTGGATAGTCTGCAGCTAGAAGCAAGATCCTAAAGTCATTTTAAAGGAAGGAATGTGCTCTTGTATGAAGAGTACAGTTTTTCTTTAAATATTGATGTGATTTGCTGCACTGCTTCTCTTCTTTCTAAGCTCCTCAACTGCTGGTAACAACTTCTGGCTAGGCAAATCTTCATCAAGCACCAGCCCCTTTGAACTTGAATGGTTGTCACCAGCAGCAGAGGACCATAGGAAAGAGGAAGATGGGCCTTATCAATGATATGGCTGTTTTTCAAGCAGTGTATTAATATTTGTAAAGTTATAAAAAATGGTTCATCAATATTAGATTTAAGGGAAGATATTCTGCTCCCCAAAATCCTGCTTCAGGTGAGGTGACGTACCTTGTAGTACTTAAAGCACATGTCCACCAATAAAATAAAAACTTACATATAGCTGTAGCACCCCCCAAACCCCAGTAACAGTTTACGTACCTTCCCCAAAGATGCAGCTTAACATATTTACAAGACCCGGTTCCTCGCCACTTCCCCACTCTGCTTCCTGGTTATGGCTGTCAGTCAAATTGCTGGTGATGTCTCACCCAATAGGTGACAGTCGTGATCAGGAAACACCTCACTGTTGCTGAGCTTGCTCGGAATGAGCTCACAAAAACAGCAGGAGACAGAACCCTGGTGGCGAGGGACTGGGACTTGTAAGTATTTTTTGTGCATCTTTAGGAAAGGTAAGTAAAACATAACTGGGGTTTGCAGGGGTGCTGCAGCTATATATCAGTTTTCATTTTATAGGTGGACATGCCTTTTGATAATTTGTATTAAAATAAATTTTTTCTATAATTTTAGGAGTCAAGTTATTCTTTCACAAAAAGAGGGAAACAATAGAAGGTAATAAACCAGTTTATTTTCCTTTAAAAGAAAGTTTCCCAAAGCTTGATTTCATTTAACAATATACCATGTCTGTCTTACTTCACTTACTTCAAGGTCTTACCTAATGTGAGATGTGCTTTTCTACTTTACATGATCATCACAAAGGCCTTTGATTTAGATTTCCCTGAAATCACGTCTTTTCTTGACGATCTATAAAACATGCGAGCAGGTTACTCCGCTTTTCCTGTTTGGAAACATAATTAATAGCTGTTCTTTGTATTTGTTTCTACACCAGTAGCCATTAAACCTGACCACACATTACATTTTCTAATGAGAAGACTGTTAACTCTCTAATTGTGTATTAGATTCTGGGTAAGACAAAGACACAGTGTTGGTGCCAAGCAAGATGTACATCCTTGTTAACTTTTATGCTATTAGACCAGATAATATTTCAAATCCTTTTCAGCAGGATGCCAGTTAAACTGATATTGCCGGGGATTAATTGTGTAGTATTTATGTTCCTAATATCTTGTAATAATTCTTTACTTGGTCTTTTTTATTTAAATTTAGAATACCATGTACAGCCGATGAATGCATGATACATTATCTGCTTTTCTTTTTAATGCTAATGCCTATTAATAAAATGTTAAGTTCCAAAGGGATATTCATGACAAGCATGCACGTTAACTCAAATAATGCAATGAATTACTCAGTGCCATTTTTTCTTCTTTCCATAGCCCTTTAGAAACCAAGATTTTTCTTGTTCTCAGTATGCTTTATTACAGTTATCCATTTCATTAGAGATATTCTTTTATTACTAATCATAGAAATGAAAGGAAAACTATGGTCTGAAATTTTTTTTGAACATAAGCCATTCCCAACAAAAGATATACCCATTTGAAGTCAAATATTTACTTTATTACCCCACTCCTCCCTTATCTCTTAGGGAAATAACATGCTCAGTGCTGTCCAAAAGGTACTTTGTAAATGACCATGCTAAGGTAAGGAAATACAGTAGTTAAACTGAAACTGAAAGATTTTGTAACTAAGAATGATTCCATGTTGTAGTATAACTCACAGCCCATGTAGACTTTAAAGCGCATCTTTAGTGGGAAAATGAACTTTTTATTCTTTCTTTCCATGTGTTCTATAATTTCCCACAACCCCTAGAATGTCTTCACTTTTTTCAGATTCTCTCTCTGTCCTGAGATACGCCAGTTAGAAGAATAGTGATTGCATTCCTCTACTCCTACTTGGACTGTCAATCAAATCCCTGTGACGTGATCCCCCCTCCCTGCTCTGTAATAAACATAGCGATAAGAGCATTAGCAGGGGGAGAGAGGTAGCGTTGATGGTAGCTATAAGGCTGCACTTGACCCCCCTTCTAAATAGCTTTCACTGATTGATGATGGGTCACAAAGTGAGAGATCGTAAACTGTACTGTTCTCCTTCTTCCGTGTCTCCTGGACAGCTTGCTTTCTATTGGCCACTGTGCGTGGGTGTGTTTTTTAGGATGTTGAACTTTTAACTCCTACTGCACATGATAAGCTTGTCGGCAAGCCTGAGTTGAGACATGGAGGAGGTAACAGAGGGGAGGGGGAAGAGGGGAGTTCTGCACAGAGATCTTACACCATGTTTAAACAAAGTCACTGACAGAGATAGGATTAAGGCAGCACAGAGTACATGAATTTAACTTTGCAAAGAGGCAATGTGTTTTTTTTACTATAGATGCCCTTTAAAGAGCCATGCCCCTTGATCCCAGTATTCACTGTCACTCTTCACAGAGTATATTCTATACAGATGTCTACACACAGCTTTCCATTATGTTCCTAGCAAAAGATAAATTTCCCACATGTACTACTGTTTCATATATTATTTTTTGGGGGGATAAGGGTAAAATATTTGCTTTTAGCAAGACAGAGCACATAAGGTTTCAGGTTCAATTCCCCTGACTTAATTTTAAATTTCACTAAAATATTAAAATATTTTATTCTGGCTTAGAAATGCACTGCAGAGGTTACTTTTTGTATGAAAAGTAAAGGACTATATCATTGTTAGGATAGGAGCATTGAATTTTGCCTTGTTTGAAAAAAAACCCTGAAATCCCTGTTTGTGTCAGAGAAAGGGAGGATACCTGTGCCAGTATGTGATTGTCTGTCAGCTTTTAGGATGCAATGCTGCAACTTTCTTGTTTTGATCTGTTGAGCACTACACTTTACTTTTTTTTGCTACCTTATTATTACCTATAATTTCATATATTTTACTATTTTAGACTGAAATTGACAATTATGAACAGAATATATAAAAAAACATTTGACTCATTGGAAGAAGAGTAACTAACAGAAAAATATGATATGTTTCAATTATCTCAATATGTAGGTTGAAAAGAAATGTGAAAGGTTAACAAGAGCAACAGTTTATTGTAGATTACAGCTAAATTTGCATTAACAAATTCCCTTATTATATCACATAGATATATTATACCTAGGGAAAGGATGATGAATATGACCTGTGTAATGAGAATCCCAAAGAAGATGAAATAATAAGATCCTTAAATCTGTCACTAGACCCTTCACTTTTATTCAGACTTTTTCTTTCTTTACAGAGCTTAACAATGGCAATGTGAAATATTATATTACCTATGCTCGGAAAGTGTGTGATGTAATACCAGTGGAGAGAATATGTACAATATTTTGTTTTTTATTTCATTGCATCATTAGAGGCCCAATTCATGCAGAGTGGGTATTAAGTTTTTTTCAGAAACAGTTAAAATGAAAAATACCTGGGGCAGGGAGGTAGGATCGATACTTTCTACCTCCCATTATCATTTCTATAAGGAGAGGCAGCAAGAATAAACCTGCTTCTGCCAGTCTTCCTGAGTGCTTCAGCACTATGTTTAATACAGAAAGGCCCAGGGACCTAAACTGGCAGATGAAAATTGTACGTGCTGTAGCTTCTCGACAAAACAATATTGGGAGGTGGAAATAATCAATTCTACATCCCTGTCCCAGGTACTTTTCATTTTTAAAAGTTAACTTTTAAGGTTCGTACACACGTGCGGTCGCGGGTCCCGACCTGCGAGGCACGATGTGTACGAACGTTCGTTTTGGGTGATAATCGGCCCGTGCATGGGCCCTTTATTGGGCGAAACGGCAACAATCCCCGACCGACCGGGCGGATCTCTGAACAACCGGCCAATAAAGGGCCCATTTCGGCCGATAAAGGGTCCATACACAGGCCGATTATCATCCGAAACAAACGTTCGTACGCATCATGCGTCGCGAGTCGGGACCCGTGATCGTACGCGTGTACGAACTTTAACAGTACTGCTAACTGATTATCAGTTAAGGCGATTTCTTCCCCTTAATTTCGGTGACTGCACGGGTAGCATGGGAAGCCCAGCCACCAAAAGATATTCAATTTCACCTTTGTAGCTCTTTCTGTGGGAGGAATTAACAGCAGCTATTTTCCTTAGTTATAAATTTTAAAGACTAAAAGGGGGAAATTTAGATTTTTCAACACTTTTCCTGCTGGTCGATAGAGATGAATAAAATTGGCGAGTATTGTTCCGACAACAGTTCTGTGGAAGTTCTGAAGTTGAATATCTGTTGTATTCAATTAGATCAACTGGACTTGAAATGTAGTTCTTGAAGACGTTTCGCTAGTCATCCGACTGGCTTTCTCAATTCAGAATGACTTGTACAAGAATCTGTGGCAGAATGACTTGTACAAGAATCTGTGGCAATTATGTATTCTTGTATTCTAGTCATTCTAGTCATTCTGAATTGAGAAAGCCAGTCGGATGACTAGCGAAACGTTTTCAAGAACTACATTTCAAGTCCAGTTGATCTAATTGAATACAACAGATATACCATGACCTGGATGAATGAGAACCTTCACAAGCATATTCTGAAGTTGAAGTTTAAAAAAATCTGATTCCAACACAAATGAATTGGAATTTTTTTTTTTTAAGTATTCTACTGCGACAGGAATTTTTGAATGACATTTTCTAAAATTAAGATTGTCGTTTTTTCAATGAAAAGTTCTGAATTTTTATCAGATTTTTGAATCCGACAGTTCTGGATCGAAACCAGGTACACTTTGAAACTGGGATTCATCATTACTGTTCAACAAGATTTTCAACACATATCGTTAAGACACTTTTCGCTAATTTAAACTTTGTGAAAACCGTATTGATATTTATAAAGCACCAAAAAATAAGTTTTTGGCAAATACATATATAATAAAAGAGTGTTTAAGTTTTTCAACACCCTGATTACATTAATAATGTGAGAAATTCCCAAGGGTGAGCTTCCCAATACAAAAAATAACAAATAAGTGTTTAGGCTATTTTTCTACTGGGGGTTTTAAGGCCCTCAATACATTCCATAGATATTTTGCCGGAGGATATCGGTTGATCTATTTACAAATGTTTTCATTAAACGTAAATTGAACAATTTTCCTCCCATGTATGGCTAGCTTTAGACTCTTTTCATATGCACAGAACTGCCTCTGACTGTATTGACTTAATACAAGGACCCCCCCTGTAAATAAGTTTATTAACCTTACCAATCTCAGATCTAATTGTGGTTTAATTTTTTTTTTTACTTCACCACATTTTTTTAACACAAGACTTTCTGAAATTGTTACTAGAGATGGCCGAACTTCCGAAAGTTCGGTCCATTTTCGAACTTTCGTACTATATGGAAAGTTCGAAAGTTTGAAAACGGACCCATTAAAGTCAATGGGAGTCAAATAGTTGGAAAAGTTTGAATGAAATACAATTAAAATATCAATGGTAACTTGATGTAAATGGCTGTGGGATCTAGGAAAAGGTCTGGGGAACATGTTTGAATATCCAGAACTTTCGAAAAATCTATTTTACTCTCACACGTGCTACTTTTGAGCTCTCGCGTTCGAACATTCGATAATAATTCCATGAACAACTTGCGGATTTGAGAATTGGATATTTACTCTCGTATTGGTATAATAGACATTTTACTAGCGGATTCGATATATTCGATATTTATTCGCGTATAGTCATAATAGACATTTTACTCGCAGATTCAAGAATTCGATATTTACTTGCGTATAGGTATAATAGACATTTTACTTGCGGATTCGATATTCGATATTTACTGGCGTATAGGTATAATAGACATTTTACTTGCAGATTCAATATTCGATATTTACTCGCGTATATAGGTATAATACACATTTTACACCTGGATTCGAGAATTCGATATTTACTAGCAAATTGGTATAATAGACATTTTACTTACATATTCGCACGGCTCTAACGTTCGAACATTTGATAATTATCGAAAGTCCAGAAAATATCGAAAATCCTGGTCCGGTATAGTTCGAGAGTCCATTCAAAATTGAATAGTTCGGCTTGAACTCGGGTTCGAGTTTTAGTCCATCTCTTATTGTTACCACTGAATTTTAACTGAATAGAAGTTCTTCTTACTAAATTTCACTGAATTTCAACTGAATAAAAGTTCTTATTAAAAATGGTGCTAATGTTACCGCAACCAATCAGATGTTAGCTTTTAAGTGGTAAGTAAGGTTTGATTGGTTGGGGCAAAATTAGCACCATTTTTAACAATAAGAATTTAATTACATCTCCCTGATATTTTTTAAACTGGCAGGAATGTTACTATGTGTTGGATTATGTAAGTTTTTCTAAATGATCTGTCATGCAAACCAAAGGCAAACCTGTTATTACAGGAAATAATAGACAACATTGCCTCTTACCCTTGAGGGGGAAAAAAAACATATGAGTCAAGCCAATAAAGAATTCATAACCAAGACTTGAAAATATCTTTAGCCTTGTAATTCATATAAAGATGTTTCATTGTAATTACGGCTACAACACAGTGTGGAGGTTATTTGCAATTATATTCGATTCGAATGACATTGGTAGACAAGCCAATAGAATGTTGGTGTCCACAATCATTAGTTTTCAGGTGTTACAACTAGACCAAAGATTGTAACATTGTAGATTCAGGGCTCGTTCACTCAATGAATGGATAAAAACGCATTGCGTTAAGTGACGTTTCAAAATGTTTTTGTATCCGTTGCTGCCCGTTTGCGTGTACACTATTATCCGTATCCATTTGTGTTTGTTGCATTTCCATACGTTTTTGACCTTTTTTTTCGAATTTTTAAGAGGGCAGGACAAAGAACACCAAATCATGATGTCACTTCCTGGGAGTGTGGGAGTTTCCCTCTTTTATCATAAAGTTAAGGAATACCCTGTACTGCATTTATTAAAGGACAATTATACTCACCTTCCCTCCGCTCCTCTTCTTTGTTCATTACCTTTTACCCAGGGTGAGGACCTGAACCGCTAGGTCCTCACCCCTGGGTTCGCGTAACTTAAAGCACTGTCTTAGAGCAATGCTGCTCTGGTAGGCTCCGCCTCCTCTGCAACAAGCGGGCCTTCCTATTGGCCTTGTCGCCAATGGAGAGGAGGGTGCGGAGCCTACCAGAGCAGTGTTGCTCTAAGACCTAGTGGTTCAGGTCCTCACCCTGGGTAAAAGGTGATGAACAAAGAAGAGGAGCGGAGGGAAGGTAAGTATAATTGTCCTTTAATTCATCAGTTGATAAAAAAGTTTCTGCCGTTGTGGCAGACTGGCTTGCTGGAAATTGCAAAAGAGCTGGCAGACTGGCTTGCTGATGGCTGGTAGCTGACAGGCAAAATGGCTGGCTTGCTGATGGCTGGTTACTGACAGGCAAAATAGCACCTCTCCTGCGTGTTTCTTATAGCCTGCTGATCGGAAATGACATCACAGGAACTCCCAGGCATCCTTTTCGAAAAAATGGACACAAACGCAAACCTGTGCGTTGTTATCTGTTGTTATCCATTGCACAGCATTTTAATGCATTTAAAATTGTGCTGCAGTGCGTTAAAACGTGTTAGAACGCACTGGAGCGGAACGGAATATAACGCAGCAAGTGTGAACGATATGAAATCCTATGGAGTTTTACTGTCTGTCCGTTTTTTTTAAACACACCTGCGTTTCAAAAAACGTATACAAACTGATGTAGTGTGAAGGAGCCCTCACAAACTAGATGTAATTATTCTGTTATGCTTTTCTTTCTCAAAATCTTTTTCTTAGATACAGTAAAATGTGAACATTTTAATTATAAATAACAATATTTGATAAGATTGACTGACTTGAACGGAAGCATGTGGGCATTATGTATTGAAATAGTCATCATCTAAAGAACACGCCTGTGTTAAATAAATAGACACTTAGGAGGTTTAGCTAGCAATTAGTATCACAGCCACATTCTAAAATAACTCAAGTTATAGGTAAGTATCACAAGCACAGATGAGGGGGATAATTTCCTGAGAACCTTAAGTAAGATTGCTGCCAATTCATTTCCTCTACCACCTGCTCCAACTCCAAATGTTAATCCAACTCCAAAAAATCTTTGTTAGAAAGTAAACTAGCTTTCATGGCCAAGCCTAAGTCTTGATGACTGCACTCGGGAGAACCTTAATAAAACATTCTTATTTTGCTTTATAGTCATATAATTGAATGTGTCTTACACACACCAGATGGCAGATTACATAATGTAGAATTTATAAGAAACACTAGAAATGTTTTTTTGAATTAGTATCCTAAATGTAATCCTTTTGCATATTGTTGTTTTTTGTTAATGGGCCCTCTTACTGTAACTTAACTCATACAGATTAAGGAGCCTCCCAAACACACTTTTTGCTACATTTACAGTGCCATTACTTAGTTTACTTAAACAACCAAATGTAAACAGAAGTGTGTTGGGGGTTTTCTAAATCTGTATGTTACAGGGCATGTTTACCCTTAAGGAACAGCTCACTGGTAAAGTGAATTCAATGCAGTGATTAAAGACCGGGAGCTATGCCTTACCTCCCATTTTTCAATCAATTTCTGAGGAGCCAGAAACAAAGGTAAAAGAAACTTACCTTTCGCTAGATCCACCACGGCCACACTGACTGGTCCTGACCACCTCCTGGTTCTGTTCCACTATAGCGCATATGCATGATAATGTGTGCTATAGTTGAACAGAACCAGGAAGCGGTTGGGAGTTGCAATGCTGCCACGGAGGATCACCAGAAAGGTAAGTTTCTTTCATCTTAGTGATTTAAGAATGGGAGGTAAGATGTAGCTTCAATCCATGCATCAATTTTGCAGTGAGCTATTCCTTTAAAACAAAAAACGGTAAATTGGCAATTATCTGCCCGCAACCCCAACTGCTATTTTTACTAGTTTATTACATGCATTTGTAACCAGATATTTCTTGGAAAGTATTTGCCTCCTCCCTCTGCTAAATGACCTTTTATAAGCTTGAGTATGTGCAGAGCAGACAGCAGGTGAAACAGCAGCCAATCATTTGATGTGATGTAATTTATCACAGCCTTGATTGGCTGCATGGGGGGAGGGGCCAGCTTATTCTGATAATATAGGGACAATAATTACACTTAAATACCTGGTTAGTAATGCACGTAATAAAGTGCAAACTATATCAGTTGGGGTTGGGGTGCAGGTAACTGACAATTACCATTTTTTTTGTTTTAAGTGTGAATATGCTCTTTAAGTTATCATGCAGGGTGGGCATGATCATTTATTTGCTTTTTTGGATTGTTAAACATTATTATGGATTGTTAGTCAGTATAATAAAGTTTACAGTGTTGCATTATGTAAGTTATGTTTGTCTCCCCGGAAAGAAGTGACATTTTTGGAATGTAATCTCTGATATTTAAAGTTGTATAGTTACAGTTGCGTTTTAATGCAACAATAAAGGAACCTTAACAACTTCTTACTTTTACATGATCTGTGTTAATTAATCAACAGTGTTTATTAAGGATCCGTATGGGTATTTTTGGATATAATCCTTAATGTCTTATATTGCAGGGATCTCTATTCTCCAACAGGCAGGTCTCCAAATGTCTGAAATCATTTCCAGGGTAGTTGGTTGGACTTTTTTAAGTCATATTGTGTTTCTCACTCTCCCTCTCTCTAAAGATGTTACTGGGATTTACCAAATTAAATGTTCCTTACATCATACTCTGGCTTTATGTATTGCTATATTAAAGGATTAGTTCACTGGGAAATAAAACAGTTCTAACAGCATTCAGTGAAGAAAGGGAGGTAAACTAGCTATGTCTTACCTCCCGTTCTTCACTTACCCGCAGCACGATCCACCGCTGGACCCTCTGACAGGTAATCACTGCTATAGCTTACTTAGAGCTGGAAGTGGTCGGGACCAGTGGTGGATCGTGCTGCAGTATAAGTTTGCTAGCCTCTTTGGATGCATTGTGAAGTGAAGAATGGGAGGTAAGACATAGCTAGTTTACCTCCTGTTCTTCCTGTAATGCAGAATGGTTCCATTTTTGTGCCTCTTATTAAATAAGCCCAATTGTTTTAAACCTTTCTCTTTTGAAGGATATCATTGCCTAAATCCCACCCTACACACAGATATTAAAACATATTATCGAAAATATTTGTAATTTTTTTCCCCCCATCACAGCCAATTACTTTTTAATTAAAGGTCAAGAGTGTCCAGAGAGTCAAACAACAGAATAATTACATATTCATTAATGTACTGCAATGTTGACTACCTCAATTTTCACAATGATATAACATTTATATGTGACCGTGGGGCTAGAAGGAATAAAAATAGCATAAAACATACTGGAAACAGAACCTTGCTTTTCTAGCAGATGTTTAGCCAACTGTTATTACTAGTAAGGGGAGAAATAACTGTTAGAACTGACATATTGGTGTGATTCTAATCTCAACTGCTCAGACAAATATTCAGTTTATTGTATGAAAAACAAAATCAAAGTTTATAAAATGGGTCAACGAAAAAGAAGAGAAGGAAAGAAAAGAGAGGAAATGTGATTCCCTTTTTAAACCATTTTTGAACCAAACGTAATTTTATATAAAGAGAATGTTAATTAAAGGGAAAGTCCACCTTAAAAGAACTCCAAGGTTTTGCAATAATCTTAAGTTACAAAGAATCCCCTGTAGGGACTTACCTGACCGGGTCCCTCACCACATGGGTGTTGCCCCCTGCTCCTGTTTCAAGCTAGTTTTGAGCAAAAACAGGAGCAGAGGGTTTCCCACTTCCTGGTTGTGGCTATTTACTGACAGCCACAACCAGGAAGTGGATCGGCTGTCAGCAGTTGAAGTGGAAAGGGACTGGGTCAGGTAAGCAAGTTCAGGGGCATCTTTGACAATTTAAAGTAAAGTTTATTTAAGGGTGGACATGCCCTTTAAGACAATACTTTTTATTAAAAAACACCCTGCAGTGGGGATTCAATGGTAATACAAAACGTAAGCAATTCAATTGGATGTGCAATAGTGACTATATTAATTTGGTCAGTAGTTGCACTTTGTGTGAATGTATATTATCCTATTTCTATATATATTTTGCGTGTTGCATTGGAGGTTTGACCAAGCCTCTGGGAAATGTGTACTCCACCCAAAGTGGGTCATGTGTTCAAGTTCTAAGAGCTGGAGAGTTAGTCCCAAGAAAACAAGCAAAAGATCAGCAGGGACTTTCATCTCATAAAAGACAGGTACTGATATAAAGAAAACGTTTGAGAAATATGTCTCATAAGAAGGTAAAAAGTTATTAAGGTAAAAAGGTTAGAAGGCAAAATGTTAAGACCCAGAAGAAGTAAGTGCCGTATATACTTTAAAGAAAGCCTGAAAACCGATCCTAGGTTTATACTGGAGTCACTTACCTTGTAAGTAGTCTGGCGGCTGCTCGGATGCTCCACATCCTCTCCACTTCCGCATGACATCACTACCTGAAGCCTCTTACTTCCCAGCCTTTCAATACTTGGCGCCTCTCACTTTTCCGAGTAGTGATGTAATCCAGAAGCGCAGAGGATGCAGAGCACATCCAGAGTGGATTTGGCTATTACTGTATGGGACTACTGTATGGGAATTCTGCTGTATATTCAAGGGGAAACTTAAGCCTCAAAACATTACAGAATCTGAAGGTAGTAGTGGTCATAATTTTCTACCCTCGGTTTATACTCAAGTCAATCACTTTTACTCCTTTTTTTCAGCTAAAATTAGCTATTTTGGTTTATATTCGGGTTGGTTTATACTTGAGTATATACAGTAGTTGCTGGGCTTAAAACAATTTGCCCAAGTTATTGAACTAATTGCTTTAATGTATCCAGAGAGAAGGGCAGTTTTTTAAACTCATAATAAAATGTTAATACAAAATGTAAGAAATGCAATTGTATGTGCACTAGGCTTCTATTTTATGTGGGAATCAGTGGGGATTCACCTGATATGTCAAAGATCCATGACCATGACATAGCTGAGTGACTATTAAATAGTAAATAATACAACATTATTGTAAAATATAAGGATATGAAAAGTTACTAAGGAGTTTTATGACCATTTGAACAGCTGATGCTGATGTAGCTATAAAGGCTGTGGAACTCAAAGTGACTTTTAATATCCTACAGGCAAGGGATTCTTTATTGTCCATATTTCATTGTCCTGATGAAGACTCCCTGCGAGACATAAAAACGTTGACATGTTAAAATAAAAGTATGAAAAAGAACAGCGTGCCCAGGATTTTTTCATGTATTTGATCATCTTGTATGGTTTAGCAATTTGGTTAGAAAAGGAGAGAGTAAAAGTCAATAATTACCTCTTGGCAGCATACCGATTGGATAGGGAAATGATGTTATCATCAACAGAAATAGAGAAAGATGAGAGAGGACCAGGTTTAGCTTGGGAAAATTATTAGTTCAGTTTTAGAAAGATTCAGTTTGAGGCAGCGTCGCGACATCCAGGAGGAGATGGTGTCAGAGACACGTGATTGAATGTCAGGAGTTAGCACAGGGGTGGACAAATAGATTTGTGTATCACCTGCATATAAGTGACACTTGAGGCCAAAAAAGCTAATGACGTCTTCCAAAGAAATTGTGTAGAGGAAGAACAATAAGGGTCCAGGAACAGTCCCCTGTGGCACCCCACACTAAGAGGAACCAGAAAAGAGGTGTTGTTTGCAAAATATACAGAGTAAGTTCGGTTAGAAAGATTGGATAGAAACCAGGATGACACTTCATTCTGGGACTAATTGGACTAATATCTTTATATTCAAATTTTAACTTAATTTTTTTTTAACCCTTAATGTTAAAGCTCCACAGAACACCAATGCATTGTAAGATATAATTCCAGTAATTTGCATTTGTATATATGTAAGAAGTGGATTCTGTAACTAAAAAGGCTTCCATGTTATTGATATTACCTAACCTATGGGCGATATCCCGAGTTATCATAGAAGAATGCTCGCGGCTGTAGATTTACTGGTGCAGTCATAGATTTTACACCGTACAGAGGTTCAGTAAAATGTTTGACTGTGATCATAAAGATTACAATTATTATAAATGTGAAATGCGGGAAACAGTGATACCGTGCCTTTATAAACATGGTCCATAGTAACATAGTATTGGAGGTTGAATAAAGTCATAAGTCCATCTAGTCCAACCTTTATACCCTACCCATAATGTCTGTATAACAGTAACAGTATTGGAGATTGTATGAAGACATAGGTCCATCTAGTCCAACCTTTATACCCTACCCATAATGTCTGTCTAACAGTAACATAGTATTGGACATAGTATTGGAGATTGTATAAAGACATACGTCCATCTAGTCCAACCTTTATACCCTACATAGTATTGGAGGAAGTCATATGTCTATCTAGTCTAAAATTTTTAGCTTACTCATGATCCCTTTATAAAAGAGAATACGGTAAACACACCCATATATATATATATATATATATATATATATATATATATATATATATATATATATATCCTTACTAATAAGCAGCACCCACTTGTGGGTTAAACAAAGTATATTTTATTTAGAAAATACAAGACCCTAACACATCAAATACTATCACAGCATAAATGCATACTATATATATAAAAAACTTTAAAAAGTACCAATACCCTCGCATCCCCAGTGTGATGGCCAGAACATATAATGTGGACCATACAGTCAGGCCTATAGATTCCTGACAGTATTTTCACCATAGGTTTTTCCATATTCCAGTTTGACAATAAACTACTTTATATGCAATACATAGTAGACAGACTCTTGCCCTGTGGGGACCTATGTTATGACCTCCCATAGAGGAAAGTTGCTTATGAACAGAATTACTTTTTGTCGACTAAATATAGTTTTGTCACCAAAGTATTGTTTTTTGTTGACTAAATGATCTGGGAACAAATGGCAACCCTATTTCTGGTCCACATTATATGTGGAAATCTGTTTCTTTTTATTTATTTTTTTTAAACAATCTTTTCATTAGAATTTTATAAATATTATACAAAACAGTAAAATAAACATTTTAATGTATTATACGTCAGGTTTATCAATGTCAATTACAATTATAATGATCATTTTCACGTAAATAACAATAATAATAATGATAATGATAAGTAGATGAGATTTGCTTGACAATGGTTCATTGCATTTATATAGTGATTACAGGATATCAATCTACAGGCAGCAGATATCAGACAGGCCATGTTGTTGTTATTTATATCCATAATTCCCTTTTTTCTAGAAATTTCAGATGTGAATTATTTGTTAAACTAAATATTTCCTCATATTGTTTGTTGAGGTTTATTCTATTTTTAATTTCTCTCATTGAGGGAATATTGTCAGACTTCCATTTATCTGTTATAGCCAATCTTGTAGCTTGAATAATATGGAATATCATCATGCCAATTCCCGAATACTGTTCTTCCAGGTTTAAATTTAGTAGAGCCATCTCAGGGGCGGCAATTAGTGGATAACCTATTCATTTTGATATCATAAGAAAAATCTTTCTCCACAGTTTATTTATTTTATTGCAGTGTCACATTATGTGGATTAGATTTCCCTCATGTCCACATTTTCTCCAATATAGCCTGTCTGTAGTTTTATATATACATGACAATAATACTGGTATTAAATAATTCCTATAATAATTAATAATCTTTCTGTTTGTTTCCCAAGCACATTTTGTATATTTATATGGGGCTAGTATGGCTTGTTCCCATTGATCTCATGTAAATATTTTCAGGGAGATTCAATAATAGTTCTTATCATTTTTAAAATGGCGCTTATTTTTCCCCAACCAATCAGATCTTATTTCACATTGGAAAGCTAAAATCTGATTGGTTGGGGCAAAATTAGCACCATTTTAAACGATAAGAACTTTTATTGAATAACCCTGATGTTTATATCTGTTTGCCATTTGAGAATATTAGATGTAATTTGTAGGATCATTCTATTGCTTAGTGATTTGTATATTATTGTTATTCCTTTTTTAGAGCTATCACAGTTTTTTTAAAAACATTTTGTGGTTTCGTTTGATAGTGTTGTATGTGGAGATTTTGGAAGATTTTTATATATAAAGCTTTTCATTTGGATATATTTGCACTGGCTATTATTTGGGAAATTATATTTAGTTTGTAGTTGTGTATATGTGTATATTTCATTTCCTTGTGCTATTTCTTTAATTGTTATTTCTGTTGCTTTGTTCCAGACTCTCAATGAGAAGAAAAGAATCATCTCTTCCAATGTGTCCAGGTATGTATAGTGTGCCACTATGCAATCACGCTCTTAACACCTGGCTGTGATATGCTAATTGGGATTTTCCAGGGTACATAATTACCACAGATTCTTGTACAAGTCATTCTGAATTGAGAAAGCCAGTCGGATGACTAGCGAAACGTCTTCAAGAACTAAACTTAAAGTCCAGTTGATCTAATTGAATACAACAGATATACCATGACCTGGATGAATGAGAACCTTCACAAGCGTGTCCTATTAATAAAATAGAGAAAATTCACCTTTTGAGTTTGATACTATTTATTATATCTTTGGCTGAAAAAAACACCACATGTGTTAGGCTATTTTTAAATAACAAAGATAGGTGTTCAGTGTGTATTTTAATACACATAATACTACTTTGAAAATCCACCAGGGAGTATTACCTATTTACCATCATATGTGCTGAGCTTTTTCAGCATTATTAGTGCTACTTTTTGCTAGATAATTTTCGCTTTTAATGAAAAGTGAATGAAAGTTAAAAAAATTATGGTAAAGGCTGGTGGGGAAAAAAGCAAAAATAATGCCCCTTTATAAATATGTCCCTCAGACCCCCATTTGACTTTATTGGTAAATAAAGAAAATTGGAACATTAAAAAAAAAAAAGATCTTTAAAAAGCGAAAAATTGACCTTAAAAAAGCAAAATCTCAGATAGACTATTTTAAAGCATTTACT
This sequence comes from Hymenochirus boettgeri, assembly GCA_019447015.1. Classification (NCBI taxonomy): domain Eukaryota; kingdom Metazoa; phylum Chordata; class Amphibia; order Anura; family Pipidae; genus Hymenochirus; species Hymenochirus boettgeri. Next base: position 33,847,122 of record CM033472.1, on the reverse strand, counting down.
GTAATACTAACACCCCCCTGGGTACTTATTAGTATTGAGAAACACTCCACAATGTACTGACACCTTCCATGGACCCATTGGCAGGCTAAATAAATGGTCACTTATGCGTTTTCGCCACAGACTTGGGCAAATTGAAATGGCTGAACTTAACGCAAATATACACATTTTGCTATTTTATAAATATGCTTGAGCGGTTACCACAGCGATGTATGGTGAAAAAGCAAAATGCAGCGCTAATGACCTTTCGCCACTGGTTATCACTGCTTTATAAATATCGAAAAGTCCAAATTTGCCAAAATATTCCAAAATATTAATGGTAACTTAATGTAAATGGCTGTGGGACCTGGGAAATGGTCTGGGGAACATGTTTGAATATCCAGGACATTCGAAAAATCAACTTTACTCTTACTCACGCTATTTTCGAGCTCTCGCATTTGAACATTCGATGTTCGCACCTAGGTATCATGGACATTTTACTCGCAGATTTGTTGCTCGCGTATAGGCTTTAATAGACACTTTACTCGCGGATTTGATAGACAGTTTACTCGCGGATTCGATGTTCGCGCCTAGGTATTATGGACATTTTACTTGCGGATTCGATGCTCGCATATAGGTTTTAATGGACACTTTGCTCGCTAATTCGATGCTCACGTATAGGTGTAATAGGCATTTTACTTGCATATTAGAACGGTTGAACATTCGATATTTATCGAAAGTCTGAAAATATTGTTAATCCAGGTCCGGGATAGTTCGAGAAGTCTGAATTAGTTCGAATTCAAATAGTTCGGCTCAAACTCGGGTTCGAGTTCTAGTCCATCTCTACTTGTGTAGTGAATGTAGAATTTAGAGTGTTAAGTTGGTCTTGGTTTAGTGAGGGTAGAGCTAATTTTTGTAAACAAACTGATTCATATCATCAGTGTCATTTATTGAGAAATATTCTTTTAGGTGTTTAAAGGATAAGTGCACTGTAAAATCAAGTTATGTTCATTTGGAAGCTGCAGCTTTAAAAATACCGTTGCCATATTTTTTTTTTTTACCTATGCCCCTCCAGAGCCTAGCTTTGTGCCTTGGAAGTTGCTGACATCTTGTTACTGGTTGGATGGGAGGTTGTTTTGTTTGTTTAAAATGTTTCTTGAATGCAGACAATGTCTGCTTTTTCTTTATTTACCTCCCTCCACAACTGGGATCTTTTAAAAGGGCTATTCAATCCTTTTACATTCAAAGACAATCATTTAATAACCATTTGTTTTCACAATATAATTTTTGTTAACGTTATCTTTCTTTTGGATTGAGTGTCCTTTTTGAATAGTTCCCCTGTTTGGATATACCGTTTCAAACATAACTTCAAATACTTTTACTTTCTCATTTACGAACGCCTTGGAAAAAAAAAGAATAGGAAAGATAAGTTGTTTAACCACTTTCTTAAACATAACAAGTCTGATTTCAGTCACATTTGTTTTCTTATATATGAACACATTGGAAAAAGAGAAGACAGAAAAGATAGATTGCTTATCCACTTTCCCATATTCGTCTAGCCTGTTTTCAATCACATCTACGTTCCTATATATAAACATAAACATATTGAAGAAAAAGAGGATAGAAAAGGTAAATTGCACATCTAGTTTCTTTTGCAGTAGCATAGTGGAAGGAAAGAAGATAGAAAAGCTATATTATAATAAACAAAACAGAGGTAACCTTATTTCTCGTCTATATAATATAATGGAGGTGACTCCATCTGAGAGTGACAAATTGGTAAATAATACTGATGTGGTATTATATGTTATTTTATACTTGTTATTTAAGTCAGGAATCCCCATCTGTATGGTATTATTTAGTCGTAATATATTGGTTATAGGGATGAGGTGATAAATCTGAATACAGTTGTATTTTTGAGATGTTTGGAGGCATATCTTTTGCTTTCTCATTTGTGTCATCAAGGTGTCTTTTATTTTGGTTTTATTTATCTGCACCAACACATCTCTAGTAGCGTATTTTGGAGCTTTTTAGACATTGGTAGTCTATATAGGTTAGTTATTGAATCTTTCTGGATATCTGGAAGCAGGAGAGAAAAGAGTTTCAGAAAATAGTCCTGTAAATCCCTGTTTTTAACATACCTCTGGTATGCCACATATTTTAATGTTGTTTCTCCTGACTTTGCTTTCCAAATCTGCCAGTCTATTAAACATAAATTTCAGATCATAGTCCACTGATTTATAGGACTCGCAATTGAATCATTTGCAGCCATCACAGTTCGTCTATTTTGAATTCATTTGCTGCTATGCGATTGCCCAAACCTTCCATAGTATCCTTTAAATTGGTGATTGCTGTAGTAATATCCTCACTTGTAGCATTTTTAAAAGATGATAAAAGTTGGGTCATTGTTTTAACTGTGATTTATGGATCTGCATTGCTTTCATGTATTATTTCCCTTAATTTGCTCTGGTGTGTTAGGTGGGGTGGTGAGGTCTGAGTTTCAGTTTCACTTTCAGAGTGGATTTGGTAGGCCTCATTTCCCCTTACTGTGTTAGTTTTAATTGCTTCTGTAACTGTCTCAGTAAGTGTATAGTCTTTTTCATCTATATCCATAGGTTTTGTTTGTTTAGTAAAAAGGGGTTTCGTGCCATTTCCCACCACATAGCTATCATTATTTGTATACACACATGGTTCATTAGAAGCTCAGGGTTTGCCTACCCTTTGTTGGTGTGTCCTCGCATGTTAAAGGCATCTCTGCTTTCTTACCCTTGCTTTGTCCCTGTTTCACATGTGATGCTGCTAGGGGTTGGGAGTCGTCTGAGTTACCGGTGCCATCTTGGCTTCCACATGCGTTTGGGAAGAACTCTGTGATGTCTCGTGGCTTCTGTTTGTTTTTTGTACCTCCGCGCTTAGTCATCTCTGTCCAGGTATGTTCCAGTATCTCCAGAGACTTTTTGTGAATTTTGGGGTCTAATATATCCCTTGGATTTGCAGTTTTGTTATGTCCCTCTGCAGAGCTCACAGAAGGTGCTTGTGCTCACATCAGTGCCTGGCTCCACCTCCTCCTGTGGAAATTTCTAACCCAAATTAAATTGTAATTTTCGAATTTTCACAAAAAGATTTTTTTATAAAAAGTTCGAGTTTTTGATTTTTAAAACACAATTTAAACTTTTTCAATGATAATTTCTGAAAAATCCTGTCAAAACTGCAAATTTTCTAAACCAGTAGTTCTGAATCAAAACCAAGTTAATTTTGAAACTGGTAGTCATCACTACAGGTCACATGCACAGCTCTGTAAAGGAGAGAAAGTAAAAACAAAGGAACTGAAGCCATATTCTGTGTCAAAAACACAACACACCTACAGTGCTATGTACCGAGAGCCGGTATCGCTCTCTATTGCCTCCCCCCTAAGAAATGCATTGAGCCAATAACGGCTCTCAATGCATAGTGAATGGGGTTTTCCCATATCGAAACTTTAATGCCAGCTATCTGCTGGCATTAAAGTTTACATCTTAAAGAGCCGTTATTGGCTTGGTACATAGCATGTGGTGGTTGCGTGATACAACTTTTGTGTATCGTTGCAACCACTGTTAAGTCATGGGTTAACGTGACTTTAAGATGTAAAAAGGCGTTTGCGGCTTACGATACATAGCCCTAGTATTGTAACAGATGTCCACCAGGAGTAAACTCTTTTTTCCCATCCAGTCCACCAGTATTGCATAATTTTGCAGTCCAGAGTCCCCAAAAACCTTTGTGCACATTTTCCACCCTCAGCTAGCAGTTTAACAAGTTATATAAGATAAAATTTATATAACACAAAGAGAGGCTCCCTCATGGAACTCAAACAGCTTATGTGACCTATAATAAATATGAGTAAGGCACAGGCATGGTAGAGACCAATTTAGGTAAGGGGTAGCAAAAGGAAAAGACAATAATCTAAACCAGAAATGATAGCAAACAGAGGGGCAGGGGGGTGCACACAATTGCTTTGATGCCAAGATCACAGAAATCTTCAGCCTGTTATTTAATCTTTTCCCTCTGGCACCATTAGTGTTGAATTTAATAACAACATTTGGGGATCTTACTTAAATCACCTACATTATTTATCACCATTATTATTAATACGTGTATAATAATCAATAATATTCTGCAGGGATTGGTAGTTATGTACAACTACATATTACCCATAATCCAACTTAATTTACCAGATTATGGGAAACAGTAGTATTGACACATTACTGAACACTATTTTAATTGGTAAGTTCAACATTCAACTCAGCAAAAAAATAGAGTTGTTGAAATATCTAATTCTGGAACTTTCTGACTGTGAATAATTTTTCTATTAGAGATGTGACACTAAAATCTATTGATGTTTAATTATCGTGACAAAAACATCCCCCCCCCCAAGACAGGTAGGGCTGGCAATGAATATGAAATATGTTGGTCCATACACATTCTTTAATTAACCAGATTTAAATGACATTGCGTTTCAGCAAAATTGATAGAGGAATACTGCTTGAGAAGAACAAAGTAGCTAGCCACCATTAACTTGTCATGGCTCTTACTAACTTTTAGCCAAGGTATTTTTAACTTGCTTGATCCCCCTTATGTTTTAATAACATGTCTGAGATATGGCAATTGGTCAGCAGGGTGGAAGTACTGTAACTGTAAATGGCCAAATGAACACTAAATGGTAAATGTGGTTTCTAAAGTTAAAGGATATGTACAGTACACTGGGATTTTTTTTTAAATTGCCAATTACTGGTAACTATTGTTCTTCCTAACTATCACTGTACCATGTTTTTGTTGATATGTCACCTATTTCCAGTATTCCCAGATATCCAGTCTGAAACATCTTATATTTCAACTGTCAATCAAGGTCCTTCATATCACAAACTATTCTGTTATGTATTTTGTTATTCTAAAGCTAGAATGGTGACAGTTAGTATGTTAACTGCATGGTGGGACATTTCCTCTTCCAATGCTGCCTCATAGGGATTACTGAGCATGCTTGCCCTCACAGAGATGCAGATAGTCTGGCAGGGGGCTGGGTGACTGAGGGGCAGAGCTTTAGCAAAACAAGTACAGGATTGAAGTCATGCAGCAACACAAAAACATCAGAGTGCTGCTTACATGTATTCATTTATAGATTGAAATGAGGCAAAGTCATTTTTCAGTGTACAATTTCTTTAAATACAATTTCACAGTCTTATTATTAAAATTACTCTTGGATCACATTTTTGCCTGCAGCCTAAGTATTTAAAGAGTGTGCATAGACCCAAGGGACAGGGGAGAACTGAGGTTGCAGGTGGTGCCAGTCAAGCTACTAGGAACAGGAAGTGTTAAAATTTCCAGCACCATAACTGCTGGCAGGCTGTAGGGTAACATGTAACTTAAGGTTTAAGGTCCATGTGACTTAGGGCTCAGTGTGGAGACCACAGTAACTCGTTAACTCCATATTTGTGGTGTTTTTTTGTTTGAGGAACATAGAAGCTCTGAAACCAATGGAGCCATTTCTGTATTGAGAGCTCTTTTGTGCCTTGTCCCCGACACTGAAAAATAGTAAAGACAAAAATCAAAGATCAGGGATCATTGAAGCACTACAGAAAACTATAGCAAGTATTTTGGGGTTATTTGTGAAAGCAACGTTATATGTTTTTTACACAGACGTCCTTTGTCAAATGTTAAGTTGTTGACTTTACATGTAAAGTTAGGTAATATTTACTATGTAAATAAAGCAATTGTAGCAAATGACAAGACTAATACAGATTGTCATTAAATAATTATACTCTCACAGAAACTGATTTGGTAATTATACATGCATTTCCGTAACATATGAGTCAATTTACAAGTGAATTTATTTGCATAAAATTATACTTAAGGTCATTAAGTAAAGAGGAAAAAGGTAATTTCCAAAAACTTGTTTGAGAAGCAACAGATAAATGCAAAACATTACTAATTCTTTTCTAAGACATTCATTAACATGACAGTCTCTTCATTATATGAGAAGTATGTGGGAGTGTTATGTCAGCTTAGCGTTGTCTATGCAATCAGCGTTTCATAAAGCAAAGAATGCAATTAAAACTATAAAATGAACCTGTAGCCGGGAAGGTTTCAGAAACAAAAGACGTCTGAAGATCACGGTGCCTTTTAAGGGGACTAAAATAAAAACAAGGCAAGATGATGAATTTCATTAACTTTCAATGCGGCATTGACTTCTTCTTTGCATAAGTTTGAGAAGTATAATTAAAAGGCACCCAGTGGCTATATATACATCTTGTAAAACTTGCATGGATGTCTTGTAAACCACAGAAAAAAACAACCCCCCCCCAACTCAGTTATTCAGAGGCTGTAGACACGCATACCTTTCTATAAGGTTAAAGTGTTTTATGACACCACCAAGGGGTGAAAAAGGAAACTGCACATTTAAGCTTAGTTCACACTAGACCTGTTTCTGTCTATTTCTGGACAGAAACTCAGTTTTTTAACAGATCGGATTGACCCGACCCGTTAAAAAAGGTACTGCTGCACGCATTTTTGAGATAGCAAAAACGGAGCACTAAAAACTTACCAGAACATACAAGAAAACCCCCCAGAAAACTGTCCATTGTGGTCCATTTTGTTCCATGTGTGAACAAAGCCTAAATTGTATGCAATTATTTTAAGGAGAAGTAAAAACTATACAATTTAAATTGTGTGATTCCCTAAACCCCTACGTTATCACATTAAACATTTGTATATTATGTTAATGTATATGTCTTCCTGTTTCCCATTTCACAGTTACTGTTAATCAGGCATTTAAAGGGCATCTTCATCCTCTTAACAAAAATCTGTTTTTTGCTAAGGACCCCCTCAAAAGTATTTGGCTTTCTACTTAACTTTTCCAAATATGCTTCTGAAATTACTTACAGAACTTGATCCCTCACTGGATCAAGTCGGGGGGTCTTTATTCTAGGAAAGGAAAGCCCAGGACATTAACCTAACCTGAAAGAAAACTGTACTTGCTGGTATTCCTCAATGAAGTGATAGTGGGAGATAGGAACAATCAATTCTACTTCCTAGTCCCGGCTTCGTTTTATTTTTAAAAAGTTAATTTTCATAGTGTATTTGTCCTTTAAAAGTACATTTTTGCCACACATGTTTCTTTTTCAAATTCATCCACCAGTTTTGTAGATTATATTTACAGTATAATTTGAGATACAGGGGAACGACATGTCAGTTAATAAGTAAATAAGCATAACCTCTCTCTGACTGTAAACAGTACAGAAGCTCTGATCTGCTTGCTAAATATATATCCTTTAAGATTTAAAAAAAATCCCCAAAACCATGCTGATGAATGTAAAATTATTGTTTAATCCTGTAATACTCTTTGCAGGTAAAGAATGTCTCCATGTCCCTATAGCTTTGCATTGCCAGGAAGAGAAGTGAATAATGCAGGCAGACACAATATAAAAGTAAAAAAATTGTTAAGAGTTTATATATAACGAACCTTTAATTATTCCCAAATCTTTATTCAAATTGATCTTGGGTCCTGCTTTAGCCGTCAATTTTTTTTTTTTTTTTTCACTTTTGTGTTCAGGGGGCAGAAAGAACCCCAAGGATTGAATAATAAATGAATAACAAGAAAGCACCATGTATAACTGTTGTGGTATTTATTATTATAATATGATTAAATGCAAGTTTAGGTTGTATTTCAGTTTTATTTGTCCTTTGAATATACATATATTCCAGCTTGTCCGATAGCAGATAGTAGATGCTTATATAAATCCCATTTCACAGGACTTAAACCGGATCTAATATTGAATGCGCATATCAGTGTTTAGATATTTTAACACCCTAAAAAAGAAAACTAAATGCAATTCATAAATCTCTTAAGGGGAAAGGATTAAAGCATCTTAACAGTCCTAACATTTGACTTATCTGCATGAAGATTGGCTACAGTAAGGATTTATTGCTAAGCACTTAATAATTCTAGAAGATTCCTTTTTCTCGGGAAGATGTGTTAAGATTCTTCTCAGTTGTCCCTAAAGGAATCTGGATGTTGATTCATACTTAGCTGGAGATATGCTGTTCCCTGCCAAGATTATCATGCATAGTCTCCTTTGATTGTTTGTCAGACACTTTGCATCTAAACTGTCCTTCCACATTGTTCTGTACTGTAAATTTCATTTTCATTTTTTTATGCAATTATTTCAATGTTTGTGTAGATGTTGATTTGTTTGAATATAATTAAAGGACATTGGTTGTTTATGGTTAAACACAACACAAATAAACCAGTAAGTACGGTATATGTCTAGATTTCACATGAGAAGGATAAAGGTGGAGCTGAGAGTGATAGAGTAAAATCTCTTCTCATTTACTGGTACTTTAACTATGTAAAGAGACATCTTTTATACAATACATCTAAAGTGGCTGAATCATCCTCAGTTATCTTAGACTACACACATACACACACGAACTAGGGATGGGTTTCATGGTCAAAATGAACCCGGTTCCAAGTTGACGTTCATGGTATTTTGGAGATTTCATTGAATTTTCAAAGCATTAATAATATAATAATATTTAATATCGAAAGATATTTAAAATACGATGCAGAACGCCAAAAACAGGTTGCTCGTGAAAATTCCATTTTTGAATGATTTTTCTTAAAGGTTGTGGGCATTGATTGATGTTCTCGGGGCCATTTTCCAGGTCCCTCTGCCATTTTGTACAAAGTTAATATTGATAGTAGATAAAAATGTAAACATTTAAATTTTCCAAACTTTCGAAACTGGACTTCCCGTTGACTTTTATTGGGTTCGTTTTTGAATTTTCCAAATTTTTGAAAATCCGATTTTGTAATGACCTATTTTTGCAAAGTTATTATAGCTTAAGGTTTTCATTGCACAAAACATTAATATCAATAAATTAATTTAGCAGAAGACTGCAGCCCAATGATAAACTGTTAATTAGTATAGGTGTACAGAGCTATGGTAGTCACTGTCCAGGGTTCCCTGGTTTGTCTATTGGCACAACTTGGAATTTCTGCTTTTCAAGTTACATTAATAAGTCCCAAGATCTGTTTTACAGGTTGTATAAAATTCAAAAGCTCAAATGACAATATGTGAATACGGTAAGTGAATTTAATGTCTAACAGGTATAGCTCAGCATTTGCTTCTCATAATTATGTATCCTGTCATTAAATGTCAATTAAAACCACTGGACACTACTGCTATATGTCATCCATAGATAGAGATGGACTCAAATCTCAACCTGGTTCTGAAGCAGATTTCACAGATCCACTGGAACTCGGACTTTGCGGATTGCTTACTTTTTTGGATTTTTCTGACCTGCAGAACTGTTTTCAATAACTATTGAATAATCGAGAATTTTTTTATTTTAAAATGGAAAATTTACGATTTCGAAATCTCGAAAATACTATGGGGAATACCAAAACAGGAAGCACGTAAAGTTTCTGGTACTGGGTGGTGTTTTTTTTTTATATTTTGGGCATTGATATGTATTTCCCAGACCATTTCCCAGGTCTCTGAACCATTAACAGTAAGTTACTATTGCTATTTTTAATTTTAGGCGAGCATTACAGATATTTTAACTTGTACTTTAATGTGTCCAAGTTTGGCCATCTCTATCCATGGACCTTCCCTGTAGACTTATCAGATCTCCCACTCATGCACAAAAAATAAACATAAATAAGCCAATAAAAAAAGACTTCCTGTGCAGTATAACCTTCCTGTGCAGTATTTTTAACCATGGTAAAAAATAAAATGCAAAATATTAAAGGGTATGTCCAGCAAAAATGTAAGTTTGTTTCTAACTGATTTACTGAAGAACAGGAGGTAAATGCACTATCTCTTACCTCCCGTTCTTCAGTAAATCTTACAGGAGAGGAGGAGACACTCACCCGCGGACCCTGCTCCAGCGCCGAAATCCCCTATGCCCCAGACGCGTCCTCGTTCCTTCACACTGTGTGCAAAGGACTAGAGATGCGTCTGAGGCATCGAGGATTTTGGTGCTGGTGCGGGTCCACGGGTAAGTGTCTCCTCCTCTCCTGTAAGATTTACTGAAGAACGGGAGGTAAGAGATAGTGCATTTACCTCCTGTTCTTCAGTAAATCAGTTAGAAACAAACTTACATTTTTGCTGGACATACCCTTTAATTACTAATAGGGCATAATTATCTTCTAGTGTATCCATTTATTCTCCATATTTACACAACTCATGGTACCACATAATCACCCCCTTTCCAGATGTGTGTGTCTTGTTGAAAATGACGCGTTGTGCAGTTTCCAAATGTTACGATGCAGCATAAACATGGCTTAATAATATCGAAGTCTCACAACTCGTGAATTGGTTTTCTGTCTTTGTCTTATATTACATAGGTTAATACCAGGCCAGGTGCAAAATAAAGCAGAAAACTGCTTAACATCTGTAAACTAGCAGTTAAGACCTCAAATGTGATTTTCCCCTAGAATATTTTAAACGTAAATAGCCTAATGAAATAAATGTAACATGTTTAAAGCAGGCAATGTAGTCAGTACCTAGTTATCCCTTCCTAGAATTGTTCCGTCTATAATATCAAGCTGTGAAAATTCTGAACACATAATCAAAACCTTGCTCTTTAATAACCAAACCCACTGTGAATCGCAGGGGACAAATAATTAGGATTGCAGTTTTCCATGGAGTATTCTACAGAGTAGGAGCTTTCTGTGTGCTTTGTAGTGACGATCTACAAAGGACCATAACAATTCATTTCATCGTTCCTTTGAAAACCAATTTATTTCATGGCTAGCTAATTTTTTTCCATGATTTAATTTAATTAAATATTGTGTGAAGTCCAATTGGAATTTTTTAATTGAACTATATCTACAATAGGATATATCTGCAAGCTTCAGAAATGAAAAAAGTCTGAACAGAAAGATTTTAACTGTAAAATGGTCCCATCGTGAACTATCCCCCCCACCCCCCACCCCTTTTAGGAGGACATGAACCTTTGTTTCCAATTGAAGCTGGTGCCATAAAATATTACTTGCAAAGGATATCACTGTTAGAACAAAGTCAGGGAACTGGATATTGTAATGTAGAATTTAAATCTCATAAATAGATCTTAAAAAGGGAGAGAGCTTATGGCCTTTGATATTAAAAACCCTTCTGACAGTATTCAAAGCCATATCTAATAGCAGTAACCATTATTATCCTAAATAGCTATTTTACTCTTTAATGTTTTTAACTTCCCTTTAAAGCACCTATGCAGCCATTTAACAAGGGCCGGAATTATACAAAAGCTACATTGGATAATATACCATTGGTTATGAGAAATATACAGAGTTTCAAAGCTGTTAAAGGGTATGTCCACCACAAAAATAATTTTCTTCCTTAGTGTAGCTTACCCCAGCCTACCCCCAAATGACATGTTCGTTTTTTTTAAATAAGCACAATGAATAGACTTACACTCCTTCGTTCACTTGGCTGTCTGTTTGCTGAAAGTAGCAGAGAGGGGCCGGACCAGCACCCGTGTTTGTGCTAGCCAATCACAGACGTGGCTGCCAGCTTTGCAGACAGCCGAGGGAACTTTGCTTCATCTTAACTTATAATTAAATACATGAAAGCACTTATTCTCTGTATGTTTTGCTGTATGCCTTCAATCCAGTACTTGTTTTGTTCAGGCTCAATATCCCCCAACAACTCTTTACTGACACCTAATTAATGCAAGACCCTCTGTGGGGGTAGTTGCCTTTAAGTATATATACCACTTAAAGGCCACAACCAAAGAAAAGGGATGGGATATCCTAACACGCAGTCGAGCGAAAACATTATGCCCATGGACTTAACTTGAAATTGTTTAATAGTATCCAGAACACTAGGTAGATTTGGCTTCTTTAAGGAGATATTGAAGGTTAAAACACATTCTCTCTGACTGATAAGAAACAGCAGATCAGAATTATTTCTCACTTCTGTAGTGTCCTCCAGACACAAACTTTACTCCACCTACCACCTCTCCCCCGCTGACTCAAACATGCTCAGAGTACTTTACCCCATGAGAGAGAAACTATTACTATCTTAAGGGCTGAAAGGAAATAACTGGTACAGGAACATCTTTGATTAAAAATATGAACACTTTTAGTCAGCAGATTCTGTCTAAACTTCTCATCTTATATACTCTACTACATGAAAATATTGGAAAAAACTTCCAATTACATTGATCGTTCAACTGCTGCAACCAATGTACTGAGCCAATAGCGGCTCTTTAAACGCCAGCTATTTACATAGTAACATAGTAACATAGTAATTAAGGTTGAATAAAGACATTCGTCCATCAAGTCCAACCTATTTTTTTTTTTTTTTTAACCCTACCTAACAGTTGATCCAGAGGAAGGCAAAAACCCCAGCTAAAAAGGGGTGAAAATTCCTTCCTGACTCCAAACGGCAATCGGAAAGTATCCCTGGATCAACCAGATCTATATGCATTAATACCAGTAATTCTCAATATTTTTTAGTTTTAGAAACTTATCCAGGCCTTTTTTAAAGTTATTCAATGAACTTGCCATTACCACCTCTGCTGGGAGACAGTTCCACAGTTTCACCGTTCTCACTGTAAAGAAACCTCTCCTAACTTGAAGATGAAATTTCTTTTCTTCCAACCTTAAAGGATGTCCACGAGTCCTCTGATATGACCTATTAGTGAACAATGCACCAGAGAGTTCACTGTATGGGCCATTAATATATTTGTATAAGGTTATCATGTCCCCACGCAACTGCCGCTTCTCCAATGTAAACAGCCCTAACTTGTCTAATCTGCCTGCATATTCAAGCCCCTCCATTCCCCTTATTAATTTAGTTGCCCTTCTCTGAACTGCCTCAATTTCCAAGATGTCCCTTTTGTATATGGGATTCCAAAACTGCACCGCTTATTCCAAATGTGGCCTTACCAGTGCCTTGTAAAGAGGGAGAATAATATTTTTCTCTCTTGATTCCATTCCCCTCTTTATACAAGACAATATCTTGCTAGCTCTAGCTGTTGCTACCTGGCATTGTTTGCTACAGCTAAGTCTGTTATCTACCAGAACCCCCAAATCTTTTTCCATTTCAGATGCACTTAACACAGAGTTATTTATGGTGTAGGTGGCACAGGGATTATTAAATCCCAAATGCATCACCTTACATTTATCAACATTGAATCTCATCTGCCATTCTGCTGCCCATTTTGATAATCTATCTAGGTCTGCTTGCAGCACTTGCACATCATTGGAAGTTTCCAAAGCTCTGCATAATTTAGTGTCATCAGCAAACACAGAGACCTTGCTCTCAATGCCCCCTTCTAAGTCATTTATAAACAGATTAAACAGAAGCGGCCCCAGTACAGAACCCTGAGGAACTCCGCTTAGAACTTTAGCCCACATAGATGTAGCTCCATTAACCACCACTCTCTGTTTGCGGTCCAATAACCAGTTCTCTATCCATGAACAAATGTTTTCTTCAAGGCCAACAGTCCTCAGTTTATACATTAGTCGCCTATGTGGCACAGTATCAAAGGCTTTTGCAAAATCCAAATATACCACATCCACAGCTGTGCCTGAATCTAACTTCTTACTCACTTCTTCATAAAAACCAATTAAATTTGTCTGGCATGATCTATTTCTCATAAATCCATGCTGACTACTACTAATAAGATGATCTCTGGAGACAAAGTCAAGGATATGATCCCTTAACAAAGTTTCCATCACCTTCCCTACCACTGATGTTAGGCTTACAGGTCTATAGTTACCAGGCTGTGAACGACTACCTTTTTTGAATATTGGTATTACATTGGCTTTTTTCCAATCCAGCGGCACATCCCCAGACAAAAGCGAATCTGAAAAGATGAGACACAGTGGTCTTGCTAGAACTGAACTAAGCTCTTTTAAAATCCTAGGATGCAATCCATCTGGTCCTGGCGCTTTATTGATATTAACTTCATTTCCTCCCTGCACATTGTTACAATCCCTACTGTAAGGATTCTCAACAGTAAAAACCGATGTAAAAAAACGGTTTAGCAGATTAGCCTTTTCGGCATCCTCTACAACCACCTCAGCTCCATTATTTAATGGTCCCACATTCTCAGTCCTCATTTTTTTACCATTTATATACTTAAAAAACATCTTGGGGTTGGACTTGCTTTGTTCGGCAATCCGTATTTCATTTTCTATTTTAGCTAGTTTAATTGCTTTCTTGCACTCTTTATTACAACTTTTGAAGTCCCTGTAAGCCTGTTCTGTGCCTTCTGCTTTCAAAATTTTAAAAGCCCTTTTCTTTTTTTCCATTTCCCTTTTTACCTGAGCATTAAGCCATGCAGGAGTGGACCTAATTTTTTTACACTTGTTTCCTAAAGGTACCGATTTGGAAATGTTATAGTTTAATATCCCTTTAAAAGTGGTCCACATCTGCTCAGTATCTTTACCTAGAAACAGTTCCCCCCAGTCTATGAGCAGGAGCGATTCCTTTAAAAGCATAAAATTAGCTTTCCTAAAGTTAAAAGTTTTTGTTAAGCAAGTGCACTTTAGTTTTCTGCAACCTATATTAAATGACACTATATCATGGTCACTATTCCCTAAGCTTCCCATTACCTTCATCTCCAAAATGAGCTCTGGGTTATTAGATATCACCAGATCCAACAACGCATTCTTTCTAGTAGGAACTTCTACCATCTGTGAAAGAAAATGCTCATATAGGAAATTTAAGAACTTTATACCTTTTGAGGTGCTGGCAGTTCCATTACTCCAATCTATTTCAGGGTAGTTAAAATCCCCCATAACCAGAACATGCCCTATACCAGCAGCCTTCGCCAACTGCATATGGAGATTCATTTCCACCTCTTCCCCGGCATTTGGCGGCTTATAACACACTCCAACAATTAATTTACCTACCTTCTTGCTTCCTGTACACAGTTCCACCCATAATGTTTCTGCCGCATCGTTTGCTCCCCCATCTATTCCATCTTTTAAATTTGGCTTCAATTCCTGTTTAACATACATACATACTCCTCCTCCTTTCTTATTAACTCGGTCATGTCTAAATAAGGAGTATCCTTCAATATTTACTGTCCAGTCGTGTGAATCATTAAGCCATGATTCTGCTATACCAATTACATCATACCTTTCCTTTAACGCTATTATTTCAAGTTCGCCGGTTTTTCCAGCCAGACTCCTTGCATTTGTAAACATACATTTTAGATTATCAATTGATTTACTTCCATACATGGTCGTACATGCCTCCTTATCCTCTATGCTCCCCCCTCCTCCTTCTCCTCCCTCCGTTGTGTTACTAGCCCCCAGATCCCTAACTTCTCTATCTAAATCAAAATGGTTTTACAACATTGCCTATGCACATAGACCCGCTATCAGCTCGTTGCATTGCCTAAAGGGGGCAATAGAGAGCAATAGCTGCTCTCGGTACATAGCCCTAAAAGAGGTTCTGGCTAAATTTTATAAAACATGTACCATTGGTTTGATTCTATTTAGAATGGGCAACAATTTTCCATTCTATTTTTGTTACAGTAGCGTTTGTTTGGCATGTTGATAATCACAGTAAACTGAGTGGGTGGAATGATCATTTCTTTTGACTAAAATAAGGAAACGATCATATGTTAATTTTTTCCAGCCTGGGGAAACTGAAAAAGAGAACTTACAGATGTTCTGGGAAATCATAAAGAGTAGAAATGACTCTTTTGTACTTGAGTGGTGCATTCTGGGTTAAATGTCTCATAACAGTTATGCTGTGTGTGCCATAAACATCAGCTGTCTGTGGTGAGAAAACTGCTGCAATCTATAAAGCTGATGTTACACATGCTGATTTGGGAGAGATACTTTACCTGTCATACTGCGTATAATGTGAATCCCCTTCACACCCCAAAAAAACAAAGTTTCATGTGGTTTAACATTATTCTCCAACATTTCTCTGCTGACAATTTGCCTACTAATAAACTGTTGGGTAGGGATGGACCCGAACTTTATGTTCCCCAGACCGTGTTGCTGAGCGTGTGAGTTCATGCGCCACAAGCAGCAGCAAGATTCTAAACCACCCAATTTGGTTTAGCAAACCACATCTCATGGGGGCTGTCCTAGGAGCCACATGGCTGAGACAGGCGGGAGGACCCCAAATTAACCTTATAACCCCGTACTTCTTACCTTACTTACCTATATACTTTATTCCACCCCTTATTTGCTCCCTCCCTCTTTCCCTTCCCTTTACGACACAGGAGACTTGACTTTTTGGAGCAAAAGGGGTCCAGCTTTATTGTTTACAATACATGTTTCTAAAAACCACCTTTTAAACCATTTTAAAACCATTGAATTAACATTAACAATATATGTAACAATTTTAACCATAATGTATTTAACCACATAACTTTCTAATGGCTCACTGGAAGCTACCGTGAAACTTCTGCTCATCAGTCGTAAAGCACCGACTCGATGAGCGCCCTGTCCCTCTCCGTACCATCTCGGCCCATTGCCGAAAACCGAACTTGGAGCTGCCACCCACGTGGGCTAACTCCACCACCTGTCAACACCAGCCAGCTTCCAGTGACCCACCGCCACAACAGAATAGTCCTGACGCCTTAGGACTGTCTGTTCCCCCACGCCGCCGCCCAAGCCGTGCCTACTCCTTCCCGCAGGTCATAATTAAAGAATCCATGCAATATCGTTAAAGTGCACTCCGTCAGCTATGAACCAAACTTCTCTTCTATCTCGAAGTCCCTATGACTTATGTACATCCCCCCTTTCTAACCACGAACTTGCTAATATTCCCTGTTAATCTTCGTTCTAGTCCTCTCTACCCCTCTAACGCGCTTTGTATGACCTGCATTTCCTCCAATGCATGCGAGTCGTGATTTCCGACCATATCACCCCGCAAAGCGAAACGCAGCCCACACTCGAAGGAAGTCACCACTAATATCCTTCAGAGGGTTCTGCTTGGAACCGCGCAAAGGTCGTTACCCCCCAAATGAATTACTAAGATATCGGGAGGCCGTGAATCCTAATGCGTTCCATAAACTGGGGCAAAAGTTACCACAGCATACCCCTGCATCCTACACCAATGAACTGCTAGTTCCTCCCTGTCAAACCCCTTTGAAGACCTTTTTTCCATACTACAGCCCGTCTGGCCGCATGGTGAATAAGGAGTGTCCCATGATCCACACTGTGCCTGGGTGATCTAAAAGAAGAAGTAAAAAACTGTGATGCTTTCGGGGAAGTCACTCAGACTACATAAGTGCTTTATTGGTCGTATGTAACTTTAAATCTGACTGCCACCTCCCTACCTGCTTGATCTCTCCGTCCTCAAGGCCCCTCTGGCTGCCTCGGTGGCTGCTCCAATACGGATCCGTATTCCCTTGCTGGTAACCCCAGACTCTCTAAGCTTTTTCTCAAAACCGCTATAAATTGGTACCGAATAACGCAGTCCTATCTGAATGTAAAGAAGGGGGCCTTTTCCTTGTGGTCTAATCTCCAAGAATCTAGTCAAACAGTTTACTGGGCATACTGTGCTTCCTATGGCCGCTAGCCTGATGGTCCTACCTTTTCCTCTTGGGTCGGTTTTTGATCTTCGCAACCATATAGATAACTGACGTTCTGATCCTGCTATATCTGATTGTTGTAGCCCCCTATTCCTTTCTTTGACGGTGGCAGTAGTTCGCTGATGCGCAAAGCCCCAAGAATGCTAAAACAAATGCTGCCCTAAACAAATCGGCCTCGTAGTTGAGAAGCAATGTCTCCCAGTTTCTTAACTAATGCCTGCAGCAGTGTAAATGTATTGGTCTGCGTTGGTCATTCTGCCTGTAGCCCTTATTGTAACCTTTTAAAGCCTGCCGACCACTGGGTCCTTTGTCCATCGTCGCACCTTGCACCTTGAAGTGAAAAGACAGCCCCGCCATTCTCGCTGATGCTACTGAAACCGATAAGCAAAACACGGAGTAGGCTGCTCCTGTCAGTCGTATAAAAGCATCATTTTATTGTGAAACATCCATTAGAAGACCGCAGTGCTAGGTACAAATACAAGGCATACTCGAAGAGACACTGGTGATGCCTGAGCGTTTCGTGACGTCCGTCACTTCATCAGAGGCAAATCACCATAGAGGTAAGTCGCTATTTAAGGACTAAACCAAGGAGGAGCTACAAATGGGAAACATGTGTAGCCAATCAACAAAATTAAAAACATCAATGTTGTATATACTCAAAAACAGAAGTAGCGGTACACAAGGAGATGTGTAGGAAAGACTATAATTCTATATATACAAAGTGTAAGGTAACTAAATGAACAATATGTCATCCAGATACATATCATATATATAATAATCGAACAACACCAACAAAGGTATAGATATATATGTACATGAAATAAATTATACAGATAAAGAGACTCAAAATGATCACAGCACATACCAAGTGTATATAAAGAGGTAGGTGCAATGTACACCCACTAGATATAAATACTAATGTAAATATGAGAAACTAAAGATACAAATATATGCACTGTAACTTAAATATGATGGCTCGAATGGACATGAATAGTATAGTATGCTTAAATGTGACAAAGTAAGCATGTATGTATGAAATTAATTGAATAAAGACATTACCAATATGTATCATTTTGAGGACAAAATAAGATATATATATGTGTCTAACCTGTATGTCTAATATGGAAGATACAGTTGGGTATAGAGATATAATTAAGTGGAGAGATACGCTGATTATCAGAGATATTAATCTAGAAGGCTGATAGTTCAAAATCTCTATTTAAACCCGTAGGGGATATGGTTTTCATGGTATACATCCACTTAGCCTCCTTCTTAAGAACTTCTATCAATATCTCCTTTTCTATATCTATCTTACAAACATCAATAGCCTGAAAGGAGATGTCTGTCTTGCTGTAGTGGTCTAATACCACTGTTTGGCTATAGCAAATCTTATATCACATTTCGGATGGCGTTCATGTGTTTCTGTAATGCGTTGGCCAAAGGTTCTGATGTTTTTGCCAATATATTGAAGGCCACAGAAACAGGTGGCCAAATATACTACACACCCTTAGTTTTGCAATTTGCAAAAAATTTTTATTGTATATTCCTCTCCATGGAGTTGCTTTTAAACTGTTTAGATGATTTTTAAAATTTACATGCATTACATCTAGGACATGTTACATTTAAAACACCCAACAGTGGATAGCCATGTTTCCACTGAAGGTGAAGATCTAAACAGACTGGAGATACTATGGAACCAATGTTCCGAGCTTTACGGAATGAGAATTGGGTCCCTCAGATAGACGGCGACCCAAAATAGGGTCATCCAAAAGGATGCCCCAATATTTGGACACAATCTGTCTCACTTTATAATAACTTTGTGTAGTAAAGGTTAATGTTACATATGTGAAACTGGTGTCTGTCTTGATGTCTAATTCTTTTATTTTTATTTTTATTTTTAGTATTGACATCTAGTAAATTTCCCTTCTGAGAAGAACTGCTTTATCGTATGCTTTTTTAATATCTGGAATTCTATAGCCCCGAGATACAAGTCATCCCATAAGTCCATGGCTTCTGTGTGAAGTTATCCCATGTAGAGCTGATGCGACGAAGTCTACAAACTGGCTGTATGAATGCCTCTAATGGTGGTGTGTGGATGACAAGAGGTGGCGTGTAAAAGAGTGTTGCAGAAATTGGTTTACGATATAGTTTGGTATCTATACAATTTGATTGCTGGTAAATTTGACATCTAAAATTCTATTTCATATGTATTATAGTTATATGTAACATTATGTCGAGTCCTGGGTGTTACAGAAAGACACAAAAGTATCTATATTTAGTTCGTTAGAATCCTCCCAAATTATGATGATGTCATCAATATAGCGAAAATATTTCACTATATTGTGCAAGAAGGATTATCCTGATGGTATATTATTTGAGTTCCCAAAGACCCTGTATAGGTTGGCATAGGATGGGAAAATTTCGCCCCCATCGCAGCCCCTTTAGATTGTATATAATAATGGCTGTCAAACATAAAAAATTAGTAGTCATAGATACTTCAAACTGGATAGAATAAATTCATTTTGTAAATTTGGATATTCCATATAGTGATATACCAAAATTTAATGGATTCAATACCTTTATGGTGTTGTATGGATGAATACAAAGAGGATACATCCATAGTGAGCCATCGTATGTGGGCTCCAGGTCATCATTCAGTTTATTAATAATATCTGTAGTGTCTCATATATAGCTGGGTAGTCTGAAAACGAAAGTATCAATAATGTGTCAACGTATCCTCAGATGTTCGTTGAGGGAACCAATGCCTGACACTATGGGTCTTCCCTTAACGTTGTCAACATTTTTGTGTACCTTGGGAAACCAATGAAAGATAGGTATAACCGGTTTACTAAACATATAGATGCTCAAATTCGTCCAATGTGAATAGTATCAACGTACCATTCTCTAAAATTTCCCTCAATTTCATGGAAAATATGGACGTGGGATCATTCTTTAATGGTAAGTATGTGGTGGAATCTCCTAATTGCCTTTTAGCTTCAGAAATATATTAAGAATCTAATACAACTATAGAGCCCCCCCTTTGTCGAGGGACGTATAAAACATATTTTTATTGTTGGATAGATCCTTCATATCTCTACGTTCTGGCATTCATATACTTTTGGTTTTAGTGGTTAAATTCAAAGAGTCTAGTTTCCTCGTCACTAATCGATAAAAAATTATCAATTGTGTGCTTTTACTGTGAAAGGGATAAAAGTTGGATTTTTTTCTTTAAACCTGAGTGTCTACCATGGGAATACCTGGCCCATCATACAGAAACCGATACATTATTTTCAAACATATTATCGATCCACCAAAGCAGGCTTGTTCTCTCCTCTTCCTTGCCATGCATTCTATATCTGTCCTGTTTAAATTGCCACCAGTCTGCCCAGCCCTTGGCGTATTTTTTCCTTGTGATTGTGCTATGGACCTTTTTATCAGTTCAGTAAGTCCCCTGCCGCTAATTCCCAAAGCAAGGGGGGGCATGAAAATTTCTCCTCTGTCTGTTGGGGCCAACTGGTGAAACCTGTGCCACTGGCAACGAGACAATGCGTCCGCAATGTTATTTTGTACCCCTGGAATGTGTTGGGCCCCCTGATTAGTATGTTGCCCTGCAGGCACCGCAGCACTAAGTGTCTCAACAGCTGATTACAGGCGGAGATGCGGATGTTAAATTATTGAGAGCCTGTACTACGCTGTTTTATCGCAGTGAAATAGTACCTTTCTATTTTAATTGTTCGTCGTCCATATCTCTACAGCGACGACTATTGGGAACAACTCCAAGTAAGACAAATTCCTTGTTAATCCTTTTTCCCTCCAATTGGTGGCCATTTTTCTGCACTCCATTGTCCCCTTAGGTATGCCCATAGCCTGTGGTTGCCTGATGCATCCGTAAAATTTGCAGATCAACGTTTATATCTCTTCTAGTTGCCAAGGGTTTTTCCGTTGTAAGTTTCCAAAAAGGCTCCCCAGACCCTAGATCCCTTCTAATCTCCTTGTTAGCCTACACAGTGGTGAGGGCAAGAGATACCCTTTGTCGCCAGGGACAGTCCTCCGTGAGAATACTCTACCCATGGGCATAACCCTGCACGCAAAGTTTAATTTCCCAATAGAGACTGTACATGGCGCAGTGGTAGCCTCTTACAGTGTTTTGCCTGCTATTTTTTAGTTTTGCTGCAACTCCGATTTTTTGCTGGGCATCTAAATTCCATTGATGGGAATCTAACTCTATGCTAAAAAACTCAGTACTGTCGTTGGACCCTCGGTTTTATCTACGCTATGTGGTATTCCAAAACGATGTGCTACTCGCTTCATCGTTTCTAGTAGAAAGGAGCACTGTTGTGTTCCGGCCTGGCCGATAAACGGAAGTCTTCCAGATAGTGTATCACAAATCGACTCCTGCTTCCAATCTGACCACCCATTCCACAAATGTGCTGAAGCATTCAAATGGCACATGATTTTGACACCCCATCGGCAGACATTTATCCACGTAATACTTGTTGTTCCATTACAACCTAACACAATGGAGCACTGTGGGTGTATTGGTAACAATCGAAACGCTGATTCGATATCCGTTTTTTGCCAACAGTGCCCCTTGTCCGGCCTTTCAAGCATTGTAACGGCCCTATCGAATGAGGTGTAAGATACCTTGCATTCTTTTGTCGATATCGTCATTTACCGATCCGCCCTTGGGGTAGGACAGATGGTGAATGAGCCTAATTTTCCTGCTCCTTTTTGGTACTAGGCCTAGTGGGGATACCCGAAGATTATGAAATGGCGGTGTGTTAAACGGCCCTGCCATGCGCCCTAAATGAACCTCTTTTTCCAATTTGTTATCTATAACTGTGGGATTTTGGTAAGCTGACTTAGGTTACGTGATGTTATTGCTGTTTTGTTTGGCTTAAGGGAATACTGAAACCTTTGTTTGAAACCCTGGTCAAGCAGCGTTGCTGCTTGACGGTCCCTATAAAGGTTTAGGAAAGGTGCCATCACGAGTACGTTCACCGGCGTTCCTCCCCTTTTCTTGTAGTGTCACTGTATCGTCTGTCTGCCTACCTCTTTTGAAGACATCTATTAAATCCGTGGGGTCCCCCGCAATGTGAGCAGTCATGCTTGAATTTGCATGCCTGCCCAAATTTGCATTGGCCTTCATTGAGGCCCAACAAAAAAAAAAAAAACAAAAAAAAAAAAAAAAAAAAACAAAAACAAAAAAAAAACAAAAAAAAAAAAAAAAAAAAAAAAAAAAAAAAAAAAAAAAACAAAAAAAACAAAAAAAAAAAAAAAAAAAAAAAAAAAAAAAACAAAAAACACCAAAAAAAAAAAAAAAAACCTCCCCCCCCCCCCCCCCCCCCCCTCCCCCCCCCACCCCCCCTCAACCCCCCCACGCCCCCCACCCCCCCCCCCCCCTCCCCCCCCCCCCAACCCCCGCCCCCCCCCCCCCCCCCCCCCCCCCCGCCCACCGCTCCCCCCCCTCCCCCCCCCCCCCCTCCCCCCCCCCCCCCCCCCCCCCCCCCACCCCCCCCCCCCCCGCCCCCGCCCCCCCCCCCCCCCCCCCCCCCCCCCCCCCCCCCCCCCCCCCCCCCCCCCCCCCCCCCCCCGACCCCCCCCCCCCCCCCCCCCCCCCCCCCCCCCCCCCCCCCACCCCCCCCCCCCCCCCCCCCCCCCCCCCCCCCACCCCCCCCCCCCCCCCCCCCCCACCCCCCCCACCCCCCACCCCCCCCCCTCCCACCCCCCCCCCCCCCCCCCTCCCCCCCTCCCCCCCCCCGTTACCCCCCCCCCCCCCCCCCCCCCTGCCCCAAAAAAAACCCCTTCCACCTTGGTTGAAATGCTGAGGGGGTGGCGAAATCCCCCCCAGACACCCCCGAAAGGTGTCTTGAAGGTCGTGGGGCACGATGAGTTCATAACCGAGACCTCCATATCCCTATGGTCCCATTGGATTCCCTGTCTCTGACTGTTTTCTTTGCCTTGAACTGTTCATCCTAAATTTTAAGCCAGGTATTCCCTCCGAATGGTTTCTATAGCCTAAAATACCGTCTAAGTAGCAAAAAAAGTGCTGATTCGTCACGAGCCTATTTGCCTACCTAGTACGCTAACCTGAAGAAATGGAAGGCTTTCAACCAATTATAAAAGTCCGTGGATAAGCCTATCCTCCTGGTTTCTTCACTCCTTCCTAAATTCCTCCTGCTTGGCTAGTCGATCTGTTTGTTTCATCTACTGGGAGTAATGCAAATAAATCTAACAAACTCTCCTTTCAAATGGCGTTCTCATCAGCTCGCTTTTAGGTGGGCACTCCAGGGGCCCTCGGCAAGGTAAGTTGGGGGGGAACCCTTGGAGAAATCTGACACCCTCACCTCCTTACCAACTTTTCTTAATTGGCCTTCATTATCGATGGTTCGACTTCTGGTGCAAGCCTCGCACATCCCTTGTTCGTTGTCGCAGCAACTCCTACCTAATCGGTCCACCTGTTCTGCCCCCAACCATGCCTATCTTGGATCTAATGCGTTTACCGTTACCGCGTTACTACCAATACTTGCCTGTGACGTGTCTTCTCCCATGGGTCCCTCTGCTGCTAACCTGACCTCCCATGCTTTCATTAATTCCCTCAAACCTCCAAACCTTTCCTGCTTCTGAATAACGTGGCCTGTGGGATAGAGTAGTGGACTGAGTGGGTGTGTTTGTCGTGTGCGTGAGGGAGCCAAGACCCCCGTGGGTTAACTTACCAATTAGCTGGTCAGCTCTTGCTGTGCCGACTGCCGTGGGTACCCCGGACGCTGTCCCTGCAGAAGGTACTGCGATGACGCTTCTGAGTGTCGGTCTCTCCTGGTCCTCTGAGCTGCTGTCCTCTGTCCCTCTGTTGTTGTCCTCCTGTGCCGATGTCCCAACTCTTCTCCCCTTCTGTGTTTGAGGCCTGGCTCTTGTACATCCTCCTCTCTGCCTTTGGTGTGATCCCTCCCTGTCCTGCACTGTCTGCCTCACTGGTGCAGGAGAGGGGGATCGTTGCTGTGCTGCTGCTGCTGCTTGTTGCTGGTCTGCTGGCTGCCCCTCTCCCCTGTGGAGTGGGCGTGTATTCCGGGCTGGGTCCGTTGTGTGCCTCTTCTGTTTTCCGGCGCTGCTGCTCCTATGTGCCGGTGCTGTCGCCTGTGCTGACGTCACGGCTCTGCGACGTCCCCTTCCTAGGTCTCGCGATGTTCCCGCCGGCGCCGTTGATGATGTCATCGGTCCGCGACTTCCCTCTGGATCTCCCGCTCGTTCCGATCTGGGCCTAACACTCGCGCTGCTCCTCCTCTTCGCGGGTACTGCTGCTCCAGGACTCAGGCGTCTCGGTGGTCGGGTCCTCCTTCTGCTCCTGGTGTCTCCGGCGTCCGGTAGTGTGGTGATCCTTGCAAGTTCGGCCTTCAGCCAGTCGCCGCCTCTGGATGCAGCGTTCGTCCGGAGCTGGTGCAGAAGCTGGTCGATCTCCGCCATGGCTGTCACGGGAAGCCCTGAGTGAGTAGCTCGATAGCTCTGGGTGTGTAGCCCAATAGCTTTTTTGTGTTTAACAGCTCGCAGGGAACCCGTGAGGCCGCGATTCTTTACTTCTGGTTGTTCTTTTCTTCTTTCTCTGCTGGAACTTCTTCTCTCTCCGTCTGCTTTCCTCTGCCCACGTCTGTCTCTTCTTCCTCCCCCTTTTTCTACCTTCCTCTCTCTCACCTGCAACATTGTTGCAAACTTCCCTCCAATCCCTAGCAGCGATCTCCTTACCCAATCCCTACTTTGCCTTTTTTAAATCTGCCTGTCACCATCCTCTTCTCTTCCCTCTTTCTATTTCACCCCCCAGTTCTATGTCTATTTTAACCCTTTCAAATCCAACTCTACCTGCGTTCCCCCTCCCTATCAGCCATGTGTCCCTTTGCTTTTACTGCACTGGACTTCTTTACCATGGAGGAGGAAGCCAGCAAAAAATGAACACTGGTAGGGGGAGGGAAGGGAATAGGCAAAAAAACCCCAATGCATTCAAATATGCTAACTAGCTAACAAATAACATTAAGTTGTTTTTGTGGTGTACATATCCTTTAAGGGCTAGGCCACATCAGGGCATTTTAAAAAGCACACACTAGTGTGGCCTAATTGAAGTGGCCACACTAAGGTGCACTGGGAATGTTTGGGCTTGCGATCTGTTGTTCAGAGTGCATGCAGACACCAAAACAACAGGGATTGCAGCACAAGCGTGCTTAGTGTGGCCTTGGTGTAATTGCCCCAATAGACAGAGCACATTTACAAAGCTGTGTCTCACCTCTTCCTTTGCTGTGGTTGCTAGGTGATTTATAAAATTAACCTGTGGGTACCAGGTCAGCTCCCATAATCCACCTTAACAGGGCACACCCAGGCATGTGCATAGAATACAGAGTCCATCGGGACCTGTCAGACTAAATGGTGGAGGATCGAGCAATCAGGTAAGTACCTTACCTTCGTTCCTGACTCCTGCAGGTTTTATTGAAAAGTGGGAGGTAAGACACAGCTCCTTTAACTCCCATTCTTCAATAGACCTGACTATCAAAATACCTGCTGGGACAGAGCATCATCAGCTGCATCACAAGCCCTGCCCCCAAACTTCTAAATAATTTTTAAAGCAAGCAACAAGCCTGAAAAGTAAAAAAATCCATAATGTTTCTATATATAGAGGAATTGACAGAGAACAGTTGCAGAGTTGTAAATAGCTTCAGAACGGATCGATTTTTGGGGGTAGGGTTTCTTACGCAGAACATCATGTGACAGTGACTGTCACAGAGACTCAGACAGACAGGACAGACCATGAAAACTTTACCAACATATGACTTACTGTAGAACCCAGAGAAGCTATAAGCTTGTTTTAAAGGTACAAAAGAGCTATGTTAAATAGAGAGCACTTCTATGGGGACTATAGTTACTCTTTAATATACATGGTAAATACACGTTTAATATAATATAATGGAATGGTGGGGGTTTGGGACTTCTGAAGTGCAAAGTATATTTAGTTGGGAAGTAGTATACCTTAATCTTGTTGTGACTACTGGTTTCATTCCGATTTCCAATTTTCCAATGCTTAGTAAATAAACCATGGTAACTTACTGTAGATGTCTCAAACACCTGGAAAATGGTCAGGGGAACACATGAATCATCAAAACTTAAAATCGAATCTCCTTCATGCAAGCTATTTTTAAGCTTCTGCATGTATATGTGAGGCTATTTTTTCGATAACCCTGGAAAGTAGCCTTGAATGCGGTAACCCTCAAAAGCAGCCTTGTATTTTCAGTTTATATATATATCAGATATGAATGTGTGTATACAATAAAATTTATTGAAAGGTTCCCTGAATACTATTGGAATAACCCTCGAAAATAGCTCTGTACTTTTGGGCTTATAGTAAATCCGGAAAGTTCTGCAGTCTAAAAGTTCTGATCAGTTCTGAATGTATCATAACGTAACTTCGGATCCTGGAGTTCCTCAGACCCAAAATCCATCTCTTGTTGTGACCTCTTAGTCCCACAGGATCATAAAGTTGCTTTGTGCATCACCTTAGAGCTCACTGACCCTTTATACCACCTGGCTCATTTGACATCCCTCCTAGCTCTAACACGGACTCATGCATGTGCGTTCCATTAATAAGATGTGAGCCTGAACTCATAATGGACTCATAATGGGGCCCTCTTTGCTACTGTTAATGTACTTTGCACTGCATACATTGGGGGGAGGAGTTCAATATGGCACTATAGTTGTCCTTTATTTTGCTAGATTATAATAATAAAAATAAATACAGTGGGAAAAAATTAAAAAACATAAATTGTCCCATAGGTTTTTTTCACCAACTATCTTTGTTAGTTGTAAAAATTGGATCCCAATCCCTACTTTCCAATAGTGATAAATATGTACAGGCTCATTTACCCAGAGCTGTAAATCATGGGCGTTAGATGATTTTTGTGTAACTCGCGCATCCGACGCTAATATGGAGTTAAAGTCGCGCAAACCGGTAGCGACTTTATCGTTAATTTACCTCCATATATTTGAGGCCCGTAATGTTTTTCTATTGCCCCAGCGCTTATTATGATGTGTTACCGGCTATAGGGGCACTGCTCCATAGTGTGATATATGTTATCAATGTTTTTCTATTGCAGTCAACAGAAAGTGCAACAACCGAAGCCAGTAACATGGAATCTTGTATTCCCATGTAAAGAATGTTCTATACACACAACAGGCTATAAGCTGCTTATCCAAGGAAAGACACGTACAGCTGTTATTTCTAATTAGTTTTTTTCCTATCTGTTGCTTTAGTTTTTTGTTTTTTTTTTGGTAAATTAAATCCAACCCTTCCAGCAGTGTTTTTGTAGATTTCCTGGGGGGTTTCAGGAACAGGTACTTAAATGAGCAGATCATTTGGCTAGGTTTATTTATTTAGTTAGTTTTGTATGATGTTCAGTGCTAATTAAATACAGGGGAAAAAAAACATAATGGGAAATAATCACTGCTATGAAAAATATTTGCCTTGTAATTTACTGGAATTGTTTTGGCAGCAGATTTTGCATCTTCTAGCAGATGTTATTGCTTCTGCCAGCTCATTGGCTCTTACGTTGGGTTTTATGCCTTGATGTCACTTCAGCTAATGAAAGAGCAAATCAGCTGCTGCCTTGCTTTATTTTACTTGCTTTTTCTCTTAAAGAGAACAATCTACGGAGCTAATGTCCAGAATAAAAAAAAATACAATCAAGAAGAAATAACACAGAATGAGAAAGAAATTGAGTTTTCTTACAAATAAGCAATACATGGCCTATCTGAATGCCCAATTGTTCTAAAATATTCCACAACCAGGAATATAATACAATACAGTATATCTAGTTCACCTTTTTCAGCTACTAGACTTTTTTTTATTGGACATGTTAAGAGAGATAAACAGACACTAGTTGATGGTACACAGGAATTAAAATGGTAGCACCAATATTTTTCAGCTGTCTGAATGTATAATTCATTAAAGGCCACACAAATACTGTACCTGTGAATTGGCAAGTTCTAGCCAACCGGCTAGCCAAAGGCTCATACACATGTGCGATTGCGGGTACTGACCCGCGACACATGATGTGTGTGCAAGGCTATTTCAGCCAATAATCATGCTGTGTATGGGCACTTTGCCGGCCAAAATGGGCACTTGGTTCAAGATCTGGCCGGTTGGGCACCGATTCCCTGACCGAACGGCTGTTTAAGTCGACACTTTGCGATTATCGGCCGAAACGGCATTGCATACACATCGTGCGTCGTGGGTCAGCACCCACAATCCCATGTGTTTATGAGCCTTAACATGTATAGACTGCTAGATATACAGGATGATAAGACTTACAGTAAGATAATTATTTCTAGTATAGACATTTGCAAACAACCTAAGTACCCTATTACAAATGTACAACCTATCATAATGTGTTTATGATTGTAGGAAAACAACACAGGCACTGGGAGAACACACTGGCAAAATCTGGCAAAAGGACACATGGCAGAGGGGGAACTTAGTTAAGAATAGGGGAGCAGAACAGCAGAGGCGTCACTAGTCAACCAGGACAGCAGCAGAGAGACCAACTCTTAGGAGTGTCGTCACAGTGCCATCTACAGGAACAGCGTCTGGGGTGTCCACGGCAGTGTGTCCATGGCAGTCGGCACAGCAAGAGCCGACCAGCTAATTGGTGAGTTACCCCTGTCTTGGCTTATCCTGCACAGCACACACAAACAACCAGTCCACTACTCAAACACACAGGCTAGAGCAGATTGATTCAGGTAATGGGAAGTTTGCTGAGTTTTTTGTAGGCATGAGGGAACTTATGAAACTCTGGGAGTTTAGGCTTGCAGCGGAAGGATCAGTAGGAGAGGGTACAAAACATGCAGAAGATAGGGGTAATACGCAAGATGAGAATGAAGTCGATCCACGACAGGTGTGGTTAGGTGCAGATCACATGGCGGGAACGCTAGTTCCACGCGAACAATGTACTAACGCCGCCGCTCCTGCGGTCGAATTACCTGTTTCAGGATCCCAAGTGAAGGGCAAAGACAGTAAAGCGGATAAAGTGTTGGATTTCTCCAAAGGTTCAACATACCTTTGCTTAGAGGGCCCACTAGGCACCCATTTAAAAACCGAATTAAGAAAACTCATTTGGAAAGGGGGGTATGTAGACTTATTTGTGTTCCTCCCGGCTGACCGGGTACAATTAGAATGATTAACTAGACAAGAAGAATACAAAAAGGAAGATGAAGAAACTAGGAGGATAAGGCTTATACCACAAACCTTTCACAACTGGTTGAAAGCCTTCCTTATCTTCAGTAGCGTACTAGGCAAAAAGGGCTCTGAGCGAATGCTAGGCACTTTTTTGCTACCTAGATGGTATTTTCAAGGCATACAAAACATTTGGAGGGATAGCCTGGTTAAAATATGATGAACAGTTAAGGCAAAGAAAAGCAGTGAGAGCGGGAATCCAATGGGACCACAGGGACATGGATCTCTGTATGAAACTCACGTGCCCAAGCAGGCCTTCAATGACCCCCTTTCGAGGGGGTGCTGGGGGGGATTTCAGCCCCCTCCCTCAGCATCTCTCACCAAGAAGGGCTTTTGCTGGGCCTTTAATGAGGGCCACTGCAAGTTGGGACAGACGTGCAAATTCAAGCACGATTGTTCACACTGTGGTAGATCTCATGGGTTCACCTGATGCTTCAAAAGAGGCAGGCAAACAGGATGATACACCGACACTACAAAAAAAGGGGGGGACGCCAGTGAACAAACTCGCTATGGCACCTTTCCTAGGGCAGTGACGCTGCTAGAACAAGGATTCCGGCAGGGTTTTATTATCCCCTTTAAACCAAATAAAATGCCAACTAATTCCCGAACCCTCCAATCAGCATACAAAAATGTCACAACATTAACTGACAAGATAGACAAAGAAGTCCAAAAAGGGTAAATGGCAGGGCCCTTTAATGAACCGCTGTTCACCAACCTGAGAGTATCCCCTCTAGGCCTAGTACCAAAGAAATAACCAGGAAAATTTTGTCTTATTCACCATCTGTCTTATCCCCAAGGTGGTTCAGTGAATGACGATATCGATAAAGAAACATGTAAGGTCTCATACACTTCTTTCGATAGGGCTGTCACACTACTCAGAAAGGCCGGACACGGGATGATGTTGGCAAAAAACAAAATTGAATCAGCGTTTTGATTGTTGCCGGTGCATCCACAGTGCTTCCATTTGTTAGGCCGCAGGTGGAACAACAAGTACTTCTTAGATAAATGCCTGCTGATGGGGTGTTCCATATCATGTGCCTTCTTTAAAGGCTTCAGCACATTTGTGGAATGGGTGGTCAGGTTAGAGGCAGGAGTCAATTTGGTAATACATTACCTTGACGATTTCCTCTTTGTTGGCCAGGCCGGAACACAACAGTGTGCTTTCGATTGGAAACAATGAAGCAAGTGGCATATCGTTTTGGAATACCATTAGCCATAGATAAAACAGAGGGCCCAACAACAAGTTTTTTAGGCATTGAGTTAGACTCACAGTTGATGGAATTTAGGTTACCCAAACAAAAAACCGAGGAACTACAACAACTAGTACATCAGGCGTAACACTGCAAGAGGCTATCACTGCACCACGTATAGTCTCTGTTAGGAAAATTTAACTTTACATACAGGGTCATGCCCATGGGTAGAATATTCTCTACCCATGGGTAGAGAATATTCTACCCATGGTATTTCTCGCCCTCACCACTTTAGGCTCAGTAAGGAAGTTAGAAGGGACTTAGCGGTTTGGGGAGCCTTTCTAGAAACCTACAATGGCAGAACTCTATGGCAACGGGAGGAAACATCTAACGTTGAACTGCAATTGTTCACCGACGCTTCTGGTAGCTATGGCTATGGGGCATACCTGAGAGGAAAATGGAGTGTTCCCAATAGTCATCGCGGTCGAGAGATGGCACTAACAATTAGAAAATAGAAAGGTACTCATTCACTGCGACAATAGCAGTGTAGTACAGGCTCTCAATACTTTAACATCCGCATCTCCACCAGTAATTAGGCTACTGAGACACTTAGTTCTGCAGTGCCTCCAGGGCAACATACTAAATAGGGCCCAACACATTCCCAGGGCACAGAATAACATTGCAGGCGCATTGTCTCATTGCTAGTGGCACAGAGTCCCACAGTTAGCCCCAACAGCGTGGAAGGAGAACCATCCATGCCCCCCCCCTTGCTTTGGGAATTAGCGGCAGGGGACTTGCTGAATTGGTAAAAAGATCCATAGCACAGACTACATGGAAAAAATATGCCAAAGTCTGGTCAGATTGGTGGTTATTTAAACGACAGAGGCACACAATACACGGGAATGAAGATGACAGAACAACCCTACTGTAGTGGATCGATAACATGTTTAGTGAGGGGATACCGGGAAAATAGCATCAGCAAGAATAGCGGGTTTGTCATTTCACTTTCGGGTACAAGGTTCCACAGACTGGACAAAAGATCCAGTAGTCAGGCAGGCCTTAAAGGGTTATCGTAAGGGATACATTCAAAATGACCAACACAGACCAATTACATTCACAGTGTTACAAGCACTAGTGACAAAGATAGGGGACATATGTTTCTCAGCCTAATACTCCGAGTTATTTAAGGTAGCATTTGTTCTGGCATTCTTTAGCGCCTTGCATATTGGTGAACTACTGCTGCCATTGCGTAAAGGAAAAAGGGGCATACAGCGATCAGACATAATGGTATCTGAGGGACAAGTATCAATATGGTTACCCAGATCAAAAACGGACCAAAGGGGAAAAGGTAGGACCATCAGGTTGGCATCCCAGTATGCCCAGTATGCTGCTTGAGCAGTTTCCTAGAGATTAGGCCACAAGAAAAGGGCCCCCTCCTTTTGCACCTAGATGGGTCGGCTTTATCCCGCTACTAATTTATAGCAATCCTGAGAAAAGGGCTAGCGAGCTTGGGACTGCCACCAAAGGAATACGGGTCCCACTCCTTCCTCATAGGTGCAGCCACCGAGGCAGCCCAGTGGGGCCTCGGTGACGCAGAGATCAAGCAGATAGGAAGATGGCAGTTGGACAGGTTTAGAAGCTACATACGACCACACAAATCACTTATGTAGTCAAGCATGATGGCCAATAAATCACTGCAAGCACTATACTTCTCATTTTAGATCAACCAGGCAGAGTATGGATCAGGGGATACTCTTTCATCCACCATGCGGCCAGATGGGCCTCGATCCGAGTAAAGGGTTTACAACTGGGATTTTATATGGAGGAGCTAGCGGTTCATTGGCTAGGGCGCAGGGGTATGCTATGGTGCAATTTTTTGCCCCAATTTATGGAATACATACGTCTTCATCACCCTCCCCATATTCTAATAATTCACCTAGGGGGTAATGACATAAGCGCAGTAACGAGCAGAACACTCATGAAAGATATCAAATGTGACCTCCATCGGATGTGATCTGCATTCTCTACAGTGAGCATCATATGGTCGGAAATCACAACACGCCTGCATTGGAGTGACTGCAGGTCATACAAAGCCACAGAGAAGACCATAACAAAGGTTAATAGGGCCATTACTAAGTTAGTAGTCAGAAATGGGGGTATGGTCATCAGTCACAGGGATTTTAAGATGCACAAACAAGTTTGGTTCATTGCTGATGGAGTACACTTAAATGACATTGATTTGGACCTCTTTAACTTCGACCTGCAGGAGGGAGTAGGCACAGCTTGGTCGGTGTGGGGCAACAGAAAGTCATAAGGTGTCAAGACTTTCTGTTGTGGTGGTGGGTCACTGGAAGCTGGCTGGTGTAAAAGGTGGTGGAGTTAGCCCACGGGGTGGCAGCTCCAGGTTCGGTGTCAAGAGTGGGCCGACGGGACGGCAAGGACAACAGGCGCTTATAGAGTTGTTGCTTTTATGACTAATGAGCAGAAGTCCCGCGGTAGCTTCCAGTGATTCATCAGCAGGAAAGTTTATACATTTGTTATAAGGTGATATATGTTATATCTGTTGGAATTGTTAATATAACGTTTAAATGGTAAAAGGTGGTTTTTCTGAAACACATGTATGTAACAAATAAAGCTGTGACCCCTTTTGCTCCAAGTCTCCTGTGTCATAAAGGGAAGGGAAGAGGGGAGGGAGCAGAAAGGGGTACAATAGAAAGTACCCAGGTAAGCAGGTGCTAAAGCAACAAAGGGTTTGGGGTTGGTCAAGCTCATCCCTCCTACCTCGGCCATGTGTTTAGTCCCAGTTGGGTTATTACTTCTGGTGTGAACACATGCTTTGTATGGTTAGCACTTGATATTAAATGAATATGGAGATTTATCATGTGGACAATACACTTATTATTGTCCTTGGTATTCACTATCTACCTCATGGGGAGGCCCAGGTCTGTGTTCAGAAGTTAAAGTGTGCTAACCAATTTAATAATCTATCTTAGAGATGGCTGAGCAGATTTTGCAAAAGATACCGTGCAACTAGTGCAAGCAATTCAATATTTGCTTTGCGCTACTATTCGCACAGCATTTTAACGACCTTTCGGGATTTATCCACAGCCACAAAGTGAATATTAATTCCATTGCGGAAGATTTACACAGTAATAAAGAAGTTTTGATTACCCAAGAACTATTTACCTAACAAACAGGTGTTCTTCATAATTTTGTAGATTGCCCTGTTCTATGTCAGATATTAATGGTTGCTGGTGTTCTAGGAACACTAAACCGGCAATATTAAGTAATTGAAATCTGTTACTATTATTCACAGGGAAGTGAGAACACTTATTCCCACGTCCCTGTGAATGATAGAATGTCCAGGGAACAGTGATACACTTACCTTACTGGCGCTCCACTAGGGACTCCTCCTCAGCTGTCAGGCGTGCTGTCCTGATTGTAGCTCGGTGGGGACAGCCCAGATGATAGCTGACAATGAGACGTGAGTGGAGAGCTGGTACTGTAAATGTATCGCTGTTCTCGGGTGTTCTACTATTGAAATAAATGGATTTTTTATGTAGTTAACAAATTATTTAAAATCTGTTTAGTGTCCCTTTTAACAGAGTAGAGACACAGAGTCACCACGCTCAGTAGAAAGCTAAGATTAATATCTACATTTAATGCACTAACTGCAGGAATAACAAGGACATGTATAGTATTTAGGAAGAAGGATCAGCAAAAAATCACTTGAAAATTGCTGTTGCAATGCAGGATAAACTCACCATTACTGTTACAGACACAAACTTAATATTAACCAGTAGGCCCTAAAGCAAATACAAATAATGGCAAAGATATATCTTCATTTTAACTTTGCAAATAACTAAACGGTGTTACTATTGTATTGACATTGAATTAATATTGTATTAAACACAGACACTCCATGATCAGTTAAAAGCTAAGTTTAATATGTACTATCATGCACTCAGTAAGTAGAGTCCTGCATGGGTCTAATTTTCCAGACCCCAACCCACAGAACCCATACCCAACCCGCCACCTGCTTTTCTATCTGTTACATATCCGTGACCCGACCTGCAAGTTTTGGACCTGAAACCCAACCAGCTTTTAGTCTTTCTTCTTAAAATTTGTACAGGGAAGTTAAAAAAAATAGTCTAAAAGTTAAAATAAATATTTTATTCAGAACCAAAAATGTTAATAGTAATTAACCTACCATACTACTAAAATATATAGCAGGGGTCTTCAACTTCATCCAAATGTCTGAAAACTACAACTCTCATCATTCCCTGGATGCCTTCTGATATTGAGAGTGCTGTAGTGGATGCTGGGAGTTATATTTTTTAAACAAATGTAGGCCCACAGGTAGGACATCCCTGGTATAGAGTACAATGTACAGTACAGAGCAGGTAGGGTGATCCCTCTTCCATCAAAACCAAGTAAAGGAAACTTTATATCTATATAATATATCCCTACTGTGACCAACTACCCATGGGTCATTGGACATATCAATATTGTACGTTCCTTGGTTCATGTATGGGCGATAATATAATAGTCATATGAAGATTTTTATTATTGGCCCAATGGGAATTTTTTTATTGTACAATCAATCATATGACCGGGATTTGTTAGTATGTGGGCCCCATTACACAATGGATCCAGCTGTGCAGCATCCCTCCTGTGATCCACACAATAGTCTGCAATCGGAGGGCATGTAATTCGCAAAAAAATTAAAAAATGAGATTACATGCGCTTCAAAAATAAAGCACAACCCATAAAATCTAACATGCTAACGGATCACATGAGAGGTCGTGCTAGTCTGGCCTAGCCCTTTAAGCTATGTTACTGCAGTAAATCACATGTTGATGAAAATATAAATATCTAGGGACATATTGTTTTTATTTGGATTTAAGTTTATGGTTGAATCAAAGCTGTTAAAGAATCAGTTGGTGATTTGCAGAAGAAAGAACATCACAGGATTTACGACTTACGACTATTTCCTCTAGTCAAAAAGTCTTTATTATTTTAAAGCTTTTGTGTACATAGCAGTCAGCATGGGATTACTTTCTGTTTCAAATAACGTTTTTACTGCATTGATTTTGTATTAGAGGGTTTTGGGGGGCTGTATTTAGATGGCTACATCTTGTTCTTAATGAGAACTTGACTTAAAGGCTCCAACGCCCACTGAAGAGTTACCTTGTTCCCTGTTAATATTCTGAACATGAAAAATACTGTATACATGATGCAAGTACTTTTACAGAATTATAATTTTATTTTCTCTGAAGCTAAATAATTTTTCTCAGGTTCACAGTTCAACTAATATATTTCAGGCCCACAGGGGAGTGCATGGGGTCACTGTTAAATTGTATGGTTCGTTTGGGTTTAGCAGATTTTCATATTAGGATTAGTAAGGGGAACAAATCTCTGTTGTATTTGTATATCAAAATGTTTTTTTTCCTGATTTTTTTGCAAAAAGTTTTATATTGCGAATGCAAAAGGCTAAGAATGGAAACTATACATACAAAAGTGATTTAGTTTAGATTTAAAGTAAAGGTCAACCCATAAAACAAAAAACTGGTGACTTGTCGGTTATCTGCCCACAACCCCAACTATTTTTACCACTTTATTACATGTATTTGTAACCATATATATAATCATAATTTTTTTGGTCCACTCTGGAAAAGGTATCTGCCTACTCCTTCTGCTTAATGAGCTTTTAATAAGCTTGGGCATGTGCAGAGGAAGCAGCAGGGAAATTAACAGTCAATCATTGGTTGTGATGTCAGCAGTCACATCCTTGATTGGTGCATGGAGGGAGGAGCCTGCTTACTCTACCAAAATGGAGGCAATAATTATTGTTAAATATCTGGTTAATAATACATCTAATAATGTGCTGAATATATCAGTTGGGGGACAGGTAACAGACATGAGATCATTTTTTTTGTTTTAAGGGTGAACATTTTCCTTTAATTTCCTTCAAACAGAAAGAACTTCCACTTGTCTTTTAGCATGAGATATGTAAAAGTGTGTTACTACTCCCCTAGCTAGAGAAAGGTAATTTTGGGATTTCCTTAAATGTATTTTCATATTTTTCACCATGATTTTAATGGATTGCTTTAGTTTATATGAATTAAAATCATGTTGTACATAGAACCCCAAAGAGAGTAGGAATTAAATGTAAAGTGCATTTAACATCAACATGAACTAAATAAGGTTAATATTAATAAATCTCCTGGACCGGATAAAATACATCCTTGGGTACTTAGGGAGCTAAGTTCAGTTTTATCTAGGCCATTGTTTCTTATTTTTGCAGATTCCCTCATGTCCGGTGGTGTGACTCTGGATTGGAAAAAGGCTGATGTTATTCCAATATTCAAAAAGTCGTTCACAGCCGGGTAATTACAGGCCTGTAAGTTTAACTTCAGTGGTGGGGAAGATCCTGGAAAGTTTAATAAGGGAACATGTTCTAGAGTATGTTTCAAGGACTGACATTATAAGTAGTAACCAGCATGGATTTAGGAGGAATAGATCTTGTCAAACTAACTTGCTTGGCTTTTATGAGGAAGTAAGTAGATATTTAGAATCTGGTATAGCAGTAGATGTAGTTTACTTGGATTTTGCAAAGGCTTTTGATACAGTCTCCCATAGTTGACTAATGTATAAGCTAAGGTCTGTTGGTCTGGGGAGTCACATTTGTACACGGATAGAAAATTGGTTAATAAATAGGATGCAGAGAGTAGTTGTAAATGGGGCTTCATCATTATCATTCATCATTGGACTAAAGTGCTAAGTGGGGTGCCACAGGGTTCTGTGTTGGGGCCGCTTCTATTTAATCTATTAATGATTTGGAAGTGGGTATTGTCAGCAAGGTTTCTGAGTTTGCTGACTACACAAAATTTTGTCGACCATTAAAAACTTAAGAGGATGTGCAATTGTTGCAGGGGGATCTAGATAAATTGTCACATTGGGCTGCTAAGTGGCAGATGAGATTCAATGTTGATAAATGGTGATGCATTTTGGACTTAAAATTCCTTGTGCTACTTATACTATAAATGGCTCTGTGTTACGTGAATCCCTGTTGGAAAAGGATCTTGGAGTTTTGGTGGATAACAAACTTAAAGGTAGCAAGCAGTGCCAGGCGGCAACAGCCAGAGCCAGCAGGGTATTGTCTTGTATAAAGAGAGGTATGGATTCAAGGGAGGAAAATGTAATTCTCCCTCTTTACAAAGCATTTGTAAGGCCTCATTTGGAATATGCAGCGCAATTTTGGAATCTGTGTACAAAAACGACATCTTTGAAATGGAAAGGGTTCAGAGAAGGGCAACTAAATTAATAAGGGGATTGGGGGAGCTTGAATATGACGAGAGACTGGAAAAGTTACAATTATGTACGCTGGAGAAAAGGCGCTTGCGTGGGGATATGATTACTGTGTATAAATACATTAACGGGCCATACAATAAACTATCTGGGGCATTGTTCACCAATAGAACATGTCAGAGGACATCCCTTAAGACTTGAAGAAAAAAGGTTTAGGCTTCAAGTTCGGAAAGGGTTTTTCACTGTGAGAACGGTAAAGCTATGGAACTGTCTTCCAGTGGACGTTGTTATGGCAGGTTCATTGGTCAGTTTCAAAAAAAGGCTGGATGAGTTTCTGCAAACAAGGAATGTTGCAAGTTACTGGTATTAATACATAAAGTAGAGTTGATCCAGGGAAATTTCCGATTGCCACTTGGAGTCAGGAAGGAATTTTTTCCCCCTTCATAAATTTGGTGTTTTTTTTTTGCCTTCCTCTGGATTAACAGTTAGGCAGGAAATGAGGATATTGCTAGATGGGTTGGACTGGATGGACGTATGTCTTTATTCAACCTCAAATACTATAAACTACAGTATAAGGCATGTAATGAATTTTGATCATTAAGAAAATGTAGGTAAAAATGTTATTACTCCTTTTCTTGGCTTTATCACTTTGATTGGAGGTGGATAAACTTGGATAGGAAGACATTTTTATAGATTGCATTTTTGGTGGGGTTCAATTTGATACTTTTACAAAATAGGTTCTATGTCAAGGCTGCTGGTCCAGCCCCTTTCTGTTTGCTTCCATGCACAGAAAAGGCATGGAAGACAAGCAGAAGGCAGCCAAGGGAACGAGGACTGGTAAATATATTTAGAGGTATTAAGACAATGCAAGGTCTAGGTTTTGGGGGGGTTCCAAGAATTTTTGTTTAGTGTTGGACATACCCTTTAACCATTCATGCTAGTTCTCAACCATTTTGTATGTAGGTGTTAACTAGAGATGGACTAGAATTCGAACTGAACTATTCGAATTCGAACAAATTCGGACTTCTTGAATTATCCCGGGCCCGGATTTTAAATTTTTCGGACTTTCGATAAATATCGAGTGTTCGACCGTTAAAATATGTGAGTAAAATGCCTATTATACCTATACGCGAGCATCGAATCCGCGAGTAAATGGTCCATTAAAACCTACACGTGAGCATCGAATCTACGAGTAAAATGTCCATGGTATCTAGGCGTGAACATCGAATCTACGAGTAAAGTGTCCATTAAAGACTATACGCAAGCATCGAATCCGCGAGTAAAATGTATATGGTATCTAGGCGCGAACATCGAATCTACGAGTAAAGTGTCCATTAAAGACTATACGCGAGCATCGAATCCGCGAGTAAAATGTACATGGTACCTAGGCGCGAACAAGCTCGAAAATAGTGAGAGTAAAATTGATTTTTCGAATGTCCTGGATATTCAAACATGTTCCCCAGACCATTTCCCAGGTCCCACAGCCATTTACATTAAGTTACCATTGATATTTTAATTGTATTTCATTAGAACTTTTCAAACTATTTGACTCCCATTGACTTTAATGGGTCCGTTTTCGAACTTTTGAACTCTCCATATAGTTCGAAAGTTCGAAAACGGACCGAAATTTCGAAAGTTCGGCCATCTCTTGTGTTAACATTTGGAATATTGACTTAATATGGTAATGTTGACTACATAGCGGAAGTAGTAGTTTTACGCTGTGGTGTTAAGATTTTATTTATTTTTCTATCTTTCAATGGTATCTGTCTGTCATCTTTATTCTTAAATTGCTGTCCCCAGGGTAAAATGACAATTAGATTATTTTATAAATAGGATTATGTTATGGTGATTTGACTTGTCCTTAAAATGGGATTAAGAAGATATTTGTTGTTTCTCTACTAAACCTATTTCAAAGTAGTAACATGTTTTGCCACGTTAATCTCTGGTCAACATTATTAATGCTCTCAAACTGAGATATTTTTAGGTGGTCTCCTATTCAGTAACATTTATAATATTTAGGATTTAAGACTAACAAAAAAGAAAGTATAGCCTTCAGCATTACTCGGGCAGTAAGACACCTCTGCCATTCCTGTCTCTGACCCTGTGAGCACAGAGTGAACCCTGTTTAGGTCTATAGGGGATGGGTTTTGCTGCTCGAGATTTTAAGATATGGAAAATGCATTTCCTTCTGTGCTATACATCGTGCTTACTATAGTGCTTTTTTTGGTGGCAAAATACCTTTTAAAAATGCTGGTGCTAGACATTTAACTTTGGATTAGGTTAACCCTAAGGGAGAGGAAATAACATTTCTGGAAAGTAATTAAATGCGTCCTTAATAGGTTCTATATAGGTGTAACATTTTGTAACAACCAATCAGATGCTATTAAAGGAACAGTTTACTGCTAAAAATAACTTCGGCTTGACAAAACACATAAATCTCATAGCTTACATACCTCTTTACAGATCTCCATTGTGAAATGCAGTCCCCCAGTAATCTCCCCTGAAAGAAGGACCCCCCCTTCTGCTTCTTGAAAAGTTGACTCAGCCTCCGCCGGTATTTGCGACCGTCCATTCTCGATCGCACATGCGCAATGCGTGGCTGGTGCAGTCGCGAAATATTGACCCGAGAGCGTGCCGGCAACTAAACAGATGAGTGGCCTCGCGTTGTTATGGTGATGCGAGCGTGCGCGCACCTGCTGTGCACCTCGCGTATGTATTTCCACAAGCAGTACTCCACAAACAGTGCTGCATATCTATCTGATTTTCTTGCAAAGTTTTTTTATGGGCTACATATTGGCATATGGGCTACAGATGTTACATGGGTGGCCTGTTAGGGGGTGGGGATGTAGGTAAAGATTAATTAAATTTTATTATTTGCATGGGCTACATATGGGCATATGGGCTACAGATGTTATATGGGCGACCTGTTAGGGGGTGGGGATGTAGGTAAAGATTAATTAAATTTTATTATTGGAGACAGGAGGTGGGGTAGAAAATATCCATTTTAGATGATTTTATAATAGAATTATGGGGGACATGACAGTAGGTGGGAGGGTATTATTTATTTCTAAGGCTGGGTACACACCAGCAGATATTTTCTGCCTGCTGGTGTGGGGCGGCCGGCAACGACCGACCTCGATCATCCGTTCGCTCAGATCGGACTATTGGATATGTCGGTAATTCCTGATCGATCGAAGGGGAAAGGGTTATGCATGATTTATGGCTGTCTCTCTCCTACCTACACTACTTTGCCACAGTGATAGCTATGCACAGGCACTATGAGAAGGGGAAAGTGCTGTGCATGATGAATGAATGTCTCTTTCCTATCTACACTACTATCCCTCACTGAAAGCGATGCACAGGCACTATGAGAAGGGGATAGGGCTGTGCATGATGGATGACTGTCTCTTTCCTACCTACACTACTATTCCGCAGTGACAGACTCACAGTTACACAGGCGCACTGACAGACTTACTGACACAAACACACTGACAAACTCACACAGTTACACAAACACACTGACAGACTCACAGTTACACACTGACAGACTCATTGTCACAAACACACTGACAGACACACACAGATACACAGTGACAGACTCACAGTGACACACTGCTATATACAAAGATAGAAATCAATATAAACATTAATACATATATATATTTTATTTAATTAATCAATACCAAATGAGGTGTAAGTTGTC
This sequence comes from Hymenochirus boettgeri, assembly GCA_019447015.1. Lineage (NCBI taxonomy): Eukaryota > Metazoa > Chordata > Amphibia > Anura > Pipidae > Hymenochirus > Hymenochirus boettgeri. Next base: position 33,805,136 of record CM033472.1, on the reverse strand, counting down.
TGTAAGTAATACTAAGTTCAGTAGCTGAGCTGAGCTGTGCTAATATTCCCCTCTCCGTGTGCCAGTAACTCTATCTGATGCAGCAAAAAAAGTGCACGTGAAGAGAGGGAACAGTCTATTAGTCATAAAAGAAGCGGGGTTATAAAATGCTAATATTGCAGATGGGAAAAAAAAGCAGTGTGGAGTGGAGGCCACACCCCCAAAAACGAGCAGAACTTTACAAGCTGATTGCAGAGGCTACAAGCAGAATTTTTTAATAAGAAAGGGATCCTAGGGGCTGGGGCACAGGGGAGTTTATTATACTGAAGTTTGTAAAATATGTCATTTCTGAGAGAACACTTCCTTTAAATGATTTCTAACTGTAGCTGCTGCAAATTAACACTATGGATTTTTTTGCCCCCTTTGAAACCTTTAATTATACCATTGAGTTTCATTACTTTTTCAATTCTGATTTCTGGTTTTAAACTTTTTAAACTCCCTTTTCAAACCATCTTTATTACACATCAACAATAAAGACCTTTGGTTATCAAAGGGTTAAAACATGACTATTAAAATTGTGACCTGAAACAGACATTATGGATGAATGGAGAACATTTTTCTATAGAAACTATACATTAACTCCCATGTAGAAGAGCATCTATAAATATCTATAAATGATGCATTACATTCCTATGCATTAATCATGTATTTTTATGCTCTGTGCTCCTTCCATTTAAATTTGTGCTATTCAAAGTTTTGCTTTTCTTGGTTGGTTTATGTCTTAAAAAATACACTTTCTCCAACTTCGACTATGAAAAAGCTTTGTGATGGTTCTTATACTTAATAACATTGACTTAATCATACTGAATAATAATAAAAAGTAAATCCCAAGGATGTACAGTATGGTGGCGTTATAGAACAATAGGCCTATTAAACTTCTTCTTTTGATCCACTTATTCATAGCTGGTTTCATCTTTTCAGAACTGTAATTGTAAAGTTTTAACCACGCATCTTCATTAGTTAATCCTGCACATGAATGAAGTTCAGATTATTGTTTTCTTTTTGTATCCAACCTTCATTTATGAAGAACTGAACCCAAAATATTAAGTTTTCGATAAATTTTCCAAAAGTTACTTACCCATGTGCCCTTACTTCATTCTCTATAAAAGAGGTGCACCCCCCTTTTTCTGAATGCTACGAAATCTCAGAGTTTCACACAGGCTCACTGAGCATTCAGGAGCAAAAATAGCATTAAACCGGTAGAGCCTGGAACTGCTATCAAGGAATGAGGAGACATCACAACAGATATCTCCTTGTAGAAGTAGAATTGAACAAGGAAAATATAACAGATCCTAGGTTTTGGGAGAGTCTTCTACCTACAGTATGTGAAAATTTTGCTATTGGATTTGGACATGCCCCTTAAAGGGGAAGTTCAGTGCAAATACATATGCTTTTCAGAAAAAAAGAGCTACAGTATTTTTTCATCCCAATGACCATAATCTGCCCATTCAGCATTGTGTCTGTATATAAATAAATGCAACCGAAATACTGACTTCCTGCTTGCAGGACCCCTAGCAGAGACCGTTATGGTTTTGCCCTTGACCCAGGGCCTGGGTTGATTTAGTTGCTCATTAGAGATCTGAGCATCTTTGACCCATCCAACAGCCAATCAGTAGAAATAACTGTTAGGAACATTCCAAGCACATGGTGCATCCTGGGAAGAAGAAGGACCGTTAGAACCTAAAATGTCAGCTCACTAATGTCAACAGCAGGAAACGGCAAAGGGTATAAAATCAACTGATTTTTCAAAATAGGAGAGAATATGTAGAATAACTGAAAAGGCATTACACAAACTAACAATTTAACAAATATTGATAATTTCTACTGAACTGTCCCTTTAAGTTGTAATCCAAGCTATATAGAGACCCATTAACCAAAGACCAAGCAGATTTGTGTCAACAAAACATTTAATTTTTAAACATTTTTTATTACTTTATCCTGTACAATTATTGCTGGTGTGCATTTCAGAGAAAAGAGAAGAGATGTTGTTTGGGCATTGTTCAGGTTTGCTCTTTGAATACAACATAACCAAACGACTTTTATACAATATTCATACAGTAAGCAACGATTCCCAACCAAACAGGCATTTTGGCCCACAAAGTGTCTATACACGGCACTATTATTGGCTGAAACGGCCGGGCATACACATCATGCGTCGCTGGTCAGCCCATGCGATCACACCTGCGTATGAAGCTTAACACTACTTTTAGTTGTTGTTTTAACATACTGTACCAGTTATCGCTTTTTAGTATTTTTTTTTACTAAATTTTTTTTTATTAAATATATGTTTATGTATACTGCCCAGTGGGGGATGTCACTGCCCAATGGGGTTTTAGATTTTGTTTAACCAAGTGTCCACTGACTGGTTGGATCTATATTTATACAGTGGATTTGCCTTTTTATATACATGTTTTACTATGCCACTTTATATACAGTGTGAATGCCTTGAGGGATTCGGCCCCAAGTTATACCTGGTCTTTTCTTTTTTTCCTCTTCCCCCTTCCACCCCCTCTCTTTTCCCTCTCCCCCTTCCCTTATCCCCCTCTTTCTTATCTATCTTTGTTTTAAGGTTCTTTTATAACTCTGTGCAAAAATCAAAAGAAAGTTACAGATAAATTACATAAATACAAGTAAATAACAGTCAAGAACAGAGATCCCCAAAATGCTTTCCAGACACATACAGATAAAGTTTATTATTCAGAATGAAATATCTGTCTAATCTTTCATTTTCTCTTAATTTTAAATCTTTCTGATTTAAATATATATTGCTTTAGAAATAAATTGTGGTCAGCAGATATCCCCAATGTTTAATTTCGGTGTTAAGTTGTTTATGCTCTTTAAGCACTCTAAGATAGAATAAAAAAAAATCAGAATAATACTTTTGCTGTATTGGCAATATGCAGCACTGCACATTACATGTATTGAATTTTTATTTAACATTAAACTTTGGGCAGGCTGTTTTATTATTTCCTGAAAATGATGATTGCATATTTATTGTTTTTTGCACAAGCCCATAATAAAATGCTTTGTGGTTTAGAACAGGAAGTGTCAGCAAAATTTCCTCTGTTTTGAATCCTCATTTATAATAATCTTAATTCAGGAGTAGGGTTAATACTTAAAGGAAAACTATCTTGGCAAATGTATTCAATAATTAGATTAGACCAGGGTTTCTCAAAGGGTGTGCCAAGAGCCAGAGGTGTGCCTTATTATTTGGTTGTGTACTATATTTTTGTAACTTACATTTTTGTAATTTTGCACACAAAATATATTTTATAATAACATCTCAATGCTAGAGATGGCCGAACTTCATAACGTTCGGTCCGTTTTCGAACTTTAGTAAAAGTTCTAAATTTCATATTCCGACCCATTTAAGTCAATGGGAGAGTGATAGTTCGAAAAGTCCAGATAATTTACAGCTAAACTAACAATGGTAACTTACTGTAAATGGCTGTGGCGCCTGGGAAATAGTCTGGGGAACATGTCACTATCACCAAAACACTGTTAAAACACTTCCTAAACACGAGCCGTCAATTATCGTGTTTTGTGCAAGCTACATTCGAGGGTTACGGCCAATTCGAGGGTTACTGAATGATACTATCGAGGGTTAGCAAAAATAGAGCGATAATTTCGAGGATTACTGAAAACGAACGATACTTTCGAGTTACCGTAAATGAACGATACCTTTGAGGGTTAGCGAAAACGACCCATATATTCGAGGGTTACCGAAAACAAACAATACTTTCGAGGGTTACTGAAAACCGAAGGCTACATTGGAGGGTTAGCGAACGATACATTCTAGGGTTAGCAAAAATGATCCGTACATTCAAAGGTTACCGAAAATGAACTATACTAATTATCGAAAATACAGCCGCAAGTCCGGAACAACAAACTAGTTTGAACCTGAAACTCATAAAGTTTGGCTCAAACTCAGGTTCAAGTTCGGTTTTGTGTCTATCTCTACTCAACACATTCTATGTACATTTAACTACATTGATTAGAACACATTAGTATGGGAGGTAGAAGTGAGTTTCCTATCACCCAGTATTCTTTTTGTGCAGATCAATCAGCTGTAAAAGTTTGTCAAAAGAGCTTTCTTTTCTTAGCTGTCTGGTCTGTGTTTTTGACAATCTCATTCTTCTAAATTATATGAATTTGGGTAATGGCTGGGCAGGCCACCGAATAATACAAAGTCCTCTGCACTCGTACCAAGCGTGGGTGCTCACTCCTCAAAATAATCCAACCCTTGGTGGATAAATTTCACAGGAACGACAAATGGCAAGGGCCGTCCTTAGTATTGGTTAACCTATTTAGATGTGTAGCACTATTGAAGTAACATCACCTGAGGAAGGGGGCACATTTACAACCCCCCAAAACATTGTGAGATGTTGTGTGGTCTATATTAATAAAGTTATTATTTGGAGTGCCACCCTTGCCATTTGTCGTTCCTAGTGGCTGGGCAGGCTCTATATTGCTGTGCTCAGTGCAGAAAAAATAATGGGAGGTAGGGATACTTTACAGATAAATGGCTTTTATTTTTTAATTTGTAGTATAGTTTTTCTTTTAGTAATGTTCTAATGTTTTTAGTCTCATTAATAAAGGTGTTTGAAACCGTTGAGTTTCATTATGAAATTGGAATTTTGAATTTTCCAAAAAAATTAGAACATTTGAAACAGCCAAATAGAAATCAATGGGAGACAGATATTCAATGTCGCATATTTGATCATCAGAATAGAATGTTCGATAATCGGTATAGAATATTCAATAATCAGTATAGAATATTCAATAATCAGTATAGAATATTCAATAATCAGTATAGAATATTCAATAATCAGTATAAATTCATAATAGTATAGATATTCATAATCAGGTATAGAGAATATCAATAATCAGGTAATAGAATATTCAATAATCAGTAGAGAATATTCAATAATAGTATAGAAATTTGATATAGGTATAGAATTTTGATAATAGGTATAGAATATTTGTATAATAGGTACTGAATATACAAAGTTTGAGGTAGATTTTAATCTACAACCGATATTGATTATTTGATAATCACTCTCAAATATTTAATGTTTTGAATCATTCCGGTTTTGAAAAATAGTCCCATGGAACTTCAGCAGTTTTAATCGGAAACTACTGGAAACCATCCCTACTCGAGGGAAAAAAGTTTTAAAAGCCCAACTACTACTAAATTGACAGGATCTTTCTGCACATTTATTTCCTGGTTCATCTTCTAATTACCAACCTGATGGTAAAGTCAATCTATGTTATCAGGTTTCTGCTGAAGCATGTTAATATTCAATTGTCATAGTAGGTTCAGACAACCCAAAATATGCTTTTTTAAAACTCGTCTGAGAGACAGCAGGTGCAGTTAGTGGGTTTGAATGCGTGGACCAGGTGCAGGACCTAATATTTAACCCAAGCATGTTGAAGACCCACACTGAGCTTGGGTTTCTAATGCGATTTTCAAGTCAGGTTCAAGCAATGCCAGATTGTCTGATTTACAGCAGATCAGGCTATAGAGTGTTTTTGGTGCAGGTTGAGTTACATCAGTCCTATTAAATACATAAACAATCATAACAAAAGGTGAGTTTGTAGTTACATTTTAAAGTGTAAGTCAACCCCAAGCCGAAAACTGTACCTTACAAAGCTTTAGGATGTTCTGGAAAGCAGATTTTCTGTCCAAGGTTTACCTCTCATTCTGTCTTTTCCTGTTTCTTTTAGTAGCAGCAGTTAGTCAAGACCACATCATGCTGCTCCCTGGCCCCTACCACACATGTGAAATTGTAAAAGATTTCAAATAGCAGGGAACCTTTACAGAAGTGAAGGGAGTGAACTTGCTCATTTAAACTTGAAATATAGCTGTTTGGTCCATACATGAAAGCAATATTCTGTGACACTTTACAAGAGACCTTCTCTTTTGCCTGAGCAAAAATTAGACCAACTGTCCCGAGAAACTAGTAGTTGACTGAAATACATAAAGTAATACTATTTATAAAATCATCAGTGCTTTTTAAAGTATATCTGTTGTATTCATTTAAAAACTGGACAGGAAGAATCTGTTGGCAATAAATAACCTGCAATGTCCAATTCAGCATATAACAGCCAGATGTTAGGGACCTCCTGAATGCAATTGATTATTGTGGCTAAGAATGTTATCGAAACTGCCCGGGTAAGGTGTCAAAACACAATTGAACATGGCAGACAAATGGTGTTGGAACCCCCCCGGCCACACACCCAGTCTATTCAACTTGACACCTCTCTAGAACCAATCCTGTTCCTTTGCCCAGATCCCCCAGGTCAGAGCGTGCTGGACATGGGGCATTTTATATTACAGGTCAGTGTGTGCTGGATATGGGGGGATTTTATGTTTACAGGTTAGCATGTGCTGGACATGGGGGAATTTTAAGTTTATAGGTCAGTGTGTGCTGCGGACATGGGGCATTTATATTTACAGGTCAATGCGTGCTGGACATGACATTTTATACTTCTGATAGGTGGAGCATGTCTACACCTGTTAATGTATGGGCTTAACATCTAGTGTATCGAAGATGTGCGAATAAATTGGTTTAAATTGGAGGCAGGTAATTAGAATGTTTTTTAAGGACATATCCTTTAAGAAATGGTAACAGGAAGCTAGAAGAAATGATAATTAACAGCATATGAGCACCATATTTTTTTTACAGTTGGTACTTTCAGAAACCACAGAAAAGTGCAGATGATCCAGATTAAGCTTCACCAAAATAGAATTAGTCGTAAGAAAGAGAGCTCAACGTTTTAAAACCTGCTTTCCTCAGTCTCTATTCTCTATTAAAGCATCACAAAAATGTCAAGTAATTGTCTGGAATTGTCTGGAAGACTTCACTGGTCATGTTTAAAAACAAAAGTAGGTTGAGGAATAAAAAAGACAAGAAAGAGGTGGTTAACCAGCAGATTTCTATTGGAGCAGAACCAAAAGGATAGTAGTTTACATCATTCAATAAGTAAACAAAACAGTCATTCCTATAGCTGTTCAGATCCATTACAGTTGTGTAATTGTCCTTAACAAGGATATCACAGACTCTCACCGCCCAGCAAACAATAGAAGCAGTAGCAGTACCCCCACCTGCATTTTCATTTCTTTCCACTGTCTGTTGAGAGATAATTAACAGCAACCTAGGTGCTTAAATCAGAACACAATCTACAGCCCAAAGCCCTCAGCAAGGTGACCCCTGCTATCAATCAGGAAATGATGCAGCTACAGACTCTTTGGTCCCTCTACCTGCATGCTACTTGCAACCTTAATTATACAAATTATCCTTTAAAAAGATCTTCATTCAATGGGTATTAGCCATCTCCAAAAGATAAGAAGCAGTGTCCTGGAATTTTCGAGATAAAAAAGCCAAGAGTGTTCTTAAGATCCTTTTTTTGGTGGGGGGGGGGGGGCTTGAATTGGAAAATACTTAGGTTCTGTATCAAATGTAGATTTGTTAAAGAGGGATATAACAGTGTTATATGTCTTTTTATTAAATAACCCTGATGTATTTTTTTATAACCCAATATATACGCTTTTTTAACATTTGCAATCTATTATTATATTATAAATTTATATAGCACCATATCTTTTGTGGCGATTACATAGTCATACATTACATAAGGGTTACTTATTATACAGGTAATACATAATATCAGTACACAGAGTGATGTTTACTTATAGGATGGCCGGTTTGCGGATCCGAACCCGGATCCGCCACGGAATTATCCTGTTCCGATAAATTCATTTCGTATTTTCGAAAATACGTATTTCGAAAATTTTTGAAATTACGAGGATTACTCGTATATTCGAAAATCCGTATTTCAAAAATTTAATTGGTCTGCTCGCGGGTTTTCGAATTTTTTAGAAAATTCGCGGATCCTCGAGCGGACCGGATTTTGCGAGATTCGGACTCTCTAGCTACTTACAGCAATACCGTGATACAATGAGGACCCTGCCCAAGAGCTTACAGTCTAGAGGAAATGGGGGTGAGACATAAGGTGACGTGAATCAGTAGGCTGGTGGTTGGTAGGCAGTGTGAAAGGTGGGTTGGATCATTATGACCAGAGTTGCCTGTCTGATCCTATAGAGACTCTGGATCACTATAAATGGCTATGAAGTCTTCCAGGGCTATGTACGGAGTGACAATACAGGCTATTTGTGTCTAAAAGCCTTGTTAACCAATGTTCTATTTGCTAACAACACGGCTTTAAAGACACAAACAACAGCGGTGCCAAAAAAACTTAATTGCGCCACCTCTGCAACCAATGTCCAGCCAATATTGACTCTTTAGGAAGGTTAACCCCATTCTCTATGCCCGAGGTGACATCAGTGCACAGAGAGCAATACCGGTCTCAGTACATAGCCTCTAGTAGTTTGAATTATAAACAACACAAAGTAATTCCTTAGTTGTGACATTTCCTATTTATTTAGCAATCTTAGATGAAATGGTTTCATTGATTGCTATAATTTGTACATTTTGTTATCATCTTAACTGAAAAAGGAGAGGATTCAGAAGCGGAGAAATCAGATTGTTTTGGTTTTGTTCAGTTCCATACAATTCCTAAAAAAATCTAATAAAAGGTTTTTAAATGTAAGATCAAAACAGAAAAATGACAAATGTCTATTCTCTGGCTAAGATTCTCTTATACCACTAATTTAATTTATTAGACAATCTGCAGTTTCCACTGTAGATGATTGTGTTCCCGGCCTGAAATAAAAAAGTTATTGTCTTTCCATGGTTTCAATTTTTTATTTCCCATTGTCTTACTATAACATAATAAGGAAGGGGGGGGTGGGTTATTTTCTAACGTTTTCACTTTATCTTATTTCTATGTTTTTGTTGTTTCTAATATTTGTGTGTGTGAGTGTGTGTGGGGGAATTGTAGTAACATTAAAACAATTAAAATATTGAAAAGCAACAACAAATAAATATTTTTGTCACAAATAATAGTGATTTAGGTCAGATAACAAATGCAAGGGGCATCTAGAAAAAAGGGGGTTTTCTGTTTGCTATGAATAAGCAGTTTGCATCTCCAGCATTGACATTTTGACTTCATTATATAAAATTTAAATCAATAGGAAGTCATGTAGAAATCTAAAGTGGGAAAAGCTATTTTGTAAATGGATACGGAGACGCCACTGACATATCGTAACATAATCTTATCATGTTGCTTTCCTCCTTAACTCTGGTATCAAAAGATAATGAAATTTGATCTTCCTTCCTCTAACAAACTGACATTGTGTTCTAATCACAACCTGCATATCAGAAATGTATAATATGAAGAGAATTGTGGCAATGTATTATGGATGTGTTTACAAGCACATATCTCATCATACAGTACATTTGTACAATTTCAGCACGGACATAGTTACACTAAAGCCATGGAGTTGACCCTTAAACCAACCCAAAAATTGTGCAAGACAGGCAGGTTTTTAAAGTGTAGTCCATCATTTTCAACCACTGAGCCATCCACTATATTGGGCTTTCCCTGGGTGTCCTGGGGTATTACTAGGGCAGGCTAGGTGTGGGGTGCGGGCAGAGTTTGGCAGGGTGACCGCAATTCCTGTTAAAAAAACATAAAGGTTTTTTTTTATGTAAATTGTTTTTTTTTTAGGATGTGTAGATAAGTGTATCATACTGGAGAGAGAGAGAGAAAAGAAAGGGAGAGAGAGAGAATGGCAAGTCTGGTTTTACTACTTTAAAGATCTGTACAAAGGAATCCCTACAGATCTTACTCAAACAAAGGCAAATCATCAGCAAACTAAAGCATATGGAGAAGAAGAAGATCAAGGACTTCCAAAAGCCACTAATACAACACCAATAACATGGCAAATAGCAGACAAAATTAAGCTCTTGCAAAGTAAATAAACATCAGTGGTAAGGATGGAATTCTACCTAAATGATCAAACACAGCTCCCCTGAAATACATACTGCAATATCAAAACTATTCAACCTATTTCTTCCCAGAAGTCCGGACCAAGGTAACACTAATCAAAATGGAGACCTTATGATCCAGCCAACACAGAGGCATCTGTGTGAGCACTGAGCAGCATACTGGGAAAACTGTTAAACAGCATTCTAAATAGAGAATCATACTTTACTCATACACATAAGATTCTCAGTAAAAGCCAAGCTGGATTTTTGCCAAACCATCGCACCACTGATCCATCTTATCTGCAATGCACAGCCTCATTAAACATCATATCCACAACACAAGGAGAGAAAATATTTGCCTACTTTGTAGACTTAAAAAGGCTTTTGACTCAGTGTGGTATCCAGGCTTATTCCAAAAACATGTGGAGAGTGGAATCGGTGGGAAAACATATTATGTCATCAGAGTCTTATATACTGAATCCAACTCTCTCCACTCTCTCACATCAAGAACTGACAGCAACTCTAGAAACCTCATCAGCACCTGGACTTTCACTACATGATGCAAATGTAAAGTACTTGCTCTATGCAGATGACCTCTACTGCTATCCAAACCAGAGAGTGGCCTACAAGGTCTACCACCCTGAGAATTAAGCAACACCTGGTACTTCCTATTAATCCAAATAAAACTAAATTATTATTAAACACACAATAATTATTGTGAGTTCTTATTATTATTGCCACATATTCACATCTGTCTTGTCATTATCCATTTATTGTGTATGTTTTGAAAATCAACCTTATCCTAAATACTCAAAGGTGACTGTGTGTGCCTAACTTGCCTTATATGGATATATTAGGGAGGGGATGTTGCAGCCCACTTAGTAAACTGCATATATTGCAAGACAAAGAAAGGTCAAGGGGGCTGTCTCTTGCTCTCTCACCTAACACTGACATACACATTTGTAACACACATACCTACATACTCTATATATACACATAATCACATATTATTCCATATTACCACTTATACCTTTACTTTATTTGAATATTGTAAGCTGTCAATTATATGATTGACTGGATCTAAAAAAATTTGTCTGTATATTTTTGGCATAATAATACCAAAATGAGTGATGTCTTATGACCCTATAACTTACACAATTGAGAAAGCCAGTCGGTTGACTGCGAAACGTCTTCAAGACTAAACTTCAAGTCCAGTTGATCTAATTGAATACAACAGATATACCATGACCTGGATGAATGAGAACCTTCACAAGCACTCCATCTAGAGTTCTGTAAGCACCTTCTCTAAGTCCATCGCAGTACATCAAACAGTACATCAAGAGAGAAAAATATTATTCCCTCTTTACAAGGCACTGGTAAGGCCTCATTTGGAATATGCGGTGCAGTTTTGGAATCCCATATACAAAAGGGACATCTTGGAAATTGAGGCAGTCACAGAGAAGGCAACTAAATTATAAGGGGAATGGAGGGGCTTGAATATGCAGGCAGATTATACAAGTTAGGGCTGTTTACATTGGAGAAGCGGCGGTTGCGTGGGGACATGATAACCTTGTACAAATATATTAATGGCCCATACAATGAGCTCTCTGGTGCATTGTTCACTAATAGGTCATATCAGAGGACACGTGGACATCCTTTAAGGTTGGAAGAAAAGAAGTTTCATCTTCAGGTTAGGAGAGGTTTCTTTACAGTGAGAACGGTGAAACTGTCTTCCAGCAGATGTGGTAATGGCAAGTTCATTGAATAACTTTAAAAAAGGCCTTGATAAGTTTCTAAAACTAAAAAATATTGAGAATTACTGGTATTAATGCATATAGATCTGGTTGATCCAGGGATCCGATTGCCGTTTGGAGTCAGGAAGGAATTTTTTCCCCCTTTTTAGCTGGGGTTTTTTGCCTTCCTCTAAAAAAAAAAAAAAAAAAGTGAATAGGTTGGACTTGATGGACGTATGTCTTTATTCAACCTTAATTACCATGTTACTATGTTACTATGTTACTTGTTGGGCAGATTACCATTACTGCTTGAAATTAGACATGGACTAGAACTCAAACTCGAGCACAAACTTTTTTGAACTTTAGGGGATTTTTAGATTTTTGAATATTCAAAATTTTATATTCAAGTTTGTGGAAACGATCCAGCCACATGTGCCAAATTCACCAATGACAGCTATTTTTAGCAGTGCCAAACCCCTTAATATGAAAGGCATCTTGAAAGGCAGCTTGACAGGCACCTTGTGTAGTGTTACTCTTTTGCCCACTTTCCCTTGCACATTGCATACACATTGTATGTCCAGATTGTCCAAGCCTACCTAGCTACTCAACAATGGTGGCAAACTGCAGTGAGCCTACCCTAACCCAATGATTCTACTGTTGGAAAGTGCTAACATCTCGCACGCTTTCCCTTGCTTGATGCATACTGTGCGGGAGAGAAGCCAATGTGGTTGGCACTATCATTCTGGGTACATACAAAAAATAGTGCACAAACAATTCTAATTGCATATTGGCTACCTCCATAAGGTTGCTGCTACAAAAAGCCTGCTAAACCCTGGATAAATTAAAGCAATTAGTTCAATAACTTGGCCAAATTATTTTAAGCCCTGTCACCATGTCAAGGTTGCTTTAGTTAACCTACAATGTAACACACAATATATAGAAAATTGTGCAACTATCATTCTGGGCTACAGAACAGTAGACCTAACTCATACCACTATTCATTTAGGCTAAGTGCTAGCGGATTTGACTAGAAATCAAATCTGCTCAACACAGACAAACATACAAATCAAGGGAGAACAGACTCACTTTCTTTTACACTGCCCCAATCTGCCCCATTTCAAGGTGCTGTTGGATTTGATCCCAGACTTCAGCTCCTTAGAGGAAAAGAGAAAACTTGATATACTGCTGGGAGAGGAGGAAGCCACAGAAGAGCAGGGTCATCCACAAGGCAACCCCATGCATCTGCCTAGGGCCCAGGAAACTTCTGGGGGCCCAGCTTCAGAAGCAGTAACAATATTATAGCCTATACAATATATGTAGCAAAAAATGGGGCCCTAAATGATGGCCCTGTCTAGGGCCCCATATGATCTTAATCCATCTCTAAGCCACAGCAAACATTGTGGCACACTATGTAACACTACTTTACAGACCGAGAGGAGCATAAATGGACTACTTGGTTAGTCAGATCTTTATCCCCCAATGTATCTCATTAATGTCCATAAATTACTTTTCCATTGATACCCAGTACCCCATACTGTTTTATCCTAGGATCCCTTTATATTGATTATATCATGTCCATAGACTAACTGTCCAGTATTACACGTATCCCCCTACTGGTATATCCTAGGACTGAACCCCACTATATTCCCTATACTACTGTGTTTTCCCTATTTATGCTTGCTTTAGCAATCTCAACACGAAACTTGATCCTGCCAATAAAGCTCTTTTAAATTGATTTGATATTTAGTTAAAAAGATAGATAGATAGATAGATAGATAGATAGATAGTTATACTCAAATCAGTTTTACTAGTTTTTCAGGTAAAAACAAGTACAAGCTTATACTCAGATGGACTTATACTCGAATATATACAATAGATAAAACTTGCAGGAAGATGTTTGTACCACTCCTCACCCTGTCAATTCATATATCTCTCTAACATAGTCACACACACTTACTCAGAGAAGGAGGCGCAGAGCAGGTAAGGAGGCCAGGGTTAAACTGACAGCTGCAGCTCTTAGGGTACAAATCAGATAAAGGTCTGTTTGGGCACCAGTGCTGACCCTAAAGGGGTCTAAGCAGGGTGCTGAATTGCTGCTTTAGGTTACCCAAAAATTAATCATTTTCAGAATTTGCTTCTAATAATTGCTTATTCTGGATTAATTTGCAATGTAATAAATACATTGCACAGAAAAAAACAGCGTTGCAATGTTTTGTTTTCTGTCGAAAGTCTAACCTAGTCTTAATCTATTTTAGAAGATACTGATCCAATATAACTAATGCAAAAAGGTATCCCGTCTACATGACACCCAAGGGCAACAATGGGATATGGGTTTCTGTTACAGTGGGAGCAATAACGTGCTCTCTAAGAGGAATAGCATGTTACAACAAAAAAAACAGAGCACATAATAAAAAGAATCTGGGTAAGGAAAAAAACTGGCAACAGAACATTTAAACACTAAAGGCAAAAAATTTTAATACGTTTAAAGAGATTTTAAAGTAAAAGGTCACAGACACAAAGCTTGGCAAAAAAATGGATAATTCCACATTAAGTAATTTGGAAAATATCTTGATCGGGTATGATATGATCTCCAACAGAGAAACATTACCGTTAGATCATAAGGGTGAAAAGTGTTATTTGCGGGTCGGTAAGAAATCTGGTTTGAACAGACTTCGTGCAGTTGTGGTTTGGCTCGGACTTCTGAAACCATTTCTTCTGCGCAAACTGGACTTGTTTCAAAAAAAAAAAAAGAAAGAAAAAAAGAAGGATAAAACATTTTGATGAAGATGATCATCTAAGTATCAAGATCATTACAATGACCATACAAGCACGCACCTTCTACATAAACCATCTTTAACTGGGATTTAAACCTATGTATAGGGATTAAGGAGACAAGATCACTGACTGGAAAAAAGATTCATATAAAAATACAGGGATAAGAATTACAATAAATACAAGTAGAGCTCCAGGGAAAATCCCATTTGCTGATGCTTAAAATCTTTAAAGACAAGCAACATTGACTCTTCCATTTGCATGATAACTCCAAGCTGAAACAAGTCGGGTATAGGGAATTCTAGTTATGAATCAGCTGCCAAGACAAAGGTCTGCGATGGTCTAATACAGTGGTTTTCAAACTTTTTAGAACATGGCACACAAAATTTCCCAGCCCATTTCTGACCCCCTAAACATGCAAATACTTATCATACATACTATGTGACCATGGATTCTGCCTCTTTAAATGTTTTCTAAAATGGGAAATATTTAAACTAAGGATTGTTTGTGCTGGGATTGAGCTCTGTGTAAAAGTCTGGGTGTAAGTAAATAAATCTTTCTTTATTCCTGTTGACAAAAGTTGGTATAGAGGTTAAAGTTTTGATTGCACTGGTACTCAAATAAATTTATTGAAGTTTAGCTCCCTTTAAGTATTTAAAATATGAATGGAATGGTGTAAACTTATGTTGGCCATATACTGATCTGTTGGTTGGTTGGGCCACTTAATCTTAATCTGTTTATTAATAATTTGGAAGTGGGTATTGTCAGCAAGGCCTCTGTGTTTGCAAACAACCCAAAACTTTGTTCATCGTTAAAAGCTACAGATGATGTGGAACTGTTGCAGGCAGATCTTGATAGATTGTCACATTGGGCTGCTAAGTGGCAGCTGAGCTTCCAATTTGATAGGTGATGCATTTTGGGCTTAAAAATCCTTGTGTTTATACTATAAATGGCTCTCTGTTGGAAAAGAATCTTGGAGTTTCGGTGGATAACAAACAAATAATTAGCAAGCAGTGCCAGATGTCAACAAGTAGAGCTAGCAAAATATTGTCTTGTGTAAATTGGGGGTATGGGTTCAAGGGAGAAAATAATTATTCTCCCTCTTTACAAAGCATTGGTAAGGCCTCATTTGAAATATGTGGTGCAGTTTTGGAATTTTGTGTACAAAAAAAACGTTTTGGAAAAGGGATCAGAGAAGGGCAACTAAATTAATAATGGGACTGTGGGAGCTTGAATTTGAAGACACATCGGATAAGTTACAATTATGCACACTAGAGAAAAGGCACTTGCCTGGCGATATTATCTTTAAGTATAAATACATGGGCCATACAATAAATTATTTGGGGCATTGTTCACCAATTGGACATGTCAGAGGACACACTGGAATAAAAGACAATTAGTCTTTAAGTTTGGAAAGGGTTGTTCACTGTGACAACAATAAAACTATAGAACTGTCTTTCATTATACATGGTATTGGCTTCATTGGATAAAAACAAACTGCATGAGTTAGTAAAAATACCCCTCCCTCCCTTTATACTTTTTTTTTTTGGCCTTCCATTGGATCAACAGGCAGTAAATGTGGATATTGCTCAGTAGGTTGGACTACATTGATGTATGTCATGCTATACTATAATAAATTGAAAACACGTGTTGATCAAAAGTAACCTATTCATTTTCTCTTTGATGTGGTTTAGGATATACATGCAATGAAAACATCTGTTTATGTATTATGACAAGTTTGTTTCAATCTTTTTCAATTTTAGAAACGTATCCAGCCCTCTATTGTAACTAACCCATGAACCCACCATTGCCACATCTGTTGGTAGGCAATTACACAGTTTCACTGTTCTTACTGTAAGTAAAGCTTTCCTAACCTGAAAATTAAACTAATTTTCTTCTAATCTTAAAGGATGTCCACGAGTCCTCTGATATGACCTATTAATGAATTTACTGTATAATGTTTGCCCTGACAATAAGCTTCCAGCAAAGAAGACCCATACTGTAAAATTAGCACCAAATAATTGTATCTTTGCCTAGCCTGTCTAGAAAAAGCTGGCCAATACTCAAATGTCAGGTTTTCATGGGCAAACTTTAGTCCGGACCTAGTATTTTCTACTGGCAAAACTCCCAAGTTCATTTAATGTCCAATCTTAAAGCAAAAAACGGTGAATTGTTAGTTATTTTACCTCAACCTCAATGCTATTTTTACCAGTTTACTACATGTATTTGTAACCAGATTATTTAAACGGTATGTCCACCTAAGAAAACTACTTTTGGGGTTTCAGTTTTATTGAAGAACGGGAGGTAAAGAACCAGGAGCCAGGAGCAAAGGTCAGAAACTTACTCGGCCTAGCGCTCCTCCAACGCTTCCTCTGACAGGAGCCTGACGGACTTTGTACTCTATCTGCATAGAGTACAAAGTCCGTTGGGACCTGTCAGAAGATCAGTGGAGGAGTGCGAGACCAGGTAAGTTCCCTACCTTCTCTCCTGGCTCCTGCAGATTTTATTGAAGAACGTTCTCCCGTTCTTCAATAAAACTGAAACCACAAAAGTAGTTTTCTTAGGTGGACATTCCCTTTAATGATACGTTCTGTTCCTTTCTGGCAAAGGGATCTGTCTACTTGCTCTGTTCAATAAGCATTTAATAAGCTTGAGCATGTGCAGAAGCCGCAGCAGGTGAAACAGCAGCCAATCATTGGTTGTGATGTCAGTTGTCACAGTGTTGATTGACTGCATGAAGGGAGGGGCCAGTTTACTCTGCCAGAATGGGGACAATAATTATCCTTAAATATGTGGTTAGTAATGCAGGTAATAAAGTGCAAAATATATCAGTTGAGGTTGGGGAAAGGTAACTGACAAGTGACCATTTTTTCATTCTGTGGGTGGACATGCCCTTTAATTTTGCAGCTACTTTTTAAGGGTAAGTACATAAGAGTCAATTGTGACCCTAACTTCCAGACCAGTTAGGCCTATTAAAAACTATGCAAAATTTGCCAACATGCCCAATCCATTTTTCAGAAATATATCAGTCGCAATTCGAATTTTTGCCAATATTTTGATCTGACGACCAAAATATTATACTGTGTGGTTGGTCGGTTCAAAATATTGAAGCATGTGTACCTAGCCTAACAGACTCAAACTCTTTACCACCAACAGTGATGAGGGCTACAGTACCTGATAATGATATGTTAGGGTTCCACCATCTTTTATTGAGTATTTGGACATAACTGGCTGTGGTAGACTGTGCTGCACTAGGAGACAGCCTTTAGTCGTGTTGTTGTCTGTGCAAGTACAATTCTTGGGAGTTGTTTAAAGACTACATAGAATAATGAATTACATCTGTTCCTAAGCAATATCAGGATGATTAATGATCAGAAACCTACCAAGTTCTGCACATCACATTAATAGTTGTCTATGATTTTCCATTTGAAATGATTTACGGTTTCGAGTATCAATCAAAAGTACAGAAAATACTCTTTCCATTGCTTCTCACACTCATTTATTACGAATCAGTGATGTATTTTAAACTCCCTGTAGAACCATCCCAGAACATTTCTGTCTTTCCATTAACTCACAGTAAATACCCCTCGATTTTTGTCTCCAGCTGACATCGATACAACTGGAACAGAGCCCAAATCTCCCTCTCAAAATCATAAAGTCTTTATACAAACTGTTTCTGCTTAACAATGATATAAACAAAAAAGGGAGAAAGAAATAGAAAATGTTTTTAGTTTATTATTTAATGGCAATTAATAAAAATACAGCTGACATGTTGTAATATATATATATATATATATATATATATATTTATATTTTTTACAGGACAATTAAACTCACCTTCCTTGATCCTCTCCTCTTCTCACTACCTGATGTACCCAAGGTTAGGATCTGAACTTAGTTTGTTCCTCCTGTAATACTTACCTAAAGATTCCTTAGTTGCTTCAGTCTACGTCTTTGCAGGCTGTCCAAGATCCGACCAAAAGTCGCTCTTCTTGCATAACACCTCTTCCCATTGCTTGTGTCTGGAAGGTGGAATTAGACCAGTGCAACGAAGGAATTTTTGGGTTAGTATTACCAAAAATAGAAAATGTACCCAAGGGAAAGGACTTAACGATTCATCCTGGGTACTTGTAAGGGGGTATTAGAAGAGTATAATGGTCCTTTGACTATAAACAGCTACCCCCAATCTGTCTCACTTGTTAAAAAAGTGATTTCAGTTTTTCTACAACCTTCTTTTGTTTGCTTAACAGTAAATAGGACGATAATCTATTGGAAGAATATAGTTAAATATCAGTTATTGCTACAAAGCAAGTTTATTCAAAGTGTTTAGCTCAGCAAAATGAAGCCTACCTGTGCGTGACCAAACAACAGTACAGAGCACAGAAGTGTTCAATTCCGAGGTTCAATAATACAAGAGAAAGCAAATTTATGTGTATTCTCCATGAGTCAAGGAAGGATAGAAATAACAGATCAGTATGAATGATCTTTAGGAGAGTCTAACCAGTTATACGGTCAGAAGATTAGCTAAGATTCTAAAAAGGTGTCAAAATGTTTACAGGGTAACACTTTTGAAATAAAAAAAATAATAAAAGTGGTATAAAGGTGATACCTTTATTCAGCTTGAAAAAGGAACTACAGGTAGAAAGTTCTGAAAGCTTGCTATGATTATCTTAGTTAGCCAATAAAGGTATCACATTTATACCACTTTTGTAAACACTAATAGGGAGATTCAATAAAAGTTCTTATCGTTAAAAATGGTGCTAATTTTGCCCCAACCAATCAGATGTTAGTTTTTAAATGTTAAATAAGATCTGATTGGTTGTGGCAAAATTAGCACCATTTTAAACGATACGAAATTTTATTGAATAACCCTGTAAAATTCTAATAAATGTAGAATAATGTAGAAATCCTAGACTGAAATCTTGGTTATATGTTTAAGAAGTACCAAAGTCTTTAATGTTTTTGTTCTTTGTTTCCCCAAGTAAGGTAAAATGCTGTACATTTTAATATGCAAAATGTATTTGATGTCTGCTGCTAGTACTCAGTGGCTCACATGCACATCACCCATGGAGTATTCTGTATGTGCACAAGTACCGACAGTAAAAAATCTAAATAAAGCCTGAAAACCAGTGTGCACAAATGTTACCTTATTGATTTATTATTTATATAAACTTCATAGGGACAGAATATATTCCTCTA
This sequence comes from Hymenochirus boettgeri, assembly GCA_019447015.1. Lineage (NCBI taxonomy): Eukaryota > Metazoa > Chordata > Amphibia > Anura > Pipidae > Hymenochirus > Hymenochirus boettgeri. The sequence continues at coordinate 33,785,500 of CM033472.1, read as the reverse complement.
CTAAATAAGCTTTTATAAGTAAACACTTTTTGGCCTCTAAAACTGGTGACATAGGGCTCAGACTAGACCAGGTTCCCAGACAGGGGATAAATCTTTACTTACCGATAAGATTGTGCTTCTATCCTTCCTGATATAATCTACAATTATTCAAATGAGAGCCAGATGTGTGTCTGCACATTTAAATTAATATTCATTTTTCTTTCATTTTTTGGCTATTACAATACAGAGAGAATCAATCGTTAAAAATGGCGCTAACTTTGCCCCAACTTGCCCCATCTTAATTAACATTTAAAAGTAAACATCTGATTGGTTGGGGCAAAATTAGCACCATTTTTAACAATTAGAACTTTTATTGAATTTCCCTGTATGTGTATAAAATATACACATCCAATTATTATATCTAGAAAGCTAGGACACTGAACTGAACTTAGATAAAGAGAACAAAATAGAATATTTTTCAACACCTGGCAACCCTTCATGGAAGCAACGCTATCAAGACACTGAAAAAATTATTTCCGTTCCACCAACTTGTACTGCAATGCAGATCAGTATCAACACAGTATCAAGTGAGATAAAAATTACCAACAGGAACATCTCAAAGATCTTGTGAGCTTCACAGGCACTAAAATGTCCTTTAGGTAGACCTAGAAGACATTTAAATACTTTTCATTATTGTTAAATGTTATATCACCTTAATGAATTTTTTTTTAAAGATTAAAGGAGAACTAACCCCAAATTTGTACACTCCAGAATCTAAAAGTATCCACCCTTAAAAATTCCTACAAACTGTAAAATCCCAGTACAATAAGTAATTGTAACACCCTGAAAAACTGGATAAAATAACGTCTAGCCACACCCCTGATCTAAGTCACATGCTTCCTGTTATGTAAAAGGATGGCTAAAGGCTACTACTGGGTGTGACCAACTGTAACAAGTTCCTGCAGTATCTTAGGACTGAGCATGTGTAAAGAACATAATCGTCAATGACCACACTGTGCGATACTGTAATGTTCGGAAATAAAACAAAAACCCTGTGTTAGAAACATAAATTTCCCAACAACCATATCTTAGTCATGTAGATTTCATATGTGTACACTAGATGGGTTTATATCTCTCAATCATGCCATTTTTGACAGGACAGCCCTAATTTTGTGAATCCTTTACATCTGTCAGGAATAGTTGATAGAGAACGTGATCTATTCCTTTATTGTATTAATTGAAGAATGGGAGGTAAAGGAGCTATGCCTTACCTCCCATTCTTCAATTAAAGGAATAGTTCACTCTCAAAATGAACTATTCCTTTAATATATTGATTGAAGCCCGGGAGGTTAAGGAGCTATGCCTTACCTCCCGGTTTTCAATCAATATTGCAGGGTCCAGGAACGAAGATACCAAAGACCTTACCTTTTTATGCGATCCACCGCAGCCCAGCTGGAATCTCCGACCGCTTCATTCTCCTGTATAGCTATAGCGCGGATTACGCGCATGCGAGCTATAGCTGTACAGAAGAGTGAAGCGGTCGGAGATTTCAGCTAGGCTGCGGTGCATCGCGTAAAAGGTAAGGTCTTTGGTATCTTCGTTCCCGGACCCTGCAATATTGATTGAAGATCGGGAGATAGGGCATAGCTCCTTAACTTCCCGGGCTTCAATCAATATATTAAAGGAATAGTTCACTTTGAGAGTGAACTATTCCTTTAATCTAACAGAAGCCAGGAGCAAAACTGCAGAAAATTACCTAGCGATCCACCGCCAGCTCCTCTGATAATTCCATGCACTATAAAGTAAACAAGGAAGCTGCAGCCTGTCCTGTCCCCTAGATGCTGACAGCTAATCATGTTACAGCACAGGATTCTCTCTGAGACACAGAACAGGGATTTGACATTGTGGTGTGTTTGCATATATTTTTTAACATTCCTGTCCCTAGAAATTACACAGTACTCAAAAAAAAATTTCTTTAGACAGCATGCATGCTACAGAAAAATATTACAAAGCCATTGGTAAATCTGGGGATTGACTAACATTTTAATAACTTCATTGTTAAAGGGTATGCATACTGAAAAAAATGACTTTGCATCATCTTAATCTATAAACAAATATGTGTAAGTAGCACTTACTCCGAGGTGTGTGTGTTACTGCATGCCTTCAATACAGTACTTGTTTTGCTCAAGCTGACTACTGGCCTGGCTATTTTCCCACATACCACCTATCAATACTGCATACAGCACACCCACTGTCAAATAATTTCAGCTACAGCAAAACTGCTTACAGAAGAATAGTTTATGACATTAAGAAACTTGAATTACAGCTGAAATGTTAGAAGTTTCAGACTGGATATCTAAAGAAATAAGGGGCAAATTAACAAAATATGGTACAGTTTGGGATGTTCGGATAAATGGGCAATTGTTTCCACTAATGGGCAATTTAAATAAACATTTCCCCCAGTGTACATACCCTTTTAAGGAAGGTGATGTAATTGGTTTATTTCCATACCACACCCCTATCAGGGTGGGACCAATGATTTTTATTGGTATTTATTACTAGTATTTGGTATTGGGGTGTATGTACCTGATGAAGGGTTATTCACTTGAAACGTTGTGCACCTACCATGTCAAATTTTTAAAGCATAAAAAGTCAAAAGTTAGTGCGTGCCTTATCCAGAAACAAAGTCTCGGATTTGAACCAGTAGTGTCATACATTTAGCCACAGTTTGACACAGTAAAAGTAGCTATTATTGTTCCTGGTAGACTGTTCTTTGTGACTTCAAGCTGGCTGGAAAATAAATTGCCGGTAACAGCATACTCTGTGAAGAGGCAGTAAATATTGGGGTTGGGGGACTTGGCCAAATGTGTGCACACTTACAGGGCTGTTTGAAGACTAGATCAACAGAAACATGCACTAGCAAAGAAAGGAAAGCCTCCTTAGGGTTAGGTCCCATCACGCACAGCAGCGCATGCAGGATGCAGTCGCTGCTGTGCGTATTAAGCAATGTGTGCAGCTATCCAGTACCCATCAGAGTTACTAGAACGCATGCGCACATAGTGGTAACACTCCAATAGCAATGCGAATGGGAACCACGATCGGAGTGTGAATCACGCAATTGGGACCTAGCCCCCTAGTTATAGAATACACTTACATGTTCAGCTTTCCCATTCAGACCAGTCTGCCTAATCTTCAAGCTCCTGAAGCACACACACCACTCTCTCTTGCATTGGAGTCTTGGGGCCAGTGTTGGATTGGAGTTTTGGGGCCAACCAGGAAGCATTAAGGGGACACATAAAGGACAACTCCACCCTGATAATAACATCTTTTAGAAAGAATGGTCGTTTTAAAATATGTTGATATATCATACTTCCTCCTATGGGATCATTACTGTATGACTGCTATGCTTCTGGATGCCTCATGGAAACTGAGCAATTTAGTGACCTATACTGAGCCTGGGCATGCTCAGAAGAGGCAGCTAGGGGATTAGCATTCAGCCATTTGCTATAATGTCAACTGTTATACCGATATGCCCTCTTGTAACCTAGAATAATTCAATAAAAGGGGTAATAGTTGAGCTCCCCTCACAACTATACACAACAGGACAGTGCTACATAAATCTAAAAACATGTAACCCCAATATGTATGCAAAAGTAAAAGACCACTTTATTGTAGCATAAAAATCAGGAATGGCAATCCATAAAATGGCATCAGATATCTATTAACACACATTGTTAATATCCATAACTGGCACAACAGTCAAATCAATAACAGACAGTTGCAGACATCCCACCCTGCCTTTTAAGGTTTCTGGACAAGGTGGGGGAGGGGCTGTGATGCCAGCGATGTCACACAGGGGTGGGGTTACCCATTTAGGGATGGAGGGGGTGGGGTTAGGGATGTGCGGGGACATGGCGGCCAAAGGGGGAAGTGAAGGGGAGTAGATTAGAGTCTCCCCCAACACAGAATCAGGGAGACTCTTGCGAGATGCAGGAGGGGTGGGATACCCACAGTTGCCGGGCTTCAATCAATATATTAAAGGAATAGTTCACTTTGAGAGTGAACTATTCCTTTAAATATAGATATGAAATACACAAGATAAAGGATACATTGTTATAGTTATAATAAGTGCTTATCTATGTCATAAGTGTCACATGACTTGTTGAACACATAGAAACTTGTATGCTATAGAAGATATTGCACACCCTTACTTATAAAAGTTAGATTTTAAAAAAACTTAGAGTAAGATAGAACCCTGTACTATTAGATGATAATGGAACAATTATTCTTATTATTATTGTGATTATTATTATTATTTTATAGGGAGTACATTATTCTCTGTAGAACAGATAGTTAGAAACATATAAGCACTCTGAACTTAAAGAACATTCTCGTAAAAATAATATTGTTCTCACTATGCATTGTATAATGCCGTATTTATAAAATAATGCTTAATAGAGCTGACTAATCAGAGGTCAGCAAGGCTATAATATTTCTACAGGTTTCTACTGTATGACATCATTGTATTAACTGGGTCCAGTCTCAAAACAACTTGGTCTATTAGAAGAAACCTTGAACACAAAAAAAAAAGATAAAGATAAAAAAAATACGCAGATAACTCTTAATAGAGACACAATTTACTGTATAAAATTACAAACAAATAAGATTTTTTTTATAGTGACCTTTCTTTTTCAAATTCTTTATAGAAATTAACACGAAAACTAGTAATAACTTTTATGTGCTCAACCTTCCTCTGCAGAGTAATTGTGGAGGAAAAAAACTTAACGTTAGCTGAGCAAGGAGCTCTAAAGAAACTGCAGCAATACAGACCTCATTATATGAAATATATTATAAAAAATACCTCAGCACAACCATGATATATACCTATAATTTAGCTGGTCTAGCACCTGGTACCGTGTTATGGGGTACTAAAGCATAAATACAAATAAACAACCCTAAGAGGGTCAAAAAGGCCCCAAACTTAGAACTCTGACCAATGCATATTGAAGAACATATATTTGGCCAACGAGCAAAATGTAATTTTTGTTGGACTGTCTACAAGTAGTTCTCAAAAGAAACCCCAAGATTTTGCTATAAGAGGGGCCCGACTCCGAGAGACATGTTAAGTCCCTCATATATATTGGTGAAAACTATTAGAGGAATTAGCAAAAGAAAAGGAGCTTTTCTTTGTATGGGCAATTGTTGTGGATCAATAATTAAAGGGGAGAAAATTAATCACCCAACCAGGGTCTGGTATACATGATTAAATGTCCTTGTAGGATGGTATATATTGGTCAAACAAGCAGACCCATAAAAATAAGAATTCAAGAAGATAAAAGGGACATTAGAAATTCCAAACAAATACGTATAGTGGTCGCTCGTCATTTTCATGAAAAGCGACACCAGGTTGCAAAGCTAAAATGGTGTATATTAGAAAAGGTTCATCTTCCCCGAAGAGGGGGTGACATAAAAACTCTATTATAAAGGAGCAAGATGAATTAAATGGCTTGGAAGTATAAGACTGCAGGGATTAAATGAAATTTAGTCTATCAAAACTTTTCTACAATAAAAAGTACATGTATTATATTCTGCAACTCTAAGTAGCGTAAGCCCTAGGTGGATCCTCTTGACTAAACATTCCCCTTATACCATCAAACAAACCCCTAAAACCTACAGTGTCCTGAGTGTGAGCGTCTGTATGTACAGGAGGATTAGATTGTGGATGTGGTGCTATGCTGTTACTTTCATCATGTGAATCACCCCATGGCTGGTCAGCTCTTCCTGTGCTGACAGCCATGGATATCCCTGGGGTAGAATCTGCTGTAGGAAAATTGCCAATTGATGGATAGCGTGGTTGGTTCCTGCTCAGATGTGCTGTCATCTGGGTCCCTTGAGTTTGAATTTTCCACAGGCCTTGGCTGGATATGCCTGTCCTGCTGCGGATAGATCCTAAGGGTAGAAGAAGGGGTTGGTTCAACTCCAGCTGAGTGTGCTGGGGTCAGTTGTAAGTGCCCAGAAGTGAAGTTCACTTGAGGGTGGTTGAGCTGTGACACATCCACCACTGCTGCCTCTGTGATGTACCTGTGCAGCTGTTGATGACATCATCATGCTACATTGAGACTTGCACGTCGCTACTCCGCTGCTCCTGTGAACCGCACTGGAGGAAGGGTGGTGTTGCTGTGGATCAGCCGGGCATAAGTATGTATAAGGGGTATTTTATGTGTATTTTATGTGGACATATGTACAGTCTTTATAAATATTCCTAGACATAATGATTTGAGTTAAACTTTGCAGAGGGGGAAGTGGAAGCTACACACCAGGTAAAAACAGTTACAGAATCATTTTAGAGAAAAATGCAAATATATCAGTTCCATGGTCACTATAACGGCCATTTCACCCATCCATTCAGTATCCCATTGTGCAATCACACGTGTGTATGAGTCTTCAGGGTTTCGAAACCTTTATGCCACAACCATTTTCCTTATTTGCATTTCTGCTATAGAAATACTGTAGTGATCATAATACAAGGATCTACTGTAGCTCCATAAAGGTTCTTCTCCCTCTTGTAATGCTGCAGGTTCCAGAGTATTCCTTCAGCCCAGATACCCCAATCTTCACAACTCGCATTACCAATAGACAAGCCCTTTTTGCCGGGAGTACAAGTTGGATGGGAACTCAAGAAGTCTAAAGCGAAACAGACAAGCGAGGGCACTGGACAAGAGATAAGCTGAGGTTGAGATACAGTCAAGGATAACACAAGAGCAAGGTCAGAGACGGAGCAAAAGGTCATACACATTAATCAAATAACCAGACGAGGTACAGAAGGGTAGAGTTAAGCTAGGAACACACAGTACAGATTTATCAAAGATGACAGACATGATCTGCAAGATCCTGTCTGCCATCTTTCAAAGATCTGCATACACACAGTCCCAAGCATTCTCCCTATGAACATCATAGGGAGAACGCTCGGGACTGTGTGTTTCCATCGGCCGCGCTAGACTCCTCTATAGGGAGTCTAGCGCCCGATGGAAATTTTCGGTCTTTCCTGAACGAGCGTTCGGCCGACCCGATTGTTCGGCGGCCACGTGCTCTTTCGGGAAACGAAGGTACACACATAATGATAAAGCCCCGATACCATTACTGTGTGTACCCAGCTTTATAATCTCAGTCAGAAACAGGCAGCAGAGGATCAAGGTCAAGAGGACGAGCAAAGGTCAGTAACAGGAAATCAATCAGAATAAAGAACACCACAAGCAGATTAGTAAACTAACAGGGTAATATAATATGTGTTCTTATCATACAAAATGGTGCTAATTTTGCCTCAACCTATCAGCTGTTAGCTTCCATTTGAAAGCAAACATCTGATTGGGAAAAAATTAGCACCATTTTTAATGCTAAAATATTTGATTACATCTCCCTGCATGTGCTATAATGGGCAAAGGTGAATGGGAATGAGGAGAATATAAAGGGAATGACAACCAATGAGAATTGTGTAGAAAGAAAAATTTAATAAAAGAAGTAGTTTAAATATGATTGGCTAGGGAGATTATTCGACCAAAACACGTCCATGGAGGGAATAAGAAGGCCCATGCGCATGACAGAAGACATAAGAGAGACCGAAATCTCAGAATTCCTGCAGGTGAAAACATAAGACGATTGAAAGCTCAGATCACAAGCAAAGACAGTAGAATCCGCACGGAAGAAGAGGAATTTTGCAATACCACGGGTTAACGTAAATGTATGTTCATGCCATAAATGTACAGACCCAATAGTACATTTCCAAACGAACATTCAGAAATCTCCGATCGTTAACTCTTGCAATACCATGCAGTAGTAAAATATAGAAGGGGTATTGAATGGACATAGTTGTAGCGGTCGTAGATCTGCGATTGTGGATTTATGGATGATATCGTTGATTTCAGAGTAATTTTCAAGGTGGGAGTGTGCCCACTTGTATAGATACCACAGTCCCCCTTTAAAACAGTAGACAATATATGAACATTAAATAGACCTAAAATAAAAAAAACTAAATTATAAATAATTACTGAGGATATTTATGTTATTGTTATGTTTGGTGATGATGGTGGTAGGTAGTAGATATGATGTAACACCTATGACCTTGAGTCGAACCCTTTTATAGAAATGATTGGAAGTATTATGATACACCCAATCTATAAATTGTTGAAGACAGGAGATGTGACCTTGAATTTATTTGATATTTACTGAAAAGTATAAAATCTGTGACACCTTTTATTGTCACAGCTAAAATGTCTGCAAGTGCACTTTTAAACCACGTGGCAGTCTTAGCCAATCATAATAAATACTATATGCTAGACATAGACACAGTATAACAATGAGACAGCAGCTCACTTCCTCTATCCTCTCCATAAGCAAAAGGAAATTTGTGTGCATTTGTGCAGCCTGAAAGAAAAAGAGGAGGGGAAGAAGCTGGAAGAAGCGTGCGTCACTATCTCTTTATTTCTATTTCTGTCTGTCCATATCTCCCTACACATACATGAATCTCTGGTAATGGTGTCTACATATACCCACATATATAACACACACAAGTATAAATGTCTCTGCCCACACCAACATACATAACATGCACACCACATGTACAAATGTCTCTGCCCATATAATGTCCCATATATTACAGAGGGATCAAACAACAATATTTAGTGTTATTTAGTGTTGTGAACCTATAACAAAATACCAGTTCAGTCATTCATAAACAAGTTTAAGTAGCTACTGTAGCTCCATGGTTCTAATCAGCTGTACAGGAAACCAAGTGCTTTTATAATAAATATAGCGCATATACAATGATATTTTGAAATACTTTTCTGCATTTTCAACCAAAACACCCCCCCCCCTACAAAGTTCACTACTAGAGATGGGATCCTGGGTTCGACACGGACCTGGGTCCGACACAGAACCCCCCAGATCATTCGGATTTCGAGACCTCGGAAAAATTTTCGATGATTTTCGAATGTATGGAGCTATTTTCGATAATTTTGGAAAATATCGATCGGAGACCACTTTCGACTTTCCGATCGTATTTTCGAAGATCAAACGTTCGAGGCTATTTTTGATAATTTTCGATAATAACCTCGAACATTTAAAAAATTTTTAAAATATGATCGGAAACTTGAAAGTTGCCTCCGATCGTATTTTCAAACGTTCGAAGATATTTTCAAAAATAGCTCCTTACTGTTGAAAATAATTTCAATTTGGATCTTCGAATCTTCGGAATTTTCCCAAGATCCGGGAATCTGAAAATGGAACAAAACTGTGTAGGAACAATATATAAACATTTGCGGGCTCATTTATTGAGGGGTGCTGCGGTATTTAAAGGAGTTAAAGTCACAATAATGATGTTACATTTTTATTGTGCCGAAACTTACCCGCTCGCTCGCTCCCCCGGCGCTTGGTCTGACAGGTCCCGACGGACCTTGTCTTTATGCGCATAGATCGCGCATGCGCATAGAAGACAAGGTCCGTCGGGACCTGTCAGACTATGCGCCGGGGGAGCGAGCGGGTAAGTTTCTTACCTTCTCCTGGCTCCTGTATGTTCTATTGAAGAACGGAAGGTAAGGCACAGCTCCTTTACCTGCCGTTCTTCAATAGAACTGGATTCCCAAAACTTCTAAAAACGAGTGGAGATACCCTTTAATTCATTATGTGTTTTGCGTATATAATAGCACAACTATTTAACGCCACCTGATTGCTGATGTCGCACTGTAGGTAAAGCTCATGTTGAATTTTCAAACTGAGATTTACACAGAGCTATTGCATAATACAAGCCAAATAATCTCGAGTAATAATATTTTAAAGACTGTACACATACCCACATAATTGCTAAGTATCTCTATTTAATCTTAAAGGACCAATAGATCAATAAAGTCTAATAATAAGAAAAGGCAAGTTGTCTGTCAACCGCTGTTATTTTATGTAATACTACTGTCAGTTAATCAAAAAAATGCAAACACAATAATAATAATCATAATCATAATAATAATAATAATATAGTAGTAATAATATTACTACTAATAATAATAAAACAATAATAATCATCATTAGAGATGGACTAGAACTCGAACCCGGGTTCGAGACGAACTATTCGAGTTCGAACGGACTCGGACTTCTCGTACTATCCTGGACCCGGATTTTCGATATTTTCCGGACCCTCTATAATTATCGAATGTTTGAATGTTCAAGGCATGCGAATATGCGAGTAAAATGTCTATTATACCAATAAGCGAGTATATATCGAATTCTCAAATCCGCGAGTAAAATGTCTATTATACCTATACGCAAGTAAATATCGAATTGTCAAATCCGCGAGTCATTCATGGGATAATTATCAAATGTTTCGAACGCAAGAGCTCGAAAGTAGCGCGTGTGAAAGTAAAATCGAGTTTTCGAAAGTCCTGGATATTCAAACATGTTCTCCAGACCATTTCCCAGGTCCCACAGCCATTTACATTAAGTTACCATTGATATTTTAATTGTATTTTATTCAAACTATTTGACTCCCACTGACTTTAATCGGTGCGTTTTCTAACTTTCGAACTTTCCATATAGTTCGTAAGTTCGAAAACGGACCGAACTTTCGAAAGTTCGTGATCTCTAATCATCATCATAAATTGTATTTCCAAATAAATACAATTGGAAGCTATTTCCATTTTCTTTAATATCTTGGAATCATAATTAATTGGCAATTCACTATATTAATAATATTTATAAATCAAATCTAACAATGATTTGAAATATCATTATTTATAAAGAGAGCAGACTTCCTCATCTTGCTGACTTTTTTTAATGCTTATTAAAGGATTTATTCTGGTCTAAGGGACATTTAATTTTTACATCTCAACATCTTTGCTTAGAGCATTACAGTCATTAGTCATGTTTTAAAGGATTGTAATTTTATAGCCCTACCATAAATGTCTGAGTCCATGACACATGCAATTCAATCAATTCCGATTTTTCCTTGTGTAAGATTAACCATGCAGATCCTCTTTACCATGGTACTCCTATCAGAATGAAACATACATTACCAAACTTATCACCAAGAGATTTCATATTTTTCTTTATACAGATAAAAGAGAGAACATTCACCGAGAAACCATTCGTCATGAACTTGAACACACAATTAAAAGCTAGAAAATAAAAAATGAAAACCTTCAACAAAACGAATTAAGGCCAATGGGTTAAAAACAACAACAATAAATATAAATGGTAATGCAAGGTACCTACTTACCCTAGCTCAAAGGATGACAACGAATCAGAAGTAGTTTCCTGTGACTGCTGTGTAATGTTCTTTTCCAGAAATGTATACATGTAATTTTAAATAATTTGTTATGGTTGCGACACGTGATTCAAGAACATTTCACTTATGGTACCAAGGTCATTCCTACTTAAAAGGAACTCAAGTACAAAAGGCACAGACACATTTTATTTTGGACACAAGTCTCGGAATTCTTTATGATATGTTCTTACATTAAATTACATTCAATTTTTTTTACAACAGTCAAAGTAGTTTATACGTCTTCTAATGCAGCCATATAGCCATATGTCATATGTCAGAGCTACATCTCTTTATACTTTAAATAGTTTACACAATAAATTATCTATGACAGGCCAAGACAATGCAGGGGTTGACAAAGGGGTCATTTAATAAAAGCTACCAGAACGGAAGAGACCTTTTTTTTTTGTTTTATGGTTGGACATGCCCTTCAATATTGCACTGTACTCTGCACTGTAGATTTCACTGTACTCTGATTAACTCTGTACTCTGATATTGCACTGTACTTGATCTAACTCTGTACTTCTGATTAAATCTGACTCTGATATGCACTGTACTATGTATTAACTCTGTACTCTGATATTGCACTGTACTCTGATTAACTCTGTACTCATGAATTGCACTGTACTCTGATTACTCTGTACTCTGTATGCACTGTACTCTGATTAACTCTGTACTCTGATACTTGCAACGTACTCTACTCTGATTAACTCTGTACTCTGATATGCACTGTACTCTGATTACTCTGTACTCTGTATTGCACTGTACTCTGATTAACTCTGTACTCTGATTGCACTGTACTCTGATTAACTCTGTACTCTGATATTGCAACTGTACTCTCTGATTAATTCTGTACTCTGATATCACTGTACTCTGATTAACTCTGTACTTGGGCGATTTGCACTGTACTCTGATTAACGCTTTCTGCAAGCTCTAAATGTTTGTGCACATGTGTGATCATTGGGACAAACTGTGATGCACGATGGGTACCGAACGTACTTTTCTGCCGATGAACGTTTTGGGAATAGGTTCACGGTTGCCCAAACAGGTGTTTTGGCCAACCCAGCACCCATACACTAAACAAGTGTCGACCAAAAAGGCTTTTTATCGCCCATGTGCACACACTCATGTGTAGTCTCTCATCTTCCAAACCCTCTTTAGAGCTGGTGCCCAATCGCAGAATGATAGTTTGTTATAGTCAGACAACTGGATTCCTTTTTCTCTCTTGATGCACCTGAAACAGGTATTTACCTTGCCAGGCCATTGCTACACTGTGTCTCTCTTCAGGACTTAAAGCAGACAGCTCATGCAAATTTTGTTGTTCATTGACAGTTATGTCACTCTCATTACCATATCTACCAACTTGCACCATGAAGAGTGTCCAGGGACTGTTAACAGGAGCGCCAGAGAGAAAGGTATTAGCTTTATGGGAAGTCCTGTTTGTGTGGTTTAAAACACTGCCCTTTAAAGGGCATGTCCAGCCTAAAATAAAGTCAGCTTAGAAATGTTTAACACCCCCCAAACTTAGGTTTTGCATTAGCCTTAAGTTTCAAAGATTCCTCTGAAGTTCCTTAACTGATGCGGTTGACGCTCCTCCTCTGCTCTGCGGCTGACAGCCACTCCAGTTCTTGGTTGTCAGTAAAGGTGCGATGTGATGTCACTCCCAATCGCCTGACAGCCATGACCAGGGAGTAGAGCGGCTGTCAGTGCAGAAGCCCTCTGCTCCTGTTTATGCTTGAAACAAGCTCTAAAAACGAGCAGGGGGCAGCACCCAGACAGCGAGGGACCGGGTCAGGTAACTCCCTTCAGTGGAATCTTTGGAACTTAAGGATAATGGTTTGGGGTGTTAAACATTTCCATGCAAACTTTATTTTAGGATGGATTTGCCATTTAAGGCAGTGATCCAGGGTGCTTGACTGCTGCTCTATCTACTATAAAAATGATGTTTTAATTCTCATCAAAGCAGTTTGAACATAAAGAATATCATGTTACTTACTAGACTAGCACTTTACTGTTCTACTTTGAGTCTTGTGTTCAAGATGCAAGAATAGAAACATTTGTATCATTGAGATTTCTCAGCTTGTTCCACTGGCTTGTTCCACTGGCATAATCAAGCCCCATAGAACTTGAAGGTTGAATTTGTTTGTCCATGTGCAAGGACTATATATGTGTATATTACTCTCTATCTCATTGCGTCAGTCTAGCCCTTGCAGCAACGCATTTTGCAGCTTAAAGTTCAGATTGTTACATCTGTTTATTGCTGATCGTTTTTTTGGAGATAATACATTGTTTCCTCGGGCATTTAATTCTGTAGCTTTGCTAACAAAAGAAATCTTTGCATGTTTTTACAATTAACTGGGTTTTATGTCCATGGATGTATTAGGTTGGCATTAAAGGTTTATTGATAGTCATAAATAATGAAAGCATCTTGTCCGCTTCACCATAAGGCAGAGGGAAAAAATATTTCTTCACAGGATTAGAAGCACAAATTGAGCAAAATGTTCTAAAAAGGGCAGTCGGCAATTATACAACTAAAAGGACATAAAAAGGTGTAATATCTTACAGCAATGGATTTTATTACATGGAAAATGATGTCCATTAAAAAGATTCACATCTCTGAAATGCCACAGTTTGATGGGCGATTTTAAGAATTTATAAAATTTTAAAACAAGTTACCCAATTATAATACATTTCTTATTTGAATCCCTTTATTTTTAATGAATGCCCCCAAACTGGATTTTTTTATGCCTTTTCTGCGTGATACCTTTCATTCAAGTGGATTTAGTTTGCAGTTGTTTTGCAGCAGATGTAATGGATGGAAGAAGATTATTAGTGATGGACACATAACCGAACTCGACCCTGAGTTCGAGACGAACTTTATGAGTTTGGATGAACTCGAACTATTCAAACTAGTTCGGCTTCTTACTAGTTCGCTTTTCTGGACTCATGGCTGTATTTTCGTTAATTATCGTAAATTTGATAACTATCGAATTTGCAGATCGTTAACCCTAGAATGTATCGTTCGTTAACTCTCGAAAATATCGTTCATTTTGGATAACCCTCGAATGTACGGATCGTTTTTGCTAACCCTCGATAGTATCTTTCGCTAACCATCGAAAATATCGTTCTATTTCCATAATCCTCGAAAGTATTGTTCGATTTCGATAATCCTCGAATCTATGGTTCTATTTTCGGAAACCCTCAAAAGTATCATTCAGTAACCCTCGAATTGGCCGTAACCCTCGAATGTAGCTTGCGCAAAACCTTACAATTGCCCGCTTATGTTTAAGAAGTGTTATAACAAGTTTTGGTGATAGTGACATTTTCCCCAGACTATTTCCCAGGTGCCACAGCCATTTGCAGTAAGTTACCATTGTTAGTTTAGCTGTAAATCACCCAGACTTTTCAAACCGTCACTCTCCCGATGACTTTAATGGGTCTGAATTAGAACTTTCAAACTTTTACTGAAGTTCGAAAGTTCAAAAACAGACCAAACTTTATGAAGTTCGCCCATCTCTAGTGATTATTCTGCGGGCAGAACAGGAGAGCGCACAATGGTTAATCAAATATTATTTGTGTCTGGTAAGTACTGTAATAGGAATATACTGTAACTATATAGAAATCTATATAACTAGACTGTAAGCTCTGCAGGGCAGGGATCTGCTTTCCTCTTGTGGCAAGTGTCACAAACCCCCAGGTCTGAGACGCCCAACCACCTATCCGTTACCGGAAAACACACTCCAAGCAACCAGGCGGATGGAACAGATCAGACCCGGTGGGTTTAGTGAACAAACGATATATTACACAATTAATATTACTAAATATCAATATACTCTCTGCCACCACATTCCGATTAAACAGCGGAATGACCTGTTACCTATATCTATGGGGATATCAGTGCCCCTATTCTAACATCCACCTGATATCCTAATTGCACAGCTACTTATCTCAGCTGTTGTGCGACACCATTGAGGTGGTGCTCCCAGTGTAATTACTACTAATTCCCAGACCAAAGTAAGAAGACCACAGGGTCCTCCAAGTACACTCACGGGGCACAGGCACTGTTTAAACAGCAAATTGAAAATCTTTATTCCACCTTACACATTACACCATATGTCATAAATATACACAATATAAATACAATTGTTAAAACCCAATACACATAACGGGGCGTCCCCCGAACTAAGATACAGTAACCCGGAATCCCCTCCCATCCTCTCACTAATGTCCACGTGTGGAATTCAGAAATACCGGACCAAGCTAACCAATATTTATTGCTGCCCTTTAGCCAATCTCAACACGAAACTTGATCCTGCCAATTAAGCTCTTTTAAATTGATTTTTGATATTTAGTTAAAAAGATAGATAGATAGATAGATACTGTAGATAGATAGAGAGATAGATAGATAAATAGGTAGATAGATAGATAGATAGATAGAGGATAGATGATAGAATTAGGGGATAGATAGATAAGATAGATAGATAGATTAGATAGATAGATAGATGATAGATAGAGAGATGATAGATAGATAGATAGATAGATAAGATAAATAGATAGAGATAGATACGATAGAGATCGATAGATAGATAGATGATAGATTGAGAGAGATAGATAGATAGATAGATAGATAGATAGATAGATAGATAGATAGATGATAGAGAGATGATAGATAGATAGATAGATTAGATAGATGATAGATGATAGATAGATGGATCGATATAGATAGATAGATGATAGATAGATGATAGATAGATAGATAGATAGAGAGATAGATGATAGATAGATAGATGCCACTAGATAGATAGATAATAGATAGATAGATAGATGATAGATAGGATAGATAGATAGATAGAATGGATCTCAGTCTAGATTAAAGTACAAAACTAAACTCTGTTTTCCATCTCTACACCACGTTGTGGTTTATTTCTATTAGCAGAAAATTGTTCTTTTTATTTCATATAGTTAGAACATTTAGAAAAATTTCATTACCGAAGGATAAAATTTTAATCCTAAATGCTTTTTCCCCAATGTATATATAATATACAGTTGCTATGGTAATGTGCCCATGCAGTCATTTCATTCTAGCATGAAAATTCTTTTACCATATTTTTTAAAAGTTTTGCTAATAGTACATTCTTGTGTATTTCATATCTATATTTAAGAGGAATAGTTCAACCTCTCAAAGTTGAAGACTATTCATTAAATATATTGATTGAAAGCCACGGCAGTTAAGGAGTATGCCTCCGTCCTGATCTTCAATCAATTTGCAGGGGGTCGCGGGAATGAAGATCCAAAGACCCTTACCTTTTACGAGATCCGCTCGCAGCCGCAGCTGGATCTCCAACTACTGTCATTCTCCTGTACATGCATTAGCTGCATTATGCGATATGCGCACTATAGCTCACAGAAGAGTGCAGCTCCTTACTTCCGGTAGCTTTCAATCAATATATTAAAGGAATAGTTCACTTTGGAGAGGAACTATTCCTCTAAATATAGATATGAAATACACAAGATACAGGTACTCCACCATTGTTATAGATTATAATAAGTGCTTATCTATGTCATACGATGTCACATGACCTTGTTGAACACATAGACTCTTGGTATGTATGGTTAGAAGATATTGCCACCCCCTTCTTATAAAGTTAGATTTTAAAAAAACTTAGAGTAAGATGAACCCCCTGTACTATTAGATGATAATGTTGGGAACAATTATTCTGTATTATTATTGTGATTATTATTATTATTTTATAGGGCAGTACATTATTCTCGGTGAACAGATGAGTTAAAAACTATACAGCTACTCTGAACTTAAAGAACATTCTCGTAAAAATAATATTTGTTCTCACTATGCATTGTATAATGCCGTTTCTAAAATATATGCTTAATAGAGCTGACTCAACAGAGGTCAGCAAGAGCTATAATTTTCTACAGGTTTCTCTGTATCTGAAATCATTGATTACTGGGGTCCCTCAGTCTCCAAACACTTGGTTCTATTAGAAGAACCTTGAACACAAAAAAAAAAAGATAAAGATAAAAAAACATACGCAGATAACTCTTAATAAGAGACACAGATTTACTGTATAAAATTACAAACAATAATGATTTTTTTTAGTGACCTTTTTTGTTCAAATTCGATAGAATTAACGAAAACTAGTAATAACTTTTCATGTGCTCAACCTTCCTCTGGCAGAGTAATTGTGGAGAGAAAAAAACTTAAAGTAGCTGAAGCAGGAGCTCTAATAGAAACTGCAAGCAATTAACAGACCTCATTATGAAATATATATAGAAAAAATACACTCAGTCCAACCATGTATGATATACCTATTAATTTAGGCTGGTCCTAGCACCTGGTACCGTGTTAGTGGGTACTAAAAGATAAATACAAATAACAACAAGAGGGTCAAAAAGGCCCAACTTAGACTGACCATGCATTTGAAGAACATATATTTGGTTGCCAACGAGCAAATGGTAATTTGTTGTTGACGTTACAAGTAGTTCTCATAAATAAACCCCAAATTTTGGCTATACGAGGGGCCCCGATCGACGAGAGACATGTTAAGTTCCTCTCATATATATTGTGTGAAAACTATTAGAAGGATTAGCAAAAGAAAAGGAGCTTTTCTTTGTATGGGCAATTGTTGTAGATCCTAACTTAAAGGGGGAGAAATTAATCACCACAAACAGGGTCTGTGTATCATGGTAAATGTCCTTCGTAGGATGGTTATATATTTGGTCAAACAACAGCCGCATTAAAAATAAGAATTCAAAAAGATAAAAGGGACATAGAAATCCCAAACAAATACGTTATAGTGGTCGCTATGTACATTTTCATGAAAAGCGACACCAGGTTGCAAACTAAAACTTGGGTTATTAGAAAGATTCCACTTCCCCGAAGAGGGCCGGTGACATAAAAACTCTATTATAACGGAGCAAGATGAATTAAATGCTGAAGTTATAAGACTGCAGGGATTAAATGAAATTTAGTCTATCAAAACTTTTATCAATACAAAAGTCCATTATTACTTCTGCACCTCTACAGTAGCGTAAGCCCTAGGTGGATCCTCTTGACTAAACATTCCCCTTATAGCCGATCAAACAACCCTAAAACATACAGTGTCCTGAGTGTGAGCGTCTGTATGTACAGGAGGATTAGATTGTGGATGTGGTGCATGCTGTACTTTCATCAGTGAAAAACCCCATGGCTGGTCAGACTCTTCCTGTGATGACAGCAGGTAGATCCCTGGGGTAGGAATATTGCTGTAGGAAAATTGCCAATTGATGGATAGCGTGGTTGGTTCCTGCTCAGATGTGCTGTCATCTGGGTCCCTTGAGTTGAATTTTCCACAGGCCTTGGTGGATAGCCTGTCCTGCTGCGGATAGATCCTAAGGGTTAGAAGAAGGGGTTGTTCAAACTCCAGCTGAGTGTGCTGGGGTCAGTTGAAGTGCCCAGAAGTGAAGTTCACTTGAGGGTGGTTGAGCGGTGACACATCCACAGCTGCTGCCTCTGTGATGTACCTGTGCAGCTGTTGATGACATCATCAGCGGGCTACATTGAGACTTGCCAGTTCGCTCTACTCCGTGCTCCTGTGAACCGCACTGGAGAAGGGGTGGTGTTGCTGTGGATCAGCCGGGCATAAGTATGGATAGGGGTATTTATGATGTATTTTAGTGGACATATGTACAGGCTTTATAATATTCCTAGACATAATGATTTGAGTTAACTTTGCAGAGGGGGAAGTGGAAGCTACACACCAGGTAAACAGTTACAGAATCTTTTAGAGAAAAATGCAAAATATATCAGTTCCATGGTCACTATAACGGATCCATTTCCACCCATCAGTCAGTATCCCATTGTGCAATCACACGTGTGTATGAGTCTTCAGGTTTCGAAACCTTTATGCCACAACCATTTTTCCTTATTGCATTTTGCTATAGAAATACTGTAGTGATCATAATACAAGGATCTACTGTAGCCTCCAAAAGGTTCTTCTCCCTCTTTGTAATGCTGCAGGTTCCGAGTATCCTTCAGCCCAGATACCCCAATCTTCACAACTCGCATTACCAATAGACAACCTTTTGCCGGGAGTACAAGTGGATGGGAACTCAAGAAGTCTAAAGTGAAACAGACAAGCGAGGGACTGGACAAGAGATAAGCTGAGGTTGAGATACAGTCAAGGATAACACAAGAGCAAGGTCAGAGACGGAGCAAGGTCATACACATTAATCAAATAACCGACGAGGTACAGAAGGGTAGAGTTAGCTAGGAACACACAGTACAGATTTACAAAGATGACAGACTGATCTGCAAGATCCTGTCTGCCATCTTTCAAAGATCTGACATAACACAAGTCCCAAGCATTCTCCCTATGAACATCATAGGAGAACGCTCGGGACTGGTGTGTTTCCATCGGCCGCGCAGACTCCTCTATAGGGAGTCTAGCGCCCGATGGAATTTTCGGTCTTTCCTAACGAGCGTTCGGCCGACCCGATTGTTCGGTCGGCCACGTGCTCTTCGGGAAACGAAGGTACACACATAATGATAAAGCCCGAGATACCATTACGTGTGGTACCCGACTTTATAATCTCAGTCGAGAAACAGGCAGCAGAGGATCAAGGTCAAGAGGACGAGCAAGGTCATAACGGAAATCAATCAGAATAAAGAACACCACAAGCAGATTAGTAAACAACAGGGTAATATAATATGTGTTCTTATCATACAAAATGGTGCTAATTTTGCCTCAACTATCAGCTGTTAGCTTCATTTGAAAGCAAACATCTGATTGGGAAAAAATTAGCACCATTTTTAATGACTAAAATATTTGATTACATCTCCCGCATGGGCTATAATGGGCAAAGGTGAATGGAATAGAGGAGAATATAAAGGAATGACAACCAATGAGAATTGTGTAGAAGAAAAATTGAATAAAAGAAGTAGTTAAATATGATTGGCTAGGGAGATTATTCGACCAAACACGTCCATGGAGGGGAATAAGAAGGCCCATGCGCATGACAGAAGACATAAGAGAGACCGAACATCTCAGTAATTCCTGGCAGTGAAAAACATAAGACGATTGAACGCTCAGATCACAGCAAAGACCGTAGAATCCGCACGGAAGAAGAGGAATTTGCACACACCACGGGTTAACGTATGTATGTTCATGCCATAAATGTACAGACCCACGAAGTACATTTCCAAACGAACATTCAGAATCTCCGATCGTAACTCTTGCAATACCATGCAGTAGTAAATATAGAAGGGGTATTGACATGGACATAGTTGTAGCGGTCGTAGATCTGCGATTGGGATTTATGGATGATATCGTTGATTTCAGTAGTAATTTTCAAGGTGGGAGTGTGCCACTTGTATAGATACACAGTCCCCCTTTAAAACAGTAGACAATATATGAACATTAAATAGACCTAAATAAAAAAAAACTAAATAAAATAATTACTGAGGAGGATATTTATGTTATTGTTAGTTTTGGGATGATGGTGGAGGTGGTAGTATAGACTGATGAACACCTATGACCTTGAGTCGAACCCTTTTATAGAAATGATTGGAAGTATTATGATACACCCAATCTATAAATTGTTGAAGACAAGGAGATTGTGACCTTGAATTTATTGATATTTACTGAAAAGTATAAAATCTGTGACACCTTTTATTGTCACAGCTAAATGTCTGCAAGTGCACTTTTAAACCACGTGGCAGTCTTAGCCAATCATAATAAATACTATATGCTAGACGCTGACACAGTATAACAATGAGACAGCAGCCCTCTCTCTATCATTCCCATAAGCAAAAGGAAATTTGTGTGCATTTGTGCAGCCTGAAAGAAAAAGAGGAGGGGAAGAAGCTGGAAGAAGCGTGCGTCACTATCTCTTTTTCTATTTCTGTCGTCCATATCTCCCCTACACATACATGATCTCTGGTAATGTTCTACATATACCCACATATATAAACACACACAAGTATAAATGTCTCTGCCCACACCGACATACATAACATGCACACCACATGTACAAATGTCTCTGCCCAGATAATGTCCCATATATTACAGAGGATCAAACAACATATTTAGTGTTATTTAGTGGTGGAACCTATAACAAAATACCAGTTCAGTCATTTCATAAACAAGTTTAAGTAGCTACTGTAGCTCCATGGTTCTAATCAGCTGTACAGGAACCAAGTGCTTTTAAATAAATATAGCGCATATACAATGATATTTTGAAATACTTTTCTGCATTTTCAACCAACACCCCCCCCCCCCCCCTTACAAAGTTCACTATAGAGATGGGATCCTGGGTTCCACGGACTGGTCCGACACAGAACCCCCAGAATCATTCGGATTTCGAGACCTGGGAAAATATTTTCGATATGATTTTCGAAGTATCGGAGCTATTTTCGATAATTTGTGGAAAATATCGATCGAGACCACTTCGACTTTCCGATCTATTTTCGAAGATCAAACGTTCGAGGCAATTTTGATAATTTTCGATAATAACCTCGAACATTTAAAAAAATTTAAAATATGATCGGAAACTTGAAAGTTGCCTCCGATCGTATTTTCAAACGTTCGAAGATATTTTCAAAAATAGCTCCTTACTGTTGAAAAATTCATTTCATTTTGGATCTTGAATCTTCGGAATTTTCCAAGATACCGGGAATCCGAAAATGGAACAAACTGTGTAGGAACTTATAAACATTGCGGGGCTCATTTATTGAGGGGTGCTGCGGGTATTTAAAGGAGTTAAAGTCACAATAATGATGTTACATTTTCTAGTTTGCCGAAACTTACCCGCTCGCTCGCTCCCCGGCGCTTGGTCTGACAGTCCCGACGGACCTTGTCTTCTTGCGCATAGATCGCGCCATCGCATAGAAGACAAGGTCCGTCGGACCTGTCAGACTATGCGCCGGGGGACGCGAGCGGGTAGTTTTTACCTTCTCTCCTGGCTCCTGTAGTTTCATTGAAGAACGGAAGGTATGCACAGCTCCTTTACCTGCCGTTCTCAATAGAACTGGATTCCCAAAACTTCTAAAAAACGATGGAGAACCCTTTAATTCATTATGTTTTTTGCGTATATAATAGCACAACTATTTAACCGCCACTGATTGCTGGTGTGCACTGTAGGTAAAGCTCAGTTGAATTTTCAAACTGAGATTTACCACAGAGCTATTGCATAATACAAGCCAAATAATCTAGAGAATAAAATATTTTAAAGACTGTACACATACCCACATAATGTCTAAGTATCTTTTATCTAAAGGACCAATAGATCAATAAAGTCTAATAATAAGAAAAAGGCAAGTGTTGTCAACCGCTGTATTTTATGTAATATCTACTGTCAGTTAATCAAAACAAATGCAAACACAATAATAATAATATAATCATAATAATAATAATAATATAGTAGTAATAATATTACTACTAATAATAATAAAACAATAATAATCATCATTAGGATGGACTAGAACTCGAACCCGGGTGTTCGAGACGAACTATTCGGTTCGAACGGACTCGGACTTCTCGTACTATCCGGACCGGATATTTCGATATTTTTCGGACCTCTATAATATCGAATGTTTGAATGTTCAAGGCATGCGAATATGCGAGTAAAATGTCTATATACCACTAACGAGTATATATCGAATTCTCAAACCGCGAGTAAAATGTCTATTATACCTATACGCAAGTAAATATCGGAATTGTCAAATCCGCGAGTCATTCATGGGATAATTATCAATGTTTCGAACGCAAGAGCCGAAGTAGTAGCGCGTGTGAAAGTAAAATCGAGTTTTCGAAGTCCTGGATATTCAACATGGTCTCCCGACCATGTTCCCCAGGTCCCACAGCCATTTTACATAAGTTACCATTGAATTTAATGTATTTTATTCAAACTATTTGACTCCCACTGACTTAATCGGTGCGTTTTCTAAACTATCGAACATTCCATATAGTTCGTAAGTTCGAAACGGACCGACTTTCGAAATGTTCGTGATCTATAACTCATCATAAATTGTATTTCCAACTAAATACATTGGAAGCTATTTTCATTTTCTTAATATTTGGAATCATAATTATTGCAATTCACTATATTAAAATCATTTATAAATCAATCTAACAATGATTTGAAATATCATTATTTATAAAAGAGAGGAATTCCTCATCTTGCTGACTTTTTTTAATGCTTATTAAAGGATTTATTCTGGTCTAAGGGACATTAATTTTTACATTCTAACATCTTTGCTTAGAGCATTCCAGTCATTACATGTTTTTAAAGGATTGTAATTTTATAGCCCTACCATATAATGTCTGAGTCCATGACACATGCAATTACATCAATTCCGATTTTTCCTTGTGTAGATTAACCATGCAGATCCTCTTTACATGGTACTCCTATCAGAATGAAACATACATTACCAAACTTATCACCAAGAGATTTCATATTTTTCTTATACAGATAAAAGGAGAGAACATCACGAGAAACCATTCGTCATGAACTTGAACACAACAATTAAAAAGCTAGAAAATAAAAATGAAAACCTTCAACAAAACGAATTAAGGCCAATGGTTAAAAACAACAACAAAAAATATAAATGGTAATGCAAGGTACCTAATTACCAGCTCAAAGGATGACAACGAATCAGAAGTAGTTCCTGTGACTGCTGTGTAATGTTCTTTTCCAGAATGTATACATGTAATTTTAAATAATTTGTTAGGTTGCGACAACGTGATCAAGACATTTCACTTATGGTACCAAGGTCATTCCTACTTAAAAGGAACTCAGTACAAAAGGCAAGCCCATTTATTTTGGACACAGTCACGGAATTCTTTATGATATGTTCTTACATTAATACATTCCATTTTTTTTACAACAGAAAGTGTGTATACGTCTTCTAATGCAGCCATAGCCTATGCATATGTCAGAGGCTACATCTCTTTACTTTAAATAGTTACACAATAAATTATCTATGACAGCCAAGACAATGCAGGGGTTGACAAAGGGGTCTTAATAAAAGCTACCAGAACGGAGAGACCTTTTTTTTTTTTTTAGGTTGGACATGCCTTCAATATGCATGTACTGCACGTGATTTCACTGTACTGATTAACTCTTGTACTCTGATATTGCCACTGTACTCCTGATTAACTCTTATTCTGTTATCACCTGTACTTATTATTAAACTTGTACTATATAATGCATGTAATCTGATTACAATCTGTATCAATTGCACTGTACTCTGATCACTCTGTACTCTGATTCAACTCTGACATCTCGATATTCATGTCTCTGATTAACTGTACTATGATATGGCACGTACTCTGAAAGTATTCTATATGACCTGTACTGAACTGACTCTGTATTGCTGACCTACTAAGTATTATCACTGTTCGGCATGATAACGTAACCGAAGAGGTAACTCGTACTCTGATATTGCACTGTACTCTGATTAACTCTGTACTCTGATATTGCACTGTACTCTGATTAACTCTGTACTCTGATATTGCACTGTACTCTGATTAACTCTGTACTCTGATATTGCACTGTACTCTGATTAACTCTGTACTCTGATATTGCACTGTACTCTGATTAACGCTTTCTGCACTCTAAATGTTTGTGCACATGTGTGATCATTGGGACAAACTGTGATGCACGATGGGTACCGAACGTACTTTCTGCCGATGAACGTTTTGGGAATAGGTTCACGGTTGCCCAAACAGGTGTTTTGGCCAACCCAGCCACCATACACTAAACAAGTGTCGACCAAAAGGCTTTTATCGCCCATGTGCACACACTCAGTGTATGTAGTCTCTCATCTTCCAAACCCTCTTTAGAGCTGGTGCCCAATCGCAGAATGATAGTTTGTTATAGTCAGACAACTGGATTCCTTTTTCTCTCTTGATGCACCTGAAACAGGTATTTACCTTGCCAGGCCATTGCTACACTGTGTCTCTCTTCAGGACTTAAAGCAGCAGCTATGCAAATTGTTTGTTCATTGACAGTTATGTCACTCTCATTACCATATCTACCAACTTGCACCATGAAGAGTGTCCAGGGACTGTTAACAGGAGCGCGCCAGAGAGAAAGGTATTAGCTTTATGGAAGTCTGTTTGTGTGGTTTAAAACACTGCCCTTTAAAGGGCATGTCAGCCTAAAATAAAGTCAGCTTAGAAATGTTTAACACCCCCCAAACTTAGGTTTTGCATTAGCCTTAAGTTTCAAAGATTCCTCTGAAGTTCCTTAACTGATGTCGGTTGACGCTCCTCTTGCTCTGCGGCTGACAGCCACTCCAGTTCTGGTTGTCAGTAAAGGTGCGATGTGATGTCACTCCCAATCGCCTGACAGCCATGACCAGGGAGTAGAGCGGCTGTCAGTGCAGAAGCCCTCTGCTCCTGTTTATGCTGAAACAAGCTCTAAAAACGAGCAGGGGGCAGCACCCAGACAGCGAGGGACCGGGTCAGGTAACTCCCTTCGTGGAATCTTTGGAACATAGGATAATGGTTTGTGGTGTGTTAAACATTTCCATGCAAACTTTATTTTAGGATGGATTTGCCATTTAAGGCAGTGATCCAGGGTGCTTGACGCTGCTCTATCTACTATAAAAATGATGTTTTAATTCTCATCAAACAGTTTGAACATAAAGAATATCATGTTACTACTAGACTAGCACTTTACTGTTTACTTTGAGTCTTGTGTTCAAGATGCAAGAATAGAAACATTTGTATCATTGAGATTTCTCAGCTTGTTCCACTGGCTTGTTCCACTGGCATAATCAAGCCCCATAGAACTTGAAGGTTGAATTGTTTGTCCATGTGCAAGGACTATATATGTGTAATTACTCTCTATCTCATTGCGTCAGTCTAGCCCTTGCAGCAACGCATTTTGCAGCTTAAAGTTCAGATTGTTACATCTGTTTATTGCTGATCGTTTTTTTTGGAGATAATACATTGTTTCCTCGGGCATTTAATTCTGTAGCTTTGCTAACAAAAGAAATCTTTGCATGTTTTTACAATTAAACTGGGTTTTATGTCCATGGATGTATTAGGTTGGCATTAAAGGTTTATTGATAGTCATAAATATGAAAGCATCTTGTCCGCTTCACCATAGGCAGAGGGAAAAAATATTTCTTCACAGGATTAGAAGCACAATTGAGCAAAATGTTCTAAAAAGGCAGTCGGCCAATTATACAACTAAAAGGACATAAAAAGGTGTAATATCTTACAGCAATGGATTTATTACATGGAAAATGATGTCCATTAAAAAGATTCACATCTCTGAAATGCCACAGTTTGATGGGCGATTTTAAGAATTATAAAATTTTAAAAAAGTTACCCAATTTAATACATTCTTATTTGAATCCCTTTATTTTAATGAATGCCCCAAACTGGATTTTTTTATGCCTTTTCTGGTGATACCTTTCATCAAGTGGATTTAGTTTGCAGTTGTTTTGCAGCAGATGTAATGGATGGAAGAAGATTATTAGTGATGGAACACTAACCGAACTCGACCCTGAGTTCGAGACGAACTTTATGAGTTTGGATGAACTCGAACTATTCAAACTAGTTCGGCTTCTTACTAGTTCGCTTTTTGGACTCATGGCTGTATTTTCGTTAATTATCGTAAATTTGATAACTATCGAATTTGCAGATCGTTAACCCTAGAATGTATCGTTCGTTAACTCTAGAAATATCGTTCATTTTGGGTAACCCTCGATGTACGGATCGTTTTTGCTAACCCTAGAATGTACCGTTCGCTAACCCTCGAATGTAGCCTTTGATTTTCGGTAACCCTCGAAAGTATAGTTCGTTTTTGGTAACCCTCAAATGTATAGATCGTTTTCACTAAACCTCGATAGTATCTTTCGCTAACCATCGAAAATATCGTTTATTTCCATAATCCTCTAAAGTATTGTTCGATTTCGATATCCTCGAATCTATGGTTCTATTTCGGAAACCCTCAAAAGTATCATTCAGTACCCTCGAATGGCCGTAACCCTCGAATGTAGCTGCGCAAAACCTTACAATTGCCCGCTTATGTTTAAGAAGTGTTATAACAAGTTTTGGTGATAGTGACATTTTCCCCAGACTATTTCCCAGGTGCCACAGCCATTTGCAGTAAGTTACCATTGTTAGTTTAGCTGTAAATCACCCCGACTTTTCAAACCGTACTCTCCCGATGACTTTAATGGGTCTGAATTAGAACTTTCAAACTTTACTGAAGTTCGAAAGTTCAAAAACAGACCAAACTTTATGAAGTTTGCCCATCTCTAGTGATTATTCTGCGGGGCAGAACAGGAGAGCGCACAATGGTATCAAATATTATTTGTGTCTGGTAAGTACTGTAATAGGAATATACTGTAACTATATAGAAATCTAATAACTAGACTGTAAGCTCTGCAGGGCAGGGATCTGTTCCTCTTGTGGCAAGTGTCACAAACCCCCAGGTCTGAGACGCCCAACCACCTATCCGTTACCGGAAAACACACTCCAAGCACAAGGCGGAGATGGAACAGATCAGACCCGGTGGGTTTAGTGAACAAACGATATATTACACAATTAATATTACTAAATATCAATATACTCTCTGCACCACATTCCGATTAAACAGCGGAATGACCTGTTACTATATCTATGGGGATATCAGTGCCCCTATTCTAACATCCACCTGATATCAATTGCACAGCTACTTATCTCGCTGTTGTGCGACACCATTGAGGTGGTGCTCCAGTGTAATTACTACTAATTCCCAGACCAAAGTAAGAAGACCACAGGGTCCTCCAAGTACACTCACGGGGCACAGGCACTGTTTAAACAGCAAATTGAAATCTTTATTCCACCTTACACATTACACCATATGTCATAATATACACAATAAATACAATTGTTAAAACCCAATACACATAACGGGGCGTCCCCCGAACTAAGATACAGTAACCGGAATCCCCTCCCAATCCTCTCACTAATGTCCACGTGTGGAATTCAGTCCGGCGCGCCAGTACAGAAAGATTGTGCGGCTGCCGGAATGCTCAGGTAAGGTACTGACTCGAGTATAAACCGCAGTCTGAGTTTTCAGGCTGATTTTCAGCCTGAAAAACTCGGTTTATCCTCGAGTATATACGGTATCCAATTCCCCTCCAGTCCATAATCTTAACAATACGTGAACCATACATGTCACATTCAAAATAATAGCATGATGGTCCATAACTAATTTTTCCCAACAGAATAAGACCAAATACGACATATCTGGGATATCGTAGGCCTAGGAAGGATAATATCCCAAGTTTGGCTCGGGCTATGATATTATATCAGGTATCTATAAATGCAGAATTAATTACTGGATACACTGGGGTATTTATGAAAACCTACAATAATTCTACATCCTGAATTATTAAGGAATATGAATTACCTTTGATCTGCCAGTTAGATACTGCTCAAATCTCACCTAGCAGATTCCCTGCTGTTCTGGTGCCTGCCAGCTTGTGACAGTGTTTGTATATTACAGAGGCTTCACACCTTGCCCCTTTGAAGTCAGACCTCTTGCTAGGTCAGCTAACAACACCAAATGCCCGTGCCTTTGGGAAAGGAAGCAGGGCTTACAAGTTAACATGAATTAACTCTGGGACAGGGAACAATGTGGGAGCTGCCATACTGCTGGATCATGCCAATATGGTGAAATAATTTAAAATTGAGAGTGCAATTTCAGATATTGTCTATGGCGTTTTACATTGCACCCCTGTTCGTCACAGCAAGTCTCTAGCACTTCTATTTATATTATTCATAAATTTATGTACTGAACTATTTATGCGTTTGACACCCTTGTATGACTTTTTTGAATTTTGTTATTGTACAGCACTGTGTCCCCAAGTGGTGCTTTATTATACATAAACTATACATACACACATACATGTCAGGCCTTGGACAAAAAGGGGGGTGGGGAAGTAAAATGGCCTGGACTTATTTCTGGACATTGTAGATAAACCCAGGGGTATAGACCTTGAGGTTTTGCTCCTCACCCTGGGTTCTGTACATGAGTTGAGGGTGTTATTTTGTCCTTTGTTGAACAAAAATATTATTACAACATGTTAACAAAATATAAAATAAAAATATTCTACTAACTGCAGTATTCAAGACCAAATAAATATTTTTCTCTGATTCCCCCCACAGTTACGGTAATATTTTCTTTAAATTCATTGTTTATGTGTTTCTTTTACACCTATACTGTACGAAGAATATCCCATTCTTTTGGCTGGAAAGAATCTAAATTAGTTTCAAACATTTTTCATTGTTACTGCATTTGAATAGGATCGGCTCCGTTTTAACATAAGCCATTGTAACTAAAAGATTTGAAAATAAATATCAGGGAACAAAGGATTTATATTCTTTGTTGCTTGAAGTATATCTCATTCTTCTACCATAGTCCTTGCCCTTTTATTTTTATATGATTTCGACAGAACTTCTATGAAATTCCTGTTACAGACAGTAGTAGTACTGTAACTGTTGAAGGTGAAATTGTGTTGCAGTCACAAAAATATTTTTTTAGCATTTTTTTTTTTTAAATTTCACCATACAACAATGAGTTGATGACATAATTCTGATATTGTATTACAAATAACCTTCAGTACAGTGTTCAATGTTGGGAAAACTGAATTATTTCTGTTAAAAGCAGGACATAAGGAACAAGGTAATACATTACAAACTTGTGGCCTCAGTAGTTCTTTGATGGGAGCTTTAGAGCTCAATTCTTGGATCTTGTTGTTACCCTTGTATTATTCCTTTGAGAGATGTCAGTTTATTTAAGGACATAAGTTAATAAGGTAAACATGGCTTAAAGGAACAGTTCACTCTCAAAGTGAACTATTCCTTTAATATATTGATTGAAGCCCGGGAGGTTAAGGAGCTATGCCTTACCTCCCATTCTTCAATCAACAGCACAGGGTCCGGAAACAAAGATAAGAAGAAACTTACCTTTTGCACAATCCACTGCAGCCACGCTAAAATCTCCGACTGCTTCCCTATCCTGAACAGCTATACCGTGCATGCGCATAATATATATATATATATAACTGGACCAGAGAGGGAAGCGGTGGGAGATTTCAGCGTGGCTGTGGTAGTTCTCACAAAAGGTAAGTTTCTTCTTATCTTTGTTTCCGGACCCTGCGCTGTTGATTGAAGAATGGGAGGTAAGGCATAGCTCCTTAACCTCCTGGGCTTCAATCAATATATTAAGGGAATAGTTCGCTTTGAGAGTGAGCTATTCCTTTAATTAGTTGATATGACAGCTTTTACCACTCCGGTAACTTCCTCGGTTTCATTATTGCTTTGTGCTTTGTGATCTGTTTTATTTATTTATTTATTTTCAGAGTGGAGGCAGAAGGCGGTGTATTAGCGTTCTGGGCATAAAGTAGGTGTTCCAGAGGCGGGGCCCCCAGATGTCTTCCCTTGGACAGGATTTCAACCCTGACTGTAGGACTCAGGATTTTGTCCCTGCAGTCAGAAGAATCCTATTCCAAATAGGGATGTCTGGCAACCCTGGCCTCACACACAGATGTAAAAGATCACTAGAAAGCTAGTAAAGAAGCCTTTTTTTATTGCTCATATTGGGACTACAGTAACCATATAAAGATATCTGAAATTCCCTTGGAGCTCCATGATATTATAAAAGTACAAGGTTACATGCTAAATCCTTTTAAAACAGTCATGTGTCTCCAAGGTGACTTCTAATATCTAAGCACCATTTATAAATATATAATTTTCCTCTACCTGTTTATTGGGTTTCTTCCCCAAAAAAATCTTTATTTGGAGCAACGAATTATTTTACTATCATCATGTAATCTCAGATAAGAACACTTCGGTAATGTCAACATATGTATATATATAGATATTGTTGGCTCCATTAAGGACAATTCCTGCTGAAAATATAGAGTCTATTAAACAATAAGAGATACATTAATTAGATTGATGAAATGATTCCATCTTATTTAAATCATAAAGAGAGACTGTGAACATATCATATTAACGTCTAGCTCCAAGGCATTGTTTATTAACCATCAAAATTCCCATTTGGAAAAGAAAAAACATAATTAAAGTATTCCTCGCAGAGAATAAAGAGAAGAAAGTATTATGTTTTCATCCAAAGCTACTTGTTTCCTAAGGAGTTTTTGCTGCTTGTGTACCAAATTAAAATTTTTAGTTGGAATTTTATTCATATCTTACTTGTGTATTTAGCATTAGACTTTGTACACACAGACTAATATTCCAACCTGACTGACTGCCACCAATGAAAATTTGGTTGACCGGGCAAAAATATTTTTTAAGTTGCGAGGACGGGGTGGGCGTACACCCCTGCTGCTCTCCGCGGGCGATGCGACCATCCACGGCAACCTCCTTCCTGGCATCCCCTCCCAACCAGGATCGCCGGGAAGCGTCTTTAAGTCCTTTGTGGCGAACTGGACTTAGCGCATCCAGTATCGCCGCAAAGGGACTTAGAATTACCGCCGCACATCACGTCTGCAAAACACATTGCGGCGATAGTGATCACCGTTATAAATACGGCGATCACGCTATTACCGCGGCCGCGATGTGCGGCGGTAATTTTTTTGCATTATTTTTGGTTTTTTTATAAATATGCCCCCTAGAAATTCCTTCAAATTCCATACATTCAAAATTGTCTAGAAAATGCTAACATAAATTCAAAATTATTCTTATTTTTTATTATAAAAAATGAAAGGGTATGTCCACCCCCCAAACCAACTTTTGATATGTGGCATTTGGGGATACTCCCAGCTGTCCCCAAATGTACTTACCAGCCTTCGTTCCTTGTCACAAAAATTTTGGTATTGAAATTTTAAAAAATTCTGCATTGAAATCATGGTTACAACTGAAACTTTTTAAACTATGAAACTGGAAAATGTTGTCAGCTTTGTGCGAAAAATCTTGTTGCTTGTTTCAATGGCAAAATGTAACCTTGGAAATCGGTAGTTTCATCATAAATCCAGATAAATGGTGCTGACTATTTTTAATAGACACATGAACAGTATTCCATTATAATACAAAACTGGAAGATAAGGTATAAAAATAATTTTTTACAATATGTGTACTCTTCAAAGGGATAATTCAAAGAGCAATTTCCATGTGTGTGTTTTTTAGCCTCCATAACATTTCTACTTCCAACTCCAAAATGAAATTTTTTTATCTCCTCGATAGACATGGGTGTGAAATATATATATATTTATTTTAAAAAAAAGTTCCTAAGAATAAGAAAATATTGACAAAGTGCCTCCATGGCTCTTTTTTTTTTAACTGCTGCTCCTATTCCCTTTACAGAATTTTGTTCTGTAATGTCAATGAAAATAAACAGACAGCACACACCTGATTAATAGCATTTTGCAATCTTAAAGGGCAAATTCAATTATAGTGAGAAAATGTTTTTTTTTTTTAATTTTTTCTAATGTATCATAAGTCATCCATCCACCAGGGTACCTTTAGTTTCTTTTAAATTCTACATAGTCCCCGAGTATAAGCCTTTGAATATGCTGTGATTGTAGGAGCTGCTACCTCATCTGTATCAAAGGCACACACCCACACAATCCAAAGTCCCATGCAGTCTCACTGTCACACACTCTCTCACCCACACTATATGTACCATGTGCAACATATAGTCATCAATGCTGTAGCTAAACACAATCAATAAACCATTAACCAGCAATATGAAAAAAACACACTATAAAACAGCCCCTCCCCCCAAAAAAAATCTTATTATACATACAAAAACAGTGACTCAAATGGAAACATAATACAGTATATATAATACAGTAATACAGATATATACCAAACAAGACACACAGTGAATGTATGAAATATATAGACTAAAGCAACTGAAATGTAACAGGACAACAAGCAGTGTCACTGTGTTTGTGAAGGTCTCACTACAAGCTGCTGTTACACTGACTCTTCAGTGATTATGATCTCAGCTAAGCAGGGGGAGAGATATGAATTTAGGTAAAAAGTAAATAACAATTAGCAAAGTTAGAGAACAGGCAGAGTTCAGAACTTACTTGCGAGTCAGTAACATTACTTGTAAAGAATCTCAGCACCACTTGTCCTCCTCTCTCCCCCTCTGCCCCTCCCTTCAGCATATTGCTACTTTATTCCACACTTTGCTTGCAGTCTAGCTCTGGAAGGGAGGGGTCAACAGGATGTCAGCACTTCATTTAAAGTCCTTTCTACTGACAATGCTCGGACTCTGTATACAGCCCGTCACTGCTTGAGGGGGAGTAGACAGAGAGGGGAGGGGGACTACACAGCTTGGAACAAACTTCTGCCAGTGTGAAGAAACGAAGCCACACAGAAACATGAAAGTAAGGCAGCTTATACTAAGTGATCTATACATTGTATACAGACAAAGTTTTTTTTTCACTATAGTTGCCCTTTAAGCTACAGCAGGGTTAAACTCTCCCTTTTATTACTAGTTTGTAGCCCAAGGTGAGTCTTATCAGCAATCTGATTGTTTAGCCTTTCCAGTAATTGTTTAGCCTTTTCCTAGTCATTGCCTTAGTCCTAGCCCACTTTCTTAAGTAGAAGGGCAGACCATAAATTACTACCAGGCCTGTTTTTTCAGTATGTCAGTTATGATATCCCCTGTAGTCTACAAGGGGAGGTATTGTATTTTTCTTTAACTGCACCAATATTGTGGTGAAGCATACATTCAATATTCCTTAAGAGAAACCCCTCACTGCTGCTGTGTGCTTGCTCAAAACAAGCTCTCAACAGCAGCAGGAGAAAGCACCCAGACGACCAGGTACCGGGTCTTGTAAGTATGTGTATGTACATCTTTGTGGAAGGTATGTAATTGGGGTTTGGGGCTGCTGCAGCTATATGTACATTTTTAACTTAAGGGTGTAGATTACCATTGGCATTAGGCAACGTAAGTCTGTTATTATATAAATAATTTCCTGCATATTTATCGTATGAAGCCCATTGATAGCTAGTATACAATATCTCACAATTAACTATAGCGAGACTACATAGATGGGCTACATTGCCCCCTGTTGGCAGTTTTGCACACATCGTGATTGGAATGCAAATTTGATCTGAATCACGGCAGTGAGGCCTAGCCCCTTACAGAATAATAAATTATTTTATTTTATTCTATAGCTCTCTATATTTATGTATATGTATAAATCCATCCCCAGATAAGTAGGTAGATGGTATAAGCATCGGGGCTGATGCAATAAGAGTTTTAAAATTTGCCTGTGCTACTAATTTGCAGGAACCAGTCAGACAGTTAGATAACATCTTATTGGCTACTGCAATCAATAGCACGGCAAAGAATTGCACCACTTTTACATTAGCCCCATCTTACCTTAAATATTTACTGGATGCTCTTTACATGGATTACTTTTTTATGTCCAAAAACTATATTTACAATTCCATTTATAAAGGTCAAGTCATGGCTTTTCCGTCTCAGCGTGCTTACTGTTGCTGCTGTTCGAAAGTGCTCAGAAATGTTTCACGTCTCAAATTTATACACTTTACTTACAGGCTCCTCACAGCGCATTATGTTAAAACGTATTCAAGGAGGCGGATAGATCATCTTTGGGAGAGGACTTCAATCATAACGTTCTGCTGCTCTCTAAAGACAATCACTAGATTAACTGGTAGAAATAGAAAACCATATCGCTTTTAGCAGGGAAAAAGAAAGCATGTTCATGTTGTCCTCCAGGGGGGATGTTCCGATTCTGTACTTGAGAAATAGTCCGAAAGGAAGGAGAACTACAATTTACAGAAAATGGACCTAGATTTGTGACTCGCTGCATAATGATTCTTTTTTGTTCATCCAGGTGTTAAAACACAACGTTTATCGCCATCAAATATAACATACATTTCAATTGGTTTGTTCCTTTTCACCAGGTATTACAATTTATTTTAATAGTGTTTTTTGAATTGTAGTACTTAAAGGACCAATTCAGTGAATCTCCCCCGCTCGCAATCTACTGTATATTTACAGTATGTTTTATATATTGGTGTGGTAGGAAAGTTTTCCTACCTCCAGCTCCTCTTTATTTTTCAAGATACCTCCAGTAAAGCATTGTCCCAAGCACCATCCAGCTTCCTTCTTGACACACACAGCTTGCTTGGTCTATTTACAATGCGTTTTCAGCACATTCAACATTTTAGGAAAGGTTGATAATTCATTCATAACTTGTTCCATAATTACAAAAAAAAGGGAGGGGGGTACAATGTGAACATTTATTTAGCAATTGCTCAAGCCCTAAGTTCTGAACCAAATGAGTTACAGTACATATTTTTCTGTTAATCTTTACAAAAGAAAGAAATCAGTATTGTCTATTAAGGTTCAGTTCAGAGGTAGTGTGGGTTTGAATTGAACCTGTTTCCAATCAAATCTTTGTTATTTATACGTGTTCCCAGGTCCCTAAACCATTTACACTAGCATACTATAGCTTTCATACCTTAATTCAGTCAGAACTTTCTGATATTTTTCTCCTAATGACTTGTATGTTCTGTTTTTGAATTTTCTAACTTTTTTGGAATTTGGGAAATTTTAAAATGCAACAAAACTTGCCCTGCGCTTCGATATCTCTATTCAAAAGGATAAACAGCAGTGAGTCATGGTTACTTGTAAATTTTGCTCATTGTTTAACCTTCACAGCAGCATTGAGGAAACCTAATCTATCCTCGTACAGTCTGTCCTTTAGTTGTGAATATTCACTAGCTGTCGATGTTGGCATCTCCCTAATACTCGCATGTTATTATCTGTCACTTTCTTGCTTCAAACAATTCTAAAAACACATAAATATGCAGGAATTTTATTTTAGCCCCAACAGACATTGTAAGATTGAATAACACCAATAATAATGACTGTTAAATAAGCACAGTAGAAAGATATGTTAAGTACATTTCAGAGATTTTATTCATAAGGTCAATGGTAAAATGTAAATGTGGGAGAATGTCCTGAACAGCAGGCTAGAAGATAAACACGATAAGCAAATTTACAAGTCTCATTGTTATCTTATGAGCCTGTAGGCAAGATTCAATTTGATGAGAAAAGCAGGTCGGTATTCAAGCTATAAGATAACTATAAAATATGACTACATTATAATGCTGAATGTCCCATGTTTCCCTTTGCTATAGAAGAACTGTAAATTTATAAAAGGTCATGACCATGCGTAATTCATTGTGTTTGTTTTAAGTATGATTCAGATTCGATTTTTAAATAACGAATACAGCGTTTAGGGTCTGGGCGGGGGGGGGCTTATATTAAAAGCTAAGTAACTAAGTGACTAAATTCTTATAGACCACTCACCATTCCCTTCACAGACAATCTGATTATTATGTTATCAAATAATATGTTATGTAGGACCCCCAAAAACTCAGCTACATTTTGCTTAAACTTGTCAAATATGCTCCCAGAGTAAGAAATTCTACTTACAAGTCCACAGTCCACCGCCAATTCCTCTGTGCCTTTTCCATTCACGACAGCAGCAGTGGAGACTCGTCCAGTATGGCCTTTAGCCGTCGGTCAATGTCATGGCCATGACTGATGGCCAACCAGGAAGTAAAAGGGAGTCGTGGTAGTGGATTGTGGAGTTTGTAAGTATAATTTCTCCACTCTGAGAAGTTTAAGCAAATGCAACTGAGGTTAAAATTAATTTTTTAGAAGGGTTGGACATACCGTTTAATAGCATTTTACAATCTCACCGCACCAGTGGGATTAATTCTCCTCCGTATAACTCGTAGTAGTTACTATACTATCCAGGCAGCAGACCAGGAGACCTTGCACACTGTCCTATGACTCATACCAAAGGCATCCAGGTCTCTCACTCTACTGCCTGAATAGTATCAGCACAGAAACTACAAACTAGTAATAAAAGGGAGAGTTTAACCCTGCTGTAGCTTAAAGGGCAACTATAGTGAAAAAAAAAACTTGTCTGTATACAATGTATAGATCACTTAGTATAGCTGCCTTACTTTCCTGTCTGGTGGCTTCGTTTCTTCACACTGGCAGAAGTTTGTTCCAAGCTGTGTAGTCCCCCTCCCTCTCTGTCTACTCCCCCTCAAGCAGTGACGAGGTGTATACAGAGTCCGAGCATTGTCAGTAGAAAGGACTTTAATGAAGTGCTGATTGCATCCTGTTGAACCCCTACCTTCCAGAGCTAGACTGCAAGCAAAGTGGGGAATAAAGTAGCAATATGTGAAGGGAGGGGCAGAGGGGGAGAGAGGAGGACAAGTGGCTGCTGAGATTCTTACAAGTAAGTTACTGAACTATGCATGTTCTCTAACTTTGCTATTGTTGATTTACTTTTTACTACAAAGTTCATATCTCTCTCCCCTGCTTAGCTGAGATCATAATCACTGAAGAGTCAGTGTTAACAGCAAGCTTGTAGTGAGACCTTCACAAACACGTGACACGCTGTTGTCCTGTTACATTTCCGTTGCTTTAGTCTATATATTTCATTACAGTCACTGGTGTCTGGTTGGTATTAGTCTTATTACGTATTATATATATGTATTAGTGTTTCATTTGAGTCACTGGTTTTGTATGTATATAAAGATTTTTTTTGGGGGGAGGGGTGTTTTATAGTGTGTTTTGGTTCATATGCTGGGTTAATGGTTTATTGATTGTGTTTAGCACTACAGGATTTGACTATATTGTTGCACAGTGTACATAAGTGTGGGTGAGAGAGGTTGTGTGACAGGACTTGGACATGGGAGCTTTGGATTGTGTGGGTGTGTGCCTTTGAGGACAGATGAGTGTTAGCAGCTCCTACAATCACAGCATATTCAAAGGCTTATATCTCGGGGGACTATGTAGAATTTAAAAGAAACTAAAGGTACCCGGGTGGATGGGATGACTTATAGGATACATAGAAGAAATTAAAAAAAAACAATTTCTCACTATAATTGAAGCCCTTTAAGGATTGAAAATGCTATTAATCAGGTGTGTGCTGTCTGTTTATTTTATTGACATTACAGAACAAATTCTGTAAAGGGAATAGGAGCAGCAGTTAAAAAAAAAGAGCCATGGAGGCACTTTGTCAATATTTTCTATTCTTAGGAACTTTTTTTTAAAATAATATATATATATTTCACACCCATGTCTATCGAGGAGATAAAAAAATTTCTTTTGGAGTTGGAAGTAGAAATGTTATGGGGCTAAAAAACAACACACATGGAAATTGCTCTTTGAATTATCCCTTTGAAGAGTACACATATTTAAAAATTATTTTTATACCTTATCTTCCAGTTTTGTATTATAATGGAATACTGTTCATGTGTCTATTAAAAAGTCAGCACCATTTATCTGGATTTATGATGAAACTACCGATTTCCAAGGTTACATTTTGCCATTGAAACAAGCAACAAGATTTTTCGCACAAAGCTGACAACATTTTCCAGTTTCATAGTTTAAAAAGTTTCAGTTGTAACCATGATTTCAATGCAGAATTTTTAAAATTTCAATACCAAAATTTTGTGACAAGGAACGAAGGCTGGTAAGGACATTGGGGACAGCTGGGAGTATCCCCAAATGCCACATATCAAAAGTTGGTTTGGGGGGGTGGACATACCCTTTCATTTTTTATAATAAAAATAATATAATTTTGAATTTATGTTAGCATTTTCTAGAAATTTTGAATGTATGGAATTTGAAGGAATTTCTAGGGGGCATATTAATAAAAAACCAAAAATAGCAAAAAAATTACCGCCGCACATCGCGGCCGCTGTAATAGCGTGATCGCCGTATTTATAACGGTATCACTATCGCCGCAGACGTGATGTGCGGCGTGTGGGGGTAATTCTAAGTCCCTTTGCGGCGATACTGGATGCGCTAAGTCCAGTATCGCCACAAAGGGACTTAAAGCGCTTCCCGGCGATCCGGTTGGGAGGGGATGCCAGGAGGAGGTTGCCGTGGATGGTCGCATTCGCCGTGGAGCAGCAGAGGTGTACGCCCACCCCGTCCTCGCAACTTAAAAAATATTTTTGCCCGGTCAACCAAATTTTCATTGGTGGCAGTCAGTCAGGTTGGATATAGTCTGTGTGTACAAGCTCATGCTAAATACACAAGTAAGATTAATGAATAAAATTCCAACTAAAAATTTTAATTTGGTACACAAGCAGAGAAAAACTCTTAGGAAACAAGTAGCTTTGGATGAAAACATAATACTTTCTTTCTTTATTCTCTGCGAGGAATAACTTTAATTATGTTTTTTCTTTCCAAATGGGAATTTGATGGTTAATAAACAATGCCTTGGAGCTAGACGTTAATATGATATGTTCACAGTCTCTCTTTATGATTTAAATAAGATGGAATCATTTCATCAATCTAATTAATGTATCTCTATTGTTTAATAGACTCTATATTTTCAGCAGGAATTGTCCTTAATGGGAGCCAACAATATCTATATATATACATTGTTGACATTACCGAAGTGTTCTTATCTGAGATTACATGATGATAGTAAAATAATTCGTTGCTCCAAATAAAGATTTTTTGGGAAGAAACCCAATAAACAGGTGAGGAAAATTATATATTTATAAATGGTGCTTAGATATTAGAGTCACCTTGGAGACACATGATGTTTTAAAGGATTTAGCATGTAACCTTGTACTTTTATAATATCATGGAGCTCCAAGGGAATTCAGATATCTTTATATGGTTACTTAGTCCCAATATGAGCAATAAAAAAAAAGGCTTCTTTACTAGCTTTCTAGTGATCTTTTACATCTGTGTGTGAGGCCAGGGTTGCCAGACATCCCTATTTGGAATAGGATTCTTCTGACTGCAGGGACAAAATCCTGAGTCCTACAGTCAGGGTTGAAATCCTGTCCAAGGGAAGACATCTGGGGGCCCCGCCTCTGGAACACCTACTTTATGCCCAGAACGCTAATACACCGCCTTCTGCCTCCACTAAAATAAATAAATAAATAAAACAGATCACAAAGCACAAAGCAATAATGAACCGAGGAAGTTACCGGAGTGGTAAAAGCTGTCATATCAACTAATTAAAGGAATAGCTCACTCTCAAAGCGAACTATTCCTTAATATATTGATTGAAGCCCAGGAGGTTAAGGAGCTATGCCTTACCTCCCATTCTTCAATCAACAGCGCAGGGTCCGGAAACAAAGATAAGAAGAAACTTACCTTTTGTGAGAACTACCACACCACGCTGAATCTCCCACCGCTTCCCTCTCTGGTCCAGTTATATATATATATAATATGCGCATGCACGGTATGCTGTTCAGGATAGGGAAGCAGTCGGAGATTTTAGCGTGGCTGCAGTGGATTGTGCAAAAGGTAAGTTTCTTCTTATCTTTGTTTCCGGACCCTGTGCTGTTGATTGAAGAATGGAGGTAAGGCATAGCTCCTTAACCTCCCGGGCTTCAATCAATATATTAAAGGAATAGTTCACTTTGAGAGTGAACTGTTCCTTTAAGCCATGTTTACCTTATTAACTTATGTCCTTAATAAACTGACATCTCTCAAAGGAATAATACAAGGGTAACAACAAGATCCAAGAATTGAGCTCTAAAGCTCCCATCAAAGAACTACTGAGGCCACAAGTTTGTAATGTATTACCTTGTTCCTTATGTCCTGCTTTTAACAGAAATAATTCAGTTTTCCCACATTGAACACTGTACTGAAGGTTATTTGTAATACAATATCAGAATTATGTCATCAACTCATTGTTGTATGGTGAAATTTAAAAAAAAAAATGCTAAAAAAAATTTTTGTGACTGCAACACAATTTCACCTTCAACAGTTACAGTACTACTACTGTCTGTAACAGGAATTTCATAGAAGTTCTGTCGAAATCATATAAAAATAAAAGGGCAAGGACTATGGTAGAAGAATGAGATATACTTCAAGCAACAAAGAATATAATCCTTTGTTCCCTGATATATTTTCAAATCTTTTAGTTACAATGGCTTATGTTAAAACGGAGCCGATCCTATTCAAAGCAATAGTAACAATGAAAAATGTTTGAAACTAATTTAGATTCTTTCCAGCCAAAAGAATGGGATATTCTTCGTACAGTATAGGTGTAAAAGAAACACATAAACAATGAATTTAAAGAAAATATTACCGTAACTGTGGGGGGAATCAGAAAAAAATTTATTTGGTCTTGAATACTGCAGTTAGTAGAATATTTTTATTTTATATTTTGAACATGTTGTAATAATATTTTTGTTCAACAAAGGACAAAATAACACCCTCAACTCATGTACAGAACCCAGGGTGAGGAGCAAAACCTCAAGGTCTATACCCCTGGGTTTATCTACAATGTCCAGAAATAAGTCCAGGCCATTTTACTCCCCCACCCCCCTTTTTGTCCAAGGCCTGACATGTATGTGTGTATGTATAGTTTTATGTATAATAAAGCACCACTTGGGGACACAGTGCTGTACAATAACAAATTCAAAAAAGTCATACAAGGGTGTCAAACGCATAATAGTTCAGTACATAAATTTATGAATAATATAAATAGAAGTGCTAGAGACTTGCTGGTACGAACAGGGGTGCAATGTAAAACGCCATAGACAATATCTGAAATTCCACTCTCAATTTTAAATTATTTCACCATATTGGCATGATCCAGCAGTATGGCAGCTCCCACATTGTTCCCTGTCCAGAGTAATCATGTTAACTTGTAAGCCCTGCTTCTTTCCCAAGGCACGGGCATTTGTGTTGTTAGCTGACCTAGCAAGAGGTCTGACTTCAAAGGGGCAAGGTGTGAAGCCTCTGTAATATACAAACACTGTCACAAGCTGGCAGGCACCAGAACAGCAAGGGAATCTGCTAGGTGAGATTTGAGCAGTATCTAACTGGCAGATCAAAGGTAATTCAATTCCTTATAATTCAGGATGTAGAATTATTGTAGGTTTTATAAATACCCCAGTGTATCCAGTAATTAATTCTGCATATAATACCTGATATAATATCATAGCCCGAGCCAAACTTGGGATATTATCCTTCCTAGGCCTACGATATCCCAGATATGTCGTATTTGGTCTTATTCTGTTGGGAAAAATTAGTTATGGACCATCATGTATTATTTTGAATGTGACATGTATGGTTCACAGATTATAGGACTGGAGGGGAATTGGATACCGTATATACTCGAGTATAAACCGAGTTTTTTCAGGCTGAAAATCAGCCTGAAAACTCAGATCGGTTTATACTCGAGTCAGTACCTTACCTGAGCATTCGCAGCCGCACAATCTTTACTGTATTGTCTGGCTTGCGCGCCGCTGACGTCCTGCCCGTCACAATCCCGGCGCCGGCAGGTGACGTCAGCCGGCGCGCCTGTACACAGCGCGGCTGCCGGACTGCTCAGATACCGCACCTACCTTACCTGCAAGATGGATACTTACCTGCAAGATGTGATACCGCACCTTACCTGCAGAGGATAACTTACCTGCAAGATGGATACCGCACCTTACCTGCAAGATGGATACTTACTGCAAGATTGATACTTACCTGCAAGATGGATACCGCCACCTTACCTGCAAGATGGATAATACCTGCATAGGTAACCTGCAAAGGACGACTGATACTTACCTGCAAGATGGGACCTTACCTGCAAGATGGTTACTAACTGCAAGATGGATACCGCACCTTACCTGCAAGATGGATAACTTACCTGCAAGATGGAGACCGCACCTTACCTGCAAGATGGATACTTACCTGCAAGTGGTAGACCGCACCTTACCGCAAGGCTCGAGGAACCGCCCTACCTTGGATGAGGAGAAAGCCACAGGAGAAGAGACCACAGGGAGAAGAGACAGTAAAACTGAACTGGGTGGGAGGTGAGGGGGGGGATTCAAGATGTTTGGAAACTACAACTCCCAGCATGCTTTATTAGCTGGGAGTTGTAGTTTCCAACATCTTGAATGCCAAGTTTACTACCCTCGGTTTATACTCGAGTCACAACTTTTATTAGGATTTTTAGGTGAAATTTGGTACCCTCGGTTATCTCGGTCGGTTATATCGTTTATACTAATTCCCTCCAAAAATAGAGAACCAACCTTCGGGGCAGAACCAAGTCCACCCCCTCTAGGCAGACCACTCCCATTTTGACAAGATAAGAGTGGGAGACGTGGTCTCAGCTCTGAGTCCGTCATACATCTACAATAAACATCAAGCCAACAGGACGGACCGTATGGCTTACCGCAGGAACTATTATTTGGACTATTCTTTTCCAATACTGGACTATCAGTTCTGGACTCTGCTCACGGACATTTCAGATGCCATTATCCTTAAGTATTCCTTCTTTACCCATTTCTACCCTCATTGTGTTACCGTTTTTATGTTCAGTAATTACTTTAGTTTTCATTATATTTTATGCACTATTTTTGTCAACTTTAATAAATGATATAAAATCATTTATAGGCTATGACCTATTCTGAGTATATCCAAAACGAACCTGTGTCTTCGAAGTACGCTACTATAGAGAAGTATTGTGTTAGGTATAAGATATACCGTTATAACTGTATAGGAATATTAGGGTGAATAACCATTTTCTTACAGGTTGTTAGATATTGGCCCCACCCGACAAGTAAGAAGACCACAGGGTCCTCCCACAGATACACTCACGGGTGCACAGGCACTGTTTAAACAGCAATTGAAAATCTTTATGTCCACCTTACACATACACCATATGTCATAAATATACACAATAAAT
The DNA here is from genome assembly GCA_019447015.1 of Hymenochirus boettgeri. Taxonomy (NCBI): domain Eukaryota; kingdom Metazoa; phylum Chordata; class Amphibia; order Anura; family Pipidae; genus Hymenochirus; species Hymenochirus boettgeri. The sequence continues at coordinate 33,741,512 of CM033472.1, read as the reverse complement.
ACAATTGTTAAACACCAATACACATAACGGGGCGTCCCCCGAACTAAGATACAGTACCCGGATCCCCTCCCGATCCTCGCCTAATGTCCACGGTTGGAATTCAGAATACCGGACCAAGCACCCTGAGGAAGCCCTGGAAGAAACCCTGTGAGGAGAAACGCGCGCGGTGCAGGTGGAATTCCCGCATGGTATCGGCTCACATAGTGTGGAATCGGACGCTACCTGGGAGCAGCACTGCATGTGTAACACTCACCCCTGTGCGGGACAGGCTGGGTAGCCGGGTGAAGAATCCGAGTGGTAGGCGACCAGATATAACACCCAAGGAGAGGAGCAAGTTGGAGTCACGTGGTGGCCAAGTCCCCTCCTACACAGCCGTAACCCGGGGGTTGCTCCATCTATTTTGCAGTGGGATTGTTTGGCTCCGCTGGTTTAGCTGTCTGGTCCGGTATTTCTGAATTCCACACGTGGACATTAGTGAAGATTGGGAGGGGATCGGTTACTGTATACTTAGTTCGGGGGACGCCCGTTATGTGTATTGGGTTTTTAACAATTGTATTTATATTGTGTATATTTATGACTATGGTGTAATGTGTAAGGTGGAATAAAGATTTTCAATTGCTGTTTAAACATGCCTGTGCCCCGTGAGTGTACTTGGAGGACCCTGTGGTCTTCTACTTGGTCTGGGAATTAGTAGTAATTACCTGGAGCACCACCTCAATGGTGTCGCACAACAGCTGAGATAAGTAGCTGTGACAATTAGGATATCAGGTGGATGTTAGAATAGGGGCACGATTCCCCATAGATAAGGTAACAGGTCATTCGCTGTTTAATCGGAATGTGGTGGAAGAGAGTATATTGATATTTAGTAATATTAATTGTGTAATACTATCGTTTGTTCACTAAACCCACCGGGTCTGATCTGTTCCGTCCGCCTGGTTGCTTGGAGTGTGGTTTTCGGTTAACGGATAGGTGTGTTTGGGCGTCTCGGACCTGGGGGTTTGTGAGGACACTTGCCACAAGAGAAAGCAGATCCCTGCCCTGCAGAGCTTACAGTCTAGTTATATAGATTTCTATATAGTTACAGTATTCCTATTACAGTACTTACCAGAACACAAATAATATTGATTAACCATGTGCGCTCTCTCCTGTTTGCTCCGCAGAATAATCACTAGAGATGGGCGAACTTCATAAAGTTTGGTCTGTTTTTGAACTTCGAATTCAGTAAAAGTTTGAAAGTTCTAATTCGACCCATTAAAGTCATCGGAGAGTGACAGTTTGGAAAAGTCTGGTGATTTCACGCTAACTAACAATGGTAACTTACTGACAAATGGCTGTGGCACCTGGGAATAGTCTGGGGAAAATGTCACATCACCAAAACTTGTATATAACACTTCTTAAACATAAGCGGGCAATTGTAGTTTTTGCGCAAGCTACCTTCGAGGGTTACGGCCCATTCGGGGTTACTGAATGATACTTTTGAGGGTTTTCCGAAATAGAACCATAATTCGAGATTATCGAATCGAACAATACTTTCGGGATTATGGAAATAGAACGATTTTCGATGGTTAGGCGAAAGATACTATCGGGTTTGTGAAAACGATCTATCACATTTGAGGGTTACCAAAAACGAACTATACTTCGAGGTTTCCGAAATCACAGGCTCCATTCGCGGGTTCGCGCCCGGGTCGCATTTCTAGGGGTTGTGTTTGATGCGTTGGTGCGGGGCCTAGGGGTTTCGTTTTTGTTTGTAGGCCAAACCAACAAACCCAACAACCCACCAAAACCTAAAAAAAAAAAACGACAAAAAAAATAATAAAATAATAACAAAAAACCACCTAAAAAAACACAAAACAAACAAAAAATCAAAAAAAACAAACTAACAAAACAAAAAACCACGCAAAAAAAAACCACCAAAACAAAACCAAACAAAAAAATAAAACCCCAAAAAAAAACCCCAACAAACCAACAACAAAGCCCACAACAACAAGCATACCCAAAAAAACTAAAACAGCTTCGCACAACCAACAAAAAAGTACCCAAAACACCACCAAAAAAAAAAAAAAATAAACAAACCCAAAAAAAAAACAACCTCAAACAAACACAAACATCGAACGACCCTTCAAAGAAAAAAACCCCAACCACAAAGATAAAAAACAAAATAACCCCAAACCGAAAACAAAAAAACAAAAAAAAAAAACCACCAAAAAAAAAAAAACAAAAAAAACAAAAAAAAACAACAAAAACAACAAAAAAAAACCCACACAACCAAAAAAAAAAAACTAAGAAACTACCCACAACAAAAAACAAAAGCCAAAACACAAAAACAACAGAAAAAAAACAAACCACACATAACAACCCGAAAAAAAAAAAGCCAAAAACAACCAAACAAAAAAAAAAAAAAACAAAACACAAAAAAAACAAAAAAAAAAACCACCAAACAAAAACAAAAAAAAACACCAAAACCCTTAAAAACTGTCTAACCAAACAACAAACAAAAAACAACACCAAAACCACACAAAAAAACAACACCCAACCAAAACCACACACAAAACAAAAAACAAAAAAAAGTCAACACAACACAAAAGCAAAAAAAAAAAAACCAAAACACCAAAAAAAAACACAAAACACACAACGAAAAAAAAAAACACAAAAAACATCCACACAAAAAAAAACCAACAAACACACCAACACAGCAACAAACCACCCTCTACATAAAACCAAAACACAAAAAAACATCAAACAAAAAACAAAAAAAAACAAAAAACCCAACAGCCCACCACACAGTACACAAACAACTCAACAAAAAACAACAAAAACCACCCAAAAACCCAAATACAACCAACACAAAAAATACAAAAAAAAAAAACACACCCACAACAAAACAACCCAACCCCAACACCCCATCCCCCAACAAAAAATAGAAACAAAACGTACAATTAACCATACACTCAAACCAAAAAACAAAAAACAAGTACCACTTAGTAACTAGTCCCACCCACCATAAAAAACCAAAAAACAAAAAAAGCAAATAAAAAAAAAATCACAACCAAAACACCCCACAAACAAACAACCCAACACAGAAATCAAAATAACAAAAAAACAACACCACACACACAACCAAAAATGCACACCGCCATACACATGCAACAACGGGCATTACTTTGCCACCTGCCCCCTCCCCTACAAACCCTTACCCCCAACCATAGACATAAACAAAAACACAACACCAAAACAAAAAAGAAATAAACACCCGTAGGATAACAACAACAAAATCACCATACACTACAAAAAAAATACACAAAACACCAAAAAACCGCCCAAAACACCCAATCCCCCCCCCCCAACCCTAACCACAACCCCCCCCCCCATAAAAAACAGAACAACCACCAAACAACCAAAAAACTACAAAACGCAAAAAAAACATAACCCCACAACAAAACAAAACGGTTCAACCCAAAAACACAACAACCCCAAAAATTAAACAAAAAAAATAAAAACAGAACACACCCACCTATACAACACACTAAAAACCACAAAAAAAATACCCAAACCACAAAAAACAAACACACAAAACAAACCAACAACCACCCACCCCCTTATTAAAAAAACCAAAAAAAAAACAACACAAACAACAAAAAACACCCCATGCACCTACACCACCACAACAACCAACAAACACCAACAACAACAAACACAAAAAAACAAACAAAAACCCACACAACACATAAAACACAAATAAACAAAACAACAACACACAAAAACCCACAAACAAACACCAACACCCCCAAACACCAACCAAGGACCCCACAACAACCAACCATAAGACAAACTACACACATACAACAAAACACACCAAAATCAGAGCACCCCCCAACAAAATCCACAATACACAAACAACAGGTAAACAAACCAACCTAAACCCAACCCCCACACCCATCACAACACCACACCCCACACACAAAAAAACACACCACAAGACCACACCTCTCCTAAACCTCCCATGCCCGACAAAAAACCCGACACCCCCACCATACTAAAAAAACACAACGAACAAACACCACACAAAACCAAAACAAGCCACCCACGAGACAACACCCCCCAAACACCAAAAAAACAAACCAACCCCCACAACCCAACACATAAAACAAACAACACAAAGACCCCCACACCCCCAGCCACCCAAACCCACAACCAACAACAGCCCCCACCACACCAAAACCCAAACTGAGCCCCCCCACCCTACCCACCAACCCACCCAAACAAACCCCAACCCACACCCCTAAAAAACCCCACAACCCGCACTCCACCCAAACACAAACACCGCACCCACCCCCACAAAACAACTACCACCCCAAACGAAAAACCACCCACCCCCCACAACTCACAACCCAACAACCCAACAACACACGCAACACCAACAACAAAAAACAAACAAACCAAAAAAACAAAAAACACAAAAACAAAACCACCCACCACAAACGACCCAACAACAAAACCAATACCAATAACCCAAATAACCTACACAAAAACACCCACCCCACAAACTAAAAAAACCCACAGCACCCATAAAAAACAACCAAAAAAACAAAAAAAAACCCCCCACAAAAAAACACACAGTCCCAAAAAACACCACAAAAAACAAAACAAACAAAACCACACACAAAAAAAACCAAAACAATCACAAAAACGAGAAACCACAACAAACAACACCAAAAATATCATCGCACAGACCCAACACCCAAACCACAACCAAACCCAACAACCAGACCCCCAAAACAATATAAAAAAAACAACCAATCACATCACACCCACCAAAAAACAAACACAAACAAACACCAATAACCCGAAAACAAACCCATAACCCAACCCAATCCTACAACAACAAAACCAAACACACACACGCCAAACAAAAAAAAACACCCCCACCACAACAAAACCACCACAAAACAACAACAAAAAAAAACCCACAAACACAAACCACAAAAACCCACCAACAAAAAACCCACAAAAACAAACAGCAACAAAAACAAAAGACGAGCCTCACCCAACCTAAAAAATTGGGCCATAAACAACAAACACACCCCAACCACAAATAAACCCACCCCCCAAGACCAAAACAAACCCACGAAAACAACCCACCCAATGACCCCCACGAACAAAACAAAAACAACCAAAAAAATAACACACACAAAAAAGTGCACCACACCAACCCCCCCACCCCACGCACACAACAACCAACAACAAACCAACACAACCAAAACACAAACTATCCCCCAAAACCCACCAAAAACTACGTTGCCCAAAAACACCACCACATACACCCTAAACCCCAACAACCCAAAATACGCTACTCTACCCCCAACCACCAACCACCCCAGAAAACCCCACCTCACACAGCCTTTCCCCAACCAGACCACCCCAACCCAACAGCCCACCACAAAACATCCAAAACCACACACCCACCCCACCACCACCACCAACAACACACGAACACCACCCCCAACACTCCCACAACCCCCCCCCACAACAAACAACAACCACACCCCAAAAAAAACAAAAAAACTCACCCAACACCCCACCCCACACACAACCGCACCAAAAAACAAACCACAACCCAAACACCCCCACCCCTAACCCCCACCCCCCACCCACCCCCCACACACCCCAAACCAACCCACCCACCCACCACAGAACGCACCGTTAAGCTACAGCAGGGTTAAACTCTCCCTTTTATTACTAGTTTGTAGTTTCTGTGCTGATACTATTCAGGCAGTAGAGTGAGAGACCTGGATGCCTTTGGTATGAGTCATAGGAAAGTATCAGCACAGAAGAAACTAAACTAGTAAAAAGGGAGAGTTTAACCCTGCTGTAGCTTAAGATTGCAAAATGCTATTAATCAGGTGTGTGCTGTCTGTTTATTTTCATTGACATTACAGAACAAAATTCTGTAAAGGGAATAGGAGCAGCAGTTAAAAAAAAAGAGCCATGGAGGCACTTGTCAATATTTTCTTATTCTTAGGAACTTTTTTTTAAAATAATATATATATATTTCACACCCATGTCTATCGAGGAGATAAAAAAATTTCATTTTGGAGTTGGAAGTAGAAATGTTATGGAGGCTAAAAAACCAACACATGGAAATTGCTCTTTGAATTATCCCTTTGAAGAGTACACATATTTAAAAAATTATTTTTATACCTTATCTTCCAGTTTTGTATTATAATGGAATACTGTTCATGTGTCTATTAAAAATAGTCAGCACCATTTATCTGGATTTATGATGAAACTACCGATTTCCAAGGTTACATTTTGCCATTGAAACAAGCAACAAGATTTTTCGCACAAAGCTGACAACATTTTCCAGTTTCATAGTTTAAAAAGTTTCAGTTGTAACCATGATTTCAATGCAGAATTTTTAAAATTTCAATACCAAAATTTTGTGACAAGGAACGAAGGCTGGTAAGACATTGGGGACAGCTGGGAGTATCCCCAAATGCCACATATCAAAAGTTGGTTTGGGGGGTGGACATACTTTCATTTTTTATAATAAAAAATAAAATAATTTTGAATTTATGTTAGCATTTTCTAGACAATTTTGAATGTATGGAATTTGAAGGAATTTCTAGGGGGCATATTTATAAAAAAACCAAAAATAAGCAAAAAAATTACCGCCGCACATCGCGGCCGCGGTAATAGCGTGATCGCCGTATTTATAACGGTATCACTATCGCCGCAGGACGTGATGGGCGCGGGTAATTCTAAGTCCCTTTGCGGCGATACTGGATGCGCTAAGTCCAGTATCGCCACAAAGGGACTTAAAGACGCTTCCCGGCGATCCTGGTTGGGAGGGGATGCCAGGAAGGAGGTTGCCGTGGATGGTCGCATTCGCCGGGGAGAGCAGCAGGGGTGTACGCCCACCCCGTCCTCGCAACTTAAAAAATATTTTTGCCCGGTCAACCAAATTTTCATTGGTGGCAGTCAGTCAGGTTGGAATATTAGTCTGTGTGTACAAAGCTAATGCTAAATACACAAGTAAGATTAATGAATAAAATTCCAACTAAAAATTTTAATTTGGTACACAAGCAGCAAAAACTCCTTAGGAAACAAGTAGCTTTGGATGAAAAACATAATACTTTCTTCTCTTTATTCTCTGCAGGAATACTTTAATTATGTTTTTTTCTTTCCAAATGGGAATTTTGATGGTTAATAAACAATGCCTTGGAGCTAGACGTTAATATGATATGTTCACAGTCTCTCTTTATGATTTAAATAAGATGGAATCATTTCATCAATCTAATTATGTATCTCTTATTGTTTAATAGACTCTATATTTCAGCAGGAATTGTCCTTAATGGAGCCAACAATATCTATATATATACATATGTTGACATTACCGCAGGCAGTAGAGTGAGAGACCTGGATGCCTTTGGTATGAGTCATAGGACAGTGTGCAAGGTCTCCTGGTCTGCTGCCTGGATAGTATAGTAACTACTACGAGTTATACGGAGGAGAATTAATCCCACTGGTGCGTGAGATTGTAAAATGCTATTAAACGGTATGTCCAACCCTTCTAAAAAAATTAATTTGTTATGCAGGACCCCCCAAAACCTCAGTTGCATTTTGCTTAAACTTCTCAGAGTGAGAAATTATACTTACAAACTCCACAATCCACTACCACGACTCCCTTTTACTTCCTGGTTAGGCCATCAGTCATGGCCATGACATTGACGTCACGGCTAAAGGCCATTACTGGACGAGTCTCCACTGCTGCTGCTCGTGAATGGAAAAGGCACAGAGGAATTGGCGGTGGACTGTGGACTTGTAAGTAGAATTTCTTACTCTGGGAGCATATTTGACAAGTTTAAGCAAAATGTAGCTGAGTTTTTGGGGGGTCCTACATAACATATTATTTGATAACATAATAATCAGATTGTCTGTGAAGGGAATGGTGAAGTGGTCTATAAGAATTTAGTCACTTAGTTACTTAGCTTTTAATATAAGCCCCCCCCCCCCCCCGCCCAGACCCAAACGCTGTATTCGTTATTTAAAAATCGAATCTGAATCATACTTTCAACCAAACACAATGAATTATGCATGGTCATGACTCTTTTATAACTTTACAGTTCTTTCTATAGCAAAGGGAAACATGGGACATTCAGCATTATAATGTAGTCATATTTTATAGTTTATCTTATAGCTTGAATACCGACCTGCTTTTCTCATCAAATTGAATCTTGCCTACAGGCTCATAAGATAACAATGAGACTTGTAAATTCTGCTTATCGTGTTTATCTTCTAGCCTGCTGTTCAGGACATTCTCCCACATTTACATTTTACCATTGACCTTATGAATAAAATCTCTGAAATGTACTTAACATTATCTTTCTACTGTGCTTATTTAACAGTCATTATTATTGGTGTTATTCAATCTTACAATGTCTGTTGGGGCTAAAATAAATATTCCTGCATATTTATGTGTTTTTAGAATTGTTTGAAGCAAGAAAGTGACAGATAATAACATGCGAGTATTAAGGGAGATGCCAACATCGACAGCTAGTGTACAATATCTCACAACTAAAGGACAGACTGTACGAGGATAGATTAGGTTTCCTCAATGCTGCTGTGAAGGTTAAACAATGAGCAAAATCTTTACAAGTAACCAATGACTCACTGCTGTTTATCCTTTTGAATAGAGATATCGAAGCCGGCAAGTTTTGTTTCATTTTTAAAATTTCCCAAATTCCAAAAAAGTTAGAAAATTCAAAAACAGACACATACAAGTCATTAGGAGAAAAAATATCAGAAAGTTCTGACTGAATTTAAGGTATGAATAGCTATAGTATGCTAGTGTAAATGGTTTAGGGACCTGGGAACACGTATAAATAACAAAGATTTGATTGGAAACCAGGTTCAATTCAAACCCACACTACCTCTGAACATGAACCTTAATAGACAATACTGATTTCTTTCTTTTGTAAAGATTAACAGAAAAATATGTACTGTAACTCATTTTGGTTCAGAACTTAGGGCTTGAGCAATTGCTAAATAAATGTCCACATTGTACCCCCTCCCCTTTTTTTTGTAATTATGGAACAAGTTATGAATGAATTATCAACCTTTCCTAAAATGTTGAATGTGCTGAAAACGCATTGTAAATAGACCAAGCAAGCTGTGTGTCAAGAAGGAAGCTGTGAGTGCTTGGGACAATGCTTTACTGGAGGTATCTTGAAAAATAAAGAGGAGCTGGAGGTAGGAAAACTATTTCCTACCACACCAATATATAAACATACTGTAAATATACAGTAGATTGCGAGCGGGGGAGATTCACTGAATTGGTCCTTTAAGTACTACAATTCAAAAAACACTATTAAAATAAATTGTAATACCTGGTGAAAAAGGAACAAACCAATTGAAATGTATGTTTTATATTTGATGGCGATAAACGTTTGTGTTTTAAACACCTGAATGAACACAAAAGAATCATTTATGCAGCGAGTCACAAATCTAGGTCCATTTTCTGTAAATTGTAGTTCTCCTTCCTTTCGGACTATTTCTCAAGTACAGAATCGGAACATCCCCCCTGGAGGACAACATGAACATGCTTTCTCTTTTCCCTGCTAAAAGCTGATATGGTTTTTCTATTTCTACCAGTTAATCTAGTGATTGTCTTTAGAGAGCAGCAGAACGTTATGATTGAAGTCCTCTCCCAAAGATGATCTATCCGCCTCCTTGAATACGTTTTAACATAATGCGCTGTGAGGAGCCTGTTAAGTAAAGTGTATAAAATTTGAGACGTGAAACATTTCTGAGCACTTTCGAACAGCAGCAACAGTAAGCACGCTGAGACGGAAAAGCCTGATTGACCTTTATAAATGGAATTGTAAATATAGTTTTCTTGGACATAAAAAAGTAAATCCATGTAAAGAGCATCCAGTAAATATTTAAGGTAAGATGGGGCTAATGTAAAATGTGGTGCAATTCTTTGCCTGTGCTATTGATTTGCAGTAGCCAATAAGATGTTATCTAACTGTCTGACTGGTTCCTGCAAATTAGTAGCACAGGCAAAATTTTAAAACTCTTATTGCATCAGCCCCGATGCTTATACCATCTACCTACTTATCTGGGGATGGATTTATACATATACATAAATATAGAGAGCTATAGATATAAAAATAAACTAATTTTATTATTCTGTAAGGGGCTAGGCCTCACTGCCGTGATTCAGATCAAATTTTGCATTCCAATCACGATGTGTGCAAAACTGCCAACAGGGGGCAATGTAGCCCATCTATGTAGTCTCGCTATAGTTAATTGTGAGATATTGTATACTAGCTATCAATTTGGGCTTCATACGATAAATATGCAGGAATATTTATATTTAATAACAGACTTACGTTGCCTAATGCCAATGGTAATCTACACCCTTAAGTTAAAAATGTACATATAGCTGCAGCAGCCCCCAAACCCCAATTACATTACCTTCCACAAAGATTTACATACACATACTTACAAGACCCGGTACCTGGTCGTCTGGGTGCTTTCTCCTGCTGCTGTTGAGAGCTTGTTTTGAGCAAGCACAGCAGCAGTGAGGGGTTTCTACTCTTAAGGAATATTGAATGTATGCTTCACCACAATATTGGTGCAGTTAAAGAAAAATACAATACCTCCCCTTGTAGACTACAGGGCATATCATTAACTGACATACTGAACAAAACAGGGCCTGGTAGTAATTTATGGTCTGCCCTTCTACTTAAGAAAGTGGGCTAGGACTAAGGCAATAGACTAGGAAAGGGCTAAACAATTACTGGAAAGGGCTAAACAATCAGATTGCTGATAAGACCTCACCTTGGGAGAGTGGTAATTGCAAAACTAAAAGAAGTATCAACAGCGTTGGTGCAACGGAATACAGAGTACTAACACAAAGACAGAAAATATGGTACTGTGCCAGCACAGCTAAATGGCAGTAGATAAGCACACTAAAGAAAAATCCCAATTATTTCTAGTTTTGTTTTATATTCAATTTATTACTTTACCAGTGTAAGATTTATATCTCTATATTTATTAGATATACATATATAAATCTATATATCGTTCTTTTGGGAAAAGAATTGGAAAATGTATGAAAAAGAACTGGAAAATGTATGAAAAACAAATATATACTGTTTACTTAAAGTTACATATAAAACAAAGATTATTTAGACATAAAACATACATTATATTACAATGAATACATTATAAATGATGACATGTAGCCTACATTAGCTACCATATAACTTTACAACATGGTGACTTGATCTTTTCTTGGCCTGTATCCAACAGATCCCACATGACGTTCTCTTAGCATGGCTTCCACTGTGTCCTCAGTCTCCACTCTGTGTCCTTAGTTGCTCAGTAGTTCTAAAGCACCATCCTTTAGTCCATAAGAACCTCCTTCCTCCTTGTCCTAAAGAGCCCCCCTAAACCTACAAGAGCTTCCTTCAGGGGAGGAGGGTTTCTTTTTGAATAGGGAAGGCTAAGGCTATGTGCGCCGGGAGGGAGGGCACACCCCTTTCCACACCCTAGTCTACACCTACAGTGTATTTTAATAATATAAAGTAAGTGATTCAAATTTTCTTTTTATACAAAATCCTATAAATTTTATATATACAGTATATATATAGTAGTTCAAATGGATACCTTTAGTTACATTGTTTGTACAAACAAACAAACAAAGAATACATTTACACAGGAAGCAAAGCATATAATAGTCCCTGGAATAGATCATACAAAATAACGAGAGAAGCAGGTATGGTCTTGTTGCCCCAGGGAACGTATATTTTTTTCACTAGGTTAGGACTGATACTGGGAGACTGCCTTGGAGTGGCGCATCAGCTGATGCGTGTTTGTACAAACAATGTAACTAAAGGTATCCATTTGAACTACAGTGCAGGTGGTTATCCTTCATTGCTTGCATACATGTCTAATTATTTTACCCCATTCATTTATAATTGTATGTGTAGTAAACAATGCCAACAGTCACAGACTAAATAATAGCTGCTGATGTCTGCCGCTTCACCTTTGGGCGATAATTGTCTATTATCTATTATCTATCAGTCTATTATCCCCAAAGGTGAAGCAGCAGACATCAGCAGCTATTACTTTTCAATTAAGAATATATATTCAAGTGCAGTGTGCCATCTTATTACCTTCTTCAGCAGGCAGCCACACTCTTCTCTTCCCCTGCAGGTCTCAAAAAGGAGCACGGCTGAATGAAGTGGTAATCCGGCGTGGGGCGACGTCATTGGCGCATGCGCATGAAGCACCAGTGCGCCATGAAGCAATCCGCGCAACGAGACATTCGTGTGTCGCACAGACAAGATAAGTGGATACCCCCTCTACAAAACATCCCCCCTGAAAACTCTGCAGAAAAAGGGGGTTTGAGGGCTAGGCCACACTGTCGCGATTTTTTCACATTTTTTTATAACAGCAATCACGACAACACATGTTATTGTGATTCTGTTTGCGCAATCACATGCGATCACCATTTTAAAGCGTGCATGTGATTTCGTATCTCAAATGAAGAAATCGCATGGACAAATGCAGCGGAATCACACACCCAATCGCAGTGTTTTTACATGCGTCTTCTATTTTTGCTCCAATTTCATTTGGGAAGGCTTAGCCTTCCTAAGCCTTACAGAAAATCTGCCTATGGCTTCCTTTTTCTAGTCCAAAATAGTTTATCTAGTCCAATGAGAGTTTTCCTAGTCCAATGAGAGTTTTCCTAGTCCAAAGAGATTTCCCTATAGACCAAAATAGCCTTCTTTTCTATTCCAAAATAGAATCCCTTTTACTGGATTCTACCCCAGTTTATATCCTATCCTCTTGGCATCCCTGATCTCTCATATTTCCTCCAAATATGGGCAGGTGGCTTTCTCTTCCTGCTCCCATAGACAAGATGTGATTACAGAGTATGTAAATCAAAAGTGGCTACCTCCTTTAACATATCCTATTAATCTGGAAGTTCGAAAACGAACCCATTAAAGTCAATAGTTCTGATAAAATACAGTTAAATAAGCAATGGTAACTTACTGTAAGTGGCTGTGGCACCAGGGAAATGGTTTGAGGAACACGTACATATCAGCAAAACTTGTTTAAACTCTAACTTTCCTCATGATCAGGCAATTGTCGGGTTTCTGCATGCTACATTCGAGGGCTATGGCCAATTCGAGGGTCACCGAATACTACATTCAAGGGTTACTGAACGATACATTCGAGGGCTACCAAACTCTACATTCGAGGGTTGCCAAAACCGAATGCTACATTCAAGGGTTACCGATGGATACATTTGAGGGTTAGCGAAATGGAAGGCTAGATTCGAGGGTTATCGAACACTACATTTGAGGGTTACCAATTTGAGAATTCGCTAATTATCGAATTTTCCATAATTATTAACATTTACGATAATTATAGAAATTTTCAATAATTATCAAAAATCTTCTATGAGTTCTACAAACCCAAACTAGTTCCTGAAGTTTTGGAAGCGCTGTGTTCATCCGAACTTTAATAGAACTTGGGTTCGGATTCGGTGTATCTCTAAGGAAAGAGGTAAAGTTGCCTTTTTATGTTTGTGCAAATATATTCTTGCATTGCACTCTTTCCAAAAAGTTAGAAAATTAGTGCAAAACACCCACTAACCCAATAAAACATTGGGGTAACGTTTAACACTCTCTTAGGGGATAGCACAATATATTACATCTCCATCTATATGCCACTCATTCAGATGCAAAACACATGCTGTCCATAAATTGCTGTGATTTAGACATATGGACCCAGACTGTATTTAATTATGTCAGAAATAGCAAATGGCATCTTATTCTGCTTATTGTATTAAAGTGGTTTATGTAGCCTTAATTAAGAGGGAGAAATGTTCCTTCATTTATGTAATGCCCCATAGGCACACAATTGCAATATGTTAATCTAAATATTGCAGACTATTTTTCAAGAGAAACTCACTTTAAAAATAAAAATAAATAATCTTATAGTAAAATTTAAATTGTTAAGAATATTGAATAAGTGATTTATTGTCTTAACAGAATTGTGTTGTAAAAAAAATCTCTATAAAACCGCAATATATTCTAAATTGAATAATAAGAAAATAGTCACTTTTACGGAATATTAGCATTTTATGGGTTGGAAGATAATGGCTTTTTTGTTTGAAAATAAATTGATTGTAAATGTAAAATGCTATTACAGAAAAATGTAGGAGGGGGCAGATTTTGTAGTGTTTATTATACAGAAGAAAATTAACGCTAATTAACATGCTATTTACTGTATAGAGGCGACTTTTCATAAAATTATATTGGTTGTATTCAACTGGACTTAAGGTTTAGTTCTATAAGACATTTCTCTAGTCATCCGACTGTTTTTCTCAATTCAGAATGACTTGTACAAGAATCTGTTGGCAATTATGTACCCTGGAAAGTCCCAATTAACATATCACAGCCAGGTGTTAGGGACATTATGAATGCAAAGCGTGATTGCATTGTGGCTAAGAGGTGTTATAGGAATGCCCAGGGTAAGGGTAACTGTCTGCCATGTACAATGCTGTTTTGACACCTTACCCTGGGCATTCCTATAACACCTCTCAGCAACAATGCAGTCACACCTTGCATTCAGATCCTTAAAGGGCATCTATAGTGAAAAAAACAGAAAAAGAGTGTCACGTCACAGATTTGATTGACAGTAGGAGTAGAGGAATGCAATCACGTATTCTTCTAACTTGTGTATCTCAGGACAGAGAGGGAAACTTATGAAAATACAGACACTCTGTATTTGGGGGAATTGGGGAATTATAGAACACATGGAAAGAAAGAAAAAAAGTTAATTTTCCCACTATAGACGCCCTTTAACACCTGGCTGTGATATGCTAATTGGGATTTTCCAGGGTACATAATTGCCACAGATTCTTGTACAAGTCATTCTGAATTGAGAAAGCCAGTCGGATGACTAGTGAAACGTCTTCAAGAACTAAACTTTAAGTTGAACTAACGAAATACAACAGATATACCATGACCTGGATGAATGAGAACCTTCACAAGCATATTCATAAAATTGTGATTCATTATTGTAGTAGTTATATATATATAATACATAAGTGTGATATTTTATAATGGGAGCTGCAGTGGTATATATCCTTATAAAATCACTCAGCTATGTCACTAAGTGACTCATTTCTTATATTTCTTATATCCCACTACTCCGCCCATTCCAGTGTTCATGCCTGGACAATGACTAAGCATTTTTTAACTTCACTAACAGAACCTGCTGGAGCTGCTTCCTGTCACTTCATAACCAATGTCTCCCTCCTCCTCCACAAAGATTTGTTTAACCGCATAGATGCTGGGCTGGGATGTTCCTTTCTACTGGGTTTAAGTTACAGAAGGTAGCTTGGGGGATTTAAGGTGGAAATAGGGACAAGGCTAAAATTTAAAATGTGAATGGGGTGAAGGAATCCAATACTTATGTATTATTAGAAATAATGCGCCCCCTTCACACTATAATATAAGGACATTACGCCACCTCGGAGTTCCCTGTCCTGTATAAAAGCACTTGGCCTACGGCCTCGTGCTTCTATATGTTCAGGGAACTCCTCGGTGGCGTAATATCCTTATATTACACTGTAAGGGGCGCTGTTAAGAGTTCTTCAGGATAAGGCCTCTATGAGACCCCCTCTGAACGCGGAGTCTAAGTACCTGCCGGTCTTCACCAGAGCCTCTAATGGTGAGGATGTTTCGCGGCGGACAGGCACCAGGTCGCGGCTCCAGAAGAGAGAATCACAAAGACCAATCCCACAATGTGGAGATGCGGGCCGGAGGTAGAAGCTGTGGTAGGTATGCAGGCCGGAGGTAACTGGAGGTAGGAACTGTAGTAGATAGGCAGATTGGAGGTAGGAGCGGTGGTAGTTATCAGACCGGAGGTAACTGGAGGTAGGAGCTGAAGTGGAGCTGCAGACCAGAGGTAGGAGTGTGGAGATATATCAGACCGGAGGTAACTGGAGGTAGAGCTGGAGTGGAGATACGGAAGGAGGTAGGAGTGTGGTAGAGATGAGAAGGAGGTAACTGGAGGTAGGAGGAGTGGCGTAGAGATGCGGACCGGAGGTAGAGCAGTGGTAGTTATGCTGACCGGAGGTAACAGGAGGTAGGAGCTGAAGTGGAGCTGCAGACGAGGTAGGAGCAGTGGTAGTTATGCTGGCCGGAGGTAACAGGAGGTAGGAGTAGTGGAGATACGGACGGAGGTAGGAGCTGTGGTAGAGATGCTGACCGGAGGTAACTGGAGGTAGGAGCTGGCATGGAGATGCGGACCGGAGGTAGGAGCAGTGGTAGTTATGTGACCGGAGGTAACAGGAGGTAGGAGCTGAAGTAGAGCTGCAGACCAGAGGTAGGAGCAGGGAAATAGCAGGCAGATGGACACAGGAGACAGGGAACAACTGGATACCCAACACTAATGCTAACCAGGAGCTAGGAGTTCAGAGCAACAAACTCTGAAATGGCAGCAAGAGGCCAACTGCCAGGAGGAGCCTAAATAGGCCCCTGTGACCTCATCCTGCTGGCCATGCCCCGGAAGAAGATGGCCGCCAGCAGGGCAAAAGCCTGCGCGCCACATCTCGCGTCACTGAGGATGCGCGGGCGCGCGAGCGGGCAGCTCGCGTCATCGGCGCGCTCCCGCTCGTGACCGCCGGAGGAGGATCCCAGGCTCACGGCAAGGTAAGTTCCTGACAGGTGCATTATCCCTTATATTATCATCCTTTTTGTTTACCCTTTCGATCAAACTGTCTGAAAAAAATCAATCAGTTTATGCTAGGGAATTTCAGGACAGATTCAAACCGGGTTTTGACTCTGAACTGATGGTTCCCAAGTTCCGACGGACAATCAGAACACTCTTTTTTTTTGGGATTGCAGAACCTGGGTATAAACGGCAGGTTACAACTTGCTGTTATCACCCCCCTGTGTTCACAAATCTACAAACTCAAAATCCTTTTAAGAATTTACACCCCCTTTTTAAGTCCATTGGAAACAATTGTGTTAGTTCTTTTAGAGGACTAGGTGACCACCAGGGGGAGAAGCAAGGGAGGTCCCCAGCATCAGAAGAAGTCCTCTGACATCTCAGGGATCCCCTTACAGCTGCGGCTCTGCTATGAAATATGGTATCACAGGGATTATTTTACCAGCGATTTCAACAAAGGTTTAGGGAGAAATTGATGGGGATCAAAAAGGGGCACTTGACTAAGCAGTGTGGACTTTCTTCATTTTGGCTCCAGGTACCAGCACCGGTTGCAGTTTGCAGTGTGTGCCTGCAACGTGTTAGCCGTGGAAAGACCCACATTTCCAAATTTGGGCACCTCATCTATGAGTTAGCAAATGGTGCTGCACCACAGAGCCCAGAGGGAGCAGAAGATAAGGACAGTTAGGGAAGTTAGGAAATAGAGACATCCTTTGGCCTCAGCAGACAGTGTTAAGATGCGCATTCACACTGCTGCTGGATTGCCAACTTAAAGGCAGATCTCTCTTCCCCAGTTGTTGGAGCAAAGGAAGAAACTGACCCCTAGTCACCCGCAAGCACAGCGACTCACTGCTGGCTTAGCAAAACTCCTGGTGGTGCAGCTGCTACCAATCAGCCTGGTAGTCAGTACAGTGTTCAGGGAGTTTGTGGCCTTTGGCACACCCCAGTGGCAGGTCCAAAAAGGCAGTACCAGCCCTGTATGGCCATCTGCAGGACAATATAGCTGCTTCACTGTAAGCAAGGCTAGGAGTGGTTTGTCATTTACTGTAAAATGAGTCATGCTGCTAGCCGGGAGAGATACGGCACAGGGCACACATGGGAAGATGGTGGTACCACAAAGCTTTTTTGTTATACACCAGCAGTCTCTACACTCATTCCCTCCCCCCTACACATCCAGTGAGTGAGTTTCTCCAGTGAGAAACTAGTCAGTCTTAAAGTTTGGAAAGAGATCAGAAGAGAAAGGAATAGAACAGAAGAGAACAGCAGAGAAGGGAATAGAACAGAAGAGAACAGCAGAGAAGGGAATAAAACAGAAGAGAACAGTAGACTAGGGAATAGAACAGAAGAAAACGTAGAGAAGAGTGAAAATAAGAGGTTAAGGAAAATCGGAGCGGAAAAGTCATATACGGTATTTTGCAATTTAATTAAACCACAAACGCTCATTGAAACAACCTTAACAATTATTAATCTGACAAAGTAAGGATAGGCTGGAGTACAGAGGAAGCCTCCTGGATTGATTGCTTCGGTGATTACAAATACCACATCATTATAAGCTCTGTACTTTTAAAGTTGGAGCCAATAAGAACATGGCATCATTTTCTAGCAGAACTGATGAACCATATGGCTTTGGGACTGGTGGTTTTCATAACCTGCACTCCTGTCAGGATTTGCTTATTATGGCCCATGTGTATAACCAACATTGCTGATATGAAATCCTAATGTTTTTTGGTGCAAAAAAAATCACATTAAAATAGTCTAGAAATATTTTTTATGGAATTTTTTTTAATGAAATTTGTCATTACTAAATGTCCATGCGGGGAGTTATTTTATTTTATCTAAGGGGGCCTGCTGAGCTTCAGGACTGGTCCAACCACTGTATCAGTAAAGTTGCGATCGTGCACGCCTTTAGAAACACAAGCGCAATCAGCTGTTGCGGTATCAGCAAGTCATGGTATCAGGCCTGCCACTAGCCCAAAATCTGCAGAGGGGCCTAGGTCTCTGCAATTTCACCACTGCTTGCATTTACAAAATGTTGGTATGAAATGAGGCAGTCAGCTGCACGTGTTTTAGAAAGGTAACACAATCAGCCAAATAAGGAATCCACCAGAGCCACAATGACAATATAAAATCCTATAGATGCCACATGGGGAGGCATCCAGTCACCAACCACAAGTATTTATAGTATAAACTGATCATCTTTCAGCTGCACTGTAAACATGATTCTAAGGAGCATAACCACATCTTTGCAAAAACAATTTGGTTCCTATTCTTATATTCCTTTATAAACATAACCCTTTGAAGCCCTCCAGTCCACCTTCCAGTTCTTCAGTAAGTGTAAAGTCAGCCCTTTAGTTCACCAGCCAGGGTTAGTCATCTCACCACCCCCACCTCCACAAGCCACACCCACTTTCCAGATAAAGCCACGCAGTCATTATCCTGCCAACCCCCATCTGCATATAGGCACCATTCAAAAGATGTTTTAGGTGCTAAAACCCTTAAGAGCACCCATGACACCATCCCCACATCAATACATGCATATATGGCAATTTAGGCAATACTGGGGGAATGTTCAGAATATCAACTAATGTACCATAATGTGTTCTTAGTCACTATAATATTTTAAAATCTGTACCTTATGATGCCTTTCCCATTATAGATAATGCTGTCACTGTGATTGTCTGCACTTTATGCTGGAAGGAAATGTTATGCTCAAGGTTGCTTGTCTTGTAAATTACGCTATTCAGAACACCATGTAATGTATTACAGCTATAGGCTTATAATTGATCACTTTAAAAATATTGAAATTGAATATAAAGTTTAAAATTCGCTTTTTTATATACATTATAATGGCTAAAAAATACGGAGATTGCTAATCCCCCCCCCCCCTGACAGTCCGATGGCTAAAGCATCTCTTATTAACCCCCCTACATCAAATATAAAACGCTTTGCTATGAAATTAGGTGTGGGGTGTAGAAATTGGATCTTTATCCAGGATCTGAAAGCGATTTCTTCTGCAAGCACATTTCTCCTATTCTGTAGGAAGAGACTGTTTGCTTTGGGCGTTAATAAACCGTTGGTAAACCGTCCAGCTATTGTAGTCAATAGAAAGATCACATATACACACTGATGCACTTTTAAGCACGATCCGATCACAATTGCTATCCGATCCTGCTTTTAAAAGCGCATGCGATCCGCATTTTTTTGTGCAATCGCATTGTGAAACGCTGGGCGCAATCGAGCGTTAGCGCGCACATTTCCATGCATGTGGGGCGCGTTTCAGTGTGGCCTCATCCTCAAGGAGGGTTTGTTCAGTGTAACAGTTTTTTAGTATTTCTAAAAATCTTTATGCAGCGTTTCTTCAAGAAGAACAATTCATAAAATTGCACTTCACAAGCTTGCGTTTTTTCCCCATTTTGGATGTACAGCACATGGAAACTGGGCCCACCTCTTCTTCAGGTGTCTGCATGATGATTAAAATAAAGAGCTGTTTGAATAATTAATAATGCCAGGATACCGCATAATAAAAGCTAAAAAAATGCATCTGTATTTACTGTATTTAGCGCATGTGGCTCTGGGATGAATTTCCCTTAACGTTCTACTTAGGAATATTTGCTACTATGTCAAACTGCATAATGCCTCCAAGTGTGTATCAGGTGAAATCAGACCAAATTTCAGCTTCTTACTTATATGGACCTATCACTAAATACAGTAAATAGTCGAAAAGTTTGAGACTACTTATAGATTTAAAGGTCATGTCCACCCCCAAAGTAAAATTTAACTCTTTCATCTTTTCTCCTTATGGTTCTCCTGCAGGGCTTGTCCAAAGTCCAGGAAACTGAAGAGTAGAAGCTGTCTTCCTGTCTAAATGGTTTTTAGCCTCTGATCCGTCCTCTGAGTTGTTTCTTGCATGCCCAGAGGAGCCCAAGTTTTACGGTGGCCATTCCTTTTAAGAACCATCTGTTTTACAGTATTTGGCAAATCTATATTCCAAATTTTAAGTCCATAAATGTTGCAAGGTAAAGATGTTCTAATTATTAACGCCCAAACCACCCTAATAGCCACCCTACAGTCACATTTAAACTTCATTAGCAAATAAAATATATATAAGAGGAAAGGAAAATTAAATATAGACCTGGAGATTTACACGAAGCACCTTGCAAAATTCAGGGAAGGCTTTAAAGTTGCAGAGACCTTGAGAAAATACAAGTACCTGACTGGAATGTTACACCATTTGACTGACATTGAATCTGTTTTCTAGATTATTTCATTAATAAGTGTGTCTGTGTCTCCAAGCTAAAGCATTATTTATTAGTATTTTTAATATTCTCCTCATTATTATTCTTATTGTACTGGATCAATAGTTAGGTAGGATTAAAAAGGAGGGTGAAAAGGTTGGACTGGATGGACGTATGTCTTTATTCGACCTCAATTACTATGTAACTATCTTACTGTGTTATTGTTTGCACAAATATGCCTAATTGGTAGAGAAGCAGAAATTGGAAATGCAGGCATAACAATAAATTAATCTTACTAAGTAACAACAATTAAAATAAAGGGCTATATAATGTCCCCCCTCAAAATTGGTCACAATGAAATTGAGTACAAAGTAACTAAACTAACTAAAGATTTACTCAGTATTTCAACAACACAAAGAGCATCTTCATCTGGAAAGACCAGGAAAGCTTAAGAATTCCATAAATTGGTCAATAGCTAAGAAAGTATGGAGACCCTTGACCTAAATCACGAGCTACCTCTGGGCAATGGTCCTCATGTTCCTTTGCATTACACTGATGCTGTTTTAATGAAGTAAGTAATTAATTGTAATTAATGAATGGCAAAACACCTAAAATGCACAATAATAATAATTAATCATATAAATACGTATGTAGCTTAATGCCATTTTTATGTTATTCTCAGAAATTTTGACCATTTTCCAGGCTCATGGTACAGTCCTCCAGGCTCATGGTACAGCCCTCCAAACTCATGGTACAGCCCTCCAGGCTCATGGTATAGCCCTTCAGGCTCATGGTACAGCCCTCTTGACTCCTAATGAAAGCTCCACATACACACTTCTATACCACCACTGCCACTTCTTCACCTAAGATAGAAAATCTGTTAGGTTGAACTAGCTTGGAAGAAGCAGCTATACTCTTCTGTCCCCTACTTCCCCGGATTATCCTTATCAACCTACTTGGGCCTCCATATCTTCCCTATTTCCAACTATCTGTTTACTGGCCCCTTCCAGTACCTGCTCTCCCCCAGGTTTGCAAACAATAAAATGCTGCAACTTTCAGCCTTCCTGCACCACATGGCAAGATGCATATTGCATGGCACAAAACAAACTGTCCAAACCAAGGATACAAACAGCAATCTATCTTTAAAGCCTTTATCAATGCAGGGCATGTCAACCCCCAGCAGGCAGTAAAATCTATACTGTACCTATCTTCCCCACCCCACCCCACCCAAACCCTGAGATGCTTTTATTATTTACCTCCCTACAGTCCCTGAAGCCCCTTCTCTCTCTCTCCTCTACTTACTGACTTCCCTATCATTGCCTCCTCTGTAAGCTCAATGAGCTTTTAGAGAACTCAAACAGCTTCGGAGGAGCAGCATTTCTTGGCAGCAGTCATTGGCCATGATGTGACCGTGAAACCAGAAGAAAGTTGACATCAGAAGAAGATACCAGCTTTGATGTGGAGGAGAAAGGAGCTTTAGGGACTGCAAGTAAATATAATAATCTCGGGGGTCTAGGAGTAGGGAAGGTAAGTATAGATTTTACATGTCTTTTAACCCTTTAGCAGTGGTCACTAACCAGTCTTATTGGGGATTGTAGACTGAGTATAATTGCTAATAGTAATAAAAGCCACTGATATTCAAATCCAATCTCTTTATTTCCTGTAAAAATATAAATGCCTGGGAATTTATGTAGAACCCACAATCTCCAGTCGACTCTATACTAAAAGCTTTTTAACTACAGTTAATTATGTACGGTAAGCATGGGGTAGAACCTTTTATTAAGCCACAAGTGAACAGCAAACAAAGTGAAAGCCATTTCAGCCAGGCTGAATAGAATGTCCTTGTAAGATTTTTGTTCTTTTTTTGTTGAACCAAATACAGTATGTTGTATACTTTGACTGCCTTGTGATGCTATTTAATATGTTAGTGATCCCCCAGAATTTTGGCCATAAATTATTGATAATATTGCAAAGATCAACACAGGTACTAACACACTAAGGTGTTTTTGGAATATATATCTATGTATAGTATAACCAACATGGGTTGCCAAGGGTCTGTTGCCGGGAACCCAAGTTCAAGTAGAATGGTGGTCTCCACCGAAAATAAATTTTTCCTGCCTTTAAAGCTGTCTAGAACCATGTCTGTAACTGCATCTTATCTGTTGTTACAGATACTCCTAAGTTGTCAGGTCCTCTGCTCCTTGCTCTACCCATGTTCTAGAAGTGTAAGCACACAAACTGCTATCTTATTGGTCGGACAGCAGAAAGGCTCCAGATGTAAGGAGCAGAAAGAGAATGGTTTAAGGCAAGAGGAGGCAGTGTTAGCTGGGGGTTTGTGTCGAAGATTGTCTTGTTAAAAATGGAGGGCACTGCCAGGAACATATGGGGCTAAGAGAGAAGATAGGGATAGGGGATAGGGATTTAAAGGCTCACTATACTCACTGTAACAGCTTTACATTTTCTGAAACTACAATTTGAGAGAAGTAAAATGGTGGTACTCACATATTTATCTGTGCTTGCTTTGTCATTAAATTATTAAAAGGTATGTCCACCCTTAAAAATATTTTTTTATATGTTACTCCCCCTGTCCCCCCAGCACCAACCGCTCTATTTATTTTATCAGAAAATGCCCCAAACTTTACTTACCTCCCCTCTTTCCTCCGCCGCTCTGCCGGCCCTCTGCTTGCGAGAAAATGGCGGAGGAAAGAGGGGAGGTAAGTAAAGTTTGGGGCACAACCTCAACACGGACACTGCTCTGCTTACACATCTCCCCCTCCCTCCCCCTGCCTTCTTTTCCCTGCTGATTCTCTTAATTGTTGCAGAAAGTGTGCTGGCAGGCAGCCAAATATCCTAGTAAGAGGTCATTAATGGGTCATATATTATCATTTCTGCTCCTGGAGTGACAGGTCTTTCCCTGTAAATGCTGTGATTAAAATGATGATTACTCAGGATCTACAGCCCAGATTTAAAATCTGAAAAAAGTTTTGAAGTAGTGGGATCTTGCTGTATTTTTATTTAAAAAGGGTATAATTTTTGAAAATTCGATTTTTTTAGAGTATAGATACCCTTTTAAGGCCAAAAGAAGGTTATTGAATATTATTCTTTGCTTGATGGGAAGCCACCCCATAGACTACAGTATCCGGGTTGCAGGTTATTGCTTTGAGGAGAGTGAAATAATCCGAACTTCTGTGTTCAGGATCGACTGGAGAGGGGACAAATGACAGGCTGGGAGACCAAATAGAAGAATGTTACAGTACTCAAATTGGGAGGGTATAAGGGCATGCACGAGCATTGGTTATGAGTGTGCTAAAGTAGGAGTGTTTAGCATCCAAAAGAGACGAATTAAGACATGACAACATAAACTTGAAGTGGGAAAAGTTGGCCTGAATGGGAGACCTATTTTCTAAATGGTAGAAAAATAGTTATTTTCAAAATATGACACTTGTATGATGGCCATCATTCCATATTTAACTAAAGATGAGCTCTGGGACTATTAAAAATACAATTGATAAATACTTACCAGCATTACAGGGGAACAATGAACTGTGTGAACAGGCCCGTAACAAATCTCTACTTGTATATAGGAAAGGTCATACTATACAATTGAGATTAATACAAGATGATCCAGTGAGCAAATACAAAAAACAATCATAAACTTTCTCAAAAATCTGGATGTTACCGTTGCTACAATTGTAATGATTGTAACTCAATGATCACAGGTACTTACTGTAATCATCCGTGGACTGGAAAGTTATATAATATCTCTCACATGTACTGTGTATACTTACTCAAATGTCCTTGTTCAAAGGTGTAGATAGGCAAGACAACTGGACCATTCAAAATAAGATTTCTGAGACATAGAAGCGACATCAGATTGGCCACTGAAAGACTAAAAACTGGGATTGAAATCACACCTGTAGCTGCACATTTTGTTGAGGCAAAGCATCAGTGTAATGAACTTAGGGGAAAGGTCATAGGCCATATTCCCATACCAACTAGAGGTGGAGACCGTAACAATTATATTATTATAAGTAAAGAGTCTTATTGGATATACACCTTGAAGGCCACACTTCAGCCAAAAGGACTTAATACAAATTTGGGACTGAGATGTTTCCTGTGATCTCTTTTCTCCCTTTTTATTATTGATATTAATGTTGCCTTTTACCATCAGTATCTTTTTCAATATACCTTTTAGAGTGACACTATGTAACTTTTTTTTTACGATAACACTGCCTATAGTAAACCAATTAGCACCTTTTACTTCTTACCTGATAAATAATATTTTTAACACTTTTAGATCACTGCAGATCTTAACATTACCACTATGCACTTTAATTGCATAATGCACTTTTCTTCGCCATGCACTTTTTTATCTTGTTTATTCTGTTTTTATCCATGCACGTAAACCTTTTGATAATGTGATATTTTGACAGCGTTGTATTAGCACTTCACCTATAAATAACACCTTGTTCACTTAGCACTTTATCAGGGTTATTCAATAAAAGTTCTAATTTTTTAAAATGTGCTAATTTTGCCCCAACCAATCAGATATTGGCTTTCAAATGTAGAATGATATCTGATTGGTTGGGGCAAACATAGCACCATTTTAAACGATAAGAACTTTTATTGAATCTCCCTGTATGTCTGATGAAGGTGTCATGTGACACCGAAACATTACGTTTGATGTGTTGATATAAATACAGTTTGTTCACCAAAGACTGGTGTCCACTACTGCTTTTTTGAAATACTTAATATCTGTCACTGGCTGTGACTTTGTAGTAGCACCCAGCATTTACAGATTTTTACAGACGGTGGTACGGGAGGTTCTCTCTTTTTGAAAAGATGAGCTCTGGGAATGACACTTTAGAACTGCTCCCCTATCTAACCTGGGGTTTTCTACAGTGGCTTTTGGGATGGAAAGGTGATTTTCAGTGTCATTGGTCCCTTGATGAGCTTCTGTACTAACCTGATCAGGCCCTGTGTCTTACCTCCTGTTCTACAATAAAACCTGCAGGAGCCAGAAGAGAAGTTAATGTGCTTACCCGATGGCTCACTCCTCTGCCATGTTATCTGACAGGTCCCGATGGACTCTGTATTCTATGTGCAAGTGTAATGCATATACGCATAGAATACAGAGTCCATCGGGACCTTTAGACTACACGTTGGAGGAGCGAGTGATCAGTTAAGTACCTTACCTTCTCTCCCGGCTCCTGTAGGTTTTATTGAAGAATGGGAGGTAAGACAGCTCTATTACATCCCATTCTTAAATAGAACTGAATAGCAATTTTTTAAGCAGTGGAGATTCCCTTTAAGAATTAAATTTAAGTGGGCTTTAAATTAAACTTTAAAACTGTAATAATAAATGTTAATTTTATCTCTTTAACTGTTAACTAGTGAATTTCCCCCTTTTTTTCTTACAAACAATACAAGCTTTAATTGTTTTCTCATTAGCAATAATCCTTCCAGCAGACAGAGACACATTCAACACATCCATTTAATTGAAAACTCTTTTGACAAATAGGATGAATCTTGTTTTTACTTAGTTTACAGTTAAAAAACTGCAATTTAAGAGCTGAAGGACCATGCACATTTGACTCTTTTTTTGATAATTCGGAATAGTTCATTATTGGGGGGGGGGGTGCAAATAGAGATAAAACAATGGCTGTTACAGTCTATATAAATATTTAATATTGCAACACCAGAAAAATGTCCTCTAGTAAGTCCCCCTGACAGGCAGAACTACTAGGCATGCCCATTGTTGATATTCTCATAACTTAGTCTGCATATCATTTGCAATGCATGCTCTCCCTACCTGGCTGTAATTCAGTGCCTTTGCTTTTTAAAAGAGAATAAAAGGCTCAACACAAGTTAAATTAAATATAAAGAAAGTGATTTTCTTTATATATATTTAAAAAAAAAAAAAACAAGGTATAATATACAGTACATTTTGAAGGAACTCTAATATTTTTAAAAAAAACTGTACTTTAAAAGGTAAGATCAGTGGGGTAAAAAAAATAACTATTATTTAAATTATTTATCTATATAAGACATATCTGTGTATTCTACATATAGTCTTAATTTTTTAAAAATCTATTTATTTTATATTTATCTCTATGGTCAGTAGTAAGCTGATCTTATTATGCAATGATCCTTTTTCTTCCGAGTAAGCACCACTTCCTTGGAATATTCCTAACAGTAATTTCTACTGATTGGCTGTTGGATGAGTCAAATATGCTCAGATCTCTACTGAGCAACTAAACCCACCCAGGGACTATAGAGACCACAACAGACACTATTAGGGGTCCTGCAAACAGGAAGCTAGAACTTTTATTTATACATCACACACAGAAATCATTAGATCGTTGAAATGATAAAATACTCTATATCTGTTGTATTTAATCAGATCAACTGGACTTGAAGTTTAGTTCTTGAAGACTTTTCGTTAGTCATCCGACTGGCTTTCTCAATTCAGAATGACTTGTACAAGAATCTGTGGCAATTATGTACCCTGGAAAATCCCAATTAGCATATCACAGCCAAGTGTTAAGGGCGTGATTGGATAGTGGCTAAGAGGTGTTAAAGGAACGCCCAGAGTAAGGTGTCAAAACAGCATTTTACATGGCAGACAGTTGGTGTTGAACACCCCCCCCCCCACCTCTGTTTAGGCTTGGTTTCTTTATTTATTATTATTCTTTATTTATAAATAGAGGTGGGGGGGGGGGGTTCTACACAAACTGTCTGCCATGTACAATTTTGTTTTGACACCTTACCCTGTGCGTTCCTATAACACCTCTTAGCCACTATCCAATCAAACCCTTAACACTTGACTGTGATATGCTAATTGGGATTTTTCAGGGTACATAATTGCCACAGATTCGTGTACAAGTCATTCTGAATTAAGAAAGCCAGTCGGATGACTAGCGAAACGTCTTCAAGAACTAAACTTCAAGTCCAGTTGATCTAATTGAATACAACAGATATACCATGACCTGGATGAATGAGAACCTTCACAAGCAGATAAAATACTCCCATTTTTTTTGACAACTAATGTATGTGTTCTAAAGATTTCCTTAAACAACAGCCCAAAGTTATCTTCTACCCATCCTCCCCCACACCAGGAAAGAAAGCTACCTACTTTGTGTGGTACTGCTGCAAAGGGGGATACTTACAACAGTAAAGAAAAAATAATCTTAATGTTTTATTGTTTGGCTTTCATTTAATACCCTCCTCTTTTGTTATTTTCAAGCTATTGAATATCATACACAATTTTATTTTACTTATCTCCCACCTCATGAACTTTTCAGCTCATTTTTAAACTGTACATGGTTAGCTGCCAGCATTTCTCACCCTCGCTGTTCCTTTGCATACTGCCACATCCCGTCTGCCAGCTAGCCTCAGTCTTCTTTCTGGTGTTTCATGATAAGCTGTTGCATTCTCAGAGAGGTCTATGAGATAGAGGCGGCTCACTTGAAATGCGTCAGATCCCCTTAGTACACACATGCTATTGAAAGACATTTTATGAGCTTTAAATGAAGATATCTGTTGTATTCAGTTAGATAATCTGTATTTAAAGTTTAGTTCTTAAAGATGTTTTGCTAGTCATCCAACTGGCTTTCTCAATTCAGAGAGTCACGTACCACAGAATGGAGGGGAGGGACATCATGACTGGGTGAGTTTCCCAGCAATGATTGACCAGTTTGAATAAAGCAGGCTGGAGGTGGGGAACTGCAGGAACCGGAAAAGGAGAGGAGAAACAAGGTCCAGCACAATTTTGCTGGAGCAGACACAGGACATCAAGTCTGCAATGGACAAGGAAACACTGCTGGCAAGACTGCGCAAGTTTGAATGAAGCAGGCTGGAGGGGGGATCTGAAGTAAAAGAAAAAATCTGGAATCGAGAATATCTGGGTATATTTTCTCTCCTACCCCTGAAGAGGTTTCCTTTAGAGAAATGGGACAGGGTTAAGGAGGGCAAGTCAGAAGAAGAGGAAAAGAAACGTCGTAGCCTAATTCCAGCTGATGATACTCTGTCCAAGCAGTGGGCATACGCCACACTGGGATTTTGGGGAAGAGCATTGGTCACAGATCACAGTACTAGCAAGTAAAAACACTCTTTATACTGCTATACTTTGGATAGACTGCAGCTAAAAGCATGATCCTGGAGTTTGTTTTTAATAAAGCCACTTGTATGGAGACCAGTTTCCCATTAACCTTTACTAATTTAGATTATGTTCTTGGGTTATTTAACGCATTCCACCAAAATACCTTGCCATACTGAGATTTTGCTATAAGGCAGCGGTACACATGGCACATAAGAAACAAATCCTTTCATATCTGACAGGATTTGCTGAGTGGCTGTGTGTATGCATGAAATGACCATTTCCTTGGTGATGATGAACTACTTCCATCAGTCATGTATAGGCACCTTAATTCATTTAGCTGCTGGCACCAAGAAGTGAGTCTACCAAGGTATAAACAGAAAATAACATCAGAAACATGGATCCTTAAGAGCAATTAGGCAACACCAGGACACGCTTTTTACCTGGCGTTTTACTGTCAGATCAAGATGTTTAGTGTCAGGAAGTGTTGCAGGAAAGTTTCATTCCACATGTTTCTTCATAAGATGTACAGTGCTGGTTACATAGCACACAGCCTATCATTCCACACAGCACACACGCATATTTGTCACATGAAACTAAAGCTGGCCACACAATAGGATTTTTGTTCCTGTGATAATTGACTGGCGTTCAGATAACCACTGGTTTGATCATTTTTGCAATTAACCTTTATTGACTAGGAGAGAGAACATTGGGAGATAAATCCACCAGGTAAACACTCTGACCTTCATACACAGCATACAATATTTAAGGCTGACCAGCCAATAGTAATGTGTATCGGTCGGCCGGCCTGGAAATATTGTAGGATGTGAGTGGGAGCGGCCGCAACCATATTGGTGGTGCTGATGAATCAGTGCTGACCAGGAAGTCCTCTATGGGACTGCATGATCAGTTGCAGCCATGGGTACTTTTGCCGCGACCAACAAATATTTGTCCTGGCCAACCGGTCGCTAGTGGCGAGTGGTTGGCAGGTTGTTGGTCAGGACAAATCTTGCCCCGTGTGTACCCAACATTTGACAGTAGACAGATGATCTGTTAAATGTCTAACTAATGTATGGCCAGCAAAGATGCTTGATTCCTAACATGTATATTAGATAAGACTTCACCCATATGTCTTGTCATATTGAGTTTAACTGGACTTGAAGTTACATAGTTACATAGTTACATAGTAATTAAGGTTGAATAAAGACATACGTCCATCAAGTCCAACCTATTCATGTCCCCACGCAACCGCCGCTTCTCCAATGTAAACAGCCCTAACTTGTCTAATCTGCCTGCATATTCAAGCCCCTCCATTCCCCTTATTAATTTAGTTGCCCTTCTCTGAACTGCCTCAATTTCCAAGATGTCCCTTTTGTATATGGGATTCCAAAACTGCACCGCATATTCCAAATGAGGCCTTACCAGTGCCTTGTAAAGAGGGAGAATAATATTTTTCTCTCTTGATGTACTGTTTGATGTACTGCGATGGACTTAGAGAAGGTGCTTACAGAACTCTAGATGGAGTGCTTGTGAAGGTTCTCATTCATCCAGGTCATGGTATATCTGTTGTATTCAATTAGATCAACTGGACTTGAAGTTTAGTTCTTGAAGACGTTTCGCTAGTCATCCGACTGGCTTTCTCAATTGTGTAAGTTATAGGGTCATAAGACATCACTCAGTTTTGGTATTTATTATGCAAAAATATTACAGACCAAATTTTTTTAGATCCAGTCAATCATATAATTGACAGCTTACAATATTCAAATAAAGTAAAGGTATAAAGTGTAATATGTGGAATAATATGTGAATTATGTGTATATATAGAGTATGTAGGTATGTGTGTTACAAATGTGTATGTCAGTGTTAGGTGAGAGAGCAAGAGACAGCCCCCCTTGACCTTTCTTTGTCTTGCAATATATGCAGTTTACTAAGTGGGCTGCAACATCCCCTCCCTAATATATCCATATAAGGCAAGTTAGGCACACACAGTCACCTTTGAGTATTTAGGATAAGGTTGATTTTCAAACATACACAAATAAATGGATAATGACAAGACAGATGTGAATATGTGGCAATAATAATAAGAACTCACAATAATTATTGTGTGTATTAATAATAATTTTAGTTTTATTTGGATTAATAGGAAGTACCCAGGTTGTGCTTAATTTCTCGAGGGTGGCTAGACTCTTGTAGGCCACTCTCTGTTTGAGATAGCAGTAAGAGGTCATCTGCATAGAGCAAGTACTTTACATTTGCATCATGTAGTGAAAGTCCAGGTGCTGATGAGGTTTCTAGAGTTGCTGTCAGTTTCTTGATGTAGGAGAGAGTTGGATTCAGTATATAAGCTCTTGATGACATAATATGTTTTCCCACCGATTCCACTCTCCACATGTTTTTGGAATAAGCCTGGATACCACACTGAGTCAAAAGCCTTTTTTAAGTCTACAAAGTAGGCAAATATTTTCTCGTTCCTTGTGTTGTGGATATGATGTTTAATGAGGCTGTGCAGAGTATAGATGTGATCAGTGGTGCGATGGTTTGGCAAAAATCCAGCTTGGCTTTTACTGAGAATCTTATGTTGTATGAGTAAAGTAATGATTCTCTTATTTAGAATGCTGTTTAACAGTTTTCCCAGTATGCTGCTCAGTGCTCACACAGATGCCTCTGTAGTTGGCTGGATCATAACGGTCTCCATTTTGATTAGTGTTACCTTGGTTCCGGACTTCTAGGGAAGAAATAGGTTGAATAGTTTTGATATTGCAGTATGTATTTCAGGGGAGCTGTGTTTGATCATTTAAGGTAGAATTCCATCCTTACCACTGATGTTTATTTACTTTGCAAGAGCTTAATTTTGTCTGCTATTTGCCATGTTATTGGTGTATCTAGTGGCTTTTGGAAGTCCTTGATCTTCTTCTTCTCCATATGCTTTAGTTTGCTGATGATTTGCCTTTGTTCTTGAGTAAGATCTGTAGGGATTCCTTTGTACAGATCTTTAAAGTAGTAAAACCAGACTTTGCCATTCTCTCTCTCTCCCTTTCTCTTTCTCTCTCTCTCTCTCTCCAGTATGATACACTTATCTACACATACCTAAAAAAAAAACAATTTACATAAAAAAAACCTTTATGTTTTTTTAACAGGAATTGCGGTCACCCTGCCAAACTCTGCCCGCACCCCACACCTAGCCTGCCCTAGTAATACCCCAGGACACCCAGGGAAAGCCCAATATAGTGGATGGCTCAGTGGTTGAAAATGATGGACTACACCTTTAAAAACCTGCCTGTCTTGCAAATTTTTGGGTTGGTTTAAGGGTCAACTCCATGGCTTTAGTGTGTAACTATGTCCGTGCTGAAATTGTACAAATGTACTGTATGATGAGATATGTGCTTGTAAACACATCCATAATACATTGCCACAATTCTCTTCATATTACTACATTTCTGATATGCAGGTTGTGATTAGAACACAATGTCAGTTTGTTAGAGGAAGGAAGATCAAATTTCATTATCTTTTGATACCAGAGTTTAAGGAGGAAGCAACATGATAAGATTATGTTACGATATGTCAGTGCGTCTCCGTTATCCATTTACAAAATAGCTTTTCCCACTTTAGACTTTCTACATGACTTCCTATTGATTTAAATTTTATATAATTGAAGTCAAAATGTCAATGCTGGAGATGCAAACTGCTTATTCATAGCAAACAGAAAACCCCCTTTTTTCTAGATGCCCCTTGCATTTGTTTATCTGACATAAATCACTATATTTTGTGACAAAAATGTATTTATTTGTTGTTGCTTTTCAATATTTTAATTGTTTTAATGTTACTACAATTCCCCCCACACACACTCACACACACAAATATTAGAAACAACAAAAACATAGAAATAGAAGATAAAGTGAAAACGTTAGAAAATAAACCCCCCCCCTTCCTTATTATGTTATAGTAAGACAATGGGAAATAAAAAATTGAAACTGGAAAGACAATAACTTTTTTATTTCAGGCCGGGAACACAATTCATCTACAGTGGAACTGCAGATTGTCTAATAAATTAAATTATGTTGGTATAAGAGAATCTTAGCCAGAGAATAGACATTTGTCATTTTTTCTGTTTTGATCTTAACATTTAAAACCTTTTATTAGTATTTGTTTTAGGAATTGTATAGGACTGAACAAAACCAAAACAATCTCGGATTTCTCCGCTTCTGAATCCTCTCCTTTTTCAGTTAAGATGATAACAAAATGTACAAATTTATAGCAATCAATGAAACCATTTCATTTCTAAGATTGCTAAATAAATAGGAAATGTCACAACTAAGGGAATTACTTTGTGTTGTTTTATAATTCAAACTACTAGGGCTATGTACTGAGATCCGGTATTGCTCTCTGTTGCACTGATGTCACTCTGGGCATAGAGAATGGGGTTAACCTTCCTAAAGAGTCAATATTGGCTTGGTACATTGGTTGCAGAGGTGGCGCAATTAAGTTTTTTGGGCACCGCTGTTGTTTGTGTCTTAAAGCCGTGTTAGCAAATAGAACATTGGTTAACAAGGCTTTTAGACACAAATAGCCTGTATTGTCACTCCGTACATAGCCCTGTAAGACTTCTATAGCCATTTATAGTGATCCAGAGTCTCCTATAGGATCAGACAGGCAACTCTTGGTCATAATGATCCAACCCACCTTTCACACTGCCTACCAACCACTCAGCCTACTGATTCACGTCACCTTATGTCTCACCCCCATTTCCTCTAGACTGTAAGCTCTTTGGGCAGGGTCCTCATTGTATCACGGTATTGCTGTAAGTAGCTAGAGATGTCCGAACTTCGCAAAATCCGGTCCGCTCGAGGATCCGCGAATTTTCTAAAAAATTCGAAAACCCGCGAGCAGACCAATTAAAATTTTTGAAATACGGATTTTCGAATATACGAGTAATCCTCGTAATTTCAAAAATTTTCGAAAATACGTATTTTCTAAAATACGAAATGAATTTATCGCGAACAGGATAATTCCGTGGCGGATCCGGGTTCGGATCCGCAAACCGGCCATCCCTATAAGTAACTCATCACTCTGTGTACTGATATTATGTATTACCTGTATAATAAGTATAACCCTTTATGTAATGTATGACTATGTAATCGCCACAAAAGATATTGGTGCTATATAAATTTATAATTATAATAATAGATTGCAAAATGTTAAAAAAGCGTATATTAGGGTTATTAAAAAAATACTATCAGGGTTATTTAATAAAAGACATATAACACTGTTATATCCCTCTTTAACAAATCTACATTCTGATACAGAACCTAATGTATTTTCCAATTCAAGCCCCCCCCCCCCCCACCAAAAAAAGGATCTTAAGAACACTCTTGGCTTTTTTATCTCGAAAATTCCAGGACACTGCTTCTTATCTTTTGGAGATGGCTAATACCCATTGAATGAAGATCTTTTAAAAGGATAATTTGTATAATTAAGGTTGACAAGTAGCATAGCAGGTAGAGGGACCAAAGAGTCTGTAGCTGCATCATTTCCTGATTGATAGCAGGGGTCACCTTGCTGAGGGCTTTGGGCTAGATTGTGTTCTGATTTAAGCACCTAGGTTGCTGTTAATTATCTCTCAACAGACAGTGGAAAGAAATGAAAATGCAGGTGGGGGTACTGCTACTGCTTCTATTGTTTGCTGGGCTGAGAGTCTGTGATATCCTTGTTAAGGACAATTACACAATCTGTAATGGATCTGAACAGCTATAGGAATGACTGTTTTGTTTACTTATTGAATGATGATAAACTACTATTCCTTTTTGGTTCTGCTCAATAGAAATCTGCTGGTTAACCACCTCTTTCTTGTCTTTTTTATTCCTCAACCTACTTTTGTTTTTAAACATGACCAGTGAAGTCTTCCAGACAATTCCAGACAATTTACTTGACATTTTTTGTGATGCTTTTAATAGAGAATAGAGACTGAGGAAAGCAGGTTTTTAAAACGTTGAGCTCTCTTCTTACGACATAATTCTATTTTGGTGAAGCTTAATCTGGATCATCTGCACTTTTCTTGTGGTTTCTGAAATGTACCAACTGTAAAAAAATATGGTGCTCATATGCTGTTAATTATCATTTCTTCTAGCTTCCTGTTACCATTTCTTAAAGGATATGTCCTTAAAAAACATTCTAAATTACCTGCCTCCAATTTCAACCAATTTATTCAGCACATCATTCGATACACTAGATGTTAAGCCCATTACATTAACAGGTGCTAGACATGCTCCACCTATCAGAAGTATAAAATGTTCCTATGTCCAGCACGCATTGACCTGTAAATATAAATTGCCCCATGTCCAGCACACACTGACCTATAAACTTAAAATTCCCCCATGTCCAGCACATGCTAACCTGTAAACATAAAATCCCCCCATATCCAGCACACACTGACCTGTAAATATAAAATGCCCCATGTCCAGCACGCTCTGACCTGGGCATCTGGGCAAAGGAACAGGATTGGTTCTAGAGAGGTGTCAAGTCTGAATAGACTGTGTGTGTGGCCAGGGGGGGTTCCAACACCATTTGTCTGCCATGTTCAATTGTGTTTTGACACCTTACCCTGGGCAGTTTCGATAACATCTCTTAGCCACAATGCAATCAATTGCATTCAGGAGGTCCCTAACATCTGGCTGTTATATGCTGAATTTGGACATTGCAGGTTATTTATTGCCAACAGATTCTTCCTGTCCAGTTTTTTAACTGAATACAACAGATATACTTTAAAAAGCACTGATGATTTTATAAATAAGTATTACTTTATTGTCATTTCAGTCACTACTTAGTTTCTCGGGACAGTTGGTCTAATTTTTTGCTCAGGCAAAAGAGAAGGTCTCTTGTAAAGTGTCACAGAATATTGCTTTCCATGTATGGACCTAAACAGCTATATTTCTAAGTTTAAATGAGCAAGTTCACTCCCTTCACTTCTGTAAAGGTTCCCACCTGCTATTTGAAATCTTTTACAATTTTCACATGTGTGGTAGGGGCCAGGGAGCAGCATGATGTGGTCTTGACTAACTGCTGCTACTTAAAAGAAACAGGAAAAGACAGAATGAGAGGTAAACCTTGGACAGAAAATCTGCTTTCCAGAACATCCTAAAGCTTGTGTAAGGTACAGTTTTCGGCTTGGGGTTGACTTACACTTTAAAATGTAACTACAAACTCACCTTTTGTTATGATTGTTTATATGTATTTTAATAGGACTGATGTAACTCAACCTGCACCAACAAACACTCTATAGCCTGCATCTGCTGTAAATCAGACAATCTGGCATTGCTTGAACCTGACTTGAAAATCTGCATTAGAAACCCCAAGCTCAGTGTGGGTCTTCAACATGCTTGGGTTTAAATATTAGGTCCTGCACCTGGTCCACGCATTCAAACCCACTAACTGCACCTGCTGTCTCTCAGACGAGTTTAAAAAAGGCATATTTTGAGTTGTCTGAACCTACTATGACAATTGAATATTAACATGCTTCAGCAGAAACCTGATAACATAGATTGACTTTACCATCAGGTTGGTAAGTAGAAGATGAACCAGGAAATAAATGTGCAGAAAGATCCTGTCAATTTAGTAGTAGTTGGGCTTTTAAACTTTTTTTCCCTCATGAGTAGGGATGGTTTCCAGTAGTTTCCGATTTAAAACTGCTGAAGTTCCATGGGACTATTTTTCAAAACCGGAATGATTCAAAACATTAAATATTTGAGAGTGATTATCAAATAATCAATATCGGTTGTAGAATAATCTACCTCAAACTTTGTATATTCAGTACCTATTATCAAATATTCTATACCTATTATCAAATATTCTATACCTATTATTGAATATTCTATACTGATTATTGAATATTCTATACTGATTATCTTACCAGTGCCTTGTAAAGAGGGAGAATAATATTTTTCTCTCTTGAATCTATTCCCCTTTTTATACAAGACAATATCTTGCTAGCTCTAGCTGTTGCTACCTGGCATTGTTTGCTACAGCTAAGTCTGTTATCTACCAGAACCCCCAAATATTTTTCCATTACAGATGAACTTAACACAGAGTTATTTATGGTGTAGATGGCACAGGGATTATTAAATCCCAAATGCATCACCTTACATTTATCTAATTGAATCTCATCTGCCATTCTGCTGCCCATTTTGATAATCTATCTAGGTCTGCTTGCAGCACTTGCACATCATTGGAAGTTTCCAAAGCTCTGCATAATTTAGTGTCATCAGCAAACACAGAGACCTTGCTCTCAATGCCCCCTTCTAAGTCATTTATAAACAGATTAAACAGAAGCGGCCCCAGTACAGAACCCTGAGGCACTCCGCTTAGAACTTTAGCCCACATAGATGTAGCTCCATTAACCACCACTCTCTGTTTGCGGTCCAATAACCAGTTCTCTATCCATGAACAAATGTTTTCTTCAAGGCCAACAGTCCTCAGTTTATACATTAGTCGCCTATGTGGCACAGTATCAAAAGCTTTTGCAAAATCCAAATATACCACATCCACTGCTGTGCCTGAGTCCAACTTCTTACTCACTTCTTCATAAAAACCAATTAAATTTGTCTGGCATGATCTATTTCTCATAAATCCATGCTGACTACTACTAATAAGATGATCTCTGGAGACAAAGTCAAGGATATGATCCCTTAACAAAGTTTCCATCACCTTCCCTACCACTGATGTTAGGCTTACAGGTCTATAGTTACCAGGCTGTGAACGACTACCTTTTTTGAATATTGGTATTACATTGGCTTTTTTCCACTCCAGCGGCACATCCACAGACAAAAGCGAATCTGAAAATATGAGAAACAGTGGTCTAGCTAGAACTGAACTAAGCTCTTTTAAAATCCTAGGATGCAATCCATCTGGTCCTGGGGCTTTATTGATATTAACTTTGTCTAATTGTTTCCGTACCATATCCTCCGTTATCCAATGTGAAAACTCTTCATTTCTTCCCTGCATATTGCTACAATCCCTACTGTAAGGACAAGGATTCTCAACAGTAAAAACCGATGTAAAAAAACGGTTTAGCAGATTAGCCTTTTCGGCATCCTCTACAACCACCTCAGCTCCATTATTTAATGGTCCCACATTCTCAGTCCTCATCTTTTTACCATTTATATACTTAAAAAACATTTTGGGGTTGGACTTGCTTTGTTCGGCAATCCGTATTTCATTTTCTATTTTAGCTAGTTTAATTGCTTTCTTGCACTCTTTATTACAGCTTTTGTACTCCCTGTAAGCCTGTTCTGTGCCTTCTGTTTTCAAAATTTTAAAAGCCCTTTTCTTTTTTTCCATTTCCCTTTTTACCTAAGCATTAAGCCATGCAGGACTGGACCTAATTTTTTTTACACTTGTTACCTAAAGGTACCGATTTGGAAATGTAATAGTTTAATATCCCTTTAAAAGTGGTCCACATCTGCTCAGTTTCTTTACCTAGAAACAGTTCCCCCCAGTCTATGAGCAGGAGCGATTCCTTTAAAAGCATAAAATTA
Organism: Hymenochirus boettgeri; assembly: GCA_019447015.1. Lineage (NCBI taxonomy): Eukaryota > Metazoa > Chordata > Amphibia > Anura > Pipidae > Hymenochirus > Hymenochirus boettgeri. The sequence goes on along the minus strand of CM033472.1, from coordinate 33,702,894 downwards.
GCTTTCCTAAAGTTAAAAGTTTTTGTTAAGCCAGTTTTTGTAAAGTTTTTGTTAAGCCAGTACACTTTAGTTTTTTCTTTAGTTTAGTTCTTGAAGAGATTTTGCTAGTTATCCGACTGTCTTTCTCAATTCAGAATGACTTGTACAAGAATCTGTTGGCAATTATGTACCCTGGAATGTTCCAATTAGCATATAACGCCTTACCCTGGTCAATTTTGAGAACAACTCTTAGCCACAATGCAATCAACATGTTCCATTCAGGAGGTCCCTGACACATTGCTGTTATATGGTAAATAAGACACATTCCAGAGTAATGTATTGCTAACAGATTTTTTACAAGTCATTCTTAGAAACTAGTTGTAAACTAAAATTTAAGTTCAGTTGCTTTAAGGTTATCTATATAAAAAAAGTGTTGTTTTTTAAAGTTCACATTACTGGAAACTATAATTCTTCCCAGCTGTCTTGTTGATCTGTCCCCTACTTCTTTAGATATCCAGTCTGAAACAACTTACATTTCAGCTGTCAATCAAGTGCCTTAGTATCATAAAGTCTTCTGTTATGTATGTTTTTTCTGTAGCTGGATTGGTAAAAGTTGGAACGAGAGCTGGATGGTGGAAAATTTCAATGCTGCCTCATAGGGATTACTGAACATGCTTGCATCAAAGAGTGTCAGGTAGGTTGGCAGGGGGCTGCGGAACTGAGCTTGAGCAAAACAAGTAATGGATTGAAATCATGCAGCAACACAAACACATCAAAGTAAGTTCTTGTAACACTGCCCTAACTCAGTAGGAATAGAGTACAGGGAAGACTCACTTTTAGTAGGAGGAAGCAGTGGGACAACGCTGGAGCTGGATTCTGTTACAATGAAGGAGCTGGATACTGGAACAATGGAGTAGGTTGTAACAAAGGAGGAACTGGATACTGGAACAATGGAGTAGACTGTAACAATGGAGGAGCTGGATACTGGAATAATAGAGTAGACTGTAACAATGGAGGAGCTGGATACTGGAACAATGAGGCTGTAACAGTGGAGGAGCTGGATACTGGAACAATGGAGTAGGCTGTAACAATGGAGGAGCTGGATACTGGAACAATGGAGTAGGCTGTAACAGTGGAGGAGCTGGATACTGGAATAATAGAGTAGGCTGTAACAGTGGAGGAGCTGGATACTGGAACAATGGAGTAGGCTGTAACAGTGGAGGAGCTGGATACCGGAACAATGGAGTAGGCTGTAACAATGAAGGAGCTGGATACTGGAACAATGGAGCAGGCTGTAACAATGGAGCTGGATACTGGACAATGGAGAAGGCTGTAACAATGGAGCTGGATACTGGACACTGTAGTAAGCAACTTAGGCAAGAAGCATGAACAACAGGAACCCTAGACACCAATTCAATTGACAATCGGGCGTCGGGGGAAGAGAGGAGGAGCTATTTGAATCTTCGCGCCGGCAGGCGCACTTGTGCAGTGATGTCATGATGGCGTTTGCACAAGGCGCAAACGAGCGCCAATGTCGCTCATCGGCGCTCCAGGCGTAGTGTGGCGGATTGCTTACATGTATTCATTTATAAATTAAAATGAGGCAAGGTCATTTTTTTTAGTGTGCAATTCCTTTAACTCTGTGCACTGTTGTGAGTCATTAGCTACCAGTGGCCGTTGCTTTCTTCTGTCTCAGATTTTGTGTGCTTACACTGCTAAGCACTGCTTTTATTGATCTGCCCCTAATCCAGTCTGAAACAACTTACATTTCATCTGTTTATTATCATAAACTCTTCTGCTGTGTGCAGCTTTGATATAATTGAAGTGATGACAGTTGGTTTGTGAGAATTACATAATGGAGGATTCCCCTCACAGTGTTTACTCACAGTGATAACTGAGCATGCTGAACGTCAAAAAAAGTCATGTCAGATGAAAGCAGGAGGGGGTTATGAGTAGGATGGGGATACTTAGGCTGAGCAGAACAAGTACTGGATTGAAGGCATGCAGCTACACACAAACCTTATTTATTTCTAGATTAAGATGAGACAAAGCCATTTTTTTCAGTATAGTTGCTTTTAAATTTTTTGATTTTTATTATTATTATTATTATTATTATTATTATTATAGTTTCTTTTTATAATGTTTTATAGAAATTGCGCAGTTTAAATCTGAATTTTTAAAACATTGCTAAATATTTTTTAGTGGAAATAATAAGCACTGATGACTTTTATTATGTGATTGCAATTCTAATGTTTGTCCTAGTTAGGGTTAAATGAAAATAAATCAACAATAACAGAGAGAAATTAGAACATTTGTGTGGGGTTATTTTGCCCTAAAGCAAATAACATCAAAACATTTAGTTTTTAATTCTAAACATTCTGTTTGGTCCTCATAGAAATGACCAATCCTAGCTCCATGCCCAAGGAACTTTTCCTTTTAACTAATTTTTTAAAACTTTTTTTATTATTGGTTTTCTAACTTATTTCTAACTAAAGATATACATTTACTATGCAAATTACTTAAAGGAGAACATTTATAGTGGAGAACGTTTATAAAGCATGTAACCTTTTTCAAAAACAATTAAAATTAAAAATACCAGGGGCAGGGAGGTAGGATTGGTACTTTCTACCTCCCTACCAAATTAATTTCTATGAGGAGCGAGCGGCAGCAAAAAAAAAAAAAAACACTTCCTGAGTGCTTCAGCACTATCTTTAATACAGGAAGGCCCAGGGCACTAACCTGGCAGATGAAAACTCTATGTTCTGTAGCTCCTCAACTAAACAATATTAGTAGGTGGGAATAATAAATCTTACCTCCCTGTCCCAGGTACATTTCATTTCTAAAAAGTTACTTTTTACAGTATAGTTGTCTTTTTCTCCAATCAACTTTTCCTTTAAAATACTAAATTAAACAAAGGCTAATGATACCATGGACATTTCCCTAAATGTGAATTAAAATTTTTAATGTGAATAATGCCCATTAACCTCCAAAGAATTCACACAAGTCATACGTTGGTCTGCAAATGATGAATCAATGAAGAATTCATTAACGATGCAACATTTATTAAATAGATTTTTCATTTGCAGAATTACAAGTCAATTTCAACCAACAGATGATGGATTGATCTGTACTTACGATGTGCAGCTGCAAATTGTAATTTATAGTGAGCAAATTCACATGAGTGGATTGTCCAAATGTTCTACTAATCTTTGAAGACTGAAAATACTGCTTTCTGGCAGTAACTGACAATTTTAGTCAAAAAATTATAGTGCGTATAAAGTTTTTTTCAAAAACGGTTACAATGAAAAGTACCTGGGAAAGAGAGGTAGGATTGGTAATTTTTACCTCCCAGTAGCATTTGGATAAAGACAGGCAGCATAAGGAAAACTGCTTCTGCCAGGCTGTTTCAACAGTACCAGGCTGTTTCAGCAGTACTTTTAATACAGGAGGGCCCAGACCACTAACCTGGCAGATGAAGACTGTAAATGCTTAATAAAACAATTTTGGGAGGTAGGAATAATCAATCCTACCTACCTGCCCCAGGTACATTTCATTTTTAAAAAGTCAATTTTTACAGTACAGTTATCCTTTAAAATATGTTCTCCAAAGTCAGAGATGAGAGAATCAGAATCAGTGGGAGGGGCCAAAATATGTCAGTTACTGCATTAGTAATTTTCCTATTAAAAAAAGGACTAGTGATGGACACAAAACTGATCTCGAACCCGAGTTCGAGCAGTTCGAACTAGTTTGATAATTATCGAATTTACAAACCATTTGCTAACCCTAGAATGTATCGTTCGATAACACTCGAAAGTATCATTCGTTTTCGGTAACCCTCAAATGAACGGATCGTTTTTGCTAACCCTAGAATGTATCGTTTGCTAACCCTCGAAAGTATCGGTCGATTTCGGTAATCCTCGAATTTTTGGCTCTATTTTCGCTAACCCTCGAAAGAATCGTTCAGTAACTCTCGAATGTAGCTTGTGCAAAACCCAACAATTGCCCGCTTGTGTTTAAGAAGTGTTTAAAAAAGTTTTGGTGATAGTGACATGTTCCCCAGACCATTTCCCAGGTGCCACAGCCATTTACAGTAAGTTGTTGTTTAGCTGTAAATCATCCAAACCTTTGTGAACTACAGTATCACTCTCATTGATTTTAATAGGTCCGAATTTGAACTTTTGAACTTTCAGACTTTTACTGAATTTCGAGCGTTCAGCCATAACTAAAGTTCAGCCATCACTAAAAAGGACCAATGGGTTTCATCTTTACTAGTGGTTATGTTTCTTTAACTTTAATTCTTACCAGTTGCAATGACTTTTAATGTCACTTTGCATTTCCTTCTCCCCAGAGATGTTTCCCAGTTTAGTTCCAAACCTGGTTTTGAGATGGAACTATGTGGAACTCTAATCCCATAGATAGTGACACATGTTATGGAGCAAGGTCAACTAGCCCAGAACATCAATAGAGATGGACAAGAACTCGAACTCAAACCCGAGTTCGAGCCAAACTATTCGAATTCGAAGAATTTGGACTTCTCAAACTATCCCGGACCCGGATTTTCAATATTTTCGGACTTTCGATAAATATCGAATGTTCGACCGTTCGAATGTGCGAGTAAAATGCCAATTATACCTATACGTGAGCATCAAATCCGCGAGTAAAGGTACCATTAAAACCTATACGCTAGCATTGAATACGCAAGTAAAATGTCCATGGTATCTAGGTATGAACGCAAGCATCGAATCTGTGAGTAAAGTGTCCATTAAAACCTATACGCGAGCATCGAATCCGCGAGTAAAATGTCCATGGTATCTACGCGCGAACGCGAGCATCGAATTCGCGAGTAAAGTGTCCATTAAAAGCTATACACGAGCTTTGAATCCATGAGTAAAATGTACATGATACCTAGGCATGAACAAACTCGAAAATAGCGCGAGTGAGAGTAAAATAGATTTTTCGAATGTCCTGGATATTCAAACATGTTCCCCAGACCATTTCCCAGGTCCCACAGCCATTTACATTAAGTTACCATTGATATTTTAATTGTATTTCATTAGAACTTTTTGAACAATTTGACTCCCATTGTCTTTAATGGGTCCATTTTCAAACTTTCGAACTTTCGGCCATCTCTAAACATCAACACAAGGATAGCATGATTAACAAGATTTTTAGGATTAAATGGATAGAGGGTAGCTGATTTGCAATAGAAGTGAAAGATAAAAAAACATTCTCCAAATATGTAGTAAAAAGTCTATAAACTGTGAGTTTCAATCACATTGGGACATTGTCACTGAGTATATGTATTGGGTATTTAAACCTCCAACTGTGGGGAAAATGCCCCTACCACTTAAAAGAGCTGGCGATGCCAGTTGGATGAGTGGTAAAACATCTTCAATTATTAACCATGTCCATTTGTTCTGTACTTGTCTCTTGGCTACTTTTTTGATGAGGGGCTGATTTTACCTGTGACGTAGTCATGTATCACTTAGTGACCTCTTGGCCAGAATTGTCCTAATTAGATCAGAATAAAGTTACATAAGCATTGCCATGGAATCATTAAAATAGATAATGGCAAATGATACGTGGTTAATAGGGATAGGTTTATTCCAGCCCAGTTTCGATTTCTGAATTAGTTCTGCTAGTTCAGAAGTTCTTGAGGCTTTTGAAACCAACACTTTTTGGAACTTTGAATATTCAATGGGTATATCGATTATTAGCTATCGAACTTTGAATATTCATTATTGAAATTTGAATATTCGACATTGAATGCAGAAAAGCATCAGAGCCTTGTTCTGGGTGTAATTCCTGGTGCCCTGGGTAAGTAGTAATAATATTTATTTTTCATTTGGAGGCAAATATATTTAATTGACCTGTGGGGAAATTACATTTATTGCAATTGTATTTTTTTACCAGTCCATGGGGGCAATTATATGTATTTATCCATCTGTGGGACAATTATATTTAATTTATTAGTATGTGGGGGCAATTATGTTTATTTTCCAGCCTGAAGGGCCCATTATATTTATTAACCAGCCTGTGGGTGCATTTATATTTAATTTACAGTCTATGAGGCAATTCTATTTATTTAGTCTGTGAGGTCCATTATATTTATTTATCCATCTGTGGAGAAATGATATTTAAATGATCTGTCTGTGGAGGCAATTATATCTATTTACCAGTCTGTTTGGGCAATTATATATTCTAGTCTTATTTTCTCTGTTTCTATATCTATCTATCTATCTGTCTGCCTTTCTTTATTTCTCCTGTCTCTCTTTATCTGTCTATCTCCCTCTCAATATCCTTTCTTTCTATCCATCACAAAGTACCTAATGGGTGTGGCTAATTTGGCGAGGGAAAAGGGGTGTGGCTATGCACGGCACATTTAGTGCCCAGAAGTGCCCTGAATATTTCAAATCCTTGCTACTCCCCTGGTTTAAGTGAGGCATGATGCATTTGTTAGTAGCATAAAGGGGTTTCAAAGACAAATAGGATTTTATCATTTAAAAAAATAATTTGTTCCTATTTTTCAAACTCCAGACTTTTGGTCATATTTACAGTAGAGATGGCCATTTCATTCCGTTTTCAGATTCCCGGATCTCGAAAAATCCCCAAAATCCAAAAATCCAAAACCAGAATAAATTTTCAAATGTATGGAGCTATTTTCGATAATTTTCAAAAATAAACCGAACGTTCAGAAATCCTAAAAAATACGATCGGAGACCAGTTTCGAGTTGCCGATTGTATTTTCGAGGATTTTTGAATGTTTGTACTCTTTTCGAAAATAGCTAGGTACATTTGAAAATTATCGAAAATTCGTTCCGAAGTCCCAAAATCCGGACGATCCGTCCAGATTCAAACGGATCATTCGGATTTTGGAACCGAGGAGTTTCGTGTTGGATACGGGTTTGTGTTGGACCCGGATCCCATCTCTAATTTAAAGTATATAAAGATAATTTTTTACAAATATTTAAAGGCTATGTCCACCCTAAAATTTAATATTTAATATGTTGTTCCCCCTGGTCCCCCAGCCCCAACCACGTAATTTTTAATTTTAGAAAGCCCCCCCAAACTCTACTTACCTCCCCTCTTTCCTTCGCTGCGCTCCCGGCCCTCTGCTTGCAAGGAAATGCAAGCAGAGGGGCGGGACCGGCAGCCGCGTCTGTGATTGGCTGAGCGGCAGCCAATCACGGACACGGCTGCCGGCAGCTCACTTCCGCGTAGGAAAGCGGAGAGGTAAGTAAAACATTGGGGAGCTTTCTAAAAATAAAAAGTATGTGGTTGGGGCTGGGGGACATGGGGGAAGGGATAGCAGAAGGGGATTAACGCTAGGGGGAGGGATAGCAGAACGGGAGGGAGAGGGAGGGAGGGGGGAGAAGGGCTGCAGCACGCATGGCAGGAATCTCCGGGAGGCCAGGTAGCAGGCAGTGTCCTATATGGACCTGCTAGCCTCCTGGTGGTCAGTTTTTGGAACTTTGGGGGGGGACTACAGGAGAACCAGATGGAGTTGGGATGTGAGGTAAGGATTAAACTACACTACATGGTGGGGCCATGGTGGGGCCAGTAGTTGGGGGGATTATAGTTTTGAGGGTGGACATGCCCTTTAAACAGGAAAGGAAAGGAAACATACAGTACTATGGGAAGTTCTTAGACAAAGATTGATTAAAAAAAAAAAACAATTTCAAGGTAGAAAAAACTGTTTCTAAGTAGGAAAAGGAAAAGTGACAAAAAGTAATTTTTTTTTTGAAATCGTATTAATTTATCATTAGTGAAAATGTTGCTGAAAATTGTAATGATGTTAAATTAAAATCAGGGGCGCAACTGCAGGGACCCCCTCCCCCCCTATCCTTGTGAGATTTGGAGGCTTATACTTATAGTAAACCAGTTTTCAGGTAAAAATAGGTACCTCGGCTTGTACTCGGATTGGCTTAACCTCGAGTATATACAGTATTTTAGTTTTGTTCTGTAGGGATTTTACTATCTTCTTTCTCCTCTTTAGCCAGTTCCGTGGACGATATGTGAGTTCATCTAATATTCTTCTCATGTGTCTCATTAAAAAACACGACACTGAGTCAAAAAAAGATAATTTTGCATATTAGATCAGATTCTCTGATGAACAAAAAGACAGAACATGCACAAACATCTACTGACGTGCACAGTATTTTTTCAGGAAGTAGGAAGACATGTTAATTACCTAGAAAGAGACACATTTGCCACCCATGCCTGGAACTTTAAAGCATAATCATAGGATGTACATTTAGAGAGAACATTTTGCAATTAGCAAAAGGTTAGGGAATAGGACAGAAAATAAGCATTATGTTTATATGTGGGTCCGACTTTAATAATACAGAGGGCTTTCATTCCGGCCAGCCTAAATGATATATCAGCATCATGGAAAAGGAGATTCAGGAAGTATTGAGGTTATTAGTAATTTATGAACATTCAGTATAATCACCAGGTCTAGATACTGGGAGGGCAATTCCATTAGGTTCTGGAGTAGTGGTCATTTCATTGTGTACATAGCAAGAGAGGATAATCTGGGAATTGTTATGTTTTAGTAAGTAAAACATTGTGGCTTGTCCAGAGGGGACAACTACCAGGGGGAGCAACCACAGGAGGGCCTGGGAACCAAGGGGGCCCCATCTTCTTATTTTTCCTATGACAGATATAGCCTCATGAAAACCACTGTGGATTAAGCACAGATAGGGGCCCCATCATAGTTGTGCAGGGGGGCCCAGTGATTCCCAGTTACGCCATTGTCAATCACATTTTATCAATATTTATTTTCAAAGTAGTTAACGAATTAGTTCTTAGAGTAGCCTATCCACTCTTTGTAGATTTGTGGAATGTGCAATGCAAATATAGTGGTGAGACCTAAAGGACAAAATCACTTTTAAAAATAAAAAGTACCTGGGGCAGGGAGGTAGGGTTGATTATTCCTACTTCCCTATATCATTTAGTTGAGGGGCATCAGCATCTAAAGTTTTCATAAACCAGTTTCCTGAGTCCTGGTGTTTCCTGGCATACTGAAGAAGTCTGGCAGAACAAATGTTCTTTGTGGTGGCGCTCTTCATTGAAACGATATTGGGAGGTAGGAAGTACCAATATTACCTCCCTGCCCTAAGTCATTTTAATTACTGTTGTTTTTAAACTACTGTATATATGCACAATAGTTCTTTTTTAAAAAGTATATTTTGGGGCAAAATGCATTTAAGTAGCTTTTAATCTGGGGTGTGTGTGTTGCTGTATGCCTTTAATACGGTACTTGATTTGCTCAGGCCTTAGTCCTCTCTTAACTAACACCCTCTTAATAATTACAACTGTCCTTTCCAGTTACAGCAAAAGTGCACACAGCAGTAGAAATTATAATAATAATGAACTTGATTGACAGTTAAAATGTAAGATGCTTCAGATGGGATATCTAAAGAAATAGGGGGCAGATCAACCACAAATGATACAATAATAGTAGGGAAGAATTATAGTTTGTATTAATATGCAATATAAAAAATTGCCTGTATAGAGACCATTTAAATTTGCTTAAAGAAACAAAAACATAAAAAAAAATATATTTTCTTTTTTAATATCTATAAACCAATCAAAGGAATAATAAAAAAAGAATCAATCTTTATTTCTCCTTGTCTATTGTGTGCTATTGAACGGTTTGTTATGGATTACTTATCCTCCTGTTTTGTCACTTGTGAAGTTTCACTTGCTGTTAGGGTTAGATCAGCAGGGTGTCTCTATATACTGGCTTCTCATTTAGATCCCATTATTTAGTGTTTAGTCAAGCTTTTGGCTCATCTGCTCTGTCAATTATTTTTATTATCTCAGCTTTTTCCACGTCTAAAGTTCAATTAGTGTGCTTGTTTCTATGCACATCGATTTCCTGCCACCGGCTATGCCGTGTTTGTTGGCATGCTCTTTCACTACCAGCCAAGTTTCTTAATTATTGGATTGATTAGTCCCTATTGTTTTCGGTGTTTTCTTTTCAACCATTATTTTTCCTCTCAAAATAAATAGGAAAATCAAATCAAATATGGATGCAAGAACACTTCCCCAACCCAGTAGTGTCGCTAGGGGCAGCTGCTCCGGTAGTTCCCCTTTCTATTGTGGCCATTGTCTTTTATAAGAAGGAACACCTAAGCAGGATTCTCACAATGGTTCATGGGCGTGGGTCCTGACCCAAGTCTAAAAGTGTACACAAGTATCCCCATCAGACACCAAAAGAACTAAAGTTTTACAGCTCCTTCCTATTCCCCCTACCTGGTATGCAGCCCAATGTTTCTGACTCTCGGTTGTTCTGAGTAACAGCAGTCATCAAAGCAGTTGATGTTGCAGCCAATTATTTTTTTTTTTTTATCCCTAAGCTGCTCTCCTGCACATAGGAAAGCTCAAAAAGGACTTAAGAGCTTTAAGAGGAGTGACACACTTTCATCCTGTCCATAGCGTGATGTCTTGGTTCTGACTTTGGCTTGCTTTCTGAACAAGTGCAAAATTGTGTCTTGCAACAGAATTTATGGATTCAAGCCACAAGTATCTCACTTCACACCCTGTTAGCCTGTCTATGAAAAATAGCATCTCTGAACTTAATACATATTTGTGCTGGGACCTGCGATCACTTTAAGATATCCTATCCAGCTCGATGACTGTTATACCTGTTCTAGCCTATCTACACCTGTAACTGACCCAGTCCCTTAGACCATTTCCTTCTCTCCAGCTCCATCTCTCACACATGTATATACAGTACTCCAGCCTTTCTGCTCCTTTTTTGCTCTAGAGTTCCAGCTTCCATCGTTCTGCTCTCCTGGTTTTATCCTTGAACTTTATTCCCAGCAACCATTCAGTTTCCTGACTAGAACTATTGCTGGTTTTGTGCTTTTAACACGGACTGTCTGACTATTGGGTAGTTTCTTTCCCCTTCCTTGACTATACATTTTGTTTTGTTTTTCACAATCCATGTGGACTCTGTGTATTCTTATGCTGTATATCTAGAGGCCAAGCCACATGTCTAGTATTGACTATGCAGTTCACCATCCCAGGGGCTCGGAAACATACCACATTACAGGAACACTATTATTCCCACTAGATATGATAAACTAAGGTCTCCATCCTTTACTTTCAACCTGTTCTCCTACCTGCCTGAACTCTCCATTCTTGTTCAGAGCATTACCTGACAATCTCTACATCTGCTTCTGACTTCATTACAGTAGAATTATCTTCAACAGGAGAGTGTCATCTGTCATTGGAGGACATATTGTTACTATAATAAATGCACACAAGACTTACTATGATAGACAGACAGACAGACAGACAAACAGACAGACAGACAGACAGACAGATAGATAGACAGACAGACAGACAGACAGAAAGACAGACAGACAGACACAGGGGCACTTCTAGGGTTTTTGCTGCCTGGTCCAAACTTTTTATTTCTGCCCTTTCGCGTGCCGCCGCCACGATAAAGTGGCCGTGGCTTTGTGGATGGACATGGCTAAAGTTTTACGATTTTAAACTTCCTATCACACAGGTATTTAAACAGTTCCTCAGACAGTCAATTAGCAATAATGTAAATTACTAGAAACATATATTACATCCCTTTCTCAAACAACTTGTGTTGCCACTACCGTATTGCTCCTTTCAGGTTTCTGTTGCTCAAATCAACTTATTTTATAGCCTGTGCTATACATGTTGGTTTCTGTTACAGTAAATTTGAAATGCCATACTTTCTGTAGTATAAAACGATTTGGCAAAAGATTTGTAAGCCTGCCACCAGTCAAGGTAGACTCTTTCAGGGCCTAACTTACCTAACTAGTCTAACTATAGCCTACAAACTAACTAAAGCTAAACAAACCACTGTTGCCTGTCTGCCACTTTTCTTGTTCAGTGCAAGGGTGCCACCTGAGACAAGTGTCTCACTCTGCCTAATGGTAGATGTGGCCCTGGACAGACAGACAGACAGATAGATAGATAGATAGATAGATAGATAGATAGATAGATTAGATAATATAGATAGATAGATACAGACAGACAGACAGACAGACAGACAGACAGACAGACAGATAGATAGATAGATAGATAGATAGATAGATAGATAGATAGATAGATTAGATAATATAGATAGAGACAAACAGACAGATAGATAGATAGATAGATAGATAGATAGATAGATAGATAGACAGATAGACTGATAAATAGGTGTTTTAGTTATAGCAGTATATATTGTGGATATTAATATAGCAAATTAGCACTCTAAAAAATGCCACATTTTGAAACGCATTGCATGTTATTTAGGTTGTGCCACAGACTTTCCAGAAAACCCATTTTCCCCTGATTGGGACAGAAATCTGATATTTAGCTATTTCAGTTTTATCCTCCACTGTGTTTTCCTGTTGAGCAATATATAGGTGTTTGTTGCCATTTTGCCGCTACAAGCAGAGTCACAGAATGCGAAATGATTAAGTGTTCTGCCATTGTTACGCCTAAGCAAAAGCATTTCAGCAAAGAAAAGTATCATTGTGGGATACCGGAGATTGGAACTACTGAACAAATCTAATGTGCTCTTTACTGTAACTCAATTGAAAAACCGTTAACCTATTTACAGAAATAGCCTCGGGTCCACGGCGCGTTCTGCATGACATTTTCAGCTGATTTTCAATTAATAAAACTTCTTGATTAATAAGGTGGAACTGTGTCAATTCATTGTAACTTTTTACATTATTGATTTTATATAAAAAAACAGACACTAAGAAAAAGACTCAGCCCAGTGTGTTAGCGGAATATGGACAATTTTAGAACAAAGTTGATGATTGATGCATATCCCCCCCCCCCATTTTCGGCTTATTTGATATGTGCAAATGTTTTTCTATGCCAGCAACCAATCAGAACTAATCAGATATTTTCTAACTGAAGTCAACCAGAAAAAAGGTAACATCTGATTGGACGCAATGGATTATTAACACAGGTCATCACAAGTTTTTGTTGAAGTGCCTATAGGAAAAACATAGGGGGTTTTACTTACCTGTATTTTGACTACCTTAAGTTAAACCCAGTTATTTCTCAGTGTCTGTTTTTTTTTTTTTGAAAATCAATAAAATGAAAGGGTTGAATGAATCGAAATAGCAACACCTTACCTTACTTACCTCCAGAATTCCCGAAATCTGCAACACCCACTCATCCCTCCAATGTCCTTAAATGGAGGAATACTTCTTGATTCTCACCATGTGGAATGTTCAAGCCTCCTTTAAAGCTGTAGGAGATCTTTACAATAATTTTCATGGCCTTGACTGATGGCTGTTATCAGGAAGGACCATAGAAGCTTCCGACAAAGGTTAATGGGCGAGTCCACACCTCCAACAAAACGGCGAAAGTGATTGGCTAATGCACAATGTCTCAGCCAATCACTTACACGGCCTGTGGAGCCCCTTCTGCTTACTTCCATGCATGGAAAAAGGCACGGGAGACATGCAGAAGGAAAGAGGGCTGGTAACCCATCCTGCCCTTTATGGACCTACCTCTGGGTCTACTACTTATATTTACAATCTGCCTCTCTAATCCCTTGGTATGTGGTATAATGTTTTTATCTGCCAGTAGCATCAGTTGCCACCAGTGTAATTTGCTAGAATAATAATGAATTTAGGGTACTAGTGGATTTGAAAATGACTGCAATGAAAATGCCAGGGTTTCTTCTAATTTCCTATAAGGATTATGGACATTTTGGAACTAGAGGAAATGGATGTTTATCAATGGACACAGAACCTGCAGCTATAAACTGCACAGGGAATGGACCAAAAAAGGTCATGGTGAATGTTCGGCATATGAAAACACCGTACAAGACAGATGATCTTTCTAAACTGTGTGGTAATTATTAATGGAAAGGTTTAGGGGAAGAAATATTAATATTTTCATTGAATCTTTAGGTTTTTTTATACGTTGAGATGTGTGCTTTATGCAGGGCAGTATCAATGGGTCTGGTTTCATGTAGCTGCTACATGCAGAGTTGTATAATATTATAAGATTCAATGTTCTACCGTGGTTCTTTTAAGTCTTGCATGTTAGCAAAGCTTTAAGATCACCGTGGCGTGAGCTACTTAATTCAACAGCCAGCATTTCCAAAAAAGCCTCCTGTGTCTCTATTAATACAATGTATTTTTACCGTGCTAGAACATTTTCAAATATTTTTTTTTCTCAAGGCTAAAGCAGTTTATTGCATCAGGGAGCAGTCCCTGCAGCACAAAAAATATTCCACTTTCCTACTGCACTTGGGGGATGCAGGGTCCTCGGGGGGAATTCCAAAGTGGTCTTCACTAGAGATAAACAAAACTGTTGCGTTTCGTTCCCATAGTGGGTCAGCGGAACCTATTGAAGTTTCCAAAATCCAATTTGAACATATTGAATTGAAATTTTTCGACTTTTTAATAAAAGTTTTTTAATAGAGTTTGGTAAGTTTTTTTGAAATCTGTTGGCTCTGTGGATTTTCTAAACCAGCAGTTCCGAATCGAAACCAGGTTTGTTTTGAAAACGGATTTATCACTGTTCTTAACATGACTTAAACAGCAGATTTTGAAACTCCTACACAAATATCTGAATCAGAATATTAACTCGAAATGTGAACAGAGAAATGAAAAATCTTTTACAAAAACAGATTTATTATGATTGAACCTTCCTGTTTTAAATTAACTTGCTATCATGCCTCCTAACTAGAAATGTTAGAAACTGATGAGTAGGGATGGCCGGTTCGTGGATCCGAACCCGGATCCGACGCGGATTTATCCCGTTCACGAACTGCGGATTTTTTCAGATTTTCTGCCTTCCGAACTTCCGAACCGCGGATTTCTCGTATTTTTGAAAATTTCCGAAAATACGTATTTTCGAAAATTTTTGAAAATACAAGGATGTCTCTTATTTTTGTAAATACGTATTTTCGAAAATTTTCGAAATGACGAGGATTACTCGTATTTTCGAAAAATCTGTTTTTCCAAAATATTCGAAATTATGAGATTTCTCGTATTTTTTAAAAAATTTTTAAAATTTTTTAAAAATTTTGAGAATATTTTTTATTTTACCGGGTCCGCTCGCGGATTTTCGAATTTTCTCGAAAATTCGTGGATCCTCGAGCGGACCGGATTTTGTGAAGTTCGGACATCTCTACTGATGAGTTTCGTCCCGTTTTCGAAGAAGATTCGAAAGCGGACCCATAGAAGTCTATGGGAGAAAAAAATTCAAACGTTTCTATCGATTTTAAGGATGAAATAGTAATAGTAGGTTACTGTAAATAACACAGGGACCTGGGGAATGATCTGGGGAACCCGTAAATATAACCAAAACGCACTTAAAAAATATCTTTCCTCACGATCGGGCTGTTTTCAAACGCTCCGCATTCTATTTTCGAGGAATACCGAAATCAACCGCTACTTTCGAGGGTTACTGATATTACAAATTAGAGGGTTACCAAAATCGGCTTGTACATTCAAGGGTTACCGAAATCGAAAGCTACTTTCGAGGGTTACCGATATTACAAACTTTTTCTGCTAATTTTGATTTTCGATAGTCATCTACTTTCGATAATCATCTACTTTCAATTTCGATAATCATCTACTTTCAATTTCGATAATCATCTATTTTCAATTTCGATAATCATTTACTTTCAATTTCGATAATCATCTACTTTCAATTTCGATAATCATCTACTTTCAGTTTTGATAATCATCTACTTTCGATTTTGATAATCATCTACTTTCGATTTCGATAATTATCGAATTTGAAAACTCTGAAAATTTGGGTTTCGTAAATTCCGGGAGTTCTGAAAGTTTCGTCGGGACTTCGAAACCCTTGGATTCGATTTGAAACTGGGTTCTATTAGAACCCACAGTACATCTCTACTCCTAACTGTCCTGTTTCTTGTGTAACAGTCAAAAGTAAAGATACTGTACACAGACCCACCAAGATTCCTTAAGCTGACTGATTCATAGATCGGCTAAATGTTTTGACATGGAATACGGTATTTGGAAATTCTGCACATGCAGCTTAAAAAAAAGTAAATTATTTAAATTAATTTTAACTTAAATTAGGCCAATTCAATATTCATGTCAAATCAAATGTGCCCAGTATATGGCCACCATTAGCAGAGGAATGGAATAGCCTGCACCTTGCAGAATATTGACACTTTTGCTTCCAATGTGCAAAACCTTTTTTTCTAAAAAATCTGAAAATTCAATGTAGGTTAATGGGAGTTAAAAAAAATCCAAAAATTCTGCATAAATTAATTTATTTAGGAAGGGTAACTTACTGTTATTGGCTAAGGGACCTGGGAAATGGTCTGGGGAAAACGTATCTATGGCCAAAATCTTTAAAAAAAAAAAAAAAACAGTACCAAAAACATCACATGCTTCTTGTTTTGGCATTCTGCATACCATTTTTGAGCTTTTCGAAAAATTTGGATTTTGTAAATTTGAAAAGTTTTTTGCACATTTGAGAATTTTCATAAACAATTCCGTGGTTCGCAATAATCTGAAATGGTCAGAAATTCGCAAAGTATGAGTTCAGGGGGATCTGTTCAAAACCGGGATCATGTCCATTTCTACTGATCACATGACTAATATTCTCCTTATAATGCTGCTCAGACAGACATCACTGCCTGAAAAATATTGTTGTTTAGAAAAACAGGCCTGTTGTTTACAAGAAGCACTTGACATCTACACAAAAGTGCCTGAATGACAGGTAATTAGTCATTGCATGGATATTACCTTTCTAGCCCCTTCTATTATAAAATAATGACATTGTCATTAATGCAGTCTATGATGAAAGCTTTAAAATGGGTAAGAAGTACTGCAATGTGCATTAAATGCACTTATACTTCATTGTCTGTCAGACATAAAATAGATACAAGATGAACTCTTAGAGATGTGTTTTCTTGAAGAAGACAAAAACAAATACATTAAAAAGAGCCAATACAATATGGCCCATAAAAACAACACCTAGATAACAAAACAGAAACCTAACTTGAACTCTATTAATAGCCACTTGAATGTTCTCAGACATCTGTTCAAACCCTATATGTGCATTTACTATACTGAGCATAAAAGAATTTTCTAAAGATCTTGACCTTTCTTTAAGATTCTGTAAGTTTCAACTATACCCAAGGTAGAGGCCCAACTTAAATGCGTGGAAATAACAAATAAAAAAAATAGACTTGTTTTTGAGCATGTTCTGGAAAACAGTGAACATCTTTTTTTTAAAAAAACAGATCCCAAAGCGCATATGGGGAAATGAACCTAGAGCCACAAGGAATCTCCTAAAACTGGTTTAATATTGTGCTTGTAGCTTCAGATATATTCTGATCTGTTCTTACCCTTTGCAATTTTTAAGCCTGCTATTTGCTGGCGTTAAGAAAGTCATGCAAAAACAAAAAGTACACAAGTGTAATATTAAAATGCTTTCACGTTCCCTGATGAAGCTGTACGGATTAAAACAGCTTAATGCGTAGGAACTACCTCACAAGCCATTACTAAGTGGATTATACCTCAGCACAAGACCACCACGAGTTAAAAAAAGGCAGCAAAAACACTCAGTGGATCCTACGACTCATTTCCTGGATTTGTTAATTTGGGGTTCCTGTTTTATTCAGTTTATGTCTTAGTTTTCTTTTTAAAATGATTCAAAATCTATTTTAGCTATCATGAGGATTGTTATTATTTATAGTAGTAATGATGGATAATGGTTCAGAGCAACTTTCCCTTTCAGTTTCCTACAACATTTTTATTTTGTGTAGGGAAAACTAAACCAATCCATACAAATATGAAGAAATCATATAGAAAACATATACAGAATAATGTGACTATCTGTTAAACTTGTGTTTAAAGCCTCCAGAGATTTTCATTTGCAGAAAAAAAATCTTATGCTGTCTAAATAAATTATAAGCAAACTTTTCTGTCATGGGCACAAATAAAGTTCAAAATGTTAGCACTTCTATTTTCTGGATTGTGATGACACAAAGGTAAATAATGAAAGAAAGGTGCAAAGTGGAGCACCATAGCCTAGCCTTTTTGATAAATCCGTTTTTTCAAATTGATTGGATATGACATTTGAAAGAGGCAGCAAAATGAAGAGAGAAAGAGAAATGATTAATATCCATATGCTTTGGACAGAGAAGGATAATCCCACAGTGGCACATTGGGTGAATGAAGAAGCATATACTCGCCCTCATAGTGACCCAAAGATTATTTATGGAAAACCTCACTTTTGTGCATTTTTGCAAAAATGTCAAATTGTTAAAGTTTTATAACTGCTAATTGCCCCTTCCAGTTTTGTTCATTTTTATTCTTGTGGAACATCTGTGTCCCTATATTTTATTGCTTGTGCCATTTCTTTGGTCCCTCTTATAACATTTCCTACATCTGATTAGTTTTATTGGCATTAAGTTCATTTTCCCCAGAAATTGCCCAAGACCCTATTTTTTTAAATCTGAACTTGGATTTCATACTATCACAGTAGTACAAAGGGAAATATATTGCACCTATAAGTCCTGTGTGTTCATGCTTCCCCCTTTAAGCAACCCAACCTACATTATTTGTTACCTGCACAAAATAATTGGATACCATCTTTGGAAACAGACCACCATCTACCAAACAATACTGAAATTTGCATTACAAATAGTGATGGTTCTACCTCTATTTCAGTCAATCAGAGCAATGGGATGTAGTATCTGGTTAGTATAGGTTTTAGATGTTTTGGGGGTCTGTTATACCAGTGTCAGGGGTTCTGTTTTTTGCATTGTTTGTTTAAGGAATTAGTTTGTTGTCTAAAACACGGATAAGAGAAGTGCGGTAGGGAGACCTCCTATGCATGGAAGAACAATGCCAGTTGCTCCCCGACATCATTTAACTTTCCATCAGGACAGAAGCTAAACAATGTCAGCAGGTGCCTCCACTTATAGAATATGGACCATTTTAATGCAGAATTAATGGTTCCCCCAGTAGGTCCCTGGGACCTATGCTGCTGATTGGTTTAACAACCACAATAACCACAAATGCATTTTATATTCCACTCATCATAAATAAGCCATCTATTTTGCAAAATCAAACACAGTCCTGGATCAATTTCAGAGATGTCTCGTGTCTATACTGCTCATGTTTTATGGTGCAATTTTACAGATCTTGCATTTTTTTTCTAACATGTGAAAAATCTATATGAAGTCTATAAATTACTGGTGCTTGTCAATATGCCTGCATTGTATGAATTAATATCTGGATGTCCAGAGTCTAGATAATGTAAGGAGCCAGAAGCAATGCTATAAAATGGCTACAATAAAATATAAACTGTGTGACATTCTGATTTTAAAGGAGAACTAAACCCAATTTTTTATCCTCCAGAATCTGAAAACAACCCCCCTAAAAACACCAATAAACTATAAAATGCCACTTTAGTAAACTCTGTTAAAGTAAATCAAAGCCTGTTAAGAACTGGATGAAGTATCTGTGTGTATGTGCAGTGTTAGACCACACCCCCTGACTTCAGTCACATGCTTCTTTGCTTTATCAGTCCTGTAAAAGGATTGGCTAGAGATTATTAATGGGTGTGACCAACTGTAACAAGTTTGTGCCATAGCTAAGGACTGAGCATGTGCAGAACATAATGGTCTTGACCAAACTGTCTGATACTAGAATGCTGAGAAGTAAAGCACAAACCATATGTTATTTAGGTAAATTTCCCAGCTCCTTTATCAAAATGAGAGGTAAGACACAGATTACTGGTTTTATATCAAGGTGTTCTGCCTTCTGGTTCAGTTTTGTTCTGTGGCTTTAGTTGCCCTTTAAAGATAAATAAAATATTTCTGAAAAAAATAATGTTCGTTTAAAGGACTTCAAATGTATTGACTTTTAAACTGAATATAAAAATCAAACCATTCAATATGTGTACAATGTTCCGCGCTCCATGTAATACTAACCAAATTATCAGTGTAAGAGTATTAAAAAATAGGAAAATACATATATATAATGCAAATAATATATATATAAATATAGTAATATAGCCAGACAATATTGAAAATAAAATCTTAAATATACCCCAAAAATCTTGCCCCTTTTAATTGCACAATCATGGTAAAAATCTCATATTTATAAATTAGTATATCATTTATTAAAGGGCATGTCCACCCCCAAAATTAACTTTTTATATTTATTTGGCCCAAATAAGTGCTCCAAAACAAACTTTACAGCATGTAAATCGGTCCAGTGGTTGAAAAGTTACAGACCTTTGTAGCTGGCTTAATCCTGCAGCATGGACCAATACAGCGATGAACAGAGACAGGTTACATTACCTTGTCTCTGTTCTTTTCATGTTCTTGAGCATGTCTGTTAGCATCCAGCAGTGAGAACAGAGGAAGTTGCATCAGTAATGGTCTGACCCCTGGATCCCTGGATTTTCCCTCTCAACCAATCACAGCTGTAAAGTTATGTGTACTGAAGAAATCCAGGATCAACAGCTGCAGCCAGCCAGCCCAGAGAGAGAGAGAGAGAGAGTGAGACACACACAAACACAGGCAATAATTTTTTTTTTTTTTCTAAGCTGCAGCTCGGTGTCATCTAAAGAGGAAGTGGAGAGGAAGTGCAGCCTGATATATATCTCATTAAATATCAAGCAAGGCAAATGATTTTGAGAAAAATGAACATGGCGTTTGAGGTTGGTGCTATTATATAAAGAACATATAAAAAGTTTATTTTTGGGTGGACATACCCTTTAAACATACATAAATAAATAAGCTTCCATGTAACATACAGCTGGCAAGCACAATTACTGGAGTAGCCACAAGTGATCTAATACCATTGGTAATTGGTTATCTGTATATAGCATTGGTAGCGGTAAGTGTGGATCTGATAACGGCAGTGGATAAATAGAAGCAATAGCAGAGGGATGCCACTAACCTAATTTTATACCCACCATGCAATATGAACATTCATACACAACATGCATCGCAGGTTGGCCCCCTTTATACTGCTCTCATACACAGCAAAGCCAATCACTTAATGAGATACCTGAATGATCGCCCAATCATTGGGCTAACATTCACCCCCACAGAGAATTGGAGCCTTAAGAGAAAAAGGTTTAAGGCGAGAGGAGGTTCTATGATGAGTGGAGGTTACGGCCAGGGACATATGGGGACACAAGAGAAGAAATATAAGAAAGAGCAGCAAAGCGAATGTTAAGAGAAGGATTTTGTAGATAATGCGTTGTTTAATGGGGAGCCAGGTAGTTGTGGGACATAGGGGAGATTTAAGTTATATATATATATATATATATATATATATATATATATATATATATATATAAAGAAAAAGCAGGGCACTCCTGGGTCTTCTAAAGTAGAATTTAATCCAACAAATAGGTAAGTAGACAGACCTATGCGTTTCAGCCCATGCAAATCGGGCCGTCCTCCGGGTTACAGGTCTACACACAAATGCGCAATAAATACACAAAACACTCCCTTCCCCGCACCCCACGCTCCCTTCTCATGTGACCCAAGTACGTAATACCCGGTGTGTGTCAGACAGGAAAGGTGATTAACCCCTGCGCTGTTGCGCCCCTGGTATATTCTCAGAGTGCTAAAATCCAAAACCGTCAGTGAGAAAGAAACAGAAAGGGGACAGGATATGACGTTTTCAGGATATGACGTTTTCCTTAATGAAAACGACATATCCTGAGGACGGCTTCATTGCTGAAACGCGTTGCTAATAAAAGTAAATTTTTATCATAAAGACCTGCGAGTGCCGTCGTATATTTGACTATTGGAATCCGTTCCGTGCTTATCGGCTTTACTCTCTCTCTCTCTCTCTCTCTCTCTCTCTTATATATATATACTAGTAAAATACCCGCGCTTCGCAGCGGAGATGTATTCAAATAATCTTTTTAGTAAGAAAGCAATATGTATCAAGTTTGCTGTAATCACTCGGCACTTGATATATTAAAGATAGACAATTCAATAAGCTTTACGATAATGCAACACTCATTAACTTTAATTTAATATTAAACCCTCCAAACTCTTCCCCTTACACCTCAGCCAGTCCACGCACACACCCTGAAATTTTGGTAAAAATCGGTCCAGCTGTTAGTGTGCAGGAGTTCAAAATTGTATTCCCCCCCCATTCACCCCCACCCTAAAAAAATATTTTTTTTATTCAACTACGAAATTTTGGTGAAAATAACCCCCACCACCCCTTCCATCTTCCCCAATACCCCCCACTATTCCTCTCTGTCCACCCTCCCACCTTCCCCTTACACCTCAGCCAGTCCCCCCACACACCCTGAAATTTTGGTAAAAATCGGTCCAGCGTTAGTGTGCAGGAGTTCAAAATTCTATCCCCCATTCACCCCCACCCTAAAAAAAATATATTTTTTATTCAACTACGAAATTTTGGTGAAAATAACCCCCACCCCCTCAGCGTGTGCAGGAGTTCAAAATTCTATCTCCCCCCCCCCCCCATTCACCCCCACCCTAAAAAAAAAATTTGTTAACCTTTAATGGTAATGGAGTATATGCATACAAAATTTGGTTGAAATCGGACCAACCAATAGATTTGTATAGCTTGTAAGCTAGGTAACCATAAGTCTGTACAATGTCAGATACTCACCGTTACAGGTGGAATTTCGAAATGAAACCTGCTTAACTTTGTAAGTAAGGTGCAATGATGAGCCTGCCAAACTTAAGCCGTCTGCCTCCACGGCAAGTTGGAGAATTAGTGATGAGTGAGTGAGTGAGTGAGGGCTTTGCCTTTTATTAGTATAGATATATAAAAAGCAACTTGCATAGGCAGCACTCAATCTGCACATCCAGTATGGCTGAAAGGCGTTGATTACCGACAGTAATAAACTAGAGTGTTTGTTTGAAAATCCCACTCCGACTCACCTACTATATGTCACATAAAGAAAAGGGGCACTCCAGGGACGTTTCGATCCGTGTCTTGGACCTTTTTCCAAGACACGGACCGAAACATCGCTGTTACTTTGCACATGTTTCATTAAAGCTTTTGAAAAAGTCCCTGGAGTGCACCTTTTCTTCATGTGACTTGGATACTCTTACTAAAGTAGCACCTGGGCCATTTGAGAAGTGGTAAAGTGAGTGCCCATTTTCTTCAAATTATATATATATATATATATATATATATATATATATATATATTGTTTAAAGGTCAACACAATTTATTAGAGGTTGTTGACCTTTAAACAAGACCCAGTTAATTGGATTCTTTGTTTACTCTGTACCTGCGTTACAAACATTTGCTCCCGGGCAAGAGACATATCAGAGTGGACAGACAATAAAAGAATAAATGGAAAATATACTGGTGATGATGACCGAGATCATTTTCTTTTATTAATATAATATATAGTGTTACTCATAGAATTTGCAATGGTTATAGATGTATTCATTTTAAATTCATTTAAAAATAACAATTACAGCATGCAGCTTTTCACAAATGTCTGCTTGCAAATCACGGTGCAAGGCTTCCAGGGATAAATCCGGTTTATTTACAGTTCTGTCTGACAGGAAAAAGAAAACAACTCAGAAGTAAATCTTTTTTAATGTGATGTGTTTTGAATTACTAATGTCACAAAATTGGACACGATGACAAAAGGGAATCCTACCAGTGCTATATTTTTGCATAGTGATTGCCATGAACGTACAACATTGTTGGAAATGTCTAGGAAGGTTTGATTCGTTATGTTTCTTCCCCTATAGGTGAAGAATTTAAAATGTCAATTTAAGATCACCAATGAGCTTGCAGGGTCCATCTTAAATTAAAGCAAACAATTTAATTGGTTACATGGGATTACTGTCACCTATTGGAAAGGTGCCAACCTATTCTCATGTCCGATTTTTGTTTACTGCTTTACTCAGGTGTCCATCAATGAAATCCATGTTTATGTCAGCATGAGTTTCAACATATAATATAAACATCACGTCCATCTTGTAGTAAATCCTCTCATACAGATGGACAGGAATTGAAAGAATGGACATTATTACTCCATCTTTGTTGTTTTGTTCTGCCATGCTTTCCATATTGGGCCTTCTGAATAATACATACAGCAGTTACATATTTACATTGTTTGGGAGGTTGGATAAAGATACGGTGTATGTATAGTCCAACCTTTTTAGCCTTCATATGATCCCGGAATGATTGATCCAGAAGAGGCTGGGGAAAAAAACAGTATGGGAGAGGATTTCCTTCCTGACACCAATTGGTGGATGTAGATTCTCTTTATTTACATTTGATAAACCTTTCTTTTCACAAATTTTAAAGGAACACTATACCTATACAGGATGTGATAGTGTTCTGTCTCCCCCCCCCCAGTCTACCCTCCCCTTCATTAACACACACGTACCTTTATCAGGAATAAGATAAGTATCAGGGGCACTGAATGTGGGAGGAGACAGAGGGCAGTCAGTTCCTGCAGTAAGTAAGTATTGAGTGCTAGGCCACATTTCAGCGCTTAAAGGGCATCTATAGTGGGAAAATGAACTTTTTTTTCTTTCTTTCCATGTGTTCTATAATTCCCCACAACCCCCAGAGTGTCTTCACTTTTTTCAGATTCCCTCTCTGTCCTGAGATACACCAGTTAGAAGAATACGTGATTGCATTCCTCTACTCCTATTTGAACTGTCAATCAAATCCTTATGACATGATCCCCTCTTCCTGCTCTGTAATAAACATAGAGATAAGAGCATTAGCAGGGGGAGAGAGGTAGCTTTGATGGCAGATATAAGGCTGCACTTGACCCCCCTTCTTAATAGCTTTCACTGATTGATGATGGGTCACAAAGTGAGAGATCGCAAACTGTATTGTTCTCCTTCTTCTTCCGTGTCTCCAGGACAGCTTGCTTTCTATTGGCCACTGTGCATGGGTGTGTTTTTCAGGATGTTGAACTTTTAACTCCTACTGCACATGATAAGCTTGAGACATGGAGGAGGTAACAGAGGGTAGGGGGAAGGGGGGAGTGCTGCACAGAGATCTGACACCATGGTTAAACAAAGTCACTGACAGAGATAGGATTAAGGCAGCACAGATTACATGAATTTAACTTTGCAAAGGGGCAATGTGTTTTTTTCACTATAGATGCCCTTTAAACATGTGATCCGATCGAGTGTTAAAAAGCGCATGATAGTGTGTGCTGTAATCCGATTTACGGAGTGAATTTTTCCCAGATCGCATGCACTCCGATATTGCAAAATTGCGCGGATGGGAAGCGTGCGCTTTTGCATGTGATTCCGTACGCTGTCGTGTGGCTTCACCCTCAAAAGTAGTGGAAAAGAAAATTTATCTAAAGCAAATGAAAGTAAATATCTAACCACCTACCATTTGTCACTTAACAAGTATGTTTACAGACATGGTTCCCCTGAGAAAAAGGAGTGAAGTAAATATGATGCGTACAGAAAAGCCTAATTAAAATCATTCCTTTTTTTCCTTCCATGTTCTGTTGTGCCTCCATCAATGCCCCTTGCTGAATGACACAATTAAAATGTTCTTGATTAATAAGACATCCCCTTTAGTCTGTTATTAATGCAGCTCTGATTAAAAAAAAAGAAAACGAGACTATTAATACTGAGAATTAGTAAACAGCATTTACTGAATTTCAACCTTGAACGACGGTGAGAATTTTACCCCAAGACAAGAAAGGTATATTATAATTATGGAATTCTTTGCTGAACGCTTGCAGTGCACGTGCTTTATTTCAATAAAAAGAAAAACAATTTTAGGAAATAGCATCAAAATGACAGCTGGCATATGCCAGGATTGCTTTATTCTCGGGTGATTAGCATCCGCTTGATGCCAACGGTTTCAAACCTGGCGCAGGCATTCGCATACGGTTTGTTGAAAACAATGCGATGGTGTTTGATCAGACATACATAAAATGTAAATGAGTTTCATCCAGTCTTTCTATTATTAGCGGTAAAATAACGGCACGGTGTGTTATCGTTCTGTGTTAAACAGATGTGCATGGTTAGGCATTTTTAAATGACATTACATTATATTATTGTGCGTTTTACACAATACAGGGGTAGGGAGAAAATGTGGAGTCTAGCTGTAAATTTATAAAAGCCTTATTAAGTTATTTTAGTTATTACTGTCAATAATATTTATAAACCTGGAAGAAGGAGCAAGATGGCCCCAAAACGTTGGTTGTATAAGTGCACAAGTAGCCGGTACCTTGTTGTCTCTACTTTAGTGTCCTGTAGGGATAGCCGACTCTGCAGATGACTGGGAGCAGTTTTGTCCATTTAAAGAAGTTCCACGCGCAAGTCCCCTGCTCGGTGTTACATGCCTGGAGCAGGAGGTAGTTGTTCCGCTTGGTTTGGGGAATAGCAGTCTAGTGAAGTGGGTCATAACTGTGCTATACCCCCAGGTGTTCTAACATTACCAGACTGAACACACTGCTGCACTTACCTGATTGGAGTCCAGTCTGTAATGGTCCGGTGGGGTTACATAGGGCTAGACACAGTCCAATCCATTGGTGCCTTCTCTTTATATTTACCTGCTCTGCTTCATGTACATTTTAACAGGTG
Organism: Hymenochirus boettgeri; assembly: GCA_019447015.1. Lineage (NCBI taxonomy): Eukaryota > Metazoa > Chordata > Amphibia > Anura > Pipidae > Hymenochirus > Hymenochirus boettgeri. The sequence continues at coordinate 33,676,367 of CM033472.1, read as the reverse complement.
GTTTCCAGGCTGTGTTTTACCCTAACGGCCATTTAAAAGATCGACACTTTGCACATATGACTACTTACCACCGTAGGTGGTCTTAATTATTAGTGCACTCTGGATATACACAGGCTGTATTTCAAGAGTACCTTTTGGGACTCTACATATGCTTAATTGAGCTATTTTGTATATTATTGGTGGTAATTGGCTACTTTTTTATCCTTGCAGTCAGTATATATACATTGTTGTTATTTGAGGATTATAGACGTATTATATTCTTGTTTTAATGTGATTTTATAAAGCTATAACCTATTATCCACCACTAACTTTATGACTGTTTTTGGTCGCTATATTGTCCTTATGATTAGCATAAATACAGTGTGAGTGCCCATACCCTTTGTGGTTATGGTTTAATGATGGAACTTGGAGTGTCAGTCTGGACATCGCTTTTTTGTGTATTCTAATATCAATAAACCTGTGGAATTGGTTATAACAGTTAGCTTGAAAAAATATACACAGTTTTATGATTATGCCCCTAATTGACTTTCACATGGGTCATAAGTCATAAGGATTAATCCAATATAAGCAAAATAATTCCACTGATAGGAAAACGTTTATCCATTGTGTAAAGCAAAGATCCAATAGAGCACAATCTCCTTATCTATTCTGTCCCACTACTATGAGCTGCAATAATCACATCACATTTCTTTAAGGAGATATTTGGTCTCATTAAAATGATAGATATGAGAATATCTCACCTAGCTAAGAGCTCATCTAATAAGGTTCTCCCATATACTGTAGATTCATATTTAAAAAGGCGCGGTATTGATATTTTTCAATACTGCACCTTTAACAATCACGTTATTACATTTACGATAGTGATCTTAATTGTATGCTGGCCTAAACAATACCATTGTGGTAGTCTACTACCTCATGGTATTGTACAGCTGATTGATCGTAAATGTAAGACAATACATTAACGATAACCTGTGGTATCAGAAGATGCCGATACTGCAGGCTAGTGAATACAGCTGTAATTCTCTTACAGGTGGGGGAACTTTGCTTTAACACATGATGATGTCAAATATAGGGTATATTACAGAGATACCACAGGGGCTTTGTAGCTGCTTTGAAATTCCTCTTTGATTTAAAGGGGAAGTTCTGGGTAAATACATATATTTTAAGGGAAATACATATATTTTAAGGGAAATTTTCCGTTCCAAATGACCTTTTCCTGCCCATTCAGCATTTTTTCTGTGTATAAATAAATTCTTCTGAAATACTGACTTCCTGTTTGCAGGAGCCCTAGTAGAGACCGTTATGGTCTTGCCCTTGACCCAGCGCCTGGGTTGATTCAGTTGCTCATTAGAAACTACTGTTAGGACATTCCAATGAAGTGGTGCATACTGGGAAGTAGAAATGGCAGCTCACTAATGTCAACAGCAGGGAATATGTGTAACATATACTAAGGATTTTAAAAATAATGATATTTTCCACTTAATTTTCCCTTTAAGAAAAAAATATCCTTTGGAAAACCAAAAATCTTTTCTCAATTAACCCCACTTATATGCGGCAACTGAAGTCAGTGTGTGAAACTTTCTTCATAATTGATACTTATTTAGCGTTAATGCTGCTTATGCCTAATATTCATAATGCTAATTTTGCATTATGGTAATCAGTTCAGTAGCTTTAAAAGAAATTTGTGCTGATGAGCATTTTATAATTGTTTTACAGGCTCACAAAATCCCTTGTACAGCTACTTTAGAGCCTGACCAATGCAATATGCTTCCAAAAGCACAAAATTGAGATCAGATTTCTGTATGTTCTATAATTAATTAATATCCCAATCCTTGATAGCTTTGCATGCCGATGGCACACTATAAAGTATTGACTGCAGGAAAAGAGATTTTAGTGATCTATTGGTTAAAGCATTTAAATGTACGTGCTAATGAAGTTTTGTTTATGGCATGGTTTTAAACACAGAGAGGAAAAAAAACATGTAATTTCCGTTAAGAAGGGAGGCATTTAAAGATTAAGGAATACATTTCCTTTGGAATATCTCTTGATACTTTCTCTTTTTCTTCAATTTGGAAAAACCTCAATGCTGTACAGGAAATAATACAAAAAAATAATACTCCTTAAATAAGAATACCTCTCCTTAAATAAGAATACCTCTCCTTAAATAAGAAAACTGCTCCTTAAATAAAAATACTAGTCCTTAAATAAGAATACCTCTCATTATGGGAGGACTGGTCCAGTAGGCTGAGGGGCATATGCCCCCCGGGCTGGTCTCCAGTGAAAAATTTGGGCTGCCACAGAAGCTATTAGTAAGTTACATGCTTAAATGACACAGCACATGCCTATAGCTCTAACATGGGCAAGGAACAGGAAACTCCTCCTCTGCTGCTGAACCTCTTTACTGACATTGTGAGCTGCCATGCACCGCAGCCTGAATTAAAATGAATTATGAGAATGGGAGGTCAGTTATGAGGTTTTGGAAACACTGCTCAGCATAAAGCTTAACTATGTTCTGCCTGCCTTGGCTGACATGCTAAAAGATGATTGGATTAGCATGTGCTTATCTATGAGACTATATACATTGGTTTGCTCTTGGCTCCCTTCAAACTCCTGCCCAGACTGTCAGAATAATAGAAGCAGCACAGCAATGTCTAAAGTTTAGTAGATTACTTTGTAGCAGTCTTGGCAGCACATTGAAGGAAGCTGAGAGCAGATAAATATATGGGGGTCTCAGGTATATAATCACATTTATTATTAGTCAGCCCTCTAGTTCATTAGCCAGTGTTAGTCAGCCCTCCAGTTCATTAGCCAGTGTTAGTCAGCCCTCCAGTTCATTATCCAGTGTTATGTAAGCCCTCCAGATAATTTAGCCAGTGTTACCAGCCTTCCAGGTTATTAGCCAGTGTTACCGGCCTTCCAGATCATTAGCCAGTGTTGTAAGCCCTCCAGATCATTAGCCAGTGTTATCAGCCCCCCAGATCATTAGCCAGTATTATCAGACCTCCAGTTAATTAGCCAGTGAAATTCCATAAACCAGCAGAATAACAGATGATTTCTCCACATTGCTACTGTTAGCAAATATACAGACATAATTATAAAGGCATGGTATCGCAATTTTGCCTTTAACAGTTAGTATTTTTATGATCACGATCGTACATTTACAGTCTCGATTGTAAATGTATGATTGTCTATACAATGCCACTGCTTGACCACACTGTTACACTAACCCGCGATATTGGTTTTTGATACTGCAGGTTAGTAAATATGCCACATGGAATCCATTTAGGATTGATGTTGTAATTAGAGACGGGATCCAGGTCCGACACAAACCTGGATTCAACACAGAACCCCTTGGTTCCAAAATCCGAAAGATCCATCCGAATCCAGATGGATCCTCTGGATTTTGGGACTTCGGAACAAATTTTCAAAGATATTTGAATGTATGGATAATTTTCAAAAATATATTTGAACGTCCGAAAATCCTCAAAAATACGACTGGAGTCCACATTCGAGTTTCCTCTCGTATTTTTTAAATTGGAATGTTCAAGGCTATCTTCGAAAATACCATAGGAAACTCGAAAGTGGGCTCCGATCGTATTTTTGAGGATTTTTGAACATTCAAAGGTATTTTCGAAAATTATCGAAAATAGCTCCGTACATTGGAAAATCTTCGAAAATTTCCTGGGATTTTCCCGAGATCCGGGAATCCGAAAACGTAACGAAACTATGTAGTTTTGCCCATCTCTAGTTGTAATAATGGAAAGGCATACTTGAAAATTTCCCCTAATGCCTCTATTGGCACAAATAGCTCACAGAGGTGTAAAGGATAGGACATGTGCCTATAATACACGTCATCATTAGAATACAATGGCTAACTTAGGGAAGTAGTTTGTCTTTCACATCTCCATTCCAAAGCTTCGTACATATATACGATGTAAGCAACGATCCGCGACCCGACCAAGACTTAAACGCGTGATGAACGGCTGTTTTGGCTGACAATCGTACGTGTATATGCATTTGATCGGGGGTTATTTGTTAATCCGCTATTGCGGATTGACTAATGACCCCCTGACCGAACGCATGTTACGGCTGATTATCCTCATGTGTGTGAGTCATGGTCCCGGGTCGTGGGTCGCTGCTAACATCGTATATGTGTACGAAGATTTAATGTCTGCAAAGAAGCAGATTGCAAGGATGTAGAAGATAGTGGATTAGCCAAGAGTGACGAAGGTCAGAAATTGTGATTCAAATACTCCCCCTGGAGTAAAGTACGAAACATTCAGAGAGTCAGAGGATCGAACATTCCAGGAACACATTAAGAACTTAAAACCAACTGATAATTCCCTATATTGAAAATATAAAAGTACCCATAATCCCTTATGTCATATGTTATTAATCAATTCTCTAAGCAGATGCAAAAAACATTATATTAAATATATGTATATTTTCCTTTATTTAAATTAAAGGATGTGTATAATTCTGGCTTTGAAGATCTACTGCCATCTACTGGAATAATGTTTTTTATGCAAAGTATTTGGAAAGACACCTTATTTCCATTATGTTGTGATTAATAATATTAATTATGTGAATTTATATAGAGCCATATTAATACGGTCCTTATAAATAATTTGGTTCCTGAATGATTCTCCTATGATATTTCTCGTGCAGAGTTCATGGCAAAGATTAAACTTGCAAAGGTATTTTTTAAAAACAACATACTGTAATTATTTCAGCATTATACTGTAATTCACTGTGCCACACATACTTAAAATAACGCCATAAATAAGTTGGAATGCTCTGTATACATATGCTAATAAGCTGGAACCCTGAATAGACATAAACATATTCCACTTCACTTCTAATATAGCATGCATGCACGTTAATGCGCGCTACAGTTAAAGGGCATGTCCTTCCACAAATCTAAAATTTAACCCACCACTGGCCAGTGTTTAAAAATCCTTATCTTACATCGCTGCTCAAAATGGTTCTCTTGTAGTGCTTGTTTAAAGTCCCAGAAAGTGTAGTGTAGGAGCTGTATGTGTATCATCTGGTCCCTGCTGCTTCCTTGTCCTTATTGAGGTGTGTGACATGCGTAGGGGAGACCCCCCCCCACCCTCCATTCCGATCTATCTGTGTTGAATGGTGCTCTACCTTTAAATAATTTTTCTGTAGTGTGGGATACCCTTCCTAACCGGTTTGATTGTTAAAAAAAAAGATCAGAACTATACTTACAGTGCTTCGTTCCCCCAGTGTTCAGCAAAGCGGGTGGCCATGTCCGTGATTGGCTGCCTCTCAGCCAATCACAGATACGGCTGCCAGTCTGGTCCCCTGCTTGCAGTTCTGGCAAGCAGAGGGCCGAGATCTGAGCTTCGGGGGAACAAAGGCATGTAAGTACAGTTCTGACCTTTTTTTGACTAACAGACCTGGCAGTTGGGGGTGGGATAGGGTTCCCTACACTACAGAAAACGTTTTTGTTAAGGGTGAAGATACCCTTTAAGTATATCCGGAAACATTCGGGACCTGTCATTCGAGCTGTTGGTACGCACAAGGTAATTTCTAAAGCTTCATTCCTGGCTCCTGTAAAATTAATTGAAGAATGGAGAAAAGGCATAGCTTTTTTACGTCCCATTCTTCAGTTAATGCATTAAAGGAATAGTTCACTTTCTCACAGCAGCTGCAAGCTATTCAACAGAAGCTTGATACACTTGATAAAGACCCGGTTGTGGGTCAAAACATGTCGGAAAAATAAACACTCTGTGTTCGCAGTTTCCTCTGCGTGGCGTCCACTTCCTTTTCATACGTTTGTATTTCCACACTGCAGGGAAACGGAGCAGTAGGAAGGAGTGACCCAATAAATAATACCCTGGCAGTGAAGCGTACACTGTTTAACTATATTCACCAGAAGCTGTGTGCCTCTACAGTAAGTACGTAATTAGTTAACTCCAGCTAATAGCTTGTGAATCTCCCCAAAAAGGCTGCTGTGAGATCTTTTACATTGCAACTTCATAATCATATAATGTACTGATTAGAGATACGAGATTAGATTTAAAGGGCATGTCCATGTCCCCATTTATAATTTTTTTCTGTAGTGTAGGGCTCCCTCACCCACCCCCAACCGCTATAGTTATTTGTGTAAAAAATCCCCTAAACTATACTTACCTTCCCTTCCCTCTCTCCTCCGACGTTCTGTCACGGCCCTCTGCTTGCATGAAACTGAGAGGCAGCTAATCATGGACGCGGCTTCCGGCTGTACTGAACGTCGGGTGGGAAACAGGCAATGTAAGTTATGATTGGGGGAGTTTTTACACAAATAACTATAGCAGTTGGGGTTGGGGGAGGGAGCCCTACACAACAGAAAAGGGGTTTTACACTAGGGGGGAGGGAGAGCAAAACGGGAGGGATGGGAGGGGGGAGTGCTGCACTGAGCATGTGCAAATTCTGCCGGAGAAGAGACAGGAGGCAGAGACAGAATGGGACTTGTCCAGGCTCTTGGTGGTCAGTTTTCTGGACTTTGGAGAGACAGATTACAGGATTTTTATACACTACACAGTAGGGCCAGTAGTGGGTTAAATTCTAATTTTGGGGGTGGACATGCCCTTTAAGGACATTTAAACTTTGAAAACATATTTTTCCAATATTCCCGTGCAGAATGCATTGTATACGTTTTAGACAGGTAAGAGCTTCTAATCCTACCTCCAGTTCTAATTGGTTTGCAAAGATCATACTCACCAAAGAAGGTAATCTGTCAGGAGAACAGAGCCTGATAATGTGACTGCTGGACCTCAGGTAATAAACTTCCACAGATAATAAACTTTGGTGGGGGAGATCTCTACAGGAGGTTGAAATACAGTGGCATAGCTACAGACTTATGGGCCCTGATGCAAAATTTGGGCATGAGCCCCCCAACACTGCTGCAAACAAAAATCGACACCAAAAACCAAATAATAATTTCTATAAAAAACATCCAAATTCATCATTAGCATTCTTTTTAAAGGCACTCATTTTAAATCAGACAAACATACTTTACAAATACACCTGGCAAAACTATTCAATCAGATTCAAACAGTTTTTCTAAACTTAGATCCTCAAACCTAAAATAACTATCCAACTGATGCTAGTAAAATACTTGGCACACAAAGACTGGTTAAATGCCTGGCATGCAGACACTGATAAACTGGTTGGGAAACTGGCACTGCACACAGCCAGCCACTGGTTAAATGCTTGGCACACAGACAATGGTAAAAATGCTTTCTACACAGACCACTGGTAAAACAGTTGGCACACAGACTGGTAGTTTTGGAACCTTAGCACAAAATGGGGCCCCCTTTTTGGGCAAGGGCCCTGGTGTGGTCACATTCCCTGCACCCCTGGTAGCTACGCCCCAGTTGGAACAGCATCACCTGCAGTGCATTGGGCATTTTCACAGTTTAGAAAATCTACTGATTCAACATTTTTGAAAAAGAGAGAAAAATGTTTAGAATTTCATATTCCAGCAAGAGGTAAAAGTAACGGCAGGAGGAAATGATATAGGGTTAATGCTGTCCATGATTTGGATTGGAGAGGAACACACAAGGATCTGCAGCACAGAGAATAGATTAAATGGTTTAGCCCTTTCTGAGCCAGCAGAATTTAACACATTTGATGGATATTTTAATGAAAACATTAAACATTCTTCCAAGGGGGATTAATCAGCAGCAGTAAAGGTGGCTGTACACTTATTGGTCTAAATTCCAATATATTACAGGTAGGACAATGGACCAAAAACAGGAACTCTAAATGGTGTTGTATTCAGCTTACGTGATTTTAACACACAAATTAAACAGAAGATGTTTACCATTGCCAAAAATAAATCTATTCTAGAAGGCCTCTGGTTAAATAGCAGCAAACATATAAAATCTGCCTTCAATACCTATTAAAGGTCATCAAAGGAAAGATGCTACGGTTTAGTTATAAGGAATGTGTATTTCCAGTACCATATAATATTACAAGAACATAGAACGCTATGGGGACTTAGTTTCAGTGAGTCATCTAACACTGATGACATACGGTAAAGCACTATATTTCAATCCTAATGACAGCAAACTGCCCATTCAGCATTTTGTCTGTGTATAAATACACACCGACTTCCTGTTTGCAGGACCCCTAATAGAGACCGTTATGGTCTTGCCCTTGACCCATTGCCTGGGTTGATTCAGTTGCTCAGTAGAGATCTGAGCATGTTTGACCCACCGAACAGCCAATCAGTAGAAATTACTGTTATCAACATTCCAAGGTAGTGTGCATTCTGGGAAGAAGAAGGACCATTAAAAAACCTGAAATGGCAGCTCACTATTGTCAACAGCAGGGAATAGCAAGGGGTATAAATTCATCTGATTTTTTAAAATGGAAGAAATATGTAGAATTACTAGGTATGTGTAATATAAACTAAAATAATGATATTTTCCACTGAACTTTTCCTTTAATGTGCACTGCTATATTGTATGGCCAACTGAACGTACGATTGCGGCCGTACATTTACATCTGCCATTGGAATTTACCGACAACGTGCGGTATCGCTAATGTGAGAATATTATAATATTGGTTGTGCCAATAAAAGGCCTTTGTGTGACCAGAGACATATATAAAATGGAAGCCTCTTCACTTGTACTGTAACAATTCAAATCCCCTTTATACCATGAAGCTAAAGTGGCAAAATAACAGATTGGAACTGAATTGTTGTCTTGGTGGTATCCTAGAATTTGCTGATATTACTGCACTTACAATTTCATGATGGATTTCATTTTATAAGATGCAGGTGTCTGCACTATCGAACTTTACAGCCCAAGCTGTTATGTGCGTTAATGGTTGTATTACGTTCCATGTGCCTGTATCACATCTGATAACAGTGAGAAGTTAGTTGCACAGCAAGCGACTTACCGAAAACTATCCGAGTCGGTGGGAATTCTCTGCCCTGCTGTGCATCGTGTATACGCAGATCAGGATTTCCCAGTTGTTCGGCAGAGCCAAACTGTGCATCCAGAATTATAATACAGTCAACGTGAAAGTCACTTTACAGAAAAGTTATGTTACACATAAAATCCTCTTTGTAAAAATCAAATCTACTTAGCCTGTACAGAAATCCTAGGAGGTATCTGTGTGTATTTAGAAGGTAGCTTCTCAGTATATTTGCTATTATGATGTATGTCAGGCCAAATGCAGATGAATGTTGGAAAGGCAACCAAGTCCACCAAGAGGTCAGGAAAAGCCCTTTCGGTGGACTTGATTTAACCTGAAGTCCATAAGGATTTTCCCTGAGGAATTTCAAACTGCATTCTCATCTATTCATTAAAGGGCATGTCCACCCCCAAAACTATAATCCCACAACTGGCCCCACTCTGTAGTGTAGTAAAATCCTTACCTCACATCCCAGCTCCAAATTGTTCTCCAGCAACCCCCCCCCCACCAAAGTCCAAAAAAGTGGCCACCAGGAGGATAGAAGAGTCCATATAGGACTCTGCCTCCTGCAACCCCCCCTCCCTCTCCCTCCCTCTCTTACCTGTTTTTGTATCCCTCCCCCTAGTGTAAAACCCTTTCCATATATTATAGTTCATGCTTCCCCAGACCCAACCACTATAATCATATTCTCATAAAGTGCCCAGATAGTTACTTACCTTACCTCTGCCGTGCAAGCAGAGGGCCGGGGCATTTCAGCGAAGGAAAGAGGTAAGGTAAGTAACTATCGAGGGACTTTCTGCTAATATGATTATAGCGGTTGGGGCTGGGGAAGCTTGGACTATAATATATGGAAAGTTTTTATAAAGGGTGGACATGCCCTTTAATAGTTCCTTATTGGCTGAAAGTTGACTGCCCCACTTTATCTCAGTTTATCTCAAAAAATGACTTTCAAATAATTTTAAAGGCAAAGTGTATAGCTGAGAATACACCATCCAATAATTGAGCCCTACTGACCGACATTGGATGATTCCTTCGGATGAATCGGATGCATCCAAAAATGTACCGCACACTCAGTCGTGGCGACTGTCAGCTACTTTTGCGTCTGATAGCCCTTCCTCCTGGCCGACAGGACAGAGTGCCAAATGGTTGGTCAGGAAGAAGGATCTCACTATGTGTACCCAGCTTGTGACCAGCTTACTTGTGACCCTTATCGTATTTTAATTTATTTTATCTACACTGTTATTAAGGATGACAGGACAAAGAACTGTGTGTTCAATAGGGCACAGTGTTTACTACCTAGGATGAATTACATTAGGAATTTATAGATACTTCCAGGACTATTTGGTAGCCCTTTTTTAAAATTTATTTTGCTTTTCTCCCTGCGGTTTGGTTACCTTTGTGTGTCACACACCCCATTAGATTGTAAGCTTCTTAATGCAGGGACCTCATATTTCAAGGATCTGCACTTGATCATAACTTAAAATTTGCATAATTATTTAGTGAACTTATGCTGGCCACACTGTATAAATACATTAGATACATTTGACGTTCATTTATCAATTGTCTTTTGAGTGTATTTGCTGGACAGAGTAACCTTTACTCACTGATTGCATTCACTGTGTTGTTGGTGCTATATAAATAGAATTATTCATACATACAGCCGCAGCAGTAAATTCACCGTTCACTGTAGCACAGGTATCACAAAAGAGACCCGCACAGCAAACACAAGCTATTCAACATTAGGTTTGCAGCTTCTATTCTGTGACTTTTTAATGCTAGTTAATCTCTGGTGTTAAAGTTGCAAAAGAGTTAAATCCCTTTTAGGATTTACACACCGCAAATCCGGTATTGAATTTTCAGAAGGGATATAAACTCAGAGCAACTGCAGCTCTTATAGAGTCTTCTTGGACCGGCAGAATATCCAGGGTAACAGCTGGCGACAGTATCCATATGCGGGCTATGTGATTGGTTGTGCCCTTGTTTAGTTTAATATACCAGGGACATTGACCGGGTGGGTGGAGGAAGCTGTACATCTCTTAGGGACGTTGGGTCTTACATGAAAAAATATAACCGTGTATATAGAATTTCTAAGCCAAACTGGTTAAATTCCTTACAAAACAGCATTTTTACTTGGCATTAAACTACGACATTCCTGCTATAAATAGCCAGTGTAGCATATTTAGTCTGTTTATATTTTATGGATTTTAGTGATAGGCTCATTCCATCACCTTCATGATATCCAAAAACAATCCAGGGAGAGGTATGCGAATGCTAACTTGTATATACAATGGCAGGCGCAATGCTCGCCACTAATGGATATGAAACTGCTCATAAAACGGGAGACCACTGAAAGCCTTTAAAGGAACAGTAACAATAAAATAAAAGTGGTAAATATTTGGGGGAAATGTTTATATAACGTTCACAGTTGCAATGGATGATTGGGGAAGTTGTCATTTCTTGGAAACATGGGGGGTATAGTTCAACGATAATAATAGGCATGATTCTGTCTAAGAGGACAGTAGCATAATGACTGCTACCAGTACTAATTTATACAGCAGATATTAAAGGAGAAGTAAAGCTAAAATGAGTATGAATGCAATTTCTAATTAGCAACTATGTGTATCTCTCACCTCAGAAAAAAGCAGTGTTGGGAAACAATAATTTGTAATTGTGCAAGTTTCTGGCATTTCCTGATTTCTTCAGGCCTTGTTCGTAGTTAGTAATAATTGGTTTTCTTGCTGCTCCGTCTTGTTTATAGAGAGGTCACAGGCAGTTCATCCTGTAGTTACTTGACAGCTCTGATTGCGAGGCAATTGGAACAATCTGGGACAGATTTACATATCAAAAGCCTAGGGGCAAAAAAAATGAAAAGCAGGTGGTGTCAGATGCTTTTTGAAAACCTGATGTGCTGAAAATTAAAGTGTTCACTTGATAAAGGCCATAGAGCCGAAACGTTGTGTGTTGTTATCTGCACTTAATAAAGAGGGAATCCCCTTTTAAAAGCAAAGTAATGGCTGGACAGCCCTGTTTGTTCTTTTATACGCTGAAAATGAAAGTGCAAACAGTGTAGGTAAAAAAAGGGGAGAGATTGACAGCCACACCTGCATCCACAGGCCCCTAGACCCATGTCCAAGTGTGGATGTCACCCAAAACATGTTGGTGGAGATTTACCAAGACCCATTTTGAGTAAATCTCCCGTACGCACCTCTGGGTGACATTCCAAAAGGCTTTACCAATTGGCACGCAAGCAATATTGAATCGCTTGTGCCAGCTGCGTGGGTGTCTATTGCGATAGACGATATTAAATATGTTAGCTCTACTTTAACTCCTTCAGTGTAGTGGCTCTATGGAAAACTAGCCTGGTTGTGTATATTTAAGTTTGCCATGCTAAATAAATTTATATGGTCACAGCTTAGACTGTGGGATTGTTGGTCTCCCCCTTTCACACACTTAGACTTGGACATTGAAACCCCAGATTGTGCACCCACAGTATCGTGGCTAAACATCTATATACATCCTACAGCTCCCACTCCACATGCTTTAACTCCCACTAACTACAGTGCTCCAGCTCCCACTAACTACAATGCTCCAGCTCCCACTAACTACAGTGCTCCAGCTCCCACTAACTACAGTGCTCCAGCTCCCACTAACTACAGTGCTCCAGCTCCCACTAACTACAATGGTCCAGCCCCCACTAACTACAATGGTCCAGCCCCCACTAACTTCAGTTATCCAGCCCCCACTAACTACAGTGCTCCAGCTCCTACTAACTACAGTGCTTCAGCTCCCACATACTAGAGTGCTCCAGCTCCCTCTACCTACAGTGCTAAAGCTCCTACTAACTACAGTGTTCCAGCTCCCTCTAACTACAGAGCTCCAGCTCCCACTAACTACAGTGATCCAGCTCCCTCTAACTACAGAGCTCCAGCTCCCACTTACTACAGTGATCCAGCTCCCACTAACTACAGTGATCCAGCTCCCACTAACTACAGTGCTCCAGATCCCTTTAACTACAGTGCTCCAGCTCCCACTAACTACAGTGCTCCAGCTCCCACTAACTACAGTGCTCCAGCTCCCACTAACTACAGTGCTCCAGCTCCCTCTAACTAACAATGCTCAGCTCCCACTAACTACAGTGCTCCAGCTCCCCCACTACAGTGCTCCAGTCCCCACTAACTACAGTGCTCCAGCTCCCACTAACTACAGTGCTCCAGCTCCCCTAACTACAGTGATCCAGCTCCCACTAACTACAGTGCTCCAGCTCTCCCTCTACTACAGTGCTCCAGCTCCACTAACACAGAGCTCCAGCTCCCCCTAACTACAGAGCTCCAGCTCCCACTAACTACAGTGCTCCAGCTCCCACTACTACAGTGATCCACTCCCTCTACTACAGAGCTCCGCTCCCACTAACTACAGTGATCCACTCCCCCACTACTACATTGATCCAGCTCCCACTAACTACAGTGCTTCCAGATCCCTTAACTACAGTGCTCCAGCTCCCACTAACTACAGTGCTCCAGCTCCCACTAACTACAGTGCTCCAGCTCCCACTAACTACAGTGATCCAGCTCCCACTAACTACAGTGCTCCAGCTCCCTCTAACTACAGTGCTCCAGCTCCCACTAACTACAGTGCTCCAGCTCCCACTAACTACAGTGATCCAGCTCCCTCTAACTACAGAGCTCCAGCTCCCACTAACTACAGTGATCCAGCTCCCACTAACTACAGTGATCCAGCTCCCACTAACTACAGTGCTCCAGATCCCTTAACTACAGTGTCCAGCTCCCACAACTACAGTGCTCCAGCTCCCACTAACTACAGTGCTCCAGCTCCCACTAACTACCATGCTCCAGCCCCACAACTACAGTGCTCCAGCTCCCACTAACTACAGTGCTCCAGCTCCACTTACTACAGTGCTCCAGCTCCCACTAACTACAGAGCTCCAGCTTCCAATAACTAATGTGCTCAGCTCCCACTAACTACAGTGCTCCAGCTCCCACTAACTACAGTGTTCCAGCTCCCACTTCTACAGTGCTCCAGCCCCCCCCTAACTACAGTGTTCCAGAGTCCCACTTACTACAGTGTTCCAGCCCCCTCTACCCAGTGCTCCAGCTACCACTAACTCCAGGGATCCAGCTCCCACTAACTACAGTGCTCCAGCTCCCACTAACTACAGTGCTCCAGTTCCCACTTACTACAGTGCTCCAGCTCCCACTAACTACAGAGCCCGCTTCCAATAATAATGTGCTCCTCCCCACTAACTACTAACAGTGCTCCAGCTCCCACTAACTACAGTGTTCCAGCTCCCACTTACTACAGTGCTCCAGCTCCCACTAACTACAGTGTTCCAGCTCCCACTTACTACAGTGTTCCAGCCCCCTCTTACTACAGTGCTCCAGCTACCACTAACTACAGTGATCCAGCTCCCACTAACTACAGTGATCCAGCTCCCACTAACTACAGTGCTCCAGCTCCCTCTAACTACAGTGCTCCAGCTCCCACTAACTACAGTGCTCCAGTTCCCACTTACTACAGTGCTCCAGCTCCCACTAACTACAGAGCTCCAGCTTCCAATAACTAAAGTGCTCCAGCTCCCACTAACTACAGTGCTCCAGCTCCCACTAACTACTTAGAAACAGAGATGTTGACATCCCCAGCTCCATGGTGGTGACTACCTTCTCCTAGGTTAGGCAGGGTGCATCTACACTGCAGGAGCAGGTTTTATTGAAGAACTAGAGGTAAGACAAAGCTCCTTTTCTTTTTTTCTTCAATAAAAATAAATGCCCAAACTTGTTTTTTCAGTGGAGATACCCTTCAAAACAATAATTTTTACAAAATCCTTCTCTTAAAATTAAAATCCTTTCTCTCTGCTGCGTCCTCTTATATTTCTTCTCTTGTGTCCCCATACTAGAGACTTGAAAACAAACCAGGTTTTGATTCGGAATTACCGGTTTCAAAAATCTGCAGATTCTGATTCTGATATTCCAGAAATATGATTGGGTGCTATAAACCATGTGATACCAAGCATTGAAAAATTGACCAATCAGAATCTGATTAGGGCCGGGGGGAGGGGGGGTCCCGGTTCGAGCTGCAGGACCCCTTAAGCCCCAAAAGGCTCTTGTCAGAGCCCCCGCTGGAGGGTCCCTCCACCCCTCCCAGCAGGTCCCTCCCTTCCCCTCCCCACGAGAGTACGGGGCAGGGGTCTGGGAAAGGCTGCTGGGAAGGGGCCGCCGTAGGGGGTGAGGGTGGGGTGGGCATACGCCCCTGCCACATCCCTCTGGTGAATGCGACCACCCGCGGCGAGGTGGGCGGCCACCCCGACCCGACCCCCTGCCGTTTTCCCACCTTCAAAGTGGCGAAGTGAAACTACCGAGATTAATGACGCGCATCAGTTACCGCCGCTTTATAAATAGAAGCGAGTGGTAACTGACGCAACGGGTTTCGCTCTTTAATAAATCGGGTTAATAGCGATTTTGGTGAAACCGGCAGGAAACTTGGCTGTGAACAGTTAATGGGCGTTTATAAATATGCCCCTAGGTGTTGATTGTATATGAGTATATATACTATGATGAATTTATCACTGTAATTGTTATATGATTCCTGGCCAGAAGAGGGAGCTGGTGTCAGGAACATGTGATCGCTTGTGCAGGTATTAGATGCGGGTTTCTTTTGTAAAACTGAACCTTGAAGGTCTGAAACATGTGCTACATCTTAAATAAATCTCACTGAAGCACTGTGTATTATTTCCTTTGTGATATTATATTCTATGATTATCAACGGTCCTCTCCACATGGATGAGCCTATTCAAGGTATTTGAATATCCGCTGCCTGAGGACCATCTTTTTCTACATGTATATCTCAAACCCCCATAGATCTGTGTCATTTATCACTTTTGTACTCTGGATAAAAATATTGTTTGTTTTTTTTATGGATCTTGAAGACTGAAAATCATATATAAGGTCCATATAAAATCACTTTACATATTACACACTTTCCATTAAATAAAGTAAATTCAGTGTTGCCTAATCCCATTTTATGTGCCCAGAGAAGCTTTGTAAGGATCCACGTTTTAGGATGTTGCACTGTATAAAATAACCAGTAGGAGGCACTTTTGCTGCAGACATAGACAGTTGTCTTTGTTGCCATCCAATAGTTATTGAGAAGAAAAACGTTATTCAATTATTTAAGGATACTGATGATTTGCGATTTGCTCAAGTCCTGAAGCCAATATCACACATACTGTTACCAGGCAGGCACTGGGTATATTGCATAGCAAGATAATGTTATATTCTTATAATATAAAAATTATAATTTAATTAGCTTTTTCCATTAATTTGCTTGATTCTTAAACATTTGTGCGATTCTGCTACATTTAGTTTTATTTATTTAAAACCCCCACCCTACGGTACATTATAAGGATATTACCGGTAGATATGTTAGAGAGCTTTTTATACAGGTCATGGAACAAGACGACCTCTAATATCCTTACAACAGGACATTATTTCATATTATTTGACACATATTGACACAAGGTCCAGTGAGCCATGTGAACGTTATGAAAAGCTTTACTAAAGACTAGAGATGAATAAAACTGTCAAGTTTAGTTCCTATTGAAGTTTCGATTGAACCAGAACTTTTGAAAGACATTTTACATTTTCCGATAGAAATTTTCAAATTTCAAACGGAATTAAATTTTCAGAATATTTGATTTTCAGATTCCAAAGAAAAGTTCAGAGTTTTCGTAAATTTCACAAAATTGTCGGATTTTCGGGTGTTTAGACTTCATTCATTTCTTTCCAAATTGCCCTTTTCACAGTAAAAGTCACATCAGCAACCTCTTGGAGATTTCCATTGCCCTTTTGAGATCTGTGAAATATTTTGGCACTCAAAGGGTTTAAAATAAGATCCTGTGAAGACACGCGCCGTCCCACAAGCTTAGAATCTTCTGTTACATATAACAGTTTTTTTTTCTGTCATGTGGAATGCAATAGCAGTCACATTGTTATGACTAAGCCACGCCCATGTGGTCCATTGTTGTATACAAAAGTTGAATGGGATCTGTCAAAGAAAACTCCGTCTTTATAGAATCTACATCTCAAGCTCAGGAGAAGACTTTATTTCCAACACTAACCCCATATGAGGAAATGTTGATTTATTTCCAAAACGTCTGGTCATTTTTCTCCCGACTAAGAATAAGGCAAATGACCCCTCTTAATACGTTGCCCGAGAACTTTCTAACATTCCTTTTTTTAAGGAAACTTTTCAGCTTGTGATTTCCCCCCTCTCTCTCTATATTATATAGATTTTTAAGCTGAAACGTTATAACTTTTTTTTTTAACAATGGCAGCCGTGAAAGTCGAACCGGATAATCTTTCTCTAGAAGAAATTCAGTGTGAGAATGTCTTAAAATCCAATTTTAGTGCGGTGAGCAGCAGAGAATCAGATGTTGATTGCTGTGAACCTGAATTTATGTCTGCCGGATTTAATCCCCTTGGTAAGTTTGACTACTTTCTGGGATCCACATAAACCTTGTTTAAAAATGGTTCTGTAATGATTAATGGTCTGTACCTGCTAAATGTCAGACTCCCTATAACACTATAGGATATCCAGCTTTTGTTTTGTTTGAATAGCCCCCTCTCCCACAGGTTCTGTAAATAAAGAAATCACCCAGGGTTTAAATGTAATACTGTTCTACTAGCATGCCATGACTGCAAAGAAATATACTACCAGCCTTAAAATGCCTGTGATAGATTGCACTTTCAGAATTGTTCTAAACATCTCTTAGGACATCTGTGTACATGCAAAACAAACATTAGTGAACAAAATAGATACATAGATAATAAATCAGATAAATCGGTATATAGATTTTTAGTTTGCATTGTTCAATGTATTTTGTATTCTTCATTTAGTTTTGGTGTGGCACACAAGACCGAATTTAGCCTTGGCATTAGTTTCAGACACAAGCATATTTCAGATACAACATATAAATAATATAAGATGATGTCTTTATGAAGCCAAAGGTTTCACTTATGAAACTCCTCAGGTACGGCTATATGTAAATGAGACTCAATAGAGAATAGACTTCTAGGTAATTAGAATTTTTCCGTGAAGGCCCTTTTGTGAATGCCACGCCACCTGTTGGGCTTTTAAGGAATTACATGAGTTGAGTACCAGAGCAAACAATGATATATTTTGGAACAATATATTAATGTTAATGCAATTTCACTTCTTAATTGCAGACGGGCTACCAATGAATTGTCTATGGCTATGATATCACCAAGAAAACAGAATCAGCTGTCCTAGTAAAGTTAGTGATGAGGGAGGTGGTCAGCAATATTTGTGCTCACTGAAGTAGCACTATCATGGTAACAATGCATAGACATATTTTATAAGGGATATCCTGTGTAATATAATGATATTAGAAGTCACACAGGAATTCCATGAACATATAAAAGCACAAGGCCACAGGCCTTTATGACTTCTGTGACTTCAAGCCACCCCCTACTCTAAGAGTACTAAGGATAAGGACCTAAACTGCTAGGCCCTCACCCCTTGGTTTTTTCCTAAATGGGACTCAACAAGCCAAGCCTCAAAGCAGTCTAGCCCTGCCCCACTCACAGTTCCACCATTATTTAATATAAAGATGTGCTCTGCAATTAGCATGTCTTCCCATTGGACAGCCCAGGAGGAGCCCTGTACTTTAAGATGCGGCAGTGCTAGACAGTCTTTGTAATATGGATTTGAAGGCTTGGTGAGTTCCACCTTCTCGTGGCCTTATTGTTTGCCTAGGTCGTCTATGTCTAGAAATGACCCTGCTTGAATCAACACAAAACCAGGGGAAAGGACCCAGCAGTTTAGGTCCTTACACAGGGGAGGGAGAGTAGTTTGTGGAACTTTGGTTGCCCCTTAAATATCCTTTATTAAGGGACACTATTGCAGCTGCACAGGCATACTGCTTTTTCCTTGTGTTTCTGATTAGCGCATTTGTGTCTGATTTTGACCTTGGTCTGGTTTTCTTACATTTAGCAGCAGAAAGCGTGGTCTCTTTGACATTCGCATGGTTCGGTGAGTCTCCCAGTGAAGTGATTTCATTGCTTAAACCAGTAGCTGTATTCCTTTCTTTATTCAAAGGCTTTATAAAGGTGTGCTGTTTTCTTATTTTTTATATTAGTCATTTAGCGACAAAGCTGAGTGACTTTTATAAGGATATAATCCACCATTGGTTTGATTATAAAGGAACCACGTGTGTATTATATCTAGGCATGTGCTTTTGATGAAATGTTTATTACATGTATTTAAGGTCTGTATGCTGAAACTAAAATTCTACAGGGCTAATGCAATTAAAGGTGCAAAGGCTTGTCTGTGCTATTAATTTTTATTATTGCCCCTATAAGCCTTATTCAATGTGTTTGTAGTGACTACCTTAAATGTATGGAGGAAGCTTATTGATAGAACCTTTCTGCTATAATTTCATGAATAGTTAGGTTGGAAAATGGGAAGTTGTACGGTGACATGGATGAGATGCAAAATGCCTCATATTAACATTCTAGGACTGCCAGGTGAGCAAACCTGGGGGCTGATGCAATACAAGGTGATAATGTTTTTCCTTGGTATCAATCTGTTATCTAACTAAAGTAAGGTTATCTAACTGTTATCTAACTAAAGTAACCCAGTAAAAAGCTAACATCTCATTGGTTGCTACTAGAGATGGACAGAATCCGAGTTTGACCTGAACTTTAATAGTTCGGACCTACTCTTCCCTACTTCCTGCGAACTACAAACAAGTAAATTTTATTTCAAACTCATGGACTTATTTTCTATTCTTATTATCGGATTCTGGTAACCCTCGAATGTAGCGTTCGATTTCGGTAACCCTCGAAAGTATTGTTCGGTAACCCTTAGGTGTATTGTTCGGTAACCATCGAATTGGCAATAACCCTCGAAATATAGCATGTGGAAACCCAACAAAAATCATTAGGTAAGGTACAGTAGTGTTTAAAGGGCAAGTCCAGCCTAAAAATAAGTAGCTTTTAAAATGCTTATTACCCCCCAAACCTCACTTTCGCAAGGTTTCTATAGTTCAAAGATCCCCCAGAACTTACCTGACCCGGACCCTCGCAGTCTAGTCTGAGCCCCCTGTTTCAAGCTCATTGCGAGCAAAAACAGGGGCAGGGGACTTCTACGCTAACAGACGCTTCTATTCCTGGTCGCATCTGTTAGGCAATTAACTGACAGCCGCAACCAGGAAGTGGAGCAGCTGTCAGCAACAGCCGCAGAGTAGAAGCGGCGAGGGCCAGGGTCAGGTAAGTAAGTTCTGGGGGATCTTTGAACTATAAGAACCATGTGAAAGTAAGGTTTTGGGGGGTAAAAAGCATTTTAAAAGCTACTTATTTTTAGGCTGTACATTACCTTTAAAGACGTTTTGGTGAACTAGACTCCCCAGACCATTTCCCTGGTCCCATAGCCATTTACAGTAAGTTACTGTTGCTATTTAAGTTGTATTCAATCCAAACTTTTTGAACAATTTCTCCCCATTGACGCTAATGGGTTTGTTTTCAAACATCCGAAGATTTACTGAAGTTCGGAAGTTCAAAAACGAAGCAAAAGTTTGTCCACCTCTAATTGCTACAGATCCATTGCATGAGCAAACTTGCACACCTCTTATTGCATCAGATTTATTTATATTTATTTATAGATTTTGAATAAAGCTAATTAAAATTACTAATCACATTTTTTAAAGCAGCTGCACCTTTCTATAATTTCTGAGTTTAAACTTATGAAGCTGTCAGAGGATCATGTCTCCTCAATAATCAGCATGGTTGGTCCCAACTCAAACATACAAATGCAAAGGACAGTTCTGTTAAATAGTAAATACAGTTATTTACAGTATTTACAGTTACTGCTTGTCTATTAATCAATGAAATAGCGTTTCCTTTAACCAAATAAAACCAAGTTAAAAAAACCAAGTAATTCCCCACCTAAATGCTTGTGCTTACCAAGACATTGTTGTGAATTTTGGTGTCCATTATTTTCTGTTTCCCAAGTTCTTTGTAACTAGTTGTAACTAGTTATTTTCTGTTTCCCAAGTTCTTGTTGATCTAGCCTGAAACAACCCATACTTTTTCCCTTACTGGAGAAACTGCTGCTTAAAAAAATATGTATCAGTTTCTTTTTAAGTATTTCTTAACCCAAGATACACAATAAAATATTTAAAGGGCATGTCCACCCCTTATAAAAACTTTTGATATGCGGTAGGGCATGCTCCCCCAGCCCAAACCACATTAATATAATTGTTAGAAAGTCCCCCAATACTTACTTACCTTCCCTCTCTTCTCCGCCGCGTCTTCGGCAGCCGCGTCCGTGATTGGCTGAGAGGCAGCCAATCATGGTCGCGGCTGCCGGGAGTTGAGAAGCGGAGAAGAGAGGGAAGGTAAGTAAAGATTGGGGGACTTTCTAACAATTAAATTAATGCGGCTGGGGCTGGGGGAGCATGCACTACCGCATACCCAAAGGGTTTAATGTTAGGGGGAGGCAGAGAAAAACGGGAGGGAGAGGGAGGGAGAGGGGGGAGGGCTGCACTGAGCATGCCTCAAACCTTGATGAGGTTGAGGCAGACTCAGGCACAGCATGAGCCACAAACTGCTCCTACACAGCAGTTTCCTGGACTTTGGAGGGGCACAGCAGGGGAACTATTTGGAGCAGAAATGTAAGGTAAGGCTTGTTTTAAACTACTTGATGTGGCCAGTAAGGGGTTAAATTTTAGTTGTGGGGGTGGACATGACCTTTATGGACAGAATCTATTGCAGTTACTGCCCCATCCCTAGCTCATTGAGCTTAGACATGCTTACTGTGGGTAAGAGGTATGCTCAGGGAGGAAGAGGAATTGTTGTACTTTGTATCTCTTCTAAAGAACAAACAGAAAAATTCAAGCTGAGAGAAAGTTTATGGTTTTACTTGATTTCAGGTATATCTGTACTTAGGAATTAATAGAAATACAAGTATTTTTATCAGTTATTTTAACATTTTAATTAGCGGGTTCTAGGCTATAGGATGGGGAAAATATGTTGTCGGGTGGAAATTTAATTTAATACATGATTAGTAAAAGCTCTAAAATCAAGAAGGAAAAACAAATTTCATCATTTTTGTATTTAACTGTACGTTATAATGTTATAACCTACCCCTGTAGTGGATTTCTATGGGAGGAACTGTAAGATTATAGCCTTATAATCTTACAGTTCCAGGAGGAGAAGGAAACCAGAAGCCACAAAGGGGTAGGTTATAATAAATAATGCACCCTGAACTGTAAATTATAAGGATATTAGAAGTCACCTTGGAGTTCCGTGCCCTGTATAAAAGGTACTCGGCCTGCGGCCTCGTACTTTTATATGGTCACTGAACTCCTCTGTGACTTCTAATATCCTTATAATTTACAGTTGGGGGTGCATTATCCACTATATAACCTGCTGAATATGTTACACATTAGTTTACAATTAGAAATGCAGGGCCTGGTGGGAATAGAAAACTAAGACCATAAAAACAATCTATACGATGTATGATTCAACTCAAGCACAGAGAGAACATACAAACTCGTAGTTGAGAGCGAACTTGGAACCATGGACTCAAAGCCCAGGTTTTAAACCCAGTGCAAAATAGCATCATTGCTAATAGCAGTATTTTAAATCTATTAATATTGAGGTCAAGGTTTCCATACGAAATAATCAATTTCACTAAACTTTATTGTATCCAGGTTTAGTAATGACATTCCTCTCCTAGTTCCTACAAATATTGAATAGTTTTAGCATCTCTAATATTGTTAGTTGTCATGTAAAATCTCAATGTGTCTCCCTATCAGGGGTACTTCTAGGATTTTTGCACCTGAGTCAAACCTCTGTGTTTGGCTGCGGGCTTAACGTGCTGCAGTGAAGTAGGCATGGCTTCTAGTTGTGGCCGTGGCTAAGTACTTACAGGGTTATTCAATAAAAGTTCTTTTTGTTTAAAATGGTGCTAATTTTGCCCCAACCAATCAGATGTTAGCTTTCAAATGTTAAATAAGATCTGATAGGTTGGGGCAAAATTAGCACCATTTTAAACGATAAGAACTTTTATTGAACCTCCCTGTATGTAAATTCAAACTTTACAAGGGGGTGGGGGCCCAGGTAGGCGAATAGATAGATAGATACACAGAGAGATAAATAAAATAGAATACAATATTCTATTCAGGCGAAACCGATTGGGCGGTAAGGGGTGAATGGTGCCCCCCAGCACTGCCAGCACACACATTTTTTTTCTTTTTTAAAAGGGGCAGTTTTTTTTCTGACACCATTTCCTTTACCCCAGAGGTGCCATCTGAGACAAATGTTTCACTCTGCCTCATTAGAGAAGTGGCCCTGCTCCCTATGTATTTCCATAAGGATGAAATCTCTAATAGAATAAAACACCTGCACTTATGTCAGCGAATAATATCCAAACATGCAAATATGGCCTGTCCACTTCCTTGCTTTGTGCAAAAAAAAATGAAATAAACTGTATCTAGATACCAATGTACTGTATATTAACCATTCTGGGTGCAGTAGCAATATTCCAGCTTCAACCACACATATATTTAGATAAAATCCTTTTATTCAGATAAGTCATAACATGGCAAGTTACTGCCCAGAGATTTGCTGTAGGTTCAGCCAACTGTGAAATAGATTCTGAAAGTTTTATTGATTTAAACCTTTATTCACCTGAACAATTGGGTACTTTTTATTATGTGGACTGAACTGGTCCAGAATTATAATGGCAAAGATACTGTTCACCAAAAATGTATTACCGAGTCTAGACATAGGTTAGATCAGTGATGGGGAACCTTTTAGAGGTTGGGTGCCCAAACTGCAACCTAAAACCCTACATTTTATTGCATAGTGCCAACATGATCATTTTACCTGAATATGTTTTACTTTAAAAACAAAAACAACTTAAATAGACACAGACTAATGCAGTAGATAGAATTGATTATAGATTACCTATTAACCTCTACATTACCACACAGGAGTTTGAGATCTAAAACAGTGACCATTAACCCCTACATTATTAGACATGAGTTTGAAATCCAAAACAGCATAGCTGAATATTATAACATGTGACCTTTGCTAGACAGCCACTACACTTTCTCTCTGGCTTTCTGGTAACAAACTCTGGTGAACTCTTCTGTGCATGAGTGACCACATGTGCCATAGGTTCATCAACACTGAGTTAGATACGGTTGCTAAATCTTTGATCTGCTGGGAATTTGATATTATTTTATTATTTTTGGATCAGGCTGAAATATTGAATAGTTTGTTCGGCTGCGACCGTTTGTGCATCCAAAAACCATGGGCGATCTTGCAGTCTATGGGCCGCATGCTCGTTCACGGCAAACTGTTGGCCATGGCTACTTTTGCCACGACCGACAGTCCTTCGTCCTGGCCGACCGGTCTGAAGTGCTGTATGGTCAGATAGGGCGAAGAATCTCTTCCTGTGTACCCATCTTTAATCTGCAGCAGCCAATCAGATTATATCAAATGATTTTTAGCTTTATTAGACCAGTACAATGTTATAATATGATTTGCCAATGCAATTTAACAGCAGAGGAAAAAATGTACAACTGTTAATGTTTTGCTGTATTTAACATTTACCCAAGGGTATCTGAATATTAACTGTAGAGTTTTTTCACTACAAGTTTTATGAATTTCTGTGTGTGTGTGGTCCTGGTGATGAATTATGTTGGCAGTTAAATGGGCGGAAGGTCTTACAAGTATAAGAATAGCAAAGGAAATATTCATAGATGGAGCTTCACTTTGACAGATGACGTACTGTAACCATTACTGCTGTCGATATTTCCCAAGGTGGCACAGACTTCAAACTCAAAGTAGATACTGCTGTTTGTGTTACAAATCACCTTCCTTGCCATAAGATAATATAGACTTGGTTGTCAACAAATAACAAGTAACATATTTTGGGAAGAAAACATTTTGTAGACTTTATCTAGGCCTATCTAATAGAAGTTCTTATTGGTAAAAATGGTATTAGCCTTCAAATGGTGATTATTGGTTGGGGCAAAATTAGCACCATTTGTAACGATAAGAACTTTAATTACATACAGTAGGCCTGACACAGGTTCACAGGCACAGCATAGGTAAGTGCACAACAGTAGCCAAAGACCACATGGAGCATATCGTCTGCCAAAAATTATTCAAAATGCCAAAGTATCAGCCAGAAAATTAAAAACACATCACCTGCCTGATGTGTTTCAGCCACCCTGGTTCTTAATCAGGGACATTAGATACAGTATCTCAACAAAAGTTTGTGCAAAGCCTGACTTGCTGATTAGAGAATCTTGATTGCCCACAGTCGGAAGAAGGATGGAATTTCTATGTTTGTAGTTTTTATCATTCAGCCAAAGCAGGACATAAAATTAAAGGGCATCTGTAGGTACAAACCCTGTCTATCCTATTTTAACCAAACACAGAGGATGAAGGATTCACAACTGTGAACAAGCCTAGCTTGTTAATCTGGACACATGCTGACTGCCCACACGCTTAGATAGTCAAGATGGTCGATACTGCAGAAATAAATTTGTCCTATTACAATGAACAAATAAAGTCTAAACCCCACAAGCTGTTTTAATGTGGTTAGTACAGAAACTTCCATTAGCCATGGTGCCTCAGATCTCAAGCAGATAATAGCTGCCCAATCCATTAATATACTTGTTAAGGCTGAGACCACGCTATAAGGCATCCTAGCAGACCGGAAACACGTGCATTTCCAGCGCTATTGCACTGCAATTGTGCAATGTTGCGCAACTGAAGTGCATGTGATTGTGCAAAAAAATGCAAATCACATGTGCTCTGATTAGCGCATGGCAGCGCACCTAATGGGGCCACAACAATTTGCCAGAACTGGTGTGTGCTTTTTAACGTGTGATCGGATCTCAATTGGGATTGGGTTGTGCATTCAAACGTGGCAGTTTGGCCTTACCTTAACTGAATTGTTGGGAAACACCTATTCCTTCCTGTTCCAGATCGGCTATTATACATCCTAATATCCTATTTTGCCAGGTCCACCTTTTCACTCAATCTTCTGTCCAGACCATGATATGTCACAACGATTTTAGGGGAGAAGATGACTAGAGAGTTGGAGGTAAGAAGTGTTCTATGGAAAGACAAGGGTAAATAGCAGAGTAAGGAAACATGTTGAAGATGAAATCACTCGAGTTTATCTGTCCCGAGTCCATCGCTTAACTTAACTAGAAACCACATCAAAAAGTATGAAAACTTCAGGGGGGGTTTATTCTCCAATCAACATTCAAGAGATTGAGGCAGCTTGAGACAAGCGGAACAGGAAACGCATATTAACCCCATGACATGTTTCAGACCTCCCTCGTCCTTAATCATAGGCATTTGTATACCTTCTAATGTTCCCATTTAAATAGCCCATCACAACTAGTTTCAGACAGGCACCCAGTCCATGTAAAACTTGGAACTCATGTGCACCATTTGAATAAGACAGTTGTATAAAATGTATAATAAATACAAAGAAAGTAAATACAAAGTTGCAAATAAAAACGTTACTTCCATTATGTATACCATTCCAGCGACATTAAATAGATGTCCCATTTCTCATTAAAGGGACACTAACCCTTCAAGCCCTTGCTAAATGAAAAGTATAATTGTAATAGAGAGGGAAGCATGGCTGTTCTGTCTCTCCTGTGAGCTTTACCCCCACTGCCCTCCTCAGCCTCGCCTGCCTATGATAAATATACAAACTTGAAAGGTTCTACTCCGTTCTGGTTTGAACTTACTAGAATGGTGCAAAGCCTCCAGTAGAGATGCCTATTCACCTCATCCTATATACTAAAAGACAGGTGTATATCATATGGCCCGCTCAAGCGTTGTGTCATTAATCTCCTCCCACTGTCCGGACAGTGGGAGGAGATTAATGACACAACGCTTGAGCAACCCAGAGAGGAAGAGAAGGGGGATGATAGCCCCGTAAGAAGAATCGGTCAGTCAACCCTGGATGGTGGGGGAGGGGAGGAGGAGGAGGGAGGAGGAGAGAGATGCAGGGTTGGCCCCATTGTGTAGCCATTTCTAGTGTAATTCGTTTCTGCCTGTAACTGTTCATCATTAAGGTTTCTATGAGGGCAAGCATACTCAGTAATCACTATGAGGCAGCATTGAAAGAGGGAATTTCCCATCATGCAATTCACTTGGTTTGCATGAACATTCTAGTTATAGCAAATCGCACCAGTGCTATTGATGCATGGAATATCTGGTACCAATATTTCACCAGATATATCTGTTGTATTCAATAGATCAACTGGACTGAAATGTAGTTCTTGAAGACGTTTTGCTAGTCATCCGACTGGCTTTCTCAATTTCAGATGACTTGTACAAGAATCTGTGGCAATTATGTACCCTGGAAAATCCCAATTAGCATATCAAGCCAGGTGTTAAGGGGTGTGATTAGATAGTGGCTAAGAGGTGTTATAGGAACGCCCAGAGTAAGGTTAAAAACAGCATTGTACATGGCAGACAGTTGGTGTCGAACCCCCCCACCTCATTTAGGCTTGGTTTCTTTATTTTCACATAAATGGCCTCCTTAACACCTCTCTTGAACCAGTCACGTTCCTTCGCCAGTATGTTAACATTACAATCTTCAAAGGTTGTCTTTATCCTTAAGATGCAGATACACGGCTGAGTCCTGACCTGAGGAATGGCTCTTCTGTGCTGGGCCATACGTTGATGCAGTTGCGTTTGGTCTCCCCCACATACAAATCAGAGCATTCTTCACTGACTGCACTGCATATATGATGTCGCTTTTCTTGTGTTTTGGTATTGGGTCTTTCGGATGTACCAATTGCTGCCTCAGTGTGTTGTTCGGTTTAAAGCAGACAGGGATACGATGTTTTTTGAAAATTCTTCTTAATTTCCGGAGACCCCTGCTACATATGGGATGACCATGTTCTTCCTCCTCTGCTTTTCCCTTACTGTTGGTATTCGTGTTATTCTTCCTTCTATTTTTTGACAAAGGCCCAGTCTGGTATCCACAAGTTTTAAGGGCTCCTCTGAGATGTTTCATTTCTTTAGCCTTCGCCTCTGTGCTAGTGGGGATGGCTCGGCTCTGTGTTGCAGGGTTCTGATGACCCCAGCTTGTGATCTAAAGGTGGTGGGAGTAAACATCAAATACTGATCTGTGTGTGTTGGTTTTCTGAAACCTCTACTTTCAGTTTACCATTTCCTTAACTTCTACCAAGCAGTCCAAGAAAGCAGATTTGTTGTTTTGTACTCTTCCCTTGTGAATTTAATGTTTTGGTCCACCGCATTAATGTGTTCTGTGAAAGCTTGTACTTCCTTCTGGTGGATTTTAACCCAGGTGTCATCAACATATCTGAACCAGTGGCGGGTGCTATGCCCTTAAAGGTATTAAGCGCCTGTGTTTCTACCTCCCATGTAAAGAAATGATTCAACCCCGAACAGGTGTGTTCCTTGTTGGACTTGTGCCTGAATACCACCTATTTCAAATACAGGGATAAGTTCTATAAGCAAAAACATGGATGTGCTATGGGATCTCCAGTTTCACCTATTGTGGCCAACCTTTACATGGAGGAGGTAGAAACACAGGCGCTTAATACCTTTAAGGGCATAGCACCCAGCCACTGGTTCAGATATGTTGATGACATTGTATATATATATAGGAAGACAAATTTTCTGAAGAATACAAAGGCTTTTATCAAAAAATTTTGCTGTTATATATGTAAGCATTTATTGATAAAAGCCTTTATATTCTTCAGAAAACTGGTCTGTGGCTCAAATTTGTCTTACTATACAGTGAGTTGGGACATTGGTCATCCCTTTTTAGAGATTCACACACTTGCCTTTAAAGGAACATGATTATAGGGGTCATATTTATAAAGACACGGTATCGCTTTTTAGTACATTTACGGCTACCCTGCATTTATAAATATGGCCCTAGGTCCTGCTGATTTTTTTGTCTTTTAATATATATTGTATGTATATGTATATATATATATACACACAATATACATATATATATATATATATATATATATATATATATATATATATATTTTTATATATATATATATATCTATATATATAATGAAAATGTTCTTGTAATTCTAAGTTGATTTAACCAGAAAAGGAAAGGGTTAATGTAAAATGCAAGGTGGGACTAATTAATAAAAAGAACAAGTACCATTTTAACCATTATGCAAAACCCTTCTGATTGGTGGACATATCTCCATAGACTACAAGCACACTGTCCACTATAGGAGAAGAGAAATCAATTGCTACACCTATAAGAAACACAAAAATGAAAATAACTTGATAACTGTTCCCAAAAAATAATGAAAGTAAATGGCAAAATTACACAGGATAGCGCTCCCTACACTACAGCAAAAAAAATCTTTTGGGGTAATACAACTGCACTGTAAAGGGGCTCATTTCACTTAACCCCTTGTGTCTCTTTTCCCCACAAACAAAGACCACGTATACACTCTTTTCACTCACCTTTCTTTTCCACGGGTCATTTTTGCAAACAAATTGTGTTTTCTCTGGGACATTGTGTGTTAATAATTCAATTTGATCAATTGCAGTAAAAATTAATTAATGTGAGATGTTGTACCCCATTGTTAAAGGGGAAGTTGATGTTATACGTGCTAAAGGGGAAGTTGATTCGATAGGTGCAAAAGGGGAAGTTGATGCGATAGGCACTAAAGGGGAAATTGATGCAATAGGCGTTAAAGGGAAGTTGATGCGATAGGTGCTAAAGGGGAAGTTGATGCGATATGCTTTAAAGGGGACGTTGATGCAATATGCCTTAAAGGGGAAGTTGATGCAATACGCGCTATAGGGGACGTTGATGCAATATGCGTTAAAGGGGAAGGTGATGCAATACACGCTATAGTGGAAGTTGATGTTCTGCGTGCTAAAGGGGAAGTTAATGCCATATGTGCTAAAGTTGAAATTAATGCGATAGCCACTAAAGGGGAAGTTAATGCAACACGTGCTAAAGGGGAAGTTGATGTGACACTCTCTAAAGGGGAACTTGATGCGATATGCGTTAAAGGGGAAGTTGGTGTGATACGTGTTAAAGGAAAGTTGGTGTGATACATGTTAAAGGGGTAGTTGATGTGATATGCGTCAAAGAGGAAGTTGGTGTGATTCTGAATCCTCCATTGTGTTGCCCCCCTGAAGTTTACCAGATTTGCGGCTCAGCTAACCCACAGTGAGTTTGAATGGGTCAGGTTTGGTTAGAAAGCTGCGGGTCCAGGTCTGTTGAATTTTGGATCCAAGTTCAGGTTGGATCTTTAGAAAAAACCGGGCAACGCCGGGTACTCTGCTAGTGTTAAATATAGGTAATAATGTCCCTTTTAGAGGGGGCTGCATAATATTGAAAATTTCTGGTAATAGTAGATAGATATAGAGTCATGCGTCGGACCAAACTTATGATTGCGTATGTACAATTATGAACACGATCGTGCATTTGCAATCACAATTGTAACTGTACCCTGGCCCATTGAATACCATTGTGGTAGATTACTACCGCTTGGTATTGTACTGCTGCTAATTCGTAAATGTATGATTGCTGCCAGCACTAACGATAACCTGCGGTATCAGAGGTTTCCGATGAATATGCTCTGACATTACAGTAAAGAACCTACTGATTACCTAAATGAAATGTTATCTCAAACATATCTGTACCTTTTAATTCTGGAAATGAGCAACTATCCCCTTTAACAAGGAATCGTGTCTTCCACGTGTAAACACCAATTACAAATAATGCAGAGGACTAGGTCATTCCTAAAAAGATAATTCTCTAGAAGATCACAAACAAGTTTGATAGAAGACCTAAGCGCTGCCTGGTAAATGCCTGGTAAATTGACTATTTATTATGAATTTAATAACAGTAGTGTTGTGAACTGCAAAATGTTTATCAAACACCTAGAACAATGACACTCACTGTTTCATGCTAATGTACTGTGAATAAAATTTAATGGCCATTTCTAGAGAAGTCACTACTCATTATTTCTTTCTGTGCCCAGGAGAAGAGTGGGAGATTGCTCCTTAATTAACTGCGCTATTATATATGTTTACAAGATCCTAGATTGAATGTGGCTTTCATTTACTTAGAATGTTAGAAAATATTACTCACTCCATTCATTGTCTGAAATGCTAAAACAAAACTATAGGGGTTATATAAGGGACACATTAACCCACAAGAAATACAGTTTGGAGAAAAAATGTTAAATGCCTCAGACGAAGGCAACGATTGGAAGAACAGCTCGAAGTTTGAGGCCTCAGTCTTTCTGCAGATTATACCTTGGAACCGGCAGTGAGATAGGTGTCGGTGTCCCAATCTTTGTTTCTCCAATAAACTACTCAACATCGATCGGGGAAAACAGGTTTCAAAATTTGGAGTGATCAGATGGAAATCACCATTCATTCCTCATTCTATTTTGGGTAAGCTTAAAGTTACCCTACATAACTTGGAGGTCACAGGAATTATTTCCAAGTTAACCAAACCTACTGCATGGGTAAACAGCATGGTGATCACAGAAAAGAAAATTGGCTCAATTAGACTCTGCCTGGATCCCAGAGACCTCAACAGAGCTATTAGGAGACAACATTTTTACATTCCAACAAGTTCCACAGGTTCCCATTCGGCATTAAATCTGCAAGCGCGGTTTTCCAACAAAAGAACCATGAATGCTTTAGTCATATTAAAGGAGTTCATATTATAGCAGATGACATGATCATTGCTGGAGTTACAAAGGAAGAACACAACACTACATTAAAGCAGGTACTTGAGAGGGCACGTGAGATGGGTGTGAAATTTAACAAGGATAAAATACAATATATGATAGATAATGTAAAGTATATGGGTCACATCATATGCAAGGATGGAATTAAAGGGCAACTAAAGCCACAGAACAAAACTGAACCAGAAGGCAGAACACTTTGATATAAAACCAGCAATCTGTGTCTTACCTCTCATTTTGATACAGGCTCTGGAAAATTTACCTAAATAACATATGGTTTGTGCTTTACTTCTCAGCATTCTAGTATAAGACTGGTCAACGACCATTACGTTCTGCACATGCTCAGTCCTTTGCTATGGCACAAACTTGTTACAGTTGGACACACCCATTAATAATATCTAGCCAATCCTTTTACAGGACAGATAAAGCAAGGAAGCATGTGACTGAGGTCAGGAGGTGTGGCCTGACACAGCACATACACACAGATACTTCAGAGGCTTTGATTTGCTTCAACAGAGTTTACTAAAGTGGCGTTTTATAGTTTATTGGTGTTTTTAGGGGGGTTGTTTTCAGATTCTGGAGTATAAAAATTGGGTTTAGTTCTCCTTTAAGCCAGATGATGCCAAGATAGAGGCAATTTGCAAAATGCCAGCACCTACTGACAAAAGGCCTGTTATGACAAAGGTGCGGCCCCACTTCCATGCATTCAAGTGGGAGACAGAGTGCACATGCAAACAAGTACAAAGTTGGTCCCAGCAAGAGTGGTTGCTGAAAGGGAGGAGCCAAGGTCACATGTTATAGAGACAGGGTGAGAGATAGGTCAAAAAGCAACATGCATTTTAAGGCTGTACATACATATTACACAATTCAAATGTTCAGCCTGCTAAGTTTTGCTCCCTAACTTTGTGTTTTTAAGTCTATATCTCATCTCAGATCTGGGACTAAATATTTAGAATTGAAAATGCTAATCAGACCCAATTCAATTTTGCGACTTAAAGCTGTAAGATAATAGCGCTTTTATTTTGTTTTTAACAGATGTTAAAAGAAATAAGACAAATGTGTTTAACTTAATTGTTGAAGTTTACCTATACATAAATGCTACAATTCCAAAGGAGCCTATTATCACTTCCTTTACCTGTAAATTAAAACTCCAACATTAACCATTACATGTTTTCTATGGGGAAGAAAATATAGCAATTTAAAATCTGTGGAGCTGAAATATTTTTCCTACAGTTGGTGTATAGACTCAGTAATGCATTTTAGTCCCTATAGTAGGGATATTAAGATATAAATTTAGACTTGTATTAGGTGAACATATGTTTCAATAGTACATGCTTGCAGCTAAATGTGAACTGTACAAATTCTAAAATAACATAAAAGACCAACATTTTCACTGTATTTACAATGTTATAGAGATATTAGCATTTGGGAGAATATTTTGTTTTTAGATTTAGGGTCTTATATTCCATACAGCTATGGTCTTTGTGCACAGGTCCTTGTGGGATTGGAAGTGTTTCTAAGAGTTTTAAATCTACTTGTCCCTAAGGCTGGGTACACACGGGAGAAAATGTAACCATTCACAACTAGTGGCACAGTTCACGCGGACCCATAGAGAACCGTGATTTATAAACATACCTGATCGCCTGTGCCCAGTTCTTCCGATTCGGTGAAGGCAGATTCAGCAGGGAAGGGTCACTTAAAGGGTATCACAGTATACCCTTTAAGGAGGTAGCACAAGAGGGTCACTTAAAGGATATCTCCACTGGTAAAATCATTTTCGATACTCAAGGTAAAGGTCTATTCTTCAATAAAACGTTCAGAAACCAGAAACTAAAGTAAGGTACTTTCCCGACCACTCGCTCCTCTGCCCCATCCTCTGACAGGTCCTAACGGACTTAGTACGATATGTGCAAGTGCAATGCATTGCACATAGGATACAGTCTGTCTGAACCTATCAGAGGATGCGGAACGGAGAAGAGCGAGATTGGGTAAGTACCTTACCTTAGTTCCCGGCTCCTGAGCATTTTATTGAAGAACGGGAGGTAAGACACAGCTCCTTTACCTGATGTTCTTCAAAGCAAAGCCCAGTCTAGAGTTCTAGATTGGTGTATCTGTTTGTTTTTTGGGGCATTTTTGAGTAATCCCTAGAAATTCCAGTTCTGCGGAATGTGTTGAATTGAGCAGAACCTAAAAGGACTCGTACAATGGCAATTAACTAACCTAGAAAGTCCCAATTGGCAATTAAGCATCCTGGTAAGTCCCAATTGGCAATTAATTACCCCTAGAAAGTCCCAATTAGCATATGACAGCCAGGTGTTAGGGACCTTCAGAATGCAAGGTGTGGATGTATTGCGGCTAAAACATTCACACCTTGCATTCAAAAGGTCCCTAACACCTGGCTGTCATATGCTAATTGGGACTTTCCAAGGTATATAATTGCCAACAGATTCTTGTACAAGTCATTCTGAATTGAGAAAGCCAGTCGGATGACTAGCGAAACGTCTTCAAGAACTAAACTTCAAGTCCAGTTGATCTGGCTGAATACAACAGATAGACCATGACCTGGATGAATGAGAACCTTCCAAAGCATATATAAAAAATAATAACAAATATGTAAAAGTGATGAGGTGGAACTGGGGGTTTCAAAAAATCAAGGATCTGGTGGAACTTTCAGTAACTGGAAGGGCGAAACTTCAAAATTCAATGAAATTCCCTGTCAAAGTTTAAAAATGAGTGTTGAAAAATATAATATAAGTGTGAAATTTTTTAAAGGAACACTAAACCTGTGATTTTAAGTATATTGCATCTGTTTCTATTATTCACAGGGAGGTAAGAACACTTATTCCCACCTCCCTGTGAATAATACTATGCCATGGACACTGGAACTTACCTTACCGCCGCTCCACTCACAGCTGCTTATGAGGAAGGAACTTCTACCATCTGTGAAAGAAAATGCTCATATAGGAAATGTAAGAACTTTATACCTTTTGAGGTTCTGGCAGTTCCCCTACTCCAATCTATGTCAGGGTAGTTAAAATCCCCCATAACCAAAACATGCCCCATACCAGCAGCCTTCACCAACTGCATATGGAGATTCATTTTCACCTCATCCCTGGCATTTGGCGGCTTATAACATACACCAACAATTAATTTACCCACCTTATTGCTTCCTATACACAGCTCTACCCATATTGTTTTTGCCATATCATTTATGTTCCCATCTATTCCATTTTTTCGATTTGTCTTCAATTCCTGTTTAACATACATACAAACTCCCCCTCCTTTCTTATTAACTCTATTATGTCTAAATAAGGAGTATCCTTCAATATTTACTGTCCAGTCGTGTGAATCATTTAGCCATGTTTCTGCTATACCGATCACATCATACCTTTCGTTTAAATCTATTAGTTCTAGTTCCCCAGTTTTTCCAGCCAGACTTCTTGCATTCGTAAACATACATTTTAGATTATCAATTGATTTACTTCCATACTTGGACATACATGCCTCCTTATCCTCTATGATATCCCCTCCCAGTCTCCTCCCTCCATTGTGTCATAAGCCCCCGATCCCTAACTTCTCTATCTACCCCTGTGTAGTTCAACATACCCTCCTCCCCATACCTAGTTTAAAATCTCCTCCAACCCCCTAGCCATCTTCCCCCCAAAATAGCTGCACCATCATCATTGAGGTGCAATCCATCTCTACTAAAGAGCCTGTAGCCAACAGAAAAGTTCTCTAAAAACCCAAACCCCATCTCCTTACACCACTTTCTTAGCCATGCATTTATACTCTTAAGCTCCCATGGCCTCCCTAGTGTGGCTGCGGTAGTATTTCTGAAATCACTACCCTTGCGGTCCTTACTTTTAACTTGGCCCCTAACTCTCAGAAATCATTTTTAAGGACTTCACCTCCACCTCTAATTTTGTCATTGGCACCAATGTGAACCAAGACCGCCGGGTCACTCCCAGCCCCACCTAATAATCTGTCTACACGATCCACTACATGTCAAACCCTATCACCAGGCAGGCAACACACTGTTCGGCATGTAGGGTCTTGGCAACAGATTACCCTATCTACCCTTCTAATAATGGAGTCCCCTACCACTACCACCTGCCTATCCTTCCTAGCCCCCAGTTCTCCCTCCCTTGTATTGGAGATGGCAGTCCCCTGGGTGCTCAAGGGAAAGGCCCGCTACATACATGCTGCTTCCGAGCCATCGTCCTCCACATCTTCGCCTAAAATGGCAAATTTGTTGGGATCAACCAGCTGGAAAGAAGTGGCCCTATCCTTCTGTCCCCTACTTCCCCTTGTGACCCTTACAAATCTATCTTCCTTTACCACCCTATCTGACCCATTTCCACCCTCCAGTTTACTGGCCCCAGTCAGTACCTGCAATTCCCCCAGATTTGTCAAGCCCTGCAATGCTGAATGTTTCCCCTTTAGATTCTGGACCTCAGATTCCAAATGGGCAACCCACTCACATCTGACACATACATAGGTCCCTTAGTGTGGCTGCTCCAAGATCCCATACATGCGACAGGGTGCACATTACATGGCCCCAACAAAACTGTCCACACTAAACATCAATATACAGCAACAGCAATACACAACAAGAGAAAATAGCAATACACACAAGAGAAACAGCAGTCTTGTTCTTAAACACTTTCTTGTTCTAAACACTTTTGTTTGTTAACGCACCCCTTAAAAACAGACAAACCCCTTTTAAACAGAAAATCCCCTTTCAATGAATCACTCTGGGAGCTGGATCGCTCTGGAGGAAGAACTTATGTGAGGTTCAAAACCAAAGTTTCAACAGTCCTCAGCCAATTTAAACCAATTAGCTACACCCCCATGGGCCCCATCCAATCAGAGAGGGGAAAAGAAATGCCTTTATTTTGTCTCTTACCAGCCTCCACCCTACAGGGAACAATTTAGTTGAACACAAGTATTTATTTTAGAAACCCAGTGCTTTAAGTTTACTTAAACAATTCCTACCACCTTATTCAAGCATTAAGTAGTAAAAAAAAAAAAACCCAAAAAACAAGTGATTAATTACTTACACAGGCACACTCCTATAAATAAATAGTGCTAGGTTAGGCTCCTAGAAATAAATAGTGCTAGGTTGTTCTAGTATCTTACAGTGTGGTCACTGACCATTATGTTCTTTACACATGCTCAGTCCTAAGATACTGCAGGAATTTGTTTCAGTTGGTCACACCCACTAGTAGCCTCTAGCCAATCCTTTTACAGGACAGAGTAGGCAAGGGAGCATGACTGAGATCAGGGGTGTGGCCAGTTACTGTACATACAAACAGTTATTTCATCCAGTTCTTCAAGTGGTAACATTTACTTTAATGCCATTTACTGTATTGCTATTTTACAGTTTATTATAAACAGACCTTTCGTTATTGGTGATAACATAAAAAGTCTAAAAAAGTGAAGCTTGAGGAATTAATAATTGGTTTTCATTCAAATTACTTTGGCATATTAATGGGAGATCTCAAGGACGAACACTCTCTGGCTACATTATTTCAGCAACTTGCCATGATATTGTACGTTTTTATGGCCTCTGAACACAATGATGAAGCTTTGGGGGGGAAAAATGAGCTTGGGGTTGTAAAACTGTTCCTTGTTATTATGAACATTGTAAATTGGTGAAAGGGTCTGATAACTTCCACCTCATTAGTGTTAATTATTTCATAAATTAAAGAGAAACACCATTGTGTTTTTTTGTTTTGGTTGGAATTATTATTTGCTGTCTGGGAAATGTAATTTTTGTTCCGTGTTGGAAAGAAATGTCATTGTATTGCTTGTTACAGGGACCTAATAGTGAATTATTTGGAAAGCTCATTTAAAGGGGAAACCAAAATAGATTTTATTTGGTCGCATTATTATTTCCTCTTGGCGGCCGTATGTTCTCAATTAATAAATTCTGTTTATTACTCTGCAGCATTTCCTATAGGTCTCATGATATCTTTGAATTAGTTCATGCAAAACACAACCAATGTAATGAAAACATGTAAATAATGCATGAGTATATATTTGCATGTATTATATGGCTTTTAATCAGTTTTTTGGTCTTGTCCATAATAACCCTTTAAATTACTTTATATGCCACACAAGCAGGACCCACCTAAACCCAACTTTCGTAATACTTACCTTGCTCCTTGATGCTCCTGAAAGAAGACATTTACTAGAGTGATAGCCATCAATCACAGCCATGATGTTGGTGTCACAGCCATAACAGTGATATCACAGCCATGATGGTGATGTCACAGCTCAAGACGTACAATGGCTGTACAAGTCACATCTTTTGTGGCTGTGCAAGTATGTGAACAATGTGTCAAGGGACCGTCGGACTTCAAGGTAAATATCTTCTTTCAGGAATGCCGCAGAGAATTGAAAAAAGTTTATCAGGGGGGTGAACATGCCGTTTGAGGTGTTAAGACCAGGTACATTTAACTTTACCACTTACCAAGATATTTTCTACAAATTGCACTACTGAGCACTATATCACCCGGTAGCCTGTTGGTAGAAAAAAACCTACAGCTCATTTTTTTGGCCTATCCACAGACTCCTAATGCCAACAAATGATTGTGGTCCAATCTATTTTTCTGTTGAAAAAAATCTATTGAATTATATTGGTCCTGCTAGTAATTCCAGGTGTTATTTCAGGCAGACTGAACAAAATATCACACCAGGTGGTCAGTGCGGCCAAAATATGACCAGGTGGTTAGTCTGGACAAAATATTGACCTGTGTGTGCCCAGCTTAAAACCTATTTGACTTTCTGAAGGAGAAATACATGGTAAAATCAAGGTCGAAAATAAGAAAGTACAAGTCAATACATTTTGGCTAATTCAACAGGCTGAGCAGTTGGTTGACCTGAAATATCTGCATTACCACGTTGGTTCTTGATCCACACAATACTAATTTGTTTATTGACCGTTATTCTGTTTGTTAGGTATTTTGAGCCTGTACAATACATTCAGGGAGATTCAATAAAAGTTGTTATTGTTAAAAATGGTGCTAATTTTGCCCCAACCAATCAGATCTTATTTAACATTTAAAAGCTAACATCTGATTGGTTGGGGCAAAATTAGCACCATTTTTAACAATGAGAACTTTTATTGAATCTGCCTGATTATCTTTTCCTGACTATTTGAATCTGTGAATGAAAGTGATGTATCAATTGTTATTTTCACTTCCCACTTTACTCTCCCCTCCCACTTCCTAAACTAAAACATATTAGACAGGGAGGTGTGACTGTTTGTTTGGGTCTTTAACCCCATTTATTGCCAGGTGGCGAGCCTCATTCACCCACAGGCTGTAACCTAAAACCTTGTGAAAAAGTTGTGCTAACCTATTAAATGTGGGTTAGAGTAACTTTGAGAAAGGATTCACATCAGCTGTGTCGGTTTTTCGCATATTAACGTGGTCGCCTGTCTGGTACGGCTGGAGCGGTTTCCTCCCATCGTTTGTACACTGAAGAGGTTAAATGTAGATCAAGCACAAACTGTTTCTAACAAACATAAACAGATTTTAATGAAAGTCCATAGTTGAGACGATATATATGAAAAAATACCACAAAAAAAACCTCGTTATTATGTCGATTTATAGTGTTTACTTTGCCATTGGTTTCTAACAGAGCGAGATAAACCGTTTTAACTGTGGGAACATTGTCACAATATATTTAATTTAGAGTTTGGCCCTCTGCAACTATTTTCATCTGCAACATGTGTCATTTGCTAAATGAAAACGCACGGGAGCCTGTAAAGTCGTGTCAAACATTTGTACAGGCTGCAAATTGTCAATTACGTTTTGCTTGTCAAGAGATATTTTTCACGTTGGCTATACGGCAAGTGAGCTGTGAGGTAAATCCCGACACTTTAAACCACAATTAACCCTTTCACTCACTGTCACAGAAATGGATCTTCTGTGAAGAGGAGATAAATGTATAATATGAAATCTGCAAATCTGTTTATTCTTCACATAGACCTTTTAGGGGGTTCCATCCGAGGACTTTAAATACCAGAGATTGATTTACATTTTAGAACAGAAGTTGACATATTCTGATCCTTTTTTTTTTTGTAATTATTTATCATATCTGGCAGCCGAGAAATGCACAAGAATGTTCTGTTAAATATATTGTGGAAAACAGCAATGCCCTCGACTGAAGCAAAACTAGAATCGGACATTATTATTATTATTGTAGATTTATATAGCACCAACATCTTCTGCAGTACTTTACAATTACATGTTTACATTCACATCAGGCTCTGCCCTGAAGAGCTTACAATCTAAGCACATTTATTTGATACATACAACCTATTAGTATGTCTTTATGATTGTGGGCAAACCGGAGTGCCTGGAGGAAACCCACGCAAGTACAACATACAAACTCCGTGCAGATGTGTCCAAGGGTGGAATCGAACTCAGGGCTTCAGTGCTGCAAGACATCAGTGTGTTCCTTAGGGGTCCCCGCCTAGTTAATGTTTGTGACTCACTCCCTGCAAACTGGCCCACTCTCTGCAAACTGACATATAGGAAAGCCAACTCAGGTACAGAAAACCAACACACACAGATCAGTATTTGATGTTTGACTCCCACCACCCTTTAGATCACAAGCTGGGTGTCATCAGAACCTTGAAACACAGAGCTGAGAACTTCCCCACTAGCACAGAGGTGAAGGCTAAAGAAATGAAGCATCACAGAGGAGCCCTTAAAACTTGTGGATATCCAGGCTGGGCCTTTGCCAAAAGAAGTATACCAACAGTAAAGGGAAAAAGCAAGAAAGGAGAAAGAACTTGGTCATCCCATATGTAGCAGGGGTCTCCGAGAAATTAAGACAAAATTTTAAAAAAACACTGTATCTCTGTCTGCTTTAAACCGAACAACACACTGAGGCAGCAATTCGGTACATCCGAAAGACCCAATACCGAAACCCAAGATAAGCGACATCATATACGCAGTGCAGTGAAGAATGCTCTGATTTGTATGTGGGGGAGACCAAACAGCAACTGAATCAACGTGGCCCAGCACAGAAGAGCCAATTCCTCAGGTCAGGACTCAGCCGTGTACCTGCATCTTGAGGATAAAGGACAAACCTTTGAAGATTGTAATGTTAACATATTGGCAAAGGAACATGACTGGTTCAAGATAGGTGTCAAGGAGGCCATTTATGTGAAAATAAAGAAACCAAGCCTAAAAAGAGGTGGGGAGGTTCGACACCAACTGTCTGCCATGTACAATGCTGTTTTGACACCTTACTCTGGGCATTCCTATAACACCTCTTAGCCACTATCCAATCACGCCCTTGACACCTGGCTGTGATATGCTGATTGGGTTTTTCCAGGGTACATAATTGCCACAGATTCTTGTGCAAGTCATTCTGAATTGAGAAAGCCAGTCGGATGACTAGCAAGACGTATTCAAGAACGAAACTTCAAGTCCAGTTGATCTAATTGAATGCAACAGATATATTCAAAATAATAATAATAGAAAATATGTATGTGAGTTCGGAAAACCCTAAAGTTCATAGTTTGGGAAGTTCTAAAAAGACAGATTGTGTCCAACTATTGAAGTTCAGGTCGAATTCAAATTCAAGTTCTAGCCCATCTCTAATACATACATGGTCATCTGATGTGCAGCAATTCATCTACTTCAGCTCCTGTCTTCTTCTGGTTTTTCCTGGTAGCGGGCATCAATAATAGCCTTGATGGTTGCTACCAGAGCAGCTGTGTGAGCTTGCA
This sequence comes from Hymenochirus boettgeri, assembly GCA_019447015.1. Classification (NCBI taxonomy): domain Eukaryota; kingdom Metazoa; phylum Chordata; class Amphibia; order Anura; family Pipidae; genus Hymenochirus; species Hymenochirus boettgeri. The sequence goes on along the minus strand of CM033472.1, from coordinate 33,634,878 downwards.
AAGAGCTCATACAGTTTTAAAGAAACTGGGAGCCTGGAGGACAGCGGCCGGTAAGGAAGACGATGGATTGCTGTCTTGAGAGACATAAGATGATCATAAAAGTATTGTGGGTAAACATGCACTTTAAAGTATGGATCAGATTACATTGTGAACAGAGCAGGATTATCCACAAGGCAACCCTAGGCACCCTAGGGCCCAGGAAACTTCTGGGGGCCTAGCTTCAGATGCAGTAACAATATTATAGTTTTTACAATATATTTAGCAAAAAAGGGGGCACTAAATGATGGCCTAGGGCCCCATATGATCTTAGTCCATCTCTGCTTGAGAAACAGCTGAACTTTGACTAATATAAAATATTAGATAGTATTCTTTGAATTTATAATTCAATATATGTATTTATTTTATCTCATGTTGACAATAACCTTGGCATTGAAAGTAGCAATTTTTCTTATGTTAACCTGCCTTAAAAGGTTTATAACAAATATGTTTTGAAATTTCTATGTATTTCATGCAAGTTGATAAGACCTCTTTATGGTTGATAAACATTGGAAAGATGTCAATTAGGCATTTTGATTTACGTAAAGGCTAAAAGGGTTTTTCTGACAGATAGATCAGAAATGGCTGATTAAAACCACGTGGAATTTGCTTTCTACATAAAGTCTAAAGATGAGTGAAACTGGCAAGTTTATTTCGGAACTTTATTAAAGTTCAGAAAATTTGATTCGAACCAAATTGAACTGGAATTTTTTCATTTTTGATCAGAATTTTAATTTTTTTGATATAATTTTAACATTTTCTATTTTTCGATGATAATTTCCGAGTTTCAAAAACATCACTCATCACTAATAAAGACCCCTAAGTAAAACAAAGAGGGTGATATTTACCATAATCTCCCCTCCCGAATTTAATATCAGGTTTGTGTTTGTGAGTAAATCCCGAGTTTTGAAGTCAGCTATTAGCTAGAATTAAATTGCGCTAGATGCAATATTAAATTTGTTGTGCTGGTTGCACGGGCATCTTAAGCAGCCAGTACAATGAAGGAGTTAGCGTGCCTTAAATAGCAACTGTGGTCTCCAAACAAGTTAGGATTACACGAAAGCCTGCAGTATTTTCTTTATTATGAGACAACAATCACATCTCTGGCTTCACACTGTGAGAAATGATATTGAGGTGAATGTTCAAACTTTCTTCTTCCAGTAGGTTGAGTGACATTACCTTACCTCTGCTAGCCCCTCTGCACCGGGGGAGACTTAATGCTGGGGAAAATAGGAAGTCACTGGTGGGGAATTGACAGTTGAGAAGGGCAGAGACTGGTTACATGACTACAAGCTGGTCACATGGCTGAAAACAGGAAGAGTTCAAGCAGGAAGTAATATTGCTGAACCTTTCCAGCAATAACTTCTCACAAATTTTATCTAGAGATGTGATTTAGGTTTTATTTTGAAGGTACGATGGAAGGCTTTATATAATCCTTACTAGTTTGAAAGAATTGGAGACCACAGTTACCCTTTAAACACCAAAAATGTGTGCACCTCCTTCCCGTAAATGAGCCCCATACATCTTTGTGGAATAAGCCAGTGGAGCCTCTTCCTCCATACAAGGGAAGCAGGAACTGCACATTGGAGAGCCAACCTATCCTTTCCCCTTGGATAAACACGTTGAGCGTGCCTGTTACCCACAGCGTGAGGGTTTAGAAAAGTAATTGAAAAGGTTTGCTGTAGTGAGAGATTTTGCACTGATAGATCCTAAAAGGCGAGAAATAATTGTTTTAATAAACAGTTTCTTGTTTCTACAGCGGATTAAAACATTTCTTCATCACCTTTTAATGACTGTGATCCCAACAAGAGCTCTGCCTTTTTCATTATCACTCAAGCTTGTTTTGTAGTGCTCTGCACATGATTTATTCAGGCAGAATTAGCTTCTTTTTTTTTTGTCTTTATTAATTCAATGAGAGATCAGTGTCATGTCATGTAAAAAGGTTTCCATTCAAGGTAGCCTGCCTGTCTGGTGATATTTCATTTAATACAACATTGGGTTCCGGTGTAGAGAACGGCACAAAGTGCATTGTTACAAAAAGTACTGTTGTGTGTTCTTGCACTTACAGTAGTTTAACATTATCACAGAATATTTAAAAGACAGCTATACACCAAAAACATTTTTGGAAAAAGTTATATTTTACAATAATTTAACCAAACAGAGTCATAATGAACTTTGTCTATTTCTTGTGCATTAGTTAATAAACTTGTTTTTGGAGCTCCAGTCCTCCAGTCTGATGGGGCTTTTGGCTCTGCAGCCAGACACATTTCCACACACAGGGCACCCTAGTGGTAGGGGGGTATCCCACACACCTGGCTCATTTAGTCACAGCTTGTGTTAGCTGCCATGCTTTCCTATAGGACAATTTGTTTTTACTATAGGCTCTTTGCTATCCTACTGGCACATTCATGGATATGGGGTGAATTGGTCAGTGGGCATTGAAAGTTGTTGAGGGCTATACTGTACATGAAAAGGATTTAAAGATGTCCCATAATAGGTGTAAAAATACACAAAACTTGGGATCAAAGCCTTTCGGTAAATTAAGAATTAGTATTTTGTGCTATGATTATTCGATTATTTAGAATTGTAATGGAGTTGTGATGACTCTGGGCATCTGGTATCAGCTAACATTTGATATGCAGACCTGGCTTACAACATTGTGCACACCCTTTACGTGGCATCACTGCACAGCAGCAAGGTCAGGACTATGCCTAAAAACATTCTGATGGCAGCAGTGTACTCTGTTAAGTAGCATAGCCTATGCACAGAAAGACTAATGTCTCCCAATAGACAGAGCACATACAACAAGCTTTGTCCCACCTCTCACTTTGCTGTGGTTGCTGGGAAATTTATGAGATCGGACATTTACGACCGAACGTTCGTTAATTAACAACTGTTCAATCATAGAATACCGTGCGGTAATAAACTACCGCAATGGTATTCTATGGGGATCATAAATCTAGGATTTCATTAACATGGATTTACAATCGGTATCGTAAGTTTACGATCTCTATCAAAAATTTACGATTGTTAAACTGATCGTTAATCTCTGATCGGTTTAACAATTGTAAATTTATGATACTGATCGTTAAAATCACAGTATTGTTAAAAAGCGATATCACGGCTTTATAAATATGGCCCTTTATTTTTTGCTAGGAACAGCTGAATATTTTGTATTGCCTCTGGAGGGATGTGTTCAATTCATGGTGACTGGTAAATAAACTGTGGGTTTACAGCTTTCAAAGTCTGATAAGGGACTTCTAGCTATAGAAAACTTTATCAGGGAGATTCAATAAAAGTACTTATCGTTAAAAATGGTGCTAATTTTGCCCCAACCAATCAGGTGTTAGCTTTCAAATGTTAAATAATATCTGATTGGTTGGGGCAAAATTGTCTCTATTGTGTATAGAGACAATGAATAATTGGGCCAGGGGGTGCGGCTCTTTGAAGGCTACATGGGCTGCGAGTTGTACTGGCAACATAATGGAAACATTCTTAGTTATAGAATCTTTTTCTCACATGTACGTAAAAACAAATTATTAGCGAAGACTCATACAATGTATAGGTCAATGTAAAGCTTTCATATTAGGATTAAAAAAAAGTTCTCCTTCCAATATCACCCCAGTATAAATATTGTCCCTAGTGAGATGAATATAATATAATAAAGGGGAGAAAGACATTACTTGTTTGTCACTTTGTGACCTCTACAAGGGAACAAACTATCATTACAGAGTTCTAAACCTTCCTTCTAGTTGGACTACCTATAGATATATATAGCAATGTCTATTGAACTGGCTGGCAGACTGGCTATTGGAATTCACACACAGGGGCGTAACAGCAGGGGGAGGCCCCCGCGATATTGGAGGCTGAGCTCCTGCCCTTCCCCCTTCCACAATCAGCTGTTTTTAAACAGCTAATTGTGCATATGAAGGAAACATACACGTGATCAGCTCTTTAAAAGATGGGACCGAAACTTCTGGTTCAGTTCTGGAAGTTTGGGTGTCTTCTAAACAGTTGATGACGCATACGTTTCCTTCATATGCGTGATCAGCTGTATAAAAACAGCTGATCATGGAGGTTTTGGCGGGCCCTCTTACTGTCCGGGGGGCCCATGGTCACAGGGGTGGCATGGGCGGTATTTAGGCCACCCTTTACACACACCAGCAATATACAGCATTGTCTATGCTCCCCTACCATAACAGTCACCTCTCATTAACACTCCAGCACACTGACAAATGGTTGCTTGAACAAATGTTTTCACAGCCAGGGGGCTTAGAAGGGGAAGCAGAGGAGGAAATGTACACGAAGCTTTAAATACAAAACATACAAAACAGAACACAATATTAAACATCACATAAATAAATTAAATTGTAAAATTTCTCATTTGCTTTAAATAAAGTCTTAGTTTCCCTTTAAGTTACATTTTCCCATAATGTTTCACTTTTGCAATAATGTTGCCTGTTTAGCCCCTAGGTTGCAGAGCAGACTGTGCTTAAAAAACCATCTTAGTTTAGTTCAATGCATATTGATGTTAAACAATAAACATAAAAATAAGCAAAATCCAAATGCTCGGAACAGGATAGCATGCCTTATATAAATCAGTCAGCTTACCATCCAAACAATTTATGGGGTTTTAAGGCTACGTTAACTGCATTCTCTACATTTTATGTTTGCTTTGTTGTTTTTGTGTTATTAAATTGGTATTAGAAAAAGCACTTTAGGGAATATTTTGTTTAATAGATATTTATCGATCTGTTTAGAAACAACACAAACTCCACCCTAGATATATTAGTTTATAAAAGTACGTCTTCATAGCAATTAATATGAATGCTCTCTCCGTTTGGCATCTTCTGTTATAAAGAATATATGTTTTGTTGCTATGCAATATATAATATGTTGTATGATATTTTACTATTATGGTTGTCAAATAAAGCTGTGACCCCATTTTCTATGTCCTATGCATCTTGCAAGCTATGTCCTGCTATTATCATTTTGGATTACACATATTTATTATGATTTCTTTCATTTTTTAATTCTTCAACTCTCTACGCTCTCACCATGATTTTTCTGCTTAATGTGCCCCAACCAATAAGATGTAGATGTTAAATGTTAAATAAGATCTGATTGGTTGAGGCAAAATTTGCACCATTTTTAATGATAAGCAGACTCACCGATTAGCGCGACTTAACCTCCATAAATTTGCCCAGTGCCTCAGGGTAAATTGGTCCCAAGAACTTTTATTGAATAACCCTGTAGGTTTCATGAACACTGCGATATTTAAGTATCGTCTTAAAGGATGAAATATTCCTCCGTACCTCTCCCCTAAAAGCAGAAAGGGTGAGGACCTAAAACCCCTGGGTTTGTAGTAGATCCCCCTTGCCAAGGCTCCTCCCATCTGGCGCCAGATGCCACTACAAGCGGATCTTTGGAGTTTTGGTATGGTGACTTTGTGAAAACCCCAAAGTGGGAACCCAGGGCCACATCTACCATTAGGCAGAGTGAGACACTTGTCTCAGGTGGCACCCTTGCACTGAACAAGAAAAGTGGCAGACAGGCAACAGTGGTTTGTTTAGCTTTAGTTAGTTTGTGAGGCTATGTTAGACAAGTTAGGCCCAGCTGAAAGAGTCTACCTTGACGTGGTGGCAGGCTTACAAATATTTTGGCCAAAATCTTTTATACTACAGAAAGTAGTATTTCAAATTTACTTTGAAAATAAAGAAACCAAGCCTAAATGGAGGTGGGGGGGTTCGGCACCAACTGTCTGCCATGTACAACAATGCTGTTTTGACACCTTAGTCTGGGCGTTCCTATAACAACTCTTAACCACTATGCAATCCCACCCTTAACACTTGGCTATGATATGCTAATTGGGATTTTCCAGGGTACATAATTGCCACAGATTCTTGTACAAGTCATTCTGAATTGAGAAAGCCAGTCGGATGACTAGCGAAACGTCTTCAAGAACTAAACTTCAAGTCCAGTTGATCTAATTGAATACAACAGATATTCATGTTCATACCAACTCCAATATATGTCATGTTTAGTATCATTCTATTGGGTAAAATTAGTTAAGGACAACCAGGGCACTATTGGGAATGTGGCATGTATGGTACACGGATTATGGACTAGAGGGAAATTGGAGTTTCAAAGTTCCCTCCAAAAATAGGTACCACTCTTTGGGGGCAGAAACAAGCCCCGGTTTCAGGAAAAGGGATAAATTGGGAGCATGGTCTCAGCTCAGGAGTTTGTCATACCATCTTAAGGAACATCTAGCCAATCTGATGGACCATATATTGGCTTCCATCAGGGACTTTGGATATTTGGACTTTGTCACTCTTTTTCCACATTGGATTTACAAAATTCACGGACTTTTCAGACACCATATATATCTAAGTATTCATTCTTTTATCCCCTTCTACCCTCACCTGTGTGTTACCGTTAATGTTCAGTAAGTTAATTTAGTTTTTCTGTATATTTTTTATGCACTCTTTTGTCAACTTTTAATAAATGATATAAAATCATTTATAGGCTATATCCCAAAACGAACCTGTGTCTCTGAAGTTAGGCTACTATAGAAGAAGTATTGTTTAGATATATATATATATATATATATAAAACTGTGTATAGAAGCAATAGATGCGGATAACCCTTTTTCTTGCAGGATTGTGATAGTTTAAGGGGGTGTGGATAACCCAATAGATATATTTAGTAGGTCCTTCCCCTATTTTTAGGAAGGTGGTGGCAGCAAGTATATAGATGTTAAGAAATATTGTGTGATATATCAGTTTTGTTCACTAACCCCTCCTTGTCCGTTCTGTTTTATTCACCTGTCTGTTACTTGCAGTGCGTTTTACCGGTAACTGATAGGTGGGTAAGCGTCACGGAGAGGATGGTTTGTGACAGGCCCTTCATGTGATTGAGTTTGATCTAGTCCAACCTACTCAGCAATACCGACATTTCCCAACAGTTCATCTAGAAGAAGATAAAAAAAAATATGAAGGTGGAAAAATCATCCTGACATCCAACTTCATCTATAAACAATGATTTATACCCAGTGACCATATTCCCACACAAGTGCCTTCTCCCTTAATTCCATAGCCCTCTTTATACAAGGCAATATATTGCTGGCTCTAGGTGTTACTGCCTGGCACTGCTTGTTACATTCAACTTTCTTATCCACCAAAACTCCAGGATCCTTTCCCAACAGATTCACTGAACACAGAGCCATTCGGAGTATAAGCAGCACAAGATGCATCGCTTTACATTTATCAACCCCTTCTGTTATATAGTTATATAGTGGATAATGCACCCCTTCTGTAAATTATATAGTGGATAATGCACCCCTTCTGTAAATTATATAGTGGATAATGCACCCCTTCTGTAAATGATATAGTGGATAATGCACCCCTTCTATAATTATATATGGTAACTGCACCCCTTCTGTAAATTATATAGTGGATAATGCACCCCTTCTGTAAATTATTAGTGGAATATGCACCCCTTCTTAAATTATATAGTGGATAATGCACCCCTTCTGTAAATTAATATATGGATAATGCACCCCTTCTGTAAATAATATTGGATAATGCACCCCTTCTGTAAATATATAGTGGTAATGCACCCCTTCTGTAAATTATATAGTGGATAATGCACCCCTTCTGTAAATTATATAGCGGATAATGCACCCCTTCTGTAAATTATATAGTGGATATGCACCCCTTCTGTAAATTATATAGTGGATAATGCACCCCTTCTGTAAATGATATAGTGATAATGCACCCCTTCTGTAAATGATATAGTGGATAATGCACCCCTTCTGTAAATATATAGTGGATAATGCACCCCTTCTGTAAATGATATATGTGGTATGCAACACCCTTCTGTAAATTATATAGTGGATAATGCACCCCTTCTGTAAATTATATAGTGGATAATGCACCCCTTCTGTAAATTATATAGTGGATAATGCACCCCTTCTGTAAATTATATAGTGGATAATGCACCCTTCTGTAATGATTAGTGGTAATGCACCCCTTCTGTAAATTAATATAGTGGATAATGCACCCCTTCTGTAATTATATAGTGGATAATGCACCCCTTCTGTAAATTATATATGGATATGCACCCCTTCTGTAAATTATATAGTGATAATGCACCCCTTCTGTAAATATAAGTGAATAATGCACCCCTTCTGTAAATATATAGTGGATATGCACCCCTTCTGTAATATATAGTGGATAATGCACCCCTTCTGTAAATATATATAGTGGTATATGCAACACCCTTCTGTAAATTATATAGTGGATAATGCACCCTTCTGTAATTATATATGGATAATGCACCCCTTCTGTAAATAATAGTATTAATGCACCCCTTCTGAAATTATATAGTGGATAATGCACCCCTTCTGTAAATTATATAGTGGATAATGCACCCCTTCTGTAAATTATATAGTGGATAATGCACCCCTTCTGTAAATTATAAGGATCATAGAAATATCTGAGTTGTGTACATATAAAGGTACAAGGCCACAGGCCAACATATTGGAAAACTCAGAGTGGCATTCATGTGTTTTAAGGAGATACGTATCCTCTACCATAAATTATAAGGATATTAAAGTCACAGTAGGAGTTCCATATAAAGGTACAAGGACAGAGGCTGATTAATAAAGGTCAGGAAACCCTTAATACCACTCATTTATAATAAGGGATAAACAGCCTCACTCATCCAACGTTGGGGGGCTAAAATCCTGTCTTAAAGACACGTTCACCCTATTAATATAGGTCGACAGTTTCATACACACAGATACAGACCCCTGGTATATAATGTATTTCACTCCAGCCTGTACATAGAGATTTAACCCTTGCAAATCACCAACTCCTTTTCTGCATTAGAATCCAAATTCAGTCTGGTCCCATTTATTCAGTATTGGTGTAACTTGTCCTATGATTTCTATAGATATATCCAGGTTTATATTAAGATCTACCATATGGACATTATGGAAGGAAAGTCCATTGATATCTGTCCATCTGTCTCTCACATTACTGGAGACCAACCAAACCCCATTAACTGGTCCAGGATTTAATGCCATCTTGTAAAATAAAGATTAAAATCCTCCCCCCTTATGGGAATAAATACAACTACAACTCCCAGCATCCCCGGTCAGCACTCTGCTGTTGTAGAATGTTTGGGAATTTTAGATTTCAATCATTTGGAAGTTCACATACCTGCTGTAGTTACCTACAAACCTCGTCATGTGGTAGATTGGTATTACCTTCCGTAGAACCTTCCACGTCCCATAGAATGATCATTAGACAGAGGGATTTCTATTTCCATGCAGACACTTGCTCTGGTAGGAATATGCTCAGTGCAATAGGATGTAACTGCAGGTGCTGGCAGAAATTGTTACTTTGTTTAATGGGAGGTTCTTAGGATGAGGCCACACTGCAACGCATAGGAATCGCACACAAAATTGCGAGCGTTATCGCACGCGATTGTGTGCGCTTTTCTTGTGCGTTCACGTTTTGCGCATGCGTTTTCGCCATTTCGCATTATGGAAACGCTGCGTTAACGCACCAAAAAATGGTGAACACATGCGTTACCAAAACGCGAACAGACACGCAATTGCATGCGCATCAGAAATCGCAGGAATTTTCTCGTTCCCGCGATTTCCATTTTACCAAAAATCGCAGTGCGCAATCGCCCTTACTTTGCTGGTTCCGACCTCTACTAGTAAAATAGAGGTCACAGAACTTTATCCCCTTCCATTCAACTCCCTCCAGCATTAACTGTCTGTTTTTTACCCAGTGATCTCTGCAAAACCTACTCAGGCACTATGAGAGTTATAGTTGTACATAGCTGCCTGTATTCCTATCTACAGTGACATCCTGTATAAGATCCCAATGACATTAGAGCTGTTGATTATCTATAACTCTAAATGTACCCAGCCAAAATCACACTAGGCAGACTTTAGATAGATTAGACATTTGTTGGTCTAATCTAATATCTATCTGGTGCTTTTCCAGGGGTGCGGTTCTAACCTTACGATGTTCCTGCGACATCCCATTCATTTTGGTGACATCTTGGGAATGTGGGAAGGAGCTGCAGTTCAAACAACTTTTGCATTAAGGTAACATTGCCCTTTATCTGCCATAGTGTGATAGTGTGAGGGACCATGGACACTGCACATTGTCTTGGATTGATGAGAAAAGTTTTTTCTATTCACAAACTAATTCTGCTTCCCGAAACCAACCGCCAGCTGATTTAAACTCAGCTGGCGGTTTCCCGGAATGTGACCAAGAAAGCAAGTAACCGGCGGGTACCCGACCCGATGCAGGACCCAAACTGGTTTACCTTTTGCAAAACACCAGTTTCTTATTCAAATGTGCAGAAATAGCTATTTTGCAGACTTTGATGCCAACTTGCATGCCCAGACCATGCTTTAGTTGTAGTTTGAGTTTCCATCTGGAGTGCCAAGGAATTGGGGGTTACTGTATGGGATTACTGTCCATTTAAAGGGCAACTAATGCCTCAAAACCATACAGAATCAGAAGGCAGTAGTGGTCACATTTTCTACCCTCGGTTTGTACTCGAGTCAATCACTTTTACTCCTTTTTTCAGGTAAAAATAGGTACCTCGGTTTATACTTGGGTCAGTTTATATTCGAGTATATACAGTAAAAACACACATGGGAGTGTAACCCTTGCCCCTTTAGAGCTATATGTAACATTTTGCAAGCACCAAGGATCCAAGAGCTTGGTAGCTAGTCACAATCACAGCTCTTACTCACTGGTCACAGAGCTACGAACCTACCCTGGACCACGACTCCCTCCACTTCCGCCTCTCTCTACGTGCTGTGACAGTGCAGCAGCCGGCAGGTTCAGCTAAACACTTTAAAATAAAACTGTAGGTGCATAGTTACTAACATTTCTAAACAACTTCTAGGGACACAAAATTGTGGGAAGTGCGTGACTGGGCAGTACATTTAAGGTATAATTTTGTTCCCACCTACCTGTGAATAATAAAACTCATCCCATGCAGGGCGGCTGGGTCTCACACAAGACTTCTAAACAGATGACTGTTGAGCTTTCCTGATCTGCTTCCTATCTTTATCATTGACGCACATGCGCATAAGACGGGAGGCAGGTTGGGACAGCATGCCATCTGCTATTTAGAAGCCGTCAGTGTCGCGCTGGCAGGTAAGTTTAACCCTGAATAAACTTTCCTACTTCCCTGTGAATTATAGATCCAGCTATAAGGTAAATGACACCTTGTAGAAGTTCCATATTATTGCAGGGGACACCTATGGTTAATGCACCATTGACACGTCTCCCCCCCCCCCCCCCCCCACACACACACACTCCATGTTATGGCTCCCAAGCTGGTACTACAGTAAGTACAATGTCATTGTTTCTATTTTCTAGACCCTCAATAAAAAAAAAACTACTGGTGTTACCCAAACAGAGATCACACAGAGTAAGTAAGACAGTTATACAAACATAGAAAAGATAATCAATGCACATTCCTAGGCCCCATACAATATCATATTATCTGCTCACTGGCATACTTTATAAACAGAGGGGTTTTAGTATACATTACTGTGATCACATGAATGAAAAGCCTTCCAACCACGTCAAGGTAACCCCAGTCTGGAAGGTCCTAACGTCTAACCTTTTCAATTTCTTTTACTTCAATTACGATTAGCAAACTTTTGCATTTCTCATTCTTATACACTGGATCCATTTAACAGGATCCAGTGTATAAGAATGAGAAATGCAAAAGTTTGCTAATCGTAATTGAAGTAAAAGAAATTGAAAAGGTTAGACGTTAGGACCTTCCAGACTGGGGTTACCTTGACGTGGTTGGAAGGCTTTTCATTCATGTGATCACAGTAATGTATACTAAAACCCCTCTGTTTATAAAGTATGCCAGTGAGCAGATAATATGATATTGTATGGGGCCTAGGAATGTGCATTGATTATCTTTTCTATGTTTGTATAAATGTTTGACCAGATCAGTAGCACTTCCACTAAATGTAGTTGTAAATTAGCCTAATTGGAGTGCTTCCACAATTCTTGTATTGTAAGTAAGACAGTTAACATATTTATTGACAGGGATATTTCATACAATAAAATATCCTGCAACATAAACCATACAATAATAACTAATACAAAATAATCCTATGAGATGGACAACAGTGACATTGAGATAGATCCATCTTTGCTGCAAACCCTATGTCTTACTATACAGACATGTGCATACACAGGTATCTCAACCCTCCCGGACTTGAGTCTCCTCCCCAGTCATGCCCCCTTTTGGTGACCATGCCCGGGAATGACCCTAAACCCTCCTCCCACCACCCCTGGAATGCTGGCCCCACCTCTGCGTGACATCACTCCCCACTCCTACGTGACGTCACACCCCCTTTCCCACCCTGCCCGGAAGCTTGAAAGGGCTGGGTGGGATGTCTGGCATACACATAATAGGCCACATCTAGTACTGGTTGAGATAAAGTAGAAAGAAAGACATGTCATATGTAGGCTTCATTCTGCAATATGGAATTGGATCTATATTTGCAAATTCCGCACTTGGCTTCTGTTACACATATATTGCCCATGTAAGGCGATAGTAAAATGGAGTTTCCCTAATTGCTCTAGAGACTCTCAGCCTTACCCAAATTATATGCACAAGACTCTTATTTATAAGGAGTGGGCCCTCGCATATGTTGGGGGCAGGGTTTCGCTGCCAAATGAAGACAGTTTGGCAATCCAATAAATTCTATAAATAAATAATGAACACCCCCTTCAAATGTATTAAGAGTTGCACAATCATAATTAGGAACGTGTTGTGTTTTATGCATTAAAAGTCACAATGTATATAGGTTTATCTGTAATTGAAATGTTCTAACAAAGCATTAGAGAGTGTGAAGGGATGAAGTGCAAGCCTAACTGAAGTAGGTAATGATCAGTGTCTGAAAATGTGTAACCAGTGACGCTGTACACCAGCATTATCTTGCCTTTTCTGGGATGACGCTTGTGTGGTGGTAGGGGATGCCTCAGGCGCTCCTCAATCAGTGGCGAGTTCCTACCTAGAAATGTGCAAGGAGACACTGCATAGGTTCTCCTCTTCTCCCCACTTGGCTGGACCTTCTAGGAGGGCCTGGCAGTCCGTCTCATTACTTTTTGGAGAGAGACGCTGTCCATTAGGTTCTCCTCCTTTAGGAGGGCCTGACAGACCGATTCAACTCTTAAGGAAGAGAGCCGCTGCCTATTAGGTTCTTCTCCCTTAGGAGGGCCTGGCAGCCCGACTCAACTCTTAAGGGAGAGAGCCGCTGCCTATTAGTAGGTTCTCCTCCTAGCATTGCCCCCACTTGGCTGGACCTTGAGGGAGGGCCTGCCAGACCGACTCAGCTCCTCAACTCTTAAGAAAGAAAGCCGCTGCCCATTAGGTTCTCCTCCCTCTTTTTTTTTTTTGCTATTTTTTTTTCTGCCTTTTTTTTTTTTGCTTTTTTTTGGTCCTTTTTGTGGGGACTTTTTTTTTGGGGGGGGGGCTTTTATCATTTTAGGCTGAGCCAGTAGAGGAAGAGGATATACCTCATCTATTGAGAACAACTCGCCACTACCTGATTTCAGATGGAGGAGAGGATGGCCCCATAAGATAACAGGGAATCCAGTGGAGGTAATACCTATCACCATGAGTGTGTCACCCCAGAAAGGCTAAGACAAGGCCCTAATTACACACTTACAGATGTTACATGTGATCTACTTCAGTTGGCCCTAAACTGTGTCAGTCCATAGTTTGGCTCCTGGAAAGATTGGGAAATTGAGTTGTTGTGTGTCAATGGTTCCGTGGGTCTTGTGACGGGCCTGGGGCAGTCTGCACCCAGGCCACTAACGGCTGGTGGTGAGTTACTCTTTTGTAAGGGATTGTTTTATATCTCACCCAGCCAGAAATTGGTTAAGTTATAGGAGGGGTTATTAGCACCAGTGGGTTTTGTGTATATAGTCATTTGTTGTCAGTGTGGCTGATAATGATAATTATATTACTGAGACAACTTGTGCTTAATAAAATAACAAATTTTGGGGAAAATGTTACAAGAAAGGCACCAACAATTGGTGGTAGGCGTATATTGTGTTATGATGTCACTCAACGTGTTACCTTTAAATATCTATACTTGTGGAGTCCAAAGCATTTGTTACTTTATGCAGGTACGGACTAACTTAATCATAGACCTTAACCTAACCTAACCTTAAATCTATGCCCTAACCCAACCTAACCACAAACCTTAACCCTAAACCCAAATCTAACAACAAGGGCCAGACTTAGGATTAGTAGCACCCTGTGCAAGATTTGTTACTGGGGCCTAGCACCCCCTCCAAAACACCCTCATGGCACACACCATACACTGCTGAATGCTGCTTGCAGTGCGCGCTTGTATATATTGTGCATGCATCATTACTTAACACTTAACAGACTAAATACACAGAGAAAAAAACCACACATTCATCTTAAGTTAAGCTTATGTGTGTTGGGGCTATATCTTTGGGGTGGTACTGATACCAACATTTGATCTGCAGGACCATAACTGGGGGGCTGTGGCACTGATGCATAAGTGTGGCCTACAGGTCCATGACCTATGACTCCCGTCTGGCGCCCCCCTGGTAATGCAACCTGTGTGGCCGCACAGGTCGCCTATATCATAGACAGGCCCTGCTAACCACGAACCTTAAAGGAGTAGTAAAGCCCATTCCAGCTAAGAGTTGAAAGAAAGGGTTATCATAAACTAATTAAAAAGCCTCTTATATTCCTTTTTCACTTCTGCACTGAGCAATAAATCTTTAAAGTTCACGGAGCACAACTTCAGTTTCCACTTCTTCCTAGTTTGCAGGAATCCTTGCTCTCACAGACCCGGCGACTTTAGTGGGCGTGGCAAGGATTAAAAAAACAGAATGCGAAATACTTTGTTTCAGATGCGCGCCCCCGTGACCCGAGAAGAATTTTGACAGCTGTTTTGCTACTCCGCTCGGCTCTGCTGTCTTTTCAGAAACTGACAGTTAACTTGGAAAAGGCTGGTTTGTGTGCTGGGGAGGTATAGTGCCTGTGCTTGGGGGGTGATGTCTAGGAGGGGCAGTAAGGGTATGGTGCCTGTGCTTGGGGGGAGATGGCAAGGTAGAGCTGTGAGGGTGTGGTGGTTGTGCTTGGGCGGAGATGGCAAGGGGTTGCAGTGAGGGTATGGTGCCTGTGGTTGGAGGAAGATGGCAAGGGATTGCAGTAAGGATATATTGCCTGTGCTTTATAATGAATAATATACCCCTACTACCCCCTTAATTTATACAGATATTAGAAATCAAAGAGGATTTGCAATATGCTTGTGAAGGTTCTCATTCATCCAGGTTATTGTATATCTGACAGCCAAGTGTTAGGGACCTTCTGAATGCAAGGCATGATTGAATTGCGGCTAAGATGTGTTATAGGAACTGCCCAGGGTAAGGTGTCAAAACAGCATTGTACATGGCAGACAGTTGGTGTCGAACCCCCCCCACCTCTATTCAGGCTTGGTTTATTTTCACATAAATGGCCTCCTTGAACCAGTCAAGTTCCTTTGCTAATATGTTGACATTCCAATCTTAAAAGGTATGTCCTTTTCTCTTAAGATGCAGGTACACGGCTGAGTCCTGACCTGAGAAATTGACTCTGTGCTGGGCCATACGTTGGAGCAGTTGCTGTTTGGTCTCCCACACATACAAATCTGAGCACTCACTGCACTGCGTATATGATGTCCCTTTTCTTGTGTTTGGGTAATGTTTTTTTTTTAAAGCAGACAGGGATATATTTTTTTGAAAATTCTTTATTTCTTGGAGACCCCTGATATACATGGAATGACCTTGTTCTTTCTCCTGTCTTGCTTTTCCCCTTCACTGTTGGTATTCGTGTTGGCCCAGTCTGCATACCCACAAGTTTTAAGGGCTCCTCTGAGATGTTTTATTTCTTTAGCCTTTGCCTCTGTGCTAGTGGGGATGTTCTCTGCTCTGTGTTGCAGGGTTCTGATGACACCCAGCTTGTTAAAGGGTCTAATATCCGTATAACTAAAGGGGCATCATAGGGGGTTTATTATTATGCGCTTTGAGTCCTTTTGGAGAAAGGAGCTTTACAAATGTTGTTTTATATTATATTATTCATTATAATGCCACCCTTGCCATCACCCCCCCCTAGCACAGGCACCATACCCTCACTGTCCCTCTTTCTATCTCCTCCCCAAGCACAGATATGATACCCTCACTGCCCCTCCTTGCCATTTACACCCTCAAGCACAGGCCCCCTACCCTCACTGCCCCTCTTGTCATCTCCCCTCAAGCACAGGCCCCCTACCCTCACTGCCCCTCAAGCACAGGCCCCCTACCCTCACTGCCCCTCTTTCTATCTCCTCCCCAAGCACAGACATCATATCCTCACTGCCCCTCCTTGCCATTTACACCCCCAAGCACAGGCACCATACCCTCACTGCCCCTCCTTGCCATTTACACCCCCAAGCACAGGCACCATACCCTCACTGCTCCTCCTTCCCATTTACACCCCCAACACAGGCACCATACCCTCACTGCCCCCCTTGCCATCTCGCCCCAAGCACAAGCACCAAACCCCGACTGCCCCTCCTAGAGATCACCCCCCCAAGCACAGGCACTATAACTCCCCAGCACACAAAATCAGCCCTTTCCAAGTTAACAGGCAGTTTCTGAAAAGACAGCAGAGCCGAGCAGAGTAGCTGTAAAAAGTCCTCTCAGGTCACAGGGGCATGCATCTGAGACAAGCAGCCAGATGGTGCCAGAGGCGCATCGGCTGATAATGGAGTTAAGACATGTTAACACGTAGACACATTAACCAATTGCACTGAAGAGCCCATAGCTCCTCTCTGTGCATCGCCCTGAAAGTACTTTGCTTTCTGTTTTCTTTCATCCTTGCCATGCCCCCTTAAGTCACCAGGTCTGTAAGAGCAAGGATTTCTGTAAACCAGGAAGAAGTGGGGGCTAAACTGTGGTCCGTGAACTTCAAAGATTTATTGCTCAGTGCAGAAGTGAAAAAGGAATGTAAGAGGCTTTTTAATTAGTTTTCTTATGATAACCCTTTCTTTCAAACCTTTGCTGGAAAGGGCTTTACTACTCTACTTTATTTACTAGCATATAGAAACACCTTAGGCATGCTTTCCCTGTCGACAAGCCACAACACCCACTACCCTCAGTGGGGTAGTGAGATGCTGTCTCAAGGGGAGAGCAGTTATCATATATTTTAGCTCAAGAGTCATAAAGCATGGATCCTTTATCAGAATCTGGCTGGTACCCCAAATTGATTGGGAGTGTACGACCCTAGATAAGTATTAAGGAAGTAACTGGAAACTTCCTTAATACTTTAAACAAATGAGGTTGATGAAAAAGTAGCATTGGTGAGGAATGGCTAATCCCTTTAACTCTGAGTAAAGGAGGATAATAGAAATAGATAAAGAATATAGATGTGGGCCCATTACATACATCGGCACATATCTATATAGTTAGACTAACAGTTGGGTGTTACTTTGGTCTCCCCCACTGTTTTCTTCCCTTTCCCTTCCCCTTTTCTCTGTTTGCTGCTGGATCTTTCGAATTCCTGTAGATCCCATAGACCTTCAATCCCCATAGATCTCCTCTTTATTGTAGAAACCTAGAAAGACCAAACATCAAGAGTTAAAGGAAGAAATATTTAGCAGGATTCAAATTTAAACATTGCAGTTCTCACATTTATCTCTAAATCACTGAAATAATAATAATAGCATTAACATTTTAATATCAATTCTACCATAGAATTGTTACACTATGTGAGGGATTGATGATTGGTTAGAGTTGTGGATGGGAAAACTAGGTGGCCTAGGACCTCATGTATTGTACAGATCCAAGCATCATACTGAAAGGCTGTGGAGAAGTGGAAGGTAAGAGCTGTGGGCGAGTGGAAGGTAATTCTGGTGGGAAATATTCACAGAAATAGAAGGTGGGTCTATAAATTCTAATCTATTCTAGGAACTGCTAAATATATCTCCCTTATCTGTATCCTTATGGGACCAATTTGTCCAATAGATTCTTTTTATTTTTATGTTTGCAAGATTAGTGTTAGCCCAGAGATGGAGCCAAACTCTACATGGATCAAAGCAAACAGAGGAGGAAGGGGGAGAGCTGCCCACAGCAGGGAGAAACTTTACAAGGGGAGAGCAGGTAACAGAGACATTTTTAACAATCTCAGTGAATGAAAGCATACAGGAAAAAGGGGGGGGGGCTTCAGGGGAGAACAGAGAGTGTATGACTAGGAGAAAGGTTTACCTGGGAAACTCAGTGCTGCACCAACACTATTTTGAGCCCAGCAGATAAGCAGGGTATATTCATAAGGTACTGCTGATTGCACAGGAGTGTGCCACACCTCCCAGATAACATCACTGGAAGAGAGGGATCCTAGTATGGGCAAAGGAAGTGCCCATAAGAACATGGCTGCTTGCAGTACCTGAGAAATGGAGGAGCAAATGGATACAAAATCCATAGGGTTTAAATAAGATAGTATGACCAACAGAATGCCAAAGTGGAAGTTCTTCAGGAAGTTCAGCCATCTCTATTTATGACCATTGAACCGTTTGGTTCACATGACTCTGAAACCTGTGCAGGGGAGCCCAGAGCAGAGCAATATATGGGGGTCCAGAGAAAAGACGCAGACTAGCAGCTAACAAGGTGTGCGAGTCTCATAGGGGATTAAAACAATGGGAGCCAAGAGGCAGACATCAGAATAGGTGTGTTCCCTACTGGACATCTGTCTGAATGTCACATACCCAGACAATGGTTCAGCTACGTAGATCAACAAAACATCAGATGGAAAGACCTACAAATCAACAAATCAAATAAACTTCTACTTGGTAGAAGTCAGGGAGAATAGCAAACTGGTAGAGGTTTACAGAAACCCAACCACACCCTTTAGATCGCAAGCTGGTGGTAATCTGAACCCTACAACACCGAGCAGAGAACATCCCCACAAGCACAGGGCATTGGGAAATTAAGAGCTCAGAGGAGCCCTTAAAACTTGTGGATATCTTGACTGGGCCACTGTGAAAACTAGATAAAGAAAAGAATGTCAATACCACCAGTGAAGGAAAGAAGCACAACAGGAGAAAGAACATGGTTGTCCCATATTTAGAGAGGATGCCAAACAAAAGATTTATAGACCTATATAAATTAAGTATGTGGCCTCCTAGAAATTACTTATTCCTTTAACTGCAGAAAGAGGTCACCCATTAGTTGCATGGCAGATCTGGCAGAGGAGGCTTCAGAGCTCACCCAGCATGCCCATATTTGTATAATAATTACAATGCATTCCACCAAAACGTTCCAATGACTGACACACAAACTGAGCAATAACCTGTCCTCCTATTGGTACAATTGGTCACCTGCAGTTGTTCAATCCCGTTGGGTGTAATGAAAATCTTGTAGTAATAGTTAAGTTACAGGTGACAAAAATGAGAACATATTAAAGGTTAATCAATATCTAAACTTCCCTAGACTGATGGAAAGCCCAGTCTGCACATATATATATATTATATACTGTACCACAGACTGTCCTAAACATGACTGTGTCCAGTCTGACTACTCACCCAGAGGCTGTAGGATCAGGTCCTGTGCTTGGCAGGGTCACTGTCCTTGGTGCTGACAGGTAGTTGCAAGACACCTTCTAGAGTCCAGACAGACAGAGAAGAGGACAGTGTGAGACAGAGTTGTTTAGCTTTAGTTAGTTTGTGAGGCTATGTTAGACTAGTTAGGTAAGTTAGGCCCTGCTGAAAGAGTCTACCTTGACGTGGTGGCAGGCTTACAGGCTTACAAATCTTTTGGCCAAAATCTTTTATACTACAGAAAGTAGTATTTCAAATTTACTGTAACAGTTGTACCAACATGTATAGCACAGGCTATAAAATAAGTTGATTTGAGCAACAGAAACCTGAAAGGAGCAATACGGTAGTGGCAACAAGTTGTTTGAGAAAGGGATGTAATATCTGTTTCTAGTAATTTACATTATTGCTAATTGACTGTCTGAGGAACTGTTTAAATACCTGTGTGATATGAAGTTTAAAATCGTAAAACTTTAGCCATGTCCATCCACAAAGCCACGGCCACTTTATCGTGGTGGCGGCACGCGAAAGGGCAGAAATAAAAAGTTTGGACCAGGCAGCAATAACCCTAGAAGTGCCCCTGTGGGAACCTAGTGGTTTAGGTCCTTATCCTGGGTAGCACAATGGATTGGTGGGTCTCAAAGCCAAAAGGGATGCTGTTTAAAGTTCGCAGAGATTCAACCATAGCATTTATTGTATCACATAAAAGGAATCGCGCACACATAGGGCAGTTGGTAGTGGCTGATGAGTGTATTTGAGTAGCGTTTGTCTATATATTTTACCTCATCCTGGTACTTTAAGTGGAAGGGGGGGGGGGGTATTAGCGCTGTAATTACCATTTAAAATACTGAATAATGTGAAAATTTGGACTTGAAATGAACTTGATTTAATTATATAAAAATAACGTAAATATGAAATGCGATGGCAACAGTGGATGTAATTTTAAAAACCTCCCTGCATTATACAATTGAATATTTTGTGGCGAATTAAAATAAACTTTAGTCGTTTAGCTCATAGCACAATAAAAGGAAATTGGATTTCCCCCCCCAACATTTTTGTGATAAGGGGAAAAAAATGGTTCGCATACTTTCCTTTTCTTATTGAAGTGCCGGTAATTGAATTTCTGACTTGTTTCCCTCTGAGAAAAGACAAAATCCAACAAACAATTGTCAACCTGAATTGGTGTAACTGAATTGTCCCTGCTGTGGCTCCAAAGTAAACAATGTCTATCCTCTATTTAATAATCTGTGTAGGTTTATATACTTACTGTAAATTGCGCTGCTTGCAGCTTGAAGTCAAGGTCTTCTAATAGGAAATTTGCTTTAAAATGCCCGCCTTCTAAATGAACCTAAGGAATCGTATTCTAAATTGTATTGAAATCTGAAGGAGTAAAGTAAACACAGAAGAGTTGCAACATGTGATATATGAATAATATTTAACTCTCTGGTTTGGTATGATGTAATAGTAGACGGCAATCTCTGGCTGTGTCACTCTTTTCAAGGTACAGAATCAAGAACAAATCTGTAGTCATGTACCAGAAAGGTGGTCAGATGTCTGCTAGAGTATTCCTGGGGTCAAGAGTCAGAATTATAGTTAGGTAAATGCAAGAGTCAAGAGGCATATTTATAAAGGTCCGTTAACTTTCCGCCACCGTTATAGCCGCCTTTTTCAACAAAAATGTCCGGCCATTTCAATTCTCCAACTTTGGGGTGGCGGAAATGGCTGAATTTAACACAGTGGGCTGTGAGGGGTTAAGCTAGGTACACACCTAGCGATTTTTCCTCCTGACCGACCATTCGATACTTTCGACCGGTCGGCCAGGAGGAAGGACTGCCAGCCGCAGCAAAAGCAGCCGCATCCGACAGTTACCGCGACCGATCGTGCGGTCCATAGAGGACCACACGATCGGAGGAGGTTTTCCATCATGTCCGATCGTCCTTTCGTCCGATTCGGTATGCGGACCGAAATATCTCATCTTGTGTATCCAGCTTTAGCAATCCTACAAATCATATGGTTACACATAAACCAATTATATTTTAAGAAAAAATTAAAATATGATTGGTTAATGTGTAATCATATGATTATGACATCACCCAGGGCCGGCGTCATTGGTGGAATTGGTGTTGCCGGCACTATCTGTGACGTTGGATAAAAAAGAAGATGCCGAAGGCCTGAAAAGGGGTGGTCCCAGTTTTGAGCTTCGACCCCCTTATCAGAAAGGTTCTTATTAGAGTCACAAGGGCTCTTCTAAGACCTAGTGGTGGTCCTGGTTTCGAGCTGCAGGACCCCCAACAAAGGCATTTGTCAGTGCTGCACAGGCACTCATAAGTGCCAGGTAGGGGCATCCTAGTTTGGAGCTGCCGGATCCCTGAAGGCCCAAAAGCACTCAAGGGCAGTTCTAAGGGGCACAAAGGCACTCATAAGTGCCAGGTAGGGGGGTCCTGGTTTTGAGTTGCAGAACCCCTTAAAGGGCATGTCTGCCCCCAAAACTAAAATTTAACCCCATACTGGCCCCACTGTGAAGTTTAAAATAAGCACAAAAATAATAGTAAATAATAGTTTAAAAATAGTTTAAAATAATCCTTACCTTATGTCACAACCCCCCCCGGTCCCAAAACGCCCCAACCACCTATCCGTTACCGGAAAACACACTCCAAGCAACCGACAGGCAGACGGAACAGATCAGACCCGGTGGGTTTGGTGAACAAACTATATATTACACAATTAATATGACTAAATATCAATATACTCACTGCCACCACATCCCGATTAAACAGCGGAATGACCTGTTACCTATATGGGGATATCCGCTCCCCTACTTCTAACAACCTGTAAGGAAATTGGTTATTCACCCCTAATATTCTATACACAGTTATACAGTATCTCTATATACCTACACAATACTACTCTATAGTAGCGTACTTCGAAGACACAGGTTTGTTTTGGGATATACTCAGAATAGGACAATAGCCTATAAATGATTTTATATCATTTATTAAAAGTTGTTAAAAATAGTGCATAAAAATATAAAGAAAAATAAAATAAATCACTGAACATAAAGCAGTAACACAAGTGAGGATAGAATTGGGTAAAAGAAGAAATACTTAGAGATAATTGGCATCTGAATAGTCCATGAGAAGAGTCCAGAACTTGATAATCCAGTTATTGGGAAAATAATAGTCCAAATGATAAGTCCTGCGTTAAGCCAATACGGTCTGTCCAGTTGGCTAGATGGTATTCCAGATGTTCTTGTAGATGTTATGACAGACTCCTTGGGATGAGACCCAGTTCCATTTTTATCCTTTCTTCAGAAAATGGGAGTGGTCGGGTCCCTAGAGGGGTGGACTTGGTTCTGCCCCAGAAGGTTGGTTGCAAGTTTTGGAGGGAATTTCAAATATCGAATTCCAACCCCCGGCCATAATCCATGAACCATACATGTCACATTCAACATAATATCCTGATGGTCCATAACTACTTTTTCCCAACAGAACAAGACCAAATACGACATATCTGGGGTATCCTAGACCTAAGAAGGATAATATGCCAAGTTTGGCTTGGGCTATGATATTGTGTCAGGTCTCTATAAATGTAGAATTAATTACTGGATAAACTGGGGTTATTTATGAAAACCTGAAATAATTCTACATCCGGAATTATTAAGGAATATGAATTGCCTTTGATCTGCCAGTTGGTTTCTGTTCAATTCTCTACTAGGAGATTCCCTGCTAGTTCTGGGGTCTCTTTGTCTGGGACTTTGTTTGTTTGTTATGGGGAATTCACACCTTGCCCCATTGAAGTCAGACCCCCTGCTATGTCAGCTAATTTAACACCAAATGGCCCTGGCTTTGGGGAAAACATGAATTAACTCTGCGATTACCAGAACAGTGAAACAATGTGGAAGCTACCATGCTGCTTGATCATGCCATTAGGGTGAAATAATTGAAAATTGGGGGTGCAATTTCAGATATTGTCTAGGGCGTTTTACATTGAGCCCCTGTTCATCACACCTTACATCTTTGCTCCTTATGGTTCCCCTGCAGTGCTTGTTCAAAGTCCAGAAAACTGAAGAGAAGGTGGTGTCAGTGAGTCATCTGGTCCCTGCTATTTCCTCAAAATGTGCTATTTCCTCAAAAATGTGACATGCACAGTGGAGCCCTTACCCCCCTCCCTCCCACCATCCGGATCCATCCTCTGCAGCCGTGGCACCTAGTGTGAAACCCTTTGGACATAAGGTAGGTACCCCTTGCCAACCCCAACCTCCAAAATATATCTTTTAAAAAAAGTTTAGATCGATATTTACAGACCCTTCTCTCCCACGGCGTCTCCATTGACTGGAGCCGCGTCTGTGATTGGCTGCCTCTCAGCCAATCAGAGATGCGGCTGCCAGTCTGGTCCCTGCTTGCAACTTCTGCAAACAGGGAGCTGGATCAGAGATGCAGCGAGAGAGAAGGGGCTGTAAGTAGTGATCTAAAAATGTTTTAAAGAAATATCACGGCGGTTGGGGGTGGGCAGTGGGCTCCTACCTTATGCCCAAAGTTTATTTTTAGGGTGGACATGTCCTTTAAGCCTCAAAAGGCACTTGTCAGTGCCACAAGGACACTTCTAAGTGCTGGGGAGGGTGGTCCTGGTTTTGAGCTTCAGGACCTCCTAAGTCCCAAAAGGCACTTATCAGTGCCCCTGGTGGGGTACGGGGTCCCTGTCTGTGGAGGTGGGGGCTCCCTGCTAGTGCACACACCCCTATGTGTGCAGCCCCTAACACCCCCTAGAGGGGTGTGGGGTCCCTGTCTGTAGAGGTGGTGGGCCCCCTGCTAATGTGCATGCCATATGGGGACATGCCCCCCACTTACTAGCAGCCCCTGACACCCCACCTCACCCCCCCATGGGCTGCACTCCCTCCAGTAGCGGAAAGCTATACCATGTAGCCTGCACGCCTACCTTCCCAGGACTAGGACCCAGAAGCAGGTGACCAATAGGCCCCAATGCAGATTTTGGTCCTGGGAAATAAGTTCATATTTCCACTTCCAAATTGCTACAACATGTAGTTTGTCCACAAAAAAACACCATAAAAATGAGCATCACATGACGTGGCAGGATGAAGACACTATTTTGATTTTTTAATCCTGATATCTTTCTCCTCTTTATTACATTGTGTCCTAAGTCCCGATTCTCCATATTTCCTTCCTCCCTTCTCCCTTCTCTAAATTCCATTCTGTGCCTTGTCCAATTCTACAGTATTCTGATCCATTCTGTCCTTATTCCATTTAACTCCATTCCCCTATTTGCTTTCTTTTCAGTTGCCCCTTTTAGCTCCTCTTATTTTTATTAGACTTCCCCTTATTCTTAGTTCCCTTATTCCCTCACACTTATCTAGAATTTCCTTAAATGAAGCAATATTGCTCTGGGCAGCTAATAAATGAGGCTAGTGCTTTATCTCACCCTGTACGATTCATACTTACCCAGTTCATCTCTATTGCTCCTTTTTTTGGAATTATTAGTTTTATTGATGAGCCATAAATGTGAGAAATGATCCTGACAGATACAAAAGTAGACAAACCCCCTACTAAATTTAATAGATTATTTTACTGTTCCATTCCTGGTGATTACTACTCACATGTACATTTTTCTAACCTCAATATATCTCCAAGAGGAGAACGTCACGTTTTATGTCTTTTTAAATAAACAGTAAATTTTTGTGTATATTTGATGCAGACACGAAGTTCATAAAATTAACAGTTTATATTTTAAATAAACCGCATTTTAAAACCCTCATAAACTCAAGGGCTTCGGCTGGTAGGTAGGATTGCTCTTGGATATCAACTTTACATTTGTAACTGAAGAAGAGTTTTATCTCCAGAAGGTATCCAACGAAACCAAAACACAAACAATGACTCAGAGCTTGTGTGTGTCTGTGTGTGTGTTTGTGCAGAAGCCATGTCAAAGTAATTGAAGGGGTATAAATGCATTCTCTTAAATAATATTGAATATTTTACTTACAGTATCTTTATAATATTGCTTTTTTTATTGTATTCCTGGATTATTCCTTTTCTGTGTATTAATAACAAGATAGCAGTAGACGTGTTATATTTGGCTTATGAATATGCAGCACAGAGATCTTTGAATGGTTCTCAAGATGCTAAAGCTGAAATATTATGTGGTGGTAGACCACTTAAATGGAAAAGCCTTCTTCAGTTCCTGTTCAGAAATATAGTGGGTCGTCAATTCAACATTACTTGATTGATCCTAAAAGCAATACGTTAACTCACAAGCTTCTCGCATTCCACCGGAATTTGATGTTGAATCTCCGCCCAAAGAAGAATCATATCAAAAGAAAGGGGCTGCTGAGCATAGTCCTTTGTCTAATGAAGTGTTAGTGAATGACACAAAGCAGGTTAGGTCCTGTTCGAGTTATACCCTTCCTTGTTTTTAACGGGTGGAAGAAAAGTTTTTATTGCTGTGATTGTGTGCAGTTGCAACGTTAACCTATGTCTTCTGATTTGCTTCATTGGTCCTGAACTATCCTGGGTAGGAGTAATTTTCTCCAAACTGCAATAGTATTGCAAAGTCAGGAAAATCAGCAGTATGGGTACTGTAGCTCATTATATGCAACAAGCTTATGATTATTCACTTGAATATCAAGAAACAGCCAAGAGAGCAGAAAAGGTACTCTCTGAGCAAAATTAAAAGTAAGTACCATCTTATTGTAAACATTATATATAATGAGAGAGGCCCACATATTATGCAAAGATTGTACAAAACCTTGTAAAAATATACTTAAATTCTTCTTTACCAATAAATGCCTTTACTATCTGAATATTAAGATTTAAGTTTGGGGGAAAGAAGTGTTTGACAAATTGCTGTTGCTGTTTTTTAGAAAATCAACATACACCCATAGTTCTAGTTAATCCAGGGATCCTTTGTGATTGTCATTGTTTGCCTTCCTTTGGATCAACTGATAGACGGATATTTTGGGTAAACCTCCCATACTATGTTACTATGTAAAAGCACGTTGACTGGTACAATGCATACCTTAGATATATTCATTCCAAATTCATAAATAAACCATGGCAATACATGTAAAGCTTCTTTTCAGCATGAGGATAATGAAATAACAACATGTACAGCTTGTATTCTCCTATTTGCTTCCCATGGAGAAAATAACACATTCACTGACTATTATTTTCTGAATAACATTTCTCTAAAATAAGCAGAATGTTAAAGAACAGTTAGTTCACTTTAAAAACAGCCATTTTGGAATTTAAGCTTCCAACCCAATATATCGAATAACGTGCCTCTCAGATCATTGATATATTGAATGACACACCCCCTATTGTGAAATTTACGGATATTAGAAGGCACCAAGGAAACCATATAAAAAGAACAAGACCACAAACCCAGTTATCCAGTTGTAACTATAAATTATCATTATGAGCATATAGTGTATATATATTGGGGCTTTTTATTTATACACTAGACAGTTAAGCCTGTTATATAAATGTGCGCTAGACATTAACTCCTCCTCCTCCGTTCCCGGCCATTTCAGATCCCATTTAGGTCCGGGCATGCGCTTCTTCACTGGGGGAGGGAAACTTCAGGGACCTATCATATCCCATTTCCGCACACACACTCACACTCACACACACACGGACTCAGGGATGCACATTTAGGGTTTTATTTTATAGGATAACTCCAATAATAACTGTTCAATCAGCTAGTTATGTTTCAGTCTTTCCTTAATATTATTTTAAGAATATTAATTAAAGGGCATGTCCAACCTGAAAAAATGTAACCTTAGAAATGTCAATCACCCCACCAAACCTCACTTTCGCATTATCTATAGCTTTCAAAGATGCCCCAGAAGTTCCTTACCTGACCCGGTCCCTCACTGCTCCTTCTCTGCTCTGTGGCTGACAGACGCTCCACTTCCTAGTTACGGCTGTCAGTTAAGGTGTTACTTGATGTCACCCCCAATCGCCTGACAACCCTGACCATGAAGTAAAGCGGCTGTCAGCGCAGAAGCCCTCAGCTCCTGTTTTTGTTCGAGACAAGCTCGAAACAGGAGCAAGGGTTGGCGCCCAGGCATCGAGGGATCGGGTCAGGTTAGTGCCTTCAGGAGAATCTTTGAAAGGTATAGATAATGTGAAAGTGTGGTTTGGGGGGTGGGGTTGACATTTCTAGGGTTACATTTTTGAGGCTGAACTTTTCCTTTATTTCAAGTATTAATTTAAATAAATATCCATATAAAGAAACTTGTATATAAGTAAATTGATGTAGCAGACCCATTTTTCTATAGGTAGGTATTGTAGTGTAGTGAACACCCCAACACTGATGCAGTGGACCCCCCAGCTTCCTATACTGCAGGTCAGCACAACATTTAGCAGGTCCGTGTAGAGGCAGTGGCTGGGAAACACTGATCCTCAGACTGGGGATAATTTTATAGAGTCCATTTTCTGTAAGTTTAAAGCTAGCCATACATATAACAATGTTTGGGGAGTTATCAATCATTTGGACTATGGGTCATCACATACGCAAAAAATTGATCAAAATTTGATCAAAGATGTTCATAGCATACTGCTCGATAAATGAATCTCCCGCCACTGCCCTTCACCTTTATTGGACAAAAATTATTTAACTTAGCCAATCAGGTTGGCTAAATGACTACTGCGAGGTTCTGCTCGATTTCTGCATCAATTGGCAAAGTAGAGAGGAATAAAACTGGCGAGTTTTGGTCCGGCAGTGGTACAGAGGAATGTGGTGAAATGCTACGGAACTGAAATTTTTATGGAACCCAACTGAAGTCAATGGAGCAGAATTTTTCAATTTTGTATATTGAGTTTTGACACTGATTTTAGACTTTTTTTTATGATTTCCTACATGGTGAATAGCCTGTGAATCTGTTATCACACTTTACTAGATTGAACTAGAGCTGCAGATGTTGGGGTTGTAGAGAGGACAAATAGAAAATTCCAAGAATCACTATGTACGTTTTTCCTATATTAGGCTTCACTGTGTGATGATATTCAGCTTTAGGGTCACATTCCTGAAAGAAAAGGTGTCACATCTCTAGACTCGGACTTGCGTTTGTCCTCACTTCTTTGTGTTCATTGATATTTAATACTGAGACTTTTGTAGTTCTGACATGATCAAGTGTTGAGAGGGAAATAAGATGAAGCTTGTTAGGGCAGGACACAGGTGAATGACTGTACAGTAACATTACTACTTATGTCTCAGTTTACCAATCAGATCCCACGGGTGTTAATGATCTTCCAGCTCCTCTGTAGAATGTATAAGAATCACACTGGGGAATATGTTTTTAAAGTATAACTAAACCCAAAAATATTAAATTAGAAAGTTTAAAGTGGAACTTTAGTGTGGAGTAAGCCCACACAAACCCCATCCCCGACAGTACTTCAGATGAGAATGTAAAATGCTAGGCCCTCATCCCAGCATCTGGTAATGCTGTACGTCCTCCTTTTTAAGGAACAGCCCCGGGCAGTTATCCATGTTTTATAACATGGCCATGATTTTGTTTATTATAATTGCCCTTTAAGGGGTTAATATTTTATTTAAAATTATTTATAAAATACCGTAGTTGCTGTGAAGTGATGTCACAAAGTGCTCCTCTGGCCATTATTATTTGTTTTGGAAAATTTAAGGAAGTGATCATGGGTGTTGCATTACCCAAAGGTTGTTTCCCCAGTTTCTAATTAATAGGCTGAGGGCCCTTTAGTTCCAAGGGCCGTATTTATAAAGGTGCAGATTTGTAATACCCTACCTTAACCGCCATTGTAAAATACAGACACACAGGACACCTATTCATTCTAAGATAATTTGGGGGAGATGCAATAAATTTCACAATTGCAACCTACCTGCACCTGCGATGTTCTAACCACTTTGCGACCTTTTGAAAATGCTAGCGGTAAGTTGAGACCTTTTGCTCGGCATTAAATACACAACAGAAAAGGCGTAAAGTTCCTCCCAAAAATATAGCGCAAAAAAAGGCACAGAATTTATTGCGTCGCTTGTGCTATGCACAGTAAAAAGGATTTTCCACATGGTGCAGGCAGCGCAAAACCCTTGCTAACATGTTAGTAAATTGGATATTGCATCTCCGTGAAACAGGAGATAGCGTGTTACGTCATCAGCAACAGAGATGCTATTGGAGTGTGGCGGGGTGGAGCAGCATGGCTGCCACAGGAGTTTTCGCGCTATAGTGTGCCTCACCATGGAGCTTTGTTCGGTCCTCGTTTGCTTGAGCATACTTTCTCATAGGTGGTTTAGGATATTGGCAGGCTAAGTTGGTTCATTTATCGTTCTAACTTGGCCCACTGACTCCACAATACTCACCACCCTTTGCAAGTCATTGAGATCTTGTGTCTGTTTTGATTGTTGAATCTAAGGGGAAGGATAAGTTCTGTTTTACTGAACATCTTTGACAAAACCAAGTTTGATTGGAACACATTGTATTTTTAGGAAGCTGGCCAGCTTATCTGTGTTTCTATTTACTCATAAATTGGGATAATTGTTTTTATCGGTAGCATTATAGTGATTTCTTTTATTGGACAAGATTATTATGCCCAATCTATTTTTTTAGGTGGTTCGAAATATGTTTGTAGGATCTAGGGCAAGCCCAGGGACAAGCAGTTGAGGTCACTACCTTTGAAACCTTTAGGGGAGGGGGGTGATTTAGAAAGATAAAAGGAGACAAGAAATTGTTGTAATTCAAACAAGACTGTTTGCTGGTTATCAACAGAAACTTACAGTTGGAGTTTCAGGATTTAAAAGGAATTTCCACCCTTATATTCAGCACATTATTAGATGTATTATTAAGCAGGTATTTAAGGATAATTATTGCCTACATTCCGGAAGAGTAAGCAGGCTCCTCCTTCCATGCAGTCAATCAAGACTGTGACTGCTGACATTACAACCAGTGAATGACAGCTGATTTTCCTGCTTCCTTCTCTGCACATGCTCGAGCTTACAAAATGCTCATTGAGCAGAGGGAGGTGGCAGGAAAAAAAGCTTATTAATTTATATCTGGTTACAAATGTATGTAAAAAACTGCATTGATAGCAGTTGGGTTTGCGGGCAGATAACTGACAAGTCAATCGTTTGTTTTTTTGTTTGTTTTATTTTAAGGGTGGACATACCCCTTAAACGTGAATATCTGACAGGAACTGGTATTTCCTGTAACTAATAAACTCAAGATAAGCCTGACAAACTAGTATGTTGTCATGTGCTGCATTAAAAACTATTCATAGTGATGTAGACAGTAGATATAGTAACGTCCTTTTCAGTACTTGTAAGCATACACTGTTTTGTCCTAGATCTTGTAGAGTTCTCGTCTGCAGGACATAATAGATCTGGTAGAATTACCTAGTAAAGAGAAATGACCAGATTCATCACACTGATTGTCTATTTTCCTTCTTAAAGATTACTCTCAGTACCAACAGCTCGGAAGACCTCACAGTCTAAATAAATCCTGAAACTGTGCTGCTTCCAGAGTCATGTTCACTGAAATTCTGGTTTAAGATAAAAATATAGGGGGAGATCCAAAGCCGGGCGCCGCGTAACTTACCTTTGCCCGTTCCCGCAATACAATAACTGACGTAAACGGGATTACGTCAGTTATTGCATCGCAGGATCGGGCTAAGGTAAGGAGCGCAAACTTAACGCTCCACAGCCTTTACCGTTAAGTTTTGCGCTACGAGGTAGCGCAAACCTTAACGGCAGGGGTTTTGGATCGTTAACACATCGCTATTTCCAAAAACATTCGGAAATGGCGCTGTGCTCTAAATTCCGTCAAAAACCCACGTTAACCAGATTTTTTTTCGGGTTAACGTGGGTTTTAGACGGAAAAGGGGCCTATTGAATCTCCCCCATTGATTCACACAGCCGTCCTCAGAGTTATTATTTATTGTTTATTTTTTGTATGACAGTTGTATAAAAATGTGTGACTGAATATTGTTACATTTAAAAAGATAAACATACATTCTCTGCCTGTTTATACTCTTAAAGGGTAACTCTCAGAACAACAGAAATGTTTTTCTATATTTTTTTGGGGGGGGGTATGGAAATTCATTTTTTTGTGGAAAAATCATTGCATAAACTAGAAAAAATTAAGTTAAAGTCTAAATTTTGAAGTTATGGTTAAATAAAAGCCTACCATCTTTCCTTTAAAATGAGCCCTGGATTACATTTCAGGATGCAGCCTGTGAAAAATTAGTCAGTGTTCAATTTTCCTGCTTCCAGTAGCTTGAGTGACATCACCTCAGAGATGGATTATGGGAAAGGCAAGTCTAGGCACATACCTGGGGCTTGGTTACAATAATCTGGCTCTGCTGACAGTGCAAAACAGTGCTGCATGTTTATTTGATGCCTCAAGGTGGGCACGGCATTACATCACTTGTTCCTGCTGAAAATAAGAGAAGAGGGAGCAGGCGCAGCAGTAACTTTGGGCCAGCCTTCAACAAATTGGGATTTGGACCTGCTGGTGTGATAAGTGTGGGGTTTTTTCACGATTCCCATTAGTGCTTGTAAGTATTAATGCTTGATGAGGTGGGGTAGGGGGATCTCTTGGAAACAACTGTTGGAATTGTTTTTTCAATCAAAACAGTTTTTACATTACTGGAGAGTTTCTTATGATCAGCTGCTTGTTGATTGGGTGGGTTGGTTGCTGATGCTTTGGGGGTATCGTTTAAAGGGCAGCTGATTACCATATTTATTTATGAATGATGTAAAACTAGAGTGAGATTGCGGTGGTGAGGGATAGTTTTAATTAAAATAGAAATTGGCATCAATAGAAAATACCAGAATATTTGTTTTTTCAGCTCAAAAAGCCCGGAGCCCTTAACCCCACCTCCAAAGGTAGGCCACACCCCAAACCACATCCTTTTTAGTTTTTTTTACTTTTGGGGATGATAATTATGCAGGGTCGGACTGGCCTACCATGGTACTGGGGAAATCCCTCATTGTGCCCAGCCTTAGTGGGTACTTCTTTTCATCTACACATCACTGAATAAGGCCCCCAGCAACTTTTAAAAAAAATTACTGTAACTGCTACCGGTAGCCAATCGGCAACAACCCCTCTCCCTCTCTCTGTCTCGATGACAGGGATCTGCGGGGTGATTGGGGGACTAGAGCATCTGTTGTGGACTGTAAGCATTATTTTTTATGTTATACTTATTTTACATTGATGAAGGGCATCAGGGTGAAGGGCCTTACTAGTATGCTAATACTGGCAATGGTGTTTTCTTAGCTTGCTCGAGTGGTTGGTGGGCCCCTGACACAAGATTCCCATGGTGGGCCCCAGATGCCCAGTCCAACACTGTATTTATGCAGCAATTGTATATTTAATGTATTTTATGTATGAACTTAGGTCATGCTTCTAGCTGCAATCTATCCATACTTACAGCAGTTTGAGGGGTGGTGCTTCCTGTTTACACTGTGAACTGTGACATAACCAGCACACATTGCTCCACCCCTATCTGGTGGCTTGAGCTTGCCCACTTGAATCATTTTTAAACTAACCACAAGCCTGAAAATTAACATTTGCCTCTCTCTAAGGTGTCCAAGAGAAGAGAATCAGAAGGCCTTTAAAGGATAAGTACACTCAAAAAACAATTAAGTTTAAATGGATGCTGTATCTTTAACTAACCTTCCCCCTCCCCTTTTTTTTTAAGGTCCCTTCAGAGCCTACCTGTGCCCCAATAAAGTTCTGGCCATCTTGGATAATGTCTTCAGTCAGCTATGCTCCACCCCCCGAGACTTGCTGGACCTCGTTGCAGACTGTGTCTAAATATCCAGGGACAGTTTGCTCCGTGGATTTTTAGACACAGTCTGCAACGAGGTCTAGCAAGTCTCGGGGGCGGAGCTTAGCTGAATGAAGACATTATCCAAGATGGCCAGAACTTTACTGGGGCACAGGTAGGCTCTGAAGGGACCTAAAAAAAAAGCTTAGTTAAAGATACAAGATACAGCTTGCATTTAAACTTAATTTGTTTTTTGAGTGTACTTATCCTTTAACTAGCTTTTTAAAAAAGATAACATTTTGAAGGTGCCACACTCATGCCAAGCCGCCAAGGACAGCATTATTGAGAGGTTGGCCACCCTACTTCTACCATTACCAACAAAGCAATTTTATCAACCCCACAACATCATTTGAAAAACAGGAACAAACAATTCTTATTGAAATGCTCCTTATACCTGGAGAACATTGCGTTTATATCATGACAAATTTTTATTTAATATAAATAATAGATCACCCACTATACTGGCAGTGTGCATGTTTCTTTGAAACAATAAATAATTTAAAGAAATTCAAATAACATAACCGTTTACTGCAGGAATCTGACACTCTATTGATGACTTAAGGACCAGTGGGAAAGAAAAATATCTAGGATCTCCAGCAGCTCATTTTAATTTTACTCCCAGGCATCAGAAAGGGGGGGAAAGCCAATTGTTTGGTGTGAACTCTACATCCCCAGGGGCTGTGGGTTGAATTATGAGCTCCGAACATTTTACTGCTCCCACCAAGATATTATAAAATGTTCTATCATCTTGTACAGCACAGGCTCACTACATTATTGTCAATAGGTTTGAGGAAATGTAAGATTAACCTTGTACATGAATATTTTAACTAAACCAGGTTTGCACAGTCTGCTATATTAGAACCTCCCACACCAACTAAACTAAGGTGACTCAATTTCATTACATAATATGGCTGTAGTAAAAAAAAAAAAATTATACAATATTTGTGTTTTACTGCAAAGGGAGGCACTTTTCTCTAGCAGCTCAAACATCGAGGTTATGATTTAGGAAATTGCATTGAAGAAAAATGGTTTTCTGGTTCCCTCTAGTGGACATGTTACAAAACTTACCATGTGGTCCACTTCTACTTTTTGGATAAAAGTTAAGAATGCACAAAAAATAAAGGATTACAGACCTGCAGGTCCCAAGCCATTACCAGTCATTGGAAATTTTAAACTGAGAGTTTAAACATTTAAAGGAGTAGTTCACTCAGAAAGTAAAACTATTCCTTTACTGCTTTAATTATAGAAAGGGAGGTAAAGGAGCTATGGGGGACTTTCCTGACCCGTTCATCAATGAATTTAGAAGGAGCCAGGAATGAAGAAGTGAAACTTACCTTGCGCATGATCTGCCGCCGGCTCCACTGACAGTTCCCTACCATTTCCACAGTCAGTTTAACTATAGCGCGCATTATCGTTCATGCACGCTAAACTGTAGTTAAACTGAATGCAGAAGTGGTCAGAAATGGCATCTATCAATTCCATAGAGATGCCATTTTATTCTTTTTTTATTTTGAAAATGTA
Source organism: Hymenochirus boettgeri (assembly GCA_019447015.1). Classification (NCBI taxonomy): domain Eukaryota; kingdom Metazoa; phylum Chordata; class Amphibia; order Anura; family Pipidae; genus Hymenochirus; species Hymenochirus boettgeri. Next base: position 33,599,847 of record CM033472.1, on the reverse strand, counting down.
AATTTTGCACTTATATAGGCAATCAAGAATATAGAAGAAGGTTTTGAAGGGTGAATCCACCTAGGAAAATTTCTAAAAGTCAGGAAAGTCCCACAGGAAAATTTTTAAAAGGTCGGCAAATTCCTCCATGAATTAGTGCAAAAAATATGGTAAAGTCCCTGAGGAGGACTAAAAAAAGAGAACCATGCAATAGAAATATTGATGCACTAGAAGACATTATAAAAAAATGTATACATTGTAATACAAACAGCTATAGTGCACAATGGATAGACTCCATAGTTAAACCTTTAATATCCCTCATTTATACAACAGAGTATACCTAATAATGACTGGCTGGGTTGAGATAGCTAAAGCCTTGTCCTCCCTGTCCAACGCCTGCCCATGCTTACTTCCTGGCCCTTTCAGCCATTCCTCCCATCCATTATCCAAGTTCCAAGAGCAACAACTCTCAAACAAAGGGGCTGATAAGAAGTGCCCGTGCTATTAATTTGCAGTAACCAATCAGCTTTTTGGGTTACCACAGTTTGATTACATCTGATTGGTTGATGCAGATTCATAGCAAGGGCAAAGTTTTGCACCTTTTTTCTTGTGTCTTAATAATATAAAAAAATATTTTATGTGTCAAAATAAGTTACTGAGTCACATTGAAAAGCTATTGATCTCCATCAGAAATTAAATGCATGGTTATAACATTTTCATCTATATTTTCTAACAGCAGATATTTATTTGATACAATTTTATATATTGTGTAGATTATTTCTGTTCTTCACTTCAGTATTTGCAAAGTTCCCCAAAAAAATTTCTGAGAAAAACTTAACATCTGAAGGATAAAACACTTATATCATGTTTTTATCATTTTAAATTATTTCTACAATACATTATGTGTCATCCGCCGCTTAGGTATCACTCCCGCGGCGACTTCCTTTCTGCTTCACTTCCGGGTTTGGTCGCACATGTTTGTGAGCACACAGGCCGGCTGCTCCCTTTGGCTGCTGTCAGTTTGGCGGCTAATTCAAAATCTACCTGCCTATCTGGTTCCTGGTCTGGTTTTATGTTGGCTGTGATTGGTCCCTGGTGTCTTTATTAGTTCCTGGCCTTTAGTTGTTCTTTGCCTGTGGTTCATTCCCTTGCTTGTGGTGCTATTCTTTGGTTTGCTTCCTTGGTTTTGATTCTTTCCTGTTACCCATTTACAATTCTTCTCCTTCTGTCCTGACCTCTTGCCTGACTCCGACTCTGACTTTGCCTTATCCATTTGTACCTCGTCTTGCTGACTGACATACTGTGTTCTGACCCTTGGCTCCGTTCCTGATTCTGACTCTGCTTCTGATTTGGTACCACACTGTTATCCATCTCTGAGCTGGTTGAGCCCCGTCCACCAGTTACGTTCCTGGATTCCTCATGTATTCTCAGCCTCAGCTCAGATACTCCGCATTTTAAGTCCAGGGGTAACCAATCCCGGGTAGGTGCTACAAGCCTCCTGGAAAGCTGGGGCTTGTCTATTGGTGAAGCAAGTGGTGTTGGATCAGGGTATGTAGGTTGAAAGAATACACAGGGATCTGCAGCATCACAGTATGTTTTCAAAATTCATGAGTCAATGGCAGCCGGTAATGTCTCAGGAACCATCTTGGCACCTTAGATGCAACCTTGCAGTATTTATTTAAAGTATTTTTTTCTTAAAAGTTATGAAGAGTCAGTGTGTACCATACCCCCAACTTCTGTGCAGTCAGGACTAGTTTATGGATAAGGCCTTTCCGTGGCCTACCCTGCCATACCACAACCCACCCACACCATTTTTCACCCCAAGCACTTTCCAAATACCAGCAGTCCAGGACATCAGGACAGAACCCTCAAAAGGGCATTGTCCCAGTGATACCAGGATGGTTGGAGGTTATGAAGCCAGTGATTATGCACACGTTTTAGACATACGTTTGTACATTAAGATGTGTTTCATTGGTGGGGCCCTGCATGTGGAATAGCTTGCTCATCGGTGGAAGTGAAGTGTGTGTGGAGGAAGCAGCATTGGTGGGGTTGCCATAGGAGGCAACAATCCTCGGCACAATCCTGGGCAGCACGCTGGCTCAGTGGTTAGCACTGATGCCTTGCAGCAATGAGATCCCGAGTTCCATTCCACCCTTGGACACATCTGCAAGTACTGTAGTTTGTATGTTCTCCCCGTGCTTGCGTGGGTTTTCTCCGGGCACTCCGAGTTCCCCCACAATCATAAAGACATACTGATAGGTTGTATGTGTCAAATAAATGTTTTTAGATTATAAGCTCTTTGGGGCAGGGCCTGATGTGAATGTATCCATGTAATTGTAAAGCGCTACGGAAGATGCTGGTGTTATATAAATCCACAATAATAATAATAACATAAAATTAAAATTTTTAACATATATTAGATATAAATGAACGGGAAAAGTTGCCAGGACAGAGTATTATGCTAATGGACTTTTTCATCTTTAAAGTGGAAGTATTTTCTCATTCTAACCCTAATGTGCCCATCCAGTAATTTCTCTGAAGATAATTAAATGATCATGAAGTATTGTATGCTGGAGCACATAATAGTGTCATGGCTAGGCCACACTGGCCTGATTCTCACACGCTTCTGCAATCTGCACGATTTTGTGGGCAGGTTGTATGCGCTCTTATAAAGGAACCTAAGGAAAATTGCACTGTAAATGCACGGTAACACGTGAAACACCACTCAGTACGATTGCACTTTTCATGCATGTTAGAATAACTATAGAGTGTGTTGAGGCACAGGACATAATCGTTTATCTAAATTCTACTCCAGTGAGTTCAGGTGCAGGTACCAGAGTTAAACACAGATATAAAATAACAAAGAAAAAAAGAAGGTACCGCACACAGAATATGCAAGCTATGTACAACCCTTTATTTAAAAGATAGATTGGGGTATAATGTGAAAACGCATTAAAAAATACAATATATATACACATATAAATAGCAATAGCTCCCTGACTCATAAATACGCACGCTGTTGAGAAAGCCCTAGCCTTGGGCGAAACGCGTCCGGCGTCTCTTGGGTCATTTACCCAGCTCCCTGGCTGAGCCCTTTTGTCCCTGGATCCTTCATACTGACTGACAATTATGACCTGACTGTTACCTGGAACAGATAAGTGTATGGTATTCTAATATGGAGCTTTACATGTCATTACTTGTTTTGTTTTTTCAGTGATGGAGGGCTGCACTTGCACTAGACACTTTGTACTTATGAGTCAGGGAGCTATTGCTATTTATATGTGTATATATATTGTATTTTTTAGGTGTTTTTAATGCGTTTTCACATTATACCCCAATCTATCTCTTAAATAAAGGGTTGTACATAGCTTGCATATTCTGTGTGCGGTACCTTCTTTTTTTCTTTGTTATTTTAGATCTTTTCATGCATGTTAGCAAGCATTGTTGTGTGGCACACTGCCCAGCCCTTGACTCAGATCACTGGGTAATCAGTTGCTCAGTAGAAATCGGAGCATTTTTACATTACCCAATAGCCCGGTTGTTAGGAACATTCCAAGAAGAAAAAGCTCACTACTGACCACAGCAGAACATAGCAAAGGGTTTTTTCCCTTCAAAAATTAAGAAAAACGATCATTGTCTCCCACTGAACTTTCCTTTTAGTCTTTCTTATTATTAACAACAACATACCATCGTTTACATATTTTTTGCACTTTTAGTGCTACCCGGGCAATAATATAAAGTAAGATAAAGTAGTCTGACTAAATTTAGTCCTGGATTGAAGAGCTTCCTCTAAAAGCAATTGAAGAGACAACGAGAATTTTAAATATTTTTCTATAAACATACCAGTAAAACCATCCATTTATCAACAGTTTACTCCACACTGGCGCCCTTGTCATAATATAGGATATCCTTGGCGATTCCTGGATTTATAACTCATGTGTCGAAAACAATAGATGCACTACACTTTTGTGTGTAAAAATATAATTATTTTATTCCTTTTTTATTTTTTATAAAGGGCGTGTTCACCCCCCAAACTTAAATTTAACCCAGTACTGGCCCATTACCTTTCATCTCTGCTCCAAAAGGTTCTCCTGCAGTGCTTGTCCAAAGTCCCAGAAAGTGAAAAGTAGGAGCTCTTCCTGTTCAAAAGGTTTCCGCCTCTTTCTAGTCATCTGAGAGGACAATGGCATGTGCAGGGGAGCCCTTTCCCTCCACCCTCCTAATCCCTTCCTGGCTGCCCTTCAACTAGTGTAAAATCTTTTAAATATGTTATAGGCCATCCCTTCCCACCCCCAAACACTATATTAGTTAATAAAGAATCAGAACTACTTACAGCCCTTCGCTCCTGCGGTATCCTCTATTGCCAGCAGCCATGTCTGTGATTGGCCCCCTCCTCATAGTTTCGGCAAACAGGGTGCCAGATCAGAACACCGCTGGAGTGAGGGTCTGTAAGTAGCGTTCTGCTTCATTTTTTAACTATCTAATGTAGCCGTTGGGGGTGGAAAAGGATGCCCTCTAACATATTAAAAATGATTTTGTAGGGTGGAGGCTCTATGCAGAAATAAAAAGGTCTTCAGCTGCTTTGAAGTTAAACTTCTACATTTCAGCTGCAGCGATTGTAATTCTACTGCTGTGGCCTTCATATCACTGCTTTGTAGGATTTTATTGAGCAAATCTAAACTATGCAGCGTAAAATGAACAGAGAACACAGTAATCGACATCTGTGGCTTGCACACTTAATGTGGTATAAAGACTTTATCTATTTTGCAGTAAATTAAACCCTCCAGCAAATTAGAATCTCCAGATTCTGGGGCAAACATTGGTCCCCAGATCTACATGCTGTGTCCCGGGAGTACATGTTTTGTCCAATCAGAGTGGCAGTAATGGCAGGTCAGAGTGGGTCAATGGTAGGAGAAGTCAACTATTGTCCAATCTGTCTATAGTTTAATTGGTTTATACTGAATGCTGGTGAAATAGATTGGAAAAAACAAGTATATTAAATATAGAGTTTTAAGGGGCTGTGCTATTTATCAAACAGATGATAGCTTTTTACTGGGTTAGGCTGGGTACACACGGGCAGATTTTTCAGCTTTCATGTATCGGTCGATTGGGCCGAATAATATGTGGCACTTTCGGCCGCCGCCGCGATCGGACGGCCGATAGGACTTGTTGATAAATCACGGCCGATAGTGCGGTTCCTTATGGGACCGCACAAACGGTCCTATAGAGACTGACAAACTGTTGGCCACAGCCACAGTTTGTCCTGGCCGAGCGCTCGTAGCAAATGCATGGTCAGAAAAAATGGTTCCCTTGTTTGTACCCAGCCTTACTGTCATTAGATAACATCTGATTGGTTGCTGCAGATTTATAGCATGTGTAAGCAATTACACTAGTATTGCCCTGGGTTATTGATTTTGACACACAAAATATCCCCATATAAATAGATTCTTTTAATATAGAGAATAATAATAAGTACAAATTTATATCCGTAGACATGTGAATGGAACGTAGACAGTTGTTATTAGACGAAACTCTGTTTCCACCCCTATATGATGCTGTCTAGGACACGCCTCCCTTACAAGCCTCTGTCATGCCTCCTTCCCCCCACCCAGCCCGGAAGCCACATTTGGCAGGGTGAGATGTACTGTAGTTCATTCTCTATGTAGGTATATTAAATGCATATAGTAGTCAAGTACCTACACAACTCTTTCTTGTCCTAGGTTCTTTTAATGTCTGTTTCAAAACATCATATAATAATTAAAATAAATAAGTAATGGAGAGCCGTGTGGACATCAACAACCACTCAAGGCATTGCAATTATCTCATATGTATTTATTATGAGAGACAATAAAAAACGCATATGAGCTAATTGCAATGCTTTTAATTATATTTATTAGGTATATTCAATGTATTAGAGAAACAGGAAACACAAAACCACGTGGTATTCCAGGGCTTACCAACCGACCATAGGAATTGCAGAAAAAAAGGGGAACACACTTCAATGGACTCTCCGGACTTGTCCAAATATAGCACACAGCAACACAGGAAGAAGGCACTGCAACTCACACGGCAGACAATCACATCGTAGGCTCCAGGCAGGTAAAACCAAAAAGCTTTATTGTGCCATACTGAAACATCGGCTCTTACAGGCTTAACAGATAGGTCCGGTCTGTCCCTTAAGCCTGTAAGAGCCGATGTTTCAGTATGGCACAATAAAGCTTTTTGGTTTTACCTGCCTGGAGCCTACGATGTGATTGTCTGCTGTGTGGGTTGCAGTGCCTTCTTCCTGTGTTGATATTCAATGTATTATCTCCACTTTTGAAAGAACGTCTGTGCATTTTTCTAACAGGCTCATTTACCCAGAGCAGCTATCGCTCTAGGTAAATGCTCCTTACAATATTGCGTTTGCGAATCCACTGCGGGCGTTAAAATCCAGAGCTCAAACGTTAGATGCGCAAGTGATTTTTGCGCAACCCGCACATGTGTTTAAAGTTGCGCTATACGCTAGTGACTCGGTTAGCATGACTCCATATATTTGCCCAGCGAGTCTGGGTAAATGTGCCTGTAAGAATCTTTCAGTTTCTGATTTATCTGGACATATGCAGATTCTATAAAAGTTCTTATTGTTAAAAATTGTGCTAATTTTGCCCAACCAATCAGATCTTATTTAACATTTGAAAGTTAACATCTGATTGGTTGGGGCAAAATTAGCATCATTTTTAATGATAAGAACTTTTATTGGATCTCCCTGATAGTAACAAGGTAATGGTGGTTGAGTAAAGACATAAGTCCATCTCTGTAATTCACAATACTGTATATTTAGTTTTAGAAACTTATCTAGGCCACTTTTAAAGCTATTCAACTTGCCATTACCACATCTGCTGGACTATTCTGACTGTAAAAAAAACCTTTCCTATCCTTAAGATGAAACCTCTTTATTTCTAATCTTGTAAAGAATATTTTCTCTTAATGTACAAACTGGTGTTAATGTACAACCAAATCATTAATTTTCCAGTTTAAAATCACATTATCATTATCATTTTACAATCACATTATAAATAGCAATAATGTTAAAGGAGAACTAAACCCAATTTTTTATACTCCAGAATCTGAAAACAACCCCCCTAAAAACACCAATACGCTATAAAATACCACTTCAGTAAATTGTATTAAAATAAATGTAAGCCTGTTAAGAACTGGATGAAGTATCTGTGTGTATGGGCAGTGTCAGACCACACCTCCTGACCTCAGTCACATGCTTCCTTGCTTTATCTGTCCTGTAAAAGAATTGGCTAGAGATTATTAATGGGTGTGACCAACTGTAACAAGTTTCTGCCATAGCTAAGGACTGAGCATGTGCAGAACATAATGGTCGTTGACCAAACTGTGTGATACTAGAATGCTGTGAAGTGAAGCACAAACCATATGTTATTTTGGTAAATTTCTCAGTGCCCATATCAAAATGAGAGGTAAGACACAGATTATTGGTTTTATATCAAGGTGTTCTGCCTTCTGGTTCAGTGTTGTTCTGTGGCTTTAGTTGCCCTTTAATGAAACTAAAGTTTTGATCGGAAGAGTGATCTTATGGGCCAGCTCTATGTATTTACAAATATATTCTCAAAGTTACTGGACAGTCACAAAATGCAATTTGATTTAATTTATCTTGTTACATATTGGGCATTGACCCCTGTGGCCCTTTCATGCGATTGAGCTTGGATTGCCAATGTTCATTGAGGGTTGCCTTGCAGGAGTTTTTTAAACCTATTAAAATGGTTCTGGGTTATATATATTTTTAGAAGTGGTTTGGCGTGGAGATGAAGATATTAGTGCATGGGGAAATATATATACTCACATATTTTACCAATCAGAAAGCTCCTGCAAAATTGGTTGCCAGCTAAATCGATTTTTTCCAATGATGTGTTGTGTCAGGATGGGTACTCCATGCGACTGATCCAGGTCCACGTCTGGATGTTTGATTTTGATCCAGGTTTATGTTAGGGTGTTTGTTTCTGATCCAGGTGGGTGGGTTTAAATCTGGTTGTTTGCTTAAAGGGCATGTCCACCCTAGAATAAAAATCCCCGCTTACCTGCCCCCCACCCCAAGTTCATTATAGTTACTCACCTCCCACAGCCCCTGAAGCTTAAAAAAAACGTACCTTTCCACACCACGCTTCTCCTTTCTAGTCTCCTTTTTTCACAGGAGACATGCAGGACTATGGAGGTGTGGCCAAATGCATAGCTGTGATTGACTTCTGCATTCCAGAAGAAAGATGGCATCTCGCACAGATGCCGTCTTTCTTGTGACAAGGAAATGCTTAACTATAACAATCTTGGTGTTGGGGGATGGGAATGTGGAGTACGGAATATTTTTCTGGGGTTATTCTTTAAGAATATTACATGTAAAAAGTGCAAAATATATGAATTAAAGTTTCTCCCTTAGTTATGTCCAGGTTTCGTCTTTTACATTCCCTTTGGCAGTGAACCCTGCATTCGGCAATGATTGAGTATGTTAGCAAGAATGTCATCTGAATCCTTTCTTTATCTGCTAATAAATCAGACAAGGTTTCCCATAGGATTAGCTAAGCTTCCTTCAACATCAATGGCGATTGCATAACTTAGTGACCTGTCGCACATCCTTACAATAATTGCTTTCACCGAAAGGAAAGCCTTGGAGATATCAATGCTTTCCCCTGAAAGACAAGACTAGACATTATTATTGACAACAGGAAAATGCTATTTACATGAAAGGGCTAAACCTGTAAACATCAAGTATTACATATGGATTTCAGGTTGAAAAATGGGCTTTCTTGTTCTTTGACAATAATGCAGCAAAGCGAAATGCATTGGGACTGGTAGAAGCCTTGATTTACGGTAGGTCCTATGCATACCATACAGTTTTGCATGTTATTTCTAGCCGCCCTCTCTCATGTTTTTGTACACAGGCGAAAAAGGAAAGTTTGTTTTAACCCCTAACATATCACAGACCTGACAGACCTCTAAGGCCCTAATGCAAGAGTGTGTGGTTAGCTTGTATGTCCCTCTTGCTCAAAAAAGGATAATTACAAAATCTGAAAACGGACCCATAGAAGTCAAAAGTCCAGAAGTCCTGATTATATTTAAGGGATAAATATCAATAGAATGTTATTGTAAATGGCCCTGGGAAATAGTCTGAGGAACACGTAGAAATAACCAAAAAAAAGCTTTCTTCATGCGCAGGCTATTTTTAGAGTTCCACAAATCAGGGTCACACTATACTTGCGGGCACTGCGGACAAAGTTTGTGTGGTTTTCTGGGTGTTATAGGGACACTTTGGCCAACTTTGAACTTATATAAATTTACAAATAAAGTTTTGGATGGGCTGGTAAGTTCCCCCTTTTTTTATGTTACCGCTGCGCTGCCTAACACAGTGATATCCTGAAAAACATATTGTATGTATGTATTATAATTTTATTTATAAAGCGTCACTTGGGTATGCACCGCTGTACATTAAAAAAATACAGAGTATACAAACAAGGGGATAAGTGCATTATACAGATACAAATTAAATTAAATACAATTTCATACATCGGTTAAGAAAGCATGTATATAAATTATGTATAAATTGATACAAGTGCAACAAGCCATGACACATTAGGACTGAGATCCCTGCCCCGAAGAGCTTACAATCTTAGTGGGAGGGACACATACAGATACAAGTGTGGGGGGGGGGTGAATTCAAAGTGCTTAAAAGGGCTAACAATCATTTGTTGTATTTTTATACGTACGTTTTATCGGCGGTTTACAGACCCGTCAGCTGCTTGTGTGAAAGTTGCCTAGAGGTAAAAAGTGATGTGAGATTGAAAGGTAGATTGTGTTTAGCATCTTCTGTCTTTCAGGGCTGTGCAGTTGGTCTATGGCAGGAAAATGGCAGGAAAACAAGGGCCAAACTACCAGGGGAGCAGGGCAAGCAACCGAAGGGGAGCCTGGAGACAAGAGGGCCTCATCATCTTATTTTTTCTATGACAGATATAATCTCCTTTCAAAAATCCTCTGTGAATGAAGCATGGATAGGGGCCAACTCATAGTTTTTCTGGGGGGCCCAGTTGTGTGTTGGTCTGTCTCCTTTACGCACAGTAATAAATGATGGGTAATGGCTGAAACAAACAAAATATCTCTGATCACTGGAATGACTGATCATAAAGGGAGGTCCGCCAGCTCATGTCAGTAGTACCAGAAGAATAAACTGATACAACACGAAATAACCCCTTTTCTCCCTCTTAAATAATGACACAGGACTAGCCACAGCTTTATTGATGTACATGAACCTTAGCTGTTCCTTATCCTTGTAATATTACCATAACTTGGGCTGCTATGGCAACCCCCCTTCACCAGGTGACAACCAAACCATTTTCTTTTGTATGCCAGCCTCCTGTTACGGAGGACATGTAAAACCGCCATCGTATCCATTACAAGGATCTAATATATATAATATATATATAAATTGTGTGTGTGTGGGGGGGGTGTTGATATATAAGTGTAATAGCATAACAAAATATACAAATTAACTCACAAATCTTCATAGGGTGCTGGGTGGGTGGGAAAAACACCTTCCTCTTGTGCTGTCTTGTGCACTGGATTTTTTTACCTTTGTTTATTATTGGATCACCAGGAGCACCACGGCTGTTGTAAGTTGTTGAGCTAGAGTGCCTGCTATACCCACAGCTATTATATATATATCGGAGGGAGGAACTATAGGCAAGTGGCATTTTAAGTAAAACAGCAATTCAGCCAAACGGAAAGCTGCAGTCAATAACCAGAAAGTACAAAGACTCAGATCAATTTAAATATTTATTTATCTCTATAACAGGTTTATGGAAAATGTGTGTTTTTTTGCTGATTTTACATTAGACAGTTACCAGGCCGTCATTACTTACAGATCTGAGAATTCTAGCAATACTCTTTGGTGTCGGAAATGCCCCTTTAACTTGCTAGGCATGTATCCTTTATTCATCCTAGTTTAATCAGTTGAGTATTAAGGTTTCCACAGAACAATGTTAAAGGGGCGCTATCCTGTGTACTTTTGCTATCCTGTGTACTTTAATTATTTTTCTGGAACAGTTATCAAGTTATTTTCATTTTTGTGTTTCTTATGGCTGCAGCAACTGATTTCCCTCCTCCTATAGAGGACAGTGTGCTTGTAGTCTATGGAGATATATCCACCAATCAGAATGTTTTTTTATAATACTTAAAATAGCACTTGCTCTTTTTATTAATTAAACATGCAAACAAATGATTTGCAAGTCCCACCTGGGATTCTGGGATTTTACATTATAGGATAAGTATACTATAAAGTAAAGTTTGGAAGCTGCAGCTTTAAAAAATCTTTTCTTCTTTCTCTTTAATCTTTTCTTCTCTCTTTTTAATCTTTTCTTCTTTTGCTAAAGACACATGTTTTATATGTTAAAACTAGCAAACTTCACGGTGCACGCACCTCGTGCCTTGATGTATTTATACAGAGATAGCTTTCCTAACCTTGCTCCGTATTTCTAATTACAAAATCATTTCTGATTTCACACAGGGTCTTGACTTGTAGTCGGATATAATCGTCAGGTATATCCTTTACGAACGGGTGTTTAAGCAGCTCCTTGGTGCTTGGCCTTTCATCTGCATTCTGCTTTAAACACTGAAAGCTGTAGACTTTGTTCGCCCTGACAAATAACAAGCATTATAGCCATTTAACTTCCTTCTTTCTGGATCAGAATAATGTTTTTCTTTATTAATAAACTCCAATACTGAAAGTGAAAATGAAATTGATATCAGTGCCGGCTATTTCTTTCCTTTAATACTATCTGTACCTTGTTAAATGCATATATAGGAAATGGAAATACATTTTACTTCCATGACTTCCCTTCTGCTAGAGCGAGGGCCATCATTCCCAGGGACCATATGTCGCACGGTCAATAAATAAGATTACCAGTACTTTAGCACCCAGTCATATCCCCAGTACGAACTAGAATTATGTTACATGGATTCACATTTTCTTTAATCACTGCATTGTAATAATAGACAAGTCTTACCTTGAAGTCATTTTTTACTTACTTAATTATACTCTCCAAGGATTCCATGGCGATCTGAATTTAAAGGTTATATGAAGGGTATTTTATTGCACAAACCACAGGAGGCCACAGGATAACGACAGTTGGTACATCCAACATAGGCTGTTGCCCCAACTAAAAATCTATCAACTGCGTGCTACACACCCTATATTCAACCACATCAGCTACTTTCCCAGAGTTGGGTCAAATTATTCTCGCAAGATGGAGCCCGATAATATGCTCCCTTGAAGGCAGCGATATTGGGATGCTTAGAATATTTCTTAAGCATCTCCGCTTCTGCACAGGCATATTCTTCATTCTGATAGAGGGTAACAGACAAGTTTAGGTATAAAAACTAACACTTTTTGATGATTGATCTAGATTTGATTTTTTGACTATAGTTGCAGGATAGTTCTGTAGGTGTGTGTACCTGTTTCTGTGTGAAGTCAGGGGTATGTGTTATTTTTTTATGACCAGAAAAATAACTTTTTGAGGATTCATGAAGAATTGGTTTTTTGACATTAGTTACTCTTTAAGTATGGCTGCCATGGAAATGAAAAGATGGGTCAGTAGGTGTGTGTACATGTGTTTGTGTGTGGTTGGGGGTATGGGTTTTTCAGTTTATGACCATAAAACTAACATTATTTGATGGGGTTTTTTTTGACTAACGTTACCCTTTAAGTATGGCTGTCACAGGAATGAATGGATAGGCCAGGAAGAAGAAAAATTAAAAAAAAATTGTCTCTTTAAGCCAAATGAAAGAATGCATGTGAAATTGTCTTTATACTGGAGTACTGTAACTTGTATTTGTTCTGCCTTTAGTTTTATACAGTTCACTATTAAGATGTAAAAAATATTTTACCCCATTGAGTTCGATCACTTTGATTGCCACCGGCCCTTTCTTCAATTAAACACCCTGGAAAGAAACATAAAAAAGGTTTTAACTTGAAGTTTCTGTCAAATCAGCATTGAAGGGGGAACTACAGCAGTTCTCCATCAGGTAGAAATCCCATTCCTTGGAAAAGGATACGTTTTAACATTGTTCCTATTTAGTAAGTAACCTACACTGTGCTGTAGGTCCCCACTCTAAGGTCATGGTGGGGGGAATGGAACAAGACTTTGTTGGGGGACTAAATACAGAAATAAAATTCCTTGTTATTCCTTTTTATCTAATGTATCTTATTTTCCCTTTTATGAATTGTATTTATTGGAATATTGTGCAGTGCCGAATAAATAACAGAAATGACCCAATCCATCCAGAGCATAATTACCTCATAATGTTCCCAAAGCTGTTTGAAATTCTGCAAAAAGGGAGTGATCATTACTGTACATATCCTATGGACTTGACTAATTATATTGGAATTAGATTAACATTCAAATAAAAAAGAATTCTTACTTTGCAGCATCGATAACACCGACAAGGATGCAGACAATTCTAAACCATTGTGCCCTGGGAAGAAAATCAGATAAAGCAGGATTAACACATCTTTACTAAATATAATAAAAAGAAATACACAAACAAATGATAAGTTCTACTCATTCTATGCTGTAAATGTGATTCCCCCCATCTGGTTAAATTATTTCTTACTAGCAGTTGTACCCGGCGTTGCCCATGTACATTGGGTGGGTAAAGTATTTTTTACATGCAGGTGTGTCTTTGGCTTAGATGGAAGAGACAGGCGGAAAAAGAAGTGCACAGTTGGTAATGTACCGTATATAGTCGAGTATAAACCGTCCCGAGTATAATCCGAGCTACCTAGTACCTTAGCTAAAAAAGGAGAAAAAAAGATACTGACTCGAGTATAAACCGAGGGGGTTAGTATTTGACACTTAAGATGTTTGGAAACTACAACTCCCAGCATGCTTTATTGCTGGGAGTTGTAGTTTTCAAACATCTTAAGTGGCAAATACTTGCAAATAGGGGTAAATCCTCCTTTATTTGTGCATACAGTATCACAAATAAAGAAGGTTTTACTCTTATTTGTAAATATTTCCTGGTGTCCATGGTATTCTCCTACCTTGTCCGGCGGCCGCTCGCTCCTCGCTCCACATCCTCAGTGCGCATCCGGGTGATGTCACTACTCTCGGCGCCGCAAAGTGAGAGGCGCCGGGTAGTGACATCATCCGGATTCGCACTGAGGTTGTGGAGCGAGGAGCGAGCGGCCGCCGGACAAGGTAGGAGAAAGTTTGACTCGATATAAACCGAGGTAAGATTTTCAGGCTTTTTTTAAGGCATGAAAACCTCGGTTTATCTCGAGTATAATGGTACTGTTATGTATTTTATAGTTATGATTTGAGGAGGTGACATTGCTTGGGGGACGTATAGCACATACTGTATGTTTATTGCAAAACCTTCTATACAACGTTATCAGTTTTTCCACTTGGAGCGTAAATATACAAATGTGGTGAACCTACTCATGAACATGCTTTCCGTTGGGAAAACATGTTGAGTGCAATGGAATATCGCAGCACTTGAGTGACTGACAGGCGTCAGTGTCTCTGAAGCATGTGACGTGCGGCTCTTTGTCTGTGTTGTTAAATTCTTTTGCGCTGTCTGAGCGTTGTGTGTTTTTATTAAGCGTGCTCAATTTTTTGCACATTAGTTAGCAGTATGTCACCTTGTTTGCACTTTAACACT